>CM048747.1:140082083-141434166 GCA_026315105.1 Locusta migratoria | reverse complement strand
CTTAACTTTAGTATGTCTAAGTACTCCCATTTCATTGACTACCTTTGAATAGTTTTCTACATTTTTGATTATGGAATTAAGTGGAATTTTATATTGTTTTGTACAGGAGTTATATATATATATATTTTTTTTTTTTTTTTTTTTTTTTTTTTTTTTTTTTTTTTTTTTTTTTTTTTTACGAAGGAGTGAAATGTGAAATTCTAGGGAGGCTTTTTACTGGATTTTATATGGGAGGTTTTTGGTTTGCAGCCAAACAAGGTGCAAAATAATAATAAGAAGACACACACACACACACACACACACACACACACACACACACAAGCACACTGCACAGACAAGCGTTGTTAATCACTCGCCATTGGCATCCATAGTAGGGGTGGTGCTTCTTTTTGGGGGGTCCTGGATGTGAAGCTATGGCGTCTGTTCTGAAGTGGGGCGGCTCACACCTAGCCTGCCATATTTTGCCCTCCAGTGCCATAGTGAAGTACAGAAGGGACCAGGGGTTTTCTGGGGTGGGGGGGGGGGTGTTTCAAGTCTTTGTGGTCTATCTTTCTTCCCTTTCTTCGTTCCAACTTCCTGTTTTCCTATCTTTTCATTTCTGTCTTCTCTTCATGAGGTTTTCTCCCTCTTTCCATAAAGCACGTTGATCTCGGTGGAGATACTACCCGGTTTCTGTGTCAGACATTTTTTTCCATTTGGTCTGACTTCAAACTCCAGTGTTCACCCTACGAGGTTCGCCGGAAGATTAACACGTTACACACAAAACACATCTCACTTTAATCTACACATGTACAGAAATTTACACATCATATATAACAGTACAATAAGTTTACAGATGGAGCAAAGGGTAAAGTGGGTAGATTTATTCTACACACTAAAACTATATGATTTTCTTTCATTTTAATTTTAGGACATACACAGAAGACTCACATGTCTATGTCATCTCGAGGTGGGGAAGAAAAGGGAAAGAATTTTCCCATAAGGTTTTTCTTACGAGTAAACATGTTTGTCACAACAGATTAGAAAAGGTATTCATAAAGCAGAGACCAAGGAAAGAACAAAGGTACTGAAATTTGGTGAAAGAGAACCTTCTACAATTTTTTTAGGACTGTGAGATTGGAATGTAGTGAGGTTTAGAGAGGTTGGTGGGTTAGAGCCTCATTGGGATCACTAACACTAAGTAATCTAGCCTTTCCCTAGGTCTACACTCCACCTGAATCTATTTTCAAATAAGAGTATTACACTATTGCAATACTCTTATTTGTTGCACTATTGCAATACTCTTATTTGAAAATAGATACTCTTATTTGAAAATAGATTCAGGTGGAGTGTAGACCTAGGGAAATGCTAGATTACTTATTGTTAAGTGCAATACTCTTATTTGAAAATAGATTCAGGCGGAGTGTAGACCTAGGGAAAGCCTAGATTACTTAGTGTTAATCATCCCAATGAGGCTCTAACCCACCAAAAATATTGTGAAAAAGAGTATTGGTCTCTTGCACTGTGGCACAGTAATGAGATGGCCCACACTTACCTCAATCGGTAATAGGTAAACCGGCATCTTCAGATCAGTTCCCGAGAAGAGTTCCAAGTGGTGGTATAAAAAGATCACCTCATCTCTCTTTTTTCATGTTTCACATTGAAACAGAATTTTAGTACTGAATCTTCAAAATCTCATTAAGGTTATGCTAAGAAAAGAGTACCCAAAAATATAAGGGAGTTATGCAATTATTTAAGAAAGGTATTCAAACTATTACGTGATGAACAAATGTTTGTTATAATTGGGGCGAAATAAAATCGTCTTCAAATTTATAAAAGCTATCAAATACTTTAACCCCTCGGTAGTATGGAATGTGTTATCCTAAGAGTTGGTAAAATCCTTCTGAAAAATATGTGAAAGAGTTGTCTTACAAGTTGGTAAAATCCTTCGGTAGAAATATTTGAAAGAATTGGCCTAAAACTTAGTAAAATCAATCTGTTGAAAATAGGGCCTATATTATAAAACAATATATTCATTTTTGTTAATTAAGTAACTATATTGTCGCAATATCTTCTGTCTAAGGAGGGGATCTGTAATGTAACGATAAAACGGTCGTTACATAAGTTATAGATTCCCGACAGAAGATAGTTCCTATTAGCCATTTATTAACGAAAGAGAAAACTCTCTTTGTTGAGTTTTTGTTTTCTTTTTATTGTTGTTAACTGAGATATTGTGGAAGTTGGACGGTATCTAATTAAGAACTATAATTACTCAAATGTAGTTATTCATTCTTCATGGTATGAATGATCTAAAGATATAATATATGTCTTAAAATGGAAAAAAGTGTTGAATCACAAGTAGTCTCAGTACGTAGTGATTTTTTTTTTTTTTTTTTTTTTTTTTTTTTTTTTTTTTTTTTTTTTTTTTTTCCAGGGTGATATCGTCCCTGCATGAAGGTATGAGGTCCTATGCACTTGAGTGGATCGAGGAAACCAACTAGCGGGTTCGTCAAACCATTCAATCAAGAATCCGAAGGCAACCGTATCAAATAGTAGCATATACGAGTGGTATTTAAGTCACATATTGAGGAGTTGGAGCCAGGTCAGCTTTAGATAAAAGTTATATTGCACATTTATAAATGCCTCTTACTCCACTCTTAAAATTATTTGTCACACCACAAGAGATATGTCACAATACAAGTTGAGAAATGCAGCACTGCTTCACTGGACTGCACACTCAGCTTTTAAGTACTTTTGAATATACCTGTAATATGGTCAAATAACTTGGTGAAGATCATCCAGCATGCAAATTCTGTGAAAAGATATTTCCCAGGAACATATCTTTGATCCCATTAGACATTGCACAAACAGCATGTGGAGGCCATTATACAGTTCCCAATCTTAATCATTTGCATTTTGTTTTGTTATTGATTTGTGACATAAAGTTTATATAAACAATGTGACACATATTGTGTTAGGATAGTAATAAAATACAGAACAGTTACGACCACCCTTAAATAATTTCTGAGAAATCTGTCACTGTAAACTAATGTACAAAAAAAGTTCAATTCAACATACCTTTCAAAGCTTCTACTTCACTGTATAGTTCCATGGAGTTAAATTCATATTTTTCTTCATCAACGGCACTACTTGGAACTATCTGGTTGGTTTCATCAGCATTACTAGACAAATACCTTTCTATCTTCCATTTTACTATGTCCGCTTCTTGGTATTCAGAAACATCAGTGCTGCATCTTCTCTTAGCTGGAATTGTGTTTTGCATAGAAACTTCAGAATTTTCTCTCTTGTGATAAGGTCCTGGTAGTTGATGAACATTTGATAAGTTAAATGTATTACAGGAATCTGAATGCTGGTACTTGTAAATTTTGTTGCAGTTCAGTGACAGATCAGTTTGACATTCCACTTCTTTTGGAGAAGTTTTGTCTGCTAATTGTAAAGATTGTTTTTCATGTTGTTTAAAAGATAGTTCAACTTCCTCATCTATAAGTTTTATCAAATCGTAATCAACCACATTATCAACTTTAGTGCTGGTGATACTTCCATAAATTTGTTTCACTGGTGATATTTTACTGAAATTACTAACAGAATCCATAGGGGATGAAATGATATGACAATCTGAAGTACTGCTATATAGAACATGTTGTAATTTAATGTATTCAGGAGATGATAACATATCTTGCATGGAAACAAATATTTTATGAGAGTTTTTGTTGCATATATCTGCAACCTCCTTGTCTGCATTATTTCTGTGGTGAGTTAAGTTTGAAGTATTCATAGTATTTAGAGTTTCATTTATCATATTGATCTCATTGCAAAAATTTATTTTAGACCTTTGAAAGTTATTCTCAATTTTTTGTAAAATTTTATCTGGAAAATGATGCATTTTTTGGTTGTATTTTGGATATATAGTAGGACTGGGCAGCAATGTCAACATTTTTGATCTTTTATCGAGATTCTTTAGTTTTACTTTCATTGGTTTTGTCTGATTAAAACATAGACATTTTTCTGGTTCGTATTTTACAGTAGGCTCAAAATCTTTGCTGTCTTTCTGATGACTACATTTCATGCACATTTCCCCATTTTTCTCAATTTTTATTGTAGAAATCGACAAGTCATTCTTTGTGCTACATATTTGAGTATCTGAATCATTCATCACAATGTAAGTGTCTGTCTTAAGATAATGTTCATCTTTTAATTGAAATTTTGTCAACTTATGGCCTATAGTATTCTCATATTTTATATTCTCATTATAAGCAACCACTGATAAGTGCCTATCCGGATATAAAAAAGGCACGCCTGCAGTTAACTTAAGTTTGCCACATACTGGAATTGCAGTACTGTCATTTACAGAGTTGATTAAAACATCATGAGTTCCTTTTGTCATTAATGATAGGAAACTGTTATTACTAATGAACTGAGGATATGCTACATGACACATGTTACATGAATAATGTGGATCTTTCCATGTAATTCTTTTTACATCCAGTTTCTTTGTTTGTTTGTCTTTATTCAGCATAAAAGTGGTATATTTATGCCTATTTTGTTTACCTTTTTCAACTGAGCTGCTTTTAGAATGTAACGCTATATTCATTTGATTTGCCACCAACCCACTAGTATTTCTTGTAAGGTAAAACACTGAGATTTTTCTATTATTCTGGTCTTCAATAGTTTCATTGGTTAATGTGGTGAAATAAGAATTCTCATTTTCGGCACAAAGTGGAACCAGATTAACATATTTGTTGAGGATATTTTTTGTTACATCAGACATACCTCTCACACTTGTATTAGCAATTACTGGATCATTTCTATGAACTGTGGCTGGATGTTTAGCAAATAAATTTGTTTGTTTGCACTGTAGCGGATGATCTCTTGAAACATCTATTTCCATATCTTCAGATAACAAAGACTTCCGAGACTGACTATTCTCACAGAAACTTGGAAGACTGCTTTTGAAATTAATAATGTTGGCCTTTAAGTTATTTATCAATTTGACTTCTTTTGGTACAGAATATTTGTTTTTTATTTCTGCATCTGAAAAAAAAATTATACATGTAGTACATCTATTAAAATTTGAAGCGACTAAAATAAGAAATAAATATTCATAAATCTATATGACAAGTAGAAATCTGAGTTTCAATAGAACCCCTACTAGTGCATACCACTGTGCTTCATTTCTTGTTTAACACACTGACTGTCGCGATGACTTCAGAGATGCGCCAGAGACGTCTGCTGTGACCGCCAGCCAGTGGCCACACAGTAGCCAATGTGCTAAATAGAAAAAAATCGTTTTTTTTTAATACCAAGTTTGGGACAAATTTATAAAATTTAAATGTTAATTATTATTCTGTGATCTTCTTTATGAGTTTACTGAGTGAGGGGGAATAATAGTTAAGGGCATTCAATGAAGGCTTTCATGGCAGACTGCTGAGCTGAGATGTCGTGGTCCATACATTAAACTTTGCCCTGATGTTTCTCCATCAACTGTGGGAGGCATGCTCAGAGGTGATGTGGAAAACTGCAAGTAGAGCTTGAGTGAGAGCCATATTTATAGGCCATCCAGAGGGCTGTTAATCATGTGACATCCCCTACACTTTGGTCTCTGATATTGCCAACATTCTCAGTTGAAAATAATTGATTGCCTTTTGTCACTACAATGTGTACATCCAAATTATATCCAGTTTCGCATCTTCCTCTTTCCTGTTAAAATTATTTTGGTGTTTGAAAATCGCTATGGCCTCTCTATACATATGCACATAATAATTTGATGTCTTTGCTATGTTTCGTATCTTGCTAAACTCTATTTCATCATAACTCCTTGATAAACATGTTCTTCTACAGCCACCTAGCACATACTGATCAATCTGCTATAATTAAGTAATAGATGGTTAAAGTTGTTACCCTTGTATTCAAGAGGAATTTGGTTCAGATCCATGTATACCTATTTGCTGTAAAATTTATAGCAATAATGGAAATTTCTTGATAGAATAATGTATCAAATAAGAGAAAGGCAACCAATCAAATACAGCAGGCTGATGTGTGGTACATAGATAAAGTAATGAAATAGAGTATTCACTAGCTATTGAACTCTGGCTCTTCCTCTCCTAAAGAGCCACACTGATATTGATTATTCATTACTGAAAGCATTTACCTCAGCTGATGTATCTGAGGTTGGGGTATAGACAAAAGCAAGGAAGAATATGACAAACAAGGCATGATGAAAGAGTTCTGAGGGGGTAGAGCATATATGATAGCTATGTATAGTGGGAAAGAGTAGACCTCCGTGAACCTGGCACCCGACTTAAAGAAATTGTTTTTTACTTCATCCTATCTTAAAGAACTTCGTTTGTAGTGGATTGTAGTGCAAAAATTTTCGTTTGTAGTTTTTCGGAAAAAAAGTTATAGGTAACTCAAAAAATAGCCAGCACCCCACTTTTAAGAAATTAAATTCTAATGGATGATATGGGTAGGGAATCGTTTGTAGTGGTTTGTAGTGAACGAATTTTCGTTTGTAGTAACTTGTATATCCCACAAAACGTGTTCAAAATGGAAGGCGCGAGGCCCATACTGCTGTGCACGGCACCCACTACCAGCACCCCACTTTCGAGAAATTTAATTCTAATGGATGATATGTGTAGGAAATAGTGTGTAGAGGTTTGTAGTGAACGAATTTTCGTTTGTAGTAACTTGTATATCCCACAAAACGTGTTCAAAATGGAAGGCGCGAGGCCCATACTGCTGTGCACGGCACCCACTAGCAGCACCCCACATTCGAGAAATTTAATTCTAATGGATGATATGTGTAGTAAATAGTGTGTAGAGGTTTGTAGTGAACGAATTTTCGTTTGTAGTAACTTGTATATCCCACAAAAAGGGTTCAAAATGGAAGGCGCGAGGCCCATACTGCTGAGCACTGCACCCACTGGCAGCACCCCACTTTCGAGAAATTTAATTCTAATGGATGATATGTGTAGGAAATAGTGTGTAGAGGTTTGTAGTGAACGAATTTTCGTTTGTAGTAACTTGTATATCGCACAAAACGTGTTCAAAATGGAAGGCGCGAGGCCCATACTGCTGTGCACGGCACCCACTGGCAGCACCCCACTTTCAAGAAATTTATTTCTAATGGATGATATGTGTAGGAAATAGTGTGTAGAGGTTTGTAGTGAACGAATTTTCGTTTGTAGTAACTTGTATATCCCACAAAACGTGTTCAAAATGGAAGGCGCGAGGCCCATACTGCTGTGCACGGCACCCACTGGCAGCACCCCACTTTCAAGAAATTTATTTCTAATGGATGATATGTGTAGGAAATAGTGTGTAGAGGTTTGTAGTGAACGAATTTTCGTTTGTAGTAACTTGTATATCCCACAAAACGTGTTCAAAATGGAAGGCGCGAGGCCCATACTGCTGTGCACGGCACCCACTGGCAGCACCCCACTTTCAAGAAATTTATTTCTAATGGATGATATGTGTAGGAAATAGTGTGTAGAGGTTTGTAGTGAATGAATTTTCGTTTGTAGTAACTTGTATATCCCACAAAACGTGTTCAAAATGGAAGGCGCGAGGCCCATACTGCTGTGCACGGCACCCACTGGCAGCACCCCACTTTCAAGAAATTTATTTCTAATGGATGATATGTGTAGGAAATAGTGTGTAGAGGTTTGTAGTGAACGAATTTTCGTTTGTAGTAACTTGTATATCCCACAAAACGTGTTCAAAATGGAAGGCGCGAGGCCCATACTGCTGTGCACGGCACCCACTGATAGCACCCCACATTCAAGAAATTTATTTCTAATGGATGATATGTGTAGGAAATAGTGTGTACAGGTTTGTAGTGAACGAATTTTCGTTTGTAGTAACTTGTATATCCCACAAAACGTGTTCAAAATGGAAGGCGCGAGGCCATACTGCTGTGCACTGCACCCACCAGCAGCACCCCACATTCAAGAAATTTAATTCTAATGGATGATATGTGTAGGAAATAGTGTGTAGAGGTTTGTAGTGAACGAATTTTCGTTTGTAGTAACTTGTATATCCCACAAAACGTGTTCAAAATGGAAGGCGCGAGGCCCATACTGCTGTGCACGGCACCCACTGGCAGCACCCCACTTTCAAGAAATTTATTTCTAATGGATGATATGTGTAGGAAATAGTGTGTAGAGGTTTGTAGTGAACGAATTTTCGTTTGTAGTAACTTGTATATCCCACAAAACGTGTTCAAAATGGAAGGCGCGAGGCCCGTACTGCTGTGCACGGCACCCACTGGCAGCACCCCACTTTCAAGAAATTTATTTCTAATGGATGATATGTGTAGTAAATAGTGTGTAGAGGTTTCTAGTGAACGAATTTTCGTTTGTAGTAACTTGTATATCCCACAAAAAGGGTTCAAAATGGAAGGCGCGAGGCCCATACTGCTGTGCACGGCACCCACTGGCAGCACCCCACTTTCAAGAAATTTATTTCTAATGGATGATATGTGTAGTAAATAGTGTGTAGAGGTTTGTAGTGAACGAATTTTCGTTTGTAGTAACTTGTATATCCCACAAAACGTGTTCAAAATGGAAGGCGCGAGGCCCATACTGCTGTGCACGGCACCCACTGGCAGCACCCCACTTTCAAGAAATTTATTTCTAATGGATGATATGTGTAGTAAATAGTGTGTAGAGGTTTGTAGTGAACGAATTTTCGTTTGTAGTAACTTGTATATCCCACAAAACGTGTTCAAAATGGAAGGCGCGAGGCCCATACTGCTGTGCACGGCACCCACTGGCAGCACCCCACTTTCAAGAAATTTATTTCTAATGGATGATATGTGTAGGAAATAGTGTGTAGAGGTTTGTAGTGAACGAATTTTCGTTTGTAGTAACTTGTATATCCCACAAAACGTGTTCAAAATGGAAGGCGCGAGGCCCATACTGCTGTGCACGGCACCCACTAGCAACACCCACTTTCGAGAAATTTAATTCTAATGGATGATATGTGTAGGAAATAGTGTGTAGAGGTTTGTAGTGAACGAATTTTCGTTTGTAGTAACTTGTATATCCCACAAAACGTGTTCAAAATGGAAGGCGCGAGGCCCATACTGCTGTGCACGGCACCCACTAGCAGCACACCACTTTCAAGAAATTTATTTCTAATGGATGATATGTGTAGGAAATAGTGTGTAGAGGTTTGTAGTGAACGAATTTTCGTTTGTAGTAACTTGTATATCCCACAAAACGTGTTCAAAATGGAAGGCGCGAGGCCCATACTGCTGTGCACGGCACCCACTAGCAGCACCCCACTTTCAAGAAATTTATTTCTAATGGATGATATGTGTAGGAAATAGTGTGTAGAGGTTTGTAGTGAACGAATTTTCGTTTGTAGTAACTTGTATATCCCACAAAACGTGTTCAAAATGGAAGGCGCGAGGCCCATACTGCTGTGCACGGCACCCACTGGCAGCACCCCTCTTTCAAGAAATTTATTTCTAATGGATGATATGTGTAGGAAATAGTGTATAGCGGTTTGTAGTGAACGAATTTTCGTTTGTAGTAACTTGTATATCCCACAAAACGTGTTCAAAATGGAAGGCGCGAGGCCCATACTGCTGTGCACTTCACCCACTAGCAACACCCACTTTCGAGAAATTTAATTCTAATGGATGATATGTGTAGGAAATAGTGTGTAGAGGTTTGTAGTGAACGAATTTTCGTTTGTAGTAACTTGTATATCCCACAAAACGTGTTCAAAATGGAAGGCGCGAGGCCCATACTGCTGTGCACGGCACCCACTGGCAGCACCCCACTTTCAAGAAATTTATTTCTAATGGATGATATGTGTAGGAAATAGTGTGTAGAGGTTTGTAGTGAACGAATTTTCGTTTGTAGTAACTTGTATATCCCACAAAACGTGTTCAAAATGGAAGGCGCGAGGCCCATACTGCTGTGCACGGCACCCACTGGCAGCACCCCACTTTCAAGAAATTTATTTCTAATGGATAATATGTGTAGGAAATAGTGTGTAGAGGTTTGTAGTGAACGAATTTTCGTTTGTAGTAACTTGTATATCCCACAAAACGTGTTCAAAATGGAAGGCGCGAGGCCCATACTGCTGTGCACGGCACCCACTGGCAGCACCCCACTTTCAAGAAATTTATTTCTAATGGATGATATGTGTAGGAAATAGTGTGTAGAGGTTTGTAGTGAACGAATTTTCGTTTGTAGTAACTTGTATATCCCACAAAACGTGTTCAAAATGGAAGGCGCGAGGCCCATACTGCTGTGCACGGCACCCACTGGCAGCACCCCACTTTCAAGAAATTTATTTCTAATGGATGATATGTGTAGTAAATAGTGTGTAGAGGTTTGTAGTGAACGAATTTTCGTTTGTAGTAACTTGTATATCCCACAAAACGTGTTCAAAATGGAAGGCGCGAGGCCCATACTGCTGTGCACGGCACCCACTGGCAGCACCCCACTTTCAAGAAATTTATTTCTAATGGATGATATGTGTAGGAAATAGTGTGTAGAGGTTTGTAGTGAACGAATTTTCGTTTGTAGTAACTTGTATATCCCACAAAACGTGTTCAAAATGGAAGGCGCGAGGCCCATACTGCTGTGCACGGCACCCACTGGCAGCACCCCACTTTCAAGAAATTTATTTCTAATGGATGATATGTGTAGGAAATAGTGTATAGAGGTTTGTAGTGAACGAATTTTCGTTTGTAGTAACTTGTATATCCCACAAAACGTGTTCAAAATGGAAGGCGCGAGGCCCATACTGCTGTGCACGGCACCCACTGGCAGCACCCCACTTTCAAGAAATTTATTTCTAATGGATGATATGTGTAGGAAATAGTGTGTAGAGGTTTGTAGTGAACGAATTTTCGTTTGTAGTAACTTGTATATCCCACAAAACGTGTTCAAAATGGAAGGCGCGAGGCCCATACTGCTGTGCACGGCACCCACTGGCAGCACCCCACTTTCAAGAAATTTATTTCTAATGGATGATATGTGTAGGAAATAGTGTGTAGAGGTTTGTAGTGAACGAATTTTCGTTTGTAGTAACTTGTATATCCCACAAAACGTGTTCAAAATGGAAGGTGCGAGGCCCATACTGCTGTGCACGGCACCCACTGGCAGCACCCCACTTTCTAGAAATTTATTTCTAATGGATGATATGTGTAGGAAATAGTGTGTAGAGGTTTGTAGTGAACGAATTTTCGTTTGTAGTAACTTGTATATCCCACAAAACGTGTTCAAAATGGAAGGCGCGAGGCCCATACTGCTGTGCACGGCACCCACTGGCAGCACCCCACTTTCAAGAAATTTATTTCTAATGGATGATATGTGTAGTAAATAGTGTGTAGAGGTTTGTAGTGAACGAATTTTCGTTTGTAGTAACTTGTATATCCCACAAAACGTGTTCAAAATGGAAGGCGCGAGGCCCATACTGCTGTGCACGGCACCCACTGGCAGCACCCCACTTTCAAGAAATTTATTTCTAATGGATGATATGTGTAGGAAATAGTGTGTAGAGGTTTGTAGTGAACGAATTTTCGTTTGTAGTAACTTGTATATCCCACAAAACGTGTTCAAAATGGAAGGCGCGAGGCCCATACTGCTGTGCACGGCACCCACTGGCAGCACCCCACTTTCAAGAAATTTATTTCTAATGGATGATATGTGTAGGAAATAGTGTATAGAGGTTTGTAGTGAACGAATTTTCGTTTGTAGTAACTTGTATATCCCACAAAACGTGTTCAGAATGGAAGGTGCGAGGCCCATACTGCTGTGCACGGCACCCACTGGCAGCACCCCACTTTCAAGAAATTTATTTCTAATGGATGATATGTGTAGGAAATAGTGTGTAGAGGTTTGTAGTGAACGAATTTTCGTTTGTAGTAACTTGTATATCCCACAAAACGTGTTCAAAATGGAAGGCGCGAGGCCCATACTGCTGTGCACGGCACCCACTGGCAGCACCCCACTTTCAAGAAATTTATTTCTAATGGATGATATGTGTAGGAAATAGTGTATAGAGGTTTGTAGTGAACGAATTTTCGTTTGTAGTAACTTGTATATCCCACAAAACGTGTTCAAAATGGAAGGCGCGAGGCCCATACTGCTGTGCACGGCACCCACTGGCAGCACCCCACTTTCAAGAAATTTATTTCTAATGGATGATATGTGTAGGAAATAGTGTATAGAGGTTTGTAGTGAACGAATTTTCGTTTGTAGTAACTTGTATATCCCACAAAACGTGTTCAGAATGGAAGGCGCGAGGCCCATACTGCTGTGCACGGCACCCACTGGCAGCACCCCACTTTCAAGAAATTTATTTCTAATGGATGATATGTGTAGGAAATAGTGTGTAGAGGTTTGTAGTGAACGAATTTTCGTTTGTAGTAACTTGTATATCCCACAAAACGTGTTCAAAATGGAAGGCGCGAGGCCCATACTGCTGTGCACGGCACCCACTGGCAGCACCCCACTTTCAAGAAATTTATTTCTAATGGATGATATGTGTAGGAAATGGTGTGTAGAGGTTTGTAGTGAACGAATTTTCGTTTGTACTAACTTGTATATCCCACATTACAGGAACTTCATGCTCAGCGTGCTGCTGGGTACCTACACTTGCGGAAGATTTTTTTTCTTTGTTTTACTGGCTTGAATAGTTACGCTTCGATTGTGTTTGATTGAATGTATTTAATTTTGTTACATATAGTTTTACGAAAAAATCTGGCACTCAGAAATAGCCTGCTTTCCGTTTTGAAGAAAGTAAGTGTTATGTTTGGTTTGTGTTGGTATCGTATGTAATTTTTGGAGTGAACGTATTTGTGTGTATAGGTCTTTTTGACTGTCCGGCCATTATTCTTTTCTTCCTCGATAGAGAGGTCGCGCTGGACTCTTCTGCCAGTTATAGAGAGTGCATGGGAATGCATGCAGTCTGTGTGGAGGATATAGGTAGACGTCTGCACGGATGCGGATATCCGCGGATATCTACAGTATTTTTTACTGTTTCGATTCAAATTGTGAGCAACGCAGATATTCTAGTGTTATCTGGGGATAAAGAGCGAGGTTCTGCCCAGTACGTCTGTCGAAATGTTAATGGATATTCTCGGAATCCATGCAGGGCTCAGGTAGAGCGGAAGTCTGTTGTCCTCATCCCCTGGCCACAGCCACAGACAAATATGTTACTCTGTGCCACAGCGGACGTAGCTGTACCCGAGGGACCTGCGCCTAATCCGTTTCCGCGACCGTGTCTTACCTGGGGTCTGCCAAATGCTTTCTGGTTGGCATACCGGCCCACTGCCCAACAGAGATGCTATGCCAAATTTTCCGTGCCTTCAGTTAGTGCTTTGTAGTGACCGAGTGACAACTTATATTGCAAGGAATACCGTTACAGTTCTTTCTTAAAATTAACATATCAATTGATATTATATCGAGTAAAGTGAAAAGAGGTGATTCGGCATTACTCAAGTAAAACAAATTGAAATCGTGAAGTTGGAAAAAGAAATTGGATACTTATTTGATGGCATGGAAACATCAACGACAAAGTAGCTTGTTTTGCGTGTAAAAAGTATATTCTTACACTGGGCGCAAAAGCAGAACTTCAAATTACCTGTAACATTCGTGTTAGACAGGACAAAGTAGCGTAATTAGTTATTAAAATCCCATGACAGATGCAAAAGTTCCTGAAGTTCCGCCAAATATGAAGACAACCGCGACCGAAAAACTTATGAATCTTGTCAACAAAGGCATTTTACCGTTCTAAGTTGCGTGTCGATCTGGGTTTCTCGTGAGGGGCAGTTTCCTATAGATGTGGTGGCATATTTGATGCACTATGTGTTTTATAGTCATTTAAATATGCTTATAACCGTCACGAAAGTGCAAGCAATATGTTGGCAAAGTTTCATCGCAACCGAATGAACTGTACAGCCGCGCATAAACATACAAACAAACCTTAACGTTTCTGTGTTAGAGAAACGGTGACATAGGTAGTAAAGATTGACAATAGCATCTTATTGCAACTTTCATAATCAGATACGGTGTACGGTCAAAGAAAGGTATTTAGGAAGATACACAATGTTAGTTGTATAGGCTGGACGTAGCTGCAGCTGTTAGTCTTTTTTTGCTGACAGTTACCAGTTACAAGTAGACGGCAGTTTTAACACTTGAAATGACATGCTTTGTGTTGTGTCACATATCCTCTAGTGTGTTAATATGGGGAAAAACAAGTGTCCCTTTTGTAAAACTCCGAAAGAACCGTTTCTTTCTTTTTAAATGTAAACACAGTAAATATTCAAATGTTTGTAAATCTATCGGACTCAATTGCTTGGTTACTACTTATATTAAGGTAAACTAACCTAAGAACAGCACACACATCCATGCCCGAGGGAGGATTCGAACCTCCGTCGCGGAAGGCCTCGCAATCCGCAACGTGACCCTCCAGACCACTCGGCTACTCCCGCGCGGCAAACATAGTAAAATCTCTATGCCGATCAGTTTTAACCACTGAAATTTATGAAAATGCCTGACGTAGTGCTCCGGCCACACGGGCTCCGAAGCGCTACTGTGTGTGTCCGGAGCGCCAACGTTTTCCTGTTTGGAATTCAAATGTTCAAATGTTTGCTAAGCGTATTGGACTTAACTGTGGGGTCATCAGTCCCTAAACTTACAAACTACTTATCAACTAACTGATACTAATGAGAGCAGAAGCATCCATGCCCAAGTGGGTATTCGAACCCCCAACGGGGGACGGCCTCGCACAGCGGAGCGTAACCCCTCAATGCGCTCGGTCGCTCCGCCGCGGCTCTTGTTTGGAATAGCCTGTTTTGGAGTAGGTATGGAACAGTTACCATGATTCGAGAAGTCAGAAATAGATGTCACAGAAATGACACTCTAACAATAATTATATCATGGTTTTAAATACTGCCATCTGTTACTGTTACCCATTCAAAACTTTAATGTCTGCGGATGCGGATAAAGTGCCGCGGATGCGGATATGTGCCTTGCGGATAACACTTTTCTTATCCGCGCAGGCCTCTAGATATAGGGTAGCTTGCCTCCTTCACTGGCTAGGGAATCTAGAAGTGGGCCGACACGTTCTTCGTATTAAAGATTTTGTTTATAATTAATTTTCTAAATAGATATAGATGTTTGATAGTGGTTTATATGGAAGTTTATAGTTCATGGAGAACGGGCTATAAATATTGGTAGCCACAGAATCATTTGGAGTAGTTTGGAAATATTTAGTTAAAATCTTATCTATTGGAGTGAACATTATACGATTCGGAATTTTGTTCATCTGTTGAATATCAGTATCTTGTGAACACACAGAATTGTTGATGAGAGTAATAGACTGTATACTTTGTTCCTCCACGTTCAATTAATGTTTCTTAAATGACATCATGTTTCATCCTTAATGTATTTTCGTAAATTTAGTACTGGCCGATTCCAGCAATCGGACAATAATAAAACGTAATCTTGGTATGTTTTTATTCAGACCGTAAAAATTGAACACTTGCAGCTGTCTTGGACTAATATTTTACGTGATTAAGCTGTCTTCTATTTTGCTGTTTATATCGGATTTTCACGGCTGCCCGTTGTCGGATCTTAGTCCTCCCTCGGGCATGCGTGTTTGTTGTTGTTCTTAGCATAAGTTACTTTAAGTCAGTATAATGGTTTTTAAGTGTAGGGACTAATGACAAACTTAGTTAAACATTTGAATTTCACGGATGCCCATAACCAAATACTGTCGCTGCTAGGCTTTGGCGCGATGTGAAGCATTATTACAACGTCAGTAATAATCTGTTTTCGTACTATCGCTGTACATAAGACTGTAAAGTATCCCCAAACAAAATTTCCAGATTCTGATGGTGTCTCGAAAAGGCGAAAAGCGTTTAAAAATAATTCGTTGCAACCAAGAGCCGGCCGCGGTGGCCGAGGGGACTGAGGCGCTCCAGTCACGGTCTGCACGGCCACTACGGTCGGGGGTTCGAATCCCCCCTCGGGCATGGATATTTGTGCCGTCCTTAGTATTAGTTAGTTCATAAGTAGTTTGTAAGCTTTACAGACATTTGAAGATTTGAATTTTGCAACCAAGACTGTGTTTTATTAGAAATCTCTATATATAAAAGGAAGTGTCCCGATTGATTGACTGACTGACTCATCATCGCCCAGCCCAAACCACTGAAGATAGAAACTTGAAATTTGTGGAGGGTGTTGATCTTATTCTGTATGCGTCATTTAAGAAGCGATTTTTTAATATTCCGTCCGTAAGGGGGTGAAATAGGGGATGAAAGGTTTTTGAAAATACATAACTATTTAGGCAATTTTGAAGATAGAACTACAAAATTTTGGATTTTAATTCAGGGTTCGAATTTAAAAGACACGTGTTTCGGCTTTTTTTTTTTTTTTTTTTTTTTTTTTTTTTTTTTTTTTTTTTTTTTTTTTTAAGTTCGACAAATAAGGGGGTAAAGTAGGTGACGCAAAAAATTGATTTTCTGAAATATGATGCTGTTAACTCAAATTTCAAGCTATCACTACGAAAGTTAGGATATGGATTCTTCATCAGGATTAAAAAGAAACAACTGGTGCAGACCAACCAGCCTACGCATGCGAAGCAGCGGGGGTTCCGCTAGTTAACATTTGTTTTACTTCTTTACAGGGTGTTACTCTCAGAAAGAAGTGTTACGCGACAGTGTTAAATATTACAATATGTAGTGCGATACGGTATTTACAATACCATTGTGCTCTTTATTTATAACATTTTAAGATATGGCACCTCAATATTAGCAACATTTTCGGAATAAGTGGCTAAGCGAAATGCAAATTAGACTCCAGCGCGAGGTTCTGGAGAAAACAATTTTAAATAAATACTTTTCTTGCCTTAGTATCTTCGTTCACCAGTAGTACACCCGGCGACTGGGAAGTATTTCCGCTATGGCAAGCTTTCGGAAATCTGTATCGTTATTCCAGGACTTTCAGGTCTCTGGACGTAACTTCGGTTAAACGGCACAGTAAGGTAAAACAGTATATATGTACCATTTTCCAAAGCTTGCACTATCAAAAATACTCATTTCTGTGCATTACTGTACGCGATAGTTTTGTTAGTGACGTCACTACTGACGAATTCAGACGAGCAGCTGCACAGTCAGCGTTGTACCCGCATCAACTAGGAAATTACTCTTTTTCATATTACTATTATTACAAAAACTGAATAAAAAATTTAGAGCTTTTTATTGTAAAACCGCAGGATTTCGAAAGCCATCTGGAGGGATTATTTAAAGACCTGTTTGCAACAAAGAATTTCTGGATCCCATTTCTTATTCTATTTTTAAAGTGCCAGGAACATGTCTTTCCTTCTTCAAGAAGTTCAGAAGTCTACTTTTATGAATAATTTCAAAGTATTCAAAAAGGAAATATCTGAAACGTTAAGAAACATATGTAGTGCGTGAATGCGTGCCAAGGGTGGGCTTTCTTTTATGTACCGGTAACAGGCGAAAAGAATTTGGTGACGCAAACGTTGTCATTTTCTACTCGGCTACGTGCATACGTCCAGGGTGACCAAAGTAGCAATTTTGTCGCTAAATTTCGAAGCGAAACAGCCACAGCAGCAACTATTGCAATGTCCCAAAGTGTAGTTTCCATGAGCTGGACGCGATTTCAGACAAGACCCACTAAAAAAAGGCAAGGCCAAGGTCGTCCACGGGTAACATCAGCTAGAGAGGACCATTATCTCCAGTTAACGAACAGCCCGTCGAGACAGGAGGCTGAATGCAACTCAGTTGCAACGCACCCTCCAAAAACGACAGGACGCTCAATATCAACACACAGTACGGAAATCGCCTTCGAGAATGTGGCTTCTACACACAGAGGCCTATGGTGCGTGTCCTATTCAAACCAGGAACCCGGCAGAAACTGGGCGGAGGAACATCGGAATTGGAACCGTAAAAATGGAGCAGTGTTCATTTCACATATGAGTCAACATGTTTTCCGCCGGACAATCGTCGTTCCCTCATCTGAAGAGAACGTGGAACTTGCAACAATCTTGCTTATGTACAGGAGTCAGTATTGGCGGACATCGGACCAGAATGGCGCTTTGACTGTTCAAACGCACAGAGGCAAGATCCATCGATCTATGCTTTGCCCTATACTGGTGCCATAGGAGATGGGTTCCTTCTGGTGTGGTGGACGATAATGCTCATCTCCACAGAGTTGTACTGGTGGACAACATCTTTGAAGCTGAGGTAATTGAACGAATGGAGGGCCGGCTTTTCACCTGACTTGAACAGGAATAGACATGTCTGGGATCACTTGGCAGATGCGTTGCAGTAAGACCAGCACCTCCCACAACGGCTGCAGACCTAGTTATTGCGTTCCTGAAAGAATGACCAAATATACCTCAAGTTCTCATTGTTGTTCCTGCTGTGGTCTTCATTTCACGGATTGGCTTGATGCACCTCTCCACGTTACACTGTCGAAAGCCCCTTCATCTGAGAATACGAACGGCAACCTACATCCTTTTCAGTCTGCTTACTGTATTCGTCCTTCGGTATCCCTCAATGATTTATACCCCATACGTCCTTCTAATGCTAATGTTTAAGATTTGTAGATGTCTCAGAATGTATCCCACCAACCGATCCCTTCTCTTAGGACATGCCAGAAACTTCTTTTCTTCCCAATGCTCTTATGCACCATATTAGTTACATGATGTACCCATCTAATTCTCACCATTCGTCTGTAGCACCATATTTCGAAAGGTTCTATCAACTTTTTGTCTGAGCTCCTTGTCCTCCAAGTATCACTCTCATACAATGCTATACTCCAGACAAATGCTTTTAGAAATTTAGTAACATTTATATTACTACTGGATGTCAAGAAACTCTTTTCTTCCCACAGCCATTTTGAATTTTATATTTCCCTTACTTTGGCCATCTGACATTATTTTGCTACCCAAATAAGAAAACTCATCTACTAATCTTATTGTCTCATTACCTAATGTAATTCTTTCAGCATCGTCTGTTTTTCTAACACTACAATTCCATTATCCGTGTTTTACTCTTCTTAATGTTCATCTTATACCCTCCTTTCAAAAGAGTGTCCATTCCTTTCAACTGCTCTTTCACGTTCTTTCCTGTCTCTGACAGAATTAGTGTCATCGGTAAACGTAAAGTTTTTATGTCTTGTCCCTGAATTTTAATTTCTTCTCCAAATTTCACATAGCATTCCTAAACAGCTACCTCAATGTACATTGGGAAAGGGCTAAAAATCTGTCTTACTCCCTTCCCAACAACTACATTCCTTTCATGCACTTCAACTTTGACTGCTGTCTGGATTTCGCTCCCTGTATTTTGCCCCTGTTACCTTAAGAATCTGAAAGAGTGTATTCCAGTTAATATCGTCAAAAGCATTCTACAGATTTACAAATGCTATAAACGTAGGTTTGCCTTCACTTAACCTACCTTCTAAGGTAAGTCATAATGTAAGTATTGCCTCCGGTGCTCCTACATTTCTCCCAAATCCAAACAGATCTTCCCCAAGGTCGGATTCAACCAACTTCCATTCGTCTGCAAATAATTCGTGTTAGTATTTTGCAGCAATGACTTGTTAACCTGATAGATCTGTAATTGGCTGAACTTGCTTTCTTTGGTATTGGAATTACGATATACTTCTCGAAGGGTGAGGGCATTTCCACGGTCTCATACATCTTGCATACCAAGTGGAACAATTTCTGCGTTACTGGCTCTCCTAACGATATCAGCAATTGATAGGGATTATCAGAAGCCTTTTTTCCATTTAGATCTTTCAGTACTCTGTCAAATTCTTCTTTCAGCATCATAACTCTTATCTTCCTCTACTTTATCTTCCGTTTCTAGAATTCTACTTTCAAGTTTACTTCCTTTCTATAGGTCCTCTACATATTAATGCCACATCTCAGATTTCCCCTCTTTGTTTGGTACTGGATTTCTATCTGAGGTCTTGATATTCATACAGCTCCTTTTCTTGTCTCGAAATGTCTCTTACCTTCCTCTAGGCAACATCTAACTTTCACCTACTTATACATTCTTCTACGAAGTTGTATTTGTCATGTAGCGACTCCAGCTTACCGAAAATGCAATTCTTGTCAACGTCATTTCTCCACCGACTATACTCCTTTTTACGTGCAACAATTTGCTACATTTTTACATTTTCTCCTTTCACCAGTTGCGTTTCGTATCTCCTGTGATATACAGGGATTAAGGCCTTGTTCTACTGCCGATATAATTTTCTGCAGCTTTTATCTCTCAGAGCTACCCATTCTTCTCTTGCTTAACGCAGTTCTGTGGGTTCGACACGTCACTAAAAATAAAAATTCGTTCTCTACAAACCTCTACGTACTATTACCAAAACATATCAACCGTTAGAAAAAAATTTCTTGAATGTGTGGTGCTGCCAGTGGGTGCAAAGCACAGCAGTATGGGCCTCACGCCTTACATTTTGAACACGTTTTGTGGGATATACAAGTTACTACAAACGAAAATTCGTTCACTACAAACCTCTACACACTATTTACTACACATATCATCCATTAGAATTAAATTTCTCGAAAGTGGGGTGCTGCCAGTGGGTGCAGTGCTCAGCAGTATGGGCCTCGCGCCTTCCATTTTGAACCCTTTTTGTGGGATATACAAGTTACTACAAACGAAAATTCGTTCACTACAAACCTCTACACACTATTTCCTACACATATCATCCATTAGAATTAAATTTCTCGAAAGTGGGTGTTGCTAGTGGGTGCAGTGCACAGCAGTATGGGCCTCGCGCCTTCCATTTTGAACACGTTTTGTGGGATATACAAGTTACTACAAACGAAAATTCGTTCACTACAAACCTCTATACACTATTTCCTACACATATCATCCATTAGAAATAAATTTCTTGAAAGTGGGGTGCTGCCAGTGGGTGCCGTGCACAGCAGTATGGGCCTCGCGCCTTCCATTTTGAACACGTTTTGTGGGATATACAAGTTACTACAAACGAAAATTCGTTCACTACAAACCTCTACACACTATTTCCTACACATATCATCCATTAGAAATAAATTTCTTGAAAGTGGGGTGCTGCCAGTGGGTGCCGTGCACAGCAGTATGGGCCTCGCGCCTTCCATTTTGAACACGTTTTGTGGGATATACAAGTTACTACAAACGAAAATTCGTTCACTACAAACCTCTACACACTATTTCCTACACATATCATCCATTAGAATTAAATTTCTCGAAAGTGGGGTGCTGCCAGTGGGTGCAGTGCTCAGCAGTATGGGCCTCGCGCCTTCCATTTTGAACCCTTTTTGTGGGATATACAAGTTACTACAAACGAAAATTCGTTCACTACAAACCTCTACACACTATTTCCTACACATATCATCCATTAGAATTAAATTTCTCGAAAGTGGGGTGCTGCCAGTGGGTGCAGTGCTCAGCAGTATGGGCCTCGCGCTTCCATTTTGAACCCTTTTTGTGGGATATACAAGTTACTACAAACGAAAATTCGTTCACTACAAACCTCTACACACTATTTACTACACATATCATCCATTAGAATTAAATTTCTCGAATGTGGGGTGCTGCTAGTGGGTGCCGTGCACAGCAGTATGGGCCTCGCTCCTTCCATTTTGAACACGTTTTGTGGGATATACAAGTTACTACAAACGAAAATTCGTTCACTACAAACCTCTACACACTATTTCCTACACATATCATCCATTAGAAATAAATTTCTTGAAAGTGGGGTGCTGCTAGTGGGTGCCGTGCACAGCAGTATGGGCCTCGCGCCTTCCATTTTGAACACGTTTTGTGGGATATACAAGTTACTACAAACGAAAATTCGTTCACTACAAACCTCTACACACTATTTCCTACACATATCATCCATTAGAAATAAATTTCTTGAAAGTGGGGTGCTGCCAGTGGGTGCCGTGCACAGCAGTATGGGCCTCGCGCCTTCCATTTTGAACACGTTTTGTGGGATATACAAGTTACTACAAACGAAAATTCGTTCACTACAAACCTCTACACACTATTTCCTACACATATCATCCATTAGAATTAAATTTCTCGAAAGTGGGTGTTGCTAGTGGGTGCAGTGCACAGCAGTATGGGCCTCGCGCCTTCCATTTTGAACACGTTTTGTGGGATATACAAGTTACTACAAACGAAAATTCGTTCACTACAAACCTCTACACACTATTTCCTACACATATCATCCATTAGAAATAAATTTCTTGAAAGTGGGGTGCTGCCAGTGGGTGCCGTGCACAGCAGTATGGGCCTCGCGCCTTCCATTTTGAACACGTTTTGTGGGATATACAAGTTACTACAAACGAAAATTCGTTCACTACAAACCTCTACACACTATTTCCTACACATATCATCCATTAGAAATAAATTTCTTGAAAGTGGGGTGCTGCCAGTGGGTGCCGTGCACAGCAGTATGGGCCTCGCGCCTTCCATTTTGAACACGTTTTGTGGGATATACAAGTTACTACAAACGAAAATTCGTTCACTACAAACCTCTACACACTATTTCCTACACATATCATCCATTAGAATTAAATTTCTCGAAAGTGGGGTGCTGCCAGTGGGTGCAGTGCTCAGCAGTATGGGCCTCGCGCCTTCCATTTTGAACCCTTTTTGTGGGATATACAAGTTACTACAAACGAAAATTCGTTCACTACAAACCTCTACACACTATTTCCTACACATATCATCCATTAGAATTAAATTTCTCGAAAGTGGGGTGCTGCCAGTGGGTGCAGTGCTCAGCAGTATGGGCCTCGCGCCTTCCATTTTGAACCCTTTTTGTGGGATATACAAGTTACTACAAACGAAAATTCGTTCACTACAAACCTCTACACACTATTTACTACACATATCATCCATTAGAATTAAATTTCTCGAATGTGGGGTGCTGCTAGTGGGTGCCGTGCACAGCAGTATGGGCCTCGCTCCTTCCATTTTGAACACGTTTTGTGGGATATACAAGTTACTACAAACGAAAATTCGTTCACTACAAACCTCTACACACTATTTCCTACACATATCATCCATTAGAATTAAATTTCTCGAAAGTGGGGTGCTGGTAGTGGGTGCCGTGCACAGCAGTATGGGCCTCGCGCCTTCCATTTTGAACACGTTTTGTGGGATATACAAGTTACTACAAACGAAAATTCGTTCACTACAAACCACTACAAACGATTCCCTACCCATATCATCCATTAGAATTTAATTTCTTAAAAGTGGGGTGCTGGCTATTTTTTGAGTTACCTATAACTTTTTTTCCGAAAAACTACAAACGAAAATTTTTGCACTACAATCCACTACAAACGAAGTTCTTTAAGATAGGATGAAGTAAAAAACAATTTCTTTAAGTCGGGTGCCAGGTTCACGGAGGTAAAGAGTAGAGCAAAAAGAGGATGGCTGAGATTGAGATAATGGTGAAAGAGGCAAAAAGAGGATGGAGAGAGATACACTCCTGGCCATTAAAATTACTGCACCATGAAGATAACATGCTACAGATGCAAAATTTAACCAAATGGAAAAGAATGCTGTGATATGCAAATGATTAGCTTTCCAGAGTATTCACACAAGGTTGGCACCAGTGGCGACACCTACAACGTGCTGACACGAGGAAAGTTTCTAACTGATTTCTCATACACAAACAGCAGTTGACCGGCATTGCCTGGTGATATGTTGTTGTGATGCCTCACATAAGGAGGATAAATGTGTACCATCATGTATCCGACTTTGATAAAGGACAGATTGTAGCCTATCATGATTGTGGTTTATCGTATTGCGACATAGCTGGTCTCGTTGGTCACAATCCAATTACTGTTAGCAGTTAGGAGGGCAATACGGAATCCTGTCCTGGATCCCAATGGCCTCATATCAGTTGAGATGACAGGCATCTTATCTGCAAGGCTGTAACGGATCATGCAGCCACGTCTCGAACCCTGAGTCAAGAGAAGAGTTTGCAAGACAACAACCATCTGCACGAACAGTTCGACGATATTTGCAGCAGCATTGACTATCAGGTTGGAGACCATAGCTGCTGTTACCCTTGACGCTGAATCACAGACAGAATTGCCTGCGATGGTGTACACAACGACGAACCTGGGTGCACAAGTAGCAAAACGTCCCAGTCACCTCTTGTTGGCATCGACGGCACTTTGAACAGTGGCCGTTACATTTCAGATGTGTTATGACCCGTGCCTCTACCCTTCATTCGAACCCTACATTTCAGCAGGATAATGCACGACTGCATGTTGCAGGTACTGTACAGGCCGTACTGGATACAGAAAATGTTTGACTGCTGCCCTGGCCAGCACATTCTCCAGATCTCTCACCAACTGAAAGCATCTGGTCAATGGTGGTCGAGCAAGTGGCTCGTAACAATAAACCAGCCACTATTCTTGATGAAATGTGGTATCATGTTGAAGCTGCATGGGCATCTGTACCTGTACACTCCACCCAAGCTCTGTTTGACTCAATGCCCAGGCATATTGAGGCTGTTATTATGGCCAGAGGTCTTTGTTCTGGGTATTGATTTATCAGGATCTGTTGTTGTTGTTGTTGTGGTCTTCAGTACGCAGACTGGTTTGATGCAGCTCTCCACACCACCCTGTCCTGTGCAAGTCTCTTCATCTGAGAATATGTTCAGCAACCTACATCCTTTTGAATCTGCTTACTGTATTCATTCCTCGGTCTCCCTCTATGATTTTTACCCCACACACTTCCTTCTAATGCTAAGTTGACAATTCCTTGATGTCTCAAAATGTGCCCTACTAATCTATCCTTTCTCTTATTCAGGATATGCCCAAAATTTCTTTTCTCCCTAATTTGGTTAAGCACCTCCTCATTAGTCACATGATCTACCCATCTAACCTTCATAATTCAGTCTGTAGCACCACATTTCAAAACCTTCTATAATCTTTTTGTCTGAACTTCTTATCGTCCATGTTTCACTGCCATACAATGCTACACTCCAGAGAAAACTTCCTAACATTAAATTAGTATTGGATGTTAACAAGTTTCGCTTCTTTATAAATGCTTTTCTCCCCATAGCCATTCTGCATTCTATATCTTCTTTACTTCAGCCATCAGAAGTTATCTTGCTACCCAAATAACAAAATTCATCTACTACTTTTATTGGTTATTACCTAATCTAATTCCTTCAGCACAGCCTGATTTTCTGACATTGCATTCCATTACCTTCGTTTTACTCTTGTTGATGTTCATCTTATATCTTCCTTTCAAGACACTGTCCATTCCATTCAATTGCTCTTCCAGGTCTTTTGCGGTCTCTGACAGAATTATTACGTCATTGACAAACCACAATGTTTTTATTTCTTCTCCCTGGACTTTAATGCCCTCTCCAAATTTCTCCTTCCATTCCTTCACTGCCTGCTCAGTGAACAGATTGAACAACATTGGGGAAAGGCTACAACCCTGTCTTACTCCCTTCCCAACCTCAGCATCCCTTTCTTGCCCTTTAACTCTAATAACCGCTGTCTGTTTTTTGTATAGGTTGAATATAACTCTTCGCTCCCTATATTTTACCCCTGATACCTTCAGAATTTGGAAGAGTGTATTCCAATTGACATTGTCAAAAGCTTTCTCCAAATTGACAAACGCTAAAAACGTAGGTTTCCCTTTCCTGCAAATAATTCGTGTTAGTATTTTGCAACCATGACTTACTAAACTGATAGTTCTGTAATGTTCACACTTGTCTGCACTTGCTTTCTTTGGAATTGGAATTACGATACTCTTCTTGAAGTTGGAGGGTAGTTTCCCTGTCTCATACATGTTGCATACTAGGTTGAACATTTTTTTTCATGACTGGCTCTCCTAACAACATCAGCTGTTCAGATGGAATATCATCTACTCCAGGGGCCTTGTTACAACTCAAGTCCTTCAGCACTCTGCCAAATTCTTCTCGCAGTATCATATCTCCTATCTCATCTTCCTCCACTTCATCTTCCATTTCTAGAATACTGCTTTCAAGTTTATTTCCTTTGTATAGGCCCTCTATATATTCCTTCCATAGGGTCAGCCTTCCCCTCTTTGCTTAGTACTGGTTTTTCGTCTGAGTTCTTGATATTCATACAGCTGCTTTTCTTGTCTCCAAATATCTCTTTTATTTTCCTGTAGGCAGTATCTATCTTTCCCCCAGTTATGCATTCTTCTACGGTTCTGCATTTGTCCTGTAGCCACTCCCGCTTAGCCAGTCTGCACTTTCTGTCAGTCTCATTTTTCAAATGTTTGTACTCCCTTTTTTCCTGCTTCACTTGCTGAATTTTTATATTTTCTCCTCTCATCAATTAAGTTCAGTATATCCTGTGTTATCCAGGGATTTCTATTAGGCCTTGTCCTTCTGTTTATATGGTCGTCTGCAGCCTTCACTACCTTATCTCTCAGAGCTACCCATTCTTCTTCTACTGCATTACCTTCCCCCATTTCAGTCAATCCTTGCCTAATGCTCCCTCTGAAACTCTCAACCACCTCTGGTTCCTTCAATTTGTCCAGGTTCCATCTCCTAACCTTTCTACCTTTCTGCAGTCTCTTAAGTTTTAATCTGCAGTTCATAACCAATAAGTTACGGTCAGAGTCTATATCTGCCCCTGGATATGTCTTACAGTTTAGAACCTGGTTTCTAACTTTATTCCTTACCATTATAAAGTCAATCTGGCACCTTCCTTTGTCTCCTGGTCTCTTTCACATATACAGCCTTCTTTCATGATGATTAAACCAAGTGTTGGTGATCATTAAATTGTGCTCTGCGCAAAATTTTACCAAGCACTCTCCTCTTTCATTCCTTTTTCCCAGTCCATATTCACCTACGACATTGCCTTCTCTTCCCTTTCCTACTACCGAGTTCCAGTCCCCCATCACAATCAATTTTCCATCTCCCTTAACTTTTTGAATGATTTCTTTTATCTCCTCATACATTTTTTCGATATCCTCATCATCGGTCATGCTAGTTGGCATATAAACTTGCACGACTGTGGTCGGTGTTGGCTTTGCATCTATCTTTACTATAATAATGTGTTCACTATGCTGTTCACAGTAACTTATCTGCATTCCTATTTTCTTATTCATTATCAGACCTACTCCTGCGCTCCCACCAACTTATTTTGTATTGATAACCATGTACTCACTTGACCAGATATCCTGTTCATCCTTCCACCAAACTTCACTAATTCCTACCATATCTAACTTTAACATATCCATTTCTCTTTTCAAATTTTCTAGCCTACCTAGGTGATTAAGGGTTAGAACATTCCACACTCCAACCTGTAGAATGCCTGTTTTGTTTTTCTTGATGATGACATCCTGCTGAGTAGTCCCCACCTGGAGATCTGAATGGGAGACTATTTTACCTCCAGAATATTTTACCCATTAAGACGCCATCATCGTATAGTCATACAGTAGAGCTGCATGTCCTCGGGAAAAGTAACGACTGTAGTTTCCCCTTGCTTTCAGCTGTTTGCAGTAACTGCATGGCAAAGCCATGTTAGCTGATGTTACAAGGCCAGCTCAGTCAATCATCCAGTTTGTTGCCCTTGTAATGACTGAAAAGGCTGCTGCCCCTCTTCAGGAACCACACGTTTGTCTGGCCTCTCCACAGATATCCGTCCACTGTGGTTGCACCTATGGTATAGCTATCTGCATCATTGAGGCACGCAAGTCCCCCCACCTCGACAATGTCTGTGGTTCATGGAGGTGGACATTTCCATTATAATTAATTTAATGTACATAATTAACAATACACAATTTTCAGTGACATTGTTTGGTAGATATAAATAGGATGTGCTCACGCATTTAATGGAGTATTGTTTAGTCAATTATAATAGGGAGAACCTATGTCCAGTTATTGTTTCAGCCGCAATCTGAGGCAGAAGCCATGTCAGTTTGGACTTTAAATTTGGACAATTATGTAAAAGTTCTTTAGTATTATTCACACAGAAAGTGTATCTATAGTGATTAATCCATATTTGTGCCACACTGTACACCTCGAACATTTGTATTCCATACACAACTGTGTTGTAAATTCGTGTTATTGATGTGTGGAATGTGCATGCCTGATATTAATTGTTGTAATTAATGAGACTTGTGAGCTGGCCATAAATGAGGACATTTGGGCATATATAAATCATTAAAAGTGTCAAAGAACTGCAATTCTGTGTGTTGCATTAGTCATTTGTAGTGAAGAGATTTCAGCCAGCCGCTACTGAGAGCAATGACAATCTTCAGTATCGATCTATGACCAGGTACAGCAAAGAGTGAGTTACAATCTGTGGCTGTTTACTGATGATGCTGTGGTGTATAGGAAGGTGTTGTCACTGAATGACTGTAGTAGGATGCAGGATGATTTGGACCAAAGTTCTAGGTGGCGTGAGTTATGGCAACTAGATAAATGCAAGATGATGCAGATGGGCAGAAGAATCAATCCTGTAATGTTCAATTACAGCATTAGTAGTGCTACTCGGCAAAGTTGCATCAATTAAATATCTCAGCATAATGCTGCACATCAATATGAAATTTAAGGAGCATCTAAGGACAGTCGTGGTGAAGGCGAATGGTCAACATCAGTTTATTGGGATAATTTTGGGAGGCATGAGTCATCTGTAAAAGAGACTCAATATAAAAAGCTTGCAACACACCACCTTAAGTTTTGCTGAAGTGTTTGGGTTCCCCACAAGATTGGCTTAAAGGAGGACATAGAGGCAGTTCAGAGGTAGGTGGCTAGGTTTGTAACTGCTAGAGTCAGTCAGTGCACGAGTGTTACTGATATTCTTCAGAAACTCAACTGGGAGTCACTGGAGGCAAGGCAACATTATTTTTGAGAATCACAAGATGCTCAACTGCTGAAAAAAAATTAGAGGGCAGGAATTTGAGGCAGACTGCACAATGATTCTACAGCCACCAACCTACATTGTGCGTAAAGACACAAAGATCAGAGAGATAAGGGTTTGTACGAGTGCATACAAGCATTCGATTTTCCCTCACTCTATATGGGAATAGAACAGGAAAGCAAGTAACCAGTAATAGTACTGAGTACCCTCTGCCACACACCTTTG
This sequence comes from Locusta migratoria, assembly GCA_026315105.1. Taxonomy (NCBI): domain Eukaryota; kingdom Metazoa; phylum Arthropoda; class Insecta; order Orthoptera; family Acrididae; genus Locusta; species Locusta migratoria. Next base: position 141,405,063 of record CM048747.1, on the reverse strand, counting down.
AGTGGATTGTGGAGTATGTATGTGGATGTAGACTGTTTAAAGAATTTTATGTCAGTACGGTACATGGTGTTGAAGCAATTTACAATGTATCTTCAAATTCCTTAACATCATAAACACACTTATCAATTAACAAATTTTGTTGATGCTTCTCAAAAGTATCATTTGGCAAATATCTTATTGATGGTTGATAGTTTGTTGTACAATTTCATTTCCTTGTGTATGAAACTAGTTTGGACCTTGTAGAGTCTTGTAAAATCTGTATCTAGGTTATTTCTACAATATTTTTGAGAAGGATAGATTGCTTCTAACAACAGAGATGTTTGATGAGCCGCAGAAAGGCACACACAACAGGATACAACTTATTTAAATAGCTTTCGGCCATTACGATATTCATCAGTTAGAGAAACACACACATACACACACACACACACACACACACACCACCACCACCACCACCACCACCTCCAGCCACTGTGGCCAGACTATGGCACTCAGCAAGGCCAAGGAAAAAGAAACCAATGGTGGAGGTGAAGATTCAGGATGGAGACGGAAGCAAGAAGTGAGAGGAGGAATGCACAGTGAGCTTGGGGACTATGTCAGTGTTGTGTGGCGGAGAGGGAGGAAGGGAAGGGGAGGAACTGGAGTGTATGGCAGAACGGGAGAAAAACATGAGGTTAGAGTGTGGGCAGGGAAGGGTATGGGGGGTGGTGGTGGCAGGAACTAGCAAAAATTTAGGCCTGGGGGATTGTGGGAGTTTAGGGTATATTGTAAGGAGAGTTTCCGCCTATGTAATCAGATGAGCTGGTGTTTGTGGGGAGGAGCCGGATAACACAGGCTGTGTAGCAGTCATTGAAGTGAGGCACATCGTGCAGGGCTACATGCTTTGCAAAAGGATAGTCCAGCTGTCTCCTGGCCACAGTTTGATGATTGCCATTCATACAGACAGACAGCTCATTTCTGGTCATGCCCACACAGAAGGCCACGCAGTGGTTGCAGCACAGTTTGTAGATGAGGTAGTGTGAGGAATGACAGCTAGCACAAAATTTAGAAAAATGTTAGGTGATGCAGATGAGTAGGAGAATCAATCATGTAATGTTCAAATACAGCATTAGTAGTGTGATGCTTGACAGAGTCATGTCTAAATATCTAGGTGTAACGCTGCACAGGATTATGAAATGAAATGAGCATATAAGGACAGTTGTGAGGAGGGAAAATGGTCGACTTTGATTTATTGGGAGAATTTTGGGAAGGTGTGATTCATCTATAAAGGAGATGACATATAAAAAACTTGTATAACCTCATCTTGAGTATTACTCAAATGATTGGGATCCCCACCAGATTAGTTTAAAGGAGGATATAGAGGCAGTTCAGAGGTGGACAGCTAGATTTGTAAATGGTAGATTTGATCAATGCATGAGTGTTACTGAAATGCTTTGGGAACTCAAATGGCAGTCGCTGAAGGGAAGGTTCAAGAAAAAACCCCATTGAAGAAATTTAGAGGGCTGTAATTTGAGGTGGACTGCAGAACAATTCTACTGCTGCCAACTTTCATTTTGCATAAAGACCACAAAGATAAGATCAGAGAGATTAGGGCTTGTACAGATGTGTACAAGCATTTGTTTTTCTCTAGTTCTATATGGGAGTGGAACAGGACAGCAAGTAACTAGTAGTGGTACTGAGTACCCTCCACCAAGCACCTTTGGGTGGATTGTGAAGTATGTATGTAGATGTAGATAACATGACTACTTTCACAAATTGCCCTGCCTTTTATGGGGTAGGAAATGCATGTGATGTGAATGGGGTAGGTGGTGGTTGGATGGTGGATAGGACAGGTTTTGCATCTAGGTCTATTGCAGGGATATGAGTCATGGGGCATGGGGTTGAGGGCACAGATGGAGTAAGAATTGACAAGGATATTATGTAGGGATGGTGGGCAGCGGAATACCATTGTAGGGGATGAAGTTGGAGAGAATATTGAGTACGGTATTTCGCATTTCAGGGCAAGATGAAATTTAGTCAGTGCCCTGGCAGAAAATGTAATTTAAATGTTCCAGTCTTAGGTGGTACTGGGTCACAAGAGGCCCTTCTCAGAACATCTCCCAGAGTCTATCTCTCTCCTCACTCCTCCTACAGCCCGCATGCCCACCTTCTACATGCTCCCTAAATCTGACACACCTTTTACCTGGACATCCCACTGTGGCCAGTTATGGAATCCCCTTTAAGAGAACCTCTACTCTCATGGATCAACACCCACAACATACTCTCCTATGTCAAAGACACCAACCATTTCCTCCACTGACCCACTACAGTTCCTGTTCCTTCACCACATGGTACCATTGATGCCACCTCCCTCTACACAGACATCACCAATGATCAAGGCCTTGCCACTGTTGGACATTACCTTTCACAATGTGTGACTGACTCCAAGCCCATAACCTCCTTCCTTGTTACCTTGACCAACTATATCCTCAACCCATAAGTAGTTCTCCTTTGAAGGCAACAGCTATAAACAAACTCACAGCACAGCCATGAGCTCCCATATGTCACCTTCCAATGCCAATCTGTTAATGGGCCTTCTAGAGGAATCCTTCCCAACTACCCAGAATCCCAAACCCCTCATATGGTTCAGTTTCATTGATGATATCTGCATAATCTGGACTGAAGGTGAGGACACATTATCCACTTTCCTTCAAAACATCAACACCTTCTCCATTCATTTCACCTGGTCCTACTATTCAACCAAATGAGCTACCTTCCTTGACGTTGACCTCCACCTTAAAGATGGCCTTATCAGTACCTTTGGCCACAACAAACCTATCAGCCTTCAACAATACCTCCATTTCTACAGCTACCACCCATTACACACCAAAAAGTCACTTCCATACAGCCTAGTCACTATGGTTGTTGCATCTGAAGCAGTCCCTTACAAAATATGCCAAATGCCTCATTAAGGCCTTCGCTGACCACAATCTATGAGTATTTCATGCGACAGAGTGCCAAATGATTTGTTTGGATATAATTGTAAGACACCCCATTACAAGGAATCCAACAAATAAATTGTTTTCCAACTATGTTGGCTCCCTTCTCCACCAGATGAGTTTGTTTCACATCCCAATTTTGTCTCACTACAATTAATATGGAAGAAACTCTACTACAGAGATACACAGCATTGAAGAATACTTGCTTAAATAATTTTGTACAAAATGTTAATACATTCTAGTGAATTTGTGAAAAGTGACACTTGATTATTATATACATGACATAACTTGTATTAGTAATATAGTGAGGACAGTTTACAACTCACCGCAAAGACATGGCAACGAGCTGCGACAGGCACATACAAAAGACACACACATACAACACATTCAGCTATCGGCCATGGCCTTCTTCAGAAAATAGAGCACTCACGCAATCACACAGGCACACAACACAGTCATACAACCATCACCTCCGACTGCCACACTTCGAATCACGCTCTGCAGCGAATCGGGGATGGGAGGGGAGGGGAGGGGGAGGGGATAGAAAGGTTACGTCACGGTGGTGGGGATGGGTTAGATGGGAATAACGAGATGCAGCTTAGGAATGGAGTGGGGAGGCGGGTGAACGGAGAAAATAAAATAAAATGAAGTAAAATAACATATATATATATATATATATATAATATTATAGAAGGAGACCTTCCAGGTACGAAAATGGTATAAAATAAAGATTTTTGACTTACCTAAAGTACAGGCTGGTCGATAGGAACACTAAACACACACAAAAACACACAACCATTCGAGCTTTCGCCACCAGTGGTGGCTTCTTCGGGAAAAAGAGGGAGGAAGGAGAGGAGAAAGGGAAGGATACGGGTTTTAAGGAAGTGGAAAAGGAGCCATTCCAATCCCAGGAGTGGAAGGACTTACCTTAGGGGACAAAAAGGAAGGTAATTTGTTTACCTTCCTTTTTGTCCCCTAAGGTAAGTCCTTCCACTCCTGGGATTGGAATGGCTCCTTTTCCACTTCCTTAAAACCCGTATCCTTCCCTTTCTCCTCTCCTTCCTCCCTCTTTTTCCCGAAGAAGCCACCACTGGTGGCGAAAGCTCGAATGGTTGTGTGTTTTTGTGTGTGTTTAGTGTTCCTATCGACCAGCCTGTACTTTAGGTAAGTCAAAAATCTTTATTTTATACCATATATATATATATATATATATATGCATGCACACTGCAAGTACACAAGACCGCATACACACACACACACACACACACACACACACATATATATATATATATATACATATATACACACATACACACACACACACACACACACATATATATATATATATATATATATATATATATATATATATATACGTGTTAGGAATTTTTCCTGTTAGGAATTTTTCCTCTATAATATATATATATATATATATATATATATATATATATATATATATATATATATATATATATATATAAAATAGACGAAGATTACTCACCAGGCGAAGGAGCACAGGTGTGACAGCATCACAAATAAATAAATGAATACACACACACACACACACAATCGCAAGCTTTCGCAACCCAGTTGCGTCTTCAGGCAGTAGGGAAGGAGAGGGAAAAGGAAATGATGAGGGTTTTAAGGAAGGGGGTAAGGAGCCATTCCAATCCCGGGAGAGGAAAGACTTACCTTGGGGGAAAAATGGAGGGTAAACAAATGCACACATGCCCACACATTCACACAGACACAAGTACACCTAGGCAGACATACTGTAGAAAGCAAAGCAATATATATATATATATATATATATATATATATATATATATATATATATATATATATATATATATACACAAAATATAAAAAATAGACGAAGATTACTCACCAGGCGAAGGAGCACAGGTGTGACAGCATCACAAATAAATAAATGAATACACACACACACACACAATCGCAAGCTTTCGCAACCCAGTTGCATCTTCAGGCAGTAGGGAAGGAGAGGGAAAAGGAAATGATGAGGGTTTTAAGGAAGGGGGTAAGGAGCCATTCCAATCCCGGGAGAGGAAAGACTTACCTTGGGGGAAAAAATGGAGGGTAAACAAATGCACACATGCCCACACATTCACACAGACACAAGTACACCTAGGCAGACCTGCCTAGGTGTACTTGTGTCTGTGTGAATGTGTGGGCATGTGTGCATTTGTTTACCCTCCATTTTTTCCCCCAAGGTAAGTCTTTCCTCTCCCGGGATTGGAATGGCTCCTTACCCCCTTCTTTAAAACCCTCATCATTTCCTTTTCCCTCTCCTTCCCTACTGCCTGAAGATGCAACTGGGTTGCGAAAGCTTGCGATTGTGTGTGTGTGTGTGTGTATTCATTTATTTATTTGTGATGCTGTCACACCTGTGCTCCTTCGCCTGGTGAGTAATCTTCGTCTATTTTTTATATTTTATTTTTCCTGCTAGGAATTTTTCGTCTTAATATTCGTATTATATATATACACATACATACATATACACATACACACATATACGCATATACATATACACACATATATACACACATATATATATATATATATACAAACACACGATCACACATTCACACACCACTCAAAATAGGTGAGGTTTGGGATATAGAGAGGTAGGAACTGTAAGGAATGGAAAAATATATATATAGGGAAGTTATCGTAGGTTGAGGCCTGGTTGATTTCGGGATCGGAGAATGTATTGTAGGGATAACTCCCATCTGTGCAGTTCAGAAAAGCTGGTGGTGGATGGGAGGATCCAGATGGCCCGGGTTGTGAAGCAGCCATTGAAATCAAGCATGTGCTCCGCTGCATGCTGTGCCACAGGGTGGTCCACCTTGTTTTTGGCCACAGTTTGGTGGTGGCCATTCATCCTAATGGACAGCTGGTTGGTGGTCATGCCAATATAGAAAGCTGTACAGTGCTTGCAGCACAGTTGGTAAATTACGTGGCTGCTTTCACAAGTGGCCCGGCCTCTGATAGGGTAGGATAAGCCTGTGACAGGACTGGAATAGGAAGTGCTGGGTGGGTGGATTGGACAGGTCTTGCAGCGGGGTCTTCCACAAGGATATGATCCCTGTGGCAGTGAGCTGGGTTTCGGGGTGGCATAAGGATGAACTAGGATGTTGTGAAGGTTGGGAGGGCGACGGGACACCACTTTAGGAGGGTTGGGAAGGATATTTGGCAGGATGTCTCTCATTTCAGGGCACGAGGATAGAAAATCAAAACCTTGGCGAAGGATGGAATTTAGTTGTTCGAGACCAGGGTGGTACTGGGTGACAAGGGGAGCGCTCTTTTGTGGATGGTTACTGGTGTTAGGAAGAGGATTTGGGGTGTGTGAGGATATGGCACGGGAGATTTGTTTGCGGACTAGGTCTGTGGGGTAGTTTCTGTTTGTGAAGGCCTTTGTGAGACCTTCAGCATATTCAGAAAGGGAATTCTTGTCACTGCAGATATGCCGTCCACGGGTGGCTAGGCTGTAAGGGAGGGATTTTTTGACGTGGAAGGGATGGCAACTGTCAAAATGTAGGTACTGTTGGTGGTTGGTAGGTTTAATATGGACAGAAGTGTGAATGGAGCCATCAGTGAGGTGGAGGTTGACATCCAGGAATGTGGCATGGTTGGTTGAGGAAGACCAGGTGAAGTGGATGGGAGAGAAGGAATTGAGGTTCTGAAGAAAGGAGGATAGGGTGTCCTGGCCCTGAGTCCAGATCATGAAAATATCATCAATGAACCGGAACCAGGCCAGAGGCTTGAGGTTTTGGGATGCTAGGAAGGATTCCTCCAGACGGCCCATGAACAGGTTGGCATAGGAGGGTGCCATGCAGGTGCCCATGGCTGTGCCTTGGATTTGATGGTAAACTTTCCCCTCAAAGGAAAAGTTGTTGTTAAGTAGGATGAAATTGGTAAGGGTTATGAGGAATGAGGTATCAGGCTTGCGTTCAGAGGGACGTTGGGAGAGGTAGTGTTCCAGAGCGGCAAGGCCATGGGCATGTGGGATGTTGGTGTATAGGGAGGTGGCATCCACTGTGACAAGTAAAGATCCAGGAGGCAAAGGGGTGGGAATGGTGGAGAGTCGGTGAAGGAAGTGGTTGGTATCCTTGATGTGGGAAGGTAGATTTTGAACAATAGGTTGGAGGTGTTGGTCAACTAGGGCTGAAATTCGTTCGGTAGGAGCACAGTAACCAGCCACAATAGGGCGTCCAGGATTATTAGGTTTGTGAATTTTGGGGAGCATGTAAAAGGTGGGTGTGCGGGGTGTTGCTGGGGTGAGGAGGGAGATGGATTCAGGGGAGAGTTTCTGGGAGGGGCCATAGGATTTTAGTAGGGATTGGAGATCTTGTTGGACTTTGGGGATGGGGTCAATCTGGCACAACTTGTAGGTGGAGGAGTCAGAGAGTTGGCGGAGCCCTTCTGCCAGGTAGTCACTGTGATCCATAACTACAGTGGTGGAACCTTTATCAGCAGGGAGGATGATGATGTCAGGATTAGTTTTAAGGTTTTGGATGGCTCTTCTTTCTTCTGCTGAAAGGTTTGAGTTCTTGGGAAGGGACTTGGGAAAGGATGGTGAGGACAAGTTGGAGGTGAGAAACTCTTGGAGGGTAACCAGAGGGTGGTTAGGTGGGAGTGCAGGGGGATCTTTGTTGGATGGTGGTATGAATTGGGACAGGCAGGGTTCAATATTGGGATTAGGTAGATTGCGGTCAGAAGAATTGGTGGCAAAGTAGTGTTTCCATCGTAGGGATCGGGAAAAGGAGAGTAGGTCTTTGACAAGACCAACATGATTGAACTGGGGTGTAGAACTAAAGGTAAGACCTTTGGATAGAACGGAAACTTCAGTGGGGTTTAGTTTTTTTGTGGATAGGTTGACCACAGTGTTCTGGGGTTGTTTTGGTATTGGATGTTGTGGAGTAGTGGTAGGGAGTTTGGAGGGATGAGGTAGGTTCAAGAGGTCAGCTAAGCATGGTCTGGGACCCATGAGGGGCTCACGAGGAGGAACACTGTGGTTTGGATAGGGATTGGATATGGGTGCTCCAAGTCGGCAATATGATGTCAGCAGGCTTGACAGTTTATGGAGGTGGTGTTTGGAATGCTCCTCCAGTTGCTGAAGAGCAAAGGATTCGATCTGGGAGATGGGATGTAGGTATTTTTGGTTACACAATAGTAATATCTTACGGAGGGAGAGAAGGTAGCTAAGGGATTTATGAGCCATGGAGAGGTGATTTTGTAGGACTAGGTTCGTGAGGGATAAGGATTGGTGGAATCTGAAAAGGTGCAGGTCATTGTGGAAGGAGGGGTGGGATCCAGACAATGGAATTTTTAAGGTTAGACCGTTGGGAGGAATACCATGACTTAGACAGCATTTTAGGAATAGGATGTGGGATTGGGTTTTGGCCAGGGAAAGGGATACTTTCCTGAACTGGTACAGATAGAAGGAGCAGGGGTCCATTGGGACAGGGATGGTGCTGGGAAAGTGGAAAGTGAGGAATGATGGGAGAGACAGTAGATTATGATGAACCTGTGAAGAGGTTCCTCAACACGCAAAATACGCACCAGGCATGCAAAAGTTCGTAAATCCGCGCACACAACTACACAGATACACACCCAAGCACGCAGATTCACGCCCAAGCGCACTAAATGACGGAAAAAACTGCAAAATCATGAATAAAATCATTCACCAGAACGCAATATCACACACAAAAACGGTAGATCTCACACAGGAGCAAGCAGCCCACCGCAAAAAAGTGTACAAAAACCCAAACAACGCATAAGTACGGAAATTCGTGGAAGAAAGGCTATAATGGAGCTTCTAGAGCAGAAAATTCAAGACACAGTAACGTAAATTTACGTAATTCTAATATATAGTGCCAGAGGAGAAGAATATACGGGGTTGGGGATAAAAGATTACATGTACATATCTGTGGGCGGGTCCATTAGTTCAAACGAAAGTGGTTCTGGCATAGTTGGGTCGTAATAAATAACTAAAGTGATGAAAAAAAAAAAAAAAAAATGTATATACAGTTGACCAAAACTACGAGAAAATACAAAAGGGAAAGTAAGGAAAGGTGTATTAGAATAACTGGAAGGGGGAAGAATAAGCTGCATCAACAATCGGCGTGGTTATAAAGTTCTCTGTTGAAAGCTGGCGGGATTGTTGGCTCGGAAGTCCGAATGTGACAGTTACAAAGGATTGAGAAGAAGAAAAATAGGAAAATACAAGAGAGAAGGAAATATTGATAGAGGAATGTTATAGAAAGTAGTAACAAAGGAAAAGGTTATGGGATAGAAGGGAGACCGTTAGGCAAAATATAATAATGGAAAGTCCAGGTTGTATGTTCCTGTCGCAGCTCGTCGCCACGTCTTTGCGGTGAGTTGTAAACTGTCCTCACTATATTATTTATTCCAACCTGGACTTTCCATTATTATATAACTTGTATTAGATTAAATATGTATATGTTTGCTGTTGCACATTAGGAGATAAGTGAAAATGAATATATAATGCTATTGATGTATCCTATATTACACGTACATGTATTGTACACAATGTAATCCTACAGGATCAAATAAAATTCAATTCAATTCAATTCAATACTCCGCTTTAAAAACAGATCTCTTCAGGCCGGTATTACACGATAATATTTTTGATAAAATCTTTGACAAAGAAATATTATCAAATATTCGTAATATTTCTTCATCGTGGTATTAAAAAGGGATATTATGTTTGTCATATTTCAAGATAGTGGCTAGTAATAACTTTTTATTGTGCGCTGCCTTAGCCAGTCACAAACATGGCGGAGTAGCTACCTTTCCGGCAGTTTCTTTGCCAGTGTGGCTGGCGCATACAAACAGTTGCATTGTTGATGTAAGAATGAATAGTTTGTGGTACCATCTTTCTAAGTAATAAAGTACATTATCTACCTAAGCTGGGTATCATTCGGTTCAGTACCACCATATTACCCACACCAGTATCGGCACGTGCAAAGACTATATCTGGAGAAGACAGGATTACAGTGATTTCTTGCTACTGGGTTTAAATGTTAATTATGGCAAGGCATTGCAGTTATGTTCAAACACACCCACACATCAATAAGCAACAGCAATGCTAGTGTTCAGAGCATTGCAGTGGAGAGAAGACAAGCAACTTTTATGGTGCTACATTTGATGATATTTCTTTGATGAAAAATACATTAAGGCCTATGTCGAAGCAACCTATTACAGTATCAAATAGCTTTGATGTAAATACATGACATATCAACTTTTATAAAGGTATATGACTGTGTAATACCAGTCTCAGCTACATTTATTTATTAACAGTTCAGATTCTATCAGCACTCATTTCAGTGTGTGTTACCGTGAGTACGTTTTCACAGTAATACGTTACAAATGAAATATTTTGCTGTTTGTGTGACTACGTTTAATAGGTAAAATACAACAATTTTATGGGGTTGGAGATTCGCACACTCTGGATGACAACCCTGTGTCGCACACTCTCAATCAGTGCAGTGTCAATTGTTTTGATATTTATGTGTCGTTCTGAAATGTAATAGACGTGACATCCCAATGGCAGATCTAACGTGCTTGTACAAAGCCAATGGGTGGTATCTTCATCTAAACAAACTGGTGGTTTTTTTTTTCCCCTCCCCCTCACCCCCCTCATCAAAATTTGGTGGTGCACAGATTACTTGAGGGCGCAGATTACTCTAGTTTATATGGTATATATATCGATGTGGACACACCACCACAAAGCCACTTCCTGCAGTACACTGGAACGTTAGCTGGGTCGGCCAGAGGTGCTCGCAAGTGTAGCGAGATGGTGGGCGATGACTCAGAAGTTGTCGTGTCAGCCGAGAAGAGCCGAGGTGATGAAGTATTAGACGAGCCAGCTGGCGGTGTGTGTGATGGCAGCAAAGCGGCGAGTGGTGGTTCGCAAGTTTTTGGGGTGGCCGAAGAAAGCTGAGGCGCTGAAATAGAAGTTGTGTCAGCCGCTGGTGCATGCGAGTGTAGTGCTACAGCAGGTGATGGCTTGGAAGTTATCATGACAGCCGAGGAGAGCCGAGACAACGAAATAGTATACGAGCCGGCTGGTGGTGTGTACAAGGGCAGCTCGGCGGTGGCTCAGGAACTTTCAGGGCAGTCGCAGAGAACTGACATGACGAAGTAGTACTCGCGCTAGCCAGCGCTGTGTGCAAGGGCAGCACGGTGGTGGGCGGTGGCTTGGAATCTTTTGGGGCAGCCGAGGAGAGCCAAGGTGACAAAGTAGTACTCGTGCTGGCTGACAGTGTATGCAGGGGCAGTACGGTAACAGGCAGTGGCTCGGACACTTTCAGGGCGGCCGAGGAGAGCTGAAGTGCCGAGATAGTAGACACGTCGGCCGCCGGTGTGCATCAGGGAGGCACTGTCGCGCAAGAACAAGATGGCGGTGCATGAGATGTGTTTGAACAGTTCCCAAGATGAACACCCTCAGGTGGTAGCATGCAAGTCAGAGTATTGTAGTTTCAGATTTGTGCTCGACCAACATGCCGGGACAGCAGTAAACAGAAGAAGATTGCTGCATGGGAGGAGAAAGAGTAATGTGCAAGGCAGCCACTAGAGTAGGACGAGGCACTGGCGGTGTGTCCAAATGTGTCGTTGGCTTAGCAACTATGTTTTCTTTACAAGCGCTCACATAGTAGTGGCACGGGGAATCAGAAGTGACACAAGCATTGGTAACCTTAAGCGTGGCCGTAATGTCACAAATGTCTTACTTTCCAAACTTCACAGAAGTTCTCCTGCGAAACTTGCAAGACTAGCACTTCTGGAAGAAAGGATATGGTGGAGACATGGCTTAGCCACAGCCCAAGGGATGTTTCCAGAATGAAACTTTCACTCTGCAGCAGAGTGTGCGCTGATATAAAACTTCCTGGCAGATTAAAATTGTGTGCCGGAACTTTCCAAACTTCACAGAAGTTCCCCTAAGGAGAACTTCTGAGAAGTTTGGAAAGTAAGAGGCGAGGTACTGGCAGAATTAAAGTTGTGAAGCAGCACCATGAGTCATGTCGGGATAGCTCAGTGGTAGAGCACTTGACCGTGAAAGGCAAAGGTCCCAAGTTCGAGTCTCGGTTCCGGCACACAATTTTAATCTGCGAGGAAGTTTCATATCAGCGCACACTCCGCTGCAGAGTGAAAGTTTCATTCTGGATATTACTTCATGTCCTGACTCTACAGTACCCTGTTTTTTTATTGTAACATTTTGATATTTCAGTGGAAGACTTTCTGATGATCAGCTGTGGCAGATTAATAATTGACCACCAAAGGATTGTAATGTTTTGAGATGCAAGAAACATGTAATAACTGTAAATGGGCTATGATGTTCCAAGATATCCGCTATAATTCCTCCAAAGTGCAAGGCAATGAGAGGCAGATAAGGAAAACTATATTCTTTTCCAAAAGTCTGTGCAATGGTTACTATGGGATTTGTGTTCTCGATAATAGGTTAACTTTTTCTTTTTGAGTATGTGTGAATTACGTAATCTGTCATTTCCTTAACAGACTAGATATTCAGAATGAACAACATACATAAGAAATATTTTATGATATTTTCTTTAACATGTGTTGTACTTTTCATTTTCTGTACTTAATACAGTATTGTAGGTCAGAAATAATCAGCACTGCAAAACGTAGATCACAATTTTTGTTCATAATTAAACCAACAGCTGGATAGTGTGGTCATTTCCAAAAGTGTTACATTTCCACCTGAATATCTAAATTTATAAATACTTATAAAATGCTACAATATTTATATATGAAAATTCAGTTTCTGGTTCTTCTTACATTAGGCATTCCTACAGAGATGGACCTTTGCAATTTTTGATAGTCACACACCTCTTATTGTAGAATTGGTTTTGTAATTTAAATGTACTTGAATCTAAATGCTGTGTAAATGTTAGTAATAAAAGCACCAGCCAGTCTCTGTGTAACTCAAAATTATTATAATTATATTATTTTAAAAGACAATTTGTCACTTTCTTTATGTGAATATATCTGAGCAACTGTTATCATCATCAGAGAATTATCACTTCATTTTACTGCATGGCAAATTTAAATGCATACAAAATCCCCAAGCCTTGCAGTCTTTTACAGGAACTAGTAATTCAGCTCAATTTTCAATGCGAGAAGCTTACAATAGTTACCGCAACAAGACTCTGTCACATAATTTGGTGGAGAATCCTAAGAAATTCTGGTCTTATGCTAAGTATACAAGTGGCAAAACACAATCAATACCTTCATTACATGACAGGTATGATGCTGTTACTGATGACAGTTCTGCTAAAGCAGAATTGCTTAACACAGCTTTCTGAAATTCTTTACTACAGAAGATGAAGTAAATACTCCAGAATTCATATCAAGAACAGTTGCCAGCATGAGTAATTTCTACATCTACATACAAACTTCGCAATCCACAGTAAGGTGCGTGGCGGAGGGTACACTGTACCACTACTAGGCATTTCTTTTCCTATTCCATTCCCAAATAGAATGAGGACAAAAAGAATGCCTATATGCCTCTGTACGAGCCCTAATTTCTCTTATCTTTCATTGTGATCACTACACGAAATGTAAGAGGTGGCAGCAAGATCATACTACACTAAGCTTCAAACTCCAGCCTTCTAAATTTCTTCAACAGAAATTCATGAAAAGAACATCTTCTTTCCTTCAGCGATCCACAATTGAATTGCCGGAGCATTTCTGTGACACTCGCACATTGGTTGAACCTACCAGTAACAAACCTAGCTGCTCGCCTCTGAACTGCTTCCATGTATGCCTTTAAACTGGTCTGCTGCGAGTCCCAAATACTTGAGGAATACTCAAGACGTGGTCGTACAAGCATTTTATAAGTGGTCTCCTTTACAGATGTAGTACATCTTCCCAAAATTCTCCCAATAAACTGAAGTCGGCTGTCTGCATTACTCACAACTTCCTTACATGTTCATTCCATTTCATATTGCTCTGCAATGTTACGCCTAGATATTTCAACGACGTGACTGCATCAAGAAGTTCACTACTAATGCTGTATTCGAATATTGTGGGACTGTTTTTCCTACTCATGACCATCACCTTACATTTTGCTACATTGATGGCTAGCTGCCATTCTTTGCACCAACTAGAAATTTTGTCTAAGACATCCTGTATGCTATTACAGTCAGTTAAAGATGACACCCTCCCATACACCACAGCATCAACATCAAACAGCCACAAATTACAAGTTAGTCTGTCCATCAGATCATTTATATAGATAGAAAATAATAGCAGTCCTATCACACTCCCCTGGGGCACACCTGTTGATACACTTGTCTCTGATGAACACTCGCCATTGAGAACAACGTACAGCATTCTATTACTTAGGAAGTCTTCCAGCCAGTCACAAATCTGTGAACCTATTTCATAAGCTCGTATCTTCGTTAGCAGTCTGCAGTGTGGCACCGCATCAAGCACCTTTTTGAAGACGAGAAAAATACAATCCACCTGTTGCCCTTTATCCATGGCTCACAAGAAGTTGACACAGTGGTGTAATAAACCAACTTAAATCACTTGACAAAAGTAAGTTTCCCAGTCTCGATTGTATACCATTTAGGTTCCTTTCAGAGTATGCTGATGCAATATCTCCATACCTAGCTACCACATACAACTGCTCACTCAGCAAATGTTCCGTACCCAAAAACTGGAAAGTTGCACAGGTCATTCCAATATTTAAAAAAAAGGCAGTAGGACTGATCCACAAAATTACAGGCCTATATCATTGACATCAGTTTGCAGTAGGGTTTTAGATTCCTGAAAAGAATTTGACAGTGTACCTTACAAGTGTCATCTAATCAAATTGTATGCTTATGGAATATCACCACATTTAAGCGATTGGATTTGTAATTTCCTGGTATTCTACAGGAAAGTGTTATAGGGCTCCTACTGTTCTTATTTTTATAAATGATTTAGGTGACAATCTGAGTAGCTCTCTTAGACTGTCCGCGGATAATACTGTCATTTATCAGTTAGTCAAAAGAAACTGCAAAATCATTACAATAATATATCTACGGTGCAAAAATTGGCAAGTGACCCATAATAATGATAAGTGTGATGTCATCCATATGACTACTAAAAGAAATCTGTTAAACTTCAATTACACAATAAATCAATCAAATCTACAGACCATCAATTCAACTAAATACCTAGGAATAATAATTATAAACAAGAACACATAGAAAATAATGTAGGGAAGGCAAACTAAAGACTATGTATCATAGGCAGAACACTTGGAAGATGCAATAGTTCTAATAAAGAAACTGGTTACACTACACTTGTGCATCCTATTTTGGAGTACTGGTGTATGTTGTGGGATACACGGTAGCTTGGACTGATGGAGAATCTAGGGAAATTTCAGAGAAAGGTAGCTCATTTTGTATTATCACAATACAGAGGAGAGAGTGTTGCAGAAATAATGCACAAGTTGGGACAGAAATCATTAAAAGAAAGTTGTTGTTTGTTATGGCAAGATCTATTTGCAAAATTTCTTTCACCTAATTTCTCTTCTGAATGCAAACATATATTGTTAGCAACCACTTACATGGGGAGAATGATAATTATAATAAAATAAGAGAAATCATATGGAAAACAGAAAGATTTAAGTAATCCTTTATCCAGTGAGCTCTTAGAGAATGGAACTACAGAGAAACATCATAAAAGTGGTTAGATGAACCCTCTGCCATGCACTTCAATGTAACTTGCAGAGTATCTATGTAGATGTAGGTGCAGATATTTGAATATCTATGTGTTTTTTTCTCTCTTATTGTTAACTCCATAAACGTAATTGCAACTTTAATTTTTAATATCTTTAAACAATGTAATTTAATACTGACATTATTCATGTACTGTAATATAATTGGACAACAGTTGAACCTATCGCCAGTTCCAGTTTTTGATAAACTTCTCACTTGTCAACTGTGAGTCTCTGCATAACAAACATATTTGAATTCAGCAAAGTAATATCTAGAACAGAATCTTTATTGTCACCTAAAATGTTATATACAATCATTTGATTGGAACATAGGTGACTCATCAGTCAATGCAGTTGTATGCCTACATAAGTATACAGTACAACAGCATATGCTTATATATAAGTGCATTTTAACCATATCTTCACATATTACATATCTAAACTTTCTTATTTTTATTACTGATTTAAATGATTTCTGTTTAATTTTGCAATTTGAAAGTGTGCAAATATACAAACACAATTTCCATAATAGTTACGTGTAGGAACACAGTACCAAAAGAATAAACAAAGCAAACAAAAAATTAAAATAATAATTGTATAGAAATTTAAAATCATCTTAATTCTTATTCATAAAATCATGCATACTGTAATAACATTTGCTTTCTAAATATTTTTCAATGTTTGCTACTGTGTTGTCAGTCTTGGAGTCCTTGAACTTTGTCCATATCTTATTTCTAATCTTTAATGCCATATAATGTGGAGTATTTTCATATAATCTAAGACTTTGGCAAGGTAACATATAGTGTGATTTATGCCTTGTTGTGTATGTATGTGTAAAAGAATTTCCTTCGAAAAGCTGTGGGTTTTTTATCTCAAAAAGAACTATCTCATAAATAAATAAAGAAGGAATTGTCATTAAGTCTAGGTTTATGAATAATGGTTTGCATGATTGCCTGTTGTCTGCTCCTGTCATGGCTCTGATGATTTTTTTCTGCAGCTTCAACACATTATGAAGGGTGATTTTTTCGACACCCCAAAATATTATGCCCTATCTCACCACTGGTAGAAAATATGCATGGTAAACAATTTTCTTGACTTCTAAGTCAGTTATTTTATTTAAGACCCTCATGGCATAGACAAAGCTATTTAAATGCTTTACCAAGCAATCCACATGATCAGACCATGACAAGTTCTTGTTGATAGTAACACCTAGGACTTTAACAGCATCTGCAGAGATCAGCTCTTTGCCTTCGTAATTTAACTGTGATATGTATTCACTTGTTTGTTTTATCCTGAAATGCACAATTTGCTTTTTTGTTAAGTTCAGTTTCATGGCATTATTATTTATATAGTTTTCTAGTTCATGAAGAGTTTGTTTAGTTTTCTGCACTACATCTTCAGCATTTTTACAGCAGATTACTGCTGTAGAGTCATCTGCATAGATAATTGTTTCTGAAGTTATTTCACTTGGCATATCATTTATGTAGTACAGAAACAGTAATGGGTCTGACAGGGACCCCTGGGGTAGCTACTCCTGTTTGTATTTCCTCCCAGCTAGAATAGAACTTCTCAGTTTTTTGTTGTATCACTACCCTCTGTTTTTGAGGTAGGACGAGAACCAGCCTAGAGATTTCCCCTGGAATCCATTAGCAGCCAATTTGTGGAGCAGTAATTTGTGGTATACCATATCAAATGCTTTAGATAGATCGCAAAACATACTGGATACACACTGCTTATTATCAAGGCTTTTACTTATTTTGCTGGCCGCGGTGGCCAAGGGGACTGAGGCGCTCCAGTCACGGTCTGCACGGCCACTACGGTCGGGGGTTCGAATCCCCCCTTGGGCATGGATATTTGTGCCATCCTATTTCGTAAGTAGTTCATAAGTAGTTTGTAGTTCATAAGTAGTTTGTAAGTTTAGGGACTGATGACTCCGTAGTTAAGTCCCATAAGCTGTACAAACATTTCATTTCATTACTTATTTTAGTGTAACATCATTAATAGCATGCACAGTGCTCAGCCCCTTCCTGAATCAATACTGATTATGATGAATAATGTTGTGTTCTTCATTATATTTTTCTTACTGATTGTACACTACTCATTCAAATATTTTAGAAAATATTGGCAGTAATCATACTGGTCGGAAATTTCCTAACTCATCTTGTCTGCCCTTTTTGTGGATAGGCCGAACTTCTGCATATTTCAGCCTTTCTGGAAAGCAGTCCTCATCAAACGACTGATTTATTAAGAGATATAGTTGGAGTGCAATGCTGTCCCATCCTGCCTTTATGATTTTTGTTGGAATTTCATCCAAGCCCACAGATTTGAGATTTTTAAGGGATTTTATAATGCTGGCCACTTCATGGCAGGATACATGAGAAAATTTAAAGTCTCCTGGTCTACTGATATTGGGTCTTACGTCTGGAGGAGAGAAACTGTCAGTTTTATTTGAAGCTGTAAAGTATCTACTGAATTCTTCACAGATCTGTCTGGAGTTTGCAGCAGTTACCCCATCTGTCTCTAATTTAAAATTGAAATTATTTATTTTTTTCAGCACCTATTTCAGTTTTCACAATCTGCCACACAGCTTTAGATTTATTCATGGCATTTGCTATGTACTGATTATTTGCCATTAGTTTTGCCTGTTTAATGACTCTGTCAAGTATTCTTTCGTATTTTTTCATATATATGGCAAACTATGCCTCACGGTTTACCTTTGCTTCCATATACAGTTCCCTCTTTCTAATACAAGAAATTTTGATGCATTCAGTTATCCAAGAATTATTTTAGGCCTATTGTATTTGTCACATGCAGTTATGAGGGGGAAACATTCATTGAAAATACCCAAGAATTCTGAAACAAAAGTACTGTAGTTTGTGTTTACTGATCTCTGGTTGCTTAATGACCAGGTGGTTTCATTCAGCCTTGAGACAAATGTGCTCATATTTTCTTGGCTGACATTCCTAACTCATTTCACTGTAGGCCTTCCTGCTTTAACTAAAATTGGCAATGTGAGAAAAAGGGCTGAATGGTCTAATATTCCTAATTCTAGAACAAACTTTTCTTTTGCATTGTAATTGATACTGCTCACAATATTATCTATATATGTTACAGAAGTTGCTCTTTACTCTGGTGTATTCACTGAAGTTTAATGTTAGGACATTTGTAGATAACAAGTCCTTCAAAGAAGTGGCAAATCTGTCATCAGCTCTGACATCTATGTTGAAGTCTGCACAAATGATGACCTTTTTATCTAACTTTTCTAACTGCAACCTGTACAACAAGCTTACAAATTTGTCTAGAAATATGCAAGTGCCCCAATATTCAGGGATGTGATATATGCTAATAATTAATATGCCATATTCCAGCAGTTCAATACAACAGCTTTCAAATACTTGTTCATCATTCAAGTAATTAAAAGTTTTATCTGATTTCAAATCTGAGTGACTGCTCTACTAGAATGCACAATCTGCCAGACCCATTTTGTCTACAACAACTAGTTGCTAAACTGTAGCCTGAGAGTGAATTTATCAAGCTGCTATTTCCACTATCAAGCCAGTGTTCATTTAAGGATATAACTTTTACTGATTTTGTTTTCTCTAGTGTCTGTTATTTACCAAATATGGAATCCACATATACTGATTATCCCAGGCAGCAAGCAGATTTCACCTTAGAATTTTTGAATTTCATTAGTCAAAATTAGGTGTACTAATTTATCTGTACTAATTTAACTTTTATGATATGAATATTATAGACGAAAAATTCCTAGCAGGAAAAATATATATAAGAAATAGATGAAGATTACTCACCAGGCGAAGGAGCACAGGTGGTGATAGTAGCACAAATAAAACACACACACACAAACGCAAGCTTTCGCAACCCAGTTGCTTCTTCAGGCAGAAGGGAAGGAGAGGGAAAAGAAAATGATGAGGGTTTTAAGGGAGGGGGTAAGGAGCCATTCCAATTCCTTCTGCCTGAAGAAGCAACTAGGTTGCGAAAGCTTGCGTTTGTATGTGTGTTTTATTTGTACTACTATCACCACCTGTGCTCCTTCACCTGGTGAGTCATCTTCATCTATTTTTTATATATAAATTTAACTTTTATGTCATGCATATCTGGAAAATAAGGCTTTCTGACTGTGTATCTACTCAGAACAAAGGATGAAGCTGTTGAATGTATGAAAGAGTATGTTAACGAAGTGGAAGCTAAGTTTAACTCAAAAGTGTCAGAAATAAGGTGTGACAGAGGTGGTGAGTTTAGAAGTAATGTGTTCAAAGACTGGTGTAAAGAAAAAGGAATTGTGTTGGATTACACCCTTCCCCATACTCCACAACTAAATGGCAAAGCTGAAAGAGTAAATCTCACCCTTATGAACAAAACAAGAGCTATGTTGAAAGCAGCAAAATGCAGTAATGATATGTGGGGATACTGTGTTGAGACAGCAGCATATTTGACAAACAGAAACCCAACTCATGCAGTAAAAACCACTCCTGCTGAAATCTGGTATGGA
This sequence comes from Locusta migratoria, assembly GCA_026315105.1. Taxonomy (NCBI): domain Eukaryota; kingdom Metazoa; phylum Arthropoda; class Insecta; order Orthoptera; family Acrididae; genus Locusta; species Locusta migratoria. The sequence continues at coordinate 141,384,803 of CM048747.1, read as the reverse complement.
AGAAAACCAGACATTTCAAATTTAGGCATCTTTGCAACTGAAGTGTACAATAAACAACTTGGAAAATTCAAGAAATTACATGACAGAGCACAAAAAGGAATTTTTGTGGGATATGCTAGAAATGGTTACAGAATAATGAATCCAGTAACTAAAAATGTAAGAATTTCAAGAGATGTGACATTCACAAATAAATTCCCTGAACCGGAAAGAAGATAGAGGAGTTTATTGGCATGGGAAGATGAGGAGCAAGAAGAAAATAACTTAGACAATTATAGAGATGAGAATAACCCAGAAAATAATGAGCAAGTAGAAGAAGAAAATAATGAGGACAAAGAAGAAAACAATGAACAAAATGAAGAAAATCGGCATGATGGATACGAACTGAGGAACAGAAACCGTATGAAGAAACCATCAAGATTTGTTGATTATGAACTCAATGAATCAGATACAGAAGCTCTCTTAACATATCAAGAGTGTATGAAAAGCGAAGACAAACTAAAATGGCAAGCAGCTATAGAAGAGGAGAAGAGAAGCCTGCAAAAGAATAATACAAGGACAAAAATCAAGAAAGAAGATGCAGAAGGAAAAAACATTATAACCAGTGATTGGGTAATGAAACTTAAAGAAGATGGTCGCTATTAAGCAAGACTTGTTGCAAGAGGTTGTCAACAGTCACAAGAAATAGATTTCAAAGAAATTTTTAGTCCAGTGGTGGATACAAATTCCCTTAGATTGATTCTTGCGATAGCAGATGAGAGAAACTATATTATAAAGACTTTTGACATAAAAACTGCCTTTTTGTACGGAGAACTTGATGAACCAGTGTATATGAAGATTCCTGAAGGATACAAAGATAAAGGTGAAATTTTCATGCTGAAGAAATCCTTATATGGATTGAAACAAGCCCCTTTAAAATGGAATAAGAGATTAACACATTTTCTAAGACAACAAGGAATGCAGCAGCTGAAGACAGATCAATGCATTTTCAAATATGAAACTGGAGAATTATTTCTTGCTATTCATGTGGATGATGGAATCCTCATGGGAAATAACGAAAACAGAAAGAATATACTACTTGAAAATTTAGAGAGAGAATTTGAAATGACTGTCATACCAAATCCAAACACCTATTTGGGTATAGAAATAGAAAGAAGCAAATATGGTCTATTCCTGCACCAGGAAAACTATGCTATGAAAGTGCTGAAAAAGTATGGTATGATAGACAGCAAGAAAATGACAACACCTATTGCTGAGAGTAATGACATTTGCAATTCTGAGTATGATGAGAATTTTCCTTATAGACAAGCGGTTGGAAGTTTGCTGTATTTAACCAAGAAAACAATACCAGATCTATCTTTCAGTGTAAATTATGAAAGCAGACACATAGAAAATCTTAACAAGGCTGATGTCAAAAATATAAAAAGAACACTGAGGTACCTAAATGGAACAAAGAAAGCAGGGATATTTTACAAGCACAACCACGAATATGACCAAATAGAATCACAGCTAGAAGTGATCCTCAAAGCATACTGCGATGCTGACTACGCAGGAGATTTGAAGACGAGGAAAAGCACAACTGGCTATGCGATACTATACAATAATGCACCAATAGCCTGGAACTCAAGGAAACAGAGTATTGTAGCACTCTCCACAACTGAAGCTGAATATATATCAGCAGCAGAGTGCTGCAAAGAACTTAAGTATTTAAAAAGTCTACTCAATGCACTGACAGGAAGAAACGTGAAAATAATTCTATTGGTGGACAATCAGAGCACCATAGAATTAGTCAAGTCAGGTCAACTCAGCCGTAGAAGGAAACACATGGATGTTAGATACCATTTTATTTCTGAAATGTATCATGATGGTATGTTTGAAATATCTTACTGCCCTATTGAAGAACAAGTGGCTGATCTCTTGACAAGAAGGATGTATGAGAAGTTCAGAGACAAGATTTTGGAGTGCAAGGAAGAGTAATGTGTATTTAAAAAAATAAAAATAAATAAAAAAAATTGTAATTTTAATGGGTGTTGTGATATGTAAAATTACATTTTATATATATGGTGTTTGACTTTCCTAAGCAAGTGGTTTCTAAGAGTAATACAATAAAAACAGTTGATAGTGTAACACAATAAAACGTTACTATAAAGAAGCAAAAGCCTGAATCACTGTGTGTATGTGTGTGTGTGTGCGTGTCATTATAAATATTTAAAAAAATAATATATGTGTGTTTATATATGTATACAGTTACTGATGATAGTAAACAGGAAAATCTCTCTATAAAAATACAACAATGAGGACATTTCATTAAAATAACATAAGAAGAAGTAAATATTCAATTAATGTGCCACATATGCTACCTTTCAAAAATCAATGAAACCTAAAACTGGTACTCAAAGCAACTTCTGTAAATTACCTGAAAGTGCCTACATAATGCAAGAAAAAAAATTAATATTGGAGTTGTGAAATAAATGAAACATAAAGAGTCTTGTTCTACTACACACTTCCTTGACTGTATAACAAATGACTTGCATTTTTTATGAGATGAACTATGTAACTGTTTAATGTCTCTCATACTTATGGCCTGTTGTCATTATTACCTTTCTCGATAGTTTAAGGGTATATTTATCTTGTTTAAGTTCTCCGTTTAGGTACTTTTTAATTATATTCTCATTAAGTTAATTATGCAATGTGGATTATCTGTTCTGCATTAATTTGTATCTTTGACAAAACTGATTACATGTAGAGATACTCATATTTGAATTAAGCATTTTCATATGTACTTCAATATACAGTATTCAAAATGTAATACTAAAATACTGCACTTACTGACAATGGCTCTGTGTAGATCTAATTCTAATATTAGGTAATGTGAATCGCCCATTGAAGTGATAAACTGTTCGAAATAGTTTTACTCTAATTTTTTCTTAACCATTTGGTATTTTCTCTGCTATGCGTGTTTAGCTGATACCCAAGTTATGCAATGTATCTACTTCTTCAGTCTCTGAATGCCCAAATAAAAATTATGAAATACAATAACACAATGAATTAAATATTTCGGAATAAAATTGTACCACAGGGAGTTTTACTTGGTGAAGTGAATGTACCCAACATCACAAAATAATTTGTGTTTGTATATATATATATATATACCATAAAAATATAAAGCAGATTTTTTCCATGTGTATTTGTTCTCTAAGAAAAGTGATGGACATTATTAATTTCCCTTTCTGCCACTGATGAAAGAATTGGCGATAAAATATGAGCAAATTAAATATATGGTTACTTACAAATTGAAAAATATCACATAACTATTTTATTTCGTAGGTAATTAAGTATTCCCCTTTATCCTAGCGAACGATTTCCAAGCGCAATCGTTCAAAATTGGCGGCGTACACAAGGATAATCTAATAACCAGAGATAATACAGCCGTGGATTTTTAATTTTTACAGAAGGAAGAAAATCTATATTCAGTGAAGAGAATCGTATAATAAATTCAAGAAGAAGTGTAATGATTTTCGAAAGCGAATAATTTTCTACATATTATGTGTTCTAATTGTAGAAAAAGGTAAAGGAGAAACTAGAAACACAGAAGAATTAGAAATACATCTCGGTATTATCTTTGGATGGATTAAATCTACAACGCTGTTGTGTTGCTTGACAACAATATGAGTATTTATTATTTAGTTGTAGTGGAGTGAAAGTGTATAGTAGAGTGACTTTCTGAAGTCGCGTATATATGCAGTTTACATATCTGTTCCCTCCTACAGTCTTCAGTTAAGATCAGTTGTGATGTCTGAAACCGCAACTTCGGCGCCGGAGACAACCGCAACTTCGGTGCCGCCTTCAAAAACTTCGGTGCAGGAGACAACCACAGCTTCGGTGCCGGCTTCAACAACTTCTGAAGAATTGGTGCTTGCCAGTGTGATAAGTTTAGTAGATGAGTTGCCTATTCCATCCGGCGAGGAATTAGATGTTGGCAGCGAAGAACAATCTGAAGAGTCAATTTTGCCACCCCCCGAACCAATAACAGAAGATAAATTGAAGGAAATAACGTACATTTTAGGACTGATAACTTTACACTGGCCAGAAGACGCAGTCATAAATGTTGAGGAGTAAGTGAAAAATTCGTTTGAATTACCGAAAATGTAATTTATATCAGGTAGAAGAAATAGGAAGGAAGCCCATGTAGAAATAAAAAGAAAATAATATGTCCATTTTCTAAAATTAATATTTTTCATTTGTTGGCTACTAATTATTGTGGTTTAATGAGAGTTGCGGTTTATTCTATAATTATAGCCTGTTCATTCCCTTAAGCTTAACAGTGTAAGAGATTATTGGTCTCCATGTTTTCGGTGCAAATATCGTCATACTTCTGCTTGTATGGGTAGCAATTTACTTAACACGCACATGATTGCTTTTGCATCGCCCCCTCCCCTCCGCCCCATCCATATATTCGTATTATTTACACACTGGGTCTCTGTCTTTTGGTAATTTCTCTCGAGTCTTCTCTGTTCACTCCTTAACAATGCAATATCAAGGTGTTTCAATTTCATTATCTGTTTAATATTTTTCCATCCACGTTGCATTTAGTTGGTTCCACACAGATGATCGACCACAGTTTTACTGATCGCTTTCATTTCGGCTGTTTCACAGCTCAGTTTTGTTAAGCCTGTGTTTTTGAAGGGTCAAATTTCTGTAAAGGTTTCATACGTGTAGGCATAATTTCTCCATACTTAATTACGGTATACCTTACCTTAAAATACGTGTTTTGCAAATGTCTTTCAAGCGACGTTACATTCAAGTTGGCGGCTTTCGTAATATTAAAGTATAAATACAAAATCCACCAAATACGGCACATTTGCTTCCGATCGCCTGAATTGGAGGCTGCGCAACGCGATGTTCATTTGTTGCACACCACGTGATTATGTGGCTAGTGAATCACATCACAAAGAAGAGTATCGTCGTCAGCCAATGGTAACCAAACCTCACTGCCGCGCAACATGCAAATAAGATTTTTTGATGTTGGAAATTAAATATGCGGTAATATATTTATACACGAAACTGCGCAATGTTTACGAGATGTGAAAATTAAGGTGTTAACATGAAGTTTCAATTATTTTATTATCGAAATCACTAGATTACACTTTCAGAAAGACGATAAAATAAATAAAACATGCTATACCTACTCTATGGTTGAAGGGTTCTTGTATTTACCCTTGTCCGGTCAATAACGTTAATGGCCTCGTAAAATGAAGATTTAGAATTACTTGATCACTGATACCTTCTCTCCTATATCGCGATAATACAAAACGAGTTGCCCTTCTCTGGATTTTCCATTAATCGTTCATAAGCCCCACCTGGTGTGGATCCAACAGTGCACAGCAATAGCCTACTCCAAAATAGGTTGCACAAGAGTAATGTAGAAAATTTCTTTAGCAGAACTGTTGCATCTTCTAAGTGTTCTGCCAATGAAACACAGTCTATGGTTCGCTTTTCCTACAATATTTCACATGTGTTCTTTCCCATTCTAATGTTTGTAATTGTCACTCCTACGAATTTAGTGGAATTGACAGCCTGTAGATTTGACTGATTTATCATGTAACCGAAGTTTTAAAGGATTTCTTTTAGTGGTCATATGGATGACCTCACATTTATCATTATTAAGGTTCAATTGCTAATTTTTGCACCATGCTGATATCTTATCTAAATCATTTTGCAGTTGCTTTTGATCTTCTGGGACTTTACTAACCAATAAATGACAGCATCATCCACTTACAGTCTAAGAGAGCTACTTAGGTTGTTTCTTAAATAATTTATAAAAATGGAGCAGTAGGAGCCCTGTAACACTTCCCTGTGTAACTCCAGGTATCACTTCTGTTCTGCTCGATGACCTACCATCAATTACAACGTACTGTGTCCTTCTGTGTCAGGAAATCAGGAACCCAGTCAACAGCTGTGGCAATAAACCATAAGCATGAAATTTGATTAGAAGACACTTGTAAGGTACAGTGTCAAAAGCCTTCCAGAAATCTAGAAATACAGAATCTATTTGACATCCCTTGTCGATAGCAGTCACCACATTATGTGAGTAAAGAGCTAGCTGTGTTTCACAAGATCGGTACTATCTGAATCCATGTTGACTATGGGTTAATAGGCTGTCCTCTACGACGTATTTCATAATATTTGAGGAAAGTATGTGTTCTAAACAATTCAAATGAATTTGACGAAACCAATAATTCCACCCGTGGGAAAATGAAAACCAGTATAAATCCGTAAAATTGATGTGTAATATAACTCAAATGAAACTAACAATACCAATAGTTCTACCATAAAAAACGGAAACATATAAAACTGGTAGACCAATCAGTAAAATTTAGCTGTAATACACCTCAAAAGAAACCATCCATACCAATAAGTCCACCTACCCAATATAGTAACATAACAAAACTGATATCAATTAGTAAAACTTAGTTGTGATACACCACAAATGAAACCCACAGTACCAAAATTTGCAGCATATAAAAACATACTAAAAATTGGTATCGATCAGTAAATTTGAGGCGTAATACACCTCAAATGAAACTCCTCCCGAATATAATTCCATCCAACAACAATGGAAACATACGAAATCTGGTATTGATTACTAAAATTGAGCTGTAGTAAGCATCAAATGAAACCCACAATACCAAAAATTCCGTATACAAAATTATAAAAACATGAAAACTGATATTGATTACTAAAATTGAGAAGTATTGTACTTCAAATAAAACTCACAACACAAAGAAATGTAATACACATTTAGGTACAAAAAATTCGGTGAACTGATAACTGTATTTAGTCCTAATTAACATCTAATTATGATACCAGACAATTCTGAACTAGGCCTACAAAATAAAAATTATCGAAAGTGTGTTGCTATCACATAAAAACACATAATGATAGGAAATCATATTTTATGCAAATAATAATGATGCCAAAATCATTATAATGTTAAATATATTACATGATACCCTCCTTTTTATATATATATATATATATATATATATATCGGCGAGCCTATGCTTTGGGTAAGTCAAACAATCTTTATTTTTTTACATGATACAAACATAATGATGTTTTCCCCTCATAACAATTACAAGATCAATTTATTACTTTAAAAAAAATCTCACTTGATGTTAACAAAACAATGTTTTACACTGACCACAACAATTAAACATATATAATTTGATATTCCTCAACAGCATTTTATTACACAAACACAAAAAAGCCTATGTAGATGCACAAGCACACCCTAATAAATATTATCTCTGTCATATTTACAATATTATCAGAGACTAGTAATAATTATAAATTGAATCTTTTGTGACAAAATGACGTAATATATGAAGTAATTGCTCAGACTGATGGGTGGTACCAAGCATTCAAATGGCCCACATTTTTTATCATTTCACCCATTAATATCTAGTGGACTCAGTCACTTTTGTCTGTTACCACTGTGAACTGGTAGGCCTATACATGAAATTATCCTGTAAATAATTTTCATTTGCATGTGGTTCTTTTCCTTAATTTGGAAGGAAGGTACCAAATGTATATCAGGTTTAAGCCATTTACTGAATAGGCCTACTATCAGAAACCCTCCTTAAGTCAATAAAAGAAAGTTAAGTTAGTCAGTTTCATTCAGTGGACTTCTCCACAACTTCTGAGTAGGTTTTTGTTCCATTCATGTTTTCTCTTATGTACCCACTCATTAATGAAGTTCACTTTGCGTCCTTTTGTAATGCTTTCACTTGTGCTGATTTTCCAAACAACACAAATGAAAACTCTCTAGACGACTGCAATTAATCGCTGAGAGATACAGAGAGAAGTGAAAGCTCTAGGAAAGGATGTAAAGTGAACATTCATGCAATCTCTCTCTCTCTCTCTCTCTCTCTCTCTCTCTCTCTCTCTCTCTCTCTCTCTCTCACGCACACACACACACACACACACACACCTTTGTTCCTACATAGTGTTGGTTAGATGTCCCAGGCGACATTGCTTTCAATAGGTGGATGGTGCACGGTACAGAGGGTTAAGAGTGGGGCTGGTGTTGACGTAGACTAGGACATTGTGGAGGGTGAGTGGGTTACAGAACACACACTAGTGTGTGTGTGTGTGTGTGAGAAAGATCTTAGGAAGGATGTCCCTCATTTCAGGGCATAATGGATAACCAAAGTCTGCAGCAATGAGCATTCCCTTGCTCGGTATGCTGAAGGACTCGCAAACGCTTTCACTGACAGGCATTACCCCCCTCTCCCTGACCTAATTCTCAGTCAGGTCTTCAATGCTGTTTTCTCACACATTAGTAGTCCTCCCACCACCTTCAGAAACCAGTCATAAAGGAATGTCCCCCTCTTCACCCAATACACCCAGGACAAGGACAAATAAACCACGACCTTAGAGCTCTGATTAGCAGAGGTTCCAGTCGTTACCTCTGAAAGCGGTTAAGAGTTTACAATTGGAGTGGTTCGAATTCCGATTTTTACGTTTAAATAACAAATTAGTGTCATTTGTTTTCCATCGGAAAAACTCGGTACCTTTCAAGTTCGTTCTTGTGATGTCATTGACAAGAATAAAGTGTTTATGAGCAACAGGCCCTATCATGTCCTTGTGGAAATCACCATTATTGACAGTAACATCTATGAACTCGAAAACTGTGTAATATGACATTGTGGAATCTAGCAGCAGGCTATGAAAATGCGGCATGTCACTTGACTTGCAGCTGCGTCCCTACAGTAAAAATTGTGAAGTGTGTGGAGAATAATAAACAACGTTCATTATATATCCTGCTTTGTTAATCTGTGTTCAGAAGGTTTTTTTTTTTTTTTTTTTTTTTTTTTTTTTTTTTTTTTTTTTTTTTTTTTTTTTTTTTTACATCGTATCTACTAATACAGTGATTTTGTGTGTGTGATGTGCTGTGCCGAAATGTGTACAATTCCAAGTTTTAAGAGTTCTACTGTTATTGCAGGTTCTCTCTCTCCCAGCACCCGGAACTTTTCAAAAAATATGGAAAATGATTTTATTTGGCCTAACAACGTGCTGAAAAATTAGTATCTAGATGTAGACATGATTTTTAACTTTCTTAACCTGCAAACTCACTGAAATATCTTAACTGCCACTTTTACTGTGAATTAAGATTTTACGTTATCTTGTGTTTGTGTGCAATGATGCAGTAATTTGCTGCCCCTATCTCATCTCCATCCTTATAGAAACTGTTTCAAGATTTTGATGATTCCTTATTCACTTATTCCCTTTGGACCCCTTCCTACCCGCCTACTCCCCGCTAATACATATTAGGTCGCATTACTATTTGTTCTATTTATAAGTTGGAACCTCTGGATTAGCTATCATCTCTCATCATGCCCTGAAATGAGAGAGGTCCTACCGAAGATCCTTCCCACTCTCTCTAGAGAAGTGTACCATTGTCCACCCAACCTCCACTACATCCTAGTTCATCCCTATGCCATCCTCCCACTCCCATCTCCCTGCCACAAGGATCATATCCCTGTAGAAGATCCAGGTGCAAGAACTGCCTTATGCACCCACCCAGTACTTCCTGCTCCAGTCTTTTCACAAGGTTATCTGCTCTGTCGAAAGCCGGGGCACCTGTGAAACCAGTCACGTCATACAATAACTCACCTGCAACCAGCCTTCTATGTTAAGACGATTGCTAATAAGCTGTCCATTATAATCAATGACAAAACTGAAGGACCGGATTCCATCCATTTGCTTTGACCCATGGCATCATCAAGATGCCAGGAATGACGTATATCACTCATAGCCAGTAAGGCAACCAAAATAATCATGGGGGGGATGCAGGAAAAACAATATAATTAAACTAGTAGGACAGCTGCAAGAATTAGGGAGTTCGGGGAAGTGGGGAGGAAAAAAAATATCGACAAAATGCCAACTGAAAACATACAAATCATACCAGTTCAAGATCCCCCCCCCCCCCCTTTGCCCCAAGCAACAAGTAGCACAGAAACACTGTCAAACTTCAATCATTACAATTATTCCATTCTAACACAATCTTCTTCACCACAACCACTTTTGAATTTTCACATTTGTTGGCTTCGCCACCTCATAACCAAACTGTTGCCTCTCAGCTGAACCTAGAATTGAGGCTACTGTACACATCAGTTTGTCACCACAATTAGTTTCTCACTTTTCACAATCATTGGCTTTGCCATCACTTTTCACATTCGTTGCCAAAGGCAGTATTTAGACCAAATGCTATATTGTGTATTGCCAACCTACAGACACCAAGGAAATGCCGCTGAAAATCCTGTGATCTGAACCTTATGCAAACACGACACACGACATAAATGAAGATTAAAAAAACAAAATACAAAAAATAAACAACACACACACACAAGCACATAACCCCTTCAAGCTCCCCTGCCACAACTTTCGTTAGCTGACCAGGTAAAACCAATACTGGTATTTTAGTTCTGCAAACCATTTATAGATACACACACCACCAAACCGGTATAACTACTTTCTGTAGTAGTGGTTGTAAATTATTTATATTTTTAAATAATTAAAAAAATAGTAATAATTATTCCTAAGGCTTCCTCTGCTGTCAAATATTAGATTATCACAGAAACTAGAAAATGCAATCAGTGATAATTTAAGAACAATCCCGAGTCAGAAACGAGCAACAAAGGCATGACATAAGAATTGTTACAGCTGCTGTCGAGGCATCAGTGCACCTGTTGTCTTGTGGTGTGGCCTAGTAGACGACATGTATGCACATGCAGTGTGCTCGACTTGCCACTGCCAAACATCTGTTATGTTTTAAATGACACCATTCCAAGTCTGGGAGAGCTTTACAAAGTGCAGTATCAGTTAAGTACAATGCTCCATTTGCCTTAAAAGGCTGAAAACACTTGGAGGTATTATCCTCGCACTGTAACCTGAGACCTGGGTGATGGTGGAAGTCGGCTGCATTCGTGCAGCTCCGGAATGTTTATACTCTCTACCAACCTTACCGAAGTAAACAGCAGTATGCAATGTAGCCATTGTGTCTTTATTGTTGATTCGTGGGTGTTGTTCGTCATTGTGTTCATAATTAGTAGCATAAGTTTATGTTTTCAATTAGTCGTACATTAAAGTGATGCTTAATTTCATGTCCCTTCTGCATCACATTAAGCCATTAGACTTTCATTTAAAAGCTGTAAGCTATATGGTATGAGCTGGCTGCACTGGAAGAAGGAGGCAGGCCCTAACCTAACAGCCAATGCACTACGAGCCGAATGTAAACACCCGTTCCCAGCAGTCTCCGCTCAGGGCTCAGGTAAAAGTGTGAGGATAATACAATAAACTTTGGGTACCATGTAATGAAAAAGTATCCCCAGGGTTCCTTGGAAGAGGAGGTAAATGTGATTCATATTGCTGTACAATAGGCTTGGAATAATGATTGAATCCATAATTTTGGTGATTTTTTTGGTAATATTTGCCAACACATTGCTTTTAAGAAAAAGCAACAAACGGTAGACATACTCAAAACATTCAAATGTTTGTAAACCTATTGGACAAAACTGCTATGGTCATCAGTCCCTAAACTTAGAAACTAAAACTAACTCACGCTAAGGACAACACACAGACATCTGTGCCCAAGGGAGGACGTGAACCTCCAGTATGGCCACCCAGACCATAGCATGATGTCGTAGACCCTGCAGCTATTCCATACATCAGTAGACATACTAATTTCTGTTTCTGTTCCCTATTTTACAAGATATTTTGACTCTACATATTTTGAAGAAAAGTATAATGAGAAAGTCTGAGGACTTCTTAAAATTTTTCAACTTTTGATTTCTAAATTTGTTACTGGAAATAATAGCAATAAAAAACCAAAAACTGGCTATCTTTAGTGGTTTTTACAGTAACCTCAAATTGGACATTAAAAAACTGGATGGTTCAGCGAACACAATCAGCTGTATCACCAAGCAGCTGAAGAAAAATTATCGTGGCTAACACAGTTTCCCCCTAGTGTGTCACACAGCAAAAAAGAATTAAAATTATTCGTCGTAATCATTGTTACTAAAACAAAACAATAAAAAGCATGAAATTACTGAAATGGTACTAAATTGCAAACATCTTACTACTAAAACATGTCGTAACACACAAATGACAGAAAAACCATCATCAAACTCACTTTTAAAAAGCAGAAAACACTTTTAAGAGGAGCAACCATATGAATACGAAGATTGTGACAAACCATATGGACCCCCCCCCCCTCCCCAGGGGGCCCACAGCTCTTTCGTGGGTACGCATGTGGTGCGCTTGGATCCCCAAGCCTCTGCAGCCTTACTTCTTATCCTCCCAGCTACTTTTCCTTTCCCCCATCCCCCCTACCCATCATCCTACCTCCTTCCCACATCCCACTCACTCCCCCTCTATAGGTGCTTCTCTCTATGTCTTGGCTATTTCCGCTTAGCACTTTGACTTTCCTTTGCATATTCCCAATTTTCAACCCAGTCGGGTATTCTTTGGGGTTTGACCTCCCTCACCAAATTTTCCGTTGTAGTGTGAGTCAATCGGGGAAGAACTCCCAACCTAGCCCCTTACAGCCAGGCCCATCAATTAGACGTGAAACCATTCCCAAGATACCTAGTCTGTTCCAGGACAGACGGGGAGACGTTCGCTGCTGGGCCATTCCGTGCCAAGTGGTCTAATATCGAGAAAAGTTCCCACATGACCCTCATGGATTTTGATGAAATTCTGTATGAACATTCACACATGTTCTCAATGAACACTGGTAAAGTTTCAGTTTCAGAAATTCAATACTTTTGGAGATACAGTCACTTGTTTAAGACCATAGCACAGCTTCCAACAGTGCGTCCTTGAATTTTCAGCAACTTTGAGATGATATATCTCTGGTAGTATTTGCATGAAAGAAACAAAACTTGGCCATCTTATACAACTTTTAGGGCTCTTTAAAGTAAAATATTAAGAACAGGATTTCTGAGCAATTTTCATATAGAAAATTTGGGGCAAAGTTGGGCGAAAAAATTGCTGGTAAAAAAAAGTGCGAACTTTAGTTTTTTATATCTCCGGAAGTAATTGTGGGATGTACATGAAACTTTGCACACCATAACTCACCAACACAAGGTCTTAGAATATAAAGTTTCATTCTCCTATTGCTTCCCATTATTTCACAAATCTAGGGTAAAGTTGACGATTTTTCAAAAAGTGCTCAAAATGGGTATTTTTAGTCAAATTTTTCAAAAAAGTGTTTTCTCCAAATTCCTTTAAACTATGCTCATTAGAAAGAGCATATTTTGAACTATCTAGAAAAGTGGATTTGGTTTTGCAATGCAAGCATATAAGGCCTTAAAAAGTTGCATAATCATAGAGGCGCACTGGAAGTTTGAACCCATTTTTCTGGCACTCAAATTATACCTAAAATCTTTTATAATGTCTAATAAATGTTTGTTAATGCCTGGGATAAGTGAAATAAGAAGTCCTGATGAATAGGACGTAGCTGAAGTCCGAATAGAAAAAGAATAAAAATAGAAACAATGTTATTTCTTAATTGTCCCCCCCCCCCACCTCTCTCTATCTAATTCATAAAATTTATTTCCATAATCATTATCTAATTATTAGTAGCCTGTTCAATGAACAACACTAGCTTACTGGTGGAAAAGAAGTGTATAAATGAGTTGCTATGGTTTAACCACTGCTAGTTTCATTTCACCTGAGAAAACCAGCATCCCATCGCCATAGGGGCAACAACAGCCACGGGTGGGTTCCTTTACCACAGGATATCCCAAGCGTGATAAGCACTTCTTTACACAGGTTACCAAGCCTGATAATAAAATTATTGAAGTGCCATGGGTAAAATTAGGAGCCACTCATAGGTTGCTTAGTTTGCTCTAACCTATTTCAATTTTTGATAGGGTATGGTGGTACAATTTCAATCATTTCGGACAAATGTAATTGTAACTGCAAATATATTGAGAAGAAAACAATTTTAACTATGGCACTTGTTCTTGAATGTTTATTGAATATGTAACTCAAATATTAGACAATTACATATGTTTTGTATGAACACAAAAAAAGGTTACAGAATCGAGAAAAATCAATAGAAAATGTACCACACTAGGTACATTTATGATCACTTCCTCGTACAATTTTGATCACTGACTTTTCCCCACATAAAAAGCACTTTTTCCTTCGGACACCAGTGCATACTTTGCTGTACCAAACGTTGCACAATAACGAGTTTACAAGCGTGTGGAAACTAGAACATTTATAAGAGCACTTTTGACGAAGTAGCTCCAAGTACATCTTTACAGGAAAAAATTTATATCTCCTTAGCACAGAGTGCTGTATTCTTGGAAAAGACAGGAGTAGCTGTAGAAACCTGCTACACTGCAATGCCACAAAAGGCAAGTGCTACGAACACTAAGAGACTGAAAACGTATTTTGATCAGAATTGTACCTATATCGAATTTGTACCACCTTACCCTATGCTACATTAATTTTCTGATGAATATCAAGAAGAATGGTGTATTGTCAGACAGACAAATTTACTGATGGAGCTGGAATAACTGCATCTTAAAGGCCTTAAATGTCATCTGAAAAACAATGAGCTTGTTGTCCTAATGGATTTTTTGGAAAATTATTCTTTTATTATTCGGGATGCTGCGCAAGGCTTCCACTGGAAAGCAACAATTCATCCATTTGTATCTACTTTCATCAAAATGAGAAAGTGGAATCTTTTAAGTTCCTGCATTATCAGTTCTCGTTTGCGGCATGACACTGGTACAGTTAACGTTTTTATCAAGGAGCTCATCAACTATATAAAAGCACAGTTTGCACAGATCTCACATTCATAATTTCAGTGATGGCTCCAGTGCTCAATCTTACTCGCCTAGATCTGTTTCATTTTTGCTCTGAAAACATTAATTGTATACAATTTGTTTTCGTCAGTAAAGATGAAATTTGGGAAATAAAAAAAAAAAAAAATTGTCACAAGAAGTGAGGTTTAAACTTGGACAAACTGTAGCAGGCACTAGAGAAAATCGTCACTTTTTACCTATTGATAAAACAGTAATTCAGGTCAGCAGAGTTTCAAATGATTGATCATCTTTTCTAGCTACAATGGGTCAGAGAACTAAAGAAGGCATATTAATGTCTGCTCTCCAACCAGGACAATATGTTGCATGCATCTAAGAAAATATTTGGTGGATTGGAAATATCTGTGAGACTTCCACTGAACAAAGGGAGAATTAATAAACTTTATGCACCCTCATGGTCCAGCAGATTCATTTTATTGACCACCAATAAGTGACAAGAGCTGGGTGCCATAACACCACATTATTGCAGTTATTCCAGCTCCGTCAGTAAATTCGTCTAGCCGGCAATATACCATTCCTGTTGATATTCATCAGGCTTGGAAACCTGTGTAAAGAAACTCACCCATAGCTGTTGATGCTCGAATGTAGCCCCTATGGTGATGGAGATGCTGGTTTTCTCAGGTGAAATGAAACTAGCAGTGGTTAAACCACAACAACTTATTTTCCTTCAGTAAGCTGGCGGTGTCCATTAAAAATGCTACTAATAATTAGCTAATGATTGTGCAAATAAATTTTACAATTTACATTCATTCTAAATTATAATAATGTTGTGTGTGTGTGAGAGAGAGAGAGAGAGAGAGAGTTGTGGGAGGGGGGACAATTAAGAAATAACATTGTTTCTAATTTTATTCTTTTTCTGTTCGGACTTAAGCTATGTCCTATCCATCAGGACTTCTTATTTCACTTATCCAAGGCATTAACAAACATTTATTAGACATTATAAAAGATTTTAGGTATAATCTGAGTGACAGAAAAATGGGTTCAAACTTCCAGTGTGCCTCTAGGATGATGCTACTTTTTAGGGCCTTATATGCTTGCATTGCAAAACCAAATCCACTTTTCTAGATAGTTCAAAATATGCTCTTTCTAATGAGCATAGTTTAAAGGAATTTGGAGAAAACACTTTTTTGAAAAATTTGACTAAAAATACCCATTTTGAGCACTTTTTGAAAAATCGTCAACTTTACCCTAGATTTGTGAAATAATGGGAAGCAATAGGAGAATGAAACTTTATATTCTAAGACCTTGTGTTGGTGAGTTATGGTGTGCAAAGTTTCATGTACATCCCACAATTACTTCCGGAGATATAAAAAACTAAAGTTCGCACTTTTTTTACCAGCAATTTTTTCGCCCAACTTTGCCCCAAATTTTCTATATGAAAATTGCTCAGAAATCCTGTTCTTAATATTTTACTTTAAAGAGCCCTAAAAGTTGTATAAGATGGCCAAGTTTTGTTTCTTTCATGCAAATACTACCAGAGATAATTCATCTCAAAGTTGCTGAAAATTCAAGGACGCACTGTTGGAAGCTGTGCTATGGTCTTAAACAAGTGACTGTCTCCGAAAGTATTGAATTTCTGAAACTGAAACTTTACCAGTGTTCATTGAGAACATGTGTGAATGTTCATACAAAATTTCATCAAAATCCATGAGGGTCATGTGGGAGCCTCTAGACCACTTGGCATGGAATGACCCTGCTAGCAAGTCTCTCTTCTTTGTGAAAAACACAGAAGATAAATTGGGTGAAGTTGAGGCAATAAGTAAGATGCAATCAGGCTCTGTCCTCATTTGCACTTTTTCTGCCAGTCAGTTGGCTCTCTACAAGCTCACCAGCAATTGGGTACAATTCCTGTCACCATCACACCTCATCAGTCCCTCAATATGACCCAAGGAGTTATTTTCCATAGGGACCTATTGCTGCAAACTGAAGAGGAACTCGGGGCAAACCAGGCTGGCATGGCATTCATTTCGTTCGCCGCGTCCATAGACGCCCCATAGATAATCAGGTTGACACTGGTATCTTCATTTTGGCATTTGAAGGGGAAACTCTACCTGAAAAAGTAAAGGTAATGGTCTGATGTGAAGCCGTATATCCCACCTCCTCTGTGCTGCTTCCGTTGCCTCTGTTTTGGCCATATGTCTTCCAGGTTCACCAGTGACCCTGTCTGTGGTAACTGTGGCCACCCTCTTCACGCTGGGAACCCTTGCATCCCGCCATCACAATGGGTGAGTGAATTGCCATGGTCTGCATTCGCCTCACTAGGCTGATTGTCCAGTTTTCTGAAAGGAAAAGAAAATTCAGGAATGTAAGACCCTCAACCATCTTTCTTATTCTGAGGCACGCAAAAAATTCAACCGTCTCCATCCAGTGCCTTAACATCCACTTTTGCCTCCATTGCGTCACTCCCTCCTTTCTCCTCCTCCCTCGTTGTTACCACCATTCCCTCTCCCAGTACTGCCCAGCCTCCTGCCCCTGTCCCTACTCCCTCCTCCTTCCCCCTCTGCCCCTCTTCCTCCCCTTCTCCTCAGCTGGAGAAGGAACCCTCTTTTTCAGCATCTGCTGGGGACAAGGCTCCATCCCAGAACCCTTCTCCCCAGCAATGTCTCGAAAAGACGACTACTGCAGTTCAGTCAAGGGATCTGTGCTCTACAGGCCCAAAATCTAAAAGGTCCCTCTTGAATCTAGATACACCCGAGTCTAGCACTTCCAAGGACTCCTCTCCTCACACAGATAAGGAAGAGAAGAAGAAAAAGAAGCAGCATAAGTCGCAGGAAGAAGCAACCGTGACCTCCCAGGAGGCTTTGCCCTCACTTGCCCCATCCGAACCGCCTATGGATCTCATGGACGTCAGTCCCTCTCAAGGGGCGACGACAATGGATGCAGTGAAATAACATCTCCGGGCTCTTTCCATCCTTAATGACTGTCCTCCAGTTGAACATTCGCGGCATTCAAGCCAATAGAGCAGAACTGTAGCTTCTTCTGTGAACCTACTCTCCGGTGGTCCTCTGGTTACAAGAAACAAAACTCGACTCCCATGATCACTTTCATCTTCCTCATATCAATTCCATACATTTTGACCTCCCCCTGTATTAGGAATTTCGGCTCATAGGGGCATCATGCTGCTCATACGGGGCACCATCTACAGCCACATCATTCCTCTAAACACCCAGCTTCAAGCAGTGGCTGTTAGCCTTATGTTTCCTGGTTTTTCCTTATTGTGCACTGTCTACACAACCCCCTTCTTCAACCATCACCAGGGCTGATCTTTTACACCTTATAAATCAGCTTCTTTCTCCGTTTCTGCTCGTCAGCTATTTCAAATGCCCAAACATACCCTTTGGGGCTCTCCTCGCCCCTGCCAGAGAGGTTCTCTTTTAGTTGACATTTTTAACCATCTAAACCTCATCTGCCTCAGTACTGGCGAACCTATGTTCCTTTCTGATTCCACCCATCTTAAAGTAGGTTTGCTTTAGTACTTTTCATTGAGCAGTGTAGAAAATTGTAGAAGACAATAAAAGTGAACCTAATAAAAAGTTTCTATTTTCACATTATGTTATGTACTACTTATGGCAGGTTATTAATAGATCATACAGAACGAAAATTCAAATATCAACACAAATTTCACACATTTCTTTAAAGTTGATTATAGAGGTTCAGAGGTAAATGAGTAGTACTTTTAAGTAGTATATAACTTCTTTAGGACTTTAATTTTTAAGTGTTCCAGATTACAAAGGATATAACACTCACATAAGCAAAGTAATGATATAGTTTCACAAAATATACTACACTAGTTATGGCAGGTCAAAAGCATTTTAGCAATTACAAATCAAATATAAACACAAGCTTTACACATTTTCTGCTGAACTTGACGGAACAGGCTCAAATGGATTTGAGTGGCACTTTTTAGTGCTGTGTAACTATTTAGTAGTTTATCTTCCTTAGGTATCAAATTGTAGAAACCCATAAAACGAAGGTTAGCAAAAGTTTTTTCATTGTTAGTGCTTTCACTGTTTCTAATTTTAATCTATTTCTTTCATCTGTCTACATAGCATTTATTAATGAAAACACTCGGTAATTTCCAAGAAAGTTTACACTCGAACATGTGCGGCCGAAATCAATATATATCAAATGTCGATTACGTCAGTATTGGCACGCTACTTATTAAGTTTGGAGAACGTATTTCATTAGTGTCTTCTAATTAAGAAAGTGCATATGCAACTTGTAGAGTACTTCAAGACGAATACTTCGATCATTAATAAAGTAACTCCTTTTTTATTGTTAGATTTCCAGTAATAAAATGTATTTTGTACGTAATGATACATTAGTAAATATCTGTATGTACTTATCTCACGAATGAAGTAAATTCTTTGTTATCGGTAGATTTCTAGTAATACAAAAGTATTTGTAGGTTATGATACATTAGTAAGTATCCCTAATTACACAACTCATGAGTGACGTAACTTTTTTTTTTTTTTGTTATTGGCAGATTTCTAGTAAGAAAATGTATTTGTACATTGCGATACAATAGTAAATACCCATATTTACACATCCCGTGCCTGAGTAGCCACATAATCAACATTCGATTGAAACTAAAATATAATTAACTACTGCCACTGCTAGAAGTACTCAAAAGTACCAAACTGCGGTCGTGTGATGAACAACTCATACTTTATAAACAAGTATGTGACAATCTGGCTGAAGTTCTTTGCCTTATGTCAGCGAAACATTTTTCTTGCACCTATCGACTCGTAAACGTTTTTTACAGTCGCAGGAAAAATCTATGTCGGTACAATAAATCGAACTTGAAGAGTGATAAAGATAAGATTTTTCATGTGAATGTAACATTATACCAGCATACCAAAACTTAAGGTCAACAAAGCAATTATTATGACACACTTTTATTTCAGTACGAAAAATAGACCATGCGATATATGACGAAAATCCAGGACATTTAGCTGTCCCCAGAGAAGTCTTGGAAACACTGGGACAGTATACTACATCCAGGACTGTCCCAGAAAAATCGGGACGGATGGGAACCCTAACCTAGACAAAAAGACGGGATCGATTGATTGGACACATCCTTAGACATCAAGGATTTGTGAATTTAGTGTCAGAGGGAAGTGTATGGGGTAACAATCGCAGAGGGAGACCAAGAGTTGAATATAGTAAGCCAATTCAAATGGATGTAGGTTGTTGATCATATGAGGCGATGAAGAGGCTCATTCAGGATAGAGTAGGGTGGAGAGCTGAATTAAACCAGTCACTGGACTGAAGACCACAACAACATCCCCACACACCACCAATCCTCCCCCCAACCCCAGTAACAAGTCACAACAGAGTGTCCTTGTCACCCAATACCAAACTGGACTGGAACAACTCAATCACATCCTTCGTCAGGGCTTTGATTATCTGTCATTATGCCTTTCAAATGAGAGACATCCTACCCAAGATCCTTCTGACCCCTCCTAAAGTGGTGTTCCGTCACCCACCCAACCTCCACAACATGCTAGTCCATCCCTACGCTACTTCCAACCCCAACCCCTTACCACAGGGATCATATCCCTGTGGAATACCCTGGATCAAAACCAGCCCTATCTACTCACCCAGCACTTTCTATTCCAGTCCCGTCACAGGCTTATCCTACCCCATCAGAGGTCGGGCCACCTGTGAAAGCAGCCATGTGATATACCAACTCCGCTGCAATCATTGCACAGCGTTTTATATTGGTATGGTGACAAACCAGCTGTCCTGATGGCCACCACCAAACTGTGGCAAAAAACAAGATAGGCCACTCTGTAGCACAGAATGCAGCTGAGCACAGCACTCTGGATTTCAATGGTTGCTTCATTACTGGATCCATCTGGATCCTCCTCTCCACCACCAGCTCTTCTGAACTGCGCAGATGGGAGTTGTCCCTTCAACACATTCTACGGTCCCACAACCATCCTGACCTTAACCTAAGATAACTTCCCATCCCTGCACCCTATGCCTTATTCCCCCCCCCCCCTTTCCTTCCCCACTCATTATCCTCTATCCATGTCTTCCTTAAAACTGTGTATCACCACTTACAATATCCCCTTAATTTATTACTTTTATTTTTACTTATTTACAAACCTCATTTTTTCCTGACTTTATTTTTTTCCTTTTCTTCCTATTTTATTTTTCCTTATTATTCTTATCATATTGAATCCCCCCATTTCCTCCCAACACTCATCTACACCTCCGTTTTATCCTTTCCAGCCCCTTCCCTTCACCGTATTCATTGCCACAATTTAAATTTCCCACCTATCATGCAATGCAGAACTTTGCATCCCTACCTATACCCAGTATCCTTCCACCTCCACTCCCCATCTCATTCACTGTCTAGTTTGTGTTCCTGGATAGTTGTGTGTGTGTGTGTGTGTGTGTGTGTGTGTGTGTGTGTGTGTGTTTAGTTGTCTGAGTGATTGCGTGAATGTATGTGTTTCTTTTTCTGACGAAGGCCATTGCTGGAAATTTAAGTTGTGTGAATATGATTATCTATTTTCGTATTTGTCAGCATCTCAGCGAGCCTCTTTACGGTTAGTTGTTACCTATTCTCCATTATTGATATTCATATCAAATTTTCCATTGTTAACATTAGAGTATTAATTTGACCAACTCACGAATTCAATATCAGATAAAACTCATTATGAGCAACATTTGGTTCTAAAACATTCTCAAGAAATGTCCTGTAAAGGGGAATTTGTCAATGTTTCAGAGTTAGGGCAAGTGATGCAAACAGTTTTGAACTTCTATAACCCGAAGACCAAATGAATCATTCGTTTCTTGTAAACTCAGGAGTACTGTAGGCAACAGTTTTCCAGACACTGTGATCCCTCCTATCCGTATGAATTCTGATACAAAACTGTGCATTTTAAATAAATGAATAAAGTACGATTTCCTTGAGATTCTAACCATGTTCTCCACTTCACTGCCAGTTACCTTGGCCATTGACACTTTCAGCACTCTCAGTGAAAAGTGTTTACCATGTTGGTACAAAGTGGCAGTTGTCAAAGTTTCTTTTCTCAATTTCTGGAAAAGTATGTGATTGCACACCCCGTACATATAATGAAAAATGCTGTATTGACAATCATCTACCTATCGCCTCAAAATTGAGTCGATTGTTCATTATAGCATCTAGGGATGATTTTCTCAAAATCATTGTGTCAAAATATCGTAGAGCCGATCATTAAGTCGGGATTTTTTGGCATCAAAGCCAGAACAAACTCGTGTAGAAACGGCAAACTCCTGCAAAGCACTAGTGGCATATTGTGAGAGACCTGTTCTTTAAAAACACTCACAAAATCAAACAAGAGGTTGAAATCTGATGGAACATATTAGATATACCATTTTCAGTATGTGTTACTCTGGTGGTGATTAAGGAATTGCTTCCACAAAAAGAGTTAAGTAGACTTCAGAGTAAAGACCCTCAATGAGCATGTTGTATTACTCAAACCATTCAAAGAAGCTAGTAATGATCTGTAACGAGACAGTTCTCCAACTCTCCATTTGGTATTTCTCTGGCAGTGTGAAATTCTGAACAAAAACTCGAGCTGCAAAGAATTACATACTGATGCCAAGGTAGCACTGAAATTAAAATGCAGAAGTTACAGGAATGGAAGAAATGACAAGATGAAACTCCACTTTACCACAAAATGACAAAATTTTTGTGCCCTCATATCGTGATCTTCTGATGCAGAACACTGAAGATAATGTAGGTGAAACCGGTTTTGTGTGTGCAGGCATTTTAGGTGAGTGGACAAATATATATGTATATTATTTAATGCCCTTTGAACATGTTTACGAATGAGCGCTGCTACTAATTGCAACATCTTTCTTTGTAGGTACCATTGGTTCACGCAAAATTACACCAGGTCCATTGAAACAATAACATCCATTGAAGTCCAAAGATGTGCTAGAAGTCTGGACCATGTGGACAAACTCCATGAATTATCTTTATATCTCTGAGTTGTGGGAAATGAAAAAGATGCAGAGATGAAAACTATTATTCTTAGATGATAGTACCTTCTCTGGCCCATGTCGTTAAGAGCATACTTTAGTACTGCAGGTTTGGTTGTTACTAAGTGTTGCAGTCCTCTGGACCCAAACGTTATTGGTTCACAGTAATAATTATCTGTTAAATTCCTGTGAAGTAGATTGTTATCAATGCTGTTAAAATATTAAAGTAATATTATGAAAGTGTTATTTGAATTTCATTACCCTGTCCAACTGTATCCTAGGAACATGTAGTTGCTGAGCCATTGTATCTCAGGAAATTAGTAAATTTCCAGTAACCAATGACACTGATATCACATTACTTTTAATCATTGTTTATTGATGTTGGGCTAGGTCTTAGCACATGCAATTGGGGAATAGGCACTTTTAAAACAATTTTAATGACTGCACAATGACATTATTTGAACAAGGCTACTGATACATATTCAGGTGTCAAGTGCATACGCTAGTGTATGCTTTTTTCATATGACCTGCATTTATAAGCTAATAACAAATTGTGTACCCTCATTCATTTCTGTACCTATTTGAAGACTATTAGTATTTTAGGCACCATTGAGACAAACTAAATCCAAAAAGTAATTTTAAGTTACTCACACTTTTATGCTACTTTGTTTTAGTAGTTCGTACTAAGGTTAGAGTCAGTCTGTTAACACTAAACTAAAATGGAGTACTTTAACAATGGAAAAACTGACTGGAAATGTCATTAATGGAGGATTTCGGCCATGGCCCTACTCAGAAAAAGAAACACATACATTTAAGCAATCACTCTGACAACTACGGTATACACACACTCCATCATGTCCAGCAACTCCAGTGCCGCAAGCTAAATATGTTTGGGGATTGGACAACCATCCTACACTCTTTCTCCTAATCTCACTGCCTCTTTGTCCTCTTAGGTGTCTGCTGTATCAACTAGCTGAAAGCCTGACATTGCTCAGGTACTCGTTTATTCTAATATTGTGTTTGTCCAACTTCTCCTTCTCTCTCTATCTACTTCTGCTTCCTTCTCCGCCTCTGTCGCCACCAGTACTACTGCTTCCTGATCCTTCTCTTCCTTCCTCTATCCATCCACTCATCATTATGTCTCAGTGTTGTGAGCTGCATGGAAAGATAGCACTACTTTAATTTAGGGGAACTGATGCTCAAGGTCTGATGGTTCAGAAAAATGCAATATGTCCCAGAGCTATACAGCATGTTCTAGCAAAAAGCACTACATGCACCAAAATGAAGTAGTTTCTTTCAGTCCCAAAGAATGTAAGGTTAGGAAATAATGGTGTTTATTTTTTCACTCTTGTAGTAAACTGGGGGAAGATGTGAGGTGTGTAGTAAAAAAATGATAGTCTAGACGACACTCAAAATGTTCAGTTTGTGGAATATTTCTTTGCTGTAATAAAAAGAAAACTTGTTTTTCTGAATTTCATTTAGTAACTGTGAAATTACCTAATGTTGACAGATTTGTACCTTTATGTTTTATTTTGTTAGTTACAACGTAATATAATAATTATCCCATCAGAGGCAGGGCCACCTATGAAAGCAGCCACATAATATACCAACTCTGCTGCAATCACTGCTCTGCATTCTACATTGGAATGACAACTAACTGCCCTCCATCAGGATGAATAGCCACCATCAAACTGTGGCCAAGAGCAATATGGACTATCCTGTGGTGCAACATGCAGCGGAGCACAACACCTTGGACTTTAATAGCTGCTTCACTACCCGAGCCATCTGGAGCCTCCCCTCCTCCACCAGCTTTTCTGAACTGCAGAGATGGGAGTTATCCCTACAGCACATCCTACAGTCCCACAACCATCCTGGCCTTAACCTCAGATAACCTAACATCCTAAATTCCATGTCCCACAGTCCCCCTCCCCATCACATCCTACATTTCCTTCCGATTCATGCCCCTTTCCCTACTGTGTGCCTTCTGTTTGTTTGTTGTTGTTTTTACCCTCTCTCTCTTATATATACACCCCCCTCCCTTTTTTATACTGCATCTCATTTTCTGCCTGACATCACCTCTGCTTGTTGTATCCTCGCCCTTATTTTCCCTCTCCACTCCCCCCCACTCCTCCACTCCTTTCCCCCTCCCCTGTCACAACCCTTCCCCTTGCCGTGTAGTCAGACTTGTGTTGGGTGGCCAGGAAAGGCTGTTGTGTGTGGATGAGCGTGCCTGAGTAATTGTATGGATGAGTGTTCTCTTTCTGAGGAAGGCTGCGGCCAAAACTTTAGAATTGTGTGTCTTTTATTTCTGTCTGTCGGCAGCTCAACATTCGTCTATATGGTGAGTTGTTCCCTATCTACATATTATTATTAACATTCGTTACTGGACCTTCCATTGTTGTTACAATGTATTATACTACATGAGAAAGGTAGGTCATAGAGCCACTGGAGGGCCAGGTGGCACTTAAAAGTACCACCATTGTAAAATAATAAAAAAATTCTTTGTAATATTGTAATAAGGACAGTGTACAACTCACCACAGAGACATGGCTATCTTCTGCCACAGAGATCGTTTCCTTGTCGAAGACCCCTCTGCAATATAGTAGTATTTCATAACATTCAAACTCATCTGATTGAGTCTAATTAAAAATTTATAGGTATATTACTTGTTTATGTATATAAAAAGGTAATATCAATAATAGAGGATAGGTAACAACTCACCATAAAGAGGTTCGCTGAGCTGCTGACAGACATGAAAATCCCCCCAGGGGGCCCACAGCTCTATTGTGGGTACTTGTGTGACACGCATGGGGCCACGAGCTGAGGCAGCCTTTTTTTCACCCCAGGCTGCTTCACTTTCCCTCCCGGTTCACGCCTTCACCCGGAGATGGGCGTCCTTTGCGAATGAAGGTGGTTTCTTGTCCAAGTTTATCTTTTTCCTTGGTTTCTTCCTTTTCTAACCTTTGCTTCTGTCTTTCTCTCCTTTCTGTACTCTCCTAGCCTTCCTCTCCTCCTCATTAGTCTCCGCTTCGGCGTTTGAGACACTTCTTTCTCTTCACTTCCTCTATTCTTCTTCTTTCCTCCCTGTGCGTGTCTGAAGTCCGACCCACGCATTATCATGCGTAGCAGGTGACGGGGTAACGCGTAATTCCCCGCCCCAGGTAGACAAGTAGGGCACGTACGTACCCTCTGGTAAAGGCCAGGCCCAGGGAGGGGTGATTACCCAAGCTGGTACCTTCCGAACATGCTGATTGGTCCCTCCGTCAGTTCTTGGGAGGTGTGACCTGAGGTGTGAACAACCACCTAAGGCGGGTAAGCCCTCAGAGAGGGCCCCCACTAGGAAGGAGCGCACCATCGGAGACACCGGTAATCACGGGGTACACTTCCACAATGACTTCCTTCTCTTCTTCTGTGACTTTGACCCAGAAACGAAAGTTAGAAACTTTGCCCAATCTTTTGAAATTTCTTGTTGTCTCTGAACCGACGGTAAAGATTTCACTTCTGTAAATCCTTTCGTCATTCAGAAAGGTGTTGATGCAATTGCTGGCCCTGTTAAGACCTGTTCGCGTCAGCGCAATGGAACATTGTTGCTGGAAGCGGACAGTGCATTCCAGGCCCAAAAACTAATACGGACTACACTGTTACACACGTTTCCTGTCAAGGTAGAAGCGCATCGCACACTCAACTCATCACGGGGGGGGGGGGGGGGGGGTTAGTTTTCACGAGATCCCTTGACGGGTTGTCTGACGAAGACATACAAACCTATATGTCCGATCAGGGAGTAACAGCCATGCATAGGGTGTTGAAAAAGGTAGATAACCAGCTGACACCAACTCGTACTGTGTTTCTGACTTTCGACAGAGTTGAACTCCCGTCAAAGGTCAAAGCAGGGTATGAAGTTATCTCCGTCCGCCCTTATATACCAAACCCAACACGCTGTTTCCAATGCCACAGATACAACCATACCCGTCAATCTTGCCCTAATGCAGCAAAATGTGTCACTTGTGGTAGGGACGCCCATGAGGAGGATTGCCCACCTCCGTCTCCTCACTGCCTTAATTCCAACGGTGACCATGCGGCTTCCTCTTGGGACTGCCCTGTATATAAGGATGAAAAGGTCATTCAGCAAATTCAGGTTACAGATAAGGTATCAACATCTGCCGCTTGAAAGTTGTTGGCGAGTCGAAAGCCCACTGTCCTCCCAGCAGGCACATACAGTAAGGTCCTCACCTCCACTCGACCTACTAAGGATTCAAGTACCCAGACCTGTGACTTCACTTTCACTGACACAGTTGTGCGATCGGCCAGCCCGAAGATTGCCCGTTCCACATCCCCGCTCCCTCCTGCTGCTTCTAAAGTTCAGTCTTCGTCAACCTCTAATAAACCGCGGGCACCTAAACAAGATGCCCAGGCTTTGAAAAAGGAACCCGTCCGTGAAGATTTTCTGCGAACTCAGGCTTCCCAACCATCAACTGCCTCTTCTCACCGTCACTCTTCCAGAAGAGCCAACAAAAAAAAATAGTTCCTCTCCTTCCCCGCCAAGGCGTGACCCATCCGTCACGCCGCCCAACAGTAGTCGGCCCCGATCATCTTCTGTCTCACCGGGACGCACTACTGTTAGCCGGGCAACTGGCATTTTACCAGCAGCGGAAGCTGCCCCTCCTGATAAAGTCGGGAAGGTGGCAGATGTATCAGTTGAACCTATGGAACATGACTCTCTGCCTCTAGATGGCGAGAGTAGTGCTCCCTCGAAGTCCGGTCCTCAGCGGCCGTCGAGGTGACCCCACCTGCTTGTTCCTTTTTATCTTCCTTTCTTCTCTTATTTTTTATCATGGTGCTCCTTCAATGGAATATTCGCGGCTTTCGATCCAATCGGGAGGAATTAAAACTACTCCTTCAAATGCACTGCCCGCTTCTAGTTTGTCTCCAAGAAACTAAGTTACGTCCAAGTGATCGTGCAGACTTCCCCCACTACACCTCTGTGCATTTCGACCTGCCACCTGTGGTAGGTACCCCAGCCCATGGATGGGTTCTGATGCTCATTCGAGACGACGTCTATCACCATCCCATTTCATTGCATACTCACCTACAGGCAGTTGCCGACTGCATCACTCTATCCACCTTTTCCTTTTTCGCCATCGTCATCTGCCCTTACTAGGGCAGATGTGCTACACCTCGTTGACCAGCTCCCTTCACCTTTCGTGTTGGTAGGCGACTTTAATGCCCACCACCCCCTATGGGGCTCTCCGGCACCTTGTCCGAGAGGCTCCCTTTTGGTGGACCTTCTCCAACACGTCAATCTTGTCTGCCTCAACACTGGTGCACCAACCTTCCTTTCAGACACAACACATAGTTATACCCATATAGACCTCGTGATATGCACTCCTCAGCTTGCCAGTCTGTTTGAGTGGTATGCACTTTCTGACACGTACTCGAGTGACCATTTTCCTTGTGTCATCCACTTCCTGCATCATTCCCCATCTCCTCGTCCCACCAGTTGGAACATTTCTAAAGCCAACTGGGGACTTTATTCTTCCATGGCAATTTTTCACAATCAGGACTATTACAGCTGTGACAGTCAGGTCGAATACCTCACAGAGGTTATTCTCACAGCTGCCGAACATTTCATACCCCGTATATCCACGTCGCGTCCCGGTCCCCTGGTGGACTGCAGCCTACCGTGACGCTCTTAGAGCCCGGCGCCATGCTTTACGCACCGTCCGCCGCCACCCAACGTTGGAGAATAGTATCAACTATAAACGACTGCAAGCGCAATGTCGTCAAGTTATAAACAACAGCAAAAAAGCTTGCTGGATTGTTTTTACTAGTTCTTTTAACCGCTTTACTCCCTCCTCGGCTGTCTGGGGTGGCCTACGCCGTTTATCCGGCATAAAGGTCCACTCCCCGATTTCAGGCCTGACCGTCGAGAACGCAGTCCTTGTGGACCCCGCTGATGTTTCCAACACATTGGGCCGTTTCTTTGCGGAGGCTTCAAGCTCTGCCCATTACCACCCTGCCTTCCTCCCTCGCAAACAGGTAGAGGAGGCACGGCCGCCTTCTTTCCACTCTTTTAATTGTGAAAGTTATAATGTCTCCTTCACTATGCAGGAGCTAGACCGTGCTCTCCCCCTATCCTGATCTTCTGCACCCGGGACTGATTCCATCCATATTGAGATGCTGAAGAATCTTTCTCCTGCAGGCAAGTGTTTCCTTCTTAGCACCTATAATCGCATATGGAATGAAGGTCAGGTTCCCACAAGTTGGCGTGAAGCCATTGTTGTCCCCATCCCCAAACCAGGGAAGGACAAACATCTTCCATCAAGTTATCGCCCTATTTCTCTTACTAGCTGCGTCTGTAAGGTGATGGAATGCATGGTTAATGCTCGGTTGGTCTGGCTCCTCAAATCTCGATGCCTCCTGACTAATATCCAATGTGGTTTTTGTAGACACCGCTCTGCTGCTGATCACCTCGTCACCTTGTCGACCTTTATTATGAATAACTTTTTAAGGAAGCGTCAAACGGTAGCAGTGTTCTTCGACTTAGAGAAGGCTTACGATACCTGTTGGAGGGCGGGCATTCTCCGCACATTGCACACAGGAGGCCTTCGTAGCCACCTCCCTCTCTTTATTCAAGCATTTTTGGCGGATCGCAAGTTCAGGGTACGGGTGGGATCTGTTTTGTCAGATACCTTCCGCCAGGAGAATGGGGTGCCACAGGGCTCCATCTTGAGCGTGGCTCTTTTTGCCATTGCAATCAATCCGATCATAGAATGCCTTTCAGCTGACGTTTCTGGATCCCTCTTTGTAGATGATTTTGCAATTTATTGCAGCGCCCAGCGGATGTGTCTCTTGGGGCGCTGTCTTCAATGCTGTCTTGACCACCTATATTCCTGGAGCATTGCGAATGGCTTCCGCTTCTCCACTGAGAAAACGGTGTGTATAAACTTCTGGAGATTCAAGGAATTTCTTCCACCATCTCTGCGTCTCGGCCCCATAGCCCTCCCTTTCGTGCAGACAACGAAATTCTTGGGACTCATGCTGGATCGTAAACTTTGCTGGTCCCCACATGTGTCTTACCTGGCTGCCCATTGTGCCCGATCTCTAAATGTTCTCCGTGTCCTCAGTGGCACATCATGGGGAGCGGATCGCTCCGTCCTGCTTCACCTTTACCAGGCCATTGTTCAGTCGAAGCTCAATTACGGAAGCCTTGTATACTCTTCTGCACGGCCGTCGATTCTCCGCCGTCTCTGCTCTATTCACCATCGGGGATTACGCCTGGCGACCAGTGCATTTTATACCAGCCCTGTTGAAAGTCTGTATGCCGAGGCTGCTGTATTACCCTTGACCAGTCGGCGTGACATACTCTTGTGTCGATACGCATGCCGCCTGCGGTCGATGCCCAACCATCCATCTTACAGATTATTTTTTGACGACTCACTCGATCGCCAATATCAGTTGTCTGCGATAGCCTTGCTTTCAGCTGGAGTTCGTTTTCGCCGCCTGCTTCAGCAGCTCGATTTTACCCTTCCTTCAACATTTAGTTGAGCGAGAGCCCATTGTCACCGTGGCATCAGGCCCAGGTTCACACTCACCTTGAACTTAGTTAGCTGACCAAGGAGAGCACCCCGGATTTGGTATACCGCTCGAGGCTTGTCGAACTCCGATTGCGGTTCAATAATGCCATATTTATCTACACTGATGGTTCCAAGAGCACTGATGGTGTCATATCTGCCTTCGTCGTCGGGGACAACCGTTTCCAATACAAGCTCCCTGACCGGTGCTCAAATTTCACAGCTGAGCTTTTTGCTCTCCACCAGGCTGTTTTATATACCTGGATCCAATGCTCCCTCCAGTTGGTAGCAGATGACAGCTGTCACGTTTCTTTTCTGTGGGTCCCTGGCCACATGGGTGTGCCCAAGAATGAGACCACCGACATAGCAGCCAAGGCAGCAGCTCTTTTGCCTCGCATGGCTACTTTTTGTGTCCCATCGGACGATGTTCAACGGGCTCTTTTCCGGAGTATCGTGTCATCCTGGCACAGTGCGTGATTCTCACTGCACGACAATAAATTGAGAACTATAAAACCAAATCCAACCGCTTAGAGGACCTCCTCACGCCCCTCTCGACGAGAGGAGGTCATCCTGGCCCGGTTGCGGATCGGTCACTGCCGTTTCAGCCACCATCACTTGCTAACCGCCGACACTGCACCGCTGTGTTCCTGCGGTGAATTGCTGACGGTGCGACATGTTTTACTGTCTTATGTTAATTTTAATCATCTCCGTGTAGCCCTTCACTTTCCGTCTACTCTGAAGGAACTTTTAGCTGATGATACACGAGCAGCTGCTCAAGTTTTGTGTTTTATCAACATGGCCAATCTATCAAAAGATATTTAACCCTTTTAATTGTTTTTACCTTTCGTTTTTAGCCTTCTTTTGATACTCTTATCTGGTGGTTACCAATTTTTTCGAGATCTAGCGAATCTCTGTTCTTATCTGGGTGCTAATGACCTTAGCAGTTGTGCGCCCTAAAACCACAAAAAAAGATAAATAAATAAATAAAAATAAAAAAAAGACATGAAAATAGATAATTACATACACATCACTAATTTTGGGCCATCGCCTTCATCAGAAAAAGGAACTCATACATTCACGCAATCACTCAGACAACTACCCACTACCCTTTGGCATAATGGGTAAGGGACTTCTCTTCACTGTAAATTCGCCATTCACGGGTGGCAGTGCTGTATGGGAGGATTGTTTGATGTGAAACAGATGGCAGCTATCAAACTGTACAGGTGCTGTTTGTAATTAGTTGGTTTAATGTTGTCGGAGTTGTGGATGGAGCCATCAGTGAGGTGGAGGTTAAAATCCTAGAAGGTGATTTGGCGGGTTGAGGAGGACCAAGTGAAACTGATGGGGAAGACGGAGTTGTGAAAGAATGAGGATAGGGTGTCCTGGCCCTGATTCCAAATCATGAAAATATTATCAATGAACCTGAAGCAGGTTCGGGGTTTTGAAAGGCTAGGAAGGTTTCCTGTAGATAGCCAATAAATAGGTTGGCATAGGAGGGTGCCACACGGGTGTGCATGGCTGTTTCTTGGATTGGATTGTATACTTTTCCTTCAAAGGAAAAGTAATGTTTTGTTAGGATGTAATTGGTAAGGGTTATAAGGAATGAGGCATTGGGCTTGGAGTCTGTAGGACATTGAGAAAGGTAGCGCTCGAGAACAGCAAGACCATGGGTGTGTGAGATATTGTTGTACAGCAAAGAGGCATCAACAGTGACAAGTAAGGATCAAGGAGGTAAAGGGGTGGGGGTGGTGGAGAGTCTGTGAAGTAAGTGGTTGTTATCTTGGATGTGGGAGGCTAGGTTTCAACCAATTGGTTGGAGGTGCTGGTATACAAGGGCTGAAATTATTTTTGTGGGAACCCAGTAACATGCCACAACTTGGCATCCATGATTGTTAGGTTTATGAATTTTTGGAATCATGTGAAATGTAAGTGTGCAGGGTGTTGTTGGAGCAAGGAGGGAGATGGATTGGGTGAGTGGTTCCAGGAAGGGCCATAAGATTGTAAATCATTGTGGACATTTGGGATGGGCTCGTCCAGGCCCAGCTTATAGGTGATTTTCTGTCAAGTAATCACTGTGATTCATCATAACAGAATAAAGGACTGCCTTACACAACCTCAAAACAGATCCTAACCTCATCATCCTCACTGCAGGCAATAGTTCCCCACTGTTGTGATGAATCACAGTGATTACGTGAGAGAAGGCCTACGTCAACTGTCTAATTTCTCCACCTACAAGTTGTGCCAGGACGATCCCTTTCAAAAGTCCAAAATGACCTACAATCCCTGCTAAAATCTTAAGCCCCTTCCCAGAACCTCTTTCCCAAATCCCTTTCATTCCAACAACACCCCGCACACCTGCATTTTACATGCTCTTACAAATTCATAAACCTAACAATCCTGGACTCCCAATTGTAGCTGGTTACTGTGCTTCCACATAAAGAATTTCAGCCCTTGTTGACCACACCCTTTCACCAATCGCTCAAAACCTAGCCTCCCACATTCAAGATAACAGCCTCTTACATCAGACTCTCTGCCATCCCCACTCCTTTGCCTCCTGGAACCTTACTTGTCATTGTTGATGCCACTTCGCTGTACACCAATATCCCACATGCCCATGGTGTTGCTGCTCTCGAATACTTCCTTTCTCAATGTCCTTCAGACTCCAAGCCCAATACCTCATTCCTTATAACCCTTACCAATTACAGCCTAACAATTACTTTTCCTTTGAAGGAAAAAGGTACACACAGGTACAGCAGTCAACAATCCGAAGATTGGTTTGAACACCATACTGCTTTACTAGGCATGGTCCTGTATGGAGGTTGTATGCCGTTGCCTTCCTCCGACCTTCGAACTGATTTACCCAGCCAGTTATAGGGGGAACCTGCAGTTCAACGTGTGTTCCAAACCATGGTGCTACTCGGTATTTTTTGCATGAGCAGTACTGCCAGAGGTGAAAGAAGTGGAAAGTGACAGATAAAAATCGTAGGACCTGGTGGGGATCGACCCCCGAGACTTTGGATTTGTATTCTGGCACTCTACCACTGTGTACAGTCAAATCCGAGGAACAGCCATGGGCACCTATATGGCCAACCTATTTGTGGGCCATCTAGAGGAAACCTTCCTAGCCTTCCAAAACCCCAAACCCCTGGTCTGGTTCAGGTTCATTGGTGATATTTTCATGATTTGGACTCAGGGTTATGACACCCTATCTTCATTCCTTCACAACCTCTACTCCTTCTCCCCCATCAGTTTCTCTTGGTCCTTTTCAACCCACCAAGTCACCTTCCTGGGTGTTAACCTCCACCTCACTGACGGCTCCGTCCACATTAAACCTACTAATTACCAACAGTACCTGTACAGTTTGACAGCTGCCATCCATTCCACATCAAAAAATCCCTCCCATACAGCCTTGCCATCCATGGACGGCGAATTTACAGTGATGAGAAGTCCCTTACCCGTTATGCAGTAGGTCCCACAAAGGCCTTCACAGACAGACATTACCCTCTTGACCTAGTCCGTAAACAGATTTCCCATGCCATATCCCCACATACAATCCATCCTCCCTCCAACCCCAGCAACCAGGCACAAAACTGTGTCCTTGTCACCTAATATGACCCCAGACTGGAACTGTTTGTTGCCCTTACACTATCACATTAATTATTACTTTTTATCTTTTCCTATTTTTTGTACATTTATTCTTCTCTATTTTTATCATTTCAGTTCCCCTCACTCCTCTACACCTCCCTTTTACCCTTTCCCACCCCTCCCATTCACTGTACTCATTGCCACAATTCAAATTCCCACCTATCAGAGCCTTTAAAATCCATCATTCACCACAGAACTTTGCATCCTCACCTTTGCCCAGCATCCTTCCCCCTCCACTGCCCACCTCACTCACAGTCTAGCTTGTAGTGCTGGAGTGGCTGGACATGATAGTCGTGTTTCTGTATTTGTCTGAGTGATTGCATGAATGTGTGTGTTTCTTTTTCTGTCGAAGGCCATGGCCGAAATTTTTAGTTGTGGCAATGTCATTATCTATTTTTGTGTCTGTCAGTAGCTCATTGAGCCTCTTTACAGTGAGTTGTTACCTATCCTCCATCATTAACATTCCAGTCGGATTTTCAGTTGTTAAAAAGGTAATGTGTAATATGAAATTGGAGTAATTGGTAATTGTAAGTTGTTGCCTGTTCTATGTGTAAAAGTTGATGCAATTCTGAGACATACACTTTATGAAAAAATTAAATTGACATCCTGTCAAAGTTCATTGGTCTTGGTATTGAATAATTAAAATTAGATTTACTATTAAGAAAGCAAAAATTTAGACAATGAAATAAAAAGACACTTGTATATATTGAATGTAATATTAGTAAAAAATGAAAAGAAGTAATTGTCCTCATATAAAGTTAACTTAAAATTGCAACGGCTGCTTTCCAGACTGTCTTGATGTGTATATAACCATAATTAAATCAGTAATTTTTTGTACTGACACACACGGTGTATTACGTCAAATGCTAGGAATGTATTCTTAATTGCAGTTGTGTTTTTTGTTAGTCAAAAGTGTGACAAATTGCATGCATCATACAAGAAATAAATAGCCTCTGTGTATATCCTGATGCCATTGGCCTGACAGTCTGGACTGCAACTCGGTATGGCTTAGAATTATCAGACAGATGACACTTCCTAAGAATTTTTTCAATAAATCTCAACTTACCCACGACTTATTATGTATGGTCATTGCATTTCAAATTGCCCCTAATGTCCATTCGCATATATTTTATTGAAAATAACTGTTTCCAGTGTTTGTTGATTCCTGTAAAGGAAATTTCCTGTCTCTAGAAATGACATAATATTCTAACATAAAATATGTTCTAACATTCTGCAACTGACTGATGTCAGAGATATAGGCCTATAGATTTGCACATGTTATCAACGACCCTTGTTGTACATGGAAATGACCTGTACTTCTTTCCATTACTTGGAAATGCTTCGCTCCTCAAGAGACTTCTGGTACACTGCTGCTGGAAGGGGGCAAGTTCTTTTGCATACTCAGTTTAAAATTGAATTGGTATTCAGTGGCCTTTCCTCTATTGATGATTCAAATCGCTTTTCTGCTCCTCTGACACTTATTTCAATATCTGCCATTTCATCGTTTTTATGATGGTTTGGAGGAGGAATTACTGTGCAGTCTATAGTGTAACGAGTTGCACTACATTCCTATATCCCGACATAAGATGGCCAAAACCATTTATTTTCAGGATTAAGGTGAGAGTGTAAGTATTGCTTTGAGTTTTTGTCTGCCTAGGTTGACGGTTGAGGACTACACCTGTAGTTCCCCCCAAGGAGCAAACATGAGTCAGAAGTTGGGAATTTGGAATCATGTTAAAGAACACTGTGTTATATTATTTTGTTTTTGTTAGTTTTTTTTTTTTTTTTTTTTTTTTTTTTTTTTTTTTTTTTTTTTTTTTTTTTTTTTTTTTTTTTTGCGACAGGATTCTATGTTCTGACGTGATCGAGAAAACATGTATCTGGAATGATGTGCCATGTGGTTCATAAATTGTATCTAAAGATGCAATAAAATGTTAATTAATTGCTAAAATACTTCATGTAGGAGACATTATTGTGTGTAAATTACACGTGTTCTCTTTCTCTGCTCTTCATCTTGAGAATAATCTACAGGGAGTAAGAAGTTCTGATATTAGTAAGAAGATGTTATAACTTCAGGAGGAAGTGACTAACTGGTCATCCA
The DNA here is from genome assembly GCA_026315105.1 of Locusta migratoria. NCBI lineage: Eukaryota > Metazoa > Arthropoda > Insecta > Orthoptera > Acrididae > Locusta > Locusta migratoria. The sequence goes on along the minus strand of CM048747.1, from coordinate 141,348,606 downwards.
ATTACATTTACAACTGGAATAGGGAAGAAGTAACCACACAACAAGAATTATACATGTTTCAGAAAGAGAAAAGAAGGAACCTATAGTAGTGTTTGCGAGTTCACTGATAAGCAGCCCATGATCCACAAATACTAAAGTCTTCGTCTGTGAAATGGTTTTGGAAAAAGACATTTAATATTTCAGCCTTTTGTGCATCATCCTCAGTTTTAACACCATTATATTATGGTCACAGAGTGTCTGGATATGTGGTTTCGACTTGTTCATCGATTTTACATAGGACCAGAATTGCTTGGGGTTTTCTGCCAAGTTAGTACACAGTGCCTCAGTCTTTGTTTGTCTGCAAGACTCTGGCTATGTTTTTGCAGTGAAGTTCTCTTTGCTTTTGTAAGTTTCCTAACTTGGTTGTTGAACCATGGTGGATCTTTCCAATCTCTCATAATTTTATTTGGTACATACTTATCTAATGTGTATTGCACGGTGCACTTGAACTTAGTTCACAGACGAAACTTATCATGTTGAGTAGTCAATTACTCTAAAATCTGACCCCTTTTGCTTTTGCTAAATAAGATGTTGCTACCTTTTGTGGTATTTTTATTTACAGTTGTATTCATTGATGCTGTAATGGTATTACGATCACTGATTCCCTCATCTACACTAACTGAATCGAAAAGTTTGGGTCTATTTGTCATCAGTAGGTCTAACATTATCTCCACGATGTGTGAATCTTAGGTTTTCCTGACGAATCAGCTGTTCATACTGTTCTTGGGTTTCCAGGCAGTTGCAGTCATCTTCATAGCACGATATTTTGACAGAGTACCATGTCATCATCTTCTGGTGATAACTGCAGAATGAGCACCAGAGCATCCAAGCATCTTGCCCCCCACCCAGTCCCCCTTGCCTGGTCACGCACTGAGTGGTGTGGGGTGGTGGTGGTGAGGTACCATGCCGCTGGCTGCTGGTTGTGGATCACAGTCCATCAGTTCTTCTGTGGCCCTCATTGGGCATGGCAGTACCTTTCCGCTGATGGTGTGATTTTAGTGGCTTACAGCTGGGACCCAGGCTTTGCAGATAGTTAACCCAGTGCCTCTGTTGTTTAGACTGTAAGCTACATATATTTCAGTTGCCTCTTTTACAACCCAGTCCAAAAAGGACAAGGTTTGATGAGCTTTGATGTGGTCTCTGTCGTCACTAGAGTGCCTTTGGCTGATTCTCTAAAGTTCATTAGCAAGAAATTCAACCCAAGATTTATATTTTTTCTCTTCAGTGAAAACTATTATGAACAAATGGACGTTGCTGTAGGGTGCCCTTTGTCACCAGTCATAGTCAACTTGTTTATTGACAATTTTGAAGAGAAAGCACTGGAAACAGCTGCTCTGAATCCCATTTGCTTTTTTAGATATGTCGATGACACATTTGTTGTTTGGTCGCCTGGAAGGGTTAAAGCACTTCAGAAGTACCTCTAGCAACTGAATTCTCAGTGTGTGCTACATACACTGGTAGACAAGACCCACACAATATTGTCACATTGTATACTGCAGGTGGTGAGGAATTCGAAGGCTCGTTGGTAATAGAACACAACACTTTACATTTAGAACACGTTTATTGCTAACACAAGTGTACACTCAGTATAGACTGACTCCTGCTAGGAATGCTCCACTATTTATACATAGAAAGAATTTTCTGGAACTTACAAGTACATCAAACATAAGAAACATGTAGAACATTCTAGAAATAGTAAATACAAAGAAATAAATTATCTTCTGCCTGTGGTGGGATTTGAACTGGGGGACCTCAAGCACAGTGATCTGCGATGCTAACTACTACTCGAAGTACGCTGTCAGAAAACTCGCTGTAATATTGGAGAAGGAATGCCTTCTACAAGAACTTAACCACCTTAAACATGTTTTCAAGAAGAACGGATATAATGCAAGACAAATCCAACGTGCTTTTAGGCAGAAGAAACAAGTCAAGAATGCAGAAAACGAGGAAAAGAAGAAAATAGCATACCTGCTGTACGCCAGCAAACTATCTTAACAAAATCAACGGAATCCCGACACTACAAACGTCGAACCCATTTTCCGTCCACCTTTGAAAATATGTGCTCTTGTAGGTGTAGTAAAAGAGGACATGGGACTCTGTAAACTGGGCATTTACTCTGTGCCATGTAAATGTGGTATGCTGTACATGAGGCAGACTGTACGGACAATTGAGGGAAGATGGAAGAAACTTAGGAGACTCACAGCACTGAAGAAACCAACAAAATTTGTGGTTGTTGAACATTGTATGGATACGGGAGACACCATGGAGTATGGAAAAATGTAAGTTTTGTGATGGATCTTACTCTTTTAGGACTGAGTTCTAAAAGAGGCTATTGAAATAGGTGTAGCTGATGGTCTGATCAACAGAGACTCTGGGTTCACTCTCAGTATAGCCTGTGACCAAGCTCTAAGCCAACTAAAATCACAGTGTAGGGCCATAGAGGAACTGAAGGTCTGCAGCCCGCACCATCAGCCACTGGTGCGGTACCCCCACTACCACCGCACGAGCACCAGCAGAGGAGAAAGAGATGAGGGAGCACTTAGAGTATGAAGGAGGCGAGACACACTCATTTTGTAAATATCACCTGAAGATGATGGCAAGGTACGCTGTCAAAATATCATGCTACGAAGATGACTGCAGGTGGCTCTCTTGGGAGAGCGCTGCTGTGCAGCCACGCCAACGCAGATCTTGTATGACGATCCCTCTTTGAATAAGGTGATCGCCACATTTAATAATTAATTTGTTATAAAATTTGAACTTGACGATAAATATTAATTGTGAAGGGGTGTTTTTCAAAAAGCAAAAAATCCACTTAGATTTATTGCTACGGGCAAGATACAACTGGCTTGAACTGAACTCTAATTCTGAAGTACAACAACTGACTGACTACTAATTGCCACACATTACATGTATTTATTACATTATTAACAATGTTAAGTGATGCATAATTATCACAATGATAATTTATGAATCGGTTCTTTTATAAACAACAAATTCATGTAATTTGTGTTCGTTATATAATGTCAATGTATTAGTATAACAAATAACTGATTAAATAGTTTTAATATTTTATAAATGAAGTGAATCCTATTGTTTAGTTGAAGTTAAATAATCTGCTTTAAAATGAACTACAATGTCTGACAATTAGCCATAATGACAATTAGATGTAACAACAACTTTAAATTACAATTTGCCCTGGAATTTGGTCTAGCCAAAAATATTGTGAACATTAATCTAATCTTAATAAAGGAAATGAATGGAAATAAATGCTGCAAAATAAATACTACGAAATTACTGGGGTTTAATAATGAGAACAATGGTAAAAGAGCATTACAAAATTAATGAGGTTTGATAATGGGAAAATAACGTAATAGTAATTACGAAGTTATAGAAATTTAGTAATGGCCATAAAAGCTGTAATTACTATGAAATTAATGGATTTTATTAATGGGAATAAAATGAGGTAAATACTTAGTGACATAAACAATGTAATTGTTATACTGTAGAAATGAATGCGGGTGGTATCACAAACTTCACTACAGGATAGAAAGGTTTAAAGGTGGTATCATAAACTTTACTACAGGAAAGAAAGGCATCCGGAGCTTCAGTATATAGGAAATTGTATGCTAAACTACACTATAAGGAAAGAAGGGTATCCTGGGTTTCAGTAAAGAGAGGTATCATATACTACATTAGATGGAGGCTCATGTTGTTACATTACACTTGTTAGGGGGAAGTGTACTGTGGCAAGGTTGAAAAACTGAGGGAACAGCGGTAGGGTGAGAGGGTGTGCATGGGCGCAGTTCTTGGAAGAAGGTTGTGGTTTGTGCTGTAAGGCACAGACACAGCCGATAACATATGTCGGGAGTTGGCCACGAGAGTGCACCGCGGGAAAATGCGGCAAACACCAGAGCACACCACGGGCGAGAGAATGACATAAACAGTGTGGAGTTGTGATCTGCCCCAGTTGTGTTGTTTACCAGGTACGAGCTCACTTCGCGGGTAATCGCACAGCCAGTGCATGCCAGTGTTCTGTGCAGTAGTTGTAAGAGTGTAGTTGTCCGTGACCACATCATTTGGCAACGAGTGTGGTACTTTTTTCTCCTCGCGTTTTTCGTCTGAAGTGGTTGTTCGTCTTCCGCAATGTCTACTGATTCTCCCGATGAGATTCTGCGTCACTGTCGAACGACACGAGGTTTTTGCAACAGCGATTCACACTCAAAACCAGGTATCACAATCTCTTGCTACAGCCTTGTCTAGTGGGTCCCATTCCCCGTCCATCCCACAGGTTGTTTCGCCCCTCGCGCCACCTCTGTCTTATCCGCCACCCTTCCGGGTGTACGACGAGTCCGTTGAAGAGTGGGACGCTTATGAAAAACGGTTAAGACAACATCTTCAGGCTTTTGGCTGGTCTGATGGCACCTTATGTAGTGTGTTATTCCTGTCGTGGCTGTCGCCTCGTCTGTATCAGCTCCTTTGCCAACTCGCCCCTTTGCAGGATCCTTTGTCGCTGTCTTTCGATCAAATGTGCGGCCTTTTTTCACAATATTACTGCACAGACTCATGTGATAGCGGGCCATGTTGAGTTTTACCTCTGCAGGAAGCAGCCACAACAGTCTTATCGGGCGTGGGCTGTGGACCTCCATGGTTTAAGCCGCCGTCGTCATTTTTTTATGGATGTGCATAAAGAATCGTATGCCGATCAAATGGTCCGTGTCGCTATTATTCGGATTGCCCCCGATCGCGAGGTTCGCGAACGTGCTCTCCTGTGTGAAAATCCATCTCTTTCAGAGTTCTTTAATATTGTGCAGTCCTTCGAGGTTTTGCGGGTGGTGGGCAACCAAATTGAGGCTTGGTGTGAGGTGGTGGAAATCCAACCCACTTCTTCCCCGTTCCAAGCAGGGTCACAACGGGATGACATGGTCGCGGCAGTCCGCGCGCAGCCTCGGTCCCGGGGCGATCGGCCCATTACACGGCTGCGGAAACTCGGGCCAGGCGGCGTGCAATCACGCAACCGGAAAATGCTTCCTTCGTGTCCCTCCTGTTTTGTTGATCATGATAGACCTGACTGCCCCAAGCGGTGGTCCACGTGTCATCAGTGCCACAAGAAAGGTCACATTGCATCTGTTTGTGCCTCCAAAATCCAAGATTCCGACGCTGAGATGGACGTCTCAGCGATTTCGTTTGCACCCAACAAGCTCTTTATTGATGTCACGGTTTTCCACAAACAATTGCGTATGCAAGTGGACACAGGCGCGGCCGTCACCTTATTGAACACAAAGACTTATTTGGATCTGGGTTCTCCCACTCTCTTACCGGTGTCACGAAAATTGGTCAGTTACAATAAACAAAATATTCCGATCCTGGGACAGTTCTCAGCCCTGTTACATAAAAATCTGTCACTTGTAGGCTCACTTTTCTTGTTGTAAACAATGCTCACACGGACAACTTGTTTGGTCTTGATGCCTTTCAGGGGTTTGGGTTCACTATTTCCGACGAAGTCAACATTGTCTCTGACAAGGTGCCTTTTCCACAACTAGACTCTTTATGCGCCGAATTTTCGGCACTGTTTTTGGTGGGGTTGGGCTGTGCTAATAATTTCCAAGCCCACATCACCTTGAAGCCCTCCGCCAGGCCCCCTTTTTTCCGCGCTCGGCTGGTTCCACTTGCACTCCGTGACCAAGTCAAAGCAGAGCTGGACTGCCTGGAGGAAGCTGGGGTGGTAAACACATTCCTTCTTGTGAATGGGCGACTTCCATGGTCATTGTAAAAAAAACGTCGGGACGGTTGCGCCTTTGTGGCGATTTCAAACGTTCTGTGAAAACCCAATCTATCATTGACACTTATCCATTGGCGCGCCCTGACGAGCTTCTTGCAAAATTGGCGGGTGGATAGTACTTCTCCAAGATAGATCTCTTCGATGCATATCTGCAAGTTCCTCTCGATGCTGACTCTCAACGTCTCTTGGTCCTGAACACGCCCTTTGGTTTGTACCAATACTTGAGGTTGCCCTTCGGGGTGGCCAGCGCTCCGGCAAGTTTTCAGCGTTTCCTCGGACAACTCACACTGTCGGTGCCCGGTTGTGTTAATTATCTCGACGATATAGTAGTATCCGGGCCCTCAGCTGATGAACATTTACGCAACTTACGTGTGCTGTTCACAGTACTACAGGAGGCGGGGTTGACGTGCAATCTGGAGAAATGCCACTTTTTTCAGCCTTCTATCACTTTTTTGGGGTTTGAAGTTTCTAGTGAGGGCAGCAAGCCCCTCCGCCAGAATGTGTCCCCCGTGTTGGCTCTCCCTTGGCCGACATCAGTCAAGGACCTGCAAGTGTTTTTAGGAAAAGTCGCTTATTATAAATTCTTGCCAGGGGCTTCATCTATTGCAAAACCCCTGCATGACCTGCTGCGCAAAGGGACTTCCTCCCATTGGTCATCGGCCTGTGAAAAAGCATTTTCCACATTAAAGGAGCTGCTACAATCGGCCCCCTGCCTCGTCACCTATGAACCCGGCCTCCCCCTTGTCTTAGGAACGGACGCCTCCCAACATGATATTGGGGCAGTGCTCGCTCATAAATATCCGGATGGATCTGAGCGACCAATTGCTTTCGCCTCTAAGACGCTTACTCCAGTCCAAACCAGATATTCGCAAATTGAGAAGGAGGCCCTTGCTATTGTCTACACTCTGAAGAAGTTTCATGTCTTTCTGTATGGCATAAAATTTCATATCATAACTGATCACAAACCGCTGGTTTCTCTCTTTCACCCTTTGGCATCACTACCCGACAAGGCCGCTCACCGTCTTCAACGTTGGGCGCTGTTCCTATCACGATATAACTATGAGATACACTTCCGCCCTACATCCAAACATGCAAATGCGGATGCGCTCTCCCGACTTCCGGCTGGACCGGACCCAGACTTTGATAAGGAAGAATTGCTATGCTTTCATGTTGACTTAGCCGCTCAGCAAGCAGTGGACGGTTTTCCAATCACAGGTGCCAAGAGTGCTCTGGCTAGTGCCGCAGACCCAGTCCTCTGCAAGGTGATCCGTTTGGTCCAGCAGGGCTGGCCTGAGACTCCGCCAAAACGGGCATCGGACCCCCTCAGAAACTACTATGCATTTTGACACCGTTTTTCTGTTGTGGATGGCGTGCTTCTCCTTGATTCTGAAGATTCCTCTCCTCGGGTTGTCATTCCATCGGCCCTCCGCTCAGAGGTCCTCAAGCTGCTACACGCCAATCATTGGGGGGTATCTCGTACCAAGGCATTGGCCCACCGCCATGTGTTTTGGCCGGGTCTGGCCAGCGACGTGTCTCGTATGGTTACCTCGTGCTCGCTCTGTGTGCAACATCAAGCCTCCCCTCAGGCAACATTCGCCCCATGGTCTCAACCTTTGCAGGCCTGGGATCGCCTGCACATTCATTTTGCAGGCCCCTTCCTTAATGCTTATTGGTTGCTGGTAATTGATGCCTTCTCTAAGTTCCTGTAAGTGGCCCGTTGCCTTTCAACCTCAGCCACGACCACGATTGCAGCCTTGTCACGCATTTTCTCGGCTGAAGGCTTCCCCACTACGGTGGTGTCAGACAACTGTCCTCAGTTTGTATCACACGAGTTTGCCTCCTTCTGCAACACCCGGGGTATCCGCCATGTTCTTGCCCCATCCTTCCATCCGGAGTCAAATGGGGAGGCTGAAAGATTTGTTCGCACCTTTAAGACCCAGTTGAAAAAGTATGTGGCGCGGTACCATTCAGATGTTGCCCTCGATCAATTTCTCTCATCTTTTCGGTTCACCCCGTTTGGTGACAAGAGTCCTGCGGAACTTCTCCATCGCCGGCAGCCCCGGACTCTGCTTCATCTCCTGCATCCGAGCCCGGGACATTCACCCGTGTCTCCATCTTCTCGCTTCCGACCAGGGATGGCTGTGTGGGAACGTGGGTTCGGACGTCGACCGAAATGGATTCCTGCCATCATCACCAGATGCCGCGGCCGCCGTGTCTGCGACATACGCACAGAAGATGGCATCACTGCACATCACCATGACCAGCTGCGCCTGCATGTGAAACATCGGGAGCCCCCCATCACTCAGCCGATGCTCCCCCACCAGACTGCTCCACTAACCAGCCTACAGGCCGAAGAGAGGTTCCTGCCATTACCTGCAAGTTGTCTGCCTCTGCCAGGGACTGACCCAGGTCCCTCCCCTCAGGGACCTATACCTTTGCGGGTACAGCCACCACCCATGCTGGATTCATCTCCTGCGTTGCTCCCTTCGGGTCCACCATCACCAGGTCAGGGGCCCGAGGTGGAGATGGAGACCAAGCCACCATCACCTGTCCTGCCATATGGGTTGTCGGGGGAAGGGCGCCGACACTGCCCGCGCCCCAAGTACTTCCGACCCTATGCAACAGTGCCCGCCCGCAACCTTAGTCAGAGCCCAACAGATGACGACGTCATGGACATTGCTCATATCCGAGCCTCCCCAAGGGGAAAGGAATGCTGTAAGGCACATACACAGCCGATAACATATGTCGGGAGTCGGCCGCGAGAGTGCGCCGTGGGAAAATGCGGCTTCGCCAGAGCACGCCACGGGCGAGAGAATGACATAAACAGTGCGGAGTTGTGCTCTGCCCCAGTTGTGTTGTTTACTAGGTACGAGCTTACTTCGTGGGTATTCGCACAGCCAGTGCACGCCAGTGTTCTGTGCAGTAGTTGTAAGAGTGTAGTTGTCCGTGACCACAACAGTTTGCTATCACTTTAGGCTAACAGTGAATGTTTCACACAGTGTTAGTTATCATTTGAAATATGTTCTACTGTTTTGTTTAAAAAGTATTTTAGTTTCTACTGGCATTTCTTACAGCTCAAAACTTAAAATGGAAGTAAATGCATCGGTGAAAAACTTGCTTGAGAAACTTTTGTCAATAAGAACTCTGCAAGAAAAATTGGAAGTAGTGAGAAAAGGTAGGCTAAAGCCACCATTACCTAAACTAGTATCAGAAAATAAGTGCGAAAAAGACTGTTTCCCAATATGAAGGTGTTGAGTGGTTGATAGTCTACCCTGATTCAAATAAACTTTACTGTTTGCCATATTTGATGTTTTCCAGAGAAAAATTGTCATGGAATAAAGAAGGTTTTTCATAATTAAATCACCTGTGAGTTTGGCAACAGAGACATTCAAAATCACAAAGTCATATTCAATCATTTTTACAGTTAAAAATATTTTGAAAGGATAAGAGTTAACATGTTATTAAGCAAGGAGCACAGAGGTTATATTAGCCAGCACAACGAACAAGTTAAGAGAAAAAGATAAATTTTGAAAACCCTCATTGATGCAGTGTGTGTTTTAGCTAAACAAGAGCTCCCGGTTTGAGGACATAATGAGTCAGATACTTCAATTAACAAAGGAAATTACCTGAAATTGCTATGTATGTTGAAAACCTATAATAACCCATTGTTAGAGGCTCACTTGAACACATCCACAGTTTTGTTCAAATGTCCCATAAGACTTAGCTGTGGGGTCATCTGTCCCTGAACTTACAAACTACTTATGAACTAATTTATACAGCACAAACATCCATGGCCGAGGGGGGAGGGATTCGAACCCCCGATAGGGTACAGCCTTGCACACCAGAGCATAGCGCCTCAATGCGCTCCGCCGTGGCCATTCACAGTGTTTTGAGGGACTTCCACAACTATACAAAATGATCTTATTATATCAGTTTCTGTAGTAGTCAAGGAATAACTTAAACAGGAAATAAAATCAGCAGACTTCATATCCATAATGCTTGACGAAACTTCTGACATGTCATGTAAATCGCAACTGTCAGCAGTTTTGCATTATGTTCATGGAAGCAATGGATATGAAGGATTCATTGCTTTTGTTGTTGTGAGGCAGATGGAACAGCTAATGATTTGTTTACCCATGTTAAACACACTGTTGGTGACTTAGCCCATGGTGAGAAGTAAGGTTTTGTTGGGGTATTCCATGGTCCTTTTCATCCACTATCATGTCTATGTATTAAATCTGGTTTTGCAACAAAGCAGCTAATATAAAATCATGCAAAATATTTTTCAAACTCTTAGTGGTCTTCCTTCTTCTAAAAGAACATGGGCTTTACAGGAATTCGTTCAAAGAAGTTGCCATCACTTGCCCCGACTAGGTGGAATTTCTCATCCAGATTGGTCCACATAGGTACAAAACGTAGAGTAGATTTGTGACAATTCCTTGCCAGCATTCTGGATAACACTGATAATTGGGACAGCGATGCAGTGGTAAAATCTCAGGGTTTTTTGGTTTTTCTGAACAATTTGCAGTCAATTTTCTTGTTTGAAATATTTTCTAAGCTGTTCAGTTACACAGGTGTATTGTATAACCTACTCCAAACGAAAAACTATGATGTAGTTTATTGCAGCAAGAAGATTAAGGAGATTTCAGAACAGCTCCAATTTGACAAGGAACACACTTTCGATATTTTTTACAAATCATGTGTAGCTCAAAACTGTGATATTTATTGTAAACAAGAGTGTGAAGAGACTCCATTCAGATGAAACAGAAATGGACATTTATTGTCATTTGTATTTTAAAATAGTTGACCACATTCTGTGAAATAGAACAAAGATTCTCCTCTTTCGATGAGCTGAAAGTTTTTCACCTCCTATACTCTCAGAACCACAGAAATTACAAGCGAAAATTTCCTGACCATTTATTACTTAAACTGTCATCAATTATGGACCACTCTTAGACTATGCCGCCTTAAAAAGTTTCATTGGTGAATGAGCATTACTTGTTTTCAGGGTTCAGTAAAGTGTATAAATTAACAACTTCTGATGCTGACAATTCCGTGTAATACATCTTCAGTTGATGTTTCTGCACACAATCCAAGAAAATACTGAATGACCTAAATCTACTTCCCATAGAGAAGCAAACACTTACCATTTTGAAGAGCAAATCCCTGTTCTATGACAATGTCAGAGAAATTCTTGTGCTTGTACCAGGATAGACGAATTGAACTGATGTACAATGGGGGACAAAAAGATTACCTGGCCCTAATAATTTAAAGTCTGAGAACAGAGCATTGCACATGCCCTAGTTCCGAAGTGCGAGTTTTTCCAACTCTAGCAGTCTTTGGAGCTTCAGCTTGATATTTACATCGTCAAGTAGAAGAAATATAAAAGTTATGATACAGTATATGTTGAGATTCATAGCAACTTAACTCACGTTTCATTTATTTTGGAAAATGTTATTCGAGCACATAGAAGCAGTTGAGGTATAAGAACTCCACATGGGTAGATTTACTACAACAACTGCTTCTTACATATATTTCATTAGCTGAGTGGACAGCCTGATGGTTTACAAACACAAGGGGCACGATTTTGAGTACCACTGGAGTCATCTTTATTTTAGACATGTGTAGGTAATATTTATTAACATTAATTCGCTATGAATTGTACAATTGTAGACTTTTCTAGACTACACATTCTTAAACATATTCCATTTTGTAATAGCCTAGTCTTTAAACAACGAGACAAATGATAGCCATAGTGAAAATGATTCATGTATTTGTAATTACTTTGATTGACATATGGTGAATCTGTAGTGTTAAGCTAAGATAACTGTATCAGCAGATAGGTATAATTTTCTAAGTCATTACATGCAGTTGACAAGAGTGAGTTGCTGTGCCTTACATTATCTGTTGTTTCCAGTTTAATATTCTTTCACCAACTGTGGTAAGACTATTTGACCGTTACGCTAATGAAAAAGGATAGATAGCTCACTGATAGCGTGTGGATTAGATTGGATGCCACCAAATACTTTTTTTTTATTTTATCTCTTTTTTTTTATCCTGGTGCAAATGTTTCTTGCTTTAGTTACTTCTTGTTTTTAAATTATATTGGTTTTACTTTTTTTCTGTAGTCTCTTTGGTAAATAACTAATTACAGTTTGTCAATTTGCTATCTAAAACCTTGGAAGTTAATATTTATTTGACCTCCCATAACAAAAAAATAAATATTTTAGGAGGGTGTTATTCATCTGACCTCTCATAAAAATAAAAATAATCTTCCTTGAAGGTTAACATTGGTATTAAAAGAGAAATAATATAATGTAGACTATGTATATCTTCATTATTTTGTCCACTTGCCATTGGCATCAAGAACAGCATGGATCCTTCGAGACATAGAATCTACAAGTCTGCCGATAAAAGCCTCATCCATGTCAATTCTCTCCCATGAAGAATAAATCAAATCCCACAAGTCATAAGCACTTCTTCGAGGAGGGTCTGGCCAATTATCACGCAGTCTTCTTGAGTTTAGCCTACACATTCTCTATAGGATTGAGATCAGGTGACTTTGGAGGCCATGTAGGCATCATATAATATTCTCTCCTTTGGAACCAGCTCTGAATCCTAATGCTGGTGTGCAATTGATAATTATCGTGTTGGTAAATGAGACGTCCTTCAGGGTAGCAAAGTCAAGCTCCAGGAATGATGACATTTTCAAGGATATGCTCATGGTATGCTAAATTTAACTGGTATTGGATTCGTTATAAGGTTCCTACGTCCATATAAGACATTAATTTCACACTTACACACCCGCTTCTAGCACATGTAACTATGAAGCCGGCTCATATCATTGCCTATCTGTGCAGTAAACAAGAACAGGACCTCTGCTTGTATACTTGTGCACTCATCAGTGAAAATGGCTTTCCTCCAATAAACATTTTCCCAGGAACTCTCAATTGCCAGTCTGTCCACGGCTTGATCATCAGAAAATGGTTCTTTAATGAGAGCATGATTTGACGTGATTCCATAGTTGTTTAGTTGTCTGAGAGCAGCTTTCAACGAACCCAGGAAATGTGAAGCTCTCCTTAGTTCCCCCATTGTACAAGTGACATTTTTGTAAGTAAATCTGTCTAATTATAATTTCCTTTAAAATCATTTCAGTTGCCAAAATGAGACAGAAAACTGTGTTAAAAATTATAGAGGGAAACTTTCCCGGTGGGATAAACAAAAATAAAAATAGAAAACAGATAACTTACCAAAAGGACCAGCTCGTCGATAGAAACAAATAAAATAAATAAAATCACACACAAACACACATACAAGCTTTTGCAGCCTAGCTGCTTCGTCAGGCAGAAGGGAAGGAGAGGGAAAAGGAAATGATGAGGGTTTCAAGGGAGTGGATAAGGAGTCATTCCAATCCCGGGACAGGAAAGACTTACCTTGGGGGGAAAAAAAGAGGGTAAACAAAAACACACACACCCACACATTTACACAGACGCAACTGTGTAAATGTGTGGGTGTGTGTGTTTTTGTTTACCCTCTTTTTTCCCCCCAAGGTAAGTCTTTCCTGTCCCGGGATTGGAATGACTCCTTATCCACTCCCTTGAAACCCTCATCATTTCCTTTTCCCTCTCCTTCCCTTCTGCCTGACGAAGCAGCTAGGCTGCGAAAGCTTGTATGTGTGTTTGTGTGTGATTTTATTTATTTTATTTGTTTCTATCGACGAGCCGGTCCTTTTGGTAAGTCATCTGTTTTCTAATAAATAAAGATTTTTGACTTACCTAAAGTACAGGCTGGTCGATAGGAACACTAAACACACACAAAAAAAACACACAACCATTCGAGCTTTCGCCACCAGTGGTGGCTTCTTCGGGAAAAAGAGGGAGGAAGGAGAGGGGAAAGGGAAGGATACGGGTTTTAAGGAAGTGGAAAAGGAGCCATTCCAATCCCAGGAGTGGAAGGACTTACCTTAGGGGACAAAAAGGAAGGTAAACAAATACACACACACTCACACATATCCACATCCAAACACACTTAGGCAGACATTTGTAGAAACCAAAGAAGTTGGACAGAGATGCCACTTCAGGCAGAGGCTCTGTCCACAGAACCGAGGCAAAGATGTTAAAGATGGCGGGCGGGAATTAGAATTTAGCGGAGGTTGAGACCAGGCGGGCAACGGGAAGAGAGAATGTGTTGAAGGGCAAGTTCCCATCTCCGGAGTTCTGAAAGATTGGTGTTGGTGGGAAGTATCCAGATAACCCGGACGGTGTAACACTGTGCCAAGATGTGCTGGCCGTGCACCAAGGCATGTTTAGCCACAGGGTGATCCTCATTACCAACAAACACTGTCTGCCTGTGACCGTTCATGCGAATGGACAGTTTGTTGCTGGTCATTCCCACATAGAACGCTTCACAGTGCAGGCATGTCAGTTGGTAAATCACGTGGGTGCTATCGCAAGTGGCTCTGCCCTTGATCGTGTACACCCTCCGGGTTACGGGACTGGAGTAAGTGGTGGTGGAAGGGTGCATAGGGCAGGTTTTACAATGGGGGCGGTTACAAGGGTAGGAGCCAGAGGGTAGGGAAGGTGGTTTGGGGATTTCATATGGATGGACTAGGAGGTTACGGAGGTTAGTTGGGCGGCGGAAAGACACTCTTGGTGGATTGGGAAGGATGTCATGAAGGATGGATCTCATTTCGGGGCAGGATTTAAGGAAGTCGTATCCCTGCTGGAGAGCCACATTCAGAGTCCGCTCCAGTCCCGGAAAGTATCCGGTGACAAGAGGGGCACTTCTGGGGTTCTTCTGTGGAAGGTTCTGAATTTGGGGGGATGAGGAAGTGGCTCTGAAAATTTGTTTCTGTACCAGATCAGGAGGATAGCTGCGGGATGTGAAAGCCCCCCCCAACAAAACTTTTCACCTGACTCCATTAATCTCATGACCCCACTGACACCCCGCACCCCAACCTTCTACCTACTTCCCAAAATCCACAAACCCAATCATCCCGGCTGACCCATTGTGACCGGTTACCAAGCCCCTACAGAACAAATGTCTGCCTACATAGACCAACACCTTCAACCCATCATGTGCAGTCTCCCATCCTTCTCCCACTTCTTCGATTGCCTGAAATCCTTACCCAGCCTGTTACCTTCAGAAACTATCCTTGTAACAATTGATGCCACTTCCTTATACACAAATATCCCACATGCCTAGGGCCTCGCTGCGATGGAGTATTTCCTTTTACGCCAACCACCCACTTCGCTACCTTAAACCTCTTTCCTTAATACCCTGGCCAGCTTCATCTTAACCCACAACTTCTTCACTTTTGAGGGCCAAACATACCAACAACTAAAGGGAACAGCCATGGGAACCAGGATGGCCCCCTTGAACGCAAACTTATTTATGGGATGCTTAGAGGAAGCCTTCCTGGATACCCAAGCCTGTCAACCCAAAATTTGGTACAGATTCATTGATGACATCTTCATGATCTGGACTCACAGTGAAGAAGAACTCCAGAATTTCCTCTCCAACCTCAACTCCTTTGGTCCCATCAAATTCACCTGGTCCTATTCCAAATCCCATGCCACTTTCCTCGATGTCGACCTTCAACTGTCCAACGGTCATCTTCACACATCCGTCCACATCAAACCAACCAATAAAAAACAGTACCTCCATTATGACAGCTGCCATCCATGCCACATCAAACGTTCCCTTCCCTATAGCTTAGGTCTTCATGGCAAACGAGTCTGCTCCAGTCCCGAATCCCTGAACCATTCCACCAATAACCTAATAACAGCTTTCACATCCCGCAGCTATCCTCCTGATCTGGTACAGAAGCAAATTGCCACAGCCACTTCCTCATCCCCCCCAAATTCAGAACCTTCCACAGAAGAACCCCAGAAGTGCCCCTCTTGTCACTGGATACTTTCCAGGACTGGAGCGGACTCTGAATGTGGCTCTCCAGCAAGGATACGACTTCCTTAAATCCTGCCCTGAAATGAGATCCACCCTTCATGACATCCTTCCCACTCCACCGAGAGTGTCTTTCCGCCGCCCATCTAACCTCCGTAACCTCCTAGTCCATCCCTATGAAATCCCCAAACCACCTTCCCCACCCTCTGGCTCCTACCCATGTAACCTCCCTGTTGTAAAACCTGGCCTATGCACCCTTCCACCACCACTTACTCCAGACCTGTAGCCCGGAAGGTGTACACGATCAAGGGCAGAGCCACTTGCGATAGCACCCAAGTGATTTACCAACTGACATGCCTGCATTGTGAAGCATTCTATGTGGGAATGACCAGCAATAAACTGTCCATTCGCTTGAACGGTCACAGGCAGACAGTGTTTGTTGGTAATGAGGATCACCCTGTGGCTAACACGCCTTGATGCACAGCCAGCACATCTTGGCACAGTGTTACACCGTTCGGGTTATCTGGATTCTTCCCACCGACACCAGTCTTTCAGAACTCCGGAGATGGTAACTTGCCCTTCAGCATATTCTCTCTTCCCGTTGCCCACCTGGTCTCAACCTCCCACCCACCATCTTTAACATCTTTGTCTCGGTTCTGTGGACAGAGCCTCTGTCTGAAGTGGTATCTCTGTCTAACTTCTTTGGTTTCTATAGTATGTCTGCCTAGGTGTGTTTGCGTCTGTGTAAATGTGTGTATGTATTTGTTTACCTTCCTTTTCTTCCCCCAAGGTAAGTCTTTCCTCTCCCGGGATTGGAATGGCTCCTTAGCCCCTCCCTTAAAACCCCCATCATTTCCTTTTCCCTCTCATCCCCTTCTGCCTGAAGAAGCAACTGGGTTGCGAAATCTTGGATGTTTTTGAGTGTGGTGTTTTTTTTTTTTTTTTTTGCCTTGGTACTTTTTCTTCTGTGCCCCTAAAACCACTACCCTTCCTAAGTTTTTCATCCACTATCTATCTCCCCATGGCACATATTAATGGGTAATCCTACCCACATGTACAAACATCACAGACCCGCATTCTGTAATCTTAGCTCAGTTACTAACAAATGTAGAGGTGACAGTAGAATTTTCGTGAGGGTCACTGTGCTAGTGTGAGCATGGAGGGGCTCCACTCTTCCTTTAAAAAATAAAAATGAATTCTATTCCTGATACATTCAATAATTTTAAAGCCGGTCGCGGTGGCCGAGAGGACTGAGGCGCTCCAGTCGCAGTCTGCACGGCCACTACGCTCGGGGGTTCGAATCCCCCCTCGGGCATGGATATTTGTGCCGTCCTTAGGATTAGCTAGTTCATAAGTAGTTTGTAAGTTTAGGGACTGGTGACCCCGTAGTTAAGTCCCATAAGTTGTACAAACATTTGAACATTTTGAATAATTTTAAAAGGTACAAGCATGGCTGTCCAAATGGTGTCAAAATAAGAAAGGCCTAACATAGTAGTTTTTTCACTATTCACTATTTGTCTGTAGTTTCAGTGAAAGTAATATTCTTTGTATGTCAATCATTCTCAGCTTGTTGGTACCTCAGAAATTCTATGATATGTTACTGCAATGTTAATAGCTCATAATTACTTTTAAAATACGTGCTTCACTTAATATAAATGACAAATGTGTTTGTCTCTCTTCCTGACATGATCAGGGCCAGAGGACTGCTCTCAACCACATGGCTCCTCTTCCACAGGATCCTGTTTACTGCCACCTGTCGCGAGGCCCCCTCTATTGGAGCTGCAGCAAATCCTCCTGGATTCCATCTCTCCACCAATTGTTTGCTCTTCTTAACTGTTCCTTCTGCAGGGAATGAAATCTTTGGGTTATGAAGTTCTACAAAAAAAATGAAATAACACAATTTGAGTAATAAATTACAGAAGAAAGTGTTGATGGCTCGCATCAGATTTCGTAAAATAATTTTTGTCCACTTCACTACTAATGCAGAAAATCCAATTGGAATTAATACAAAGTCATCGCAAGGCAACAAATTAACAGGTGTCATTAAAGCAAGGAGAAGTTGCAACATTACATGTTTGCAGACGCTACAGCGATGATGCCAGAAACGCAAGGTCCCTCACAATGAGCGCGGCTAAACAGGGCACTGCTGGAGCCGCAGAGCATAACCAATTGTCTATTCATAGCAGCCAAAGAAGCCCATCTAGTTTACATGGAGGTTTTGAAATGATAGGCAGATGACAATGAACAAGCACGTCTGGTCTGTACCTCCAGCACCGCACTTGCCATAGAAGTCTGTGCTTTTCCCTCTGCCCCTCCTCCACTCACCTTCCCCCACATTCCCAACTAAAGTTCAGTGATCAGATGTACAGCACACCCAGCAAATTTTTTCATGAGAGGCTACTGTTCAAACTATCTCTTCGGTATACTCCAGTCTGAGTTCAGAATTTCATTACTGTTCACATCTGGCTTTATCCCGCTTTCTGTCCCCAGTTCTATGTGGGCATAGTGAGAGCACTTCTGGGATCTTTCCATAGACACTCCACAGGTACTCCACTATCCTAATTGCCACTTCCTGGATGTAGTGCATGCCTGACCTATTCAGGAAGATCCTTCATTTCCCCACTCAAAAGTGGTGGTCAAGAAATTTGCACCCAAGATCACCACAGAATCGTCTGTGCATCTGGTTTAGGCTTCCTCTCGGCTCCAAACCAGAGGACCACGATCGGTTCTTGAAACAATGGTGCAAAGCAATAGTTCCGCTTCAACTCCCCCTCGAAGAGGCTAGCTGTCTTCACTGATTCACCAGCTGCCCAAAGGAGCCGAGGTTGAACTCTCAACCCAGGTGGCAGGGGAAAGGAAGGAAGCTTGGAGTTTAACGTTCTGTTGACAGCATGGTCATTAGAGATGGAGCTTACACTCGGTGTTTTTGGGTAAGGATGTGGAAGGAAATCGGCCATGCCCTTTCAAAGGAACCATCCTGGCATTTGCCTGGAGTGATTTAAGGAAATCACCCAGGTGGCAGGAGTCATTGGTGCCAACATGAGCAATGATTTGCAGCCTGGTGCACCCAGTACTCTCTATTGGCACTGCAACAGCCTCCTCCATATCTCTGATGAGATATCCCGCAAGCAAACAGAATGCATAGTGGCATTATTTCCCACTCTTACCACTATTTTCTTAAGGGACTCCTTCACCCGCCTAATATTGGAGCTCCCAGTGTCTAGCAAAACCACCCTCTGCATCTGTCTGGCTCTCTCAGAAGGAATGGCCATCGCCGCAAGAGGTGAGGCAGCCCATGCTGGCTCAGAGTATTATCAGCAGCAGACACCTCAAACATATTGCCAAGGCATAACAGGAACAGCCTTACAGATGGTTCCGGTTTCGCCTGCTGACCAGAGTTTTGTGACCCCTGTACAGTTCACCAATCACCATGAGGCAACTGTCAACCAGCAGAGACGTCTCGGGGACCTGAGACATTGTAGTAGGCACCAGAGGTACCCCAGAAATTGCCTCTGGTGCCCGGGTGACACTACAGTCCAAAGCAGCAGCATAAAGACTATTGACAGTAGCCAACACATCCCCCTACTGCTTAGGGACAGCAGCCAATTCCTGAATTCTCGCACAACAGGCGCAGTTGCTACCCATCTCTATAAAGTTTCTTAAAATTACTGTATGTATCAAAACATGCAAGAATATTGCCCTTGAAAACAGAAACACTAAATATTTACCAAATATATGAGAATAAAATTCTTAAAAGCAGAACCACTAGTTAAATTTAAGAAATTGACCGGTAATGAAAACGCAAAAAAATCAATTGCGCTACTTGTTGTTGTTGTGATCTTCAGTCCGCAGACTGGTTTGATGCAGCTCTCCACGCTACCCTGTCCTGTATAAGGCTCTTCATCTGATAATAAGTTAGGCAATCTACATCCTTTTGAATCTGCTTACTGTATTCGTCCCTCGGTCTCCCTCTACTATTTTTACCCACACACTTCCTTCTAATGCTAAGTTGACAATTCCTTGATGTCTCAGAATGTGACCAACGAATCTATCCCTTCTCTCAGTCAGGATATGCCAGAAAATTCTTTTCTCCCCAATCCAGTTAAGCACCTTCTCATTACCAGAATGAAACTTCACTCTGCAGCGGAGTGTGTGCTGATATGAAACTTCCTGGCAGATTAAAATTGTGTGCCGGAACCGGGACTCGAACCTGGGACCTTTGCCTTTCGCGGGCAAGCGCACTACCGACTGTGCTTGCCCGCGAAAGGCAAAGGTCCCAGGTTCGAGTCCCGGTTCCGGCACACAATTTTAATCTGCCAGGAAGTTTCACCTTCTCATTAGTTACGTGATATACCCATCTAATTTTCATCATTCATCTGTAGCACATCATTTCAAAAGCTTCTATCATCTTTTTATCTGAACTCCTTATCATCCATGTTTCACTCCCATACAATGCTACACTCCAGACAAATGCTTTCAGAAAAAACTTCCAAACATTTAAATTAATATTGGATGTTAACAAGTTTCGCTTCTTAAGAAATGCTTTTCATCCCATAGCCATTCTGTATTTTATATCTTCTTTACTTCAGCCATCAGAAGTTATCTTGCTACCCAAATAACAAAATTCATCTACTACTATTATTGTCTCATTACCTTATCTAATTCTTTCAGCATCACCTGATTTTCTGACATTACATTCCATTAATCTCAATATCTTCCTTTTTAAGACACTGTCCATTCCATTCAGTTTCTCATCCGATCTTTTGCAGTCTCTCACAAAATTACTGTGTCATCTGCAAACCACAAAGTTTTTATTTTTTCTCCCTGAACTTTAATTCCCTCTCCAAATTTATTCTTGAATTCCTTCACTGCTTGCTCAATATACAGACTAAACAACACTGGGGAAAGGCTACAACCCTGTCTTACTCCCTTCTCAACCTCTGCGGCCCTTTCTTGCCCTTTGACTCTAATAACTGCTGTCTGGTTTGCGTATAGGTTGAATATAACTCTTCGCTCCCTATATTTTACCCCTGATACCTTCAGAATTTGAAAGAGTGTATGCCAGTTGACATTGTCAAAAGCATTTTCCAAATATATGCTAAGGATGTAGATTTCCCTTTCCTTAGCCTATCTTCTAAGATTAGTTGTAATGTGAGTATTGCCTCCTGTGTTCCTACATTTCTCCTAAATCCAAACTGATCTACCTCAAGGATGGATTCCACAAGTTTTTTCCATTTCACTGTAAATAACCCGTGTTAGTATTTCCTTTATATAGGCCCTCTATATATTCCTTCCACAGTTCAGCTTTCCCTTCTTTGCTTAGTACTGGTTTTCCATCTGAGTTCTTGATGTTCATACAGCTGATTTTCTTGTCTCCAAATATCTCTGCTTAGCCAGTCTGCACTTCCTGTCAATCTCATTTTTCAGACGTTTGTACTCCCTTTTGCCTGCTTCGCTTGATGCATTTTTGTATTTTCTCTTCTCATCAATTAAGTTCAGTATATCCTAAATTCAGAGATTTCTATTACCTACTTATCATTGGAAATGAGACTCCTCAGACCAGGCAACATGTTTCCAGTAATCAACAATCTAGTGTCAGTGTTGATGGGCCCAAGTGAAGCTTAAAGCTTTTTCATGGTACAGTGAGAAAGTGTAAACGAGTGGGCCTTAGGCTCCAGAAGGCCCATATCAGTGATGTTTGGTTGAATGGTTCACATGCTGACACTTGTTGATGGGTCAGCATTGAAATCCACAGCAATATGTGGAAGGGTTGCACTTTTGTCACACTGAGTGATTCTCTTCAGTCATCATTGGTCCTTTTCTTGTAGGATCTTTTCCATGATCAGTGATGTCTGAGATTTAATGTTTTGCCAGATCCCCAACATTCACTACCTCAGAGATTCTATGTCCCATTTCTCATGTGCTGACTATATCACCACATTCAAACTCACTTAAATTGTGGTAACCTGCCATATCTAATATAAGCTTTGCCGACCACAGTGCCATCTCAAGTGTTGACATATACCTGTTTATGTATATGCATGCTTATATGAGTTTCTTTGGGTCTTCAGTGTATGTTGTTATGGAAATCATTAAGTTACACAATTGACAGCCTAGAGAATGGCATTGTGTGAACTGTAGCCGGACTAAACCCCTAGCTGTAGAAGAGACTATACCAAGAATATATCTGTCAACCTGGTTTATTTTTTTAACTGTATATTCACACTCAAAGCTTTGACATATGTTATCACTAAAACTATACATGAAAAAGAACATAGTCAAATAATTACACAGATGTATTAATTCAAGGAAATGTTTAAAACGTATGTGTATTACTGCTGTTCTGGAGTCCTCCAGCAGCACAGCAGCACCTCAAGAATGCCTGCCATTCATGAGCTGCTGAGGGTGAGTGTAATGGGACTAACCCATTCAGGGACACAAATATTTATGTATCTAAAGAGTTTGATACTATGTGTAATGTATATTCAGAATTTAGTAATAACTTAAAAAACAAAAACTCTTAAAAGGCTTTTTGTACTAAATGTAACAAAAATTACAAATAATAGTGTATTTGCCTGACTGGATATCATTACCACAACCTTGCACAGTTTCCAGCCACAGGCAGGGTCTGTTTAGAACACAAGCCCCACCACTTTGTCCTGTCTTCACACCAGCTCTCTGTTATCACTCTGGACCAATCATCTCCTCTCTTCTTTACACAATCCTTCACTCCTTTTAGCCATCCATCGCTTGGTCTTCTTCTTGGTCATTTCTTCTGCATCTGTATTTCACATGTTCTGCTGGGAATCACTTCTCCTCCATTCTCTTTAAATGGCCATACCACCACAGTATTGATATCTCAATCCTATCCTGTAAGGGCTCCTTTTTCACTATTTCCATGATCTTCTCATTCCTAATCACATCTCTTCATGTTACCCCTATTCTGCTTCACAGAAATTTCATTTCCCCTGCCTGTATTTTGTTCTTATATCTTTTCTTCATTATCTAATTTTCCGGTGCATAGGTCAATATCGCAATATAGAAACTTTGGTATAACACTCCTTTGCTTTTCTGTGGTATGTCCTTATTACACACTAAACTCCTAAAACTTCTCAAAGATACTTCTACCTGTCTGCCACAATCTGTAATCTTGTTATTTCTCCCATTTTCCTCAATTACACTTCCCAGGTACTTGAAGCTTTCTACCATCTTCATCTGCTCACCTCCAAGTGTTATTCCCCTAACTGGTGTATTGCTTTTCCTGATGCTTAACATGAACTCACATTTACTGATGTTGAAATTCAATCCGTATTCTCCCACTGTTTATTCCGAAGCATCGAGCTGCTCTTGTTTTCCCTCAATCTTGTTGCCCCAGACCATCAGATTGTATGCAAACACAATTGCTTTTATTTTTTCTTTCCCAATTTGCCCTGCTACCTTTGACATTGTGTCATCCATGACCACAGTAAAGAGTCAGGGTGATAATTCCCTGCCTTGCTTCAGCCCCCTCACTTGTTTGAACCATTCTGTTCTCTCCTCTCCCACTTTCACACAACCTTCAGCATTACATCTCCTTCACCCTGCGACAGTGTCTTTTTCCACTCCCCTAATTACGATAGCTTTCAAAACATTTTTCCTGCACACAGTATCACACACTTTTTTATGTGTAGAAAGCCCATCAAAAGGTGCTGTAATAATGCTGTTCTGGGAGCTGCCTTACTGCAACTATTAGGTCCAATGTCAGTCTCCCAAGTTGGAATCCATAGTGCTCGGATTCTACTTTCCAGTATCTTCTTGTATACCTTTGAACAGTGTGACTCCTCTGTAATTTCTACACTCCTTTCTGTTCCCTTTTTTTAATATTGGGAGTATCAATCCTTTCTTCCAATCTTCTGAAGTTTTCTTTTCCTTCCATGTCACCCTCACCAC
This sequence comes from Locusta migratoria, assembly GCA_026315105.1. Lineage (NCBI taxonomy): Eukaryota > Metazoa > Arthropoda > Insecta > Orthoptera > Acrididae > Locusta > Locusta migratoria. The sequence continues at coordinate 141,324,956 of CM048747.1, read as the reverse complement.
CTGATACAACTGCTGCTTCCTAACGTTCCCTGCTGCCTTCACCATTTCCACACTCACTCCGTTCTCACCTGGTACCCTCCTCCTTTCATCTTGTTTATTGCCATTTCCACTTCTCTTCAAGTCAGATCCTTCTCCATTCCCATACTGCCTTTTCAGTCTTTTAGTATGCTGCCATCCTCACATCCATTTGCATTTAGCAAATCCTCAAAGTACTCTTTCCACACTGTCTTGAGAGTTTCTCTGATGTGAATCTCATTTCCATTCTTGTCAACCATCAAATTTTTATTGAGATGACTGGAAACGGCTGCAAGATACTTTAGGAAGTGCATGTTATGAACCATCAGTTGTTTATCTTTCTTACAAAATTGACCGGTTTCTGTTTCAAACCATCATCATGGGCTGTAAGCAAAACAAATTGATTAAGTGGGTACATCATCTTGCATTCTATTCATGTTTACAGGCTAGTCAACCAATAAAATTCACAAGATGTGACTTGATATCTTGTCTTGATGAAAACATAAAACCAGTGACAAGCCATGTTACAGTGATCTAGAATCTGAGGATTTCATGATGACAGTTTACAACCAAAACCAGTCAATGTTACAAGTAAAATAAACAGCTCATGGTTCATAACATGCACTTCCTAAATTGTCCATCATCACCATGTCCTCTCTCAGACCACTCCTCTTGTTTTTGATCATCCCATATAGTACTTTCTTATTTCCTCTACTGTCCTGCTCCATCATCATTACCCAATTCTCATCCACTTCTTCTTTTCCTCTGTGACCACCTTTGTGCTTCTTTTGCTTATAATCCTCTCTTGCTAGATCAGTTATTTTCTGGAACCACACTCTGAAAGCCTTGTTCTTATTCCCCACTGCTTCATTTACTCTATCATTCCACCAAGGTTATGATTAGATATGACAAATTATAATTGTATTGGGAATTTACAAACCATTGTAGTGAAAAATCAGTACTTTAATTTGACAAAATAATATAATAAAAAACTGTCTGAATGTTAGCACTGAAATGTATATGCTAATTAATAAGATAATCAAATAGTTAATAACTGAACAATAAGACTGCTTATTGTCCATAAATTTATAATGAAATTACATAATTCTGCAATGTAGTTGAGTATTTATTATTCCTACAGAATTATTTTCATATTATATGTTTAATACTGTCAATATCTAATTGTAGTTAATGCAGTGAAATAACAATGATGCTAACTACTAAAACTATATGAATCGAAATTATTAAAATATCTTGTTTGTATTTGACACTGTTATTTAACAACTACTTTCATTGACTTAGTGTAGAAATGTTAGTTTAAAATTTCATTCTTCATTTTAATATTTTGTAGATAACATTCTTATCAATGTGAAAGATATGAATTTCTCACAGAGAAACAAAGAAGTAATGCATTTTATTTTATTTCACATAAAATCAGTTTTATATATAGTTTAGTAGCGATATTAAATTCATTGGGTTTTAATTGTATGTGGAGACTTTTATGATTGTAATAATGATTTGCAAAGAAGGTAATTATTGGATTATTATATAAGGTTTAGTGGAGTACTGCCTCAAGACTGGCAGTGGCAGAAGTGTCTAGAGTGGCTGGGATATCTTTATTTACAACACAAAACCTGTGCTATTCTTTGTAATACTTTATCTTTTCCTGCCAAAAACAAAACCTCTTTGTGTAGTGCAGATAACACCCTGAATTGTGATGGCAAAGCTGCAAATGACTAAGATGAATATCAAAACCTTATTATAAATGTAGCCTGTCACCTTGTCAGTTATCTCGTGGTGCGTACAGCTATACTGAAACTATAAAATGAGTATTGTAAAAGTCAATATCTTATTTTTCAGCAAAAGAGCAGTTTTACAATGTCCATATCTAATGTCTTGATGATTCCATGTTACCAAGACAACTCTGTATTTGACAAATTATTACATCCTAATTATTGATTCATTTCTTGTGACTGCAGTTCTGGTTCACTTTTTCTTTTGTTTCAATATCGTGTATTGGGGGACTTAGCAATCTAGAGATGATGCATTTCCTTGTGACCCCCTAGTTTAATGTAGTCACATATTAAATGAAATTATCACCTTTTAGTGTTGATGCAATATTTTCCATCACCTTTCATGAATATTCTTGAAACAAGTGGCACTGCTAGTCAGTTCCACTTTGCTGTGTGATGGTCTTCTTCCACCTAGCAGGGAGACACTAAAAAGAAAGCCTTTATTCCTAACCAAACAACAAAATCCAACTCCTTTTTAAGCTCAAATGCCTATACATTCAAAATTTTTTTAGAATGTAGGTGACTGTTAACATAACTAACATAGTTGAACAGAGGCTCATGTACCTCTCTCTTGAAGTTGCCATTCATAATAATCCTCCAATATTCTCTTCATTTCAGTTTCTCCATACTACTCAGACTGCACTGCCAGTAGAATAGCCAGGTTACAAACAATTTTTGCTGGAAACTCTGGCCCTCCACTAAACACCTGGAAAATTATCATGCCCAATGTAGGTTGTCACCCACACCTATATAAATAAATAACTGGCAAGAGATGATGGCCATGTGTGCTTGAGTTATGTATGAGTGATTGTGTGACTGTATGTGTCTCTTTTTCTGGTGAAGGCTATGGCTAAAAATTTAAGTTGTGTGAATGTGATTGTCTATTCCACGTGCCTCTCTGTGCCGCAGCAATTGTCTTTGTAGTGAGTTGCTATCTATACTCTGTTATTGACTTGTCAAATAAACTTTCAGGTTGTGATTGTTGTACATTAACAAAAATGTACAGTGTATCATTCAGATGTGGTCAATTATCCAACAATATCAATATGAGCATGGTCAAATCACTAGCTCTGTGGGACAAATATGCCAAGGGGTGCCACTGATGTGGTGAGTGATTTTACAAGCCATATACTGCTGCCCAAATCCCTTGAAATTTTTGTTTATATTCTGCCACAACCAAGTTTGTCCTAGTGCATGCATCAGGCTGAAATAGAGTATGCAGAGATGTGATTGCATTGTGTTGAAAGTTTAGGATCATAATTTGTTGCAGCTTTGTCGTAGTATATCTCATGATGCAATAGCACATTTGAGTCTATCAGCACTATAGTGGCCTAAGCCACAACACACTGGTTTGTTGGAATGGCCACTGGAAGATGTTGAAATTTGCAGAATTGATGTGTAAGCAATGATTGTGGTACAGTGTCCAGAAATCAGATAAACATGTAGTTAACCGTAATAGCCTTTTTAGACCATTTTTCGTGTGGGTTAGGCCACTATTGTTTCAGCGCACTTGGCCGTTATACACAAAACATGTGGGATAGGCCATTATTGCTTTACACACTTTATTCAAACATTGGACAAGATACACATGAGGCGATAATGTTCATTACCTGTATCATTTACAGAGATGGTGTCACCACATGCTGTGCAAATGTCTTCAAATTATGCTAATAACCAAGGTACAGTGGGGGTACAAATTGCAGCAAGCTCATTAAATCGGTCTTTTTCAATGCACTAACAGTGTGTCCTTGGAATATAGCACGTCTTAATTACTTTCAACCCTCGTTTAGCAAAACTGACATCAGCGAACGGGTCATCTGGATCATTGGAATACTTATAAAACATGATATGGGGAGAGTATTCTATATACTGAAGCCACTGAATATTGAACCATTGCAACCTAGTATTTTGTGTCGACTCTTTATGGTTACATATGTTTCTTTCTAAACGTACTGTGGATATGAAATCATTCCTTGACATCGGTATAGCGGTAAAGGGTTGTTGTTTTTGTGCAGTGATAATGACATTCATCCAGTCAGAGGTTGTGTATATGTTCAGGTGCAATTTCCTGTTCTGACAAGGAATTAATGGTGGATTACTTCCTGTGTGAAGAACCATGTATTGACACAGTAAGGCCATTTTTATATTCAGATTTTGCCCAGCACATTGACCCGAGTACATAACAGTTGCTTTGTTTGGACGTTATGTTTAATGTAATGCATGAGACACAGTCCAATTACTTGTGGTCCTCGGGATACTTCGCCCTCACTTCCATACATACATTGTAGCTTTCTTGGTGCATAGGTTATGTATTCTAAGGTAGTATGTCCACAATTGTCACTTGTAGTAAAAGATACCTGTCGTAAGTACCAGTGTCGGTAAATTCCTCATCAAATGAAAGACAATCACGGTTGTATTGTTGTCCTGATGACTCCCTTCTGCTTCATTGTGATTCATTCCCGTCCATGCGCTCTCGGCCTTTCATAGTTGTAACTCTCTTTCAGGTTCCCATTTACCCTTCTCCTTCGCAGTCAGCTGCAGTGTGTTTGATGTTATAGAGGTCACATTCACACCAGGAATCACTGACAGGGGGATGAAAGGACAGATTAAATTTTGTATTAAATATCTATCCAAACATGTAATACGGGACCAGATCATCATGCTTGTCTTTATATAAATCGTATAACTTTCCCATTCCCAGGTCTGGTGACAAATCCTTTTGATTCACTGTTTCATTCATTCGTGCATAATGGCTCTGATATGCTGGAAACCGTTTTATGAAATTCTCTACTGCAACCATCTTTGTTATTGGTGTTTTATTTTTAGCAGACATGTGCATTTCTTGTCGATGGGTGGGTCTGGTGCTCCATTTTGTGCGAAAGAACTCTTGTAATCCTACTGTCTGATATCTGCAAAATGTTCTTAAAGGACGTTTTACACACCTTCACGTCCGCTCCCTATTCTTTATGGAAATGGTACAGGCTCATGGTTCCTTGTCGTGACTGTGTAGTACCAGAGGAATACCTGCATGCCGTAGGGGCTACCTTCACCATGGCAAAATGTATGCCGCTGTCAAGTCGAAACTACCTAATGCATAGAACGAGTCAAACATATGTTGCTAGTGTCCAGGTGAAAAATGTCATCAACCACATTCCTTCTGACACGTACGTGCTCCGAGCGTGGGACATTTGTTTGGCACTACATTTCCCTTCATGTTAATGTATTCTTCCCCTTTCAGTCGCCTTTCTTTCCGAATGTTCCACGCCCACAGGCGTGCATTCTGGACCTGTTTACTGCTTTGTTGAAGTGCAATTACGGGACTAGAACCACGATTGCCCTCTGATTCATCCATGGTAGACGTAGTGGGTGTGGTATCCTTCAATGTACTGGATAGCTTTGGCTCTGTTACATGACACAGAACTCATCCGCCATACCACTTGCATTCTGAATGAATCGCTCAGGTGCACATTCCATGTCTGAGGCATCGGTAATAGTGTCCTATCCAAATAGGTCTGAAATGAAAATGTTCCGTATCTGCATCGGTGTCCATATCAAATCATACGAGTCCAATGGGGGAACATAACACCATCCTTACCTCACAGAGTGGCTTCAACATCGTCACCAGGACTACTGCACATGTCTTTATGCAGTACACACGCTAATGACTGTTCAGCGGTGTGTTGTCCACAATACTGTGAGTCTATACTGCAGCTGTGACCTCCAATGGCCGTCATGTGCTGTATGACATATGGTATGCTGTCCCACCAGCCTACTCGCTATGCATACAGGCACAATACTGGTCTATGTGGCATAGGCTTTCACTTTCTTCCAGTGAAGATCGTTTGAGAAGCTCAGACATCTTCCTCTGGAAATCCAAGGAACCAAGACTTCAGAAACTCCGGAATGACCCTCTTATTGTGGTATTGCCAGCCGACAAGGGTAATGCAGCCATCATTATGGAACGAGCCAACTATGACGCGAAGATTCGGGAGATGCTCAAGGAAGAGACACGCCAAAAACTACCAAAGGACCCAACATCGAAAATCCTGAGGAAGATGGCCGAGCTTCTCAAACGGTCTTCACTGGAAGAAAGTTGCATTAAAAATCTCCTTCCACAGGCACCTCGACCACCTACCTTATATGGCCTCCCAAACATTTACAAAATGAACACTCCTCTTCATCAGATCGTCCGCACCATTGGCTCACCAACTTACAGACTCGCAAAACATCTGGCCATCCTTCTTTCTCCACACGTCGTCACTGTGAGCGTCATGTCAAGAATATGACTGACATCATCAGAAGAATAAAATCCTGCATCTTGGAGAGGAGGATATCATGGTCAGCTTTGATGTGGTGTCATTATTCACAAACATTCCCATCAACGATTCCATAGACCTGCTGACCCAATTATTCGATGAAACTTGTGGATTTCTTCAGACATACTCTGACGTCATCATATTTTTTATATGGTGGAGAATACTTCAATCAGATTGATTGTGTCGCAATGGGAAGCCCATTAGCTTCTGTTATTGCCAATCTGTTTATGGAATACTTTGAGAACATCGTCATAGACACAACTCCAGCAAAGCCTAGCTGTTTCTATCATTATGTTGATGATAGGTTCTTTGTCTGGCCACATGGATGTGAAAAACTGGGTGTATTCTTGGACCACATCAACAGCATCCATTACAAAATCAATTTCACGATGGAGGTAGAGAGGGATGGTGCCCTGCCGTTCCTTGACGTACTTGTCAGGCGCAAAACAAATGGATTCCTTAGCCATAGTGTCTACCGGAAACCCACCCACATGGACCCTGTATCTGCACGCTACGAACCACCACCACCCATCGCAAAAACAATCTGCTATAAGGACGCTGGTGCACAGAGCAGTAGTAGTCTCAGACAATGAATATCTGCAAAAGGAACTGAGCCACTTACGGAAAGTGTTTAAGAAAAATGGCTACAGCAACCACCAGATTAGAGAAGCCCTTCATCCAAAGACACGCAAGCAGTCGACCATCGAGGAGACAAAGAAGCTTGCATTTTTGCCTTTTTGTGGCTTGGTAACGGAAAAAATTAGCCAGCTTCTTAAGAGACATGAGATCAGCACGGTCTTCAGGCCTCCAACAAAATTGTAACAGATGATGAGACCTGTGAAAGATGATATAGGCCTTAGAACACCAGGTGTGTACAAGATACTGTGTGAGTGTGGACAGTTTTACACCAGAGAGACAATGCGCAATATTGAACAGCGCTGTGTTGAACATGAAAGATGTTTCCGCCTATGTTATCCCGAGAAATAACCAATTGCGGAGCACGTGCTAAAAAACAAACATCACATTGCGTTCATGGATACATCAGTCATTACCAGAACAAATACTTTCTGGGATAGCGTAATAAAGCAGGCTATTGAAAACTAAATATCTGAAAAATCTCTTAATAAAGACAGTGGCTTGCAGTTGAACACAGCTTGGGACCCGGCCATCTGACAGTTGAAGCGGGACTGGCAGGCATGCAGCCAAAACATTGCCATATATGGCGATGCGGCTGAGCAGCAGGGGACCGCGCAGGTATATAAGGACGGCAGCAGCAATGATAAGACAGTCACCACTTGACAATGGCCGAGGAGTTTTCAGCCGAAAGCTCGTGGATATCAAACCACTTGACATGGCTGGATGCCCGAAAGAATTTTATCTACATGTCTGGCAATTGTAGGACATAATGGTAGGGCTTAAAGTGATGTTCTGTGTGAATATCTCATTTTTTCCAAGAAAAAATGTGAGTTGGGCCACTATTTCATTTATTGTTTAACTTAATTTGAAATGTCTCTCTAGCATTCATTATCATCTTCAGGTTCTTTTTGGTTACATGATTATTATTTATTGTGATGTCTTAATGCGTGGTGTACGGTCACTCGTGCATTGTAATTGTTTTGATGTGGTAATGTATTGTGCCTTTTCATTGTAAAGAATCCCAAACGCATGGTCTTGTTTGGAGGTGGTATTCCATTGCCTTCCTCCGACCTTTGAATTGACTTACACAGTCAGCTATAGGCAGACCTACATTTTAATGTGGGTTCCGGTGTGCAATGGATCTGCTTGGGAACTGGAAATGTTTGTACACCAAAAAAAGCAAGGGGGGATAACTTCATGACAAACTAGATAGTGAACCAATTAATGTCTTTAAAAGTTACTCCTGTCTTTCATAATGCAGTAATTTTGCTATATTTGATTCCTAATTTGCAACACAACTTATTGTAAATAATACAGCTCTATATATATTCTTAAGTATTGTTCCACTTCTGTTTGCCCAGTGCTTTGCCATATTTCTAATTTTTCATTTCAAAATGGTCATTTCCTGACAGACTGAAGTACTCAGTAGTGAAAACACTTTAAAAAAAGGGAGAAAGCGATAATCAAACAATAGAAATTCTGGGAAAGATTCAACAATATTTTTTACAAGGATAGGTCGCTACTCACCACAGAGATATAAGATGAGCCACAGAAAGTCACACATAACAGAATAAAATTCATTTAAAGTGTGTGTGAATTTACATGGTTATTAAAATACATGAAAGAAGAAAAAAAGAATGGACATTGCGTAAAGAATTGCATTACAGAATAGATGGATGTTTTAAAGATTGTGCAGTCTTTTGAAGTCTCATGGGTTGCAGGGGACCAAATTGAGACTTGGGGTGAAGTCGCTACAGTTTCACAGTCGGTCTCAGCACCTTTTATACGGAAGCGCCACACGCGCGGCCATAAACAGGCCGCGGCTTCGCAGCAACCGTGCGCCACGTCACACATTCCCGCTCGTACGCAGAGACCCTTTCCATCTTGTCCTGTGGTAACGCACTGGACTCGTATTCGGAAGGATGGTGGTTCAAATCCACCTCCGACCATCCTGATTTAGGTTTTCCGTGATTTCCCTAAATCACTCCAGGCAAATGCCAGGATGGTTCCTTTCAAAGGGCACGGCCACTTTCCTTCCACATCCTTACCCAAACATTCCGAGCAAAAGCTCTGTCTCTAATGACCATGCTGTCGACGGGACATTAAACTCCAAGCTTCCTTCCTTCCTTCCATCTTTTCCTCTTTGTTTTGTACAGGATGACAGGGCAGATTGCCCCAAGCGTTGGGTTATCTGTCACTCATGCAATCAGAAAGGCCACATGGCGTCTGTTTGCCATTCCCGGCCAACTCAGCAAGATGACAGGATGGATGTTAATATTGTCTAGAATGTTCACTCTCTGTCTCCTCAACTTTTTGTTGAAGTTCAGATTTTCGACAGGATGGTCACCTTACTTGTCGATACAGGAGCTTCCGTTTCTGTTCTCAGTTATCTCACGTATGTCCAGCTTGGCTTGCCTCCCCTGGCTGCTGTCAACCGTTCTTTGCATGGCTACAGCCGCCAGTGCATTCCTATCTTGGGTTAATTTACGGCTTCCACGGTGTATAGATCTGTCGTCAGGCCGGTCACTTTTCTTGTTGTTGATGACACTGCAGCAGCTAACATTTTCGGCCTGGGTGCTTTTTATGTTTTTGGTTTTACTATCAATGATTCGGTTCCTTTCCCGGAGTTGGATGCTCTTTGTTGGGAATTTTCTTCCTTGTTTTTGGGTGTATTGGGTTGTGTTGTGGGCTTTACCACCCACATTACTAAGAAATCGATGGCAGGCCCCAATTTTTTCGTGCACGCCTATCTTCAGCTTCCTTTGGACGACTTCAAAAAAGTCCCTTGGTTGTCAACACTCCCTTTGGGTTATACCAATATCAGCGACTTCCTTTCGGGGTCACTAGTGCCCCCGCTATTTTTCAGCGCTACTTAGAGCAGCTCCTCCGCCCGGTTCCAGGCTGTGTTAACTAGGTAAGAGAATATTGTTGTGACCGGGGCTTCACCCCACAAACATTTACAAAACTACCGGGCACTTTTCGCTGTCCTCTAAACAGCCGGTCTCCGCTGCAACCTGGCCAAGTCTCATTTTTTCCAACCTTCTATTCCTTATTTGGGGTTTGAAGTGTCTTCATCGGCATCTGCCCTTTACCGGATCGCATGGCCGCAGTACAGTCCCTGCCGCGTCCCGCGTCTGTTAAAGATGTACAGGTTTTCTTGAGCAACATTGCCTATTACCACGGTTTTTTACCGGGGGTTGCCTCAGTGGCGCATCCCTTACATCGTCTGCTTCACAAGGGTGTTCCCTTTACCTGGTGGTCTGTGTTTTGCACATTAAAGCGCTTCCTGATTTCTGCCCCTTGTTTAACGGCATATGTTCCTGGGCAAAGTTTAGTTCTGGCTACAGATGCATGTGAACATGGCATTGGGGCTGTTTTGGCCCATAAGTATCCCGATGGGTCGGAATGCATCATGTACACATCGAAGACATTGACAGCTACCCAGCAACAAAACTCTCAAATTGAAAAATAGGTGTTCGCCATTGTGTATGCTTTGAAGAAATTTCACATTTACTCGTATGGGGTCAATTTTCATCTTATTACTGATCATAAGACCTTGGTTTCTCTATTTCACTCTACAGCAGCGCTTCCCAACAAGGCAGCTCATAGACTGCAGCATTGTGCTCTCTTTCTTTCCTGTTATAATTATGAGATCCATTTCCGTCCGACAGCACAACATGCTAATGCGGACACATTATTGCACCTTCCGGCGAATCCGGATCCTGACTTTGATAGAGAAGAACTTCTGTGCTTTTATTTGGATGAGGAAGTTTGGGCTACTGTTGATGGTTTTCCTATTACATCTCCAGTATTGGCCAAGGCGGTGTTGTTCGATCCCGTGCTGCGGTGCATTCTTCACTACATTCGGGTGGGCTGGCCGGATGCCCGTCTGCATAGGGCTTCAGACCCCCTCCGTAACTATTATTCCTTCTGTTTTCGTCTGTCTGAATGGGATCGGGTTCTCCTTTTGGCTGCAGATGGACAGTCTCCACAGGTACTGATTTCGGTGGATCTCCATTCAAAAGTGCTTCAGATGCTTCATGAAGGACACGGGGGAGTTTCCCGGATGAAAACATTGGGTCGCCGGCCTGTGTTTTGGCCCAGCATCAATGGTGACATTACGAGGCTGGTGGCTAAGTGCGGCTCGGGCGTGTCTATCTTCTTGGCCACAACCGCGACAGCCGTGGGAACTTACGCGGGACCCTTCCTTAACTCTTATTGGTTTTTTCTTGTGGATGCTTATTCAAACTTTCCATACATTTTTCGTTGCCATACCATGTCCACTGCTGTAACTATTCAATCACTGTCTAAAGTTTTTGCTTTGGAGGGGTTTCCGCTCTTGCTTGTTTCATTACGGCTCCTCCATTTCATCCCCAGTCTAACTGCAAAGTGGAACGATTTGTGCGTACTTTTATAGCTCAAATGTGCCTATATGTGACCTCTTGCTCTGTGGATGATGCCATTATCCATTTCTTGACGTCATATCGATTCAACCTGGCGGGGGAACGCAGTCCAGCGGAATTGCTTCATGGCAGGCAACCTCACACTCTCTTTCATTTGTTGTTGCCTCAGCCACCAAGTGATCCCATACAACCATCAGGTCATTATGTTCCGGGGTCGCTCGTATGGGAGCACGGGTTTGGCCGGCATCCTCGTTGGCTCCCGGGTAAGGCCAAGACATGTCTCGACCACCGCCTCTGCACTGTGGACACTGCTGCGGGCACTCTTCGTCATCGCTGGGATCAGTTGTGCCCATAACTCCTGGCAGCTCCACAGGCGCAGTCTCCACCCGCGCCTCCTCTGGGGGCCTGTTTCACTGGCATGCTCCGTACCGACATCTTCTGAGGAGCCAACTTCTGCACTGCGTGCGGGGTCCGCTCGAGCTCCGTTGGCAGTACTGGTGCCTTCCCCGGCACTGGCACCAGTCCCAGTCGTTTCATCCTCAGGCTCCGGGTCGCCACCATCTTCGGCTACCTTCCTTGAGCCTGCAGCGCCAGATGTTGGGGAGAGGGCCACTGCTTCTGAAGCTATGGAGATCCAGACATCGGAAATAGATGTGAATCAGCCTGTGAGTAATGAAACCGCCCTTTTTTTATCTCCAGTCCTGGGGTCGGATGGTGCTCCCGCATCCCCAGTAACTGCGAGCAACATATACACAGGTACCAGCCACTACAAGGCAAGGGCTATCAGGACATTATCAACCCTATGAGGTAGTACCAGCCCGACGCTGGCAGCCAGAGATGGACGAGGTATCTCCCATGAACGTAGTCTGGGTGTGTTTGGCACCCCTGGACATTACACCATGAAGGGGGAGGAATGTGGTAAGGTGAGGCACGTATGTTTGAATGGCGTGCCGCCCGTTACCACCGCTGTGCGGTGCTGGCTGGACTGCCGGCCGCGCGGCTGTTTGAGAGAGGCCCTGGGCCAGCCTTGAACTTCACCTCAGTTGCATTCTCACAGTGCTCACTAACGTGGTTGTGCCTCCGGGCGATACCGATAGCTGGGGCAGGAGTGGTTGTGTGTACCAGTGGATTTCGTCGGACTGTGATGGGATGGTTCAGGATCCTGGTGACAATTGTAACTGGCTTAATGTGCATAGGTGTCTTATTAGTCATAACAATACATTTGTTTCTATAAAGTTATTGAAAAGGCTGTTTAACCAAGGTTAATTGATTATTTCAGTTTTCATTATTTGCTATCATTTGTAAAGTTTGGTTTCAGAAATGGTTGAACCACCAAAATTTCTGTATTCTCTTTTCTCTCTGAGACACTTCATGGATTAAATAAAAAATTGTGAACAATAGCATATTCTTTTATTTAACAAAATCATTTGATTTGTTACAGAAGTTAGAAAATTATGGCGTAAGGTGTGTGACTTACAGTTGGTTCACCTCCTGTTTACATCATAAGGTTAGTCTCTGCAATGTTGAAAGTGGCTGCAATATACACTCAGAAGGGGACACAATTGACAACCTGCATGCAGGCTAAATTATCACAAGTAGTGTGTGCAATGGGTACCTAAGATGTTAACACACAAAATGAACAAAGTCAGTGCTCCTTGCGAATTTCATGACAGTTTGGAAACACTTTAGTGACATGAGATGAAACTTGGCCATATCACCATGGTTCAGAGAGCAAGTGACAATCAATGTAGTTCTGCCACACGCAGACTCAAAGAGATGACATGTTCACCATTTTCAAATCACTGTCAATGTGTGCTTTGTTCTGCTTCTTTATAATGTCAGTTGTAATTGAAAATGCTGCCATGTGTGGAATCAAATCTGTGATTCGTTTTCTAAATGCAAAGAAGGTTAAACCAAAGGAAATTCATCGGCAAATCAGCTAGGTTTACAGACAAAATGCTATGAGTAATTCAATGGTTAGAAGATGGATCAGACTGTTCAATGAAGGACGTGATCAAGTGCACGATGAAGAACAAATTTATGGGAATTTCCCTGGGACGTGTTTGATCATCCTTCGTAGAGCCTAGACTCACTCCTAGCAACTTTCATCTCTTTTTACACCTAAAATCTGTCCTTGGAAATCAACACTTCCAACAAGATGACAAGCTGAAAGAACAAGTTACCATTTGGTTGAATACACAGGTTAACAACCTTCTATGTAGAAGGCATTCAAAAATGCTATGACAAATGACTTCAAAATTTCAGAAACTATGTAGACATGTAGTTTAACAGTTGTTGATTTCTGTACAATAAATTTTTTTCTGTATCTGTATACATTTGTTTTTATAACCAAATGGAACCTATTTTGTGGACATATCTCGTATATTTCCTTACAAAAACAGTGTAAATGTTTTCTATGTATGTGGAATTCTGTACAATGAGGAGGCACTATACATTATCACATCAAAACAACCATACTGCGAAAGAGACAGAACACTACACATGAAGACACCCTAATAAATAATAATCATTTAAACAAAACACATCTAAAAATGAGAATAAATTATCAAAATGCCTTATGTTAAGCATAATTTACAAGTAACTAGTGCTGTTTCCTTTGCATTTGATTGAGTTACTTGGATGAGATGGAACTACTAATTATCTGATTGTGCCAGTAAATCTTGGAGCTGTTAGAATTCTGAATTAAGGTGAGTGCTTCATAATCATAGTGAAAGAGGACATCTGCTGGAACATCAGGTTCACTCTTGATATGGAAACCCCTGGCTCGCAAATTCCCCTGTGTAGTCTAAGTGGCAGAGCTGATGTGATGATGCTTTGTTCAGATTTTGATGAACAGTATATGTCAGCTGTTTGTGGTCAGTGGCATACATAAAGTGTTGACCCTTGAGCTTGTGCCAGAACTTCTTGATTACAAAATGCACTGCATATAACTGATAATCAAACACCGAGCAGTTCTGCTAAAATGAAAATTGCTTCTGCAAATATTGGTCTACTTCTTACTGCCACAAGTTGGAGTCATTGTTTTAGTTTAACTAGCCCATGGCAGTTTGCCACTTGCTTCGCAGAGCCTCATAAAAGTTTATTTATTTATTTTATTTATTTATTTATTTTTTATTGAATAGCTGGGAGTGCATGGTTGCACACAAAGTTATAGACATTGGTGTCTGTATTCCTTGGCTGATGATTGTGTAATCCAAAAAGCATACTTCTAATGCTCCAAAGACACACTTCAGTGGATTTATGAGTAGTCCATGTGAAAAGAAACAAGTAGATATAACTGTTCCAACTGCAGAAGAACAAGATATTGTCAATTTAAATTTAGCATAAGTCTTAGATCTTGTGTAACTTAACAATAAAACACTGTAAGGCCTGTGCAGCATTACACAATCCGAAAGCCATTTTTAAAAACTGAAAAATGTCAGTTTTAATTGTGTCTTTTGTAGCAATATGTACCTCATAAAATTCACTTAACAAGCCTATATGAAGAAGAAGTGTTTGTTGTGGATGTTGAATGTAGAGTGTTCAGTGTGTAGTACTGGATAGCAGTTTGGAATTGTGCAAGTATTGAGGTGCCAGTAATCACCACATGGACACCATTTGTTGGTCTTCTGGGGAACAACATGTAGTGGTGAGGCCAAGCTACTTCCTGCTAAGTGACAGATTCCTTGCAGAAGCATGAAGGAAACTTGTTTCTCTGTGTTCGACGTACCTGGTATAAATATTGTTCAACATTTCATTTTTGAACAAGGTAGGAACATGAGCTTTCCACGACAGCTAAGAGGTGTTCAAATGAAAAGGTACGAATCGGCACTGAGGGTATACTTGAAGTGTATTGAAAAGTAATTAGCAGAGGCCTGAGCACAACTACCCCATTGTTTAATGAGCCAAAGTATTCCCTCCTTCCATAATTGCTGTTGCTGTGACAAGAACCAGTCCTCTGCTGTGTCCAGTTTCTCATCCAGGTTGAAGCACTCCCTTTGAGATGGTTTTTTTTTTTTTTTTTTTTTTTTTTTTTTTTTTTTTTTTTTTTTTTTTTTTTTTTTTTTTTTTAAGCAGATCAAGCATATGGAAGTTACAGGGCAATATGTCTGGGCTGTTGGGCAGATACTCAAGTTGCTCCCACTTGAAATTGGCCATTACACTTTGTGTGACCCTGGTGACATATAAATGCATGTTATCATGGAGCAGAAACACTCTCACATTGAGCAGCCCAGGCTGTTTGCTCTTGATGGAGTGTCTCACAGTACATGTCACTGTTAATGGTTTTTCCATAATCGAGGAATTCGATAAGTATCGAACCTCAGATGTCAAGAAAAATGGTGAGCATCACTTTGCCTGCTGAAGGAACAGCCTTAAATTTTCTAGGAGGAGGTGACAATGCACATTTTGCATCCCTAGATGTCACACTGCATCACCCCAAAGTGGCATATTCAAATTTCAAACGGTTTGGAGTTAACACATTTTGTATCTTTTCATTTGAACACCCCTGAACACCTAGAAATTTGAACTGTTCAGTGTCACATATCATACACCCATTCTGTGTAATCAAAATGTCAGTTTTTGTTGAAATGTATTCTAGAAACTGTAAAAGCAGAGTCTTACTGTGATTTAGCTTCAATTTATTTTCTACAAGTAATGAACTGATGCCAGGCGGTATCTTGTCGTGTGCTGTAGCCACATGCTACACAGTTAGATGACTTGTTTGAGTAGTGTACAGTTGAACTAGGAGCCACAGTTTCAAGAACCTGATTCACTACAGAGATTTCTGGGAAAACTAAATGAGTTACTTTCCTGGACTTGCCTCCACAGCCCACACACAGTGCCCCCTGGTCTTCATCCCCTTTGAAAATTATTTGCCAACCTCTAAGATGCCCGGTGCGAAAATAACCCACTAACTGACTCCCAGTAGAAATGAAAAGAATAGTAGCAAAAATATATGAAGTCTTTCACAGTATGTTGTGACATGACTGGGAGAGCTAAACCATGCCACCCTGGTGTTTTCAAAGGTGTCAGCGAAAATCTCAGCAGTGATTTCCACTAATGGTGTTGCCTCTAATGAGAGGGTGTTGTGGTGCAAAATTGCAAGGAGGTAGTGCTCCCCTTGACAGCAGCAGTGGACTTACAATTCCCATATGGACACATGTGAACCACCGAGTTGACCACATCAAGAAGACACTGATTCACCAACAGGCACAATCAAAAAGATTGCTAAAATATTAAGTTTTCTGACAAGTACTTTCTGAAATAGAAAATATACATTCCTTCAGTCAAGTGCAAATCAAACACATATGGTCACTGTCTCCACTGTTTGATTTTTCCCAGTTATTTTGATGGCCTTATTGTTACTCAACATGATTGCCTATTTTGTATTAGGGAATGGGGAAAAGTAAGACTCCATAGATCTATTACCTCAGCAAAATCTCAAGAAGTCATTAAATACCTTACTTTTTTGTAGAATTTTCGAGTGTAACATTCTATGACATTTTTCTCAGGTTGTCTGCCAGATCAGGGCATCATCTGGAAACACTATTTTGGTAGTCCATCTGGCTGCCATCCTCAGGTGTATGTGCCATTTCACCACCCCTGCTGGAACTGAGTTCAATCCACGAGCAGTGACCCCTTTGTATGATGCAGATGGCCAAAAGCACATGGACAAGTTTTGACAGTATGGATCTCTATCATGCAGCTACAACTCACAGATCAAACTCTGTTCCGGCAGGTTGGTGAAACAGCACCAATGCATGAAGATGGTGGCCATATGGACTGCTGAAATATTGTCTCCAGATGACATCCCGATCTGTCAGACAACCCGAAAAGAATATCATGTACATCTACTTAAGTTTTGTCACTATAAAATGTAATATATTGTACGTACTACATCTATCGACCTTTTTATCTGTTATCGGTAGTTATGTGGAAAGGTACACCTACCATTGATGGATGTGGATTTGAGTTGATCCAGAGATAATATGTATCTAAGGTGCCAACATCTCAGAGATTTTTTCAGCTCATTACCACTGTAGCTCTCGCCTTGTTACAAAAAGGTGACATTTGCTGCAGCATAGAAGTCTAAGAACCGTTTATCATAAGTTTTCTTCTTTTTTGTTACTACTATTGCAAATTAGCAAATGTCTATCACTTCCCCACAGAGAGAACATGCATCTCAATTAATTAAGCAAGCTGCTGGTAAAACGTGAAGAAAAGGGCAGTGAGTATTACTGATTAAGGATAAAAAAAAAGAAAAAATGCAGTCTAACTACATTTTATATTCACTTTTGCTTAAATGTCAGGAGTGTTAAAGCCTACTGCCAATATAAACTATCCTACAAGACAAAGGGAACAATATATATTGGCACCTGTAAAGTAAGATTAGACTGCATTCCCTTTTCAGTAACACAAATATTTTAAAAACGAAAATAAAATGATTCACTATTTGGAAAAGGGCATTATGATATAAAAATGCACTTGGACACAATCTTCCTGAAACACAGCCTATTTCAATTAACTTTACAAAATCACTTTGTGACCATGACATTTTATGAAAGGGGAAATAGTTCAATCATCAAGACTCAATGGAAGGAAGACCCAAATAAAATTAAAGCACTGTTAGTTCTTCTGTTTTAGAGTGACTGGTACATGAGCAAGATTATTCAGTGTGAGTGTTCCGCAGGAGGGTGAGGGAAAGGAAATGAGAATGGTCCCAGAATCAACAGAAGTAAAGTAAAGACTCTGCAAATGGTACATTGCAGTTCTTTTTCTTTGATTATGTCAAAAGACTGTATTCTCCTGATGCATGTTACATTTGAATGTACCTCAAAAGCTGATTGACATAAACAACACAATTGCTGTCATGTACCACACATTAGACATGTAATATAGGCCTACTTTACATATTCTTCTTAATCTTTTCAGTGTTCTGAAAAAATATATATCATAATTAAAACTAATTGGGCACCATTAAGTACACAAAAGTAAAATATATTTTAATGCATTATTAAAAGCAAAACAATAATAGCAAAAACATACATAACAAAAATTATCTATATTTATTCAGATTGTTTATTTTTAGTAGCTGTTCAGTATAGTTAAGATACAACTGGCATTGTCAATATGGAAATTACAGTTGAAACTTCAGCTTTATGTACAATAATAAATTGTGGAAAAGCAGGTTTCTTGTCCACTTTTTAATCCATATGCACAGTTGATTGATTGATTAATTTTTCCAGGGAAGCCAAAACAGTCTTGGTCCAACCCGCCACTGTCCACACCAAAACTAAGTTTATTGTGCGGTATCGCTCCCTGTATATCTAGTAAAGCCAACCAATGCCCTTGAACAGTGCAGTCCTTTTACCATTTCTTTATTAGACACAATTTCTTCGGGTCTGGTTGTCGCAAATATTCTGTGCCTTTTAGTCTCCAATGCAATGCATTCGAAGATTAGATGTGATGCAGTTTCATCACCGTCATCACAGATCCTACATTTAGGGCCCTCTTCTGTTATTCCCATTGTACATAGGTGTTTTTTAAAATTCCCATGGCCTGTCAGCAATCCAACCATGAGTCTAATCTCTCTCCTGTTCAGACCCAGGATTTCAGAGCTTCTTTTAAAACATGGCTTTGGCATCATTACCTTGCCATGTTTTTATTGAGGGACTTTGGTCCAATATTCTACGTGCTGTCTTCTGAGCCAGTTACGTAGCTCCAATTTGATCATTGCCTTGGTGATTGTCAGGACAGGTTCCGGTCCAATAAATGGAGTCTCTGCCCCCATCCTGGCTAATTTGTCAGCATGTTCGTTGCCACTGATCCCCGAGTGGCCAGGGATCCACAATAGGTTTACTCTATTGCTTTTCCCTAGCTCCACCAGAACCCTGTGACATTCTGCAACAATTTTAGACCTTGTTGACGGAGCTGCCAGTGATCTCAGGGCTGCCTGGCTGTCTAAATAGATATAGATGCTACGATCTTTGTAGCACCTACGCAAATTCTCCTCCACACACGCCCTGATGGCAGTTATTTCGGCCTGGAATACTGAGGCCAGTTTCCCTAGAGAGATGACGCCCTCCAGTCTTGGCTGCACTCTGTATACCCCGGCCCCAATGCCTCGGTCTGATTTTGACCTGTCAGTGAACCAGACAATATCCCCCGTACGGTGTCGAACTATTTTCTCCCACTGCTCCCTACTTCTTATTGTTGTATTGAAAGGCTTGTTGAAGCAGTATGGGGTTATAATATAGTTGGCTGGCATTTCCCCAACCTTTCCTATATTTACCTCACTCACTATTTTAGTGTGTGATTCTGGATATCCCAAAGAGATCCAGTTTTGGCCTATTTTGAGTCTGTAGGCACCAGCTGCTGCCTCCATCTTGACCCAAAAGGTGTAATGGGGGCATATCCAGCATGGTTTCCATCCCAGCAGTTGGTGTGCTGCTAATTCCGCCTGTTATGGCTAAGCAGGCTAGTCTCTGCACCTTACCAAGCTCCTTAGCAGCAACCTGCTGTTCTACCTTCTTCCACCACACGACCGCCCCATAGGTGATCCTGGGTCTAATCACCGTGGTGTATATCCAGTGCATACCCTTGGGGCCCAGGCCCCAATTTTTGCCACAAGCTCTCCTGGTACTTACTAAAGTACCTTTTGCCTTGGAGCAAATATTCCTAATGTGAGGGGTCCATGTCAGTTTCTCATCTAGGGTAACCCCTAGATATTTCACTGTCCCCTTCACAGGTAGCGCTTCATTGAAAAGCTTTAGATTCCAACTTGAGTGTTGGATATGTTTCCTTGTGAATGGTACAACAACAGTCTTCTTAGGACTAACCCCCAGATCCTGTTTTCTGCACCAGTCTTGCACAATGTCCAATGCACCTTCTGCCATATTCTTCACTGTGTCAGCAAATTTGCCAAGTATTACTATGACAAGATCATCTGCGTATCCTTGGCAAAAGTACTGCCTAGAGTTTAATTCTCCAATGAGATCATTCACCACTAGATTCCACAATAAAGGGGAAAGAACTCCTCCTTGCAGGCAACCCCTAGTGGTGTTGATTACCATTTTTTTCATTCATCATGGTAGCTTCTACCTTTCTTCCACTGAGCATGGCCCTAGTCCACTTACATATAGTGGTCCCTAGGTCATGCATCACTGCTGCTGGAATCGAAGGTCGTGTTGCTAAAAGCCCCCTCGATGTCCAGGAAGATACAGAGGGCTATTTCCTGAAATTGTAGTGCTTTCTCCACCTTCCCAACGAGTTGGTGGAGAGCTGTCTCACATGATTTACCTGGCTGATATGCATGTTGGTTTGAATTTAGAGGAGCCCTACTTAACCTCCTTTCTCCAACATGCACATTAACCAGCTTTTCCAATGTCTTAAGAATGAAGGAGGACAGGCTGATTGGTCTCATATCGTTGGTCTTGGTATGATCAATTCTCCCTGGTTTAGGAATGAAGACAACCTTCACTGCCCTCCAGACATTGGGAATGATTCCTGCTGCTAGGCTAACCCTGAATAACCTGCATAGGAATCTAATAAGATTTACTCCCGCTTGTTGCAGGAGAGCTGGAAAGATTCCATTGGGGCCAGGTGACTTGAACGGTTGAAATGTTCCCACCGCCCATCGGACCTTACTGAGATCGACACACTCCTTGGCCAAATCCCAGTCCTCTTTGCGAATACCTGAGAACCATTGTCTCTCAGGAATCGCATTCTGGTCTGAGTTATCCCCCAGAGTATATTGAGGAAAGTGAGTCTTGAGGAGCAGTTCCAGCATTTCATGTGCTGTCTTTGTATACTCCCCATCCTCCTTCCTCAATGTTCCTCCTGGATTAGTTGGTACCCTAGTGAGGATTTTATGAAGTCTCGCTTGAGCAGCCGTGCCCTCCACTTCCTCACAGAATACCTTCCAGGATACCTCCTTTGTCCGTCTAATGGCAAGGTTGTAATTGACAAGGGCCTCACGATACTTTGGCCATTGTCCTTTGCACACAGTTACTGGAACACTGTCGTACTAATGACAAATATTTACATATCAGTTACCTGTCCTAAATCTTGGATATGGTTGTAAATCTATCAGACCAAACTGCATGGTCATCAGTGCGTAGCTTACAAACTACTTAAACCAAGTGAAACTAACCTAAGGACAAACACACACACACACACACCATGCCCCAGGGAGGACTCGAACCTCCGATGGTGAGCAACTGCGCACTCCACAGCGAGGCGCCTTAGACCGCTTGGCTACTCCACCGTGGCTAAATCTTAGAACGCTTGGTTATATTTATATATAACTGCTCATAAAAACTAGCATAATAATTACAAAAATTTACATATTAAATCAGTTTGCAAACACATATTACTGTGTGAAGCCATATTATATAACCTTATTCTTTCTTACATACACATTATGTGCAAAAGAGTATTATAAATAATTTATTCTAGTGTTAGATACAGTTATTGAAAGAACTCCCCCCCCCCTCCCTGGGGGCCCACAGCTATTTTGTAGGTACGTTTGTGGCGCGCACCGCATGGGGTCCCAAGTCAAAGCGGCCTTTCTTCTGTCCCAGGCCGTTTCCCACTTTGCCCCCAGTTTGTGCTTTCGCCCGGAGACGGGCATTTTCATTCAGTCAAAGGCCTTTTTTTTTCTTACTCCGAGGCTTCTCCTTTTCTTGGTCCTCTTCCTTTCCTGTTCTTTCGCCTTTCCCTCTTGCTCCTTTCTCCTTGTCCTCAACCCACCCTTTTAATCTCCGCCTTGGCAATTGAGATTCTCCTTCCTTCATCCCTTTCTCTCCTTCCTCTCTTCTTTCCTCCCTGTGCGTGTCTGAAGGTCAACCCACACTCTACGTAGCCGGTGACGGGGTAAGGCATAACTCACTGTCCCCGGTAGACATGTAGGGCAAGTATGTATCCCCCAGGAAAGGCCGGGCCCAGAGAGGGGTAATTACCCAAGGTGGTACCTTCTGACCATGCCAATTGGTCCTTCTGTTTGTTTTTCGGGAGGTGTGACCTGAGGTGCGAACAGTCACCTAAGGCGGGTGTGCCCTCAGTTAGGGCCCCCACAAGGAAGGAGCATGCCATCGGAGATACCGGTAATCATGGGGGACACTTCCGCTATGAAACTTTCCAAATCTACTATAACCCTGACCCAAAAAAGGAAACATGACGAATCTCAGTCAAAGAAAGTCTTGCCTATCATTCCCAAGTTCCTCGTAGTATCTTGTACTGATGATCAGGATTTTTCTTCTGTAAATCTTTTTCTCATTCAAAAAGGTGTTGATGTGATCGCAGGTCCCTTGAAGACCTACACAAGACCTTTTGCTTGAAATTGAGAATGCCTTTCAGGCACAGAAATTACTCTGGGCTATGCTTGTGCATACTTTTCCTTTGAAAGTGGAGGTTCACCGCACCCTCAACTCCTCGCGGGGGGTAGTCTTCACAAGATCCCTGGATGGGTTATCGGACGAGGATATACTCAACTATATGTCCGATCAGGGAGTTACAACTGTTCATTGCATTATGAAAAAAGTTGACAATGATCTTGTGCTGTCTTCTTGACTTTCAACAGGATTGACCTACCATCTAAGGTGAAAGCGGGTTACAAAATCATTTCAGTTTGCCCATATATACCCAATCCTATGCGCTGCTACCATTGCCAGAGATTTAATCACACTAGTAAATCTTGTCCTAATGCAGCCAAATGCGCCACCTGTGGCAGGGACACCCATAAGGGTGAATGTCCACCTCCATCCCCTCGCTGCATTAATTGCATGGGTAACCATGCTGCTTCTTCACGGGACTGTCCAGTCTATAAAGATAAGCAGGTCATCCAGGAGATTCATGTCAAGGAAAAGGTTTCAACCTCTGCCGCTCGGAAGTTATTAGCGAGTTGGAAGCCCGCTGTACTCCCAGCAGGTACTTACAGCCAGGTCCTCACCTCCTCTCGACAAACTAAGGAGCTAGGTACTCAGACCTGTGATTTCACCTTCTGTGACACTGTTGTCAGATCGGCCGTCTTCTGTTTCACCGGGACGCTCTGTCAGCCGGGCACCCGGCCCTTTACTGGCGGTGGAAGCTGCCCCTCCTGATCAACTCGGGAAGGTGGCAGACACATCATTCGAACCCATGGAACACGATTCTCTGCCTCTAGATAGCGATAGCAGTGCTCCCTCAAAGTTCGGTCCTCAGCGGCCGTCAAGATGACCCTGCTTGCTTGTTCCTTCTTTTCTTCTCTCATTTTTTATCATGGTGCTCCGTCAATGGAATATTCGCGGCATTCGTACCAATCGGGAGGAATTGAAACTACTCCTTCGATTGCACTGCCCGCTTCAACTTTGTCTCCAAGAAACTATGTTACATCCATGTGATCATGCAGACTTCCCCCAATACACCTCTGTGCTGCACCTCGTTGACCAGCTCTCTTCATCTTTTGTGTTGGTCGGCGACTTCAATGCCCACCACCCCCTTGTCAGAGAGGCTCCCTTTAGTGGACCTTCTCCACCACCTCAATATTGTCTGCCTCAACACCGGTGCACCAACCTTCCTTTACGACATAACACATACTTATTCACACTTAGACCTCGCGATATTCACTCCTCAGCTTGCGTGTCAGTTTGTGTGGTATGCACTTTCTGACACATACTCGAGTGATCATCCCTTGTGTAATCCACCTCCTGCATCATACCCCATCTCCTTGTTCCACCAGTTGGAACATCTCCAAAGCCGACTGGAGGCTTTATTTTTCCATGGCTGTTTTTCACAATCACAATTTTCCCAGATGTGACATTCAGGTAGAATACTTCACAGAGGTTATTCTCACCACTGCCGAACATTCCATGCCTCATACATCCTCTTCTCCACGTCGCGTCCCGGTCCCTTGGTGGACTGCAGTCTGCCGCGACGCTCTTAGAGCTTGGTGTCGTGCTTTACGCAGCTTCCACCGCCACCCAACGTTAGAGAATTGTATCAATTATAAATGACTACAAGCGCAATGTCGTCGTATTATAAAAGACAGCAAAAAACCTTGCTGGACTACTTTTACCAGTTCTTTTAACCGATTTACGCCCTCCTTGGCTGTCTGGGGTTACCTATGCCATTTATCCGGCATCAAGGTCCACTCCCCGATTTCTGACCTGACCATCGAGAACGCAGTCCTTGTGGACCCCGCTGATGTTTCCAATGCTTTAGGCCGCTCCTTCGTGGAGGCACGGCCACCTTCATTCCACTCTTTTAATCATGAAAGTTATAATGTCTCCTTCACCATGCAGGAGCTAGACCGTGCTCTCGCCTTGTCCCAATCTTCTGCTCCTGGACCCGATTCCATTCATATTGAGATGCTGAAGAACCTTTCTCCTGCAGGCACGTTTTTCCTTCTTAGCACCTATAATCACATATGGACTGAAGGTCAAGTTCCAACAAGTTGGCATGAAGCCATTGCTGTCCCCATCCCCAAACCAGGGAAAGACAAATCATCTTCCTTCCAGTTATTGTCCCATTTCTCTCATGAGCTGTGTCTGTAAGGTGATGGAACGCATGGTTAATGCTCAGTTGGTCTGGCTCCTTGAATCTTGATGGTTCCTGACTAATGTTCAATGTGGTTTTCGTAGACACCTCTGCTGCTGATCACCTTGTTACCTTGTCGACCTTCGTTATGAATAACTTTCTAAGGAAGCGTCAAACGGTAGCAGTGTTCTTCGACTTAGAGAAGGCTTACGATACCTGTTGGAGGGCGGGCATTCTCCGCACTTTGCACACATGGGGCCTTTGTGGCCAGCTCCCTCTCTTTATTCAAGCGTTTTTGGCGGCTCGCAAGTTCCGGGTACAGGTGGGCACTGTTTTGTCAGATAGCTTTCGCCAGGAGAATGGGGTGCCATTGAGTGGCTCTCTTTACCATTGGCATCAATCAGATCCTGGACTGCCTTTCAGACGATGTTTCTGGATCCCTTTTTGTAGACGATTTTGCAATTTATTGCAGCGCCCAGCGAACATGTCTCTTGGAGCGTTGTCTTCAACGCTGTCTTGACCGCCTATATTCCTGGAGCATTGCGAATGGCTTCTGCTTCTCCACTGAGAAAACAGTGTGTATAAACTTCTGGAGATACAAGGAATTTCTTCCACCATCTCTACGTCTTGGCCCCGTTGCTCTGCCATTCGTGGAAACAACAAAATTCTTGGGGCTAATGTTGGATCGGAAACTTTGCTGGTCCCCACAAGTGTCCTACCTGCCTGCACGTTGTGCCTGATCCCTTAATGTTTTTCGTGTTCTTAGCGGCACATCATGCGGGTCGAACCATCCTGCTTCACCTTTACAGAGCCATTGTTCAGTCGAAGCTGGACTACAGAAGCTTTATATACTCTTCTGCACGGCCGTCCCTTCTCCGCCGTCTCAACTCCATTCACCATCAGGGATTACGCCTGGTGACCGGTGAATTTTATACCAGCCCTGTTGAAAGTCTTTATGCCGAAGCTGCTGTATTACCCTTGACCTCTCGGCATGACATACTCTTGTGTCGGCCGACTGCCGACTGCTGTTGATGCCCAACCATCCATCTTACCCATTATTCTTTGATAACTCCATCGATCGCCAATATCGGTTGTCTGCGATAGCCTTGCTTCCAGCTGGAGTTTGGTTTCGCCACCTGCTTCAGCGACTCGATTTCACCCTTCCTTCTATCTTTCGGTTGAGCGAGAGCCCATTGGCACCGTGGCATGAGGCTCAGGTTCACACCCACCTTGAACTTGGTTCGCTCCCCAAGGAGAGCACTCTGGATTTGGTATATCACTAGAGGCTTGTCGAACTCCGTTCACAGTTCGATAATGCCATATTTATCTACACTGATGGTTCCAAGAGCACCGACGGTGTCGGATCTGCCTTCATTGTCGGGGACGACCTGTTCCAATACAAGCTCCCTGACCGGTGCTCGAATTTCACTGCTGAGCTTTTTGCCCTTCACCAGGCTATTTGGTACATCCACCATCACCGCCATCCCTTTTATGCCATCTGCTCCGACTACCTTAGTGCCCTGCAGAGTCTTAGGGACCCTTTCTCGACCCATCCTATTGTTTACCGAATCCAACGCTCCCCTCAGTTGCTAGCAGATAACGGCTGTCACATTTGTTTTTTGTGTGTCCCTGGCCACGTGGGTGTGCCTGGGAATGAGACTGCCGACATTGCGGCCAAGGCAGCAGCTCTTTTGCCTCACATGGCTCTCTTTTGCATCCCATCAGACAATATTCAACGAGCTCTTCGCCGACATATTGGGTTGTTCTGGCACAGTTTGTGGTTCTCACTCCACGACAATAAACTGAGAACTGTAAAACTGATACCGACCACTTGGAGGACCTCCTCGCGCCCCTCTCAGCAAGAGGAGGTCATCCTGGCCTGGTTGCGGATCGGTCACTGCCGATTCAGCCACCATCATTTGCTAACCGCTGACCCTGCACCGCTGTGCTCCTGTGGTGAATTGCTGACGGTGCGACATGTTTTACTGTCTTGTCTTAATTTTAATCATCTCTGTGTAGCCCTTAATTTGCCGTCTACTCTGGACGAAATTTTAGCTGATGACATACGAGCAGCTGCTAGAGTTTTGCGTTTTATCAACATGGCTAATTTATCAAAGGATATTTAACTGTTCTATTTGATATTTTTTATCCTTCTGTTTTAGCTTTCTCTTGATACTCTTTCTGGCAGTTATAAATTTTTTCGAGATCTAGCAAATGTCTGTTCCGGTCTGGGCGCTAATGACCTGAGAAGTTGTGTGCCCTAAAACCACCAAAATAAATCATAGCGCAGGTATTTAGAATCGCTTTCCATGAAGTCTTCAATTGTATAACATTCATGCTCTTTTAGCCAAGTTTCTAAAACTTTCTTAAACTTGTGCATTGGGATGAAGTGGGCAGTTCTTGGTAATTTGTTGAAGAATATCAGGCTCATGTGTTTATGGCTACTGTGTGTGTGAGCAAGTCTGGAGTATTGTAAATCTATCCTGTGGCTATTCCTTGTATTGTGAATGGCCATTATAAGTTTATTTAAATTTTCTTTGCTAGTTTGCTGCCTAAATAAGATATGTATCCAGCCCATAACAGTCTTTTATCAATCATAAGTCCAAGTATTATTATTATTATTATTATTATTATTGTTTAATGGACAGCTGGTTGGCTAGGAACTAGACATTTGTCATCTCAATTACTGCCTTATTGTAGTTTTGTACTTTACAGAAGTTTTCACCTGTTGTTATCAGTGTGGTGTCATCTGCATACTTTAATTTCATTTGCTAGGCTCTTTAATACAAAGTTACTGATTCCATAATGATCCTCTGTTTTAGAATTGTTAAATTTATTGGTTGCTTTGGTAATATTATGAAAACCGTTTTAGACCATGAGAATGTATCTATATTTTTCACTTGGGGTAGTAGTTTCTCAGATAGACTGTTGTTGCTGCTGGAATGGGTAGAGTATGTACAATTTACAAAGTATTTACTTAACTCATTAGAAGCTATGGGAATGATATTATCTTTTTGTGTAGGTTTATTTCGCTTTTGATGACATTCCATGCTGCTTTCAAACCATTTTTTATTTCAAAATGTAGGAAACAATTACTGTTTTGATTTCTATTTTATATAATCCTTACCTTCCTCACTTTCAATAGCTTTATTTTGCTATAAAGAAATGTATTCTTATTGTATTCAGTCATTGAATATATTGTACTTTAGTATTTTGTGGTCTACATTTAGTGCCATTGGTGTGTGTGTGTCTATATATATATATAATAGAGGAAAAATATACGTAAAAAATAGATGAAGTACACTTACCAGGCGAAGGGGCACAGGCAGTGATAGCAACAAATAAACACACAGACACACACAAACACAATCTTTCGCAGCCTAGCTGCTTCGTCAGGCAGAAGGGAAGGAGAGGGAAAAGGAAATGATGAAGGTTTTAAGGGAGTGGATAAGGAGTCATTCCAATCCCGGGACAGGAAAGACTTACCTTGGGGGGGGGGGGGGGGGGGAAGGAGGGTAAACAAATACACACACACCCACACATTTACACAGACGCAAGTACACTTAGGCAGACATACTGTAGAACCCCCCAAGGTTGCTGCACACGGCCGTATACCCGACAATTGGAGCCACACAAACAACCGGGGCTCAATATACCACAGTTACTGACATCGGATGACGATGAACAACGAGTACGTTGACATGTTGCTGATGCTCGGCGAGTGCCGACACGATGCCACTGAAGCAGCCATGGCATATGCCTGAGATATCCTAGGCGAAGAGCCCCGGCAGCCATTACGTTCTTACTTGCTAAACAATGACTTCGGGAAACAGGCAGCTTGGTAATGTGCCGCAGTAACAGACGAAGCACTTTGCTTATGATTTGACTGGAAGTAATTGCACTAACAAGTTATTGTTTAATTAAGTGAGCTGTAATCTAATGTTGTAATTCTGTACCCAGACCATTAATGTAGCCTACACCAGCATTTTAAGGTATTGATTGGAAATATTGTTTATTATGGTGCAACACAAATGAGATAAATAACTTTTATCAATATGGAGAAAACATTCTGTCCTTGCTCATGTTTATAATTTTCCTTATGATTTGTATTAAGTGTTATTACTTTGTGTTTTGAAAGACACAACCAGTATATGTCTATCTGTGAACACTGTCAGATAAAGCTTTACAAAATTTCATTTGTTCACATTATAAAAATTTTCTCTTCACTTTTCAAATAAAAATAACACTTTATCTGGTGACAGATTAGGCATGGTGTTTGCAATCTTCAAACAATGATGTGTATTATTGCAGCCATTGTCATATTTATTTGTTACATGGCAAGACATACTGATGGATACATGTCACAAAATTCGTATTAAAATAATGTCAAAAACAGTTGGAATAATCTGTGGCAAGTTTTCAAGACACATATTTTCACAAAGCTCATACAGTTTTATTGGTCAAACAATTCCATCAAACAATGAAACAAGATGGAACTGTAATGCCAGAATAATACCTGCCATTCATGAAAACCATTTGGGGCTAATTGATGTTTTAAATGGAATAATTAACAGTCCAGACTATTACAATGACTATAAGAAAATTGTGGTTCTGAAATATGTTTCCTAAACTGTGTATGGGTTCTTCCCCCCGTCTCCCTCAGTTTTTTCAAGGCATGGTTTTTAGGTCTGAATCTGCTTATTAACATTTTTTTAAATGTACACTTTTGCAACAATGCTATCTGATTATGGATAGCTTACATGAAAAATGTATGAGATTTAGATAAACTGATTGACTTTTTAATTTCTGCGAAATATCAATAATTAGAGCTGCAATGATGGACAAAATTTTTGACAAAATAATTAGGTGTACTTTAAGGTATTGGATCACATTGTCACACAACACAAGATTTCTAGCTATAATAAATTGCTCATTCTTAAATTAAGTGATATTAGTCAGTTTGATACTTACACTCAGAATTTCCCAGACTACATTGTGGATTCATTACTATGAACTGGTGCATCCTTCAGTCACTCACATCTGTGTGTAAAGTGTAGATTTTTACAGCTTAAAGAAACGTTCCACTCTTTCAGGGAAAAAAAAAAAAAAAACAGAGAATGAAACAAACCAAATTTTTCCAGAAGCTTTCAAACTATATCGAAAAACCAAGTCTCCGAATACTTGAAAAAAAAAAAAAAAAAAAAAAAAAAAAAAAAAAACCACATTGCACGACAATGCCATCGTATGATATGGAAAAAAATCGTCTACTTAACTTGTTTTACATGTAACAGCATAAAAAGTCCAGTCTTTTAATTTGTTTAAAAATAAAAATGAGTTATTTATATTATAACAGCAGTATTAATAGTAGCAACAGCAGCAGCAGGAGTACTAATAGTCTGCCTTAAAAATAAAGGAAGGAGGATTTTTCCAATATGGTTTCTGTCCTCCCCAAAATTTGTACCCATGGTCCAGCAGTGCTGTAAACATTATTAATGAGCCACAAACAGCCATGTAAAAAGACATTCACATTCACACAACTAAAATTTTCACCCACAGCCCTCGTCAAAGAGGAACATCCACCTACACACCCTCCATCCCCACCTCCCTCACACACACACTGGTGAGTAACATTGTGGGCACATGACATGGTATAGGAAGTATATAGAGATCATAGACGAATGTGGAAACAATAGTGATGATATGGGTAACAAATTTTAAAAAATCTACTAATGTACTTAACTTTGACAAATGGAAGTTTAATATAGCCCCGAGCATGTGGATGAATAACATGTATAAGGAAAAGGACAGTTTGAAACTCACTGCAAAAATGTATGAAAAGCAGCTACAGATACCTAAAAATGGCAGAGACATACCACACTTAAACTATCGGACATTGGCCTTCTTCAGAATACAGAGCAATCCAGTTCCCAGTCAAACAACTGTCATCTCCAAATGTTGTAATCCCAATCAACTCTGCAGTGAGGGCCAGTGGCGGTTCAAACTGTGTTCACTGGTTCAGTGAACCCCCAAACAACGGCTTGTCGTGAAACAAAAAAGTAAGTAAATAAATAAAGCAAAACCTGTTTTTAAACTATCATTCTTCATTTCGTTCTTCTATCAGATCATTTTATTTGCATATTCAAATTATTTTTATTGCTTGAGCAAGGTTTTACATAGCGGAGACAGTATGTATACAAGTTGCAGCAAGGCTACCTGATACAGGCAGCAGCGGCCACAGCTTTGCATGAACCCCCTGAAGGCAGAATACGAGGATTCCCATGGCAGGGAGGGATGAGGGGAGATGCTACAGAAACATTAGCATCGGAACTGGCAGTTTCGTACAGAAGCAAAGACAATGGAGCTACTGCGCACCTCGCCTTGCACATTGGCAAATCCTCCATGTAGGCAACATCTGCCCTTCATATTTGTTTTTGGTGCACTGAAGATTTATCTAAAACAATTCATATTTGGTAAAATGTAAGTATCAATTAAAGATGCATCAACTGTAAAAGCTTTCAGAAGATCCTATCATGAATAATAATAAAGGCACTATTCTTCACATAGCAACACTAGTCGTGTGGTTAGCGGCATTGAGATGGGGGTGTCAAAGGTAGTGGGTTCGAGTCTGACTGCAAGCAACTTTTTTTAAACCTAACCTTCTTTTTGACAGATATGGGAACAAAAATTACTTTTGGATTGTTACTTGCCACATATCTTTGGACGCTTTTGCAAATGTCATTATATACTCTACGTTGTAACAAAAGTTGTGGTGGAGAGCAGCCTTTGTGTATGAGTAAGGTTAGAAGAAGGTCCACTATAAAGTTTCAGCCCAGTTCATAAATATTGTACATTCAGGACTGAAAGAAGTGAACCCCCAGTCATCTGAAACACCAGCCACCACTGCTGAGGGCATAGGAGGGGGATAGGAAGGGTGCGTCATGGTTGTGGGGATGGATAAAGCATGGCCTTCGGAGCCTGTACATATTAATTGGGTAGATACACACACACACACAGCTCACGAAATGGAAGAGTTGTAGGATACAGGGAATAGGAACTTTTGGGTGTGGAGAAAAAGGTGGTTATCTTAGGTTGAGGTGTTGAGGCCTGGATAATTTTGAGATAGGGAAGTGTACTGTACGGTTAACTTCCATCTGTGAAGTTCATAAATGCTGGTGGTGGGTGGGGCCCAGGTTGTGAATCAGCCATTGAAATCAAGCATGTGCCACAGGGTGGTTAATCTTGTTTTTGATCACAGTTTGGTGGTGGCCATTCATCCCAATGAGCAGCAGGTTAGTGGTCATGCCAATATAGAAAGCAGTGTAGCAATTGCAGCACAGATGGTAAATTACCTGGCTGCTTTCAAAGGTGGCTTGGCCTCTGATTGAATAGATAAGTTTGTGATGGACTGGATTAGGAAGTGCTAGGTGGGTGGATTCGATAGGTCTTGCAACAGAGTCTTCCACAGAGATATGATCTGTGTGACAGGGGGCTAGGGTTTGGAGTGGCATAGGGATGAACTAGGATGTTATGGAAGTTGAGAGGGCAATGGAACACCACTTTAGGAGGAATGGGTAGGAAGTCTCTCATTCCTGGGCTTGAAGACAAAAAATCAAAACCTTGTTGAAGGGTGCAGTTTAGTTGTTCCAGCCCAGGGTAGTACAGGGTGATAAGGGCAGTGCTCTTTTGTGGATGGGTACTGGTGGCAGACGGAGAATTTGCAGTGCATGGGGATATGACATGGGAGATCTGTTTATGGACTAGGTCTGTGGTGCAGTTCCTGTCTCTAAAGGCTTTTGTGAGACCAACAGCATTTTGAGAAATGGACTGCAAATATGCCATCCACAGATTGCTAGGCTGTAAAGGAAGGGTGGGGGGATGGAAACTGTCAAAGTTTAGTTACTGTTGGTGGTTGGTAGGTTTAAAATGGAGAGAAGTGTTGACGGAAGCTATCAATGAGGGTGGAGGTTAGCATCCAGGAATGTGGCTTGATGGGTTTAGGAAGACCAGGTAATCTGCTGAAATCATATTGTCACCTTGGAACACCAATATCCAATCCTACCCACTGTGTTCCTCCTTGTGAACCCCTCAAAGCACCCAGACCTTGCTAGCTGACCATTTTAACTTATCTCTCCAAACTCCCTACCAACACTCCATAAGATACTGTGCCAAAACAACCCCAGAATACTGTGGTTAACCTGTCCACCAAAAACTTCAACCCCACAGAAGTTTTCGTTCTATCCAAATGTCTCGCCTTCAACCCCACACCCCAATTCAACCATGTTGGACTAGTCAAACACCAATTCTCCTTTTCCCGATCCCTACAATAGAAACACTTCTTTGCCACAAATGTTTCTGACCAACGCCTACCTAATTCCAACATTGAACCCTGCCTTTTCCAGTGCATACCACCATCCAACCGAGATCCCCCAGCACTTCCACCTAACGTCTCCCTGATTACTCTCCAAGAATTTCTCGTCTCCAATGTGGCATCGCCATCTTTCCCCAAGTCCCTTCCTAAGAACTCGAACCTTTCAGCAGAAGAAAGCAGAACCATACACAACCTCAAAACAAATCCTGACATTATCATCCAGACAAAGGTTCCACCATTGGTTACGAATTGCTGTGATTAAGTGGCAGAAGGCACCAACACCTGAATTTTCCACCTAAAATTTGTGCCTGAATGACCCTATTTCAGAAGACCAAGAAGATCTCTAATCCCTGTTGAAATCTGACAGCACCTCCTAGAAACTCTTTCCTGAATACATCTCCATCCTGGCCCCAACAGTACCCCTGCACACCCACCTTCTACAAGATCCCCAAAATGCACAAACCAAATAATCCTGGATGCCTGATTGTGGCTGACTACTGTGCTCCTACCAAAAGAATTTCAGCCCTCATTGACCAACACATTCAACCAATTGTGCAAAATCTCTCCTTCCATATGAAGGATACCAACCAATTCCTTCACCACTCTTCACCATTCACACCCCTTTACCTCCTGTATCCATGTTTGTCTCAATGGATGCCACCTCCTTATACACCTTTATCCCACATGGCAATGGACTTGCCACTCTCAAATACTACCTCTCCCAATGTCCCACTGAATTCAAGCCCGATACCTCATAACTCTCACCAGCTTTATCCTAACAACCTAATACTTTTTCTTTGAGGAGAAATTTTACCATCAAATCCATGGCACAGCCATGGACACCTGCATGGCACCTGTGCCAACCTGTTTATGGACCACCCGGATGAAACCTTACTAGCATTCCAAAACCCCAAACCTCTGGTCTGCCCCAGGTTTATTGACAATATTTTCAAAATCTGGACTCAAGGCCAGGAAACCTTATGCTCCTTATTTCAAAACCTCAACTCGTTCTCCCCCATCCACTTCATCTGGTCTCCCTTCACCCACCATAGCACATTCCTAGATGTTACCCTTCATCTCACTGATGGCTCCATCCACCATTTCTGTCCATATTAAATCTATCAACCATCAACAGTACCAACACTTTGACAGTTGCCATCTTTTCCATATCAAAATATCCCTCACTTATAGTCTAGCTACCTGTTGACAGCATATCTGCAGTGATGAGAACTCCCTTTCTCAGTACGCTGATGGTCCAACAAAGGCCTTCACAGACAAACTATCACAGAGGCCTAGTCCACAAACAGATGTCCCATGCCATATCCTCACACACTTCAAATCCTCCCTCTACCACCAGTAACCAGTCACAGAAGAGCACTTCCCTTGTCACCCAGTACTGCCCTGGCCTGGAACAACTAAACTGCATCCTTCACCAAGGTTTTGAATTTCTGTCTTCATGTCCAGAAATGAGAGTCATCCTGCCCGAGATTCTTTTCGGCCCCCCTAAAGTGGTATCCCATTGCCTTCCTAACCACCACAGCATTCTAAACCATCCTTATGCCACTCCGAACCCCAGCCTCCTGCCACATTGATCACATCCATGTGGAAGACCCCGCTGAAGATGCTGCCCAATCCACCCACCCAGCACTTCCTATTCCAGTCCCATCACAAGCTTATCTTGCCCACTCAGAGGCTGGGCCACCTATGAAAGCAGCCATGTAATTTACTAACTTTGCTGCAATCACTGCACACCTTTCTATATTGGCATGACCACTTACCAGCTGTCCATTGGGATAAATGGCCACTGCCAAACTGTGGCCAAAAACAAGGTAGACCACCCTGTGGCACAACATGCAGCATAAATTTGATTTCAATGGCTGCTTCACAACCCAATTCATCTGGTTCCTCCCACCAACCACCAGCTTTTCTGAACTTCACAGCTGGGTGTTATCCTCACATTCACACATCAACCTATGATAATCCCCTTTTTCTCCACACACAACAGTTCCTATCCCCTCTACCCTATACCTCTTCCATTTTGTGTGTGTCTGCGCGTGTGCATGGGCATGTTTGATTTGTTTTGCTTTCGTCCCCTCCCCTGCATCCCCTCTCAATTCCTAAGCTGCATCTCACCTTACCTTTGTAAGAAGTACAGTCTCCAATTACCCATCCCCACTATTGGGACAAAACCTTCCTCTCACCCCTTCCCTCCCCTCCTGTTCCCTCTCTGCAGAGGATTCGGAGTGCAGCAGCTAGAGATGATGGTTGTGTGACTATGAAGTGTGCCTTTGTGATTGTGTGAATGTTCTTTATTCTGAAGAAGGCCAATGGCTGATAGCCTAAGTATGGTATATGTGTATCTTTTTTATGTGCCTGTCTTTGCAGTGAGTTTAAAACCGTCCTTATATCAATGTTGAAGTCCAACCTGTATTTTCCAATTATATGTGCACAGAAAAGCTGTCAGTTGCTTGCATGCTGCTGTCATAATTTATGGAAAAATGTTGCAGGATGATGAAACCGCAAGTTCGTGACTGGACATCTATATCTTATCACAGAATGTGAAAATTGGCAGGTTTGATGTCAGTCAATAATTCTAGTGCAGATATAACTATTCCACAGCACACCATTCAGCACACATTGTTGAACATGAGTCTTTGCAATAGATACTCCTACATGTTCCAGTACGAACCAACAGTATCATCATTTAAGATAGTAGTGGTCACAGAATCACTGAGATTCAGTCATGGATTAATGGATATGTGCCTCTTTGTTGAATGAATCATTGTTACACCACATAGTAGCCCATGTTTGAGTATCCCCTCACCTGAATGCATGTCTGCTTTAAATACATACTTCGCCACTGACAAAGGCTAGTGGGAGTAGTACTGTGACATGGTAGACATCACTTGGGCTTCTATGGAACCTGTGGTAGTAATTGAAAGAACCATGTCAACTGTGGGTACATTAACATTATTACAGAACACAAATACAACACTTTGAGCTATCGACCATGGCCTTCTTTGAAGTGCAGCAGCCGGAGCTGACGGTTGAGTGACTGTGTTGTGTGCGTATGTGATTGCATGAATGTTTCTAATTCTGAAGAAGGCCATGGCTGATAGCTGAAAGTATTGTATGTTTGTATATTTTTTTGTGTTCCTGTTGCAGCTCTTCATCACGTCTTTGTGGTGAGCTGTAAACTGTCCTATTACTATATTGTAAATATTTTTTATGAAATTTGTTTTTGCTTAAATTCTTCCACAAATCTACTTAAAAATCTTCCTTTGGATTGACTAGTGAACCTAACTTTGATGTCAATTCGGGGTGACAAGGTAGTACATGCAATTTGACAATGCACCTCTATGAGCTGAGAGATGGATACTGAACACCATTCTTCTTCTACACTACTGGCCACCAAATATGCAGCTTCCTGAATCATCATCATCATCATCATCATCATTAGAGACTGATTATGCCTTTCAGCATTCAGTCTGGAGCATAGTACCTCTAATAAAATTCCTCCATGATCCCCTATTCCCCCTAATCTTTTTTTGCATAAGCATCTTCAGTATGCCCATTAAAAGACAAAAGAGGGTTTTAGGAGCACATTTCAGAATTTGATCAGACAAGAATAATTGCATATACAGATTGCAAATTATGCTTCAGAACAATTGGTTACCGTGCAAGATGATGTGGATCAGTAATCGCTAGATGCAGGAGGGAATGACAGACCAACAGGATTAATTTCTTCGCTATGTATGATGACAAGCATATCGTTTATATGGCGGTGATAGATCGAGCTTCCACCCATATTACAACAAATTTGGCCTTTTATGCAACAAGCAGTATGGACTGTTTGGAAGGGATCTGCTCCTGCATTTACCTGTGAGTCTACGCCACAACAATTTGTGCTGGCAATAATGTGTTGAAACAGAGATAAGGACAACCAAACAGAATAACATGGTTTTTACTGACTAATCACAATTCTACCTGCACCACCACAATATCTACATCTACATACATACTCCACAATCCACTGTAAGGTGTGTGGCAGAGGGTACACTGTCCCACTACTAGGAATTTGCTTTCCTATTCCACTCCCAAATAGAATGAGGAAAAAAAGAACGCTTATATGCCTCTGTACGAGCCTTAAATTCTCTTATCTTGTCCTTGTGATCATTATGCAAAATGTAGGTAGACGGCAAGAAGATCTTTCTACACTCAGCTTCAAATTCTGACCCTCTAAATTTCCTCAACAGAAATTCATGAAAAGAACGTCGTCTTTCTGCAGTGATCCCCAAATAAGTTGCCGGAGCATTTCCGTGACACTCGCTCATTGGTCGAACCTACCACTAACAAACCTAGCCGCTCACCTCTGAACTGCTTCTATGTCTTCCTTTAAACTGATCTGCTGTGGGTTCCAAAGACTTGAGCAATACTCAAGACATGGTTGTGCAAGCGTTTTAAACGTGGTCACTTTTACAGATGAAGTACATCTTCCCAAAAATTCTCCCAGTAAACCGAAGTCAGCTGTCCGCCTTACAACTGTCCTTACATGTTCGTTCCATTTCATATCGCTCTGCAATTTTATGCTTAGATATTAGAACAAGGCGACTGCATCAAGCTCACTACTAATGCTGTATTCAAACATTATGGAATTGTTTTTCCTACTCACGCACATCACCTTACATTTTTCTACATTGAAAACTAGCTGCCATTCTTTACACCAACTAGAAATTTTGTCTAAGTCATCCTGTATGCTATTACAGTCAATTAAAGACAACACCCTCCCATACACCACAGCATCATCAGCAAACAGACGCAAATTACAAGTTACTCTCTCCATCAGATCATTTATATAGATAGAAAATAATATCAGTTGTATCACACTCCCCTGGGGCACACCTGATGATACACTAGTCTCTATGAACACTCGCTGTCGAGAACAATGTACTGCATTCTATTAGACTTCAGTGTGACACCATTTCAAACACCTTTTTGAAATCGAGAGAAACACAATCTGT
The DNA here is from genome assembly GCA_026315105.1 of Locusta migratoria. Lineage (NCBI taxonomy): Eukaryota > Metazoa > Arthropoda > Insecta > Orthoptera > Acrididae > Locusta > Locusta migratoria. Next base: position 141,286,889 of record CM048747.1, on the reverse strand, counting down.
CTGTTGCCCTGGCTCGCAAAATGTCATGTGAGGAAAGGGCAAGCTGAGTTTCACATGAACGATGTTTCCTAAACCCGTGCTGATTCATAGAAAAAAGCTTTTCCATCTCAAGGAAATTTACTATATTCCAACTGAGAATATGCTCCAAAATTCTACAGGAAACTGATGTAAATGATATTGGCCTGTAATTATGTGGGTCAATTCTCTTTCATAAATGGAAGTCACCTGTGCTTTCTTCAAATCACTACAAACTATGTGCTGAATTAAATATTTGTGATAAATGCAAGCTAAGTAAGGAGCCAATGACACACAATACTCTTTGTAAAACCGAACTGATATTCCATCCGGACCAGGAGACTTTTTTGCATGTAGCTCTGTCAGCTGCTTCTCTACACTGGAAATACCTATTAGTATTTGGATTAGTATGTTGATCAAATGGTGGTATATTTGTGCCTTTCTCCTGTGTGAAAGATTTCTTAAAGGATAAATTTACAACTTCAGCTTTCCGTTTGCTTTCTTCTATTACTGCCCCAGAATGATCAACGAGTGTCTGTCAGTGTGTGTGTGTGTGTGTGTGTGGTGTGTGTGTTACAGCAGTTTTATGTCGATAGCCGTTTGCATTCAAAAGGATTCAGTTTCAATATTCACAGTAGAGTCTGGGGATACTGCAGTCAGAGACCACTGTGTAATGCATTGCCTGTGCCTGGTGTTATGTTTTGGAGTGGTATTAAATTCCACTCCCACAACCACCTAGTCCATATTCCTGGTACACTAACCAACCAGAGTTATATCTCTGAAGTACTAGAGAATGTGATCTGCCCATACCTTTAGAGCTTGCCGGTAACCACATTCTTTCTTTTCTTTCTTTATTCTTTAATGCCATTGACCACATACAGTAGAATAGGCTTTTACAGAAAATTAATTTGACATACAAAATTACAATTAATGTTCAAAATGGGCTCATATAGTTACTTATGGTACATTTGTTATCATATAGTGTAATTAATGTTCACAATAAATACACAAATTAAGATTTTTTTAGTTTAGTATCATTATAGTTCATATCATCTTATATGATAATACTGTCACTATCCATATCAAAGAATCCTTTTACACTGTAGTATGGGTTCTTTGACGGCCAGTCATATAACTTTAATTTGAATTTTTTAAATGGTAAGGATCGAGCAGCAAGAGGAAATTTATTAAAAATTTGGAGGGCATTTACTTTATGGGAGTTCCCAGTTAATGCTAACCTGGTTCTTGAGATGTCTATGTTTACTTTGTTTCTGGTATGGTGAGTGTGAATTGTTTCTCTGATAACACATTAATTAATGTTGTTCTTGACAAAGAGAGCAGACTCGTATGTGTGTGTGTGTGTGTGTGTGTGTGTGTGTGTGTGTGTGTGTTATGATCTTAAGCTTTATTGAAACAGGCGACAGTGTTCTGTAGGATCAGCATTACATATTATACGGTCATTTTTTTTTTATTTTTAGAACATTTCATTCCATTCCATGATGGTGGTGGTGGCAGCTGGTGCAGCAACAGTGTTGAATAATTCAAAAATGCTCAGTCTCTGTTGCAGTATAGCAGTATTACTGCAACAGAGACTGAGCATTTTTTAATTATTTTTAGAATGTTATTAATGTAAGAAGAATGTTTGCTACAGTATAAAGAGTGAACGTATATAGCAGGTAATATTAAAGACTTCTTCAGCACCTAGGATTGCATTGCTGCTTCGGTATCCCTGATCTCCCATTCTCTTCCCTGTCGAGAAACATTTTGTTGCTTACTGGAGCTGGTCTGGGTTGCACCACCTGCTGCTACACCAGATGTGCTTTGGCAAAATGTAGAAGCAGCATGAACTGCTGTAACCCAACAAAAACATCATGAGCCTTTTTGATTCAATGCCAAGATGTGTAGCAATGGTTATGGCTGGCAATGGTGCCATCATCTTCCTCACTTCACATGGGGCTGTATTTTCAGCTTTGTGATATTCGTACATCTGCCAAGTAAATTTGGGTGTAATACCTCCAGTCCTTCTTAAAGTTGCATTTTGGCTGAACAGCAATCTAAGTATTATGAATGCTGCAGCTGTTGTGTATCTTTATCGCTGGCAACAAATTTTGGCTAAAAAATAATGTAATAGATTAAAGAAGGAGGACAAGAATTGATTTGTTGTTTTCATTTTCCTTAAATGATCCCTAAATGTGTTAATGGTTTGAAATGTCCTCAAAACTGTAAAGTAAATATTTATTTAATATACAGCAGTGTTACTGAAGTATCTGTCTCACATAGTATGTAGTAGCAAAGGATATGCCTCAAAAATTGAAAGGAAGTAGTAAAGAAAAACATGAAAAATTCAAAGAAATTTATTTATTTATCCAAAAATCTTTCCATATTGTGGGATACAAACATATACACACACATATATATATAATATAAACAGACGCATATGGCTTAAAAATTGTGCACTACTGGCAGTATTTACACAGACTTGGTTCAAGCCTTTTATATTTGAGGAGCTCTAAAAACTCAGTTACTGAATAAGATTTGAATAGCACTTATTTATTCTTGTTTGCTGGATATGAAAATTTTCCTTTTGCCTTGTTTTGTGCTCATTAATATTGAAATTTTTGTTTGAGTTCTTTAAAATTTTCCTAACATATAAATTATCAGAAGGCATATCACAATCAATTATGCAAGCCTTGTGAGATTGTCAAACAAACATTTAATGTAACCAACCAAGATAACAATAATAACATAGTAAGGACAGTTTACAACTCACCGCAAAGACATGGCGACGAGCTGTGACAGGCACATTAAAAAGACACACACATACAACACTTTCAGCTATTGGCCATGGCCTTCTTCACAAAATAGAACAATCACACAGGCATACAACACAGTCACACAACTATCACCTCCGGCTGCCGCACTTCGAATCAATATACATATATAAAAATGGAATGTGGGACGTGTGTCCGTATATTTCACTTGGTAGCCAAAATTATTCACTGAAGACCAATGGCGGTTATGCATGAGAGTAGCCTTTAGGTTGGCGGTGTGCACTATGGTGTTTTGGTTGCAGTGGGTGAGTGTGGCGAACAAAAATCCATAAAATGTGGAGCAACATGACAATCAACAGATCCTCAAATATAAAACAGTGGGAAACACAAACATACATTAACTGAGCATTAACTACACCGGCAATACACCAATGATCTCAATATAAACACTGAAAAGACAACTGTTGTGCTTAGGATCAAAATACTGACAACTGGATTATCAATTCCGTGTCGATAGCTATGAGAGGGTAGTTGAAAGTCGTCGCTGAAAGTCGTTGGCTTATATAAAATTCGCACTGAAGACCAGTGATGACTTTTGACACTTTAATAGCAAAGAGGTTGTATACAGCGAAACGTGATGCACATTCTTGTTATTTTTCTGTAGCAAGCACATGAATAAAGAAAAATAAGTACATATTGCAGTTTGAAAAGAGATGCCAAAGCATAAGAAAGAAATTTCGAGTTCTCGGTCAGTTGTAACATGCAGAAAAGGCACTGAAAAGTGAATCTTCAGACGATAGAAACTTGAAATTTGTAGCTGTAGTTTATCTTACACTGTAGGCATCAGCTATTTATCGATATTCCCGTACCTAAGGGGGTGAAATAAGGGTTGAACGGTTTTTTGAAAGGCAATTTTGAAGAAGAAATATAAAACTTTGGATTTAGATTTTTGGTTGTAATTGTAATATAACGTGTTTCGACATTTTTGGAAACTCAACCATTAAGCGGTGCAATAAGGAAAAATCTTTTATGGGTGCTATTTAGACTATTTTGATGCTAGAAATGTGAAAATTTGGGTTTGGAACCATGGTCATAATTTTTTTTTTTTTTAAATGTGTTTCGGGATGTTTTGAATTCTGCCAACAATGGTGCAATAGATAGTGCAAGATGTATCAAAATACTTGATTAGGAAAGCATTTTTAAAGCTAAATCTAATAAACTTTATATTTAGAAGTAGGAACAACCAATGCAGACCAACCAGTCTAGCAGACCATCCAGTCTACGCGTGCGAAGCAGCAGACAAAGGTCTGCCTAGCTGTGTTTGCGTGTGGATATGTGTGTGTGTGTGTGTGTGTGTGTGTGGTGTGTGTGGTGTGTGTGTGTATTTGTTTATGTTCCTCCCCCCCCCCTAAGGTAAGTCCTTCCACTCCTGGGATTGAAATGACTCCTTTTCCACTTCCTTAACACCCGTATCCTTCCCTTTCTCCTCTTCTTCCTTCCTCTTTTTCCTGAGGAAGCTGCCAGCAGTGGCGAAAGCTTGAATATATATATATATAAGAATATTATAGACGAAAAATTCCTAGCAGGAAAAATATATATAAAAAATAGATGAAGATTACTCACCAGGTGAAGGAGCACATTTAGTGATAGTGGCGCAAATAAATAAAAAACACACACACACAAACGCAAGCTTTCGCACCCAGTTGCTTCTTCGGGCAGAAGGAAAGGAGAGGGAAAAGGAAATGATGAGGGATTTAAGGGAGGAGGTAAGGAGCCATTCCAATACCGGGAGAGGAAAGACTTACCTTGGGGGAAGAAAAGGAAGGTAAACAAATACACACACCCACACATTTACATAGATGCAAACACACCTAGGCAGACATACTATAGAAAGCAAAGAAGTTAAGAAGTTAGACAGAGGTGCCACTTGAGGCAGAGGCTCTGTCCAGAAAACCGAGGCAGAGATGATAGAAGTAGTGGGCGGGAATTCAAATTTAGCAGAGGTTGAGACCAGGTGGGCAACGGGAAGAGAGAATATGCTGAAGGGCTAGTTCCCATCTCCGGAGTTCTGAAGGATTGGTGTCAGTGGGAAGTATCCAGATAACCCGAACGGTGTAACCCTGTGCCAAGATGTGCTGGCTGTGCACCAAGGCGTGTTTAGCCACAGGGTAATCCTCATTACAAACAAACACTGTCTGCCTGTGACTGTTCATGCGAATGGACTGTTTGTTGCTGGTCATTCCCACATAGAACGCTTCACAGTGCAGGCATGTCAGTTGGTTAATCACGTGGGTACTATCGCAAGTGGCTCTGCCCTTGATCGTGTACACCTTCTGGACTACAGGACTGAAGTACACCTTCCGGGTTACTGGACTGGAGTAAGAGGTGGTGGAAGGGTGCATAGGGCAGGTTTTACAATGGGGGCGGTTACAAGGATAGGTGCCAGAAGGTAGGGAAGGTGGTTTGGGGATTTCATAGGGATGTACTAGAGGGTTACGGAGGTTATGTGGGCTGCGGAAAGACACTCTCGGTGGAGTGGGACGGATTCATGAAGGACGGATCTCATTTTGGGTCAGGATTTGAGGAAGTCGTATCCTTGCTGGAGAGCCACATTCAGAGTCTGCTCAAGTCTCAGAAAGTATCCAGTGATAAGAGGGGCACTTCTGGGATTGTTCTGTTGAAGGTTCTGAATTTGAGGGGATGAAGAAGTGGCTCTGGCAATTTGCTTCTGTACCAGATCAGGAGGATAGCTGCGGGATGTGAAAGCTGTTATTAGGTTATTGGTGTACTGGTTCAGAGATTCGGGACTGGAGCAGATTCGTTTGCCATGAAGACCTAAGCTGTAGGGAAGGAAACGTTTGATGTGGAATGGATGGCAGCTGTCATAATGCAGGTACTGTTGTTTATTGGTAGGTTTGATGTGGACGGATGTGTGAAGTTGGCCGTTGGACAGATGGAGGTCGACATCGAGGAAAGTGGCATGGGATTTGGAATAGGACCAGGTGAATTTGATGGGACCAAAGGAGTTGAGGTTGAAGAGGAAATTCTGGAGTTCTTCTTCACTGTGAGTCCAGATCATGAAGATGTCATCTATGAATCTGTACCAAACTTTGGGTTGACAGGCTTGGGTATCCAGGAAGGCTTCCTCTAAGTGTCCCATGAATATGTTTGTGTATGAGGGGGCCATCCTGGTTACCATGGCTGTTCCCTTTAGTTGTTGGTACGTCTGGCCCTCAAAAATGAAGAAGAGTGTGTGTGTGTATCACACACACACACACACACACACACACACACACACACACAAAGATTACCCGGCGAAGGAGCACAGATGTGACAGCAGCAGCACAAATGAACAGAACACACTCTCATACACACAAACGCAAGCTTTCGCAGCCTAGCTGCTTCGTCAGGCAGAAGGGAAGGAGAGGGAAAAGGAAATGATGAGGGTTTTAAGGGAGTGGATAAGGAGTCATTCCAATCCCGGGACAAAAAAGACTTACCTTGGGGGGAAAAAAGGAGGGTAAACAAATACACACACACCCACACATTTACACAGACGCAAGTACACTTAGGCAGTTCTACAGTATGTCTGCCTAAGTGTACTTGCGTGTGTGTAAATGTGTGTGTGTGTGTGTGTGTGTGTGTGTGTGTGTGTGTGTGTGTGTGTGTGTGTGTGTATTTGTTTACCCTCCTTTTTTCCCCCCAAGGTAAGTCTTTCCTGTCTCGGGATTGGAATGACTCCTTATCCACTCCCTTAAAACCCTCATCATTTCCTTTTCCCTCTCCTTCCCTTCTGCCTGACGAAGCAGCTAGGCTGCGAAAGCTAGCATTTTTGAGTGTGTGTGTGTCTGTGTGTTTATTTGTTGCTATTACTGCCTGTGCCCCTTCGCCTGGTAAGTGTTCATCTATTTTTTACATATATATATATATATATATATATATATATATATATATATATATATATATATATATTATTTTCCGTTGTTGAAGACTAATCCTTGTTTTGCTGCAATATATTCTTGTGCAGAAATAGTATTAAGGAGAAAATGGCCGACTAAAGTCGTGCCTCCCTCAAATTCCTTCACTGGTCGTATTATCCATAAAGTGTGATTTATTATAATATATTCTTAAAGTATATGCAATGAATAAAACATCTCATCGAAGAAGCAACTTTAAATTCACTATTTATTATAGTAATACAATATACAGACTGACATTCAAATAGTTAATACATTTTTAACATTTTTAGCACAAGAACACTCAATTAAACAGTCTTTTGTTTTCAATATACTTTTGTGCACAGTTTATTTATGCAATACATGCACTGGGACTTCTGTGACTGGTTTTAAAATAGCTTCTTTGCCTACTTGCTGCTGCAGCCTCTGCCAGAATCTGAAACAGACAGATTCTGGCAGCAGCTTCTGTCCTGAATATGCCCAAATATATTTGATAAATTAAGATATCAAAGGTTTGTGTATCTCAAGCTGATAAAAAAATAGGGATTTGGTTTGTGTCACTACAAGCCTTGAAATAATGTCATGGTAGATAATCTTATTAATTTTTTATACTGAATGGTTGGATACAAATTCTGTCAAATTTTGTGATTATGAGTATCAGTGATAAAATCCCAGTCACTATGATTTAGAATTTCCAGCTAATTCTACTTGAAATTAGTTTGTTCCAAAATGAACTCTGATCTGTGCTTCCCATACTCATCGTCGAATGTTTATTGATGGCTTTGGAAGAGAGATGTCTGGTTTGATGCAGGCCACCACGAAATGCACTCTTTCGCCATCCTCTTCATTTCAAAGTTTCATTAGCATCCTCAGTTATTGACTGAATGTACTCCAGTCACTGTCTTCTGCAACAGTTTTTACTTTCTCTACAGCTCACCCTACTACCATGGACGTTATTCCATGATTCCTTCACATGTTCTATCATTTTATCACTTCCTCTTTTCAGTATTTCCCATATCTTTGATTCCCCCCCCCCCCCCCAAATTCTACATAAAAATCCTCATTCATTATCATATGAATCCACCTAATTTTCAACATTATTCTATAGATTTGTTTATAAATGAAAATAAAAATGTGTTACCCATAGCAATGTTTTCATTTATAAACAACTATATTAATCACACAGTTGCAGGCTTTCTAGATAACCATTTTCTAATGAATCAAATCATTTTGTAGCACCACATCTCAAATGTTTTGAATCTCTATTATGGGTTTCCCGCTGGTTGTGTACATTGTCAGAAATGTATTCCTCAAATTAAGTCAAATGTTTTTTACCTCGTGGTATTTGTGTCAGTCTACTTTGGCATCTGCCTTGCCTCATGCATGTTACATTATTTTTCTTCCAAGGTAACAGAATTTCTTAACTTCATTTATGTTGAGATCACTTACTTTATGTCAAGTTTCTCACTTCTGTTGTTCCAGCTACTTCTCATACCTTTAGTCCTTCTGAAGTTTACTCACAATCTGTACTCACTAGGCTGTACCATGTAGATAGTCAACATATTGTGTAGTTCTTCTTTGTTTTGTTGAGTACATCAATGTCACCCAGAATTTTCATACCTTTCTTTTATTTCCATCATTATTTCTTCAATGTATATATTAAACAATAGGGGAGGAAGACCATTTCCCTGTCTTACATCCCTTTTAATTCCAACACTTCATTCTTGGTCTTGCTGTCTTATTAGTCCCTCTTAGTTCTTGTATATGGAACATAATTAGCTCAAACCTATCCTTACGTGATCAATTTTCAACTACCATATACCCAAGTTTTCTAACAAAGATTCTAATCTTGAATCCATTCTTTTCTTTCTCAATAGTGCAGATACAGCCATGTTGTACTTACACTTTTCCTTCTGTGGCTAAGTGTGGCAGTGATTGGGAAACATGAAACATAATTAGCTCGAACCTATCCTTAGGTAATAAATTTCAACTACATGGGAATGTTTATGCAAATACAGATTTAAAAATATTATTAAACTCTTCAACATGTACTGTGCATTACAACAGTTGAAGCTTCATATATGTAATTTCTTTATACCTGAAACTCCTTTCACTTGAATTTCGGTCATAATCAAGAATGAGCAGCTTTAAGACAAGTTCCATTGTATCTAGTGTAGGCTGAAACATTTTGGAGAATTATCCCAGAATATGATGCACAAAGTTATTGAATTTGTTATTTTCATTTTAAAAATCTGATATTAACCTTAACACATATTTTCAGAGTTTCGATTCTGTTTTCCAGTGCAGGTTCTTCTCAGTAAAACACAATAATGTTGAATATTCTTTAATTTTTGATTTAGCCTAACATGTAATGTCTGACTGTGCAAAGTTCATTGTTAGTCCATTTGCAGTGTACAGTTATTAAATTTTCAAAAAATGTTATTAACATTTTAATGTCGAAGTGTCTTCTCTAGGCATAATTGTAGTAATTGCTTTTTCCAGCATTGAGAACTGTTTCTGATAATTATATAAGCAAGATAAATTAAAATATAATAATGACGTGTGATCATAACATTTAGCCCTGTGATTCTTTATGGAAAAGCTGTTTCATTGTATACTCTTCCTGAATGTCTCAATGTGTCAGTGAACATCAATTTAATAAGATAGGATGGAAACAAATTATCAATAAGATATTCTATACAATGATATTTATATACACTATTAGAGTACTGTGACTTGTATGACACACCAGTTTACAGTATTTTGTTATTTAAATTTTGTATAATTGGATTCATGAATTAAAAATAACAAGTGGTCAAGAAGGAAGGGGGATCTGAATGGCAGACTACTTAGTTTGTAGGATGAAGGCTTCCATTTAACACATTAATTGCCATGTTGCAGCTGTCCACAGCAGAACCCCTTGCCTTTGTGTCTGTTTTGCCTGGTGGTGAAATATCTGTTACTATGTGTGCAGTAGTCAGTGTGTTAAACAAATAATGTAATTTTCTTATATCAATGTTTCATATCAGACTATTTTTATCTATATTCTCATTGTGATACATGGCAGAAGTTTGAATGATGAACCATCTGACTCATCACTGTCAATTTTCTACTGCAACCATGACTTTGCAGTGTCTTATAAAACGACTTTACGTATGAACAATAACTTTTTTTCAAATTTTTACTTGTGATTTAAACTGTTATGAAACATCTACATCGAGATTCATTACACATTTTGAGTAAAGTGATTTCACGATGCAAGAAATAAATCTAGAAGCTCAGTCAGAAGTCAGTCGTTAATTTCACCTTGTAGTAGGAGAAAGGTTTTCACTCAAAATATCTGAAAGAGTCTTGTTTCTTGATGCACCCAGGGAAATAAAAAAAAATAAAATAAAATAAAACAATGAATAATAATTAGTAAGTGAACTAGGCCACAGTGAAATAAATGATGAAGTATATTGGATCAGTGTTGGGCTAAGGGGGTGGGGGCAGAGGGGGTGGACTGCCCCGGGCTTCTTGTCTTGGGGGACCAACAAATACAGCCTTAGTCCACCCCTCTCCTACTCTCTTGGGTACTGTTTGTCATTTTCTTTCAGTGTTATATATCTGAATTAAATAGAATAAATTGTGATTAATGCCACCATGTGCATCTTAATTTGTCTCTTTTGTTAGTATCATCTCTATATAAATTATAAAATTCAATAATGGAAAGTCCAGGTTGGAACAAATAATATAGTGAGGACAGTTTACAACTCACCGCAAAGACGTGGCGACGAGCTGCGACAGGCACATACAAAAGACACACACATACAACACATTCAGCTATCGGCCATGGCCTTCTTCAGAAATAGAGCACTCACGCAATCACACAGGCACACAACACAGTCATACAACCATCACCTCCGACTGCTACACTTCGAATCACGCTCTGCAGCGAATCGGGGACGGGAGGGGAGGGGAGGGGGAGGGGATAGAAAGGTTACGTCACGGTGGTGGGGATGGGTTAGATGGGAATAACGAGATGCAGCTTAGGAATGGAGTGGGGAGGCGGGTGAGGGGAGAAAATAAAATAAAATAAAGTAAAATAATACATGTACACTGCAAGTGCACAAGACCACATACACACACACACACACACACACACACACACACGATCACACATTCACACACCACTCAAATCAAGCGAGGTTTGGATACAGAGGTAGGAACTGTAAGGTATGGAAGGGGGGGGGGTGGGGGGGGGGGGGGGGGGGAAATAATAATAATAATAATGGAGTTATCGTAGGTTGAGGCCTGGTTGATTTCGGGATCGGAGAATGTATTGTAGGGATAACTCCCATCTGTGCAGTTCAGAAAAGCTGGTGGTGGATGGGAGGATCCAGATGGCCCGGGTTGTGAAGCAGCCATTGAAATCAAGCATGTGCTCCGCTGCATGCTGTGCCACAGGGTGGTCCACCTTGTTTTTGGCCACAGTTTGGCGGTGGCCATTCATCCTAATGGACAGCTGGTTGGTGGTCATGCCAATATAGAAAGCTGTACAGTGCTTGCAGCACAGTTGGTAAATTAAGTGGCTGCTTTCACAAGTGGCCCGGCCTCTGATAGGGTAGGATAAGCCTGTGACAGGACTGGAGTAGGAAGTGCTGGGTGGGTGGATTGGACAGGTCTTGCAGCGGGGTCTTCCACAAGGATATGATCCCTGTGGCAGTGAGCTGGGTTTCGGGGTGGCATAAGGATGAACTAGGATGTTGTGAAGGTTGGGAGGGCGACGGAACACCACTTTAGGAGGGGTGGGAAGGATCTTGGGCAGGATGTCTCTCATTTCAGGGCATGAGGATAGAAAATCAAAACCTTGGCGAAGGATGGAATTTAGTTGTTCGAGACCAGGGTAGTACTGGGTGACAAGGGGAGCGCTCTTTTGTGGATGGTTACTAGTGTTAGGAAGAGGATTTGGGGTGTGTGAGGATATGGCACGGGAGATTTGTTTGCGGACTAGGTCTGTGGGGTAGTTTCTGTTTGTGAAGGCCTTTGTGAGAGCTTCAGCATATTCAGAAAGGGAATTCTTGTCACTGCAGATATGCCGTCCACGGGTGGCCAGGCTGTAAGGGAGGGATTTTTTGACGTGGAAGGGATGGCAACTGTCAAAATGTAGGTACTGTTGGTGGTTGGTAGGTTTAATATGGACGGAAGTGTGGATGGAGCCATCAGTGAGGTGGAGGTTGACATCCAGGAATGTGGCATGGTTGGTTGAGGAAGACCAGGTGAAGTGGATGGGAGAGAAGGAATTGAGGTTCTGAAGAAAGGAGGATAGGGTGTCCTGGCCGTGAGTCCAGATCATGAAAATCCCTATCCTCCTTTCTTCAGAACCTCAATTCCTTCTCTCCCATCCACTTCACCTGGTCTTCCTCAACCAACCATGCCACATTCCTGGATGTCAACCTCCACCTCACTGATGGCTCCATCCACACTTCCGTCCATATTAAACCTACCAACCACCAACAGTACCTACATTTTGACAGTTGCCATCCCTTCCACGTCAAAAAATCCCTCCCTTACAGCCTGGCCACCCATGGACGGCATATCTGCAGTGACAAGAATTCCCTTTCTGAATATGCTGAAGGTCTCACAAAGGCCTTCACAAACAGAAACTACCCCACAGACCTAGTCCGCAAACAAATCTCCCGTGCCATATCCTCACACACCCCAAATCCTCTTCCTAACACTAGTAAACCATCCACAAAAGAGCGCTCCCCTTGTCACCCAGTACTACCCTGGTCTCGAACAACTAAATTCCATCCTTCGCCAAGGTTTTGATTTTCTATCCTCATGCCCTGAAATGAGAGACATCCTGCCCAAGATCCTCCCCACCCCTCCTAAAGTGGTGTTCCGTCGCCCTCCCAACCTTCACAACATCCTAGTTCATCCTTATGCCACCCCGAAACCCAGCTCACTGCCACAGGGATCATATTCTTGTGGAAGACCCCGCTGCAAGACCTGTCCAATCCACCCAACCAGCACTTCCTACTCCAGTCCTGTCACAGGCTTATCCTACCCTATCAGAGGCCGGGCCACTTGTGAAAGCAGCCACTTAATTTACCAACTGTGCTGCAAGCACTGTACAGCTTTCTATATTGGCATGACCACCAACCAGCTGTCCATTAGGATGAATGGCCACCGCCAAACTGTGGCCAAAAACAAGGTGGACCACCCTGTGGCACAGCATGCAGCGGAGCACATGCTTGATTTCAATGGCTGCTTCACAACCCGGGCCATCTGGATCCTCCCATCCACCACCAGCTTTTCTGAACTGCACAGATGGGAGTTATCCCTACAATACATTCTCCGATCCCGAAATCAACCAGGCCTCAACCTACGATAACTCCATTATTATTATTATTATTATTATTATTATTATTATTCCCCCCCCCTTCCATACCTTACAGTTCCTACCTCTGTATCCCAAACCTCGCCTGATTTGAGTGGTGTGTGAATGTGTGATCGTGTGTGTGTATATGTATGTGTGTGTGTGTGTGTGTGTGTGTGTGTGTGTGTGTGTGTGTGTGTGTGTGTGTGTGGTCTTTTGCACTTGCAGTGTACATGAATTATTTTACTTTATTTTATTTTATTTTATTTTCTCCCCTCACCCGCCTCCCCACTCCATTCCTAAGCTGCATCTCGTTATTCCCATCTAACACATCCCCACCACCGTGACGTAACCTTTCTATCCCCTCCCCCTCCCCTCCCCTCCCGTCCCCGATTCGCTGCAGAGCGTGATTCGAAGTGTGGCAGTCGGAGGTGATGGTTGTATGACTGTGTTGTGTGCCTGTGTGATTGCGTGAGTGCTCTATTTCTGAAGAAGGCCATGGCCGATAGCTGAATGTGTTGTATGTGTGTGTCTTTTGTATGTGCCTGTCGCAGCTCGTCGCCATGTCTTTGCGGTGAGTTGTAAACTGTCCTCACTATATTATATATAAATTATAAAATTCAGTTTGATAATATAGTATAAGGTCAGTTTACAACTCGCTGCAAAGACATGGCGATGAGCTGCGACAGGCACGTACAAAAGACACACACATTACACTTTCAGCTATCAGCCATGGCCTTCTTCAAAAAATAGAACATTCACACAGGCACACAACACAGTCATACAACCATCACCTCCGGCTGCCTCACTTCGAATCACGCTCTGCGGCATGTAAATCGGAGAGGGGATAGGAAGGTTACGTCACAGTGGTGGGGATGGGTACAGCACGGCCTGGATGGCAATAACGAGATGCAGCTTAGGAATGGATTGGGAGGCAAGTGAGGGGAGAAAAATAAAATAAGAAAACAAAATAAACAAAATAAATAAATTATTATTCAAAAGAGATACATGGCTAGCCAGTACTTACCTTTTTCCCATACTGCCGATAGTTACACTCAGGAAAAAAAAGGGAGGAATTGTGTTCCTTCTTCAGGTGGAGAGCAGGGAGAAAAAAGGGAATGGGAAAGGAAGGGAAGGGTAATTCACAACCTAGGTCATGAGGATGGTGTTTGGATTGTGGTAGTCAGAGAGACTTTCCATTATTATAGAATTCAGGTTGAGATTCTTATTTACCAAATTTGCCCCATAGCATGTCCCAACAATTATACTGCAAGTTCCACTTGCTTACTTACTACAAGATCATACTGACTGAACCAAGTATAGCTTTAGCAGCTTTCTCCTGAATTCTTTCTGTGCCATTCTCCAACTCCCACTGAAGACCCAACCTTCATCTCGGAGTCTCATTAGTATGTCTCACTACAGTTTTTTTGCATGCACTTTTATGTACTTGTATGTCCATTCATCATGTTACCCCCCCCCCCCCCCCACACACACACACACACTTCCCTTCAGTGTGAAATTGATAATTTGTTCATACTCAGAATTTGTTCTATCAATTGATTGCTTCTTTTAGTCAAGTTATGCCACAAATCTTTCCTCCCAATTGTTTAAGTACTTCCTTTAACCATTTTTAGGCCCTGCATGCACAATTGTACGGTTCTGGTTTTGCTCACTTTATTTCTTTGTGATTCACACTAGAAAGTTCGAGCTTGCATCACACAATTGTTGATGAACCGTGGTAATATGGGCAACGTGTTTCATTTCCATGTTTCTACACTAGATGACACCAGCAGTTGCCAAACTTCCATACACTTACAATGGCAGCAAGAAAGACTTGTTAACAAAGTGTTGATATCCTTGTTTTGACATGTAAAGCTATCATATCTGACAGCAAGTTAATTTTATATGATCCTGTGATGTTATTATGTCATTTCTTTCAAAGGTATGTTACTGTAAGATGGTGCAGATTATAAAAATTTGTAGTAAAGGCCCGAAACAAACTACTGTGTCGGTACAAAATTTTTGAAAATAAATGTATTTTCTTTTTTTGCTATGCATTTTGTATCTTAAACATCCCTCTCTATATTAATGTCACATCACCTAAAATCTTGGGTATGAATGGTTTATAAGATACTAAATTTACTAATATCATCTTCCCAATGATTCCTCTTGCCGGCCACGGTGGCCGAGGAGACTAAGGCGCTCCAGTCACGGTCTGCACGGTCATTAAGGTCGGGGGTTCGAATCCCCCCTCGGGCATGGATATTTGTGCCGTCCTAGTTCGTAAGTAGTTCATAAGTAGTTTGTAAGTTTAGGGACTGATGACCCCGTAGTTAAGTCCCATAGACTATACAAACATTTGAACATTTGATTCCTCTTGCAATATCATATACTAGCTGCAAGTACCCAGCTTTGCCCAGGTTTAAAATAAGGTTTTCTGTAGAAGTGTATAGAACCGTTTATTTGCATGTAATAAAAGGATGTTTGGATCTTGAGTTATAAGGGAACAGACAACAAATGTGTCTTATATGTATAGAGATTGCAGTCAAAGTCTGTAAATAAAGTACTCTCCCCCATGCACTGAACGAAATTTTATGTAGACAGTAACCTTCATCTTGTTTTCAAAGAAAAGTGTACAAAATTTCATCATGATCGGAGCAAAAATGTGGATTTTAGCAATATTGTATGTAGACAGTGCCCTTCCTCTTGTTATGAAAGTCACTTGTGCAAAATTTCATCAAGATCAGTGCGAAGATATAGATTTACACGGACACATTGAAAACGCACTTTCACTTTTTCTCAAATTTTATGGTTTGTTTTCCAAAAAATGGAATAAAACATGTTTAAGAAACTTCCTCATGTAATTTTGTGTACATGTATTAAATTTCACGTTATTTGGTTGTCTGGATCTTGAGTTACAAGAGAACAGACAGACAGACAACAAATGTGTCTTATAAGTATAGAGATTTCCTCCTCTCTCATTATAACGTCTCCTATATCATCTTCACTCACGTTCTTTTCCCTTCTATAGTATTACCGTCAAGTTAATTTCCCTTGTGTAGCTCCTACAAGAATGCATTTTTCCTGTCCCCTCCTTGCTTAATAAAGGGTTTCCAGCCAAACCTTTTATATTTATACAGCTACTTTGCTTCTCTTTAAATGCCTAATTTTCCAATAGGCAGTATCTATCTTCCCCCTTGCTATATATGTTTGTATTTGCATTTGTCTTGTAGTCATTCCTGCTTTGCTATCTTAAATTTTCTATCACTCATTTGCTAGATGTTCATATTCCCTTTGACCTTCCTCACATTAAATTCTGTATTTTCTTTGATATCCAAGAACATCATAAAAAAAAAGGTTGCCGCATGGTCTGGGGCTTCGAGGAGGGGTCTGGGGGACTTTGAGGAGGGCTCTAAGGGTGGGCGGGGTTGAGGAGGGTGTGGAGGGGGCTACAGCATGGACTGAGGGAGGGGGGGCTGCAGCCTTACCCACTGGCCTTACCTTTCTACCTATTTTATCCTCTGCTGCCTTCACTATTTTCTCTCTCAAAGGTGTTTCGTCATCATCTACTGTGTTACTCTCATGTGAAAGTCAATCATTGCTTAACACTTTCGCTACGGCTGATGCTATCCTACAGTGAGTGCGGACACTTATAAGCGTCAGCTGCAGCGAAAGTGTTAATGCTCCCTCAGAAATTCAAGTTCGTTAAAGTCATCTAGCTCTCATCTTACTTTCCTACCTTTCTGTAGTTTCTTCAGCTTTAATGAAAGTCAAAATCTATATTTGCCCCTGAATATGGCATACAATTTAAAACCTGATCAGACTGAATTCTTCTCGCATCTACGTCTCTCCTCCATGTAGGCAACCTTTTTTTACAATTCTTAAACCAAGTATCAGGTCTTAGTGATGACAAATTTATGCTTTGTGCCGACTTATGCCTGATGGCTTTGTGATTGTGTGATGCAGCTACAATTTTTCCCTCTCTTCCTGCTATTAAATTCTAGTCCCTCATCACAATCTTGGTATCCTCTCACTCAGCTAGCTGTATAATTTCTTTTATAATAATAGAGGAAATATAACAACTCACCATAAAGAGGCTCACTGAGCCACTGTCAGGAACAAAAAATAGATACACTGTCAGAACTTAAATTTTTGGGCCTAGCCTTCATCAGAAAAATAAACACACCCATTCACACTCTCACTCGGACAACTATACATGCACGACCACCATCTCTGGCCACTCCATCTCTATTAGCATCTCAACAGTGAGTGGGGAAAGAGTGTCGACCCTTACAATACCCCCTTAATTAAATTTTTCTTTATTTATTCCTTATTATTTATTTTTTCAAATCTCCCCCACTCCCTCTGCATCTCCCTTTTATCCTCTCCCGCCCTCTTCCCTTCACTGTGTTCAATGCTGCATGTCACAGTTCCGCCTCTCAGAGTCATTTACAGTCCATCATACAATGCAGATCTTTCCATTCCCGCCCTTACCCAGCATCCTCCTCCCTCCACTCATCTCCTCACTCGCTGTCAAGATGCTTATAGCACTAGAGTGACCACAGATGATGGTTGTGTGTGGATAGTCATCCAAGTGATTGTGTGAATGCATCTTCCTTTTTCTGTTGAAGGCCATGGCCAAAAAAAGTTGTGTGAATGTGATTGTCTATTTTTAATGCCGGTCAATGGCTCAGTGAGCCTCTTTATACACTTTTTCTCTTTCCTCCATTATTAGCATCCCAGTTGGATTTTTCATTAGCATCTCATTACCTCAATAGCCATATAAACTTTTACTTTGATGGGTGCTGGCTTGATATCTATGTTGGCTCTGATAATTTGTTCAATTTAGCTTACCCACATTCATGTTTTCTTATTCATTATTAGACCTACTCTTGCATTACCCCCCCCCCAACTGTTTTTGCTTTTATAACCCTGTACTCACCTTAACAGAAGTCCTCTACCCCACCACCGAACTTCATTAATTTCCCCTGTATCTAACTTCAGCCTATTCATTTCTCTTTCCAGAATTTCTAACTTACCTACCCAATTAATTGATTTGACATACATGCACTGATCAATAGAATGCCAGTTTTGTATGGCAAAAGCACATCAGCTGATGTTACTAGGCCCCCTGTGAATCATCAAGGCTGTAGCCCCTCTCCAGGAAGAACCCATTTGACTGGGGTCTCCACAGATACCCCTCAGCTGTGACTGTACCTGAGGTACGACTACCATATCAATACAAAGAAGTCACTCCTACTCAGAAATGTTCATGGCACTGCCCATCTTATGACTTAAGTATTCATTTCACTTCATAACTTTACACCAACATACCTAACAAGTTGACCGACATAGGATCTAATAGAGCCTTATGTTCGACATTGTGTGTCCACTAGTGGTCACAGCAGATGCTTTGTACAGTGGTAAAACAGCACTACAGTATGGAGTCACTTGGGACTGACATGAAACCTGAATAATCTACATAGTCTATTTGAATAACTGCATTAATAACCTGTAAGTTTTCTTGGTTTATGTAGAAGTTTGTAAATAATTTACAAGTGCACATTCTAAATGTTCCAAAGAAGAAATCTGTAGCTCATGACTAGCACATCACATTGTTACTTGATCTTAACAGTCAGCCGGTGCTCCTAAGCTGTTTCTTTACAAGCCACTGAAAACAAATTATTAGAACAGGTGCCACAATACTAGAAGTGACAAATTTATAATTCTGAAAAATTCAAGGGTTCCAGTCTTGAAGTGACTGCATCCCTGATTCTGAGTTTGACCTTTCATCCAGTTAAAAAACTAAAAGAGTTAATTTTGTTGTATGGACCTTAATAAGTTACAGTTTTCACCAAAGTGGACATTTTCACTGATGTTTAATCACCATCTCTTTCCAGACGCATACACTACCCTCAGTCATATCGCCAGAATAGCGACAAGGAAAAGTTGATATTATGGTATGCTGAAAATTTTCGAAAACAGTTTCAGTTTACTTACAAAGATCGGAAGCCATTGTTTCTAGCAGCAGAAAATGAATGCAGACTACAGGTATGTTGCTTCTCAGCACTGTTGTGCTACTTTTATTTAGAAAATTATTTGAAGCCTAACAGATTTGGTATACATATTAAAATTGTTTTAAATATACAAAGTTTTCGAAGATTGCAGTTTTTTAATGAGGTACAACTTTGTAGAAAATATAATATGAGTCTTTCCTTTCTGGGTAGGGTTTTATAAACATACATATTAGAAATATGAATTGGAACTGTCAGTCACAATTTTAATATACTACGTCAGTAGGCAAA
This sequence comes from Locusta migratoria, assembly GCA_026315105.1. Lineage (NCBI taxonomy): Eukaryota > Metazoa > Arthropoda > Insecta > Orthoptera > Acrididae > Locusta > Locusta migratoria. Next base: position 141,267,481 of record CM048747.1, on the reverse strand, counting down.
TGCAAGTGCCACAAATGTAGAATTTATTAATAAAATAAATGATGAAAGGAAATAAAGTGAAACAGTTAACTAAAATGATGCAGTGAGTTTTTATAAAAATTATTATTATATTCTTCAGATATTTCACATCAACAATCAAAGTTGTATACAGTCAGAAGACTTACATTTTCAATACCATGAAATAAGAAAATGCAATCTATGTATTTGTCATGACAAAATAGTTGTCATTCAGTGTTACATATAAATTAATTACACACTAACTGAAAAATATAATTATTGTAACCCTGAGATCATAGTTTAAGTAACAATACTTAAATACATGAACAATGCAATGTTTCAGTCATTCTATCACAAAATAAATCCAGCAATGTTTTCTCAGAGAAATCTATATGCATTCATTAATAATTGCTTTGTAACTGATGCAGAAAATGGTCTGTACGTCCATCAGGGTGAGCAAAGTGCCTTATCCTGAACTCTCAACATGGGAAGGGTGTGCAGATTTTATCTCTGACCATTTGCAGTATGAACCATTGGAAAAGCCCACAAATTTGGTAAGTTTCATGCCCAAATATTGAACAGAAAAATAGTAGTATAAACTATTTGTAAAATAAAATGCGACACTTTAAAGAATACACGTAAGATAACTTTTTGGATACAACTTTCACTTCTCAAAATGATTCTAAGAAAACATAATAGCAACAAAATTCTTAGCCTTGAAGAGGTATCTTTTTCTTTCCCTCTGAACATACAGATGTACACTTATTTGCAAAAATAAGCTCCCACATTTTGCTTAATCAGCATAATTTGGTTTTTATTGGAAACATCTGCTCTTCCTTTTGCTCTTTTTTTAAATTTTCAGCAATTTAAGTGTCGTCAAAATATTTGTTATAATACTGCTACATTGTATGAAAAACATAAAAAAATTATAAGTACCAAAACTGGAGGGTGCAGACAAACAAGATTCAAAAAGTTGGACACACTTTCATAATTATCAAAATGGTTATACGTACGTGTGTGTGTGTGTGTGTGTGTGTGTGTGTGTGTGTGTGTGTGTGTGTGTGTGAAAATCTATGAAAGACTGCACATTATAACACTTTTCCTCCTTACAAACGTTTCCTCTTGAAACTACAAATGCAGTAAAAAGTTTTTACTTACTGCATATCGCTCGTAAAACGTCATATAAATTCATAAAAGAAAACTCAGAAATGGTTACACAGCCTAAAGACATTCTAGTAACATCCTGGGATTCAGTTTTAACATCTCCACTAAAAAAAATATATTATACTTTGGCATGTCAGTTACTGTTCGGAAACAGTTATAGGGCAGTATTATTTTTACTGCCTGGTTTTCTATAACAACTAAATGCGATTAACACAAATTTATAACAAAATGCTTATTTGAACACTTATTGCTAAATATCATTATCAACACAAAACTGCAGCAAATTTAAACACCCGCAGTAACAGTACGGTACCTTTGGCTGTGCCTGGCGCTATGTGTGACAGCATTACCAAAATTGCCGTTTTCTGCAAAATTTTAATCTGAATTGTTTAGTAAATTGAGGATATACACGAAACGTTTACGCAGAGAAGAATAAAAACGGTTCAACGTCGTTCCACTTGTGTGTTACGTGAAATGTTGTGGCACAAGTGGCCGGCGCCTAAATGCGCAGGAACTGTCAGAAATTGTACAGGAACATATCGGTGAAAGCGCTACAAAACAGCGATATCTTTAGTCAAAAACTGACTACTGAACTGACGATTTTTATATGCACACTGTATCCAAAGATACAAAACAAATGTAACAGCCTTCTACTAGAAAGCATTAATAAAATGTCCAAACTATAGCGTCCTTAAATTTAGTACGTAGTATCAAGAAACGTTCAAACTGTATGTAGTGTCCAGAAGTGATAAGTCCACACCCTGAAAAACACAACCGACTAAACGTTAATTACATACAGTGAAGCTTTTGCACAGCATATCAACAGAATATTTAAAGCTTCACTACAGGTTCTTTCCAGGTAATGGGGCATAGTCCATTTGTTAACCCCTCGATATAACGTCACAGCACTGCGGTGAAAAACAGCTGCGTACAACTTACTTTCTTCTGGACCGCGCTTTTTTCGTTTTGGTTTGCCTCGCACGGCGGTCAGCGCACGCCCGCACATTGTTGAGCAAGTAGCGAAACTGAAGTATCTGCATAGCCGTGATACTGGGATCGGAACAGCATTCGAGCCACCGGAGAAACTTCTCGCCGTGCGTCACGGCCTCCGCCGCCGTTGCAGGTGGTTCGTCCAACTCGTCCAGCTCGTCGTCCTCGTCTGACGACCCGTTATTGTTGCCAGCGCTGCCATTCACATTCGTACCGTTACTGGCGCCGCTATTGTGCTGGTCGTGGTGGGTCGCCGCTGACGTATTGGTGTTTCCGAGGTTGCTGTTGAATGCAGGAGCGACTGCGGCGAGATTATTGTTATTGTTGAGAAGAACGCTGTCGAGGAGCGATGCCGATCTGGAGGCCGTGCCGCCCCCGCCACCGTTCAGCGCCGCCCCCGCCGCCCTGAGGTCCGGTGCGGGAGCGGCTGTGAGGGCTGCCAAGGGGTCGCCGGGGTACTGCGTGTAGCCGTAGCGCTTGTACCAGCGCCAGAACCAGCCGGCGTTGGCCGGTGCCGCCGCAGACGCCGCTCCCCCGGCGACGCCGCCTCCGCTGCCGCCGTTGGCGACGGCCGCCACCGCCGCCCCCGCGGCCGCCGCCGCCGCAGCCAGCTTGTCCGCCGCTGCCGCCGCGAACAGCTGATTGCTCACATGCTGCTGCTGCTCCTGTTTCAGCCAGTACCACAGGGAATCGTCTAACTCGGTCGCGGCGGCGACGGCAGCGGCGGAAGCCTTCTCGTCGTCGGACGCCGTCCGCATTCTCTTGATGGCCGGGTGGTCACCGGACGTCCCCTGTTCCACGAGAGCGTCGAGTTCTGCCAATTCTGCGGCGCCGCCCGAGTGCTGCGAGTCGGGCGTTCCGCCGCCGCCTCCACAAGACTGCGCCACGTTGCGCAGCTTGTCCTCGCTTTTGCACCAGCCTCGCAGTGTCGACTCGGGCACACCGATGTCGCGTGCTACGGAAGCCTTCGACTCCCCGTTGTGCACGCGCTCGATCGCCTCCAGTTTCTCCAGTACGGACAGCTGACGTATCGGCCTTTTAACAGGCACTAGCGACGGCGCAGTCTTTGCGCTCGCCATGGCGATGCGCCACGCCGCCACAATATCACTGCCGGCACACAGTGTTACTTGTGCCTAGGACGACAAACGAGAACAACAAACAACAACACACAGGGAGCCACTCGCGATAACACGATGATATTCAGTGATTTGCCTGCTGGTGATCTTCACGAGACGATTAATAAATATATACTTCCACAAAGCAATAATGTTTATTGCTCGAAACAGCGACACGCGTCAATTCACACACGAAACTTTACATGAACACGCGGTCACACTGCTGTCACGAGAAACGGTGGGCTCGACTCCTCCGTGCCGCCTGCCGCTAGTGACTGTGTCCTCTTCGTCAACACCGACGACGACGCTTCGGTGACTGTCGAGGAGTTGGCAGCTCCTCACCTGCTGCCGGCGTCTGCGAAACGAAATGGCACTTCCTGCTGCGGGACAGTACGTCCGGCCGACGATTTGCGAGCGAGTGACGACCGCGTACACGCTGTCACCTCGGTCTCGGTTTACTGCACAGCTGCGATCGCTGCCACGGTCAGTTGGGGACTGGCCGGTCAGGCAGACGGAAAGACGGCCGGAAGGTCCTTTGTCCGATCAATACCCCCCGAGTGTTGTGCCGCGACTGGACGCTCGGCGAGAGGGAGCACGGCTGGCGAGCTAGCCGGCTGGCAGGCGAGCGGGTAGGCTGGTAGCGTTACCAGGCAACGCGGCCCGCGGACTGAACGCGCCGCGCTCGCGAAGGGAGGGGGCAGGGCACGGCGCCGCGGGCCCGCCGGCGCAAGATGGCAGCACGGCTGCCCACGCGGCCCGAGGGTGAGCGTCGCGCCAGCGGCGGCGGCAACCTGTTTTTCTTCCCTCAGTTTTCCTTCCCTCCTGCGCCCCGCTTTCTCCGGCCTCTCCTTCTCCTCCCTTTCCGTACGCCCGCGCAGGCGGCGTCGGCGGGGGCGCGCGAGCCGCGCGCAGTTCGGACGCCGTCCCTTGCGGTCTCGGGCCGCGCAGGGGCGAGGGCCGCTTCAAATTTAGCACGTCCCGCGATTTATCCTCGTGGCTGGCAGGCCGCGCCGCCGCCGCGCGCCGTCCTGCTGCTGGCCTTTACCTAGCGGCGCGGTCAGCCGGCAGCCGTGCACAGCTGCGCGCCAGCGCCTAGCTGCTGCCGCCGAAAACATCGCCGCCTTAAAAAGAACCCATAATTCATTCTCATAAACGAGATAAAATTTAAATACCTCAAGTAGATGCCAACACGAATCATAATTTGTTAAATGTGCTCTGAAATTGCATCATTACAGCACTGTAGTATGTTAGAAAACGCCCTGTATTTTTCAGCTGGGGAATAATGCTGCGAAAAAGTATTTATCTAGCTCAAAAATGTTCAAATGTCTGTAAAGCTGCTGAGGTTACCCTAGACTTACGAACTACTTAATGTAACTTACGCCAACAACCAGTGGCGTAACTAGGACTTAGCTTTGGGGGGGGGGGGAATAGATCTGCTTGACGAGCAATATTTTAGTCAGTTTCCAGACAGACTACCATCTACCACTCCCGTTGAAGAAAGCAATTCACTACCTTCCAATGAAAGCTTATGGTAAAACACCCCAAGTTCCAAATCTTTACCTTTACCAGATTGCTGTTATACGATTTCTTTTCTCCCCCCCCCCCTCCCTCTCTCTCTCTCTCTCTCTTTTCGGGTTCTGGGGGGGGGAGGTTTCTATCCCCCTCATCCCCCCCATAGTTACGCCACTGCTAACAACATAAACAACACACACATTCCCGAGGAAGGACTCGAGTCCCCGACGGGGAGTGGCCGCGCAATCCATTCCAAACCACTTAACCCTTTCATTCCCACTGTTGTTCCTGGATAACAACGTATTAAATGTTGATTTGTACCGTATTTTGTGCATCAATCCTTAAAGTTGCATTTTTTGTTGGTGAACAACATGCTTCTTGTACGACATTTTGCCGCTTGGTACGGCGTGTAGCCACTTCTGAGGCATTAACCTATCCATCTTGGAGGTTGTGTTGAGTTGGCGTCTGTGGATGGAAGCTTAGGGTTTAACGTCCCGTTGACGGCGTGGTCATTAGAGATAGAGCTAACGCTCGAATTTTTGGGTAGGGATGTGGAAAGAAATCGCCCGTGCCCTTTGAAAGAAACCATCCCGGCATTTGCCTGGAGTAATGTAGGAAAATCAAGGAAAACCTAAATCTGGATGGCCGGAGGTGGATTTGAACCACTATACTCCCGAATGCAAGTCCAGTGTGTTACCACTTTTGCCGTCTGTATATGGCTGGCAGTGTGAGCGTGAGTGTGGTTCCTTTTACTCCAGCAGTGAATTGTCTGGTGCCGTGGCGAAGATTATGCTAGCATTATTGATCTGGCACTGTGAACTAGCAACAAAATAACGTCCAAGTAATAAAAGACCGCGATTCAAACGTCTGTGTTGTGCATGAAATACATCATCATCATCATCATTAGAGACTGATTATGCCTTTCTGCGTTCAGTCTGGAGCATAGTACCTCTAATAAAATTCCTCCACGATCCCCTATTCAATGCTAACATAGATGCCTCGTCTGACGTTATGCCTTTTACTTCAAAATCATTCTGCACCGAATCTAAGTACTTCCTTCTTGATCTACTTCGACTCCTCTTACCCTCCGTTTCCGAACTCATGAGTCTCTTAGGTAGCCTTGCTTCTCCCATGCGTGTAACATGTCCCCACCATCTCAGGCTGTTCGCTCTAACTGCTTCATCTATGGTGTTCATTCCCAGTTTTTCTTTGATTTCCTCATTATGGACACCCTCCTGCCATTGTTCCCCTCTATTAGTACCTACAATCATTCTTGCCACTTTCATAACTGTAACCTCTACTTATGAATAAGGTAACCTGTATCCACCCAACTTTCAATCCCATACAACAAAGTTGGTCGAAAGATAGAGCGGTGCACAGTTAACTTAGTTTGGTACTTACTTCCTTCTTGCAGAAGAGAGTAGATCTTAGCTGAGCACTCACTGCATTAGCTTCGCTGCACCTCGATTCCAGTTCTTTCACTATGTCGCCATCCTGTGCGTAAATACATCCTAGGTACTTGAAACTGTCTACCCGTTCTAACTTTGTTCCTCCTATTTGGCACTCAATCCGTTTAAATCTCTTTCCCACAGACATTACTTTTGTTTTGGAGATGCTGATCTTCATATCATAATCCTTGCACCTCTGATCGATCTCATGAAATACATGATATAAAAATTTTAAAACACATATTTTGATGTTTAATTCACTGTATTAACGCAGAAAACACTGAATTTTAATTTTTCGAACGCTGATTTCATAATTTGGGACCGAAAAGGTTAAGACTCACGGCCATTCCCGCGCGGCTTGGTTTAGCTCAGACCAGCGCACATTTCTATGGCTATTGAAACATCTGCCGTACTGTAGCTATGTTCCAGTATATACGTATTACAGTTTGGATGGCGGAGGGAAAGAAGAAAGCACGATTGGAGTTTAGCGACCCGTCAACGGCGTAGTCATTTGACGCGGAGCACGCGCTCGGATAGTTTTTGTCAGATATGGGGAAGAAATCGGCCGTGCCCTATTGTAAGGAACAGTTCAGGCATTTGGCTGGCGTGGTTTAGGGAAATCACGGAAAACCTAAACCAGGATGGCCGGAGGTGAGTATGAACCTTCGTCCTCCCGACTACGAGTCCGCTAGAGCTGTCAGCGACACAAATACTCTGCAAGTCACATTGAAGTGCATGGTAGAGGGTTCATCGAACCGCTTTTATGATGTTCCCCTACAGTTCCATTCTCGAATAGCTCGCGGAAAAAAGGGACACCTAAAACATTACGTTTTCGATCTGATTTCTCTTATTTTATGATGACGATCATGTCTCCCTATGTAGGTGGGACCTAACAAAATATGTTCGCATTCGGAAGAGAACGTTGGTGAAAGAAATTTCGCAAATACATCTCGTCCAATGAGTAATGCCTTTCTTTTAATGATTTCCATCCTAACTCATTCATCATTTCCGTGACACACACTCCCCTATATTGCGATAAAACAAAACGAGCTGTTCTTCTCTGTTAGTCCCACTTGGTGGGGATCCCTCAACGAGCAACAATTCTCCAAAACAGGACGCACAATGTGGTGTACCCAGTATCTTCGGTTATAACTGTTGCATCTTCTAAGCGTTCTGCCAAAGTTCGCTTCTCTACAATATTTTCTATGTGTTCTTTCCAATTTAAATCGTTTGTAATTGTTACTCCTAGATATTTAGTTGAATTTGCGGCCTGTAGTTTTGACTGATTAATCGTGTAAATGAAGTTTAATGCATCCAGGCATATAAAGCGAGTCGATTAATTCGTTGTGCTAAACATGTCAATTGGGCTGAAATTAATCTTCTGTTAATGATAGCAATTTTTTTTTTTTGCACCTTTAGGATTTTAATTGACGTTCAGAGAAACCATTTTTGTGGGAGTTTTTTGAAACGCGTCACATACACACTTTAAACTTGTATGAATAGCTTAAAACTTTGCACGAAGGTAGATAAATGGGTAAATTCAAATGAACCTTTTCATCGAATAGGCAGCAACCGTTCTTAACATTGCTTGGTTTAAAGTCAAGCTAAATTTAGCTCGTGCTGAGACTCGTTGGACGTCCACGTTGATAATATTTGTTAGTTAATTCAAATGTTTGTTAAGCTTATGGGACTTAACTGCGGGGTCATCAGTCCATCCATGCCCGAGGGAGTATTCGAACCCACGACGGGGAGTGGCATACTGTTTATATGTTAACAAAATCAAATGTTCAAATGTTTGTATAGCTTATGGGACTTAACTACGGGGTCATCAGTCCCTAAACTTACAAACTACTTATGAACTAGCTAATACTAAGGACGGCACAAATATCCATGCCCGAGGGGGGATTCGAACCCCCGACCGTAGTGGCCGTGCAGACCATGACTGGAGCGCCTCAGTCCCCTCGGCCACCGCGGCCGGCATATGTTAACACAAGCTTTTAAATAAGTACAGTAAAATAGTCGTAAAGAGGACGATTATTTATTTTTCGTAAATCATTGTTTATTTCTAATTAACAACCCATGTCGACTATGACAGTTAATCAACTATGGTAAAATAATAGTTGGGAACTTGATCAGATGTAAAAGAGAACTAGCTTCTCGATTTATCTGGCTGTTTCAAACAAATTTAAATAAAAAGATCTTTACATTAGCGCGTTTTCTTACTAGTTAACCATATTTTGCAGCACAGTGAACTCTCTAGGTGGGGGAGGGGAGTGAATCGGTAATAGCCTGTATCGCTGAGTGGCGACGCATTCATCCTAGACTTCCGCGGCATGTAGTGTGATATTGCGCGACATGAGAAATACCATGTTGGTTGACATTATCCTGTTACATGTGCGCGAGTATGTCAAGACTTTTTGATTTAAATGTTTTTTTATGTTGCCAAATAATTCGAAAAGCTCGTTCTTCTCATCTACATCTTTCACTCTGACAAGAAAATGTTCGCCTTTCCTTGTGCTGTGATAGGAGCATTTCTCATTCTGGTATACCGTTATGATCACATTTTATAGAAAATACCAATGTAAATACAGATTATATTTGTTGATGATAGCATACGGTAACTAAGCACAGAAATTAAATGGTTGTATCCTTGTAGGCGTAATTGTGCTACATATGAATGAACTACATGTAATTTGCCTAGGCACAAAATACTTTTATTGAATTCACACGTTATATAACAAACGCGAACTGCAAAGGAACAGTTTTAATGCTGGCGCAAAATTTTAACCCGCGAGAAATTGCGCCTTTAAAAGTTACGCGATCGATCGCGTGTATATCATTTTTCTGTCAATCAAAGACTAGTTTGTAATGTACTTAATATGTCTAAATAATTATTTCTAGTTGCGTTTATAAGAAAACACAAATATTTGACTGTTTAAAATTGGTAAACTGCCGATTGTTTCAAAATCACTGTGAGCAAAATGCTCACGTGCGAGTCCTCGCGGGTTATATTACAATACAAAAGTTATATTATAATACAAAATATTATAATTATTATATTATATTATAATACAAAAGTACTGTAAAGATCACTGAACCCCACACCTAACCGAAGAGGTCACTCGTGCGCCTTGCCATTGTCACGCGAGTGCACGAAAACTGGGCCATTGCCACAAGGGTCATATCGCTAAAAAATGTCGACAAACCTACCCGAGAAAAGCTATACTGTTCTTGTCGCGTCAAATCGTTAACTAATCTACAATAAACATACACTTCTGCCCCCGTACAAATTAAAAGATAGAGATGTGACTTATCGTGCGCGTTGGGGGGTCTTAAATTATATTTATCTGTGACAAAGTAAAATTCTTGTTTTTTACTTGTCTTGTGGGGTGTTGGATATTGTAGGCATTCGACTCATATATCAAGTACGGTCTTGCAACTACGATGGCACATTGCCAGAAGGAAAAGTTTTAAACTCTCCATGCAGCAACCAGGGCTTTGTTTCCCATTTCGGTGGAAGCAAATAGTAGACTGATTCCTTACAAATAAAAAAAAGGGGCCGAGCTTGATTTTGTCTAACACAAATTCAAATGTCCAAACATTTGTGGACCTACTGGACCAAACTGCTGTGGGTATCGGTCTCTAGACTTCCAACTACTTAGACTAAGTTAGCCATGCGCGCTGACTACGTGGGTGCGCCGGGACTGGAGCACACACAAAATTTTTCGTTTGATATAAGTAAAATGAATATTTCTCACTTGCCTTTATAAAAAGTAATAAACTATTAGAACACTGAGATGAAAGTTAAAAATTTTGACCTCTACAAAAAGTGATTTTTTTTTCCTTTTTTTTTCCAGATGGCTTTGTACAAAGATTGGCATCCGTTCTTTTCGGCTTGCTTTCATATTTACTGACAACTGATGCTCTACAATACGCCTGATTCCATTCGTCAACAATTGTTTTCAAATATCTCCTTGCCAATATTGAGCAATAATAAATAATCAAGTGATACAAAGCAGCCAATTACATTTTTTTTTAATAACAGCGGTGTGTAAACGAAGGCTTCGGCGGCCGTTGTCACTGTCAATAAAATTCTTCGGGGCTTTTGGTCGCATTGTCAATAAGTAAAATTCCGACCTTTCGGCCACTGTTGCAAGTGGCCTTTGTCAACGCAGTCAGCCAAACACATTGACAAAGGCCACTTGCAACAGTGGTCGAAAGGCCGAAATTTTACATATTGACAATGCGGCCAAAAACCCCGAATATTTTACTGACAACAGCGTTGTGGTTTAATATTTCAGTGCAATTGTTTTCAAGTAATCTGGATTGTTAACGTTTTGTTTGTTGAGACCATGGTTTGAAGGACACAGGAGCTTCTATTGTTGACTGAAGTGATTGTAAGCTTTATATCCTTAAAACGTTCGGTCGAAAAATAGTTTTGGGATCGGTCGGGCTGGGGACCCGATAATTGAAACACAACAAGTTTCAAACAGTACATTTACATGAAATAATGACTTTAGATTTTGTTTAGGTCCTACTAAATGCTCTATTCTGAATTACACAATAATTAATGTAAAAACAACTCTAAAAAACATGCTTCTTTGACGTAATATCTACATTACATAGATACTCTGCAAGTCACATTGAAGTGCTGGGCAGTGAGTTCATTTCTCTACAGTACCATTCTCTAATAACTCGCGAGGAAAAAGGAACACCTGTACCTTTATTTTATTATGACGATCATGTCTCCGTATGTAAGTGGGAGCTAACAAAATATATTCGCATTAAGAAGAGTAAGTCAATGAAAGAAATTTCGCAAATAGATCTCGCCGCAACAAATAACGCCTTTCTTTTAATGCTTTCCACCCCCCCCCCAAAAAAAAAAAAAAAAAAAAAAAAAAAAAAAAAAAAAAAAAAAAAAAAAAAACGAGCTGCCCTTCTCCGATTTGTCTCTTAATCGCCCGTCACTCCCCCCTGGTGTGGATTCCACAATGTGCAGCAACACTCCAAAGTAGGACGCACAAGTGTAGTGCAGGCAGTTTCTTTACTAGAACTGTTACATCTTCTAAGTGTTCTGCAATGAAACATGGTCTTCATTCGCCTTCCCTACAATATTTTCTATGTGTTCCTAGATATTTAGTAGATTTGGCGACCCGTAGGTTCGACTGATTTACGCTGTAACTGAAGTTTAATGGATTTCTTTTAGTGGTTCAAATGTTCAAATGTTTGTAGAGCTTATGGGACTTAACTACGGGGTCATCAGTCCCTAAACGTACAAACTACTTATGAACTACTTACGAATGCTGACCGTGACTGGAGCGCCTCAGTCACCTCGGCCACCGCGGCCGGCTTTGAATATTTCTCCATGATGACGATTTGTAGCAAACTGACCCACAAATATGTCTGCAACTTAACATTTCAAAATTACGGTATGTTGGAAAATGGCAGTATTCGTCCGTGGTAGTACCGCTGTGTCCATTGTCAACTTATTTGAAGGCCGCTGTACGCTGTAGTAAGAACGAATCAGCAGAGGGAATTATGCGCGATATTAATAAAATAATTTATTAATTATGAAAAATCGTAGGGGAGGGGAATTTGCGAGGGGGGAGTTTATGCGATAAAATACGGTGAGCAAGACTGCTTATGCCGTGCAAACTACCGCGTTTTTTTTTTTTTTTTTTTTTTTTTTCCATCTGGTAGATCTATGGTTCGCGGTCGTTCGTTTAGCTTGTTCAGGGTTGTTCGTTGAATGGTTGGCTCAGCTTTTTGAATTACAGAGGGCGTTTAGCCCCCTGACTGGGAGCGCTGAACCACGGCGCCCGGAAACCGCTCGGCTACTCCACCACGGCTACGCATGTCAGACCCGCGTACTTGTTCTAGGGTTGCCAGATCTCCGGGCGCCGCCCGGAGTGCCCGGGTTTGGAATGAATTCTCCGGGCCAATGACTCTTCATCTCCGGGCTTGAATGTAACCTTCATCTTAACTTTTCTTGTTTTTTTTTTTTGTTTTTGTTTTTACGACGCTTTTTAAGTACTATACTGATGTAGCGACGATCTACATCGAACTTAACGTAACTTAAACTAAGGACGAACACAACATCCATGCCCTAGGGAGGGATTCGAACCTCTGGCGGGAGCAGCCCCGCGCACCGTGGCAAGACGCCTCAGTGCGCTCGGCCATTCCCGGCCGACTCCTCTCTAGTAATTATGAATTACTTTATATAAATGTCAATTTCTTATTGCAACAAAACGCTACTTTCCTATTCTTCCTCTGAAAACTTTTCATTATTGCGTTGGTAGTAATCGGCTAGCGCATTGTTTGTTATCAGTTTACCGGCAATTTTTGGAATACTCGGATTGTGTGTGAACAGACAAGCTTACATTCACTCAGATTAGTGAGTAATAAAGTGAAATGAAGAGACGATATCTAAGTTCGTTCCGTGAAGAATGGTTGCAGGAAGAAAATTATAAAGAGTGGCTACAAAAAGTCGATACTGATGAGTGTATGTGTAAGTGCAGAATATGCAGTATCTGTTAAGTATGACGGAGTGAAAGCTGTGAATGAACATTTACAATCAGAAATACACAAAGCGAATATTACTACACAAAAGAAGAATCAGTCGCTTCTTAATTTCTTGCCGAAACAATTTTCTGCAGAAGACGACAATCCTGTTTGTTGGGGGGGGGGGGGGGGGGCGGCACGTCTGGTCTCCGGGGCCTGCCTCGTGTTCAATCTGGCAACCCTAACTTGTTCCCGTCGCCAGGCTCTTAAATTTTATTTGCAGAGTACTTATATAGATGTATATGTACTTCAAAACTACGAAGTTTTTATTGGGTTCATTGACAACTAATTTGTGTTTTCTCAGATGAAGCACTTCACAGGTGAAAATAAATTTTAATAAAAAAAGTAATGAATTTAATTACTAATAAAAATCTAATTTAGGAGACAATCTGAATAGCTCCCTTAGACTGTTCGCGGATGATGCTGTCGTTTATCGCTTAGTGAAATCAATTGAGCATCAAAAGCAACTGCAAAGCGATTTAGACAAAATTTTGTGCATGGTGCGAAAATTGGCAATTGACACTAAATAAAGAAAAAAAATGTTCAAATGTTTGTTAAGCTTATGGGACTTAACTACGTGGTCATCAGTCCCTAAACTTACAAACTACTTATGAACTACTTACGAACTAGGACGGCACAAATATCCATGCCCGAGGGGGGATTCGAACCCCCGACCGTAGTGGCCGTGCTGACCAAATAAAGAAAAGTGTGAAGTAATACACATTACAACTAAAAGAAATCCGCTGAACTTCAATTACACGATAAATCAATCAGACCTTAAGGTCGTAGATTCTACCAAATACCTAGGAGTTACAATTACTAACGAGTTTGACTGGAGCGAACACACAGAAAATATTGTGGGGAAGGCGAACCAAAGGTTACGTTTCATTGGCAGAACGCTTCGAAGATGCACCAGCTCCACCAAAGAGACTGCCTACATCACACTTGTGCGTCCCTCTCCTGGAGTTCTGTTGCCCCGTTTGGGACCTTCACCAGGTGGGACTGACGGAAGACATTGAGAAGGTTCAGAGAAGGGCAGCTCGTTTTGTTTTATCACGTTACGGCGCGGGGGGGGGGGGGGGGGGAAGCGTCACGGAAATGTTGCAAGAATTGGGGTGGAAATCATTAAAATAAAGACGTTGTTCATTGCGGCGTGATCTGTTTGCGAAGTTTCAATCACCAACTTTTAGTTCTGAATGTGAGGGAGACTTGACCATCCCAATAAAATAAGAGAAATCAGATCGAAAACGGAACGATTTAGGTGTTCTTTCTTCCCGCGCGGTATTAGAGAATGGAACGGTAGAGAAAAGTTATGAAAGTGGTTAATGAACCCTCTGCCAGGCACTTTAATGTGATTTGCAGAGTATCTATGTAGATGTAGAATTTAAATATGTAGAATATGCTGGCAATCCAGATCTCCCTATACATATTATTCAGTTACGAGAGAAAAATTCCCATTGTCATTCTGCATTTTGTATCCTCTGTACTGCGACCATCATAAGTTATTTAACAGCCCTAGTAACAAAACTCATCTACCACCTTTATTGTTTCATTACCTAATTTAATTCCTTCAGCATCGCCTGATTTTCTTAGACTGCATTCCATTGCCCTTCTTTTGCTCGTGTTAATGTTCATCTTATATGCTTCTTTCAACACACTGTCCATTCCGTTCAATTGCTCCTCCAGGTCCTTTGCTGTCTCTGACAGGTCATCTGCAAAACGCAAGGTTTTTATTTCTTTGTCCTGAACTTTAATTCCTTCCCCTTGCCTTCCTTTACAGCTTGCTCAATGTACAAATTGAATAACATTGGGGAAAGGCTACAACCCTGTCTTACACCCTTCCCAACCTCTGCATCCCTTTCATGCCCTTCAACTCTGATAACTGCTGTCTGGTTTTTGTACAAGTTGTAAATAACCTTCCGTTTACTATATTTTACTCCGGCGGATTTCAAGATATGAAAAAGTGTATTCCAATCAACATCGTGAAAAGCTTTCTCCAAATCCACAAAGCTAGCATGTAGGTTTGCCTTTCCTTAATCTATCTTCTAAAAAAAATGTTCAAATGTTTGTATAGCTTATGGGACTTAACTACGGGGTCATCAGTCCCTAAACTTACAAACTACTTATGAACTAGCTAACACTAAGGACGGCACAAATATCCATGCCCGAGGGGGGATTCGAACCCCCGTCCGTAGTGGCCGTGTAGACCGTGACTGGAGCGCCTCAGTCTCCTCTGCCACCACGGCCGGCTATCTTCTAAGATAAGCCGTAAAGTGAGGATTGCCTCCCGCGTTCCTGCATTTCTCCTAAATCCAAGGTCGGCTTCTACCAGCTTTTCCATCCTTATGTATATAATTCGTGTTAAAATTTTGCAATTATTACTTATTAAACTGATGGTTCTGTAATTTTCACGCCTGTCTGCACCTGCTTTCTTTGAAATGGGGATTATTACTGCCTACTGGAACGGATGTAAATGCTTGTAATTGTATCATATTGCAGCAAAGCGGGAAAACGAAGGCATGCATAAGTCCCCCCCCCCCCCCCCCTGCCTCCCCATTAATGTACAAATCACATTGCGTAAAGAATCAGTGGCGAATGGATTTTGGTCTTGGGGGGGGGGGGGCTGAGCCCATAGAACTTTCGTACCCCAAACTGATGTCTAACAAAAAAGATAGCTTAAAATATATAAATAAAAGTTAACTAGTGAATAGATTAGAATAGATCTACTTGCCTTCCTATGTATCCGTAGTGAAGGGATTTTCAACGTTGTAGAACACCTGGAAAAAGAAGAATACTTTTCAAAATAAGGACAAATGTGCCTTACCTTTAAGAGAATATAAAACTCGTTAGAAAATATTAATTGTTCAATACACTCACAGCGTATGATAATGAACAACTGATATTGTTTCTGGCGAATTGTCGGCGGTCAGTAGTTGTGTCGTGTACGGAACCTTTGATGAGGTACCGTACCAGTAAGCCATATGCTAGTACATTTACGGTACCAAAAGTAGCACAATTCGATGGCGAAATGGAAGGAATCATCAAAAATTTCTGGGCACCAGAGGATCCGTAATTATTTTATGTAGTATCTCGTCAGTGTTCGTTTGGTAAAGCCGTTGGATTCAGCAGGCAATTAGTGTTGACTGTGTTCCATGTCACAGAAAACTCTGCGCCGAAATATCGTGGCAGCAAGCCGCAAACATCCGGCAGTTTGCCAGAAATGTCATGTAATAATCTAGACACCGGAATAGTTTTTAATTTCACGTGTCAACAGTGCCCAACAAAAATCCATTAATTCTCAGTCTCAGAGCAAATAACTACATTACATAATTATATCCACATCACAGATTCGAAATGTCTGTGTGCTTTATCACACATATTTACATCGAAATACATAATTATATTATTTGACAATAAATTTAACATTGAACAAATGCAGATGCACATATGTGTAGGACCAAAGGTAGCTACAACTTAATATCTAATTAGCGAATATATGAAATCGCCTCATCAGTTACTGCAAGAAAATCTTGAAGCTTCGCTTATGGGTTTGTTGTGGACATTCTGTCGGTTTGTGTCAGTTTCTTCTCGGTTCCGCAGTCACATTTTGTGGCGATATAACGATGGTGTCTGTAATTCACTACAAGATTTCCAACGCTATGCACTTATTACAATTGTCCATTGGTCATCTCATGCACATCTCTCATTTCACCTCGCTCTACCTTTTCTCTGTTCACGTGTCATTCACGTGTCCATCATTTCCTGTCCCCCTCCACTCTTTCTGTCAGTCTTTTCCTCTCCCCTTCTCACGGATCATCTCCCCCACTTCTCTCGACCCGTCCCCTCCCCCTCTCTCGATCCACCTTCTCGTTCTCATCTACATCTACAGCTACATGGGAAACTGCAAATCACATTTCATGCCTGGCAGAAGGTTCACCGAACCACCTTTATACTACTTATCTCCCATTCCATTCTCGAATAGCTCGCGGGAAGAAAGAACACCTAAATCTCTCTGTTCGAGCTCTGATTTCTCGTATTTTATTCTGATCATCATTTGTACCTATGTATGTAGGAGTCAATAATATATAGAGCTGTGAGAGTAACGAAAAGATGCGTATCCGTATGTATCCGTTACTAAAAGAAACAGTACTCGTTACAAACGAATCGTTACTCGTTACCCTCGTTACCAGTGCCACCCACAAATACTGCCGCTACACTGTCTTTGAAACCGTGCAAAAATTTAAACTGTAAATATTACTTTCCCATTTAAATTTACCACGTACATACTGTATGCCTGCTTTTCCAGGCAATCATGTTACTGAGGAAAGGATTATTACAGTCCATTTCTCTCGTGATTAAAATACAATTGTCATACAAATTGATCAAAATTAGTGAGACCCACCCGCTACCTCCATTTTAATTACTGTTCCCGCACTTTACTTAGAGGCTTGGAATGTCAGAATCAATCGGAATATTTCGTGACGAATGCCAGTGTGACCATTCATGGTAGTAGCACTACATTTGAGAGCAGTGGGACTGTTGTACTATATTATGCGACACCAACAATTAAGATAATACCGTCATGAATGAAAATGTCTAGATGATAACTTTTGAGTACTTTTTACTAAACTTTTTTTTATAGTAGACAAGATGAAAAACAAATAATTAACCATTAAACTGAAACCTTTATAGGTAAAAATGACAATAAAACTTATGTTTGTGTTAAAAGCGGATGCCAGATCATCGAGGATTAACCTCCTAACAAGGGCCAAGAAATAGAGCTAATCCGAAATTTAAAAAAATAAATAAAATAAAAAAAGAAAAACCCATCTAAAATCGTAAAGCTACGCAATAGGCACTTGGAACTTCGTCATGGACGTCTGTATAAATTACTCGTCTCATAATAGATAGTATCACAGAACATATGCATTCTCCGTATTGGTTTTCGTTACATAGTTCGTATCGATACGATAGATGCGATAATGAAATGTATTCATGAGTAAGTTCGTATCCATACGGTATAGACGCGAATAACGAAATGTATTGATCAGTAAGTTCGTATCGATACGGTAGATGCGAGTAACGAAATGACTCATGTGTAACGATTCAGTATTTCGTATCAGCCAAAGTATTAGTTACACGGGACCGAATATATACGGTTTGCTACAGCTCTAATGTTTTCGCATTCGGAGGAGAATGTTGGTGATTGCAGTTTCGTAAGTAGCCCACGCCGCAGCGATAAACGCCGTTGTTGTAATGATTCCCATGGCAGATGCTGTATCATTTCCGTGACACTGTCTCCCCCGTATCGCGACAGTAAAAAAGAGCTGTACTTCTTTGGACTCTTTCGATGTCCTGCGTCAAACCCACCTCATACGGATCCCACACTGAGCAGCAATACTAAAACAAAGTTTAGCGGATTTCTTTTCGTACTCATGAGGACGACTTCACACTTTTCATTATTTATAGGCAATTGCCAATTTTTACACCTTAGTGATACCTGATTTAGATTGTTCTGCAGTTGGTTTTGATTTTCAGATGATTTTACTAGACGATAAATGATGGCGTCATCTTCAAACAACGTAAGAGAGCTGCTTAGATTTTTTTTTGCCAAATCGTTTATGTAAATAAGGAAGAGCAGAGGACCAATAACACTACCCAATGGAACGCCCTATATCACATCTGTTTTAGTTGATGCCTTAACTACAAACTGTGTCCTTTCTGACATCTGACACTAAATGTCTATCCAGTCGCAAATTTGGGGCGATTTACCATAACCATGCAATTTAATAAAAAGCCTTTTGTGAGGTACGGTGTCAAAAGCCTGCTGGAAATATGTATGTTCATCTCATCAGCCGCCCTCCTCGACCCATCTCCTCCTCCCTATGTCGATAAACAATTGCATATGTCTGACTACTTCCATGGTGATCGGTGATTTATTTGTAGGAACCCTCCACCAAGCACTGTACAGTGTCTTGCCAAATATATATCTAAAGAACCGTCTCCACGAAAACAGAAATTCATGTCATAACTTTCACGATGATCGGTCAGACGGTGTCGTTGTCTGTTGTAAGCGACCATTCTCTATGCATCGTATGAAATATTACCTACTCTGCTGTCTTCCTCACATTTTGAAGGTAAAGTGTGCAAAATTTCATCAAAATCTAAATACACTGCAGATGTGTATGAAATACAAACAAACAAATGTACAGAAATTTTTCTTTTTTCGCGTAATTTTATAGAAAATCATACACAGCACAAACGGAAGAAAATGAAATATTTGAAAAGCCTGGTTAAGTCTTACGTAAATTTGGGAAACCACGTGAAATGTGAAATAAACTGCAACATCAAGGAAACTTTTGAAATCAATTGTAATATTGATTTCGTGTGGCTCTGTGGCCAGGTAAGACGCAACTGGACGTTACTTGGCGATTTGAATATCCCCTAACCTATCCGAGTTATCCAACAGGGAAAAAGGGCCTGTAATTAAACGTGGAATGTGGACCACGTGTCATGTCTGGCGACTCCTCACATCATTCACACGAGGTGAAGGCTAGGTTTCAACCCAGAGTGAAAAAATCAATGATCAAAGAGAGTTTCTAACCCTAGACTTTTCGCTGTCGAGCACTTTACTGCAAACCAAGGCGTGAAGTATAAACTCAGCGCTACTTATTGGAGACTTGCCCAACCTAGATTACAACTTTTAATTTGCAATAAAGTATACTGAGGTCATTAATCGAGATAAAACTGCCCTATCCTTTTAAGTTGGATCAAACCACACGCAGTGCGCAAAATTTCATGAAGGTCTGTCGTCTAGTTTTGGAGTTAATCGTGGGCAAACATCACGATTTGATGGAATAGAAATTACAACTTGGTTATTGGAAGCAACGTAACTACGTAGTTGCTGCCTAAAATTACTATGGGTTCATTGTTTTTACTGTATTATGCAATTTTCCTTTCTAAATAACTGATTCAGTGATCTCGATTCTCGGCGACTCACTTTACGCATGCTCAAAGTCTGTTCTCGTCCACCTTTTCTCAAAAAGCTAAATGTTGGTGACGACGAAGTAAATAAATGCTACATATTCACAGACTAAACATTTGTGACAAGTAAAAATACAGATGTCATTGCTTGTTCCAG
This sequence comes from Locusta migratoria, assembly GCA_026315105.1. Classification (NCBI taxonomy): domain Eukaryota; kingdom Metazoa; phylum Arthropoda; class Insecta; order Orthoptera; family Acrididae; genus Locusta; species Locusta migratoria. The sequence goes on along the minus strand of CM048747.1, from coordinate 141,247,553 downwards.
AATCTGTTATAAACGCGAGGGTAGAGGAAAAATAGCTTTTTACCGGACGCGAACCCTCTTCCCCTTACGCCCCATTGTGGTGTCTTTAACCACACTGCCGTTTTCAGTTTGTGTGCAGCTAAATTATTATTATTATTCGTATTAGGTTCTGAAGACATTTATAGTTGATGCTTCATTAGTTGATATTTAGATAAGAGGTACGAATCCTCCCTCCGGCATGGATGTGCGTGTTGTCCTTAGATTAGTTTAAGTAGTTTGTAAGTCTATGGACTGATGACCAACGTAGTTTGGTCCGATAGAATTACAAATATTTGAACTTTTATTTATTTATTTAGTTTTTCACTCGCGGATTTTGCCTTCCATCCCCGATGGGGGGCTTCGAACCCCCGACCGCAGCGGCCGTGCAGATCGTGATTGGACTGGCACGCTGCAGACCGCTCGGCCACTGCGACCGGCTCATGGAGGCTTTGCTCATGCGCATGGTGAGGTACGGAAACTACACTGGTCAAAACAATTAGGGGATCACTTGAGATATCTAGGCAAGGTACTAATGTATTGTCATTGGCAGAATGAACTGAAATTGGTTCGATGTCTCTCTGTCAGTTCTACAGTTCTATGGAGTGAGAAAACAAAATTACGGAAACGCAAATAGTGAGGGGGCGGGGCAAGTTGGAGAGCTAATTTTACTTTATATGAGTTTTTACTTTATAATATAAATACATATCGATTTAAACGTTTTACAGATCAGACAGGTGGACAAGAAATGATTTACTCTTTTATTCGGCTTATATGGTCCATAAACGTGTTAGTATCTCAAATGTCTGCAAAACCAATAATTAAATTTTTATTTGATGTACAGGCTCATTGTTACTGGAGTGTCAGTTGGGAGAAAAATCCAAAGAATGAAAAGCCTAACAGAAGATTTAATACTTCCTTTTGTCATAATATGATATATTAAGGAAAAAAATGTTTGATAAGCTTAAGGATCTTAACTACGGGGTAATCAGTCCATAAACTTACAAACTATTTATGAACTACCTTATACTAAAGACGACACAAACACCCATGTCCGAGGGGAGATTCGATCCCCCGACCGTAGCGGCCGTGCAGACTTTGAATGGCGCGCCGCAGACCGCTCGGCCACAGCGGCCGGCGTATATTTAGAAACTGAATATATGACAACAAAATGTAAAGCGGCAAATGACAGTACTTTATCGTCACGGACTATAAAACCAACGGTCATAGATATTATGTAACAAAAGTATGATGATACGTGCGTAATTTTGTTCTGACTATGCCGCTCTATGAATTTACTGCACTTTGTCCTTTTCCTATTCCTTGGCTGGACCATTAACGAGTAGGAGTCAATTGTTCTTTTTGTTTACCTGAATAATTCGCCTGTGTAATATTTATCCCATAAGTGGCTGCATTTCATTGAGTCGGAAAATCTACGATTCCAAATCAGTAACGCTTACAAACGTAACAGAATGTTATAAATAAAGAAGGTATATTTACAGGAAAAGACAGATAGGCTTACACACGACTTTAGTCACCCCCTCTACTTCATTCCTGAATATAATTCTGCTTGTTAACAAACTTTGATTATTTTTGCATACATTTTGGTCGGTCGGGAGACGAGTATTGCAAGGTGGAAAATAATGACACCTTACAAATTATTTGATTACTGCTTTTATTTAAATAGTTAATAGAGAAAGGCGGCGTTACTTGAGCTATTTATAATTTATTACTTTCTCAGTGTCACTCAGAATTAACACATGGGCACAAACCAGTTATGACTTACGAGTAAATAATTCACTCTACCACCACTCACAAATAACCTGTTTCCAACATTCTGTGTAGCACTACTATTACGATTTACATAAAGCTAGGTGACAGCGTGAGACAAGTTTGGTTTAACTGTTTGAAAGGAAACAATGAAAAAAGAACGTACTATAGGTGATTGTCATGTTAGCTGCATTATTGGACTAACTGTATTGTCCAATTTTTTCCCACGTGCTGTTAAGCACTTTGAAACAAATATACCGCGATAATCGGAATTCAGAATTCATGTATCGCCAATAATGTTTGAGAACTGTATTTTGATCTTCAGTCATGAATTACAGGTGAAGTTAGGGTTGCAATGTGACACTATTTCACTAGGCCTTGGATTGGTAATAAATCATTACAAATAGCATTAAAGTAAAATCAGGGTATATAAATACAGTGCCCCCTATTTCGTTGAAAAATCCCACTGATTAACAAAAAATCGCCAAAAGAGCAGTGGCTGCGTGTCTTTAAAAATTCTTCTATTAACAGCGCTAACCGCGACATATCGCCCAATCTGGCCATCCTGCCCTGGTCATATACAGCGCTGTATCAGTAGTACACTATTTATTTGGTTCTTATTTGCTTTCGGTGGTAGAATTCAAGCATGTACTCTGCTCTCGCTAAGTTGTATACTCTACAAGAAAATATCTGAAATAGATACGTAAAACTGCAGTTACTTTTTCTCCCCTTCGGACCTGGATAACTAGTGAGCTTTGCCACTTTTATAGTGAGACACACTCACGTGCACTAATAATTTACCTATGTCATGCCTAATGAATTACCCAGGTCGTGCCCCTTGTATAATTATCATTTGATAATTTAATGTAGCCCGAACACAGTTCTAAAATAAGGCCATGGGGGCTAATGTTTGTAAAACTGGAGAAGAGAAATTTGTTGACATCGTATATTAATACAAGTGTTAGGTAGTCATTTCTGAAGGCATTTATCTGGAGTGTGGCCTTTTTCTGGAGTGAAACGTGGACGATAAACAGTTCATACATGAAGAGGATAGAAGATTTGAAATTCTGTGTAACAGGAGAATGCTGAAGATTAGATGGGTAGACCTCGTAACTAATGATGGAGTACTGACCAGAACTGGAGAGAAAAGAGATTTCTGGCTTATCTTGACCAAAAGAAGGGATCCATTAGTAGGGCACGTTCTCAGATATCGAGCAATCGTCAATTTAGTATTGTAGGGAAGCGTTGGGGTAAAAATAGCAGAGGTAAACCGAATCGTATAATAGGATGTGGGTTGCCATTCTCAGAGATGAAGAGACTTGTGCAATATAGAGTAGCTTGAAGAACTGCAAAAGACCAGTCTACGGACTGAAGACCATAACAACTTTGACTGGGTGCATACGTTTACCGCCCGATGTTGTGATTATGAAAAATTAATTATGATTCAGAATTAAGACATACACTTGAAAGAATTGAGTTCCACGCAGATTCGATTTGTGTTACTCATAATCAGAAGCAATATTAAACAATGAAGAAGGATTTTAGTACTAGAAAATTTCCATTTTATCCATTGTAATGCCCAAACATTTCGGGGTGCGCTCTTGACTACTATAGAGAGGCAACACCGCGACCAGAGTAAGGCAAATTGAACAACCATCCACCATGTTATAGGAAGTCAAGAGATGGGAGTGGTACATGACAGTACGTTAAAAGATTACGAAAATATAACTGTTTCCGCCTTTCAGTTTTAGCTGTTGTTGTTGTGGTCTTCAGTCCAGAGACTGGTTTGATGCAGCTCTCCACTCTACTCTATCCTGAGCAAGCCTTTTCATCTCCTCATAAGAACGACAACCCACATCCACTTGAATCTGCTTACTATACGCGTCTCTTGGTCTCCCTCTGCGATTTTTACCCCACACACTTCCCTCCAACGCTAAATTCACAATTCCTTGATGTCTAAGAATGTGTCCTACCAATCTATCCCTTCTTTTAGTCAAGGTATGCCAGAAATTTCTTTTCTCCCCAATTCGGTGCAGTACCTCCTCATTAGTTACGTGATCCACCCACTTAATCTTCAGCATTCTTCTGTAGCACCACATTTCAAAAGCCTCTATCCTCTTTCTGTCTACACTGCTTATCGTCCATGTTTCACTTCCATACAAGGCAACACTCCATACAAATGCCTTCAGAAAGGACTTCCTTAGGCTTAAATCAATATTCGATGTTAACAAATTTCTCTTTTTCAAAAACGCCTTTCTACCCATTGCCATTCTGCATTTTATATCATCTGTACTGCGACCATCATTTGTTATTTTACTGCCCAAGTAACAAAACTCATCTACCTCCTTTATTGTTTCGTTACCTAGTCTAATTCCTTCAGCATCACCTGATTTTCTGCACTCCATTACCCTAGTTTTACTCTTGTTAATGTTCATCTTATATGCACCTTTCAGCACGCTGTCCATTCCGTTCAATTCCTCTTCCAGGTCGTTCGCTGTCTCTGACAGAATTACAATGTCATCAGCAAAACGCAATGTTTTTATTTCTTCCCCCTGAACTTTAATGCCTATTCCAAAATTTTCCTTGCTTTCCTTCACCGCCTGCTCATTGTACAAATTGAATAACATCGGAGAAAGGCTACAACCCTGTCTTACTCCCTTCCCAACTGATGCTTCCCTTTCATGCCCTTCAAGTCTAATAACTGCGGTCTGGCTTTTGTACAAATTGTAAATAACTCTCCTTTCCCTGTATTTTACCCCTGCTGACTTCAGAATTTGAAAGAGTGTAGTCCAGTCAACATTGTCAAATGCTTTCTCCAAATCTACAAAAGCTAAAAATGTAGGTTTGCCTTTCCTTAATCTATCTTCTAAGATAAGACGTAAGGTAAGTATTGCCTCCCGTGTTCCTTCATTTCTCCTGAACCCAAACTGATCTTCCCCGAGGTCTGCTTCTACCAGCTTTTCCATCCTTCTGTATATAATTCGTGTTAATATTTTGCAACCATGACTTATTAAACTGATGTTTCTGTAGTTTTCACACCTGTTTGCACCCGCTTTCTTTGGAATGGGGATTATAACATTTTTCTTAAAGTCTGAGGGTACTTCGCCTGTCTCATACATCTTACACACAATGTGAAACAATTTTGTCATGGCTGGTTCTCCCAGAGACTTCAGTAACTCTGACGGGATATCATCTACTCCAGGGGCCTTGTTTCGTCTTAGGTCTTTCAGTGCCCTGTCAAATTCATCTCTCAGTATAGTATCTCCTATTTCATCATCATCTACATCCTCTTCCCTTCCTACAATAGTGTCTCGAAGTTCATTTCCTTTGTAGAGCCCCTCTATATACTCTTTCCACCTTTCGGCTTTCCCTTCTTTGCTGAGAACTGGTTTTCCATCAGTGTCCTTGATATTCATAGAGCTGTTTTTCTTATCGCCAAATGTTTCTTTTATTTTCCGGTAGGCTGTATCTATTTTTTCCCTATTTATACATTCTTCTACATCCTTGCATTTGCCTTCTAGCCATTCCTGCTTAGCCATTTTGCACTTCCTGTCAATCTCATTCCTTAGTCGTCTGTACTTCGTTTTGCCTGTTTCATTTACTGCATTTTTATACTTTCTCCTTTCATCGATTAAATTTAGTATCTCCTGTGATATCCAAGGATTCTTTGTAGGTCTTGCCTTCCTACCTATTTTGTCCTCTGCTGCCTTCACTATTTCATCTCTCAATTTTACCCATTCCTCCTCTACTGTTTTATTTTCCCCTGTTTCTGTCAATTGTTGCCTGAAGCTCCCTCTGAAATTCTTAAGAACTTCAGGTTCCTTCAATTTATCTAGGTCCCATCTCCTTATATTCCTACCTTTCTGTAGTTTCTTCAGTTTCAGCCTACAGTTCATAACCAACAAGTTATGGTCAGAGTCTATGTCTGCCCCTGGGTATGCCCTACACTTCAAAACCTGGTTCCGAAATCTATGTCTTACCAGAAACAATATTTCCTCCGAGTATAGTTCATGGATATTTTATATACATCATTTCTTAAAAGTGTCAGCAGCTTTCATTTAAGTATTGTGCCGTGGAGTAGCCGAGCTGTCTAAAGCGTCTCGCTGCGGAGCGCGCGGTTGCTCGCCGTGGAGATTCGAGTCATTCCTGGCACATGGGTGTGTGTGTTGTCCTTAGGTTAGTTTACCTAGGTTTAAGTAGTTTGTAAGCTACGGACTGATGACCACGCAGTTTGGTCCGATAGATCTACAAACATTTGAACATTTAAGTACTGTGCCCCAGACGATCAACAGCATTTGCGACTAAACGATATGGTTTACAAAGTGTAAGACCGATCTACGTTAGTTTTTGTACAGTTTTCAACAGAAAATTTTCAAAGAATTACAGAGGTTTCAAAGACTAATTTTCCACAGTAAGTTTACGTTAATTTCAATTCATTTATTGTTCGAAACAGAAATTGTTGCACAACCCAAGGAAATACAATCCCACACTTGACACCTAATCAGTGGAATATGCAATTAAATTTGTGGCTTGTCGAAGCAATAGTGAACATTGTGCTTATCTTTCACATGAATCAGATAATGTCGTGGGAAAGGCGAACCAGAGACAGCGCTTTATTGGCAGAACCCTTAAAAGATGCAACAGAACCACTAAAGAAACTGCGTACATTGCGGGTGTTTTTTTTTTTTTTTTTTTTTTTTTTTTTTTTTTTTTTTTTTTTTTACCTAGTATTGGTGCCCAGTGTGGGATCCTTCTCAGGTGGGTTTGACGGAGGACATCGAAAGAGTTCAAAGAAGGGCAGCTCGTTTTGTATTGTCACGATACAGGGGAGACAACGTTACGGAAATGATACAGGATCTGGGATGGGAACCATTACAACAACGGTGTTTATCGCTGTGGCTTGGGCTACTTACGAAACTCCAATCTCCAACATTCTTCTCCGAATGCGAAAATATATTGTTGCTTCCACTTACATAGGTAGAAATGATAATCAGAATAAAATGCGAGAATTCAGAGCTCGAACCGAGAGATACAGGTGTTCTCCCTTTCCGCGCGCTATTCAAGAATGGAATGGGAGATACATAGTATAAAGGTGGTTCGATGAACCCTCTACCAAGCACCTTAATGTTATTTGCAGAGTATGCCATGTAGATGTTCCGTATTGTCCAAACCAATCCCCGTGGAAGTTTTAGATGCATGACTTCGCACTGGACACCAAGACTATACCTAGGGCAGTAGAATGACGTAACATACTTTTTCTCCCCACAAGGCTAGGTGCAAAACTTCAGCGCGGGGCTCTTGCGCCATCACGCATCCTCCCCTCTCCGCCCCTCTCATTCACCTTCGTCACGTTCAAAAGAATTTCCTTAATGACGTCCTACCAATATATCAAAATACTTGCTACTACAGATCTTCTGTTCTGATAGGAAAATAACCAGAGAACAATTTTTAATAAGCTGACATTTACCAAAATGTTAATAATAAAAAATAACTTAGCTATAAGAATCTTTGAAATTTAATGAAATTCAAAATCGAAAAAGGTTCACAAGTGTTGTTCGGGATATACACTTACATGTTTTCAACACTTGACATGCTCTATATTTATTTATAAGAAATTAAATTAATTATAGGTTATAAACACGAAGGGTATTCTGCTTTAGACACTTGACACAAAACATCTTTTCCTTGCTTTTTGACGAACAAATTCATCAATAATATCTTCAAAACCTAATTTTGAAACTACGTCGTGTTCCACTGACAACATGAGAAGTGAAGACAGGCCTTTCTGCGAGATGCTTCCTCTGAAATAACAAAAATACGTTTCCGAAGGCTATTAAACGTATGCAATTAATTTTCCTATTTCCCTGTCGATCTCTGTAGCTCAGGGGCAGCCCCTCTGGCAACCAACGTAAGAGACTCAGGTTCGAATCCCGGCAGAGGACTGGGTGTTGTGTGTTTGTCGTCATCGTCACTTTCCTCATTATCGACACACAAGTCGCCAAAATGGCGTCAATCAAAATACCAGTAGGCGGCAGTCGGGCATCGACAAGCTGTCGTCAGACGCCGTTTAGTTACACGACACTGAGCAGAAAACTGAGTATGAAATCAGCATGTGATATGAAATGTGACAAGCCCAGGATTGGGTTATCAAATGTTGTACCAAAACCTCCTACACCACGTGAAAATACATTAAATGTCCATCAGCCGAGTCAAAGTAGTCGAACCCTGTTCCCACCCCCAAACGGAACGGTTTTTCCATTCCTTTGTTGGCCACATCCCTGCTAATAGATCCACCCTCCAGACATTTTCGAGCGTCTAGCAACCCATCTGATCTTATCTTGCGGTAGTTTAAGTGAGGTCAGAGTTGCTAACGTACTGTAATCGAATCTTTAAAGCTGCAATTTTTTTGCCTTTCAGTGTCAAGTTTTCATAGTATGTGCATGCATAATGTCTCGTGCGAAATGTGTAATTTGTGACAAACTGTTAGAAGATGGAACACAGAGGAATGTTGCGAGAGAAAAAGGTTTGAAATCTTTCATTCGAGCTAGTAAGAAAAGACAGGATGGCAAGTTTCTAATATTTAACTAGAACAGTGAAATTGAGGTTCATGAAATATGTATGAAGAATTACGTGACAGGAAAGTCTATTGCTGCTTATTTAAAGAGGGCTCAAGAAAATCCTGAATCAAAACCGTTACGTTCAATACCTGAGTTTGCCTTTAAAACTAACTGTTTCTTATGTGGAGAGGAGGTGCCTCTGGACTGCGCCAATATACAAATAAAAAAGCCCCCCTCAAAACGTAATTTGGTATGACCTGTGAGGAAATTAGCCGTTAGAAAAAATGTGCTCACACTGGCGAGAAACTTAAATAATGAATATGGGCGCAGTATAGTACGACGTGTAGAGACAGTTACTGACTTGGTAGCAGCAGTACCATTTCCTGTGCATGAGAACTCTACACCAGATTCTAAAGACTTCATGGAGTTGGCAGACCCCCTGGAGGTGAGGTGGAAGATGCTATGCAAGCAATTTACTGTTTTCGAAAAAACAAAGATGAGGAATGTCAATTCACCGTGGAAGAATTGATGGAGTAGAATGAATGTGATTCCCGTCCACATCAGAGTACTATCAGAAGACACCTGCTTGGGGACGACATTTTAATTACAACAAGCAAACCTCACTAACTTCATGGATCCTTCAGCCCATGCAAAGGAAATAACAGCTGGTTGTGAGAAGTATTTGATTGCCCTATATGGTGGTAACCACACAACCACTATACTCAATAAGCTGAGGTATAAGCAATACGTCAAATGAGCCTATGGCTTCCATACGTCCCACTGAAGCTGCGGCTCAACAACACACCTTCAAGCCAAACTACGTGGATCCGCAGCAATGGGGCTGGAAGTTGACAAAAAGTGGGTTGGTGCCCATTACCACACTAAAACTCCCGGCTCCTAAGAGGCTCCTGCAACTTATATCTTCCAAATGCAAGACGGATTGACATGATCGGTGTGAGCAGGACTTTCCTGCACGAAACTGTGCCAGCAATGTGAAGGATTGTGCTCGAACATTGACGACACTTTGAATACAGAAGACGAAGAGGACTTGGACGAGCCACTTGCAGCACCACTGTCTGAAGCAGCTGAGGTGAAAGAAGGTATTAAATATTTTGCAGCATTATGCGTCCCTATTAGTCAATTTTTCTCTGTCATAATATTGATCATCCAATTACATTTTTTTTTCAGTTGAAGATCAACTACTGACTGTTCGGCCTGGACTTTGCAAAACCCCTGATGGTTTACCTGGACCTTACGTTGCTCGAGATCCTTTACCTGGACCTTCACGTGACCAAGAAACATTGCCTGTGCCGAAAATACCCAAATGGAGACGAATAAAATATCTGTGCATATGAAATCAGTACAGGCATTTCTTTATACAAGAATCGACACACAACTTTGTAACGATATTGAAACTCTTTTTTTCCTGGTGGAAAACCAATAGGAAGAGATGACCCAATCTAGAACTCGTCATTCACTCATTTCATGATACATGTATTTCATGTTACTCTGTAACTTCAACTTTCTGTTCAATGGCATGTACCTAATGTGATCTAAATATAATTTGATAATGTTTTTTCAAGCATACTTTCTCTTTAATCCATTAAAAACATCACTTTTCAATGTAACACATCGAAAATATAGCGCCGATGAGAGATATGCAGGTTACACTATAGGGCGTAGAAACCATTGCTCGTGAATTTCTTTTTGGTGCTTTTTCCATTACGAGAAAATGGAATATTATAGATGTCCCTTGTAGGAAATTTAATGTACTTTCACGTGGTGTAAGGATTTTGTTGATAACATGTATATTTCTCGAGGTGTAGGGCGTGCAAGTGTGCGTTTTTTACTTTTTCGCAGAAGGGCCAAATTTTTTTGTTTTTCATTGAGTTCTAGCGCCTATACTGCTCGTCAGAAAATCAAACATGAGTAGGACATTTTGTAGTAAATTTTGTCTAATTTAATTTTGCTCAGAATGAATATCTTCGAGAAACACATAGTTTTCGAGATATAAGCAAGAAACTGAAAATCGTGCGAAAATTTTGAGGTTTTTGAGTTTTTCGTTGTGAAGCCGACCTCCTACAAGGTAGAAAAAATGAAATTCGAACTCACCGCCCCCAAAAACATACATGACCGTTGAGAAAAAAAACTTTCGGAATTTTGTTACGGAAAAACCACCATTTGACTGGGCTAAATGTGTCGCACGAGTGTCGGTTTTTCTGTCCTTCACTTTTATATTATGAAGTGCTTCTCCCGGCTTCTGCGACCTTTCTATATGTAACATGCTGGCCTTCTATCTTCAATACTGCTGCATGAAAAGTTGGCGCTTGATTATGTAAAACATAAGGAGGACATCAGAGCATCGGGTTTCCAAATAAATAAATAATTGTATTTTTGGGCATTTTTTCACTCAAAAAATATGATTTTAGTGATCCATAGAGCCGTAAAACTCAATGGCTGGCATCGAGGCCAACCATCTGGGACAGCTAAATAAAAGTAATTGTTTGTATTCTACGTCTAAAAGTGTACAAACTTCCTCCAGACCTTCTACATGCACAGAATATGCGTTGAAGTAATAATAAATTTGTGAATGACACACTTTAGATCGACTGGTAAACAATCTTCAGCTGTCTATAGCAAGCATTATGCACTAAGCGCGCTGCACATCCTACACCAATAATGTCACGACCAAGCCAACCATTTACTTTGAGGAAAATATCGTTCGTCGTCGAGACCGTCCACCAAAGCTTATGTTGGCATCGTCCCCGCAGAATGTTACAACCTTATCATTCAAATTATATTCTGTGATACTATCACGTAGTTTCCAACAATATCTGCAGCTTCACCAGGATGCGCTTTAAACTGGAGAATTTGCACACATATGCCTTAAACAGGCGAGAAATATCGAACAAGTTCACGGAAGAGCTTTGTGTTTCCATGATTAGATGCATAAGAAAGAATTGTAATGCAGTTCATTTTGCAGATTTCTCGCTGCAATTCATCACGGCACTGTGGAGCTAGCACATTAACAACAATGGCTTCGCATTTTGTACGGCCACAAGTGTATTTAGACTCGAAGCACTTCTGGACGAGTTTACACATACAGTCACTTGAACGAAAGTTATGGTTCTCTTGTACTAATGGAAGACGCACTTGCCTTCCGCGGCGGCTAGTTTAAGTTCTTGGTCATTTGGAACAACTTGCCGAAGGAAGTTTGTTAAACTTCTCGAAGATGCGGCGCTGATAACTGATGACTTTGTATTTGGTTGTTTTCAAATATATTCTATGTCGTACTTCCCTGCATGAGAAACAAAAAAACTCTCCTTCAACGGACATCGTGGTCTGATCTCCCTCTTTTTTATTATGAATGCATATCTGTGTTAAAAAGTAAATAAATGATAGTCTATGTGGGTTTGTTCGCTTAAATTTTATTTAACCCGCCTGTTACCGATGAATGCCTACCGAACCACAATTACTACGTAGGGGTATATCAGACCGCATTTTTATTTATATATTTATATGTAACATAAATGTTTATGATTTTCTGTTTTTCCCCTGCTTTGTTAAGTACTGAAACGATTAAAATCGGATACTGAAAGACAATCCATAGTAGTTGACGGTTAACCCTTAAAAGCAGAGTTATCACACTGTTTATGACACTGAATTATGTATACATTACTTACTTCTCTTGAATTTCGGAACTGTAAACGCAGTGCATTTGGTCATTGCGAAGTTGGTTATAGTGTGTACGCGCTACAATACTCACGCCAACCAAACAATCGCAAAAGGGCTACCGCTAGGGAAATCCAGCTCAGTAATATCAACTTCAACGCAAGTATTACTGAATGTCTCGAACGCGTCAGCAGACAGGTCGTGTAAACGCATTCGGTAATGTGGTATGTTAGGTTTGGTATATGATACGGAAATAAAGTGTATAACACTTTTACAATGCTAAAAATATGAGAAGTTACGTATTGAAACGTCCCATGACCGAGGCTTGGATTTTATTTGTAAAAACCGGAACATTTAGGCGTCCTGGCTGAACACAGGTGTTAGTGACGATTTTTGTGTTGTGATGCCCAGTGTAAAGGAGCAGACACAATACTTGCAAGTACAGACAGAAGTACCATGTAGTACGTAAAAAACATGCCAAGATTTGTTATGTACGATTTCCCTCTTTTCAGTAACTTAAAACGACTACAGCTGTGTAAGAGCTGCATAAAATCACTCATGGAAACATCACGATGTATTTATGTAAACAAATGCATTAAAAGCGAGAAAAATTCTAAATGCATTGTGCTAAGCATAAAAATAGATAATTTGTGCAGTTTTTCAGTGTTTAAAGTGCAACAATGAACTCAGGAAAACAATAGGTTTTAACCTAAAGATCCGCGCTCTGGTTATTAGTCACAACGATGGTAGAGAGCGCGGAGAGGCGCTAAAAAACATTGAATCGCGTACTATTAATTTAAGCGTGAGAAATAGTCACGTGTTGACACTGGATATTACTGTAGTGCATCATCTTAATCCCTGGTTTCTTCGACTCCGATACAGACATAATTTTCTAAATCTGAGATCCACTCCAATGGCCGAAGTTGTGTCACAATTGGTATACACTTGAATTACATTAAAAGTAATTTTAGAATCATAATTACGGATGACAGTTTTCAAATTACGTTCTAATTAAGAACCGACCGAATATTCAGTATCGGCCAATTTCGGCCAAAATACTGTTTTCGACCGTAATTTCGGTTTCGGCCAAAAATCAGCCGAATCTACGGCTTTGCCGGAACTAGCTTCTTGACCTTCCTGATGAAGTCTGCTCGCGTTAGGGATGGATGCAGTCTACAATAACGCTTTTCCTCAGTTGACGGCGCGTCGTTTAACTGCTAGGAGCCTATCCTCGCGCGAAAAAATTGTGGGTATTTTGTTGTTAAGCACAATATAACGCAATCGTATATAATAGTGATATTCTTATACCAAGTTAGTTACAATTTAACTCATTCAGTATTGTACGTAATGGAACGGGTATATTGTATTAATGTATTATCTTGAATGAGAGAAGGCTTTAACATTAATACGGGTGCAGAAAACAGTTTTCGTAAATTTAAAACTGACAACAATCATCCTGTTAGTGAGAACTGTCACCTTATTTTTCGAAATACTTTTTGCGGCACTTATTGAAGTTGATTTACTGACTGTAACTTAAATGCATTATGTATTTAAGAATGCCAGAAAGGAGGTATGTAAAGTTGTTTGTCGATTGCAAAAACGGAAATGAAGATGACAATAGAAAGTCAGCGTTAACAAGAAAAAAATTGTAAAAAAGCTGCTTATGAAGCAAATAGTTATTACTTCCTGCGCATTTTGTGTTGTGCTATTCATGTCCAGGCTCTAGCATTTCGTGGTATCTACTTGGCATGTCTGTTGTGTACCTAAAGAGTATCTTTCATTCCTACAAGATGTGCAGGACTGTCGAATTTTTTTGTGGTTAATTCGAAGTGAACGGGACCAGGATCATCTCAAACTATCGAAATTTATGCGCGAAAGAGAAGTACATAAATCAACTTCTATTTAATACAATTTACGTCGCGATATGATGGTGGTGTGCCTTTTTTGGTGAAGACAGAATGTACCCGTAATTTTTGTTTTATGACTCTCGGAGTTATGCGAAACTCGAAATTCCGAGACTCGAAATATCGAGTCTCCACAGTATCGAGTTGTAAGTAGCGTCACAGTTCGTAGTAATCGATGGTAAGGCATCGGCTAAAACAGAGGTGATATCGGGCGTTCCACAGGGTAGTGTTTATGGTCCTCTGCTGTTCCTTATTTACATAAACGATTTAGGGGAAAATCTAAGTAAGTCTCTTAGGTTGTTTGCAGATAACACCGTCTAGTAAAATCATCTGAAGATCACAACCAACTGCAGAACGATATGAATAAGATATCACCATGGTGTAGAAATTGGCAATTGACTCTAAATAATGAGAAGTGTGAAGTCGTCCACATGAGTACGAAAAGAAATCCTGTTTACAAGATAAATGAATCAAAAGTAAAGTCCGTAAACTCCACAAAATACCTAGGAATTACTATTACTTCAGACTGAAACTGGAAAGAACACGTAGATAATGTCGCCGGAAAGGCGAACCAAAGACTGCGTTTTATTGGCAGAACCCTTAAAAGATGCAACAGAACTACTAAAGAAACTGCATACATTACTCTTGTTCGTCCTTTTTTGGAGTATTGCTGCCCAGCGTGGGATCCTTATCTGGTGGGTTTGACGGAGGACATCGAAAGATTACAAAGAAGGGCAGCTCGTTTCGTATTGTCACGATACAGGGGAGAGTGCGTTACGGAAATAATACAGGATCTGAGATGGGAAACATTACAACAACGGCGCTTATCGCTGCGGCGTGGGCTACTTACGAAACTCTAATCGCCAACATTCTTCTCCGAATGCGAAAATATATTGTTGACTCCCACTTTCATAGGCAGAAATGATCATCAGAATAAAATAAGATAAATCAGAGCTCCAACAGAGAGATTCAGGTGTTATTTTTTCTGTGCGCTATTCGAGAATGAAATGGGAGATAAATAGTATAACGGTGGTTCGATGAACCCTCTGCCAGGCACTTAAATGTGATTTGCAGAGTATCCCATGTTGATGTAGGTATAGATGTAGACACCGAAAGACTTGCACCTGGCAGTCAGAAAACGAACCCAGGTGGGGTCAAACAGCCGAAAATCCCACACGGAATCGTCACAGTATCGAGTTCAATTTACTTCTTTAACTTACTTTATTGTTTTTAGGTAGACAATGTTACAACGACGAGAGCGGAATCCAATTTGTAAGTACTTCAATAAAAGTGACGTCGATTTGTCTAAACCTGCTCGCCTCCCGTGACATCTTCTACGAACTCCTGGTGAGGCTTACACACAGTAAGAAGGCTTAATACAGGGAGGGAATCTTGAGAAATGTGAAAAAACTAGTGGTTGGTGGTGTAATGTAAATTTACCGAATTTTTAACTTAATTTCTCAAGTTTCGCTTTCGGTCGAACTAGAATAGGAGTCGAATATTCGGTTACGGTTTCGGCCGCAAATCATTATTTCGGTCGGCCTCTAGTTCTAATGTTTTTCGCGAGGCCTCTAGAAGCGCGGGGCCCTGTGCGACTGCACCGTTTGCATGGCCGGCCCTGTTGCCGACATTCTGTGTGCAGGTGCGATTGAAATCAGACTCAGCGGGCTTCGTTTTACACATGTTGCCGCCGTGGCGCAAGAAGGACGGCGGCTGTCCCTTTAAAACTTGCGCCCGGATAGGCTCGGCATGCGTGGCGGCCGCGTGACGTAACGCATTCCGCATGCGCCAAGTCTCCTCTCGGTCGCCTCTCTGCCTCGCCTCGCCTCGCCTCGCCAGCAGCCGCCGCGCGGCCCGTTTTTCTGAGAGCGCCGTGCCGCCGCGACCGTGACGTAATCCCGCGGTACAGGCCTGTCCGGTGCGGCGGCAGGTAAACAACTTCCCTTCCTTTCTCCACCACCTCTGCTTTTTATTTTAGGTGAGCGGCGGCGCGGACGCCGACAACGGCAAACAGACGGACTCGGGAGGAAGAGGAGCCAGGGAGAGAGCGCGCAGCCAGCTCGCGTGTTTTATCTCGCTGGCGTTGTCACATGGGAACGACCAGTCCGCCCTGCGGGACGGTACCTACCTTGCGCCCTGCCGTCTGCGGGGCGTTCGTCGTCCTTCCTCTGTCCCTCCCCCTCCCCTCCATCCCACCTCTCACTTTTTTTTTTTTTTTTTTCTTTCTTCGCATTCTCTTTTGCGTTCCACGCGGCGCGGCTGTCTGGTGGCCAGTGAAACGAAAATTTGCATATTCGCTGTATCCGTTTTAGCCCTGGTTCGCGGGTGTGGTGTCATCGAACTGGTTGCTCGTCGAATTATTGCCAGCGTACATCGGATGCTATGGCGCACGGTAGCCCCGACTTCGTAAAAAAGCACTTTGTGGTTGTTTATTTTCTATAGCAATCGTCAATTTAATTTTGGAGGAAAGTGTAGGGTATCTAAATCGCAGAGGGAGGCTAAGCGACGAAGACAGTAAGCAGGTTGATACGAATGTGGGTTTCCGTGTTTACGTAGATGAAAAGGCTTGGTCGGAGTGGCTGGCTCATCCTTTATTATCCTTGTGATCAGGCAGCCACAGTCATCAGCTGTAATATTTTCGCACATTTAACACTTGCTCTACACCTTCTGTGATTGTTCTTAAGTGTTATCCCTCTCACTAGAGTGTTTACTGAAGCGCTCTTTACCTTACGGATTTCTGCTCTGGAGCCTAGGATATTTACTTTGTTCTGCGTTTTGCTGCAATACCTTCGATTGGAACAGGGAACTGGTGACCATGTAACTTAGTCCCCTTAACAATCCTAAACAACAAAAAGCTTGGATAGACTAGATCCAGCGTGGAAAGCTGTATCATACCATTATTCAGACTGAGGAATATAAAAGAACAACAAAAACAATATGTATTATTTTGAGTCAGTGGCGTAACTATGGGGGGGATGAGGGAGAAAGAACCCCCCCCCCCAGAACACGAAAAAAAAAAAAAAAAAAAAAGAAGGAAGAAATCGTATAACAGCAATCTGGTAAAGGTAAAGATTGGAAACTTGGGGTGTTTTACCATAAGCTTTCATTGGATGGGAGTGAATGAGTTTTTTCAACGGGAGTGGTAGATGGTAGTCTGTCTGGAAACGGACTAAAATTTTGCTCGTCAAACAGATCTATTCCCCCCCCCCCCCAAAAAGCCAAGTCCTAGTTACGCCACTGTTTTGAGTGTAATAGTCTTGACTATTGACAGTGACGAAGTGAACAAGAAAACTCGCTCATGAAAAAAATTCTTAAGGCCTACATTATCGTCTGGAAAATTTTATCAAGAAATTTCTTTACACCAAAGGTGACCTACTTTAATATCAAACAGTCCTTCTTCTCAGAAGCGCTCTACGTAATTGAGACACCATCATTAATCGTGGGTCGCGCGGAATGGCCGCGTGGTCTGGGCGCCGGAGGTTCGAGTCCTACCTCGGACATCTCTCTCTCTCTCTCTCTCTCTCTCTCTCTCTCTCTCTCTCTCTCTCTCTCTCTCTATGTGTGTGTGTGTGTGTGTGTGTGTGGCTTCTCCTTAGTGTGAGTTAGCTTAAGTAGTTTGTAAGTCAATAGCAGTTTGATCTAATAGGTTTATAAACATTTGAAAATTAATCGTGAGTGTCAATGTTATAGAAAAAATGGAACGATTGATACTGCGGAAAATTACCTGACCTAAAAGGCAAAATCGCATCGGAATAAGCAAAATTTTAGAACACTATTCACTGGCGGATTTTTTTTTATTTGCACAAAAATATCTCTTAAACCCTATGGACGTAAATAACAAGAATGCGATTAATCAAGAAAGTCATCAGAACAATAAACAGGGCCCGAAAAATCAAAGTATGATGGCTAGCTGACACTCAGAAAGACCTCGAGAAAATCACTGTCAAAACACGGGAAATACAAAAATGTCATTTACTTTCATATTCTCACGTGCAAATAAGTAATACAAAGTAGTCTGAAACAAAAAGATTCATGATGGATGCTAGATCGACGTCGGGCTGCTAATGGAAGGATGAAGTTATGGAAAGAACAAAGGTAACTAGTGATTCTACATTAGTTATTAGGCATCTGGTCTGTATAGACAACTCCTCTTTTGAAAAAAGTGACCTAGGGATAGAAAAGAAACTGAAATCGCTTAATAAAAGAAATCAATTGACCTTATGTGATAATAGTTCGTCTCTACAATGAGTATGCGAAAAAACTTTCCCTTTCCAAAAGCGGTGTCCCGTATGGTTGCTAATGGTCACAAAAGACCACAGTTGTTTCCTTTCTTCAACAAGGGTCGTCAAGCAGAAACGCAAACATGATCATGGTTTAGACCTACCGCCGGCCGCAGTGGCCGGGCGGACTGCGGCGCGCCAGTCACGGTCTGCACGGCCACTACGGTCGGGGGTTCGAATCCCCCCTCGGGTATGGATATTTGTGCCGTCCTTAGTATAAGGTAGTAGCTAAGTAGTTTGTAAGTTTAGGGACTGATGAACCCGTAGTTAAGTCCCATAAGCTCTGCAAACACTTTTTTTATTATAGGCCTACCCTTTACATTATAGTACTTCTTGCCACTCTCCACTATATTATCTTTTGTGCCTTATCTATACTTCTAACTTTTCCCTCATTCATTTTTATTTCTCTGTTTTGAAGTCGAACGATAGATGATAAGATCATACGAAATAACCTATCACTCTTATTCTTGGCACTGACGCATCTAAACTGCACTTTACAAACTGTTTATTCCGTGAAAAACTATGACAATGATTGGCTGTGTCTAAAAGTGCAAGGAATCGGGGGAGGGGTAAAGGTAACGCTGGAAATTTTCCAACGTGGAGAGACAACCCCTGGAGTCGGCCATGCACACAAAACTATAAGCCTATATCTCCGACGTCGGTCTGTTGTAGAGGTTTCAAAGCATGTCTTATCTTCGCGTATTAATACTTTGCTGTAGCCCTACCGTAAAACTCCTCTGTAATAATCGACAGAGGTTCCGAAAACAACGATCGTATATTCGTATGATATCCCTCTTGCAGGAGTGGTTGGAAGACCATTTGAGTTTATTACTATATGGTATGCAAGGGCAGGTAGAGGTTACAGGTGGAAAGTCGGCGCCAGGTGAGCAGGGTGTCGCACCCCCTGTGGCCACAGTGCGGCTTGGAATGTTGTCCAACCGCCTTTGGATCCTCTCCCGAGGCAAGTTTGTCTGCACTTGTTGCAGCTGTTTCTCTAGGTGTCGCGAGTGGTACAGGGACCGAGGGCCTTTCCAGTGTCATCCTACACGAGCTCAATGAGGAAATGCTCCGGGGATCTTGTTGGAGACTAAGGACTTCCCAAAGACACACGTGCTGTGTGTGGACATTCATTATGTTGTTGGAACACAGTTCCAGGGGGTTGTGGCAGGGGCAGGGCGTGCAGACACAGAATATCTGCCACTTATCGCTGTTCATCTGTGTCTGCCAAAGCACTGTAACCTTCAGTAACAAAACAAAATCTTGTAGAGTGATCCATTGGTACTTAAATTCTAATAGATACAGGATGATGCAGTTTCTTAAACGTCCAGCATGAATTATTAACTAATTGACGTAACGGTGGCGATCTGCTTTTTCTAACATACCCATGGTAACACTGCTCAGCGCTCGGCTAAACTCTGCATCTACACCCACCGTAAAGAAAATCAATAGGATTAGTAGGTTAAATATGTATGTTCCAAGTATACTTCGATACAGATTTATTCTTGTTACCCGAATCTAGTATTCCAAACAGTGTAAATTCATTCTAGGGTTATGCCCACTAACCAACTTTGTAATCTTAAACTTTCTATTGTTTACTTGCACCGAATGATACTTAAATTGTAGAACTGAGGCAAGAGATCGACTAAACTCAAAAAACAACATGATTATTAAAATCAGAAGCTTTAATAACTCTTCTTCTCATTGAAATAATTTATTTAACCATTGAGAAGGAAATAAAGGCGTCTCGTTGCAGTAATTTCTGAAACCTATTTCAAGTTACAGTCGCAGATTCCGATCCATAATGGATAAGTTTTAAATTGTAAGAGGCACACCCGTAATCCATATTGTTTAAAAATATCTGACGCGTCTTACGGCTCGGAAAAAAATTGTGATTTACCTCCGTCAGATGTATCTCTTCACCTACAATTGGTGGCCCTTTAGTGATAGGCAATGTCTACTTACGTTGCCCCTGACAATTATGAACCAGTGTTTATGTTCAAATTGTAGTAAACCTATTGAATCAAACTGCTCTGGTCATCAGTCTTTTATTTTTTATTTATTTATTTATTCATTAAAGGTGTCTATAAGTTGTCATTCTTATTACCATTCTCACAGAATGAATTGGCTGTGGTTAGAAGAGGCCACATGTACTCTGGAGTGGTGATAACTGCACAGCTCAACCAATACTAAGAAAAATAGCCTTACGAAAAAAAGTCTTGCAACACAGAGTATTAAACTCGCTAGGCAGAATGATCTCTTTTCTATGTACTGCCGCTGAACTTGTTCTGGAAATTATTGTTCAGTTTTGCCATCGTGGATTTGACCAAATCATGTACGTACGGTAACTTCTTCGATAAGCATGTTTTCAATGCAGTACACGTCCTTCCTCCAATTTATAACAGCAGCAAACAGCCAAGCAAATAGTAATAAAAATCATCGAACTGTCTCCGTCTCTAATGACCTCGCTGTCGACGGTACACAAATCTCCATTCTTCTGTGTTTTTCCCCTCTCAAAAATGTGAATATCTAATACTGAGTAACAAGGGATCGTAACTTTCCCGTCGGAGGTTGTCCATACCATAAGTTAGTTTAATTAGTTTGTAAGTCTAAGGACTGATGACCACTGCAGATTCGTCCCATAGCTTTAAAAACAGTGGAGGCATCTTGGCACGGGCACTACGTCAGTTATGTTTGGTGGATAGTTTTAAAATTTGGGGCCGCGGTGGAGTAGGCGAGTGGTCTAAGGCACCTCGCTGCGGAGCGCGCGATTCCTCGCTGCGGAGCGCGCGGTTCCTCGCTGTCGGAAGTTCGAGTCCTTCCAAGGGCATGTGTGTGTGTGTGTGTGTGTGTGTGTGTTGTCCTTAGGTTAGTTTACCTTAAGTAGTTTGTAAGTTACGTACTGATGACCACGCAGTTTGGTCCGATATATTTACAAACATTTGAACATTTTTTTTTTAAATTTGGGTTTGACATGTGACGTGCTAGGATTGTCCCAGCAGTTGTGGTAATCATTGTTACCGCTTGGTGTATTGGTAAGCTCAACTGCTTAGTAACCAGAGACTCGGTTTCAAATTCTTTTCCGGCACAAATTTTCAATTTTCCAAAGTGGTCAATTAAGTGCCCATAACCAGCTAACTTGGCATACCCTGACTAAAAGAAGGGATCGATTGGTAGGACACATTCTTAGACATTGGGGAATCGTAAATTTAGCATTGGAGGGAAGTGTGTGGGGTAAAAATGGCAGAGGGACCAAGAGACGCGTATAGTAAGCAGATTCAAATGGATGTGGGTTGCCGTTCTTATGAGGAGATGAAAAGGCTTGCTCAGGATAGAGTAGGGTGGAGAGCTGCATCAAACCAGTCTCCGGACTGAAGACCATAACAACAAACAACAACCAGCTAACATCTTTAATTCCTCTGTACCTATATTGGTCTCTTACAACATCAAGGAAACGCCCGAGCATATTGTCTTCGTTCGACAACTGAGTCACTAGTAGGCTAAACACTGTTTCGCCATTTCCAGAAACGGGTCTTTACAGAACAATTTCTTTCACGAATAGTATTCGTACCAGTTAAGCCAGGGAGTCGGAAATATGGCATTACGTTATCGAACATTGGTAATATCAGCTACAGTGTAGATGTAATGTTGTTTAAAGTGGATTCATTCCGATGTTGCCTTGAAAGATCAGGACGATCCGGGTTCGAATCTCGGCCCGGCTAAGACGTTCACTTGCCTGTGACTTATTTCAATGTCTTAGTGCAGCTAAAACCACTCATTTCCTCCCCTTGTTTCTGCCTTCCTCTCATTAAATGTGCGAAGCGATGTAAATGCAAAGGTGACAGTTTCTGTTGTGTACAGCAAAAACGCGGAGGTGACTCTGATGGTAATGCTGTATGATGAAAAAATAAATAAATAATATAGTGTGTACAACGTTTCATATTTTGCTCTTTGAGACAACGGAACCATTCACCTGTACGGATGTACAGGCTAAATTGACATGAGAGCAACCTGTTATACGTACTAAACTTTAATGTAACATAGCCTGTTTCCAACACTTTTTGCTTGTTTCCTGGCCATCTAAATATTGCATACATTGGTTGCATTTACCTTGTTAATAATTGCCTCAGTGACATAGTTTACCTACGAGTCACTGGATTCGGAGGTAACGTTCGAAGTAGTTTCCGCCACTGGTACTTAGTCGAAAAATTAAGAAGAGGATTTTGATTGTTAAGAAGACTTAGAATTTGCTTTTGCTCAAGAGAGAATCATATTGCTATAATTAACTATGCATGATGCACTTTGTATCATATCGCAACTGTTTGTTTTAATGCGTTAGTCGAACATTAATCAAATTGCTCTGTAAGACTACACCTCCACAGAATCAAGATTCGAGGCCATTGGATATTTATGACATTTATCGCTTGTTATCGCCTGTGCCAATAATTTGTCACTGTGAAAAATGCCGAGTTGCACTTTTATTCGAAGTCCATTGTAAACTATACGTTACACTATAATTTGCAAGGTCAGTCAGTTCGAAGGTCGGACGAAACCAAGCCAAGTGTATATCACCTCCAGTGGAACAATGCCTAGTAAAGCACTGTGGTGATCAGAACGTCGCGTTGATCTGAATATCAGTCGTCAGGATATGGACAAGTAATGGTTGCGCCGATTCAGTGTTTAACCCTTTAATGCATGAATTTTTATATGAAGCTTTAAAAACTACCACAAATAATGTATAGCGCGTATACACTGGCAAAAATATTGAAAAAAAATCGTTAAAGTCATTATGCGCTACTAGCAAAAAAACGTTCAAAGCTGTCAAGTACGTAGTACTTCCATGATGTACCAGATGCAGGAAACGTCACTATTGCGTCGCTAATCTTTCCAGAAAGTAACTCATAATGCAACAGCAGTATTTGATTGACTACTTTTACATGGCAAAGTAGGAATACTAAAGTAACCAAACGCACATGTTAGGAATAACTCAATGCAGATAACTAACTGATTAAGTAGCACTCTATAATTTCTAGGACGAGCTACTTGCATGTGTAACACTATGTATAGAAGCAGCTACAAATGAATTTGTGGTAAAATGTTGATCAGTTTGAAAAATAATCGAAAAAATAAGGCATGTAGCTCATCAGCTACACTATGCTTTAAAGGGTTAAATTATTAAAATTGTTTCAATACGGGTGACTAGTTACTGTCATTGTGTCAGCCGTATGGAGTTATATGAAACTAATTTTGATTTAGTATAGAGGTAGCTGTTTAATCCAAAATGACTTAGCTGGTGCATTGAACATGAATTTAGAGCCTCAGAGCTGAAAACTGAGGAGGATAGGTGAGGATGGAACTATCGGTGAACTCAAATGTTCAAACGTTTGTAGAAGTTATGGGACTTACCTACGGGGTCATCAGTCCCTAAGCTTACGAACTACTTATGAACTAGATAAGACTAAGGACGGCACAAATATCCATGCCCGAGGGGGGATTCGAACCCCCGACCGTAGTGGCCGTGCAGACCGTGACTGGAGCGCCTCAGTCCCCTCGGCCACCACGGCCGGCTATCGGTGAACTGAATTGTCTCAACAGACCACAGACATATATTATTAGACTGACAAACTTGCCTCTGTGACTGAAGCCTGATACCGCCATCTTGCCTCACCTCACGTCAAAAAGTTTCCATACGGTATATTATGGTCTTCTGATACGATATGATGTTGTAAGCTTTAGCCTATTAGTTGGTTTGAACATGATTTGCATTTGAGCTAACAAATCCTCAATAGTTGAATTTAACAGATAGACCTTTTGAGAAGAACGTGTTACATACGCTGAAATTTGACTTATTGCCCTGGCAGCCTCACGTGATGTTGTCAATCATGTGACGTTGGCATTAGCCATTCGCTTGACGATGCAAATTGTTTTGTCATGACAACTTCGTTTTACGAGGTCAATTATTGTTACTAAGTGTATGAGGGCACATACAAAAATCTGTCAACTGTAGAGCCAGCACCCCCTATAGGGGGTGCTGGTAGAGCACGGACAGCATTATTTGTTTACTTCATCATCTCTACGAAACACTAATTAACTCAAACTGTATGGATTACTAAGACTATCAACATCTTGATTAGGGCTTACTACCGTTTTGTTGATGTTGCCAACATAATCATACGAGGCCACTGAGGTGGTAAGTAAAATTTTACCGCTACATACATTTAAATCAGATTGTAATTATGGGAAAAACACTGAAGAATAAAGCTACCTGTTATTCACAACAAATGGCTCAAACGTTTAACGTTGTTGTTACCGCAATTCCAGTATTAAACTATGACTTTGTACATAAAAGGTCGCCAACCATAATCTCACTTTGAAAATCGGGTACTAAGATAACGAATTGACGTGATGGACAGTGTGAATACAACGTGACATGACGTTACGTTGACGTGACGGACAGTGTGAATTGGCCTTATATCTTCGGTTTGCCGTACGAAAAATTACAGCTACATACAACACTCAACCAATATGTCAAATCTCTAAAGACAGTGCAGTTACGTGGATCCATCCGTATTTTTACAAATGTTTTCTGAAAAGACACATACGACTGCTCACACGTTTATAGTATAGAAGTATGGCGGCAAGACTTCAGTGACACCAATGATACTGTATATGGGCTTGCCAGTCTAGTAATATATGTCTGTGCAAAAGACTGATGATAACGCACGTTTAAAAGAAAGAAAAAAACAGCAGCAATGACTTGAGAGAGTAGGAAATACCATTAGATGCCCTAATGGCTGCGGCACTTATGGTAAACATGCGAGTCTCTCTCGATACACTTGACGCCCGTATGAAGGCGACAACGCAGTCAGCTAGCGGGCAGGTAAGCTCGGCGCTGGCCACGGAACAAAGCAGCTGCGCAGGCCGGTAAGTAAGACCGGGCGGCCTAGCAGGCCGAAGTATCGATTGGCGCTGAGGCGGCGCGGCCGGCGGCGCTGGGCCCGTTAGATTTGGTCAGTGTCGCGAGGCGCTGCCAAGTGCCGCGAGGACCTCGCTCACAAGACGCGACTGTACTCGCGGGCCCCGCGGCGTCGGCAGCAACGGCTGCGGCAGCGCCGGGCAGCGGGGGGGGGGGGGGGGGGCGGTGTCGGCAGGGCGGCGCCACCAGACCTGCCGCCGGCCAGCCGAGTGCAAAACCGGACACCTGCGCCCGCCTCACACAATAAAACTTAGCCGCTTACCCTCTCGCACGTCGCTAGTCGTTCGCCATTTGCCTAGCATCCCTTCCCATTTGGCTCTTCATCCGATCGGGCACACCTTCTCCGACAAGGTACCCATTTGTTCTTTATCTGTATTATCACTGGAAATCCACAATACTGAGATTGGACTGTAATACTTTAAATTCTGGTTGGGCAGTTGAACGAAGTTATAAAAACTTGAGTAAGTTGACTTGTCTCTCACAGTTAAGTACCGTACGCAGAGAGAAGAATATACAATCTGGTTAATGAACTTCTGAAATTAGTTTCCTCCTACCTCACTCATGAAACGTTTGGTGTCACGCTCTTTCCTTCTGATACCGATGTTAGGGAAAAATACAAGGAAAAAATCTTCGAAATTACGAAATTAAGCTAGATGCGGACTTGTCTACTACTCATATAGTCAAACAAACTGAGTGAACACTAAGAAACTTTTACTTAATTCCTCCTGGGAGGGGGTTGCAATCTGTGCAGGTTTAAGAACATTTTTCCATACAAACAACGTATCACTTGGCGCCCCCTACACCCCTTCCTCAGAAATTAATCGCCTTTCATCAGACCAGAGACGTTTGTTGCAGCTTTCTACCCTGGTATAAGATTGGCATTTAATACTTTAAATTCTGTTTGGGCAGTTGAACGAAGTTATAAAAACTTGAGTAAGTTGACTTGTCTCTCACAGTTAAGTACCGTACGCAGAGACAAGAATATAAAATCTGGATTAATGAACTTCTGTAATTAGTTTCCTCCTACATCACTCATGAAATGTTCGTGTCACTCTCTTTCCTTCTGATACCGATGTTAGGGAAAAATACAAGGAGAAAAACTTCGAAGTTACGAAATTAAGCTAGAGGCGGACTTGTCTACTACTCATATAGTCATACGAACTGAGTGAATACTAAGAAACTTTTCTTTTACTTAATTCCTCCTGGGAGGAGGTTGCAATCTGTGCAGGTTTAAGAACATTTTTCCATACAAACAACGTATCACGTGGCGCCCCCTACACCCTTTCCGCAGAAATTAATCGCCTTTCATTGGGCTCTTGTCGTTGTTGTGGTCTTCAGACCAGAGACGTTTGTTGCAGCTCTCTAACCTTGTATGTATCCTCTCAAGAAACAGCAACCCACAGCTATTTGAACCTGCTCACTGCATTCGTGTCTTGCTTTCCTTCTGCTAATTTTACCCCAGTCTTTCTTCCAATGCTAAATTCACGGTTACTTGCTGTGTGTGAATGTATCCTTTTAGTCAAGGTATGCCAGAAATTCATTTTCTCTACAACTGTGTTCAGTACCTCCACCTAATCTTCAGCATTCTTCTGTACCACCACATTTCAAAGCCTCTATCCTCCTCCTGTCTGAACTATTTGTCGCCCATGTTTCACTCCCGTACAAGTCAACACTATACTCAATTGCCTTCAGAACAGTCTACCCAGTGGCGTAACTAGGACTTGGCTTGGGGGGGGGGGGGGATAGATCTGCTTGACGAGCAAAATTTTAGTCAGTTTCCAGGCAGACTACTATCTACCACTTCCGCTGAAGAAACTAATTCACTCCCATCCAATGAAAGTTTGTGGTAAAACACCCCAAGTTTCCAATCTTTACCTTTACCAGATTGCTGTTATACAATTTCTTTTTTTTTTTTTTTTTTTTTTTTTTTTTCGGGTTCTGGGGGGGGGGGGGGAGATTCTATCCCCCTCATCCCCCCCATAGTTACGCCACTGAGTCTACCTTATACTTAAATTAATATTCGACGTTAACAAATTACTTTTTTTCAAAAACGCTTTTCTTCCAATTGCCATTGTCCATTTTATCTCCGCTGTACTGCGACCATCGTATGTTATTTTACTGTCCAAGTAACAAAACTCATCTACCACCTTTATTGTTTCGCTACCTAATATAATTTTTTCAGTATCGCATGATGTTTTTCGACTGCATTCCAGTACCCGTTTTTTGCTCACGTAAATGTTTATCTTATACGCTCTCTTCAACACACTGTCCATTCCACTGAATTGCTCTTATTGCTGTCTCTGACA
Source organism: Locusta migratoria (assembly GCA_026315105.1). Lineage (NCBI taxonomy): Eukaryota > Metazoa > Arthropoda > Insecta > Orthoptera > Acrididae > Locusta > Locusta migratoria. Next base: position 141,220,076 of record CM048747.1, on the reverse strand, counting down.
GAATTACAATGTCATCAGCGAAACACAATGTTTTTATTTCTTCACCCTGAACTTTTATTCCTTCTCCAAATTTCTCCTTGCTTGCCTTCAAAGCTTGCTCAATGTACAAATTGAATAACATTGGAGAAAGGCTACAAACCTGTCTTACTCCTTTCCCCACAAATGATTCCCTTTCATACCCTTCAACTCTAATAACTGCTGTCTGGCTTTTTTACAAGTTCTAAATAACCTTCCGTTCCCTATATTCTACTCCTGCTGACTTCACTATTTGAAAGAGTGTATTCCAAACAACATTGTCAAAAGATTTCTCCAAATCTACAAAAACTAGAAATGTGGAATTGCCTTTCCTTAATCTATCTTCTAAGAAAAGTAGTAAGGTGAGTATTGCCTCCCATGTTCCTGTATTTCTCCTAAATCCGAACTGATCTTTCCCAGGGTCAGGTTCTTCCAGCTTTTCCATTCTTAATATTTTGCAATTATCACTTATTAAACTGATGGGTCTGTAACTTTGACAACTGTCAGCACCTGCTTTCTTTGGAACTGGAATTATTATTATTGTCTTGATGTCTGAGAGTATTTCGCTAGTCTCATACCTCTTGTGTAAACCAGTTGAAATAGTTTTGTCATGGCTGGTGCTCCCAGAGTTTATATCTGCCAGTGCACATATCCTACAGTTTAAAACCTGGTTCAAAATCTGTCTCTTACCATTATGAAATCCATCTTGTACCTTCTGGTGTCTCATGGTCTCTTCCTCGTATACAACATTCTTTCGTGATTCTTAAACCAAGTGCTTGTTATGATTACATTATGTTCCGTGTAAAATTCTAGCAGATGGCTTTCCCTTTCATTCTTCTTCCTCAGTGCATATTCACATACTATTTTTCCTGTCTTTCCTTTTCCTGCTACTGAATCCAGTCTCCCATCACGATTAAATTGTCATCTTCCTTAACTGAATGTTCAAAATGTAGGGCTTATGGGACTTAACTACGGGGTCATCAGTCCTTAAACTTACAAACTACTTATGAACTAGCTTATACTAAAGACGGCACAAACATTCATGCCCGAGGGGTGATTCGAATCCCCGACGGGGAACGGCCTCGCGCATCGTAGCATAGCGCTTCAATGCGCTCGGCCGCATCTTTCTTTAACTGTGTGAATAATTTTCTTTACCTCCTCTAACATTTCTTCGATCTCCTCACGATCAGCAGAGCTACTTTGCATGTAAACATAACATGTACTACTGTGGTTAGTTTTGGCTTCGTATCTATCATAACTGCTAACAAGACTACTTCCGATATACGAGATAATGTATAACTTAACGTGGAATGACGCACAAGGCACCGCTGAAAATTCGCATGATGATGGAACGGGTGTTTACACTCGGTACTTAGAGGAACCTATTTTCTTCTTCTTTTTGTTTTCTTTGTAATGGCTGTATATTATGGAGGACTGGATAGTTCCGAACCAAATAGCCGGGACTGTAGTATATCATTTCAAAGATGGTATTACTTTTACTTAATTACTAAACTAATGTGCTGATTGTAATAAAAATGATGCAGTAATAAGATGCCGTCTATAATACAGATTAGTATTTTTTTAGAAAGAGGAACTTTGTTGTGTAACAAATAACTAAAATAAACTCTTCCCTATACCAGCACGGTTTCAAATCCTGAAGAGCTGTAGGGAAGTCATCACAGTATCTGTATTTGTAGAAATAAACTCTTTACATGACTTTCTGCTGTCCGTAAAAGGCAACATAAAAAATTCTATCATCTTTTTATCTTCATCTCTTTCTCGCGTTTCTCGATAGCATGCATCATATAGAGCTTTTACGGATGTAATTTCACCATATGGATTTCATCCCGTTACACGCATCACAAGACGCTTGTGATGCACAGTGTCAAAAGCCTTCCGGAAATCAAGAAATATGGAATTGATTTGATATCCCTTGTTGACAGCACTCATCACATCGTGTGAGTAAAGAGCTAAATGCCTCAAATGCGATGAGTAAGTCGCGCCAATTGTATTCGGAAGCTACAGGGTATAAGTCGCAATATGACTATACAGATTTCAGTTTTCCGTTATTTTCCTAAACCACTTACCTCTGAAAAGTACGAAACCGATTATCTTCACTTTCCTTGTCCATTACGAACATGAGGTCCTCGTTAATGGTCTTGTCGATGGAACGTTAAACCTTAATGATCCTTCCTTCCGCGATAAGGAATGACGTAGCTGACTACTTGCTGGAAGATAAGTAGACAACACCAAGAAATAACTAGCTAAACTTGAACGAAGATCAGTTTTTTGCGGGTTGCCAGTTTCTTTATCTAGCCTTTGACTAACGTAGTAGCAAACATGGGACACAAACACCTCACAATTTCGAGTAGGTGTACTTTTAAGAATTTTAATCCCTTTTAAATTTCTTGTTTTGCATATCAAAGTCTTTAATGCAAAGAAAATAATCATGAAAATACGGAACATTAACAGCAATCAACCATAGGCAAATTGGAATCCAGATATATTTAGAAAACAACTGCACACCTCGTAAACTAAATGCGTTTATATGTTTCACTTTGCCTAATAATGAAATTAAGGTTTTGAAACATTTTTAATTCATTCTCGGGGAACCAATAGAGTAGAAAATATAAAGTTTATTGTCTTAAAGAAAACCACAGGAAAAATCGGAGTCCTCGAAGTCACACTGCACTGCCGGTATATTGGTTTCTTGCAGAAGTAGCAAACATTGTTTTCTGTTTGAGTCAGAGCCTATAAGTACAGAATTACTAAGTTCCTCCATATTTCAGACATTTACAGTCTGAAAATATCAAGCAGATTCAACTACAATAACGGAAAAAGTTACACAAACAACGTAGTGCAATCAAAATGACCGCGAGTTATTTCTAGACGGACGTAACTCACGTTATACAAGCTCTGGAATAACACCTCACAGTTTTCCAGTCAGCTCACTACTAAACTCGATGCTAACGAACCGATGGACGCAACAATAAGAAGGGAAATGGCTAAATCACAACTGTTAATAAAACGCGCCGTCAGGAAGACTATACCACATTAATCAAGGGCTAGCAGTGGAGGACTGGTGAATAATGTTGACGAAGATGCTCATGGAGCGGATGACTATTTTGGAAAACTGCTAATTGTGCATTACTTCAAAAACACATTCGTTTCTATTTTTTGACATAATATTTATAATATAATGTTACTGTCTCTCTTTATGTAAAATAACTGAGTGCTGGTGCATTCTTTTGTGTTCTCATTCGTGTGTTAACGGACACTACGGCTGCTCTGGTTCAACGCCTTGAAAGATTTATTAACACATTCCATTTAATTACCATGTTGACCTTTAAATATCGTACCCTTGCATTTCTTGTTTACAGATTCAGTATAGCCTGAAAATAGCTTTTTATTTATTCAAAAATGTTCAAATGTTTGTTAAGCTTATGGTACTTAACTACGGGGTCATCAGTTCCTAAACTTACAAACTACCTTATACTAAAGACGGCACAAATATCCATGCCCGAGGGGGGATTCGAACCCCCGACCGTAGTGGCCATGCAGACCGTGACTGAAGCGCCTCAGTCTCCTCGGCCACTGCGGCCGGATTTTATTTATTTATTTTTTGCAAGTAAGGGTCATGAAATTGCTGTGTGTCCCTTTTAAAGGAACCATCTCAGCATTTGCCCGCAGCGATTCAGTGAAATCGCCCAACTCGTTAATCTGGATGTCCGGAAGGAGATTTGAACCTTCCTGCTACCGAATGAGAGTTCAGTGGGTTACAGTCCATTGGGACACCTCGTTCGGTACAGTGCAGTAGGCTGTAGCAGGATAACGAGTGCAGTCTCATGTAACAGTGTGTGAAGATGGTTGTTTTTTCCTCCCTTACGAAGGTATTGCCCCTTTTAATGAACACTAAAATAGTTCCTAACTGAACATTTCTGGTAGGGCCGAGGAAGTAATCTTTTAATTTTTCGAGATCCGCGCGGGAATTGCCGAGCGTTTGTAGGGGCCATTTCAGGGAGTGCGAGGCCGCTCCCGTTGGAGGTTCGAGACGTCCATCGGGTATAGATGTGTGTGTTGTCATTACGTTGTTCTCATCGCTGGACTCCGATTAGTTTCACCTGTTACACAATTCAAGAAGGACGTTAAGTCTAATCCTCATTATCAGAGTGTTTCTGCCGATAATATATTTTTACCTTACTGTGCACATTGAATTTCTGCATAAAAATGTGAATAGTTCGCAATCATTTTCCCGAAAAATTGTCAATGGTTGCATCACAGAAGACAAAGCCTTACGTGAAACGTGTATGAGAGAACGTCCGGGTCCGTAAAAGTGAAATCATGACCATCAGGTCTGGCTAAGACAATAAGGATGTGAGTAGAAACTGCTGCACAAGTCTAAGATATGGTGGAAAGCTGAGAAAAATTGTTATGCGAAAACGTACGCAACTAATTTAAAATTATAAACAAGCTGTGACGTCGTAACTAACCACTAAATTTGAATATTCACTATTCGTTTGGAGAGGACAATTTCAGTTTGTAGCTGATTGTCAATCAGCGATCGAACAAAGACTGCGAAACGCGTCTGATGATTATTAAAAACGTAGTTCGATTAGGAATATTCTACGTTACACAGCCAGAAAATAAAAAAAGAGAACTAAAAGAAAAGTAGATAGATGTCGAGGAGGGTATAACGGTAGAAAATAGGCTTTTACTCGACATAATACGAAAGGAGACGTTTATATGTCACGCATATTACGACACAAAACAAAGGTGCAGTGGCAGACGTGCAGCTCCGTCTCTCGTCCTTTCGCCGACACGTGCCCGCCGGCATATGAGAGGGTCGCCCTCTCTCGTAACTCACAAAGCTGAAACCACGGTCACGTGATCGGACGCGCATGTCTGTGGGGAGGCAGCGGAGGGGCGATAGAGGGGTCGCAGCTGGCCCGTGGGTGGGGAAGGGCGCCGTATAAATGGAACATACATTTCATTCTGAAGGGAATCAGCTGATCGTGCGTGCCGCAGACGCGGCACCGCTGCCCTTCATTTCTTTCTTTTCGAAAGCCGTCTGCCCGGCTCTCTCCCGTCTCGTGTCTTACGTAACAAGCTAGCGCACAGTGGACGTTTATTTGATAAAGCGATCCTGTTTAAACTTTCGTCCGTAGTAGCGAGCACCGTAGGCTACAGCGCAGCATCCTCTTTAAGTCGGTTGATTCATGGGTGTGTTTTATGAATGCTGGAGAGAAGAGGCGAGCGAGAGTGGTCGGATAGAAGGGGAGAGGGCGAGGCGGAGAGAGCGGCTCGTGTGACGAGTGCTGTGTGCAGTCAGTGAGTGGGTTAATGGTGTGGCATGAAACAGCTGCCCGCCGCCCGTACACGCACGGCGCCGCAGGCTGCGGCTTCCGGAGTGGGCCTTTCCGCTTTTGCGCGGGCCTAAATGTATCGCAGAGTTGCGAACTACCGGCAACTGCGCCTCTCTCTACCTTTTCCGTGTTGGCCTAGGTCGACGCCGACGGCACAGTTGCCACAGTCAGCTGTTCGGGAGCAAACATCACTATCGTTTGTTTACACTGTCCGTCGCAACTCTCGGCCTGCTACAGCCAATACCTAATGGCCACCCTCTTTACTATGCTTCAGTTATTTGTGTTTTAATATTTGGTTCAATTATGGGTAGTTTTGGGTCACCCATTCAAGTTTCATTCACAGCTGAAGCCTATGATTCATTCTCCTTCTTGTTCCCCGTTTTACAGTATAGCTCACAGCTGTTCTGCTGTCCCCTTTTTACATTATCTTATTCTCGCTTTAGAATCGTTCCATCTTCTGCTGTGATTTGAGTGAGGGTCGTAAATTCTGACTCTTTGTACCAACTCGAGTTCTTTCCATTATCTGGACTTCTCGTAGGTAAAGATGTACCTTGCCGTGTTTTCCCTAGTGTCGCTCCTCACTGCTCGTTGATTTTCTAGAAAATATTTTAACAGTAATTAAATGCACGCCTTCATTCCTGTGCGCCATCTTCTCTTCTCTAGTACAGTCCTTCTTTCTCCTGTATACATTGCAAATAAAAAGTTCACATGTTTGTAAATCCACAGACAAATATATATGTTACTCTAAGGGACTTAACTGCTTCGGTTATCAGTCCCTAGGCTTACACTAAATTATGCCATTGACAGCACACACACAAACACCACACACACACACACACACACACACACACATGTACGAAGGAGGACTCGAACCTCCGACGGCGAGCAATCTCCCGCTCCGCAGCAAAGCAACTTATAGCGCTCGGCCACTGCACCGCGGCTTGTATATGCTGCGCGCGGTAAATACCTCTGTGGATCTTTCACTTTAATTAATCTGTTCCGAATTATCAGTATTATATGCAGACACTGATTTTGTTTCTTACCGTTGCTTTTTGTTCTTTACATGTCTGTGCCCAAGGGTCCTTTTTGCGTGAACCCTACTTGGGAACCACACTCGGGAACACACAGAAAGGGTTTCAATCTCGAAAGGTACAGGTCGAAGATAGGACGAACACAGATCTAAAACCCATTGGTCTAACAGTTGTAAATTATCGTAGCAGTGTGGGGAATGTACTAGGGCTCCAGGCACTAACAGAAAGTACTGAATCTTAAATCATTATAGGTACCGAAAGCTGTCTAAAGCCGGAAATAAGTTTAGCTGAAATTTTTACGAAGGGGCAAATGGTGTTCCGAAAAGATAGATTGAAAAAAATAGGTGGTGGCATATTTATTGCTGTCACAGGTGGTTTATCGTGTAGCGAAATTGAAGTAGATTGTTCCTGTGAGTTGGTATAAGTAGAGGCTATATCTGACAATCAAAATAAATTAATAATTGGTTCTTTTTATCGACTCCCTGACTCCGACGATTCTATTGCTGAAATGTTCGACGAAAGCTTGGATCAAATTTCAAAAACGTACCCAAAGCATACAATTTTAATTGGGAGCGGCTCTAACTTACTCGCTGTATGTTGGCAAAAATACATGTTAAAAACCGGAGGCAAGCGTAAAACATAGTCCGAAATTGTACTGATCGCATTCTCCGAAAATTATCTCCAGCAATTAATTAATAAACCCACTAGATTAGTAAATGGTGTGAGAACTTACTTGATCTCCTAGCAACAAATAATCTGGAGCTAATAAAGAGCATCAAAACAGTCAGAGGGATTAGTGAACGCAGAGTTATCGTAGCGAGACTAAATATCGGACTTTCCAAATCCACCAAAATTAAAAGAAAAGTACATTTATTCAATAAAGCAGATAAAAATTCGATTAACGCTTCCCTGAGTGAGAATTTCCAGTCTTTCGAAACTTACAATGTGAGTGTAGATCAGATATGCCTTACATTTAAAGAAATAATATCGACGACCATTGACAAATTCATACCAAACAAATTAACAATAGAGGATCCTGACCCTCCTTGGTACACAAAAGAAATTTAGTTAGAACTTCATTGCGAGAAGCTTACAATACTTACCATCATGCCACGTAATTTGGTAGAGAATCCTAAGAGAAATCGGTCTTATGTAAATCATACTAGTGGCAAAATACAATCAATACCTTCATTCCGTGTGGAAATGGTGATGCTACTGATGACAGTTATGCTAAAGCAAAATTGCTTAACACAAGTTTCCGAAATTCCTGCACTGGAAAAGACGAAGAAATATTTCAGAATTCATATCAAGAACAGCTTCCAGCATGCGTAATTTAGAAATAAATACCCCTGGAGTATTAAAACAACTTAAATCGCTTAACAAAAGTAAGTCTCCCGATCCTGAATCTATATCACTTACGTTCCTTTCAGAGTATGCTGATGCAATAGTGCTACAAAATAACTATACAACTGCTCGCTCAGCGAACGTTCTGTACACAAAGACTGGAAAGTTGCACAGGTCACCCCAATATTCAAGAACGGCAATAGGAGTGATCCGCAAAATTACAGGCCTATAGCATTGACGTTGGTATGCAGCAGGATTCTGGAACATATACTTTCCGCAAATATCATGAACTACCTCGAAAAGAACGACCTATTGTCACATAGACAACACCTTTTCAGAAAGTATCGTTCTTGTGAAACCCAGCTGGATCTTTACTCACATGATGTGATGAGTACTATCGACAAGGGTTGTCAAATAGATTCCGCGTTTCTAGATTTCCGGCTGTAAAAGAGTGCAAGGAGAAACATGGAGAAGGAATTAAAGTTCGGGAAGAAGAAAGAAAAACTTTACCAAGGTTTTCCGATGACATTGTAATTCTGTCACAGATAGCAAAGGACCTAGAAGAGCAGTTGAAAGAATGGAGAGCTGGTTATAAGATGAACATTAACAAGAGCATAACAAGGGTAATGGAATTTAGTATAAGTAGATCAGGCGACACTGAAGGAATTAGTCTAGGTAATGAGGCAATAAAAGTAGTAGATGAGTTTTGTTATTTGGGTAGCAAAATAAATTCTGATGGCCGATGTAAAGAAGAGGGAAGAAAAGAATTTCTGAAGAGCAGACTTTCGTCAACATCCAATATTAATTTAATGTTAAGAAGTCCTTTCTGAAAGCATTTGTCTGGTGCGTAGCATTGTATGGGAGTGAAACATGGACGATAAGGAGTTAAGGCAAAGAAGTGATAGAAGCTTTTGAAATGTGGTGTTACAGACGAATGCTGAAGATTAGATGGGTGGATAGCGTAACTAATGAGGAAGTGCTCAACAGAATTGGAAAGAAAAGAAATTTCTGGCATATCCCTAAAAGAAGGTATCGATTGGTGGGACACATTCTGAGACATCATGGAATCGACAGTTTATTGTATGGGATAAAAATAGCAGAGGGAGACCGAGAGGCGAATACAGTAAGCAGGTTCAAAAGAATCTACCTTCCGTTCTTATCCATAGATGAGGAGTCTTGCACAGGGCAGGATAGCACGGAGAGCTGATCAAACCAGTCTTTCGACCGAAGTCTACAACAACAAAATTTCTTTTTCGTATGTTTTGGTCAGCTTTTATGTTACGCACTTCTGAATCTGATCAACCTTTTATTTCTTATACACGGAAATGGTTTATATACACGGTTTCATTACCGTTTCTTTATGCACTTTCTTCACTGTTTTTGTTCTTCTTGAACAATCTTTTCCATTCATAGATGTCATAGATCCGGACTACATATTTTCTTTTATCATTTTCTTTTTTTTCCACTTTCGTATGCTCAGTGCTGACACCAGACTTTACACTATGGCTTACACTCAACCAAATCTTGTTTTATGAATGCTTTTGTCAGAGAGTCACCCGTACTGGTATTTTCTAGGCAGTGATATGTGTAACGAAACTGTTTTCGTAAAAATATTGTTTAATTCCTACTGTCCGTAATTATCTTCCAAAAAGCTATATGCTTTTGAATGAACTCTATCCTTTTGTTTTATCTCTTCAAAATTTCTTGTCATGTTTCACGTTTTTAACGTTTACTTTTCTTTTTTACTTTCAACATAATGATATTTTATACAAATTCTTTCAGTCACTGGACTTGTTCAGACCTTTATAAATGGATCAATTCAGCTAAGAATGTTTTTTCATATCCCAACGAAGCTATTCATTGATATCCTATAGAGATAACGACTGTGGAGATGTTGATTACTGCGTTTCACCCGTTGTTTCAAATAGCCGCAGAAATTTTAATTGGGATTAAGACCTTGTGATTATTATTATTTTCGTAACCAGGACAAATACAATTATGTCATAACTATGCACACAATTATTATAAAGATATATACATTTTTAAATGGACTTGGATGCCCAATATCAGCATCCTTGGACAGCTCGAACACTTGCACGAACCAGGTCATTCATTGTACTTGCTTCGGGGAGTTTTGGGCAAACCAGTAGGTGATTAAAAAGTCGTTTAGATTTTCACATTCACAGGTTGCATCTCCAATGATATACCCCCATCGTAGCAGGTTTTGTTTGTTGCGTGTCACTCCAGTTCGCAGTTTATTGAAGGACTTCTATGTCGGGTATGGTAGGTGGAATCCAGGAGCAGGTTCTTCTTTAAGGTTTTGTAATTGTTTTCAATAAGTCTTGTTTCGCCATAATTCTATCCGACGATCAGAAGGTACTGGCACGATCGCTTCCGTTGTCCTAAGGAAATTCTTTCTTGATTTCCGCCTGGAAGTAGGAGTTTCACCTCCAAACATGGGATGTCTGGAGTCGTTTTCTTGTTTCTTCTTGTCGACTTCTGCCACTGTTCGTTCTTCTTCTAACATCTGGGGGTGCTGTACCTGCAAGATGGTAAGTTTATCCTCAGGAGTTGGCCACAGGCATCCTGTTATAATCCGCCCTGTGTCTTTAAGGGCGATGTCTACCTGCCCGATGTGTGCGGAATTCCGCCAGGCTGGTGCTGCGTATTCCGTTATGGAGAAAAAAGCTAGAGCAGATGTTCGTAGGACATAGAACTGTGCACCCAGTGTACTGTTTGTGAGTTTCCGTTTGATATTATTGCGCCCGGAGACTTTAAGCTTCGTGTTCTCACAGTGATACTTAAAGGTGACCGTGTGGTCCAGTTTTATTCCCAGGTACTTGGGGGTGTCACAGAGTTCCAGTTCTTTCCCTTTCCAAATCACTTCCAGCTTTTTGCTGCCTTACCTGTTTCTCAGGTGGAAAGCACAGACTTGTGTTTTGTCTGGATTAGGTTTAAGGTGATTTTTGTCATAGAAGCCTGCCAGATCTTCAGGGTTTGCTGTGAGTTTCGTTTCTACCTCTTCAAATTTATTTCCTTGAACTGCTACTGCTGTGTCGCCAGCATTTATGAATGATCTTGTGTTTGTTTCTACAGCTTGGTCGTTGGTGTAGGTATTATAAAAGAGTGTGGCCAGCACACTGCCTTGCGAAAGACTATTATTTTTAATTTTTCGCCTATTTTTGTTGTTGTTCACGGTGACGAAGAATCTTCCATTTTGCACCGAGGCACTGGACGAACTGCATTAATCTATAGTCCTTGGTGCTTTATAGAGCTTTCTTGTCAGTTTGTTGTGGTAGCCTGTGTCATAAGCAGCAGTTAGGTCACCGAATGCCACCCCTGTAATGTCTTCTCTCTCAAGACCTGTCCACAACATGATTTTTCTGGTCGGAGGCCTCCTTGCTCTTTAATGAGATGTAGTCTACATGTTCAGCAATGCGGTTCAAAATGTTCAAATGTTTGTTAAGCTTAAGAAACTTAACAGCGGGGTTATCAGTCCCTAAACTTATAAACTACTTATGAAGTACCTTATACTAAAGGCGGCACAAACATCCATGCCCTAGGGTGGATTCGAAACCCCGACGTGTAGCTGCCTCGCGCATCGTAGCATAGCGCCTCAATGCGCTTGGCACTCCTCCGCAGCACTATGCGGTTCAGAAGCATTCTTTCCAACATTTAGTAGAGAAGCGAGACTGTTCGAAAGTTCTTGGGGCCTGTTGGGGTCTTTACAGGTTTCAGCAGAGCCACAATGTTAGCCTTGCGCCAGATTTACAGTATATGGCTACTGGTAAGACAGCTGTTTATTAACTTCGAAATCCACATTTTAGTATGCGGCCCGAATATTATTATTATTTTGTTCTACTCTTATGTCGTCTAAGCCAGGAGCTTTAATATCCTTCATGGCAACTTCTAGTTCTAAAGTGAAAGGGCAAGCAAGGTAGTCATTTTCTTCTGCACATTTATTTAGCTTCGTTCTTGGAAACCTTCTTTCAGTTTTTCCGTTTAGCAGAAGATTGTGGGCTACCTGGTCGGGAGTTATACTGGGAACTGCGGCATGGACTCTGGTATGGTCATCACTGAGGTTTCTCGGAGGTTTCCATGCCTTATGGCAACTATGCTTCATATCTAATCGTGTCACTAGATTGTACCACTTTTCTTTTCTAGTCGTAGATATGGTAGACATCAGCTGTTCACCTGCTTCAAATGCTTCTTCAGAGAAAGGATCTACGTTGAATAGTTGCTCATATTTCTCCAGCAATGTCTTTCTATCTTTACAAAGTTCTGGGATGTATAAAGTTCTACATCTTGTAGGAATGTGTCTTCGTTAGATCGGTTTCAATGGGTCAACAAACTGGTCATATTAGGTTCCACAAGGGTCACTCCTCTAACCGGATCCTCCGTGAGATTAGACCACTGTGCTCTCTTGAAACTGAAGCGTCTTTTAAAGGGTACTGTCTTTGGCATTACAGCCGATGCTGAGAGTGTGGAATTGGTCCCATAACATCTTTCTGTGTCTGGTGTGCTATGTTTTCACTTACAAAAATGTTGTCAGGGTTAAATTGACGTTGCCATCTTCCACTGATAAAAGAGTGAGGTTTCTTCGTATTATGTATAAGCTTCATTCCCGTGCTTTCTGCCCACGTTTGAAGATCTTCCCCACTCTTCTCTGTTTCTTTGTAGCTTCCCATGATGCACAGTGGCAGTTAATAACACTTATATTGAGTTTTTTTGTTTTAGAGCAAAAGTTGTTGGGCTGCTTGAAGTCCATCCTAGGTGGTTTATACACTGAAGTTACTGTGCACGATTTAGTTACCGCTGTTAAAATATCTATATCTTCACTGGTCGCCATGTCCGTAGATAGGATCAGGATGTCCGGTTTGGCAAAAATTACACTTCCATACTGCGCATCTGGTCTTTCAATGGTTGGTCTTATACCGTTTATCTTTGGCGTCCGGTCTCCTGGACCTCTGTGGTCTTATTTGCAGAGTGGTAATAGATGTAGAAAACTGGAGTGTGCACAGCATACTTATCGTAAAGTTGTAGAAGGACCGTGCAACACTTGGTCACCGAAAACGTTGAAAGAAACATCATGCGACGCGTTAACGGTAACCTGTATAAATGGAGGCTCGTCATTCACGAAAAACACTTCCAAAATGTTGCAAAACCACATCCGATCTGAACTTGACCCTCTACACACTTTGAATTAAAAACCTCTTTAGGCATTTGGTGCCGTCGATGCCTTGGCTTGTTGATTTAAAAAAAATAAAAAAGCAAACTCGGAACTCTTCGGATCTTATTGTTGTAGGCCCCTCTTTAATGACCTTATTGACATTATTATAGTGCTTTTGGCAGATGATGCAGCTATCTGTGATGAAGTACCGTTCGAAAGAAGTTGCCTACATTTTCAGTCAGATCTTGATAAGATTTCAAAGTGCCGCGAAGATGGGCTTGTTGTCTTAAATGTTCAGAAATGTAAAATCGTGCAAAAATGTCGTATCGTATAACTATAATATCGCGAATCATAGTTGGAATCGGTCAGCTGATACAAATAATTGGATGTAACGCTTTGCAGGAATAAGAAGTGGAAACGGGAAGGAAGATCAGGTTTTAAGCCCGTCGACAACGTGGTCGTTAGAGATGGAGCTAACGCTCGGATTTTTTGGTAAAGGATGGGGAAGGAAATCGGCCATGCCCATTTTAAGGAACCATCCCGGCATTTGCCTGGAAAACCTAAATCCGGATGGTCGGTGGTGGATTTGAACCACCGTACTCCCGAATGCGAATCCAGTGTGTTAGCACTGCGCCACCTCGCTCTATAATAAGAAGTGGGATGATGACATACGCTCAGTCGCGGCTAAGGCAGGCGGCAGACTTCGATTTGGTGGTAGAATATTGGGGAATGCTATCAGTCTGTAAAGGAGATTGCATGCAAATCACACAAAATAGGACTAACAGAATATTGAACGTAGGCCTATACAGAAAAGGGCACCATGAACTGTCACAGGTTTGTTGTTGTTGTTATTGTATTATTTTTAAGAGGTGAGCGAGTGTCACTGAGGTTCTGAAGAAACCAAAATTGCAGTCTTAAACTAATCCGAGAAAGCGTACTTACAAAGTTATAAGAACCACAAGGACGGAAGATTAATGTTGAACGTTCCATCGGCAACGTAGTCATTAAAAGAAATAAGGGAGGAAGTTTAGGGTCCAACGCCCCGTCGACATCGTGGTCATCAGAGACGGAACACATGCTGGAATAGATTTTGTCAGCGGTGGAAAGTATTCCACGTGAAACTGTGCGTCCCCTATTCCCGGTTGGAAAACGGTCTACTTTACGGACAGGCACGTCACTGAATGTTCCTAATTGAAATACTTGCACCAGACCATTGAGCCACACGAAATTGTTATTATATTCGATTTCGAACCTTTCCTTCATGCTTCAATTTATTTCATGTTGCACATATTTTCCAAATTTACGTAGACGTAATGGTGTTTAAATTGTTTTCATTTATTTCAGTTTAATTCTAATAGTGCTGTGTATTATTGTCGGTAAAATGCCCCTAAATAATAAATAAACCTCAATAATGCGTCAACAAAAAGGCACGACACTAAAGAGTCGTGGATGTTACAGAACTCCTCCTCAACCAGTGAAATTTTCTCAGTGTGTTGATTGGATCCCTGGATGGTTTAGATTCATAATTCGACCCTGTAGGTGGCGCTGAAAAATCGAAATAATATAGATTGGTAATTTTCGTAACTTCGGATGAGATTCGTATTTTATGCCTGCCATACCATTCAAGTTTTGGATAAGTGTTGCTACCTTGGAAGCATGATTACACCATATGGAGGTGCAACAGAGGACATTAACAGCCGCATCAACAAAGCCAAAGGCGCTTTTACAACTCTCCGCTCTATCTGGAGATCAAAGGAAATAACATTGAGGACCAAATTATGGATATATTAAAGTAATATAAAATCTGAGCTTCTATGTGGATGTGAAACATGGAGAGTGACAAAGCAGCTAATACATAAACTGCAGACATTCAACAACAGATGTTAAGAGGAACAACCTGGGGATACGGAGGCCAAATGCCATCTCTAACGAAACACTTTGGGAAAGAACAAGCCAGAAACCAATTGAGCTACAAATGAGAAGCAGGAAGTGGCGATGGATAGGACATACACTCAGAAGACGTGATGAACGTATTGCGAAGGAAGCACTTGACTGGATTCCGCAAGGGCGCTGAAGACGAGGTAGGCCCAAATTGACGTGGAGACGATCAGTTGAAGCAGAAGGTCAACAGCAAGGAATCGGATGAGAAGAAGTGGAAATACTGGCACTAGACAGAACAAGATGGCGATCCTTTGTTGCAGCCCTATGCTCTACATAAGGAATAAATATAAATACCGTTCAACTGATTGCGATAAAATTTTGCACACTTCACCTTCAAAACCAGAGAAATGACACTGTCTCCAAAATATTTTTCTTTTGTTTGTGTAGGATACTTTACAATAGATTTCGACATCAATCTAGTTTCATTCCAATCTTTATGAAATTTTGCACACTTTTCCTTCAAAACAATAGAAATCCCAGTGTGTCCATAAAATTTCATACTTTGCTTGGCGAAGGGTACCTTACTCTAGACTTCGACACTATTTTATCATGTACAGTGGAGGAAAGAGGTAACAAGAGAGGTAGTAGGATTTTGGCAGAGAGCAGGGATAGGTAATGACAGAAACAGAGCTATGGATGGGTGGTTAGAGGGGGGAGGAGGTGGACGAGGAGGTGGCGTAGTAGCAGGAGCAGGAGGAGGAGGTGGCGTAGTAGCAGGAGCAGGAGGAGGAGATGGCGAAGGAGGAGGAGCAGGTTGCGGAGGAGGAACTAGAGGTGGAGTGGGAATAGGCAGAGGTTGATAGGAGGTGGCGTAGTAGCAGGAGCAGGAGGAGGAGGTGGCGTAGTAGCAGGAGCAGGAGGAGGAGATGGCGAAGGAGGAGGAGCAGGTTGCGGAGGAGGAACGAGAGGTGGAGTGGGAATAGGCAGAGGTTGATAGAGAGAAAGGAGGGGATGGACAGAGGGAGGAGGTAGAGCACACAGACTGACAGAAAGTTAGTACTAACAACGCCGGTTTTTGAACTTACTAAAACAGAGAGGCGCCTAAGAAGTCAAAGAAGAAGGTAAGAAATCGGCAGAGAGATAGAGAAGGTGAGGGATACAGAGATTAGATGTCATGTATGATGTATATCCAATTTCCATCCAAATTTAGCAATTTTGAAGCATTGCCGGGTTCTCTAATACACAGATAAATCTTAATGTTCTGTATAGCGTGATACTTTGTCATATATCGGAGAAGTCTATCTGCTGGATCGTAGCACTGCTAACTCAAACTACACAGTTGATGAACACGTTGCAGTCGGTATGAACATGAGGCCAATTATCCGAACATGAAACACATGTCTACAGGCCTAATCCACTGACTGTTTAATTATGCTTCGGACCATTTAGGTTTCGTATGTCTATCTAGTCTCAGAGGACTGGAACACAGCTTTATAATTATTTATAAATAGATCAACACACGCCTTCAGCCGTTAATGTTGTAAATCTTTATTTACTAGTTTAGGTAACTCTTTACCATTTTAGACCCTTACAAGACAACAATAATGACAGATATAACGACCTACATGTATAAAACAGAAGATTAAATTACATACACAATATACATGGTAAATATAGTGAATTACACTAATGTCGCTTATATGACGTAGGATGACGACTATAATCAAATATATATCCAGTATCATCTAACATTAACAAATAATGTAGGAGGCTAAATTTCATCTGTTATAGTACCTCAAGTAATTAGATACTATTAAGAAGAAAAAGGGTGAACGTTAACATAATGTCATTAGGGCACACACGTGTAACACAATCAAAAGGGAGCTATGTATCACACCGAAACGAACTTCCAGTTTGTAGACATCTTAACTGTCATTCTTAAAATAACGTACCGTAAAGGTCTCTCTGACTGTCAAGTTTCAACAATGTATGTTTACTTGTCGAGGTTAATCGTGGTGCATTTGGTACAGTAGACTATAATACAATGTTACCAATAATGTACGGTAGTGCAATTAGAGGCTGTCAGTTTTTACTGTAGTTTTGTTCATAACATGTAGATACAGTCGTCTGTTGATACTTCGTTTGACAGGTACATGTTATTTCTAGGTTTTTTGAGGGTGTCAATCGATTATTTTCGTGCACTACACCATAATCTGATGTTACCAATAATTTGTAGTAGAGCGACGTACAGGCAGTTAGATTTTTTTTTTTACACTTAGTTTTCTGTATAACACTTTGATACATCATGTCACCAATTATTGCACCACGATTACTCCGACAAGTAAATAAAATCTGTTGAAACTTGACAGACAGGAAGGCTTATCCGGTACGTTATTTTAAGAATGACATCATTTAAGAGCTCTACATGGTGGAAGTTCGTTTCGGAGTGATACATAGGTCCACTTTCATTGTGCTACATACATGAGACGTGTGTGCCCTACTGGCATTATGTTAACGTTTACTCTGTTTTCTCTTAATCACTATTTCTTGATATTAGATGAAACTGCATCTGTACACCATACTATCAGTTCCCAATATTATTATTATGAATATACGCTAATATTAGTGTCAATTCACTGTAATTACCATGTATATTGTGTATGGAAATTATTGTTTTATACACGTACGTTGTTATATCTGTCATTGCTGTTGTCTTGTACAGGGTCTCCCCCCAGGGGCTCATCGTTCTTTCGTGAGTACGTGCGTGACGAAACAGACAAGTGACGAGCACGGGGCCCCGAGCTAGTGCAGTCTTCCTTCCTTCTTTACTTCCTGGACTGCATTCCCCCCCCCCCCCCCCCCCTCCTTTCCTATCCTCACTCCTTTACCTCCCCACCGGGGAACTGATAACCTTAGCAGTTCAGTTCCCCTATCCCAACCAACCAACCATGTTGTACAGGGCTTGAAGACGGTAGCAGTGAGTCATCGAAACTAATTAAAAAAAAAAAAAAAAAAAAGATTTACAGCATTAACAGCTTAAGGCGTGTGTCGATCTATTGATTAATCGGGTTTCGTGTGGCCTCTTGCCGAATGTGTAAACTTGTAATAATACCATTTGTCGGCGTTCCCGTAAGCGTGTCTATGTTAACGTAGTAGTGTTTGCTTGCCTCACATTAGGCGACACTACACACACGTCACTTCACTTCCATGACTTTCGTCAGCAGTGGAGGGACGCATGACTGGCTGGCATCAGTTCTCCACCACCTACAGTGACCTGTGTACTGTTTTGAGGAGGTTACTGATACTTTGTCCGACAAGCTCATTTTCATGCGATAAGATTAACAGATGTTGTTTCACGAGGGACACAAGTTCTGATAGAACGTTTGTACAATCTTCTCCGTACGGACAAAATTAACAAAAGTAAGAAGACGGAGGTAAACAGATCGAAGATGGGACGTAACTCCAGGAGGAGGAAGTTTCCCGAGAAAATATGCGATAGTGGCTGGGTCCGGGCGGTGTGCGCGTAGGCGGGCTCAATCGACAGGAAAAGGGAGGAGTTGCCTCTGTCATTTCCCTCATTAAGGCCGCGTCGCCGTCCCGCGCCGCGCCGCCCCGCAAGGTGCGCGGCGAGAAAAAAGAAAAATGACGAGGAAACGAGGGAGGAGAAAGAGGGAAAAAAGAGGAGTGTCTGGACGGTGGCGTTATAAATACGCCGCGCTGGCAGCGAGGCGGGGTCGGCCGCGGAACCGGTCACCATCTCGCAGGTACGCGCGCGGCTCGCGCGCCCGAAACACGCGGCCGCCCACAGTCGCCACCGTGCCGCGCACTGCCACTGCGAGGCAGAATTACTTCTATCACATTCTCACCAACCAGGGTCGTTCCGAAAGCAATGCTTCCTATTTCTATTCAGGGAAGCTACAGCCACAACATCACAGCTAAGTAGAGCAATATTTCAGCTAAAGTCTGTCATTCTTCCATATGGCCACCACCATTCGCCATGCACTATTTCCAACGATGAACCAGTGCCTTCATGCACCGCTTGCAAAAAATCTGAACCATATGGAGCTAACCACCTCCTTACATCTTTGAAGACAGCATTCGAGTCTTGAAAATGTTGGACACGTTGTCCATATTTCAACGACCCGAAGAGATGGAAGACTGAAGGCGGCACTAAATCGGGACTATATGGTAACTGTGGTAAGACAGTCCAGCCGCATTTTGCAACGAGTCGTGTGGGCGCTAAACCGGTGTGGGGCCTGGCGTTATCATGTTTCAAATGTCTGTATAGTTTATGGGACTTAACTACGGGGTCATCAGTCCGTAAATTTACAAACTACTTATGAACTACTTACGAGCTAAGACGGCACAAATATCCATGCCCGAGGGGGGGATTCGAATCCCCGACCGTAGTGGCCGTGCAGACCGTGACTGGAGAGCCTCAATCTCCTCGGCCAGCGTTGAAAATGTTTGTAAAGTTTATGGGACTTAACTACGGGGTCATCAGTCCCTAAACTTACAAACTACTTATGAACAACTTACGAACTAGGAAGGCACAATTATCCATGCCCGAGGGGCGATTCGAATCCCCGACCGTAGTGGCCGTGCAGAGCGTGACTGGAGCGCCTCAGTCTCCTCGGCCAGCGTTGAAAATGTTTGTAAAGTTTATGGGACTTAACTACGGGGTCATCAGCCCTAAACTTACAAACTACTTATGAACTACTTACGAACTAGGACGGCACAAATATCCATGCCCGAGGGGGGATTCGAATCCCCGACCGTAGTGGCCGTGTTGACCGTGACTGGAGCGCCTCAGTCTCCTCGGCCAGCGTTGAAAATGTTTGTAAAGTTTATGGGACTTAACTACGGGGTCATCAGTCCCTAAACTTACAAACTACTTATGAACTACTTACGAACTAGGACGGCACAAATATCCATGCCCGATGGGGCATTCGAACCCCCGACCGTAGTGGCCGTGCAGACCGTGACTGGAGCGCCTCAGTCCGCTCGGCCACCGCGGCCGGCGCGGCCAGTGTTATCATGCTACAGGTGAAAGTTGGTCTTCTTTGGACTTACGCTGCAAATTCTGGCTTGTAGCTTAGTCAGTGTCGTCTTGTAGCGTGCTAAATCACAGTTTTTCCAGGCTCCAAGATACTCAAAAGAACTACACCTTAAGTATCCCAGAAGACTGTGCTGATCACTGCCTACAGACGGCCGTGTCTTGAATTTCTTCAAATGTTCAAATGTTTGTAAACCTGTTGGACCAAACTCTTATGGTTATCAGTCCCTAGACTTACAAACTACTTAAACTAATTTGTACTAACGACAGCATACACAGCCATACCCGAGGGAGGACTCGAACCTCCGGCTCGAACGGCCGCCCAGTCCGTAGCAAGACGCCTGAGACCATGCAGCCATTCCGCGCCGCTCGAATGTCTTCTTCGACAGAGAATACGCATGTAGCCATACCAATGACTGTCTTTTGGATTCCGGATCGTATTGGCGACAACACGTTTCATTACCGGTGTTGATCCTATTCAGAAAAGAGTCACCGTGAGCTTCATATTGTCCAGAAAGGCCGCAACAAATTTCCTTTCGATGAGTTTTTTGTTCTTCTGTAAGCATACGCGGGACCCAAATTGCACAGACTTTGCGGTAACCAAGACGTTCCAACATTGTTTTCAAGGCATTACAGTCGACTGGAGGGTCGACACAAACATGAAAAAGCTGAGGGCCCAGTGACAATGATTCGCCAACGTGATGCTGCCACCGAGAACGTGTGCTGCTGTTACTGTGAGCGGTTTTAATGCCGCCGCGACCAGCTTTGATGCTGCCGCTATTGATACTGCTATGCTGAAGTTAAGAACCGATTGTGCATGTGCGACGACCCGCTGCGTAGCAGGTCAGCGGCGCCACGGAGTGGAATCTTATGAAGGCCGCCAAAAACTACAAACAACAATAGTGTTACTTTAGTTCAATTTTTACACATAGATCGTTTTATTTCAATTAGCAAGTTACTATCAGTTGAACCGCTGACTGTTAAGATTTCATATATGATCTTCAGTCCTAATAAGGTTTCGATACTCCTTCAATGCATGATAATGATCGTGCGCAAGTCTCTTCATCTCTGAATTACTACTACAATGTGCATTCACTCTCTTTCTCTTCAATTTTTATTCTCTGTCTTCTTTCCATTGTCAGATAAATAATTGCTTGACCCTGTTGTTCTTTTAGACAAGATATTCCATGAAACTTTTCCTTACTGTTTCAATTCTTATCTTTGGGTATTCATCTGCCCTGTCAATACTTACATTTTTTCTACAAAACTTTTTTCAAGCCCCTTCTTCTCCTTATTTCTTATCATCACCGTTTTACTTTCATATTTTTCATATAACATTAAGATACTGGTTTGCTGACTTCCTTAATCTCTTTCTGTATTGTTGATCATCCATTTATTTCTTGGATACGAAAATCATTCATTTTGAGTGCTGCTAACTTTCTCGAAGTCCGCTCACTTTTTCTTCGTTCTGTGTTTATACGTCGCCGCTTTCGATGAATGGTCTCAGAAAATACTGGAAACTAGCGTTACAAACAAAAAGTAATCATCCTTAGCTACCAGGAACTTTTGATATTGGTTCTAAAACTGTTGAAACAGCAAAACGTTTCTTGTAAAATCGCTGGAAGCACCATGCTTACTATTTGTTGTATCCACAATGTCTGCGAATATTCGCGAACAATAGTGCTTATGTTGTCTTTGCTTATTCTCAATTCTTTCTTCTGCTCACATTCTGAAAAACAACCGCCGATCATCTTCATACACCTGTCGCACCATTCTCGACACGGTCCGTCCAGTTTCCAAACCGTTTAAATCACTCGCACGCGCACTGCTTTTACTTACTGCTTCAACACCGTATACTTGCTCTAGCATTTCTTGAGTTTCTGGCGCCGTGTTCCTTAATTTCAAGCAAAGCTCCATGTTAGCTGAATCTCCATTTCGCAATGAGATAAGTTCGGTGTTTTAACTGCTGGTGTATCAGTTTCCTGGGGCTATATTCAGCCTTTGACTAAACCGGTTTGGGAAATCTCCATAAAGGCATTCCCTGGACTACTGTTGTTAATTTGCATTATATTTCGATAAGTATCTGTCTGTGTCATGTGCCAGCACGCATGCGTTGAGCCATCCCAGCAGATCCGAGGAGAGCTGGTTTATTTACAATGCTGCGGAGGTCCTACGAAGTCACTTCACGTTTCTTCGTTATCGTAAAAACACGTCAATGTCAATGTTTAAGACAACAGTCCTTGAAGCCATCGCGCTCTTATTGCAGAGGTTCGATGAATACATTCCCGATATTAAGAATGGTATTTCGTTCAGCCTTCCGGCACTTATTTATTTATTTATCAATTCTTACTGTTTCAACACGCATATAGTAAGCAGATTCAAATGGATGTAGGTTGCCGTTCTTATGAGGAGATGAAAAGGCTTGCTCAGGATAGAGTAGGGTGGAGAGCTGCATCAAACCAGTCTCCGGACTGAAGAACATAACAACAACAACTGTTTCAACACCCGTCGCTTGAAATTCGATATGGGTCGTATTTGCACACAGCTACATAATGTTGTGTACAGCTGTTATAAACATTCACGGTATGATTTGTAGTGATTCATCTTGAGTAAATAGTGAAATTAATTATAGTAAGAAGAGAAATTTTCTAAAATGCCATATGAAAAGGAAAAACACCCATTATCCTTTAAACAATGATACTACCTTTGTCAGTCATCTACACAACAATAGCAGCAGATGGTTACCTGCTAGTTCCTAATCTTTAATGACACTACTTAACTGACTTACTGACTAAATGGTCTTCACAGGCTCCGCTCAGACGTACACATCAGTACAGTAGTGCAACCTACTTCTTGTAAACACCAGATAAAACATGTATCTCCTTCAAGAAATGCCCAATCTAATGACTTTGAAAGGAACGCCCTGAATCTAGACGATTCATGTTGTAAACAGACACTACTCCATTCGGCCATCAACTGATGTTAAATTTAATTATGTGGCACTAATACAGTATTCGTCCAATTATATGTGGAATACGGCTGGCTCACGAATATTTTTGTTGCTGTGCTGCGCTAGCAATATGCGTGGAATATTGTGGTATTTCTGATCACCACTGCAATATTCACATTTTCCAACGGATTCTTTCATACGGGCCCAAGGAAAATATTATATTTGCAGGAAGAAGGAATCGCAACCGGCAGTCAAGCCTCCTCCAAGAAGCAGGTAGCACCTTCCTGCGCCGACTGCAGCGCGGATGTGGAACTCTGAGCGGAGCCTGTGAAGGCCAAGTATTCAGGAAATTAGGGGGAGAGATGGTATCAGTTAAACGGTGCAGCCGCTGGCAGACCGCAGCCACGGTAGCGGCCAGGAATGTGCGGCTCCTGCAGGACAGGGGAGGCAGGCCTGCGAGGCACAGTTCGCAAAACAGCGGCGCTCGCTGAAGAGCAGTCAGTCCTGGGGAACTAGCGGCGCGGTTTTGACTCGAAGCGCCCTTAAAATCGGTAGCTAGCAGATACCGACAGAATTAGATATATGCATAGCGTCGCCATTAAGTTATGTATTGAAAACCACGTGGCTGTGCGTCGTTCATCTTTGGTTACCTCATCCCATGCGGGTCCCGCTTATTTGCGCGCTTACGTCATCTAGGGGAGTGCTGATCAAGAGGAGTCTCTGGTTTCGATTCACACGTTGGCCTTGTGGTGAGTTTCTCGTAGTTTGGTAACTGAAGGAGAGTAGCATCAGACTCTTAAACGCATATTTATGACATACGTAATACAGAGCAAAGAAAGGATAGCTGAAAGGTAGACAGAAAATATAGCGGGGATGTACAAGGGAAATGAACTTGAAGATTGTATCATAGAAAGGGAAGAGGCCGGCCGCGGTGGCCGAGGAGACTGAGACGCTCCAGTCATGGTCTGCACGGCCACTACGGTCGGGGGTTGGAATCCCCCCTCGAGCATGGATATTTGTGCCGTCTTTAGTATAAGGTAGTTGATAAGTAGTTTGTGAGTTTAGGGACTGATGATCCCGTAGTTAAGTCCCATAAGCTTAACAAACATTTGGAAGAGGCAGTAGATGAAGATGAGGTAGCAGGTACAATACTGCGAGAAGAATTTGACAGAGCTCCAAAAAACATAAGTCCAAACAACGCTCCTGGAGTAGACCAGGTGGTCTTAAAATTATTGAAGTTCAAAATGGTCAAATGTTTGTAAATCTAAGGGACATAACTACGTTGGTCATCAGTCCCTAGGCCTACAAACTATTTAGACTAGCTTAAAGTAACTTATGCTAAGGACAACACAAACACCCATGCCCGAGGGACGACGTGAACCTCGACGGTGAACGGCCGCGCGCACTACAGCAAGGCACGTTAGTGCGCACGGCTATTCTACCGCGGACAAACTACTGAACTCTCCAGGAAAGTCAGCATTAACAAAACCATTTCACATGATGTGCAAAATGTATGACACAGGTGAAATACCATCAGACTTCAGGAAGAATATACAGTGGTCAAAACAATTAGAGGAACAGTTGAGATCACTATGTTCTGGAGTATTGATGTCGGCAGAATGAACTAAAATGGTTCGACGTCTTTCTGTCGGATCTACGGTCTGGAGACAACAACATTACGGCATCCGAGACAGTGACAATAACAGAAAGTTGCTGCAGAGGCTGTTTATGTTGAATTTGTGTTTATCAAACGAATTACACAGGGGGTTGGGTTCAGCAACTAGTGCATGCAACAGCAACGAGACTTACCCTAAGCTAAGGCATGGAGCGCCATAGGAAGGTTGGAAGCGGGACAGACACAGGGACATGGCTGCAGCTATTGGAGTATCCCAAAGTGTAATTTCCTCGGCCTGGGCGCGATTTGCGATAACAGGAACCCTTAAAAGAAGGCAAGACGAAAGTTGTCCACGTTTAACATCAGCAAGAGATGACCGCTATCTCCGGTTAACAGCCCGTAGAGACAAGAGGCTGAATACAACTCTGCTGCAAAGCACCCTCCAGGCAGTAAGAGGATGCGCAAAGTCAACACACAGTCCGAAATCGCCATCAGGAATGTGGCCTTTACACACGAAGTCCTATGATTTGTATCCCTTTAAAACCATGAAACCGTTTATTCCGCAGAAACTTGGTGGAGGAATATCAGGATTGGAGTCGTAAAGAAAGACACCGTGTTTTGTTCACAGACGAGTCAACATGTTGTGATTAGCCAGACAATCATCGCTACCTCATCTGGAGATAACGTCGAATTTGGAGCAATCCTTCTTATATGCAAGAAACATCACCATATCATGATGGTGGACCAATGGTGTGAACAGGACACAGTATTGGCGGACGAACGGAACTCTTTCTCGTT
This sequence comes from Locusta migratoria, assembly GCA_026315105.1. Taxonomy (NCBI): domain Eukaryota; kingdom Metazoa; phylum Arthropoda; class Insecta; order Orthoptera; family Acrididae; genus Locusta; species Locusta migratoria. The sequence goes on along the minus strand of CM048747.1, from coordinate 141,194,853 downwards.
TAGAGGTAAGACGACAGCCTTCGACCTTTTGTTGTAGCCTAAGCTGGTGCCATAAGAGATGGTTTCCTTCTGGTGGACGATAACACTCGCCCCCAAAGAGCTGCATTGGTGGAAAACATGCTAGAATGTGAGGGAATTGAACGAGTGGAGTGGCCAGCTTGCTCACCGGACTTAAACCCGATTTAACACGTCTGGGATGCACTTGACCAGGAACCTTCCTCAACGGCTGCAGAGCTGGATATTGTATTCAGGAAAGAATGGCCAAATATCCCTCAAGAGCTGATTGATAACCTCACTTCTACGTACAGTATCGTATGCTTTTTCAATGTCCACGAAGGTCTTCAGTAGATCTTGGGTCAATTATTTCCTTCTTCCAGTCTTCTGATATCGTCTTCAGTCTCCAGAGCCATTGTATCTCCATCTCTCCTGCTGCTCTCATCATCTCGACACTTATCTCATCCAAACCCAGTGACTTCCCTCCCTTCATCTTGTCCAATGCCTTCTCCACTTCTCCCCACCTAAGAACTTTTTCTATTTGCTGTTCCTCCTCTTTCTCATCGGCCTGTTCCTCCTCATCCAGGTCTCCATTTGGGTTCAAGAGTTCTTCAAAATACTCTTTCCATATATTCTAGGGTGATGACTATTGGGGCTCTGGTGAAAGCTACGCTGGGTCCATCAAGCCAGTATTGGATTACGATGTATGTTTAGTGAAAAAAAAAAAAAAAAAAAAAAAAAAAAAATACCGAATGATCAATAAAGAAAATTTATTTGGGAGATAACACGTTATACAAAGAGCACATGTTTTAAAACAGAGTCCCATGTAATGTGAAGAAGATGACAAATTCAGTATTGAATGTTGCCATTGCTGGCTATAACCGTGGAACGCAATGTCCAAGATTTCTTCGTCGCGCATCGGATTACATTGTTGCTCTGGCCAGTCTGTTTTACCGATCTCACGCTTATCAAAAAAATCTGGTCGATGATTGCGGATCGACTGTTGCTACACGAAATCAAATTTGTCAGTATGAAGTAGCATCGTGGACTGCTACATCCTAACAAAATTGACAGAACCTTTTTGATTCAGTGTCGATGGTGTAGCAGAAATTGCAGCGAGCAGTGGTGAAAACACTGGATACTGATTTCATAATCTTCTTCACCTCACATGGTGCTGAATTTTCAATCGAGTGATCTAAGTGCAAACTGTTAGCTCTCAAATAAATTTAGCTGTGATATCTCTGGTCCTTGGTATATCATTTTCGATGGCCAGAGTTGTATCATCAGTAATTTTTGTGACAGTAATTCGCGAATTACTAATAATCGGTGAATTTCGAACTCGGTAATATCAACGTGACTTAATTCAGTACACGTACTCTGTAGAATCATGTGCACTCTGTGATCAAAAGTATCGGGACACCCATCAAAACTCTTGTCCGTAGTTGCTTTCATAATTATGAATGGCAGTGTTGGCCATCAAAACATACGGTTTTTTCTTATTACGTGCATTGTGCTGCCACCTACTACCAGGTAAGTATTGACATCATGAGAGAGCAGAAATGGACGCTCCGCGGAACTCATGGACTTCGAACGTTTTCAGGTGAGGGCGTTACTTGTGTCAGAAGTCTGTAACCGGGATTTCCACACTTCTGAACATCCCCAGGTCTACTGTTTCTGATGTGATAGTAAAGTAGAAACGTGAAGGAACACGTACAGCACGAAAGCGTACAGGTCCACCTCGTTTCTTGAGTGACAGAGACCGCCGACAATTGAAAAGAGTCGTACATTGTAATAGGCACGCACCTATCCGGACCATCACACAGGAATTCCAAACTGCATCAAGATCCACTCCAAGTAGTATGACAGGTAGGCGGGAAGTGAGAAAACTTGGATTTCATAGTCGAGTCGCTGCCAGTAAGCCACACTTCACGCAGGTCAATGTCAAACGACGCCTCGCTTGGTGTAAGAAGCTTAAACATTGGACGATTGAACAGTAGAAAAACGTTGTGTGGAGTGACGAATCACGGTACACAATGTAACGATCCGATGGCAGGATGACGAATGCCTGGTGAACGTCATCTGCCAGTGTGTGTAGTGCCAACAGTAAAATTCGGTGGCGGTAGTGTTATAGTGTGGTCGTGTTTTCCATGGAGAGGGCTTCCACCCCTTATTGTTGTGCGTGGCACTATCACATCACAGGGCTACATTGATGTTTTAAGCACCTTCTTCCTTCCCACTCTTGTAGAGAAATTAGAAGATGGCGATTGCATCTATCAACACGATCGAGCTCCTGTTCATAATTGCACGACATATGGTAGAGTGGTTAGACGACAATAACATCACTGTAGTAGGTTGGCCTGCACAGAGTCCTGACTTGAACCCTATAGAACACCTTCCGGATGCTTTGGAACGCCGACTTCGTATCAGGCCCCACCGACCCACATCGATACCTTTCCTCAGTGCAGGAAAACGTTTGTTAAGTTAGGGAACCTAATTGCAGTGGACATCGGTCTCTGAACTTACAAACTACTTAAACTAATTAACCCAAAGACCAACACACACACCCATGCTCCAGGAACGATCCGAAACTCCGACGGCGAACGGCTGCGCGGACCGCAACAAGGTGCCATAGTGCGCACGGCTATTCCGCCTTGGAGTTTCGTGAAGAATGAGCTGCCATTCCCCAAGAAACGTCCAGCACCTGATGATTTGATTTGATTTTTTCATGGAAGCCAAAACAGTCTTGGTCCAACCCGCCACTGCCCGCACCGAAACTAAGTTTATTGTGCGGTATCGCTCCCTGTATATCTAGTAAAGCCAACCAAAGCCCTTGAACAGTGCAAGGAGTCCCTTTACCAGTTCTTTATTAGACACAATTTCTTCGGGTCTGGATGTCCCAAATGTTCTGTGCCCTTTACTCTTCAATGCAATGCATTCGAAGATTAGATGTGATGCAGTTTCATCACCGTCATCACAGATCCTACATTTAGGGTCCTCTTCTGTTATTCCCATTGTATGTAGGTGTTTTTTGAAATTCCCATGGCCTGTCAGCAATCCAACCACGAGTCTAATCTCTCTGCTGTTCACACCCAGGATTGCAGAGCTTCTTTTAAAACATGGCTTTGGCATCATTACCTTGCCATGTTTTTGTTGATGGACTTTGGTCCAATATTCTACGTGCTGTCTTCTGAGCCAGTTACGTAGCTCCAATTTGATCATTGCCTTGATGATTGTCAGGACAGGTTCCGTTCCAATAAATGGAGTCTCTGCCCCCATCCAGGCTAATCTGTCGGCATGTTCGTTGCCGCTGATCCCCGAGTGGCCAGGGACCCACACCCACAATAGGTTTACTCTATTGCTTTCCCCTAGCTCCACCAGAAACCTGTGACATTCTGCAACAATGTTAGACCTTATTGCAGGAGCTGCCAGTGATCTCAGGGCTGCCTGGCTGTCTGAATAGATATAGATGCTACGATCTTTGTAGCACCTACGCAAATTCTCCTCCACACAGGCCCTGATGGCAGTGATTTCGGCCTGGAATAATGAGGCCATTTTCCCTAGAGAGATGACGCCCTCCAGTCTTGACTGCACCCCGTATACCCCGGCCCCAACGCCTTGATTTTGAACCGTCAGTGAACCAGACAATATCCCCCGTACGGTGTCGAACTATTTTCTCCCACTGCTCCCTACTTCCAATTGTTATATTGAAAGGGTTGTTGAAGCAGGATGGGGTTATAATATAGTTGGCTGGCATTTCCCCAACCTTTCCTATATTTACCTCACTCTCCAGCACCTGACTGAAGGTATGCTTCTGAGAGTAGAAGCTGTCATTAAGACTAAGGGTGGGCCAACTCCATATTGAATTCCGGCATTACCGATGGAGGTAGCCTCGAACTTGTATGTCATTTCCTGCCAGGTGACCGGATACTTTTGATCACATAGTGTATGTGGTGTCGTACAAGTATGAAGTGCGCGCCACTTACTTTTGCCGCGCGCCGCCATGCACGCACGGCGCGGCGTTCTTACGACGTCAGCCACGAGCGTCCTCTGCTGCTATCCCGCTCGTGGCCACCACTGAACGACATCGTTCAGTTGGGACTGAGATAGGAACCAGTTAACACTTCGGAATCAGATAGGCACCAGTAAAGACTTGGCTATCGGATAGGCACTACGGATCATCACTTGGCAGGCCTCTAGCTCAACTATGTATCAGCATTCTTCAGTACTGAGCTATGTAAATGTTAAGTATTACTAAGTCTCTAAGAAATATATATCTCGTTCTAATTTACTCTAGTGTTTCTAGTTTCTGCTGTCCCACTGGCTGGTCACCTCCCACCTGCACAAGCGTGCATCCTTTATTCCTGTGTCGGTCTTTCTACTAGCCCACCGACACCTACGACGGAAACGAGACACAAAAGCGGCGACGAGGCTGGGACACAAAAGTGTATATGACACAACACGAGTGTCACTTTGGAGATAAAGTGTGTTATTGGGATCGGCCTAGAGGTCTCGCAGACTGCTGTCAGAAGAGCGGCGGATGGGCGCAGTGTTGGGGCAGCGAGCCATTTTGAGAGGCGCGGAGTGTTTGCTCATTAGGGAGCGCGGTCAGGTATCGGGCGCAGCGCATCTCGCCGGCCGCGGCCCTGAGCCTCAGCCACGCCATCAGCATTTCCGGCCGGCCGCGGCCGCGGCAGCCGCGCCTTTCTTTTTGTTTTCACTTCGGGGCTCGGCGCCCGCGCGCTATCGTCCAGCTACCGCCGAACCCGTGCCGCCTAATGATGTTTATCGCAGTATCGCGTGGCTCCCCTTCCCGGCAGTTGATTACGTACTGCGGGATTTATTTGTTCAGAGGACACACTTTAGACAAACGAAAAAAACAGCTGTAACATCATCAGTCATAAAGGCGGCAGGACGATTAAAGCCTAAGTGGAAGGCCTTGTTGGGGAACTCAGGTCGTTATGTGTAGCATTTTGTTCTTACACGCGATTGGAAATCATTATGATACCGTTTTATCGCTCTTTTCGTACTGACACATGTTATATGATTCATTCACAGGTAGAAAGCAATGCTATAGAAATAAACAGTTGTCTTTGTGGTCTTCTGTCCAGAGACTGGTTTGGGCTCTCCATTCTACTCTACCCTGGGCAGTCTCTTCAGCCCCTAATAAGTACGACCTGTATTTCCACGGGAAACGCAACGCAACGACTGTAGTTCCCCCCCCCCCTTTTTTTTTTCTTCATCGCTCTCAGTAACTGTATGGCAAAGTCACGTTAGCTGATGTTACGAGGCCAGTTCAGTCAGTCATTCAGACTGTTCTGCAACTAATGAAAAGGCTGCTGCCCCTTTTCAGGAACCACACATTTGTCTGGTCTCTCCACAGATACCCCACCCCACCTCTGTGATGCCTGTGGTTCCATGGGGATAGAAAATTACAAAGCGTACACAGTCGTTTGTTGCATAAGCGTGAAGTGTTGGTGAAAAGAAATAGTCCGCGAAATATGTTTAATGTATTTGTATGCTCTACAGAAATGCGAAAGACGAACCATAACGCCGCTACCATTGCTTAATTGTGTTAAAATAGTTCTACATAAACACGAAATGCAATACCGAGACACAAATAAATAAATAAGCCCACTGATGATGGCACAGAGGTGCTGAAACATATTTGGGTAAAAGTAAAAAACGGTGTTTTGAATATCAGGCGGACCTCATATCCAGAATTTTTGACTGCAAATACGGCAATCACAAGAGCTGCACATTGAAAATGATGAATCGACGCCGAACCAATTTAGTTCATTCTAACGATGACAATACTTTTGAACCCAGATATCTCAATTGATCTCCTAATTCTTTTGACTAGTGTAATTCATGCTTTCTTGAGTACCTGAAGCCACCTTCTTTATTTACGGTCATCATTGTTCTTTCTTGAATAACAACGAGAGCAATATTTGCTCATTACTTGTAAGTCAAAGATTTTCCATATTTCTACACTAATGACAGTTGATACACCAATGAAGTGATGTATGGCCGCTGTTCATCCAGGTTCTATCACAGGAGACACATAAATATATCTTCACAATATGGTATCCTTCTTCGCCTTTGCTGTTAATATCGACAGCTATCTCAACTAATACTCTCATGTTCTCCTTGCAGTCAACTTCAAGAGCATTGAGGAGTGTTCCGTTGTAATAAATGAATCTAGCCACTGGTGCAGGCATGTCATCAAGCCAAAAAACAAATGTGTGCCTTTTTTCTCGTCTACACCTAATATCTTATGACATAACACAATTTTGTATTCGCCACATACATTGTATCATGAAGAGGAGTCTTGAACCGGGCATTATATTTACAAATTTCACACCAAATGTGTATATCACTTACAAAGCCAATTTCGTCAGTCATCATACAGTCTAAGACCCTTTGACCTACAGTTACCATATGCATGTGAAACGTTTACCATGTGGCGACTATTTCTAGGTCAATCAATCAAAATCCATTCGAAAACTCGCCTTTGGCTCTTACACAGACTACTGGTAATCAATTGCTTCACTAATTTTCTTCTTCAATGGATCGATTATTTTACAGAAAATTGTTCTTCACACTTAAGGAGAGATCTGTAATACTATTTTTTTAAATTTTCTGTATTTTTTACACGTGAATTTCGACAATTCCTCACTTTTTCCAGTATCCATCCACAACCCCATTCAAGCCAAAACAGTTGATGTATGCAAAACTTAAAAGTTAAATAAATTTATAGGACCACGTTGTAAACAAAGGAATAAACAAAGATAATCTTTTTCACAGCCTTCTAGATTCATCTGTAGTTAGTTTCTATTGGGTGAACCAACAATAAACCAAAAAAAGTCTAGCGTGGAAAGGTGTGGCCCACAGTGTGGAAACAGGGGGTGTGATAGGCGCAAACACACAATCAAACTTTTTAAAAATATATTTCTGGCCAGAATTCTGTTATCAAACTTTGCGATATTATTCTTAAAGAAACAATCTAACAAATTGCACAATAATTGTTTTCCCGGTTTGCCCTGCATCTGCCGGCCGCGGTGGCCGAGGGGACTGAGGCGCTTCAGTCACGGTCTGCATGGCCACTACGGTCGGGGGTTCGAATCCCCCCTCGGGCATGGATATTTGTGCCGTCCTTAGTTGTAGGTAGTCCATAAGTAGTTTGTAAGTTTAGGGACTGATGACCCCGTAATTAAGTCCCATAAGCTTAATAAACATTTGAACATTTGCCCTGCATCTGCCCTTAAAGCGGCGGCGGAACATTGTGTCCAAAAATTTCCTGTGGAACCTACTGTGGAAGTATATTTGGCGTGTTGGGAAGACGGTTTGTGACGAATATATAAGTTTTGCAGAACATCAGGAAGTTGTTCCTTTTTTATATTAATAACACCTATTTCTAAGTCCCTTTCTATCTATCTACTTTGAGTCCTGTGTCGTAAGTTAAACAGTCACTTGTGCAGAAATATCCTATCGCTCTGACTACAGTTGGGATACACGTATTTGGGAGGTGGCAGGATGAATTGGATATCCGGCCATCCCTTAAAGTAACATGCCAAATCCGTAGTAACAATGCCTACCCCGCGTCAATGGTAGATAAAGGCAAAATGATAAAAGAAGAAGAAGAGAGCTGTAAAATGTATCGGAGACTGTAACTTATTGCGAACTCTGGACGTAATTACTGAAATTTGTTGCGGTGAATATTACGAAATGCAAGACCGTTTGAAAACAGCAAATGGATAGAAATATTGCAAATGCCTCAGAAGTCGCTAAAACAATGGTTCGCTAAGATTCAGTATAGTAGACAGTCACTAACGAAAAAACTGAATGGCTAGGAATGCTTTCTTGCTGTCTGCGAACATGTTTTTAGACGTATGTAGTCTTTTTCTATAAACTCATAAGTTCTACTACGACGTTTAAAAGCAAGTTGTCATGTCTCTTAACACAAATAATGCTGAAATGTTCTTTCGCCCTTGCGGCACAGCTTACGTGTGTCTCACTGATAGACCATCGGAACCGCGGTCAGAATCCACTGTGTGCGGTGCGCCAGACAAATTCGGCGACTTACTGCTCCGGCTATTTAATTGGAAAAGTTTATTGACGGCTCCCGATTAATTCTCTGCTCTGTTACACTATCAAGTTAGTCTAAATGAGCGTCGCCAGCCTCGCTTTGATCCGCGAGGAAGGGTTAAACTTCTCACTATTCCGATATCAGTAATCAAAGCCCAGTAACAATGCAAGTACTTCCAGAAAGATTTCGAGATTCGAGCAAAGGACTGGAATATGTGGACTGGTAACAGCTAGTCCACTGTTTCTTATTGGTTCTTTAGCTACTATTCCCGATAATGATCGCGACAGTGAAAGAAGAATGCGGTTCAAAATCAACCATGAAAAAGTGACACAAAAATATCAACTCACTTATTTTCAAGGAATTAAATTAAATTGTCATGGATTGACATCATTCAAGTCAGTTTCGAACACCTATTACGTGGCTCCACAATCTACTCCGAGCTATGCCTGCTGAGCGTGTTCAGACTCAATAAATGGCAACACGAACAAAGGCGGGGGGGGGGGGGGGAATCCAGAATGGCTCTATAGCATTCCAGGTTTGCGAACGGGAAGGTACTTCGGAACTCTGAACCATTTCCGTGCTGCAAAAATAACTTGGCTGATTTGAGTTCATGAACCGCTGCTCCAGGGTGTTCATGACCGCCGCGGTGGATTGGCCGAGCGCTCTAAGACGCCTTGGAGCGGAGTGCGTTGTTGCTCGCCGGCGGACGTTCGAGTCCTCGCTTGAGCACGGGTGTGTGTGTTCTCCTTAGCGTAAGTTAGTTTAAGTAGTTTATAAGGTTATTCACTGAAATCAGCAGCAGTTAGGTTCTTAGATTTACCAACCTTTGAACATTTGGTTTAGTTCATAATCTCGATACCTTACAAAGGCCGGCAGGCTACTATCGATTTCACCAACTCCCAAAATGCTCCACGAAGGCATTTCAGACAGAATCGGGTACAGAATGTAGAACTTTTCATTGGCTGTAACTTACATTGGTTATTTGGTGCCCACTTTAACAGTGCTTCTCCACAGTGATGCTTTCTGCCATTACTTTTGGGAGTTTTGCTGTGACTAATGTTGGAAACACCTCCCCAAAAATTTCTCCTCTTGTAAGCCAATCATGTAGCATGCAGCCGCAACATATTTTGGAAAAGTAGAGAAAAACAGCCTGTCAAGGAGATGTGTGAAAAAGTCTCTTCAGCCCCTCCCATAAAACAAAAAATTCGTGTTGTAGACAATATCCAAATGAAGAACACGAAGACCCGGCCAAGAAATCGAATGATACGTGGAAGATGGTACGAAAATATTTGTTTTTCGATCTCATCCCAGACATGCTCTGTAGTGACAAATCGGCGTGTTTGGCTGCTCGCTGAAGGTCAGTGTATTCCTGAAGGAGTCTTTGGTGTGCATTACATTGTTGTGTGTTTCATTGGCCTACCGGAAAGTGTCATTAACCCTGCTCATAAAGGTTCCATGATTATAATAATTGGAGAGTCACCACTGACTGTTGCTCAATCCCAAATTCACTCAGTAAAAAAAAAAAAAAAAAAAAAAAAAAAAAAAAAAAAATCAAACTTTTGTCAACCTTAAGGGACTTAACTATGGGCTCATCAGTTCCTAAACTTACAAACTACTTATGAACTACCTTATACTAAAGACGACACAAATATCCATGTCCGAGGGGGGATTCGAACGCCCGTCGGGGAACGGCCTCGCGCATCGCAGCATAGCTCATCAATGCGCTCGGCCGTTTCACCGCGGCTTAAAGTTGCCTAAAGTTTGGTATCAGTGATAACATCGAATGCCAACTGGAGATCTCACAAGGAGACCATATGGGTATCGGATTTTAGAATATTTTGATATTTATGGTAAGTGAAGTTTAGAACTCAAATAACAATCAGCCAAAACCGTTCGGCAAAACTCTCAAAAATTCTCGAGAAACTCTCCTTCGAAGTTTTGCAAGTAAGCGTAAGACCCTTAATTAAATCACTTGCAGCGTGTTAGTGTAGATAAGGCGGTAGTGTTTTCGCCTTACAAAACTAGGGTCGGTGGTTCGATTCCTGTCGCGACAATTTATTTTTCGTTGTGTTCGAATACTTACAGAATTTTAATATCTAATGGTAATTTTTATTAGTAATTTTCTATATTTTGTAAAATGTTGTTAATCACGATGGTTTCAATCAAAAAACATAAGTTACATTTTTTTACATTATTGTTTCACTATTAGTTGGCGACGGTAGTCTTTGATTGTTCAGTTTGTGAAAATCTACGACGTTATTTTTGTAAAGTCATCGCCATAGCTACTAAAAGCTTTCCAAGCAGCTAATCAACTCAACCATCGTTTTAGGTGACAAGGTTTTCAGCTCGTCTACATATACATAAACAAAAACTGATACAACACATGGAATTAGAGATCGCACAATGTTTCACATAACTGAATTCGAAAACAAAAAATATGTGCTACAGTGGATTCGAACCACTGACTTTCGGAGTATGAGAACAGAACGCTACCACCTGAGCTACAACGGAAGGTGCTGCAACTGCTTTAATTATTGATAGTTACGTTTACTTACAAAACTTCGAAGTCGACTTTCTTCGGTAATTTTTGAGAGTTGCGTCGAATGGTTTTGGCTAATTGTTATTTAAGTTCAGAACTTCACATACCATAAATATAAAGAAATTATAAAATCCGATACCCATTTGGTCTGCTTGTCAACCCAGTTTCCAATAATCTGTTCCAACGATTCGATGTGACTCTCTGTCTGTGATCTTTGTACTGATTTCAGCTGTTGCCATCCTTCTGCTCGTCAGTGACGGCCGAACAATCCTACAAACTGCTCGTACTGTAGCCCTTCTGGATGGACACATACCTACCGCCCTACAATTCTTAGCAGGCTGTTGCCCAGAGACCACCTCGTTACCACTGTTCTGCAGCTGCCTGTTCTACTGATACCTGTTTTTGGTAGACTGGCAGACTTCTTCATTTTAACCCGCATTATTGTTTTTCTGTCGTAGTCATTATCTGGAATAATAACTAAAAAACCAGTTAGAGGGGACGGCCGAGCTGTTAGCAGTCCACATATTCCCGTCCTTTGCTCGGATCTCGGAAACTTTCTTGGCTATGAGTACTGACATCTAAATAGTGAGAAGTTTAACCCTTCGTCGCAGATCAAAGTAAGCCTGGCGATCCTCATTTAGACTAATTTGATAGTGTAACAGAACAGAGAATTAATCTGGGTACATCAATAAACTTTTCCAATTAAATAGCCGGAGTAGCAGGTTGCGTAATTTGTCTCGCGCACTGTACGCCATGGATTCCGACCGCGGCCGCGAAGTGTGTGTTAGGATGACCCCAAGGAAGATGTACAGCACGCTCGAAAGGAACTTTTGTGCATATTCACAGTGTTACTTTTGCTATGAAACGTGACATATTGCTTTGCCTTGAAATGTTGTTGTATGAGTTTACAGAAAATCCGTAGAAAAAAGGTTACACACATCTAAATGCGTGTTCACAGGCAGCAAGAAAGCGTTCATCCGTCATTCAGTTCTTTCAAATGTTTGTAAAACTTATGGGACTTAACTGCGGGAGTCATTAGTCCCTAATCTTACAAACTACTTATGAACTAACTTATACTAAAGACAGCACAAACATCCATGCCCGAGGGAGGATTTGAACCCCCGACGGGGGGCTTTCTACTAGACTGAATCTTCGTGCGCCATTATGGCATGGCAATCATTAGAGCTTTCTAAAAGACCGAAATCTGGGTATGAGCTGCACTTGCACGACCTCTCGGCATTCTGTGTAGCAATTTTCACCTGGAAAAGTCCCAGTAACGTAAGACAAAACCAAAATGCACCATGGACTATATAATTGTTCAACTGTAGAAACGACTTTTCGCTGCACTGAAATTAGTTCGCATAACCATCAGATTTTAATCGTCATACCTCCCAGACATGGGGACACCGTTCTATTATTTTAGTAGGAATCGGTCAAGATTTTTATAGAGAAAAATTTTCCATTTTCCCCAGCATAGAAAATTTCTCTTCATTATTTATCATATAGTGTCCTAATCGAATTGAAAGATATCCGTTTTTATGACAAAACACAAATTACATTTAATAATGCCAAAATTATCGGTGCTTCTCATATTTGATCGGGGAAAAAATCCGTTTCGAGGGCTGTACAGTCCAGAAGCAGTATGTCAACCAGGAAAAAATCACCCGTGACATTGAGGCAATCATCCCACCGACGCATCACGCTGGAGAACCCGTATGGTAAAATATCGTGTGTTTCTCTATGAAGAAGTCAGTAACTGCCTATTGTACACTTTCATCTGACAAGAATCGTACACCTTTAAAAGCCTTTTTTTTTTCCTTCTTTCTTTTTCTTTGTCTTAAAGGAACTGCAGCCCGCAATCGCATGGAAAGAGATCTAGACAATATGGCGCGTTTTCGAGTATCCCCCACTTGAGTTGCCTAATCTCTGCGTTACATTTGCGATTTGAATAGGTCCGTTATCATGAAGGAGCAGTAGTCCTTCGGGCACCAGTAAACGACAATTGTTTGCGACAGACATGCTGTCCCATATTTATTCTTCATTCAAAAATGTTCAAATGTTTGAAAATCTATCGGACCAAACTGCGTGGTCATCAGTCCGTTACTTACAAACTACTTAAACTAAGGTAAACTAACCTAAGGACAACACACACACACACACACACACAAACACACACACACACACACACACACACACACACACACACACACACACACACATGCCCTAGGGACGTCTCGAACCTCCGACGGCGAGCAATCGCGAGCTCCGCAGTGAGGCGCCTTAGGCCGCTCGGTTACTCCATCGCAGCTATTCTTCATTTCCCAGTGGGTATCTGCAGGAAGAAAAAAACGTTGGTCCAGTTTGGACGCATTTATTGAAACGTTGCGATAGTTAACATTTCCGCACTTACCGCACACACGTCGGGTAGACACCAGTGGGCAAAGCCACACCAGTCTAGCCTCACTAATCCCTTGCCTACATGTCGGCGCTTATATACCCGCATCGGAGCTGCGCTACGTTGCGTGTAAGCTGCTACAAAGTTCTCAAACAAACTTTTTGTTCGCCCTTTCGTCTTTGGTCTATCATTCCTCAGTGACTTGATACCTGCCATTTCTCGTAATTAGTTTGTAATATTGTGAAAAATATATTAAAATGAAAACATTATGTACAGTTGTATTCTGAGATATATACTAAATTAAATTTGCGGTATTCGCTGCGTACAAACGAAACAGTCGAACAGTTTTCTCAAATCAGATGTTCAAATGTTTGTAAATCAGTGGAACTTAAATACTGAATGTATCAATACCAATGCTTACAAATTACTTAAAGTAACCTAAGGACAACACAAACACACACACACACACACACACACACACACACACACATGCCCGAGGGAGGACTCGGACCTCCGACGGGGAGAACCGCGCGCTTCGCAGCAAGGCACCCTGGAGCGCTCGGCCATTCCACTGCGGCAACAGTTTTCTCTAATTAACAATAGTGCCTTATGGAATTGTGCATTTTTTAGAGTTCATAAAACTCTCTGTTTCTTTTCCCACAGATACTGAATGACATTTGCTATATTTCTCCACAGTTTGACAGTAGGATAGATTCAGTATGCATTCGCCTGCTCGGTAGTTCCTCAGTACTACAAGTCTACAATCAGGGTTTCATTAACTGACTTTTATCACGACCGCGTGTCTTCAAAGGAACATACAGAAGAATTAAAAATGTTCAAATGTTTGTGGAGCTTATGGGACTTAACCACTGGGTCACCAGTCCGTAAACTTATAAACTACTTATGAACTAGCTAATACTAAGGACGGCAAAAATATCCATGCCCGAGGGGGGATTCGAACTCCCCACCGATAGCATTTGTCATTCACAAAAATTACTGGAACGAAGCAGTATCAGATAATATAGAATAACTGAAAGAAACTACTTTATGGACAAATTACTAAATTTAGAAGGCTTTGTAAACAAGAACAATAAACAGGTCATGGACGGAAGAAGGAACTAAGAAATAAAGGAGGAGGAAAGAAGAATGAACTAACATATAAAGAAAAGGAATTGAAATTTTTACGTGTTCCAAGTTTGTCCGAACGATAATAAAAAACCTGGAAGACATTTGTTCAATCCTATTTCCTGGATTGTTTGAAGTGGCTTATTCATATTGTGAGCAACAAATGCGGTCATACTTCGTGCTTAGAATTCTAATTAGAGCCGAATTACCGCAAGTTAATAACCACACGCAATGATGTCCACGTAAGATTCATGCTGTCCCCCCGTTTACTTAACCTTTTTTTTTTTTCATTCTTTTATTATTTTTTAAGGGACTTAACTGCGGGGTCATCAGTCCCTAAACAAACTACTTACGAACTACCTTATACTAAAGACGACAGAAATATCCATGCCCGGGGGGGGGGGGGGGATTCGCACCCCCGACCGTAGCGGCCATGCAGACTGTGTGACTGGCGCGTCGCAGAACGCTCGGTTTACTTGACCGATAGCTATTAGATAATATTTCTCCTTTTCAGGGCTATTATTTACTCATAATTTTTGGGCTGTGAGCTCAGTCGTCTAGTTGGTAAGCGGAAGAAAGATCAACAGACAAATATCGTGGCGGATTTATGACGTCTTGCGACGTGTTGTGACGTGTGGCGGACGCACACGAGATTTGGTGTGTTATCGCCAGAACTGGCCGTGCACCTTGCCCCCCGAAAGCCATCCCTCATCTCCCCCGAGTTTCATTCTGTCGCGCCGACCGAGTTTATTGCTGGTCCATAAAAAGCGAGCGTTCGCCGTTGACGGCCTCTCAGGAAAACTTTACAGCTGGCAGTGGGCCGCCGTGCCGCCGCCTCCACGTCCGATTGCCTCTCCCGCCCCGCGGCGCGTCTGTCACGTTTAATTCCGAGCTCAATTGCCTGACTGGACGCGCCCTTTGTTCTCTCACTGCACTATTTATCGTAACATTCCCATTATGCTGTAGCAACAAATGTCATCTTGCCTCCCAGTAACAGGAAATTCTTAGTATCGTTTTCCCCAGAGAATCGAGAACTCAACGCGAAATTAAAAATATATGGCAGGCTATCAAACTAGCTGAAGTTTGCATCTCTTTGGATTCTCTTTTTCTTTTTCTCCTGCGTATATCATCTCGTGAAATGGGCGCGAAGAAGGAACAAAGAGACATTTACGTGAATGGAACCACGATGCACGTTATGGCACGACTGCCAAGCAGACAAAATTTTGACTCTGTATTAAGCACTACGCTGCACACTGTTGACTTCTTTCCGCAAATAGGTCGATGTTAATTGAAATACATCGGCTGCAAAAGAGCTGTGCGTGAAACCTATCACCTAGCAGCGTACACTCCTGGCCATTAAAATTGCTACACCACGAAGATGAATGGTACAGACGCGAAATTTAACCGACAGGGAGAAGAAGCTGTGATATGCAACTGATTAGCTTTTCAGAGCATTCACACACCTACAACGTGCTGACATGAGGAAAGATTCTAACCGATTTTTCATACACAAACTGCAGTTGACCGGCATTGTCTGGTGATACGTTGTTGTCATGCCTCGTGTAAGTAGGAGAAATGCGTACCATCACGATTCCTACTATGATAAAGGTCGGATTTAGCCTATCGCGATTGCGGTTTATCGTATCGCGACAATGCGGCTCGCTTTGGTAGCGATCCAATGACTGTTAGCAGAATATGGAATCGGTGGGTTCAGGAGGGCAATACGGAACGCTGTGCTAGGTCCCAATGGCCTCGTGCCGGCCGCGGTGGCCGAGGGGACTGAGGCGCTCCAGTCATGGTCTGTACGGCCACTACGGTCGGGGGTTCGAATCCCTCCTCGGGCATTTGTGCCGTCCTTAGTTGTAGCTAGTTCATAGGTAGTTTGTAAGTTTAGGGACTGATGACCCCGTAATTAAGTCCCATAAGCTGTACAAACATTTCAACATTTTTGAACCCAACGGCCTCGTATCACTAGCAGTCGAGATGACAGGCATCTTATCCGCATGGTTACAACGGATCGTGCAGCCACGTCTCGATCCCTGAGTCAACAGATGGGGATGTTTATAAGACAAAGACCATCTGCACGAACAGTTCGACGACGTTTGTAGCAGCATGGACTATCAGCTCGGGGACCATGGTTGCGGTTACCCTTGACGCTGCAACACAGAGAGGAGCGCCTGCGAAGGTGTACGCAACGACGAACCTGGGTGTACGAATGGCAAAACGTCATTTTTCGGATGAATCCAGGTTCTGTTTACAGCTCCTGATGGTCGCATCCGTGTTTGGCGACATTGCGGTGAACGCACATTGGGAGCGTGTATTCGTCATCGTCATACTGGCGTATCACCCGGCGTGATGCTATGGGGTGTCATTGGTTACACGTCTCGGTTACCTCTTGCTCGCATCGACGGCATTTTGAACAGTGGCCGTAACATTTCAGATGTGTTACGACCCGTGGCTCTACCCTTCATTCGATCCCTGCGAAACCCTACATTTCAGCAGGATAATGCACGCCCGCATGTTGCAGGTCCAGTACGGGCCTTTCTGGATACGGAAAATGTTCGACTGCTGCCCTGGCCAGCACATTCTCCAGATCTCTCACCAATTGAAAACGTCTGGTCAATGGTGGCCGAGCAACTGGCTCGTCACAATACGCCAATCACTACTCTTGATGAACTGTGGTATCGTGTTGAAGCTGCATGGGCATCTGTACCTCTACACGCCATCCAAGCTCAATGACCAGGCGTATCAAGGCCGTTATTACGGCCAGAGGTGGTTGTTCTGGGTACTGATTTCTCAGGATCTATGCACGCAAATTGCGTGAAAATGTAATCACATGTCAGTTCTAGCATAATATATTTGTCTAATTAATACCCGTTTATCATCTGCATTTCGTCTTGGTGTAGCAATTTTAATGGCCAGAAGTGTATTACCATAGGATCTTTTTCAAACCCCAGACTGTAGTCGCGTATTACTGTTACTAGTACAAGATTCAGTACCTAGGAATACGAACACAAGACAGAGACAAAAAAGATAAAAGCAAAACAGTCGCTAAAATCTACATCTGCATACTCTGTAAGCTGCGGCAAAAGCCATGGCGAAGGATATTTCCCATTGCATCACTAACAGGATTTTTTCTCAGTGCAGTAAGCACTGCGCGACGAATAAAAATACCCCTTGGCGCGCTTTAATTATAATCATCTTCGCTTCCTAAGTAAGGCCTACGTAAGGAGTTTTAGTATATTCTAGAGGCATGATTTTAATATGTTTCTTGAAACTTTGAAAATAATCATAAACGAAATAGATATGTCTACCTTCTAGTGTTTCTCTATTCTGCTTTTCCAGAATCGCTTTGTCGCTCTCCCACGAATCAAAGAAACCTGTGAACAGTAACGCTACCATGTTGGAATATATTTAATATCCCCTGTTAGTCCTGTGAAGTACGGGCTCCATACACTTATAACAGTATTCTAGGATGGATGGCACTGATGTTTATTTATGCAATCTTGTTTGCAGACTGACGGAATATTCTTACTATTTTGCCTATGGACCCTTACTAAATGTTACACCAGATATTGGTATGAATTACTCGATTCGAACTGGGACTCATTGTAGTCATAGCATACGAAGTGTTTTCGTTTTGTGTCGTACAAAATTTTGTCGCCATATAAAATATCTTGCCAGTTTTTGCAGTACTTTGTGACATTAGCGTGATCGGACTGAATTTCGTGCAACTTCCTCATACAATAGTGCAATACGTGTTGTTGTGGTCTTCAGTCCAAAGACTGGTTTGATGCAGCTCTCCACCCTACTCTATCTTGAGCAAGCCTTTTCATCTCCTCGAAAGAACGGCAACCTACACCCATTTGAATCTGCTTACTGTATTCATCTCTTGGTATCCCTCTGCGATTTTTACTCCAC
Organism: Locusta migratoria; assembly: GCA_026315105.1. NCBI lineage: Eukaryota > Metazoa > Arthropoda > Insecta > Orthoptera > Acrididae > Locusta > Locusta migratoria. The sequence goes on along the minus strand of CM048747.1, from coordinate 141,176,793 downwards.
ACACTTCCCTCCAACGCTAAAATCACGATTCCTTTATGTCTAAGAATCTGTCCAACTAATCGATCCCTTCTTTTTGTCAAGGTATGCCAGAAATTCCTTTTCTGCCCAATTCTGTTCAGTACCTCCTCATTAGTTACGCGATCCAGCCACCTAATCTTCAGCATTCTTCTGTAGCCTCTATCCTCTTCCTGTTTGCACTGTTTATCGTTCATGTTTCTCTCCCATACAAGGTAAAACTCCACACAAATGCCTTCAGAAAGAACTTCCTTGCGCTTAAATTAATATTCGATGTTAACAAATTACTGTTTTTCAAAAACGCTTTTCTTCCCATTCCCATTCTGCATTTTATATCCTCTGTACTGCGAACATCGCACGTTATTTTACTGCCCAAGTAAAAAACTCATCTACCACCTTAAATGTTTCGTTAGCTAATCTAATTACTTCAGCATCGGTTGATTTTCTTAGACTGCCCCCCATTACCGTTGTTTTTCTTTTGTTAATGTCTATGTTATATGCGCCTTTCAACACACTGTCCATTGCGTTGAACTGCTCCTCCTGGTCTTTTTCTGTCTCTGACAGAATTTAAATGTCATCGTCAAAACGCAATGTTTTTATTTCTTCTCCCTGAACTTTAACTGAAGTAGTGCAATATAGATAACTGAATTATCGACGTAAAGTCTAACGTTACTATTATTATCTGTGGAAGGTCGTTAACACACAACATAAACAACAAAGAGCCCTAACATACATTACTCAGAACAATTAGGAAACCAACTGAGATATCATACACAATAAACATATGCTAACGTATTTTATTCAGGTATTGGTTACGATTGGAACTTGTGTGTGATACAGTACGATATTTTACTGTCTCAGTTCTTTACTTGAGGTTCATATGGCGTTTATTTAGAGCGACAAATAGGGGGGCTACTTAATAGTGAGAAAGTAATTTATTATTGCTTTCTTATAAGGTGTATGATCATCTCGGACAGCCAGTGCGGTAGAACATCTGTTTGGCATGGACAGTTATCAATCAGTTTTTGAGTGATTTTGGTCATTCTTCCATGAGTGCAATATCGAGCTCTGCATAACAAAAGGTCGAAGGATCTCGTCTCTATACCTCTGAGCAGTCAAAGCGCCATTCAGAACGACAAAGAGGTCCGTACGTCCGCCAATATTGATTATGTCCAAACAATTCGTCCACCACCATGATATGCTGTTGTTTTCTGCACATGAGCAGGACTGTTCCGAGTTCTCGTCTGTTCTACAGATTAGAGAACGATTGTTCGGCTGAATAGAAATTCTTGACTCATCTGTGAACAGAACCCGGCGTCATTCGTTACGACTCCTATCCTGATGTTCTTCCTTCCAGTTTCTGGGGCTAAACGGTGTAGTGGTTTTAATGGGACACACACTATAGGCTTTAGTACGTAGAGGCCTCATTCCCGAAAGCGATTTCGGTCTGTTTATGTTGATATTGCGCGTCCTGTTACTGCCTGGGGGATGCGTTGCAGCTGAGTTGCATTTATCCTCTGTCTCGTCGGGCTGTTCACCGGAGATAACGGTCATCTCTTATTGGTGATATCACAGTCCAACATATACAGTCACAACATTCTCGCAGATTTTTGTTATACACTACGACTGCAGCGTTCCAAGCAGCCGGAAAGCTACGTTTCTGAATACGGTATTGGATAAGTGCGAATAGTATCGTTTAGATTGATTTTTGCAGTCTTTTCACTCTATGGAACGCATGTAGTGTCATAAAAATAGGTAGTAATTTAAAATTGGCTCTACATTTGTCTTTATTAGGTTTACTGAGATCCCTGATGAGGTACGAAATGGTACATTGCAGGACAGTTTATTTACAGTTATCTTGTAACCTTTCGGCTTTTGCTGAATAATATCATTTTCTTTTAAAAATAAGAAATGGCTAAGAAACACTGGAAGACATGCCTTTGGCAAAAAGTCGTCGCTTTTCAGGAACGTTACGGTTTCTTCACTACAATTCCAGTAAAATCGATGAGAGTGGAACGTAGTAAACGAATATAGAATGCAGTAACTACAGTATTTAACGTACCATAGCAGCCGCCACAACTGTAGCTGAAGGGAAAACGTCACAGACCTGGAAAGAAAACGGAAAAAGCAATCCTACTGTTTTCAACAAAGAAGACCCCAATTCCACAGTTGTTGCTGCAACTGAACCACAAACGGCAAGAATATTCAACACATTGTCTTCTTTAGCTAAAGTAATGACACTCAAACGAATATGCGCGTATCAGAAAGACGAGTGAAGCCTGAAATGTTCGAATCATTAGACTACACTTGATATGCGTAAAAAAAAACCTCTTGTCATAGTAAGAACACACCATAATAGAAATTTATGTTTCTCTTAGGTTTATATTCTACTTACTTTCAGTGGAATAAGATGCAAAATATCACATATTCGTAAGTACTTGTTCATGACGAAGTTGTTCATTGGACCTCTGAATCAGTTAAATTCGGCTGTTTTTACATTAATGTCCGTGTTATGTACATCTCAAAGTATTTTACTAATGCTTGTAACGCAAAAACTATACCAACTATGCCGGCCGCGGTGGCCGAGGTGACTGAGGCGCTCCAGTCACGGTCAGCACGGCCACTACGGTGGGGGGTTCGAATCCCCCCTCGGGCATGGATATTTGTGCCGTCCTAGTTCGTAAGTAGTTCATAAGTAGTTTGTAAGTTTAGGGACTGATGACCCCGTAGTTAAGTCCCATAAGCTTAACAAACATTTGAACATTTTTATACCAACTATTTCGTTAATTACGCACACAAATAATTATAAAGAAACAGCACTCCTTCGTCGGCTTGCCCACCGCTAGGAGCGCTAGTGTCGTTGCAACTGTGTTGGTAACAACCACAGCAGTGAGTGTCGCGACTGTGTATGTTAGGCTGTGGTGTTATCCCTGGACAACCGTGGCCTTGTCTGAAATCGCGTTCGGGCATATAAACTTATACTACTGCGGTCGGTGTTGGCTTCGTATCTATCATAACTTCGATAATGCGATCACTTACCACATTCGTATCTTCTTATTCATTATTAGACCTACCTACTTAATACCCCCAACTAATTTTGTATTTATAATTCTGTACTCATCTGACCAGAAATGCTGTTCCTCTTCCCACCCAACTTCACTAATCCCTAATATATATCTTCAACCCATCCATTTTCCTTTTTAAATTTTCTAACCTTCCTACCCGATTAAGGGATGTACCATACCACGCTCCGATCCGTAGAATTCCAGTGTTGTCTTTCCTGATGACGATATCCTCTTGAGTAGTCCCAGCCCGGAGATCCAATTGGGGCAGTATTTTACCTCCCGAATATTTTAACCGAGAGGATACAGTCATCATATATTACAGTAGAGCTGCACGTCCTCGGGGAAAGTAGCGAGTGTAGTTTCCCCTTGCTTTCAGCCGTTCGCAACTGTGTGCCAAAGCCACATTAGCTGATGTTACAAGGCCAGCTCAGTCAATCATCCAGACTGTTGCCCCTGTAGCTACTGAAAAGGGTCTCCGCAGCTGACATTCTGTTCGTCGAAAATTGCAATAATACACGTTGACTTCTTGGTTTTTATGACCTCTTCTTACCGTGGTCGCAGTTGTACAGGTCGTGTAGGTTAACTGCCGTCTTTTATTACAGCCGCCAAAGTTGGTAGCTAACTTGTATAACACTTATATAAATTCATATTGGATCGCCATTATATCGCCATTATATCAACAGATGCTTTTTATTTTAGCTATGTGTATTGTAAGTCAGTCGTTTTTGTACAAAGATTAACAAGGAAAATTATACATTACAAAGCTTTATGTAAACAAGTCATATTTTATTATCTCCTAATGTAGAGCTGCCCATACATGCGCTGCAGCAAAGATCTCGAGTATTCTCTGTCGATTTGGCGGTGCTTTAATGTAACTAACAAATCACTTCTGATAAACAGAATTTTGTCATTACTTGAAATCGGTAGTACATGTTCGACTTGCAGAAGTTGAGTAATTATACATTACAAAGCTTTATGTAAACAAGTCATATTTTATTATCTCCTAATGTAGAGCTGCCCATACATGCGCTGCAGCAAAGATCTCGAGTATTCTCTGTCGATTTGGCGGTGCTTTAATGTAACTAACAAATCACTTCTGATAAACAGAATTTTGTCATTACTTGAAATCGGTAGTACATGTTCGACTTGCAGAAGTTGAGTTGGGAACAGAAAACGATAGCGTCAACATTTTTCTTTCGCCGTCACCTAGAAGCTACAGCGAAGATACCGAGACATATATGAAGAGACCGAGAGACCGACAGAGAATGCTGCTCAGCCGTAGTTCCATTCGTAAATAAGATCCATCCTTGAAATCAACAATCTTATAAGCTTTGACAGTTGTCGGCTCAAGCTGATCTTCCTCTACAGAAACTTGTGACAGAATGGTGTTTCTCATAACTGACGAAGGGAGGACAAATCGGCCATTTTAAGGTTTGTTGATTTTTTTAGTTATGTTTTAATCGACCAAGAAACATAAAAATCACAGGATTTACAGTAGACTATACTTCTGCCTGTCTGTTAATTTCGTTATGTGTAGTAAAACACCTGTCTAATCAATAATCCCCAAAATACCCAACTTCCATTGCTGCTCATAGTACATAAAAGCTACATGATGTGCTCAACGTGTCATCCAGCACGTTAGAAGGTTTTCGTTATCAATTATCAGATTTACCCATTCCGCATGGACTTTACCCTACACTTGTGCAGAATAAAAGAACAGACCGCAACAATCCGCTCCATGGTGTCATTCTGAATTTCCGGAGCGCATTGAGGCGCTATGCTATGATACGCGAGGCCGTTCCCCGTCGGGGGTTCGAATCCCCCCTCGGCCATGGATGTTTGTGGCGTCTTTAGTATAAGCTAGTTCATAAGTAGTTTGTAAGTTTAGGGACTGATAACCCCGCAGCTAAGTCCCATAACCTTTACAAACATTTGAACATTTGATTTGAATTTGCCCAATCGCCTTCTACATGCCCCCACAAGTAGAAATCCAATGGACTTAAATCGATGACACGTGCAGAGACTCCACAGGACCTATACGCCCTATTCATTCTGAAACTATGAGTGCGCGGATAGTTTGCACGTAACAAGAGGGCTATACTCTGCCGGATAAAAAGTTGTAAAAGTCCCATCTTAGGCAGCTGTGACGGGAGCACGTCTTCATCTAAACACTGCACATAAGGGGCTGTTGCTAGTGTACCCCGAAATAAGAAGCGCCTACCAATAAAAGAACCCCCTATTCCCCCTATGCACTTGTTTAAGTTTTTAGCAAGGTGATGCCACATCTATGAATAACCTATACAACACATGTCACTGAATTTATTTTTCGAAGGTATATTTGTGTAACTTATAAAGCCATCGTCTTCTATGTACAAGACGTCTCTATTCATCGTGGATTTTAATTTTAATCGTCTGCAGATATTACACCTTATAATAATGATGCATTGATCAGGATTAAGGGCGAGGACTTTTCCTTTCTCTGTGCTACAAGACGGTCCGAATTTCCTCTCCTTTCACTTCCGTAATTTTGATCTAAACCTACCCACATAATTTAGATCTAACAGTGTCCCTCTTGATACACTGTCCCTGTTGGTTTAATCGATTCTTGTAGTTTGATACACAGGTTTTCAAATTAGTGCCATTAATCGCAGTTTTTCCACTTTCTGTAAGCTCCACGTCTTCGAATCTGCTCGATGAATAACATTGAGTTCATGAAATCGTTGATACGTAAGTTTTAAATTCCTTGTTCCTTAGATCTAATTACCTCAAATAATCTGAGTCCGTTGTCTGCCTCAGCTCTCACATTCGAGAATGAAGGAATAAGGTAGTAACAGTTATATCGTGCTTAGTTCTTTGAATGCTTTTCCGCTCGGTAATTTCAAAGTCTGTGCATTACGATTAAATACGCATTTGGCTCTGACTTTATGTTTCTGTGAATAATGACAAACTTGACGCACTGATCAGATTTGTGTGTGATAAAAAATGTTCAAATGTTTGTAAATCTTATGGAACTTAACTACGGGGTCATCAGTCCCTAAATTTACAAACTACTTATGAACTACTTACCAACTAGGACGGCACAAATATCCATGCCCGAGAGGGGATTCGAACCCCCGACCGTAGTGGCCGTGCAGATCGTGACTGAAGCGCCTCAGTCCCCTCGGCCACCGCGGCCGGCTGTGTGTGATCTGTAGATTACTTACAAGAGCTGCAAAAGCTAATTAATCATATCATTTCAATTTTAATTCCATAAGCTGCACATACATGTATACTACGTAAGAAAATGACGCATGCAAGTATTTACTAACATAAAATAGAATATCAATGGCAGAAAATGGTGTTAAATGTTAAATATCCACAGTTACAAATGAAACGAGGAGGAAAAACATTTGAGCTACATAATTGTAAAATCCATGTTTCATATAGGTTTTTTGATCGAAGAGTCTTATTTCAAAACGGCTTTTCGGATTAACTAATTGTTGTAAAACGTTGCGTGTCCTGAAATATATGTTTAGGGATGGTGAAATTCCATAAATACACGCCAGTGTAAAATGTTCATACGGTTTTACTTTCGTTCTTTCCGAGAGGTAAGTATACCTCAAACAGACGTCCATGTCTTTCGTCTTCGAGCCGCACAAGCGAAAGCTCACTGTCACTGAAGACAGGAAGTATGAAGTTCCAACGCGTGAACGATATATATCCTTAAAAACAACGTCCAACGTAGTTAAGAAGACCAGCGCATTTCACTTTGATGAATACGGAATGTTCACTTGTTCCATGAAAGCGAGATGCCAGCAACAAAGGGAAAAGTTTTGGTAACTTGCTTGTTTATGGCATAATGAACTGCTGCTTTAGAGCAGAAAATTCTTCACTGCGTATTAATATAATGCAACTTGTAAGGTTCGACAGCCTTCTACAGTTGATATCAAAACAGAGAAGAATTATTTAAAATAGCAGATAAGTTTTTATTTGAGCACTAGAAATGCTATTTGCAGATTCATGTACTGAAAGTATGCAATATAATACCCTGAACTATGATTCGGGTAGAAATTCAAAATTCTTTCGGTTATCCAACTGATTACTGAGTTTTCCTCATGTAAGAAAAATTTCTAGATTAGTTATAACTTGTCAAGCGGTTTATCGCTGCTGTAGTAATATTTTTATTTTTATTTATTTATTTGCAGTTACCTGCATTTTAAGTTACATCCATATCATTGCAGTTCTTTTACTTGTTCCTCATTAAAGTGCTTTCCACATTAATTAGTACAAGCTGACCTATATATACAATGGTGCGGACGTTACTATATGAGGTGTACTGTTTTAGGATGTTATGTTGATTGATGATGCCTCTGGAGATATTACATCTATGAAAATACTAGTCCTTTGCGTTAAAGATTACTATAGGTCTCTCGGTTTCCCGAAATTCTGGTAAAATGAAGGGTGGTAGAAGATTCTGTAGAACTCACTAATTTAAGTGCCAGTATGGCATCAATTTTAAAGGGAGAATGTCATCGATATTTAAACAGACACTTAAGTTCCAAATCATCGTAACAGTAAATAAAGCGTTGTGATAAAATTGGATTCTCCTTCAAATGTTCAAATGTTTGTTAAGCTTAAGGGACTTAACTACGGGGTCATCAGTACCTAAACTTACAAACTACTTACGAACTATCTACAACTAAGGACGGCTCAAATATCCATGCCCGAGGGGGGATTCGAACCCCCGACCGTAGTGGGATTCTCCTTGATGCTGTGCTTAAGAGGATCGTGACGTTGCTGCTCAAATATGAGCTAATGTTCGACCATAAATGGCATAACTAGAGCTGGATGAAATGCATTTCTAAAATTACATTTCTTTGGTGGCGAATCTCCAAAAATAAGCGTCATGTTCGACGCTAGAAGCGATGGTTAACAGCCTAATATTGGCAGTGTTCGTCTATTAAGTTTATCGTATTTCTGTACAGTCAAACAAAATTTTAAATTTGGGGCTGTGTTACACCCCATAGATTTTCATAAAGTCCCCATTCCACGAGGCGGCATTTTTTTTCTCCTGAAATTTCACCGTTTTTTCTTCCTTTTTGTAGCAGTAGGTAATATATACTGAACGAATTAGATTAGGTAACGAGACAATAAAGGTGGTAGATAAGTTCTGTTACTTGTGCAGTAAAATAACAGTGGTCGCAGTACATTAATATTAAATGTGGAATGTCAATAGAAAGAAATGCATTTCTGCAGTATAGAAATTTGTTTTTAAAAATCGAATATCAATTTAAGTGTTAGGAAGTCTTTTCTGAAGACATTTGTGTGGATTGTATCCTTGTACGAACGTTAAACATGGACGATAAATAGTTGAGAAAAGAAGGGGACTGAAACTTTTGAAATATAGTGCTACTGATGAAAGCTTATATGTGTAGATTGTGTAACAGAATTGGACAGAAAAGAATTTTGCCATACCTTGACTAGCCGGCCGCGGTGGCCGAGGAGACTGAGGCGCTTCAGTCATGGTCTGCACGGCCACTACGGCCGGGGGTTCGAATCCCCCCTCGGGCATGGATATTTGTGCCGTCTTTAGTATAAGGTAGTTCATAAGTAGTTTGTAAGTTTAGGGACTGATGACCCCGTAGTTAAGTCCATAAGCTTAACAAACATTTGAACATACCTTGACAAAGAAAGGGTATCTTGGTAGGATACATTCTGAGGCACCAAGGAACCGTCAATTTAGTACTGGTGAGAAGTGGGTAGGAAGGGGGTATATCGCAGAGGGAGACCAAGAGACGAATACAGTAAATCGGTTCAAATGGATGTGTGTTGCTGTTATTCGGAGATGATGAAACTTGCACAGGATAGAGTGGAAAGTTGCATCAAACCAGTCTCCTGACTGAAACTACAACATATTTACCTCCCAAAATTACGTATATTTGTCCATCCTTCAGAGCGTAGCATAATAGCATTCTCTAGAGAGCACTACAGGTATGCTGGATACGAAGGATGCCCACAAAGTAGGTTCCGTTTGGTTACATAAAACAAACGTGTGATATACAACTCTTAAACTAATATTCTATATAGCGTCCGAAATTTTGTAGGCACTTGTCATAGCGTGGCCCATTTTTCTGTATGCCTCCTTCATTTAAGGTTGCCGCCTGTGTATTCAAACATGTGGTAACATGTTATTTCAGCATAAATTAATGATCGTGAGATTTGTGGAACTTACATAGCAAGGGCACTAAGTGTAAACTTACGGTTGTACTTAACCTTCTCTTGAATTATGTGAACCAGTTGAACAGTAACCACTAACGGGCGTCCACTTCGTTCTTCATCGTGTCCTTCATTGGACAGTGTGACCCATCTTCTAACCATTCAATCATTCATAGCATTTTGTCCGTAAACCTCGCATATTAGTCGATGAATTTCCTTTGGTTTAACTTACTTTGCATGTAGAAAACGTATCACAGATCTTATTTCACATGCGGGTGACATTTTCAATCACGGCTGACATTATAAAGAAGCATTACAAAACACACGTCGGCAGCAGTGATCTAAAAATGGCGTAATGTCTTCTCCTTGAGCCAGAGTAACTGCTGCGCATGTTCGGAACTACGATCGTAGCGTTGCCGCGGCTAGGAATAGAAATTGAACTTACTTTGTGGACGACCCTCGTATATTCAGCAAGGAATCATAAGTCTTCATCGCCAACATAAAATAGTAAATTACTATTGTAATCACGTCGTGCTGTAAAAAAATCGCACTGACGTGTTTTACGGTCCACTTTAGATTTGTAGTTTTATAAATTTTTCAAACATTTTGGACCAAAATAATAATCTAAATAATAAAAAATTAATAAGAATGACTGAAACCCTTTAGGAAACCTTTTAGGAAAAAAAATAGGTAGTGCCGGGATCCGAACCAAAGACCTTCAGCGGCATAGTCCTAGGCCTTGCCCACTACGCTACGACTATCAACCGAAAGATAAATCGATTAATCTCATACTATTCATGCCGTTGTTAACTGATGCTAATTTGGAATTTGTAGACACTAAATTATCATTTATCGTACGAAGAACAATGTGTTTTTCTTCATTCTTCAGTGCGCCATTGCTTTGAAATGACAACGTGTAAGTTACAATAAGAAAATCATCAAATACGCAACGCAAGATGACGCATGACAGAGAGAGTTCTGGGCGAGACATGTCACGTGACATCTCCGAACGGCTGGTTTTCGTTAATTCAATGGAGGATGTGAAATCTCCGTTATTTTTGCAAATATGTCTCAAACGATACGAGATATGAAAAAAAAAAAAAAAAAAAAAAAAAAAAAAAAAAAAAAAAAAAAAAAAAAAAAAAAAAAAACCATAAGGGAGCTAAGTTGTAGAGAATTTTCTGCTTTACCAATTAGGTTATTCAATTTTCGAGTCAGGTCAATAGTTAAGCCGTTATTTTCATTTAAATTTCGAGCTGTCAAAAGGCAATCACAAAGGCCCACTTTTAGTGTTACTACCGTAACCTAAAGTGGCCCAAAAAGGAGGAGTCCTAATGTATGACAGCCACATTTGTTGTTACATGTTTACGTTGGTTCGGGAATTAGCGTCGGAATCCAACTACCAGGAAAACTGCAGGATACTGTTAAGGTTCGCCGGCCGCGGTGGCCGAGGGGACTGAGCCGCTCCAGTCACGGTCTGCACGGCCACTACGGTCGGGGGTTCGAATCCCCCCTCGGGCATGGATATTTGTGCCGTCCTAGTTCGTAAGTAGTTTGTAAGTTTAGGGACTGATGACCCCGTAGTTAAGTCCAATAAACTATACAAACATTTGAATTTTTTGTTAAGGTTCAGGCCTAGTTTGACTGCAGAACTGTGCCGATATCGCTGCTGTATCTGGAAAAAAGTTATTTTTTTATGGTGGGAGTTGCAACCAAAAAAATTTAACTCCGCTTATTTTCATTCGGACTCGGTAGTATTAAACCTGCACTTCAGTAGAGTTGTTGATGTTCGTTGTTAGAAATTGAAGAGAATGCGGTAAAATTATTCCTGTATAGAGATTCGAGGAAAGAACAAGTGCCTCCTCCTGACCACCTCTCTTCCCCCTTATGAACTCTCATGTGCGGGCGTATCCAGAAGGACAACGGAGTGATCTGCTTGGTGCAACGCCTACTAAAGAGACGAAAAGAGAAATTCTGGAACAGAGTTCTCCAGCAGGTTATTAATTTTTGGTGAGAATGTGTTTACTGAAGGGTGAATATGCAAAGAAGTACTGCTACGACCAACTTTAACAGTCACGTATTGATTAGTGGAAGAGTTAATATTGTAATGGTGGCTTTCCTCCTGGTCATTTAGTGAGCGTGCTTTGAGCGGTTGTTGAGCTGCGTGTGGTCGGCTGGTAGCAGCGGGGCGGCCAGTACAGCGCGGCAGGCGCTATTTCCGACGGCCTGTTATCGCCGCTAGCTCCCCGCCGCCGCCGCCGCCGCCGCCGTTGCCGTCCGATTATTCTTAACCTGGCGACAGAGGAGTCGCTGCATTAGGGACTCGGCCGGCTACCAACCTCCAACAGGCGCCACTCGCGGCTCTCGCCTTCTCCTCTCTCTAGCTCCATAAGCAATTCACGGAAAAGGTTTACATGTGCAGCATGTAATGTATGTTTTGACTGAAATTGCTTTATTTCCTAGTTATATGCAGATAGATTTTATAATGGTAAGACATAGATTCCGGAACCAGGCTGCAAACTGCAAGACGTACCCAGGGGCAGATATAGACTCTGACCATAACTTGTTAGTCATGAACTGTAGGCTGAAACTGAAAAAACCGCAGAAAGGTAGGAAAATAAGGCGATGGGACTTAGATATTGAAGGAAAGTGAAGTTCTGGAGAAATTCAGAGGGAGATTTAGGCATCAATTGACAGAAACAGGGGGAAATAAAACAGTAGAAGAGGAATGGGTAGCATTGAGAGATGAAATAGTGAAGGCAGCAGAGGACAAAATAGGTAGAAAGGCAAGACCTACAAAGAATCCTTGGATATCACAGGAAATATTAGATTTAATTGATGAAAGGAGAAAATATAAAAATGCAGTAAATGAAACAGGCAAAATGGAGTACAGACGACTAAAAAATGAGATTGACAGGAAGTGCAGAATGGCTAAGCAGGAGTGGCTAGAAGCCAAATGCAAATCTGTAGAAGAATGTATAAGAAGGGGAAAAGTAGATACCGCCTACAGGAAAGTAATAGAGACATTTGGGGACAAGAAAAGCAACTCTACGAATATCAAGAACTCAGATGGGAAACCAGTTCTCAGCAAAGAAGGGAAAGCTGAAAGGTGGAAAGAATACATAGAACAGCTCTACAAAGGAAATGAACTTAGAGACGATGTTGTAGCAAGGGAAGAGGACGTAGATCCAGATGAAATAGGAGACGCTATACTGAGAGATGAATTTGATAGAGCCCTGAAAGACCTAGGTCGGAACAAGGCCCGAGGAGTAGATGACATACCCTCAGAGCTACTAAAGTCTCTGGGAGAGTCAGCCATGACAAGACTATTTGAACTGGTGTGTAGGATGTATGAGACAGGCGAAATACCCTCAGACTTTAAGAAAAATGTAATAATCCCCATTCCAAAGAAATCAGGCGCAGACAGGTGTGAAAATTACAGAACCATCAGTTTGATAAGTCATGGTTGCAAAATTTTAACACGAATTATCTACAGGAGAATGCAAAAGCTGGTAGAAGCTGACCTCGGGGAAGATCAGTTTGGATTTAGGAGAAACATAGGAACCCGGGAGGCAATACTCACTTTACGTCTTATCTTAGAAGATAGATTAAGGAGAGGCAAACCTACATTTTTAGCTTTTGTAGATTTGGAGAAAGCATTTGACAATGTTGACTGGAATACACTCTTTCAAATTCTGAAGTCACCAGGGGTAAAATATAGGGAAAGGAGAGTTATTTATAACTTGTACAAAAGCCAGACCGCAGTTATTAGACTCGAAGGGCATGAAAGGGAAGCATCAGTTGGTAAAGGAGTCAGACAGGGTTGTAGCCTTTCTCCGATGCTATTCAATTTGTACATTGAGCAGGCGGTGAAGGAAAGCAAGGAAAAATTTGGAATAGGGTTTAAAGTCCAGGGGGAAGAAATAAAAACATTGCGTTTTGCTGATGACATTGTAATTCTATCAGAGACAGCAAAGGACCTGGAAAAGCATTTGAATGGAATGGACAGTGTGTTGAAGAGAGCGTATAAAATGAACATTAACAAGAGCAAAACAAAAATAATGGAATGCGGTCTTAGAAAATCAGGCGATGCTGAAGGAATTAGATTAGGTAATGAAACGATGAAGGTGGTAGATGCGTTTTGTTACTTGGGAAGTAAAATAACATGCGATGGTCGCAGTACAGAGGATATAAAATGAGGAATGGCAATGGGAAGAAAAACATTTTTGAAAAAGAGAAATTTGCTAACATCGAATATTAATTTAAGTGTAAAGAAGTCTTTTCTGAAGGCATTTGTATGGAGTGTTGTCTCGTATGGGAGTGAAACATGGACGATAAACAGTGCGGACAGGAAGAGAATTGAGGGTTTTGAAATGTGGTGTTACAGAAGAATGCTGAAGATTAGGTGGGTAGATCGCATAACTAATGAAGAGGTACTGAACAGAATTGGTGAGAAAAGGAATTTTTGGCATACCCTGACTAAAGGAAGGGATCGCTTCGTAGGACACATTCTTAGACATCGAGGAATCGTAAATTTAGCATTGGAGGGAAGTGAGTGGGGTAAAAATCGCAGAGGGAGACCAAGACACGCGTATAGTAAGCAGATTCAAGTGGATGTGGGTTGCCGTTCTTATGAGGAGATGAAAAGGCTTGCTCAGGATAGAGTAGGGTGGAGAGCTGCATCAAACCAGTATCCGGACTGAAGACCATAACAACAACAACATGCACATTGTCATCTGCGATAGGTATCACAGCATGTACTAGAACATGATTATAGCGTGTCGTATTCGTATGAATATCTACTGACATTGGTTTGTACATCACTCTACACTATTCGATTGATTCTGCACAAAACGTCTTTGTTCCGAGAACACTCATAACATGCACGTGCATATGTAACTACAGTACGTGAACATCTTTTTCCAGTGAGTATTTGGTATGATGTAGTGGTAAGGCGAGAGTAATGGGGTGAAGTCGGCCCACGAACAGTACAGTGTTGCCAAATGTCCTCCCTTTATGACGTAATCCAACATGGAGTCTACTGGGAAATGTAACTTTTCAGATTTATTTGAATTCTATTGGTAATGGACCAAAATAATTTTTTTGGGAGGAGGGTGAAGTTATAATTTTCACCACTAGATATCAGAATACGCAGTGGAGTGGCCGAGCGGTCTAAAGCGCAATGTTGCGGAGCGCGCGGTTGCTCGCCGTCGGGGGTTCGAGTCCTCCCTCGGGCATGGGTGTTTGTGTTGTCTTTAGTTAGTATAAGTAGTTCGTAAGCTTAGGGACTGATAACCACAGACGTTAAGTCCCACAAGATTTACAAACATTTAGATATCAGCACCACATCCCCAGAGCCATCCCCCGCGATGAAATGGGAGGGAAACCCAGTAACTCTGCTTCACGACGCAGCCGAATGAGGACGTAGTCATCAGTGCCATACTGGACGTGGGTATTGGTTATAAACTTGCTAGGACAATTGTTTAAACAATTATCAGTGAAGTCAAACGTTTTGGAGGAAACTATTTTGGCATTAACAATTTCCGAAAAAATATTTCTTTTCTCGGAAATCGTCTGTGACCTAACGTCTTTTTTTTCCTTTATTGATAATTTTGATTCCCCTCTACTGGGGGGGGGGGGTGACCTGGTAGCAGAATACAGGCTGCTCTTCAGCCAAGAGTTTTACATACAGTGTAGGCAAGTATATACAGTAATAATAAAAACAAGATGAAATGGAGAAACAGAGAGCAGCAAAATGGAGAGAGTTAATGGGAGAAAAAACATGTAAGTTGGAAGATAAAAATCGTAGATTACGATCACACATAGTTAAAATAACACTAGGCGGAACACATGAGAGATGCAATAAAAACAAGAACCTGAGAGGAGATACATATATACAACAAATGAAGACTGTGCATGGAGGATTGAAACACACAAATTGGATATTTAAAAATGTAGTAAAAAAAATCACTGATGCCTCCAGTTTTTCCACAATGCAGTGAGCTGCAGTATTAAAAAAAAGAAAAAAAAAAAGAGTCAGAGAGAGAGAGAGAAACTCACAACACTTTTGACACACGCAATACAAAGTTAAAATTCTACTGGTACTACTTCACTAAACTGTAATTTTTTTGGGGGGGGGGCGGATATGGGGAGGGGGGCTGAATGTGCTACTCTGGAAATGATGAAAGGAGTAGGAGGGCAGAGGCAGACCCAATCAGTATGAGAAGTTGTTGGGAACTGCAAGAACTTGGGGGAAGGGGGAGGGGCAACTGAAAGGTTGGTGAGGAGGTGGGAGAGGGGAGATCGGAGATGGAGCCATAAAATTGGTATGATGGTTATCTGTCACGCTGGAGCTCACTCTGTGGGATGAGGAAGTGGTAGAAGTTGCCCTGCGATAAGGATGTGGAGGGTGTGTAGGTTAGGGCAGGAGGGACATATTGGTAATGCTACGGTAACGTACCACAGTTGGTATGGAGAGGTTTAACTACAGGGTTGAGGGAGTCCAGATTGTGGATAGTATATAATTTACAGAGGTGTCTGAGGAAAAGGAGGAGCTGTGGGAAGGGGATGAGATCATACAGGATACGTGGTGGAGAGGGACAGTGGATGCAGTAAGCAAGGCAAAGTGCTTGGCGTTATAGGATTTGGATAGCTTTGTAGAATTTTGGGGGTTGGGGGCAGAGATCCAGGATACATTGAAGAAGCAGAGGATGAGGTGGATCAAAGACTTGTAGGTATGAAGGATGGTGGTGTGGTGGAAACCCCAGTCCGGCCAAACAGAAGCTTCAGGAAAAGGAGGCAGTTATAAGCTTTCTGTTAAATGGTTTTGAGGTGGGGAGTCCAAGTCAGGAATCGATCCAAAGTAAGATCAAGGTATTTCATAGTGGAGGTGAGTCAGATGTGACTGAGGTAAAAGTCATGGAGATAGAATGAGGATATTGTGTGGCCAATGAAGATTGCTTGGTTTTTTTTTCAGGGTTTACTGTGAGGTACCACTGGTTACACCAGGAGGAAAATTGGGTAAGATGGGGATTGGAAGAAGTATTGGAAATATTGAAGGGGAGGATGGAGTACAAGGGAGGTGGTGTGCAAGATCTCTCTGATATCGAAAATTTCTGGAGAGTGAGAATGCGTACGAATCACATCCTGCAAATCCTTGCATCAAGGAAGGTGTTCCTTCCAAAAATTTCTCCTATTGTATTGGGTCATAAAAAATAATAAAAGACCAATTTTTTAGATGACATACTGAAGAGTGTATACGGAATTTGGCGTACTATCTGTCGTTGGATAAATCCTCTAATCTCCAGTTCTTTTTAATTTTCATTTTGTGCCTATTGATACCATGTCAGGATTGTTTAGCTGAAGTATTGCCTAAGTAGACAACAAAATAATTTTAAATCATTGTTGAAAATATTAATGTTGTGATTTGATAAACGCCAGTCAAATCTCATGCATATAAAAAAAATTGAGGCGTTTGTGCCTATATTTAACTTTGCAGCCAAAACTATACACCGCAAACGAATAGTATTTGTATGTGTTAGTACTTATGTCTCCCATTATGCGCGATGGTAGTTGAGGGTTGGTAACAATAACGGGATGGAATATATAGGGCTTGAAAGACACAATCACGTAGGATTTTCTGCAATTTTATAACTTTTAACCCCATATCTTCCGCCCCCTTGTCGTTATCAACCCTCAGCCACCACAGTGCACAGTGGGAGATTGTTACTACCACAAATTAACACTATTCGTACGCGATGTGTACTTTTGCTACAGGGTTAAATATAGGCACAAACACCTCATTTTGTATATGTGTTTGTGCCATTATCTCACTCTGCAGCCAAAACTACACATCGCAAACGAATAGTGTTTGTATATGGTAGTAGTTACGTGTCTCCCATTGTGCACTATGGTGGTTGATGGTTGATAAAGACAAGGGGATGGAAGATATGGCGGCTGAAAGTTATAGACTTACCTAAAATTCTAGATGCGTGTGTGTCAATATTTTGCTCTGCAGCAAAAACTACACAACACAGATGAATGGTCTCTCTGTGTAGTTGTAGTACATTTTCCCGTTGCACACGATAACACTTCCATGTCGATAAGCTATTGACGGGGAGGGGGGAATATGGTCGTTGATATAGTCAACTTATCTAAAATTCGGACTGAAGACCAGCGATAACTTTTGAGACTGTATAGCAAGGATGTTGCATACAACGAAACGTGATGCTCACTTCGGTTCTTTTTCTGTGAGAAAAATCTTAGGAAAAAATATTCAAATGTTTGTAAAGCTTATGGGACTTAACTGCGGGGTCATCAGTTCCTAAACCTACAAACTATTTATGAACCAACTTATACTAAATACAGCAGAAACATCCATGCCCGAGAGGCGATTCGAACTCCGACGGGGAACGGCCTCGCGCATCGTAGCATAGCGCCTCAATGCGCTCGGCCGCTCAGCCGCGGCTAAAAGCTTAGGAGAATATGGGGTAAATAAATACCCGGCCAACGCCGGATTTTCGGCTAATAAAGAACAAAGCAAACAAATTTTGCTTGTTATTGAATAATAGGTATTTTTCTACATAGAATAATCCGCTGTTGCTACACCTGTACTTCTTAGTATTTTCAACATTTTCTATGTCACATGTAACAAATACGAGTACCAATGCCCTATAAGGATCAAGAGTGGTAATGAAAGCTGAATAAAATGAAGCTGTTCTTTGTCCACATATATTCCATCTAAGTGGGTTTCCTCACAAATGACAATAATTAGACATTTTTATTTTTCATGTTTATACACTAAATTATTGCGCTAAAATGGCTTGAAACTGTAGCGCGGCTAGAGTTCTTTTTCTTTATATAACTGTGGTATTTTATTGAGTAATGGAATAATTATTGTGACTACGTACAGTAGGGCGCCAACATAAACGGATGTCCACAAAATAATAATTATTTCTGTTGCAACAAAGTTGCAGCCAGAAATCGTAAGTGACAATTAATAAACGAACAGCTGTTGTGACAGAATTTTGCTGTTCAAAACTAATTTGAAATTTTGTAGTAGAAAGTGCTCTAGAAAAGCGTTTCATTAAAGTGCAAACAAATAATTTGTTTCATTTTACTAATGAAATTTACGTATCACCCATGAAGACAATATATACTGTCTAGTTTTTTGGGGCCGTCTGTATAAGACTGTGGTGGTTTAACTTAATTATCATTTGAGCGAGTGGGTAATTGTGCGCTTCAGTAAATAAAGTTACTAGGCACTTTTTCCTGTTTCTCTTTCTGAGTAAATTTATGAGGTGCTGCAGTTGAAGTTATGTGAATTTGCTGAAAAAAGTAGCGACGATTGTCAGGCAGCGGGATGAAAAATGAGAGACGCCTGCGTAAACATGAAATGGAAAGCGTATCGCAGCTTTTAAGCGGCGTTTGTAGTGCGCGGCTGGGTGCACGGCAGCGGGAACATCGGCTGTGATTTATCGCCGTGTTGCGGTAGTCCATGAACGCGCGTGCCCCGTGTGTGTATAATCAGTCTGGCGCGGGCAGTTGTATCTGTCTGTCGGAGTGAATGAGCTGGTAGCGGCGCGCCGCTACAACTGCACACAGTTGTAAACTCCCCCTCCCCCCGCCGCCCCCGCTGACGCCTGTAATTCACTTCTGTCGGGAGTTGCCTCTCGGTGTCGCGCGTTTACCGCGGCCCTTCCCTCTCGTGTTCTCTTCCCTTTCTGGATGAATGGCTCGGACGTCGAACGTCGTACAGGTAACGTCTTCTCGTCTTTTTTGCAACTCCGTAACAGACTGGTTACATCGACCTGTTGAATCGATCAGACTAACCGGCTCCGCGCACTCGTAATGTGTGTCCTGACCTACCGGACGGGAATTCATTGTGCTCTCGTGACTCACGTCCTACTTCCTTACTAACTTCGGTGCTTTCTTCAGATGTTGTTCCGAAAGAATTGTGTACCGTTCGACTCGTGAGTAAGTGTGTAAATTCGCCTTATCTATCTATATCTATATATAAAAGGCTTGTGTGTGTACGTGCTGACAGACTTTTCTCCATGACCACATACTGCCACCCACTCGTGGTTGTGGTGGTAGATAGCCCTCGGTCTAATGATGTTAGTAAGGGAGTTTGGTCGCGGTGCGTGGCAGTGGGTGAGTGTGACGAGCAAAAATTCGCAAAATATGCAATAAATACTCTCAGGAAAAGCTATATACTCTGTGACTTACGAACTTTACGCTACGACTCAAAATCTGTTTATTCTTTCAATCGTCAGACAATGCGGTCCTTTCAAACTTTAATAACGACGAGGAATATCAAATACGCAATTTTTTAAATAGATAATAGATAATGTTTTAATTACCGACTATGAACAGAGACACAAAACAAAGATAAAAATGCAGATATACTCAAAGATAAAAATACTCGTGGAACATTGATCACTGTCATGGAAGCGTGGTGGAAACACATGAATTAATTAATTAATTAATGTCTCTTAGGCCATAGATATTGATATGCCTCTACCACTAAGCTCCCTGGTCTGTGCTAATCAGTGATCTCTGATACATATAGCCGCGACACTCTCTACTGTGAAAGGTGTTATCGTTTGACAGCTGGGTCAAGAAAAACTATGCGACGTAGTCCTACTCACATCCCGGCGGCCTCCTGTGATAATGAAATGAAAAATAAATCCCTTGAGAAATATAGTAACGTCCAATTTCTTCCAGCTTCATTTAAATACTATTATGTTAAAACAATATTATTAAACTTGCATTGGCCCCATATATTTTCACATATACGGAGTTCGTGTATTATTTGGCTTCACCTAAGATTATTTTTTACTCCATATTTCGTGGATTTTCGCCCAACACACTCACCCATTAATAAACAACGCGGCCAGAATACCTTAAGCACGATAACTGCTTCACAATATCTAACTTAAACAGTCTGTGTTCATCTCATATTTAGAATAATACTCAAGCTGTCTCTCATGTCATATATTCTAACCCAAGCAACGCTGGGTTTCTCAGCTAGTACATAATATGAAGCCTCACACTACTGAATAAATGACGTTGACTCAGTGCTGAATGGAATAAAATATCAGATAAACTGATGCTAGCCACTTATTAGTTACAGATTACACAGATATTTTTTTATTTAAAAAGTAACTCGTTGAATCTAATAAAACTTTATTGACATCTACGTAGTTTCATCAAATTTTTCATAAGTAACTGGTTGACGTGTTCTAACCCTTTGCGTACAACTGGTTTCACACTGAGACCACCTTTATCTTAATGTCTCAAAACCGGCTCATTGGCTACTCTGTGAAACCATCACGGCACTGAAGTATGTTACCGTTTGGCGTCAAGAAAATCAACTGGCTGCCGGCTCGGGTAACAAGTGTGCGCGATAAAAAAACAGAGACATTCAGCTGCGCGGTGTGTACAGCGTGTTAGCTATTGCTGAGGATTGTGAGGTTACATATATTGTGTTTTCCGCTGTATTATCTTCTGAGTTGGCGTAGTTCTGGTTAGTTACGAAAGGTTATGTATTGCAGACTAAACTAATATTTTAATTTGATTCGCGTCTTGCAGAACTTTATGTACTGGACCAGTGGCTAACCATGTGGTCTAAAAAATTGTAAACACCCGAGCACTTTTCTCACTTTAATATATTAGTTTTATATATAATTTGTAACGAAGTTATATAAAATAAAATTGTTTCAAAACTCATTTTCTTTCCTTGGGTCACAAAGGGTTAAGCACGTTAGTAGGGGAATGAGGGTATGTATTGTCCTCAGGTTAATTTAACCTACTTTAACCCTTTAATCCATGGTGTAGCTGATCAGCTACTTACCTAATTTTTTTCCATTGTCTCTTAAACTGGTCAACATTTTACCACAAATTCATTTGTAGCTGGTTTACGTTCTACGAGGCGATCCACTTATAATATTGTAAAAAGATATAAAAAAGCCAAGATCGCTGATCATCAATTTTTATTTACGACGACCGGTTTAGCTGAACTATGTCAGCATCATCTGGTCAAATAAAATATTTTACAAGGCCATAATCTTGTAATGTCAATCAGTTGTTATATAACAATTTACAGTGCATAGGTGCACTATGTCATTGCAAAAATATCAGCATGATAATTCGTCTTTAACAATAAATTGTGCAAGTTATATAATACATTTCTGTTATCGTAGATCGAAATTATATGTCTGCAAACTTTTGTGGTAACTAATGCAAAATTTAATGAATATTAGGTGTTGCTGTTGCTTTTGTCTGCTTATTAAATAAATTAGATGTTTCTACCATTGTAAATTATTGACCCATGTCGTGTAAGATGTCTATTGCGTTGAATAAGTAGAAAATGAAAACCAAATAGCAGGAAAAATTACATTCTTAGCTAAATGCAGACATTCCTGTCTACTTTCTAACATGCAGACGATGCCGCGTTTGGTCGCAAAAGAACATGACTCCGAATAAGGAATTCACTTGTTGCGAAGGATATATAACAAATAGAACCTAACGATATGAATACGAAAACGAAAAATCCTGGCTCTGTAGAAAGAGGGTGCACAAAAGTTGAAAAATTATTGTAGATATAATAGTTACACATAAATATGATAGACAATCAGAAAATTAATTTGCAAAATTCTAAAAAATATGTGAATCATTTAACAGGTATTTAAAACAAAGCACATAAAACATGTGATTGATATTCGATAAAAACATGGCTGGTTTTATTTACTTTATTGTTTGGAAGCGAGCGCGCTTTAAATGAGTATAGTTCGGGCAGTGATGGAATTAGAAATTCACTGAACATCTATAAATCAGGAAGTAAAATACACCAGAACAGACCAAAATAAGATGAACACATTAATATGAAGAGCAGCCGAGACTATTTTTAGAAATTATTAGATATAAACAGTAAGAGACAAGAAGTGAAGGAAGAAAGAGGAAAAAAATGGTTGTTGCAACAGGTTATGCCCTAAAGCTTGAAGTGTATTCCTTCACGGAAATTTCGTGAAACAGGTAGTACCGCATTTCAAGCATTGCTTTAAGAATTCCTGCTGTCTTTGACGTAACTTTATTTACACCCACCGTTAAGTCGCTGTGCTGCTGCGACTGCAGCTTGTTTGTGTTTCGATTCCTATACATCGTGAACGAATCTGATAGATTACTAACTTGTTATGTTTGTAAATCTATGGGACTTAACGTCCTTGGTAATTAGTACCAAGGCTTACAAACTACTTAACCCTTTAATGTATGACTTCTTATTTGAATATATAAAAACTACCACGATTATTGTATAGTACGTATATATCGAGGGAAAAAAAAAATCCCTGAAATTATTATGCTCTACTAGCAACGAAAAGTTAATAGCTGGTCAGCTATAGAGTGCTTCCATGGTGTACCCGATGCAGTAACTGTCAGTATCATGCCTCTGATCTTTCCAGAAAGTAACTCATGATGCAACAATAGCATATGATTGATTACTAAAGTAAACAAACGCACATGTTAGGAGTAACTCAATGTAGCTAACTGTCGAACTGATTCAGTTGCACTCTGCAATTTATAATTTCTTGCACGAGCTACTTGCATGTGTAACACTATGTATAGAAGCAGCTACAAATGATTTTGTAAAAATATATAAAAAATCCAAGATCGCTGATCATCAATTTTTATTTACGACGACCGGTTTCGCTGAACTATGTCAGCATCATCTGATCAAATAAAATATTTTTTTTTATGTTTGCATAGTAATGAACGTGCTACACATAAACCAAGCTTAAAAGTTTTGTTTTATTGTTGTAGACCGCAGAAGACCTATCACACAGATAATTGTAGTGCTCTGGTTATGTGCAGTAAAAGGCATAGTTGTAACATACAGTTGATCCCAGAAGCCTTTACACAGTAGCCAGTAGAGGTACTTAAAGAACTGAAGACAGTATGATATTAATGAAACAAAATAAGTATACTGTATATTCAATAAAAAGTAATCGCCATAATTGTTAAACATGAATCCCGCAGTTAAGCAAAATGATCAATGTCTTCGTTGAAAAATGTTGGAGGTTGGCTATACAGGGTGAAAAATATTTAAATCGATAAACTCTGGGTTGTTGTAGGGGACATCAAAAATAAATATTTTTCCCTAATGTCATTTTTCCTATGAGGTGTATTTAAACCAGTAGAGGAAAATTTCTCGAGCGAGAAACATTTTTCCCTTTTTTTTTATTACCAGGAAGCAATACATTAACACAACTCAATTTCAATTACAGTAGATTTTCAAAAATACATCCATTGACACGTAAACAAAGGTTACAACGTCGGATCATGTTCTGTCTGACACGGGGAAAAACCCCAGGAGTATCCGGAATTGTTCCTGCTGCTACTACTATCTGGGCAACCAGATCCTCTGCTGATGCGACAGAAGTTGCCTAAACAAAGTTGTGCATCTCTCCCCACACAAAAAAGTCCAGAGGGGACATATCTGGGGATTGAGCAGGCCGTGGTACGGGATCATCTCTGCCAATCCGCATTTCTGGGAACCGTCGGTCCAGGAATCGACGCACACGACGAATGAAATGTGCCGGCGCCCGTCATGTTGGAACCATATGCGTTATGTTGTAGGGGGCGGACGTCTTCCAGCAATTCTGGCAATGCTCTGGCGAGAAAATTGTAATAGTGCCTGCCATTTAATACGACCTTCACCGATTTAAATATGCCTCATAGTAAAAAATGACATTAGGTGAAAACATTGTTTTAGTGCCCCCTACAACCTCTCAGAGTTTGTCGGTTTAAATACTTTTCACCCTGTAGAACCATGACAGTAACCAAACGTGAACCTCTTTGTTCGATGCAAATTGACGGCCATGATGTCTTTCTCTGGGGTCCCAGAAAATATGGAATTCACGTGGGAGGAGAATGTGCTTCACAGCGAAACTTCTGCAGTCTAGTCGAAATGTCATCATTCTATTGCAGGATATTGCCCGCTCACATATTGCCCGTGTTGTTTTTACTAAACTGCAAATGTTTCTGTGGGAATGCTCTACATATTCTCTAAACCGTCCTGATCTCCCCGTCCAAATTCAGTAGTTTTTAAGCCATGGAGAAAGACATTCATCGTCTTCGATTTGTTGTGAACGAAGAGTTGCAAGCATGGACACAGTTACTGTTCTGTCGGGAACTGCAAACATTTTGCCACGAGCACACTGACCGTCTTGCCTCACAGTGGCATAAATGTATTCACAGTTAAGGCGAATACTATTGAAACAATAAACAGTTCACTTACTTTTGCCCCATCTGTCTCGTTTTCATTTGACTGCTCTTTATAAAAATCACTTGAATATGCCTAATTCAATTTATTTTAAAGTATTTCCATAAAAATGTAATAAGAACTAAATTGCAAAAGCCGAGGAAACAATAGTCTCCTCTAGAATATAAACAGCATTCAGTGATTGTGTAAATACAGATTTGAATGACAATCTCCACCAAGCACGGCGTTTCGTTATAATAAGAACTCTGGTTGAAATATAACAAGCTCCTCAAAAGAGCACAAATGATCATCCACCGCTGACTTAAGAAATGACACTGAAATGGTGTGCATGCGTCAGCACACTAAAATTAGTCAACGTGGATACTAGGCAAAGCAGAAAAAAGCTGACGTGTTTATCGGTATTACTTTGCCAGTGATGTTTCGCAGCTTTTTTATGCTTCAACTCAGATTGCCCAACTTGCATACAAGGAATGACGTACTGTTCACAGCCATGTAACACACTTAAAGATCGGTGGTCGTAAAACGATCCTAACCTATGGGAACTGGAGAATAACTGTCGCACCTTCTCACTGACAATAGGTTTCAAACTCATTAGGAATTGGTGCTTTCAGGTGAATGCTGCATCTCAACCAGTCCGAAGTCCTCCGAAGGGAGGACATTTGGGAGTCAAGCACATCGCAAAATGTCACTGTTCGCCGTTGCATGTAAAACTAATTGTCTTTTATCGCCCAAAAAACACAGACAGTCGCTAACTGGAGGCAAGTGGTGCTGTTCCGACTACGCTACTCTTCAATGTGTCCACTGTACCTATTTCTCAATAGGCGATTAAGTCACATTGTGTGGACACTGGCGTTCACGCCAGAATTTTTTTTAGACGTACCATGACTTGAATCCTCTTATCCAGATTACCGTAACGTGAACCAAGATCAACATCCTCGCACATACTTGCCATTTTCTTCCGCGTCTTAATGATTCAGGACAATCCCATTTTCCAAGATGATGACAGCCGCATTCGCAGGTAGTTGCGCCTACGTTCCTAGGGTGACATTCAGGCACCGTACCGCGTCATACCTTCCCCGCTAAATCGCCCTATGTTAACCATGGGACGTTTTGGAACAGTGAGTGTAATGCAGAAATAAACACACCCTAATTTGGCGATTATTTTGGAGTCTAATCAACAATGAAGAGATTCAATCGAATATGGCATCTTTCTGAAGCTTGCAGACTCAAGGTTTGGAGGTTTTGAAGAAGTGAGCCTCTGTTCCGGTAAAGCGAGCCTACTGTACCATTCCGAGGATCAGGACTCCCGCATCTCCTACAGCGACATTCCGGCACACTAATCAAGCAGCGTTATATTTTTGAAGTGACAGAGCCTGTTGTCCTCCCATACCTTTGGGGTTTGCCGACGACCACTACGCAGCAGGATAACGCACGCCCACCCGCGGCACGCAGAGTTACAGACTTCTCTTCATCCTTCGGATTGCAAAGCTGCATTGATTTCCTGATCTCCTGATCACTCGCCTATAAAAACTGTCTGGGCGATGACTGCAGGACGACTGGTTCGGGAAACAGCACCCGCTGCTACGACAGTATGTGGAAGCAGAATGCTCTGCTATAACCCAACAGTACATCTAGAACGTCTTTGATTCAATGCTGAAGCGTGTAGCAGTGGTTTCAGCCAGCAATGTTTGCAGAACTGAACACTTATGTGATCTTTGTGCAATGTCTTATCTCCCAAATGAATGTGACCATTTCTGTAGCACACCGAACAAATTTAGTCTGCTAAATAATACCCGTCAGGAAAATAGATTAGATAGTAAAATCTATCTGCAGACTGCTGATAAGTAAAACGCGGAGTCACGTTCACAGTCGCTATACGAAAACCGTACAAAACTTAAATCTGAACTATGAAACCTTGTTATTGTTTAGCCAACATTGCTTTTTTTATCTACCACATTTGCTGCTTTCGACTGAGTTTGTAGTCGTGTGGTGTGGGATGCATGTCGACGGCCCTGTATGTTGTGCAATGTGTGCAATGTTATGTATTTGACTAACCCACAGAACGCCGTATAGACAGAGCTACAGTAGTGTTATTGGTGTGGCGAGATTCACCGCAGTTCCACAGATCTGATGATGACTGCAAGCTCAGTCGAAACCGGTAAGTGTGGCAGATAAAAAAGCGATGCTGGCAAAACAATAACAAGGTTCCACTAAAAAGAGATAGCACCCAGCAACATCTGTACATCTAAACAGCCTGAGAGGAATTAGTTTAGATCTACAGTCTCCGTGTAGAACTATTCGGAGCATGACCGAAGGGATCTTGTACCACTACTAGCTCTGCTCCTGCTGCACTTGCAGGTGGAGCGAGAGATAAACGGATGTATATATGCTTTCTCACGAGTCCTGATATCCTTACCATTTCTCCTGAGTTTTTACACGGAGACGCACGTTGGTGTCAGTACAATCGTTCTGCAGTCTGTAGTAAAGGCTGATTCGCTACATAAATTTTTTTTTTTTTTTTTTTTTTTTTTTTTTTTTTTTTTTTTTGTTGAAAAAACGTCGTTTTCTCCCCAGATATTAATTCAGTTCACGGAAAATTTCTGCAATACTCTCGTCACGAGTGGATCTTTAGTTAATCAATGAGACTATGTCATATAGCATACAGATAATAGCCTATTCGAACATCACTTGATTGATTTTCCTGCTTATTAGCACTATGTGTCACATTTACAGCTAGCTGTCTTTATTACATCGGGTAAAAATCAAACTGTTCCCCCCGTTTGCAACTACTAGCTCTCTTCGCCATGTTCACAATGTGTAAACAAACATAGAGCCTACGTGACGAATAATGGTGGTAATATGGGGTCGTTCAGGGGCAGAGAACAGCACGATAAAGAACAGTTCAGTTAGTAGTGAACAGTGTGTCTAGATATTCAACGTAAAGCAAGCAACACCTAAAGTTGTATTATTCAGTAATCATTTCGTTTGTAACGATTCAGCCTGGAATTCAATTAGAAAATTATTTCTCGGTTACGTAACAGGAAGATGCGTACAGAGAGCGACGCATTATCCACAAAAAATGTAATAAATTTGTGTAATGACATGTTCGTCATGAACTGTAGGCCTATTATTTATTAAAAATTTCAAATAGTTCACTGAAGTAAATATTTACATTTAGGCATTCCTTGATTTACCTCAATCACTCCAGGCAAGCGCTTGGATGATTCCTTTGTAAGGGCACGGCCGATTTCCTTCCGCATCCTTAACAAAATCACATGAGCTTGTGCTCCTTCTCTAATGACGTTCAGACGTTTCAGAAAGGAAATAGTTCACAATTGTTGGTGGGAAGTCATCGGGTTAACTAGAGGTAATATTTATATTCCGCAAGGAAGTGGTATATCCTGTCTGCTATTCCTAACCTGTTGTTTTGGTTGTTGTTGTCTTCAGTCCAGACACTGGTTTGATGCAGCTCTCCACGCCCCCTATATCCTCTGCAAGCCTCTTCCTCACTGAACGGCAGCCTACATCCGTCTAAACCTGCTTACTGTATTCGTCCCACGGTCTTCCTCTAAGATTTTTACTTCCCACAGCTCCTATAATGCTAAATTGACGAGACGATGATGTCTAAGAAAGTATCCTACCAAATCGATGCCTTCGTCAAATCAAGCTATAACAGAAATTTGTTTTATCCACAATTATGTTAAGTACTTCCTCATTAGTTACGCGATCTACCTACCTTACCTTCAGCGTTCTCTTATTACACAATATTCCGCCCCCGTAGATTAGACAGCAGTGCATGGGGCCTGAGTTCGATTCCTGGCAGGGGACTTCAGTGTTCTGCGTTGTCCTCATCATCATCGACATTCAAGTCGCGAAAGTGGCGTCAATTAAAAAGACTTGCGCTAGGCGGCCGAACAATCCCACACGGGCCAAAAATGACATACTATCATTTAATTTTTTCAAAAGCCTATATCATTTTTCTGTCTGAACTCTTTATCGTCCACGTTTCACTTCTGTTCAGTGCTAACCTGAAGACAAATGCTATCAGAAAGGACTTACTAATTTTTAAATTACTGTTGGATATCTACAGATTTCTTTCGATAGACACACTGCATTTTATATGTTCTTTACTATGGACATATTTTACTACCTAAATAACGAAATCCATCTACAACTATTATTGCCTCGTTTTCAAGGCTAATTCATTAAGCATCGTCTGATTCCCTTAGATTACATTCCATTGTCCTCGTTTGCCTTTTGTTTGTGTTCATATTATAGTCTCCTTTCGAGATACTATTCGTTTAGTTGCTCTTCAATGTCATTGCTGCCTCCGACTGAATTACAATGTTATTGGTAATCAGAAAAGCTCTTATTTCTTCTCCCTGAACTTTAATTCCTTCTCCAAATTTCTCCGTGCTGTTCTTCACCGTTTGCTCAATGTAGATATTGAATAATAGTAGATAAAGGCTACAGCCCTGTCTTACTACCTTCCCAAACAGTGCTTTCTTTCCTTGCCTTTCGACTCTAGTAACTGCTGTTTGGTTTCTTTACACGTTGTAAATAACCTTCTGTTCCCTATATTTTACCGCTGCTAATTTCATAATTTGAAAGAGTGTATTCCAGTCAACATTGTCAAATCACATACGCTAGATATGTAGGTTTGTCTATCGTCACTCGTCTTGTAAGATAGGTTGCAGGGTCAGATTTACCTCGCGAGTTCCTACATTTCTCCTAAATCCAAACTTAATTGTCGTCGAGATCGACTTGTACTAGTTTTTTCCTTTCTTCTATAAATAACTCGTGTTCGAATTTAGCAGTCATGACTTTTTATTTATTTATTTTATTTACTTATTTTGTTATCGTTTACAATGACCTGTCGTCTAGATGCTAATACAGGTCGTATTTTGCACACTTAAGTGTTTTTTAAACTCAATAATTACTTCTTATATCTAGTTAAATTTAACAATATACAGCTTAACTAACTTATGAAATAAAACTATAAATAACAATTAGAAAAATTAATTACATAATACATATCCATTTGAGAAGAAGAAGTAAAAAATAAGGGCAAGTACAGACGTTTATGATGAAAAAGATAGTGAAAGAATAACATGAATTTATGTTTAATAGAAGAAGATGGTAGGAGAGAGAAATTATTAGAAATGGAGTCCGACAGTTGTGATGATTGAGGGTCGAGGACTTGGCAGTTTCATCAAGTCGTCAACCCTCAACCATCGTTAGTATTGTTACACTAACTACTAATTCAGTTTACAGTGGTCTTCTGTTTTGTTATGATCTATTAACAGGTTAACAGGTTTATAGTGCCGTTTCGCCGATGCCAAAAAGCGGCAATTCGCTGTCACTTATGTATTTGTTCTTTCTACCATATTTGCACTAAACAATGTCTATTAAATGATGATCACTGTCCGTGTTCGTGTCGGCGTTGGAGTCCGTGTTGCTGTCCGTGTCGCGTTCTCGATTTCGGTTCCTTTTCTGGTACACTCTAAGCACTGTGTTTGCTCGTTGTTGTCTTCTCTCTGGTCTGTTTCGTTTGTCGCGTGCGAGATTTTATCTGTTAGTATATTGAGTGTTGTCCATTTGTCCTCTTGTCTTGGGCGGGGGGGGGGCGTACACATGTTGTTCTGTGTGAGCATGTAGTGCTGGTAGTGTGTCTCTGAGGTCCCGCAGGATAGGACAACGTGTTCGGGTGATCCCGAGATCCCCTCTCCCCACGTGTACAGCATGGTGTCTCTCTAAAACTGACGCGGTGTAAGTGAGTAGGATAAGTGCCGTGTCCTGTCAGGAAGTGGCCCATTCCGCGGCTGGGATCGACGTGTTTGATTCTTAGTCTCTCCGCTATGTCGGGGAAGAATGAATGGACCCTACGATTCTTATCACTTGCGTCCCTTTCCTGCTACAAGGAGTCAATTCTCCAGCGTCTCATCTGTTTTTTTTATTTTCCAGAACCGACGCAGTTACTAAAATCACCAGGTCTAGTCTGCCCTTTTTTAAGACAGTAAGCTGTCGTGGAAAGCCCGTGTTCAGGATCTTATTCCAAAACTAAATTGTGCTGTATTTACCTTTAGAACAATATCTGAAATAAGTTATTTTTCAACACGGAAAGTAGTCTACTACTCTTACTTTCATTCACTTACGACGTACGGCGTTATTTCTTGGGGTAATTCAACGGATACAAAAAGGATATTTTTTCCTCAGAAACGGACGGTTCGAGCAATATGTGATGCGAATAACGAACGTTATTTCGACCCCTTTTCAGTATTCTCAGAATTCTGACACTGTTGTCACTATAGGTGTTTTCTTTAATGTTGGTTGTTGTTAATAATATCAGCTTATTACCGCGGCGGAGTGGTCAAGTCCATTGAGGCGCTATGCTCCGATGCACTAGGCCGTTCACCGTCGGGGGTTCGAATCCCCCCTTGGGCATGGATGTTTGCGGCATCTTTAGCATAAGTTCTTTAGTGTAGTTCATAAGTAGTTTATAAGTCTAGGGACTGATGACCCCGCTTATTCCCACGAGTTAGTAGCTTTCACACGGTGAATACTCGACAGAATTTGAATCTACATTTGCATCACATGACCTTGACACTTGTGCAGAAAGGTGTGCAGTATTCTGCAGCATCCATTTTCAGTGAGCTGCCACGAGAACTCAAGAATCTAAGTACTAACCCATTCGCATTCAGATCTAAATTGAAGAGTTATTTCATGGCTCACTCCTTTTATTCTGTCGAGTAACTCCTAGAAAAGTTAAACAATTAAGCTAATTCCTTTTTTTCGTTGTTGATTCTTTCAGGCTTAAGATTGTCTTGTGCGCAGGACTACTTAAAGTCTGTTGAAAACAGTAGACTGGCAGGGCGGGATTAAAATAGGTGAAAACAAAATAAGCAGTCGCATATGCGGACGACTTAGTTGTAATGGCCGATTCAATTCAAAGGTTGCAAACTAATATTTCAGAGTTCGATCAGAGGTGCAAGGATTATGATATGAAGATCAGCATCTCCAAAACGAAAGTAATGTCAGTGGGAAAGAGATTTAAGAAGATTGACTGCCAAATAGGAGGAACAAATTTAGAGCAGGTAGACAGTTTCAAGTACTTAGGATGTAATTTCTCACAGGATGGCAACGTAGTGAAAGAACTGGTATCAAGGTGCAGCAAAGCTAATACAGTGAGTGCTCAGCTAAGATCTACTCTCTTCTGCAAGAAGGAAGTAAGTACCAAGACTAAGTTATACGTGCACCGCATCTTTCGACCAACTTTGTTGTATGGGAGTGAAAGTTGGGTGGATACAGGTTACCTTATGAATAAGGTAGAGGTTACAGATATGAAAGTAGCAAGAATGATAGCAGGCACTAATAGATGGGAACAATGGCAGGAGGGTGTCCATAATGAGGAAATCAAGGAAAACCTGGGAATGAACACCATAGATGAAGCAGTTAGAGCGAACAGACTGAGATGGTGGGGTCATGTTACACGCATAGGAGAAGCAAGGTTACCTAAGAGACTCATGAGCTCGGCAGCGGATGGTTAGAGGATTCGAGGTAGACCAAGAAGAAAGTACTTAGATTCCGTGCAGAATGATTTTGAAGTAAAAGATTTAACATTAGACGAGGCATCGACGTCAGCATTGAATAGGGGATCATGGAGGAATTTTATTAGAGGTACTATGCTCCAGACTGAACGCTGAAAGGCATAATCATTCTCTAATGATGATGGTGATGATGATGATGATATCGATCGGGAAGTTCCCCACGAATTATTAAAGTGATAGTTATGTAATTTTCACATTGTTTGCGTCTACTTGCTTTGGAACTGGGATTATTATATCGTTGAAGTCTGGCGGGATTTCACTTATTTCATACACCTTTCTTTCTCTCCATCCTAATGTGCAGTGTACTTCCCAAAAACACGAGGAGGAGCAGCTTTAACATTTTTTCATAATCTCTACATCTACATAGATACTCTGCAAATCACATTCATGTGCCTGGCAGAGGGTTCATTAACCACTTTCATAACTTTTCTCTACCGTTCCATTCTCTAACAAACATTTGAAACAGATTGTCTCCTAAATCGTTTATAAACACGAGGAAGAGTAGGGGACCTATAACGCTTCCCTGGGAACGCCAGATATCACTCCTGATTTACTGGATGACTTACCATCAATTATTACGGACTGTGTTCTTTCTGATAGGAAATCGTGAATCCAATCGCACAATTGGGGAGATATTCCATAAGCACGCAATTTCATTAGAAGCCGCTTGTGGGGTACAGTGTCAAAAACCTTCCGGAAATCCAGAACTATGGAATCGATTTGAGATCCCTTGTCGATAGCACTTAACACTTCATGGGGATAAAGGGCAAGCTGTATTTCGCGAGAGTGATATTTTCTGAATACGTGTTGACTATAGGTTAACAAGTCGTTCTCTTCGAGGTAGTTCGTGATGTTCGAACAAAGTGTATGTTCCCAAAATCCTACTGCAAATCGACGTCAACGAGATAGGCCTGTAATTTTGCCGAATAAGATATGGATTGACCGATTACGGTTTACGTTTAATATTTGACAGTGCCCTTCTAATATCGTCTCCTCGACTTCCCCTTCGGTATTAGAATGAGCCGCGCTGCAGGAGACGAGTTAATTAATTTTTCGGCGGTGAGCAGCCGGCCGGCATTATTCCGCGGCAGTCGCGACTGCGGGCCCGGCCGCGGCCGACGCGTTCGATTTTTTGGGAATAATCCCTGGGTTTTCCAGCGCGCGGCGGCGGCAGCTGGTGGGCGGCGTTCTTTACGCGGCGGCCTCGCCCGGCCCGCCCGGCCGCCTCGGCCGGCGCCGCCGCCGCCGTTCCCCGTTAGCCGCGCTCTCGCATTCCTCGCGCCGCTCTCGCCTCCTCCTCCTCCTCCTCCTCCTCGTCCTCCGGCCGTCCGCCGTCCGCTGCCTCCGCCGTTCGCTCGCCGCGCCACGCGGCGCCCGGCGCCCGCCTCCCTCCCGTGTGTCCCTCGCCGCCGCTATCAGCTCGCGGCGCGGCGCGGCGCGGAGGCCGCCAGCGCGCGCGGCAGGCGTCGGCCAGTCGCGTCCCCAGCCCGCGGTAAGCTCGCTCCCAACCCACAACTGACCTCCGCCACGCCGCTCTCTCCGCGCCGCGCGCACTCTCTTGCCTAACTTCGTTTCTCTCGATTGTTACGTATTCCAAGTGATTCCTATTACCTACGTCTAATCTAAATCGACAAGCCACCTCGTGGTGTGTGGCGGAGGCTAGTTTGCGTATCATTGCCACTTCCTCATACTCCAGTCGCGTATGGTTCGAGGAAAAAATGATTTTCTGTATGCCTCCGTGTCAGTCCTAATCTCTCTAATCTTATTCTTGTGGTCGTTTCGCGAGATATGCGTAGGTTGACTCTTCATAAAACGTGTTGTTGTTGTGGTCTTCAGTCCGGAGACTGGTTTGATGCACCTCTCCACAATGTCCTATCCTGAGCAAGCCTCTTCATCTCCACATAAGAACGACAACCTACATCTGTCTGAATCTGCTTACTGTATCCGTCTCTTGGTCTTCCTCTGCGGTATTTACCCCACATACTTCCCTCCAACGCTAAATACACAATTCCTTGATGTCTAAGAATGTGCCCTACCAATCTATCTCTTCTTTTAGTCAAGATACGCCAGAAATTTCTTTTCTTCCCAATTCTGTTCAGTACCTCCGCATTAGTTACGCGATCCACCCATCTAATCTTCAGCATTCTTCTGTAGAACCACATTTCAAAAGCCTCAATCCTCTTCCTGTCCGCACTGTTTATCGTCCATGTCTCACTCCCATACAAGGCCACACTCCATACAAATGCCTTCAGAAAGGACTTCCTTAGGCTTAAATCAATATTCGATGTTAACAAATTTCTCTTTTTCAAAAACGCTTTTCTACCCATTGGCATTCTGCATTTTATATCCTCTGTACTGCGACCATAATTTGTTATTTTACTGCCCAAGTAACAAAACTCATCTACCTCCTTTATTGTTTCGTTACCTAATCTAATTCCTTCAACATCACCTGATTTTCCTAGGCTGCACTCCATTTCACTAGTTTTGCAATTGTTAATATTCATCTTATATGCACCTTTCAGCACACTATCCATTCCGTTCAATTGCTCTTCCAGGTCCTATCTGACAGAATTACTATGTCGTCGGCAAAACGCAATGTTTTTAATTCTTCCCCGTGAACTTTAATTCCTTCTCCAAATTTCTCCTTGCTTTCCTTTATAGCTTGCTCAATGTACAAATTGAATAACATTGAAGAAAGGCTACAACCTTGTCTTACTCCCTTTCCAACCACCGCATCCCTTTCATGCCCTTCAACTCTGACAACCGTTGTCTAACGTACACTCTACAAACTTCGACAGAAACACGTATCGCGATACAGTATATCTCTCTTACAGCGTCTGCCACTGGAATTTCCTGATCATTTCTTACTATAAGTTATATATATATATATATATATATATATATATATATATATATATATATATATCTCTCTTTTTCCGGACATGTCACTTTTGATCAGGCAATTATTATCTATTCATATTCGCGGAATGTATGACATTAATTGCAATGGGTAAAGCTGAAAATGTGTACTCGGCCATGGCTCGCACCCGGGTCTCCTGCTTTGTAGGCAGTTGCGCAGACCTCTACTTTTTTTCTTTTTTTTTTTTTTCCGGGCCTCCTCACCACTCTGTCACCCATCTTTCCGCTCACCAAACTTCGCCTTCTTCGACGTCGGCTTCATCGATCTTTTGTTGAAAGAAAATGTCTGTCTTCTCTAAAGGTTGGAAACTGAACATGCTGCTTCGAGCAATTACGATTAATTGTTGCCTCCTCGGTGCATGTTGAAAGACCTGCAAAGAGCGAGCTGTAATAAGTATAAAATTCTGCTCTTAAGTTAAACAAAAAAAAAAAAAAAACAAAAAAAAAAAAAATAAAGTGAACTGAAAATTTTTTCAATGGTTTTTGGTATTGTACTCTAATTGTAGTTATGCTTGGGTAAATTATTTAAAAACTCTTTTGTTATGAAATAAGGAAAAAATAAGTTATCTTTGGCATAGTGAAAGGAAATTAAAACCGCCTTCCTTGGCGCGGCATACTTTGTCACTGAAAGTACAGTATCTAAGTGTGCATAAGGTCAAAAAATTCACGGAAATCTATTTACTTTTACTATAGGTACACAGACGTCATCCGATCTACTCCTAGAAGTCACTTCTCGTTAATACCAGCTTATCTTGTCTTTTCCATTTATTACTATACTTCCAGATCTTTGACATGGTTTCATCTGTCCTGGTATGTTCTTCTTAAATGTTCGAATCGTTTTTGTTCTGAAGTACTACTGGGGACAAAGCGATCACCACACCTGCACGGAGTTACTCACGCACGCCTCCCATTATGTTCAAATGTTTGTCAAGCTTAAGGGACTTAACTACGGGGTCATCAGTCCCTAAACTTACAAACTACTTATGAACTACTTACAACTAAGGACGGCACAAATATCCATGCCCGAGGGGGGATTCGAACCCCCGACCGTAGTGCCCGTGCAGACCGTGACTGGAGCGCCTCAGTCCCCTCGGCCACCGCGGCCGGCGCCTCCCATTAGATACAAATTCGCAACTTTACCCTGCCTGCTAGAATTCAAACTCGTAGTTATTATAAACTAATTCCCATAAGAGTAAGGGCCTAGGAGTGCTTCCGCACTGAAGAAAATATCATCAGCCGTTATCGGCATTTTATAAACGTTATATGTATATATATGACGTCTCTTCTTTCGGACATGTCCGAAAGAACAGACGTTACTTTTCATCCTGCAGTTATTATCTAAAGCAGTAAACCCGGGTTCGAGTCCCGACTGGGTACACATTTTCCACCTTACGCATTCGTAGTTAATGTCATACATTCCGTGAATATGGCTATTTCGCAGTCTTTCACCTTTTGATGGCTTTACTAGGCGGTAAATGACATCGTCTTCTGCATGCTACCTGATAGGTCTGCTTACATTAACGACTAAATCGTTTGTATAGGTCAGAATCAGCAGACGGGCAATGACACGTACGTGGTGAATACCAATTTCACTTCTGAAAGGAAAATACGAATGTTGTCACACAATGCACACGATATTTCATCTAGGCACGCAGTGTGATTAGAAACCATTTGTGAGAATCTGTGTGATAGTACATAGACGTGAGGTGTGGACCCGAAGACTTGCATATATTCTACTCTGAAAACTGGTTATTGTCATTTTCTGCGTATATTTTTCAGGAAATCTGACGTGATTATCCAAAAACTGAACTCTTGAGATTTTATATTTTCTTTTTTACTTTATCTCACGAATAAAGCTGGATTAACTTATGAAAACGTAATGAAACGATCTGAGCAGAAAAGTAACACGTGGAGCAACGTGGCTAAAGGAAGAGTTCTGTTGATAGGACACATCCCGATTTATCAATGAATCGTTAGTTTAGAAAGGGAGGGGAGTGAGAAACTAAGACTTCCCTACAGCATGTAGATTGAAACGGATACAGACCGCTGAGTGTAGATATGAAGAGGCTTCCATAGGACAGAATAGTATGGAGAGCAGAATCAAACAAGTCCTTGGACTGAAAAGCATAACAACACCTTTATATTTGCCTTGCTACTTCAGTGTGACGTGGATCGCACATATTCTACTAAATTATATAATTTGTAGTTCAATTGCTATATTCCAATGCCTAGCCAATTAATGTAAACATTTTTTGCTTCATCTGTCCACAAGACCTTTCTTGTTAACAACCCTTTCATCATTACTGAAATGTATTTGCATGACATGAGGAAGTCCAAACATAATTAATTATCGTGCAATCAAACGCTATTTTCCTTTCGTAAAGTGCACTTCATATTTTTGTTGATTAATATCTTGTTGCCATTGTTTGCTATAAGTTGATATTTTCTCACTACCTGAAGGCATGTGGCACTATGGATGGTGATCCGTCTGTCTCTGTCCATTTATTAATTTATGAGAGGATTAGGACATACGATGATCCTGTATATCCTCTGCTCTCTGTCATTATAATACAACACAAACATGACAGCTCAATACACACATTCATGCGGTTAGGCGGCTAAAGCAAATGTTCAAATGTTTGTAAACCTTTTGGACCAAACTGTTATGGTCATCAGTCCTTAGACTTAGAAACTACTTAAAATAATTTGCATTAAGTACAACACACACTCTCATGCCTGAGGGGCGACTCGAACCTCCGACGACGAGCAAACGCGCGCTCCGTAACAAGGCATTTAGAGCGCTCATCCACTCCATTATGGCACGGCTAAACCATCCTCCTAACCAACAATGCGATACAACTCTTTCTTCCTTCTTCTTCACAACCTGATCGACAGAAATACAATACTCATTATACTGTATAGCAATAAAGTTATCTAATCTCGCCATAAGAGAATAGTCTAAGAGTATCCCATAAGGAACTGTCGGAAAGATTCAGAACTTTTAGGATGTGTGGAACACAATATCATAATTATTTTCTTATTCCAAAATGTTAATGTACGTGCAGGCTTTAGCTAGACCACTATTGATCGAATGACAGAGTCGTGTTACGCCAACATCATTTAGTGAGGAGCTCTCAGACCAAGCTGAAGCGTGAAACAACTGCCAGTGTTCCTTGTCGACGTAAAGAGGACAGCATTAGTTTGTGAGGAACTTCAAACAAGGCAGAATGATTGGTGTATGGCTGTCGTAGAGGGTATGCTTCTACAACTGTTTTGGGAGTCTTGAATCAGTGGGTAGAAGAGGATAACGAAAAACAATTGAGGCTTGGTGATTGTAATCTCAGCACTGAATGCCGATCTCCACATGCTGATAATAGACCCTGGTGTTGGCTCGGTCTAACAGAAACCGCAGGTTAGCACAATGAACTTACACTCTGGAAGACCAGCGTTCAAATCGCCGACCTATCATCCAAATTTTGGTTTTCTGTAATTTCTTGACTGGCTTAAGCCAAATACCGCAACTCTTTCGTATGAAGTGTACCATACTTTTCCTTCTTCACTCATCCACTCATCCGCAACCAGGCCTATCATAAATTAGACGTTCAGCCCTTATTTTCTTCTTTTGACGGTGCGGGACCATCCACACGACTCCTCTTCTCAAAGTATTTTGCACTTCTTACACTTTGATACATTCGGCCGATACAGGACTGATTTCATCTTAGTTATTTTATCGTGCCCTGTATATACAGGTGAATAAACTGAAGTACACAAATAAATTGACAAAACCTGACTAAAACCTAGAAATCTTCTTACCTAATGAGTATACCATGCTGTGACAGGAAAAGAAGGAAACTAGACGGAAAATGCTCCTATCGGAGCACAAAATAGGCGATTATTTTCCTATCTAAAGGACAGAAACAATAAAATGAGGATCCAGCTTTCAAACCTCATTCCGCCTTAATCTCCAAAAAATTGGCAGGCTAAGATATTCGGGTTTTTATCGTGCTGAAAGAAAGTGACAGCGAGATAGTATGGATAAAAGAAAGATGAGATTGTGTCATTGGACGCAAAAGAAAGCTATACAGTCATGGTGGAAGAGTGGCAGTGAAAAAGATAGAGATGAAAATATAGCCCTGAGAGTCATACGTAGACAGCTGCAGTGCGAGGGCGATGCTAAGAATGAAGGCTTCACTACGAAGGAAGACGTAAGTTCAAAAGATTTAGTATGTTCTGTGATAGACGAGCAAGTATATATTCGAATGCCCAAATGTTTGGCTAAGATGGTGAGATGAGTAGTGAGGCAGCTGGTTCCCCACGTTTCTGCCCGAGTCTTGTGTGAAGGAGCACATTCTTCTTTTTTGTTCTCGGATAGGACCATTTTTCAACTGGCTTACATGTGAACATACGTATAACTTGCGCTATCTCAGTGAATCGGGCGAAAAGAGCTTTTCTTCGTCCAGAGTGTCCATCATCCAGCATTTCAGTCTGTAACCGGAATAGATAAGAAAGAGGTCAATATATATTGCTGTCGCATAAAAATTCAAATGTGTTCTTGGGGACATCTAAAGTCTATTGCTAAACGTCTGCGATTTGGTAGATCGTTGTTGTGCTCTGAAAACATGGGGAAGCATTTCCTATTTAATATTGTCTAGTTGACCGTGGTATGTCTTACTAGCCGAAATTTTTCAAATAATTATGACCCTCTCACATGACGCATCGATATTCATATGCAGGTTGATAGTTTTATTACGTACAGTAACCGTAAGAGATCTCATAACTGTTTCACTGGCCTTATTTACACAACATGCGGTGCTTTAGACTAAAGTGTCTCAGTTGCTCAAATAGTCCAACTTTCTGTTATGTCGAAAGTACTTGCTCGAATTTTTAAACCCTCTTCCAACACGAAATTCACACATACGAAACTCTATCATAAGTGGGGATTTCAGTAATGATGACTAAAAGATGGGGTCATTTTTGTCGTTTCAACGATTAAAAAGCCGGCAATCACAGCTTCAGTGTTCAACACTGCTCCATAATTTTGTAGGCTATAAAAACGTTATCATTTCCTACCTAATATGCCACGTGTATGCACGGAGGAAGGAGAATGCGTCTGTTAAAACGGTCTCAAAACGCGGTAAGAAGCTAGAATCGTATATCTGTGTCACGCTGGGAGGGGTGCGAGCGAAGTGTGAGGGGAGAGAGCGGCGCGAGGTAAGACTTGAGAAGTTGCTAATACCTCTGGGAATCCCCGCTGCGCACGTGTTCCCTGTCTTCAGTATTAGTATCTATAGCTGCGGCGACGCTTCAGCAGTGTTCTTGTCCAGCGGGGTGCTTAACCTACTGAGAAACAGGGTGAACAAACAAGCGCGGGGGGAGTTAATACACGTGCAAAAGCGCGCCTGCCTTTTGTAGCCTCCCCCTATCTCTTACCTCCATCCTCGTATCCCCCTCCGCACCCGTCATTCCCGAGCTGCCGGAAACCTACATAAAGCCGCAGGGAAGCATACATATCTGCAGACTTGCCCGTCACGCAGTCTTATTCAGTTTCATGTACAGTAACACGGGGAATGTTCAAATGTTCAAATGTTTGTTAAGCTTAACTACAGTCCCTAAACTTACAAACTACTTATCAACTAGCTTATCCTAAGGACGGCACAAATATCCATGCCCGAGGGGGGATTCGAACCCCCGACTGCTGTGGCCGTGCAGACCGTGACTGAAGCGCCTCAATACCCTCGGCCACCGCGGCCGGCACACGGGGAATCAACCATGATATACACTAGACAGTGTCACTGCCTAATAGAAATGATTTAGAATGACGATGCAACTGTGTCATAGATTACTCAGGCCGCAAAAGAAATGAAAAAATAATAATCAGAGTTTTTTATGTTATTGTATTAATTTTTTCCTAATTGAACTACAAGTTCTGCAAATTAAAATGTGGCGTTGGCAGCCGATCGAGAATTTTATGTAGTTTTATAAAATGAAGCAACTATGGAGCCAACCAAGAATTATATTGTAATACTGATCAAAAACGTTTTTAATTGATGAGACAGGCATAATATTAATACTAAGCTCCATCTGTAAAGAGTATCAGAAGATTTGTTCTTTGTACTGAAATGATTACATTTATTTATTTTCTACAGTGGGTCTTAGACGTCCTTTGAGGTCAGATCGGCGTGAATTATAAGGCGTATCTGGAGGAGGAGGAGGCGGAGACAGAGCGAGAGAGAGAGAGAAAAAGAAAGAAAGAAAGAAATGCATCCTCCAGATAGTTAGAAGTTTCATCTAATAAATAATTTAACAAACTGAAACTAGCTGTAGCAGAAAGTTTACACCGTGATATTTGGCTTTGATAATTATTAAAGGTAACTCGGGTTCTACTCTCTATTTCGTCATCTGGGTGACGATATGTTTCTGTGCTAGCATAGCCTACTTATTCAAACAATAAAGAAAATTCGTCTTGGTTGCTACATGCCGCCATTTTTCGATCCAGCGATCGAACACATATTTTCAAATATTTAAATTCATTATAATCGATGTTTCAGGAATAAATAATAAAACACTGAGACAGTTACCTGTGTTTTCATGATTAACATAAGCTCGTTAGAGAATTCATCGTAATTAAGAAGGGAAAAATATTTTCGTAGTTCTTTCAAGTGCTGGTTTTATGTGCAGTATTCTACCTCATTCCCTGAAAAAGTCATAGTGTAGTGCAGTCCGGCACTTATTTTATCTGATTTTCCGATGCATCTCGTAAAATATCTGTAGAAACCTGCACATTTGATTAAATCTCGAAATGCAAAAGATCGGAGCTGACTGGTGCAGTGTTTCATTATGCAAATCATGAATGCCATTTCTTTCGAAGATTGTCTCATTTATAACAACAAATAAAAGCTATTCCAGAATGCAGTGAAGTAGGGACTCAAATCCTATAGTACGATATAACGTACTATTCCAGACAAAAGTGAACTATAATTACCTAACCCTTTCATTCCCAGTGTTGTTCCTGGACAAAAAAGTAATCAATCTTTAAAGTCGCATGGTTGTTGATGAACAACATGCTTCTAGTACGACATTTTGCCGCTTGGTACGGCGTTTAGCCACTTCTGAGGCATTAACTTATCCGTCTTAAAGGTTGTGTTACTTTGCCGTCTGTACGTGGCTGTCAGTGTGAGCGTTATTTTATTTCAGCAGTGAATTGTCGTCTCTTTGGTACTATGGCGAAGATTATGCTATCATTATTGATCTTGCAGTGTTATCTATCAACAATATAACGTCCCGGATAATAAAATACCTCGATAAAACGTCTGTGTTGCGCATGAAATACATGACATAAAAAGCAATACTTCGATAAAAAAATTAAAACACATATTTCGATTTTAGTACACTGTATTAATACAGAAAACAATTAATTTTAATTTTCCAAAGCTGAATTCATAATGTTGGAATGAAAAGGTTAAGGAGAAATCAAGTAGGTTAGGTCAGAGTACAAATCAAAACATTTATTTCACTTATGAATTTCCATAAATGTTTAGTCCGTTTAATTTCTCCCTTATCATCATCCACCGTGGCCACTTGAAATACTACTGATTGCGGTAGCTTTTCGTTTATACGATGCTAACCGCTTATTTTAGTAACTTGGTTTGTGTCAAGAAATATTTCGTATTATTCATACTTGCCGTTAATATCTACCTAACGACACAGCGGACAACACGGCAATGCGCATGCGCGATTACCAACTCTGCCGTGTTCTTGCTCACTGACCATAAGCTGCAAACTCCAGGCAAAACTTTCCTCAACTAGTTTTTCAAACTCGCGATTTCACACAGCTGTTGACAACAGTTAGAAACAAAGTCAAACTTCGAGTTGAAAACAATTGCCAACGGAGTTTGTTGGAGTTCGTTGTCAGTGTGAAGGCATCTTAAGAGACTGGCTATAAGCCGGTTCTTCGCAACGCAAGTTACAGAAGGGCTTTTGCACGCTGTTGCCTTCTAGGTTTCAGTACCTCAGTACTTCTGCCAAGAATGTCAAATATAAATAAAATCCAGCGAAAGAGGCAAAGGGATTTCGTTAACGTTTTACCACACAGCGAAATGAGTAAATCCGTAGTCAAGTAAATTCAATTTCATTGTGTATCTGTAAATATACGACTGTGGCGGTTATTATCTTGGTTAAGTGAACATCCGATTGTGAGCTAAAAAGGTGTCGTTAAGTGGTTCATTTGTGTACTAAGTAATTAACAGAACAGCACTTGCTATTTAGTTATTTGATGTACTATGCCATACTACTAACAAAAGTGGATACCTAAAACGTCAAATTACGATATCTGTATCCCTGATCAAATTGTGACGAAATAAAACTTCAAAGTTGACACAAGTTTTGCCCAGTTTACCTGAGAAAATTCAATTCAGATTAGTGTCGTAGTTTCGGGGATTTGTGTGTACAGACAGACACGTCGCTTACAAATGAAACTTTAAATCATGAAATTTTCTTTTCCCACGATCTTATTCTGATAAAATATATACTTTCTTCAAACAATACTCATATTAAGTGTGAAAACCCCAAGGGTATTCGTTGAGTACTTCTATAAATAAATATATTGAAACAGAATAACGACATACATGGAGGTTTTACAGTTTTTTATTTTTATTTATTTATTTTTCACTATCGATACGGAGAGTTAGTTTCATTTTAATTACTACGTCAGACCGCTTTTCTACCTG
Source organism: Locusta migratoria (assembly GCA_026315105.1). Taxonomy (NCBI): domain Eukaryota; kingdom Metazoa; phylum Arthropoda; class Insecta; order Orthoptera; family Acrididae; genus Locusta; species Locusta migratoria. Next base: position 141,132,986 of record CM048747.1, on the reverse strand, counting down.
TTCTTTAAGTACAGCCATTCTTCACTGATCTCTGTATTTGAAAGCTCGACTGTTGGAACGACGCAACGTTTCTAGTTATCTGCATCGAAATTTTCTTACGTTGTTCATGAGTCGTGGCTTTCCTTTTCTAAGGTCATTTGAGTCTTTTATTGCTTATTTGCATGCAGATTCACTGAAGTTTCTGTCATAAAATATCTGATATTATACAGTCTGAGGCACATTTGACGATCATATTGCCTGGTTTCACATTTTTATTCGGAATATCGCTAGAAACTATGTCGTCGTAGGCGAGGTCGGTAATACATGATGGTACGATAGCTGCTAAAGTCGAGGTTACTCGGTAAGGGGAAAGAGATGATGGCGTGAAGTTATTAATCGCAGAAGTTTGCGCCAACGTCTTCGACTGAATGCCAGTCAAGTTATCAGTGTTACTTGGAATGAAAAAATGACACTATTGAAGACTCGTCCGTAGCAAGAGAACATTAATTGCGGTGGACCCTTTCCGTGGTTTGGTATAAAAGTAGGCTACGTGCCGACACATAGTGTGACTCGTTTCTTTTTTTACGCTCACTGTCGTTACAAATAAAAATGGAAAAATAGTGTCAACCTACAGTGAACTGGATAACATTAGTAATAGGAAAGACGAGGTAATTCTAATCTTAATGCTATTTTGACAAAGATTTACATTATGAGCCCGTGTATCAAATACAGGATTATTCTTACAATAAAGAAAAGCAGCAACTAACCACATTTGATTACGCTTTTTATTTGAAAAACAGCGCTGTTGCCGGTTTCAAACCTTCCAGTTCATCGTCAGACGGGTGTTCACGTCCACATACACTTCTTTTTGTCATCTACATTTCGATTATGCACTTAATTTTGTCTTGTGGCGAAAAGTTCTTGAATATATGAATATGTGAATACGCCATCGAAAAATCAATTCCATAACGTTGTAGTGTTTTTTTTTTTTTTTTTTTTTTTTTTTTTTTTTTTTTTTTTTTTTTTTTTTTTTTTTTTTTTTTGCTACAGTTGTTGAGGCAATGGGCACTTTGTGTATCACTTATTTCGCTTGGTGTGTGTGTGTGTGTGGTTAATCACGCTATGCTGGTCCTAATAAGAGAAATAAGTGATATACAAAGTGCCCATGCTCTCAAAAATTGCAGCAAACAACACTGCAACATTATGGAGCTGGTTTTTCGGTGGCACAACATAATCAAGAAACCTTCTTGCCAAGGCAACATTAAGTGCATAATCGTAGTGTAGATGACGAAACAAAATGTATGTGGACGTGAACAGTCATCTGACAATGAACTGAAGGGTTTGATACAGGTAACGGCGTTATTTTCTAAATAAATAGCGCACCGTAATCAAATGTAGTTGGTTGCTGTTTTTCTTCATTGTAAGAATCGACTTGTGATATTAGTCTTATTGCTTAGCTTTCTTATTGCCTCTAGTTAGGGGCACATTACAGGCACAGTCACCCCGTTTCAAGAGGACTCTGTACGATTTGTAGTCTATACTTTGTATGGAAGTGAAACATGGACAGTAAGAAGACCAGAACAGAAGAGAATCGAAGTATCTGAAATGTGCTGCTATAGAACAACGCTGAAACTTGAAAATGGTGGTAGCAGAAGAGGGATTCGTGGCGGGTGACATTAAATCAAACCTGTCATAAGTCTGATAAGTAAGACCAGTTTATATTTTCGCTTTCAGTATCACTATTCCCAGTGCCCTATTCCATACGTTAGTGGTGCATGGTTGCAATGGACTCTCTGGCTGACTTTAATTCCTTCGATTTTGTCATATCCCATCAAGTCAGTGAGAGAAACTGATTAACGTATGAATGCCTCCGCCACGCACAATGCCTCCTTTATACTGTCGATCACTGTTTTTGACCATCTCCGTAAAACTGTAACGCTTATGAAAGGAACTGAATGAAATGGAGCGCAAATGCTTCTGTATCGACATCTGTACCCCACAAGCCAGCCCATAGCGCTACATCTTTTCCTCAATTACCAATATCTTATCTAACCGCGATTCCAGTTTGAACGCGAACGCTTTGGAATGAGACGTGTCGAGATCTTACTTATAGACTACTGTACACGGTTAAACTGGGGCGCCAAGTACCGAAGGTAAAAGGACTAGGAAAGTTTTAAATTGTATTCATTCTATGCACTGCAAGCCACCTCACAGTGTTAAATCTCCCTCATCAATTTCTATTATCTTGATCTAATCGTGACTGAAGTTTGATCGCGAGCAGTTTCGTATAAGTCTTCTCAAGATCTTACGTATAGATTGTTGCACATAAACTGGAGCGTCAAATAACGAAGGTAAAAGGAGTAGGGAAGTTTTAAACTATATCCAGGTCTATACATCTCAAGCCACCTCATGATGTTAGATTTTCCATATCAATACCCACTTTCTTGATCTAATTGCGACTGAAGTTTGATCGAGAACTGTTTCGAATAGGTCTTTTCGGGATTTTAAGTATAGACTTTTTCATATAATTAAACTGGCGCCTCAAGGTAAAAGGAGTAGGAAAGTTTTAAACTATATCCAGATCTATACATCACAAGCCACCTGACGGTGTTAGATCTTCCCCATAAATTTCCAGTTTCTTGATCTAATTGGGACTGAAGTTTGATCGAGAGCAGTTTCGAATAAGTCTTGCCGGGATCTTACGCATAGACTGTTGTACATAATACACAAAGTTCGGAGGCGAGCAGCTAGGTTCGTTACTGGTAGGTTCGACCAATGCGCGAATGTCATGAAGTGCTCCGGGAACTCAGATAGCGATCGCTGGAGGAAAGACGACGTTCTTTTCGAGAAATTCTGTTAAGAAAATTTAGAGGGCCGGAATTTGAAGCTGAATGTAGAACGATCTTGTTGCCGCCTACTTAAATTTCGCATAATGATCACAAAGGCAAGATAAGAGAAATTGGGGCTCGTATGGAGGTATATAGACAGTCTTTTTCCCTCATTCTATTTGGGAGTGGAATATGAAAGGAAATGCCTAGTACTGATACAGTGTACCCTCCGCCACGCACTTTACGGTGGACTGCGGAGTATATATATAGATTAAACTGGAGCGCCAAGTACCGAAGTTGAAAGTAGTAAGAAAGTTTTAAACTCTATGCAGGTCTATACATCGCAAGCCACCTCACGGTGTTAGATCTTCCCCATAAATTTCCAGTTTCTTGATCTAATTGGGACAGAAATTCGATCGAGAGCACTTTCGAATGAGTCTTGTTGGGATCTTAATACACAAAGTTCAGAGGCGAGCATCTAGGTTCGTTACTAGTTGTTGTTGTTATGGTCTTCAGTCCGGAGACTGGTTTGATGCAGCTCTCCACCCTACTCTATCCTGAGCAAGCCTTTTCATCTCCTCATAAGAACGACAACCCACATCTATTTGAATCTGCTTACTATACGCGTCTCTTGGCCTCCCTCTGCGATTTTTACCCCACACACTTCCCTCCAATGCTAAATTTACGATTCCTCGATGTCTAAGAATGTGTCCTACCAAGCGATCCCTTCTTTTAGTCAGGGTATGCCAAAAACTCCTTTTCTCGCCAATTCTGTTTAGTACCTCTTCATTAGTTATGTGATCTACCCACCTAATCTTCAGCATTCTTCTGTAGCACCACATTTCAAAAGCCTCTATTCTCTTCCTGTCCGCACTGCTTATCGTCCATGTTTCACTCCCGTACAAGGCAACACTCCACACAAATGCCTTCAGAAAAGACTTACTTACACTTAAATTAATATTCGATGTTAGCAAATTTCTCTTTTTCAAAAATGCTTTTCTTCCCATTGCCATTCTGCATTTTATATCCTCTGTACTGCGACCATCGCATGTTATTTTACTACCCAAGTAACAAAACTCATCTACCACCTTCATTGTTTCGTTACATAATCTAATTCCTTCACCATCGCCTGATTTTCTAAGACCGCATTCCATTGTTTTTGTTTTGCTCTTGTTAATGTTCATTTTGTACGCTCTCTTCAACACACTGTCCATTCCATTCAACAGCTCTTCCAGGTCGTTCGCTGTCTCTGACAGAATTACAATGTCATCAGCAAAACGCAATGTTTTTATTTCTTCCCCCTGAACTTTAATCCCTATTCCAAATTTTTCCTTGCTTTCCTTCACCGCCTGCTCAATGTACAAATTGAATAACATCGGAGAAAGGCTACAACCCTGTCTTACTCCCTTCCCAACTGATGCTTCCCTTTCATGCCCTTCGAGTCTAATAACTGCAGTCTGGCTTTTGTACAAGTTGTAGATAACTCTCCTTTCCCTGTATTTTACCCCTGCTGACTTCAGAATTTGAAAGAGTGTAGTCCAGTCAACATTGTCAAACGCTTTCTCCAAATCTACAAAGGCTAAAAATGTAGATTTGCCTTTCCTTAATCTATCTTCTAAGATAAGCCGTAAAGTGAGTATTGCCTCCCGTGTTCCTACGTTCCTCCTGAATCCAAACTGATCTTCCCCTAGGTCAGCTTCTACCAGCTTTTCCATTCTCCTGTAGATAATTCGTGTTAAAATTTTGCAACCATGACTTATCAAACTGATGGTTCTGTAATTTTCACACCTGTCTGCGCCTGATTTCTTTGGAATGGGGATTATTACATTTTTCTTAAAGTCTGAGGGTATTTCGCCTGTCTCGTACATCCTACACACCAGTTCAAATAGTTTTGTCATGGCTGGCTCTCCCAGAGACTTTAGTAGCTCTGAGGGTATGTCATCTACTCCTGGGGCCTTGTTCCGACCTAGGTCTTTCAGGGCTCTGTCAAATTCATCTCTCAGTATAATATCTCCTATTTGATCTCGATCTACTTCCTCTTCCCTTCCTACAACATCGTCTCTCAGTTCATTTCCTTTGTAGAGCTGCTCTATGTACTCTTTCCACCTTTCAGCCTTCCCTTCTTTGCTGAGAACTGGTTTCCCATCTGAGTTCTTGATATTTGTAGAATTGCTTTTCTTGTCCCCAAATGTCTCTCTGATTTTCCTGTAGGCGGTATCTACTTTTCCCCTTCTTATACATTCTTCTACAGATTTGCATTTGGCTTCTAGCCACTCCTGCTTAGCCATTTTGCACTTCCTATCAATCTCATTTCTTAGTCGTCTGTACTCCATTTTGCCTGTTTCATTTACTGCATTTTTATATTTTCTCCTTTCATCAATTAAATTTAGTATTTCCTGTGTTATCCAAGGATTTTTTGCAGGTCTTGCCTTTCTACCTATTTTGTCCTCTGCTGCCTTCACTATTTCATCTCTCAATGCTACCCATTCCTCTTCTACTGTTTTATTTCCCCCTGTTTCTGTCAATTGTTGCCTAAATCTCCCTCTGAAATTCTCCAGAACTTCACTTTCCTTCAATTTATCTAGGTCCCATCTCCTTATTTTCCTACCTTTCTGCAGTTTTTTCTGTTTCAGCCTACAGTTCATGACTAACAAGTTATGGTCAGAGTCTATATCTGCCCCTGGGTATGTCTTGCAGTTAATAACCTGATTCCGGAATCTATGTTTTACCATTATAAAATCTATCTGATACCTTCCAGTATCTCCTGGTCTCTTCCACGTATACAACCTTCTTTTGTGATTCTTAAACCACGTGTTTGTTATGATTAAATTATGTTCCGTGCAAAATTCTACCAGGCGACTTCCTCTTTCATTCCTTCTGCCCAGTCCATATTCACCTACTATTTTTCCTTCTCTTCCTTTTCCTACTACCGAATTCCAGTCTCCCATCACAATTAAGTTTTCCTCTCCCTTAACTGCCTGAATAATTTCCTTTAGCTCCTCATATATTTCTTCTATATCCTCATCATCGGCAGAGCTAGTTGGCATATAAACCTGTACTACTGTTGTCGGTGTTGGCTTCGTATCTATCTTGACAATGATAATACGATCACTGCGCTGCTCATAGTAGTTTACCCGCATTCCTATTTTCTTATTCATTATCAGTCCTACTCCTGTGATACCCCCAACTGATTTTGTATTTATAATCCTGTACTCACCTGACCAGAAATCCTGTTCATCCTGCCACCGAACTTCACTAATCCCCACTATATCTAACTTCAACCTATCCATTTCCCTTTTTAAATTTTCTAATTTTCCTACCCGATTAAGGGATCTAACATTCCACGCTCCGATCCGTAGAATGCCAGTATTGTCTTTCCTGATGATAACATCCTCCTGAGTAGTCCCCGCCCGGAGATCCGAATGGGGGACTATTTTACCTCCGGAATATTTTACCCTAGAGGATGCCATCATCATATTTTCATACAGTAGAGCTGCATGTCCTCGGGAAAAGTAACGGCTGTAATTTCCCCTTGCTTTCAGCCGTTCGCAGTAACCGTGTGGCAAAGCCACATTAGCTGATGTTACAAGGCCAGCTCAGTCAATCATCCAGACTGTTGCCCCTGTAACTACTGAAAAGGCTGCTGCCCCTCTTCAGGAACCACACGTTTGTCTGGCCTCTCCACAGATACCCCTCCGCTGTGGTTGCACCTACGGTACGGCTATCTGCATCATTGAGGCACGCAAGCCACCCCACCTCGGCAATGTCTGTGGTTCATGGGGGTGGTCGTTACTAGTAGGTTCGACCAATGCGCGAATGTCACGGAAGTGCTCCGGGAACTCAAACAGGGATAGTTGGAGGAAAGACGACGTTCTTTTCGACAAATTCTGTTGAGGAAATTTAGAGAGCCGGAATTTGAAGCTGAGTGTAGAAGGATCTTGTTGTCGCCTACTTACATTTCGATTAATGATCGAAAAGGCAAGATAAGAGAAATTAGGGCTCGTATGGATGCGAAAGAAAATGCCTAGTAGTGATACAGCGTACCCTCCGCCTCGCACTTTACGGTGGACTGCGAAGTATATATGTAAATTAAACTGGAGCGCCAAGTACCGAAGTTAAAAGGAGTAGGAAAGTTTTAAACTATACCCAAATCTATACTCGGTGTTAGATCTTCCCCATAAATTTCCAGTTTCTTGATCTAATTGGGACTGAAGTTTGATCGAGAGCAGTTTCGAATAAGTCTTGCCGGGATCTTAACGTGTAGACTGTTGTACGTAATTAAACTGGGGCGGCAAGTACTAAAGGTAAAAGGATTCTGAAAGTTTTGAGAACGGTATGAGGGGAGGGGCTACCGAAGGAGACGCAGTTTTGGGAGCTGGCGTATTAATGCGGGCAGCGGTGGCGCAGCGCGCTCGCGTTTGGATAGCCCTTCGCGTTCGACAGCTGCGACCGCGGCGGCGAGCGTGGGCGCGGCGCGGCGCGGCGAGCGGTAGCTGGCGTCCGGCGGCTGGCGGCTGGCGGCGCTATTCGTGTCACCCCTAGCTTCCTGCGAGCGGCTTGGGCAGCGGCTCGTGACGCAGACCGGCTTCATTATCTCGCTCGGCGGCCCGGCCAGGCCGGCAGGGCCGGGAGAGCCGCCCCCCTCCGCCCCCCTCCCCCGCTGCGCCGCGCCCGGCTGCCCCCCCTCCCCCTCCGCCGCCTGGCGCAACCCCCGCGCGCGGACGCCGCGACTCGCGGGCGCCAGCCGCGACGCCGCGCCGCCGACCGGGCCGCGCCGGCTCGATAGCCGCCTAGCACACGTGCGGCGCTGCCGGCTCGCCCTTTGTTCGCCTGGCCTTCCCTTAGCCCGAGGCACGCCGGCCTCTCGGGTGCCCACCGCGGATACTTCACCTGGAACGCCGACCTTCCCAAATTATCGAGCCCAAATTTAAAATCCGCTACCTCTCAGCCTTCTGCCCTACGCCCACGGCCCGCCAATAACTTTCCTCGTCGCAAAGCGGGCTCCTCACACTGCGACGCACAAAGGCACACTATCTCTTCGGATTCCGCGAAAGTCTACATCTACATCTACATAGATACTCTGCAAATCACATTCAAGTGCCTGGCAGAGGGTTCATTGACCACTTTCATACCTTTTCTCTGCCGTTCCATTCCCTAATAGCACGCGGGTAGAAAGAACACCTAAATCGTTCCGTTTTCGATCTGATTTCTCTTATTTTATTGGGATGGTCATGTCTCCCTAAGTAGGTGGGTGCTATCAAAATATTTTCACATTCAGAACTAAAAGTCGGTGATTGAAACTTCGTAAACAGATCACACCGCAATAATAACGTCTTTCTTTTACTGATTTCCACCCCAAATTTCCGTGTAGCCCCCCCCCCCCCTGCCACCCGTAACGTGATAGAACAAAACGAACTGCCCTTCTCTGAACCTTCTCAATGTCTTCTGTCAGTCCCACCTGATGAGGGTCCCACAAGGGGCAACAGTACTCCAGGAGAGGACGCACAAGTGTGATGTAGGCAGTCTCTTTGGTGGAGCTGGTGCATCTTCGAAGCGTTCTGCCAATGAAACGTAACCTTTGATTCGCCTTCCCCACAATATTTTCTATGTGTTCTCTCCAGTCAAAGTTGTTCGTAATTGTAACTCCTAGGTATTTGGTAGAATCTACGACCTTAAGTTTTGACTGATTTATCGCGTAATTAAAGTTCAGCGGATTTCTTTTAGTAGTCATGTGTATTACTTCACACTTTTCTTTATTTAGTGTCAATAGCCAATTTTCGCACCATGCAGAAGTTTTGTCTAAATCGCTTTGCAGTTGCTTTTGATCCACAATTGACTTGACTAACCGATAAACGACAACATCATCCGCGAACAGTCTAAGGGAGCTATTCCGATTATCTCCTAAATCATTTATAAACACGAGGAAGAGTAGGGGACCTATAACGCTTCCCTGTGGAACGCCAGATATCACTTCTGTTTTACTCGATGACTTACCGTCAATTACAATGAACTGTGTTCTTTCTGATACGAAATCGTGAATCCAATCGCACAATTGGGGAGATATTCCATAAGCACGCAATTTCATAAGAAGCCGCTTGTGGGTTACAGTGTCAAAAGCCTTCCAGAAATCCAGAAATGTGGAATCGATTTGAGATCCCTTGTCGATGGCACTTGTCACTTCATGTGAATAAAGGGCAAGCTGTGTTTCACAAGTGTGATACTTTCTGAATCCGTGTTGACTACTGGTTAATAGGTCGTTCTCTTCGAGGTAGTTCATAATATTCGAACACAGTATATGTTCCAAAATCCTACAGCAAATCGACGTCAATGAGATAGGCCTGTAATTTTGGGGATCACTCCTATTGACTTTCTTGAATATTGGAGTAACTTGGGCAAGTCCATTAGATTCTCTCCAGAAAAGAACAAACATCGTATTCTACTTGGAAACATTTAAACGAAACATCTTGGGGGGTTCGGAGTCGCGTTACGAGGACTAAACTGCTAAGGTTATCAGTCCCCAGGTGGGGACGGGAAGAAGTGAGTATAGGAAAGGAGGAGAGAGGGAAAGGAAATGCAGTCCGAAGGAAGTGTAGGGTTTAACGTCCCGTCGACTGTTTGGTCATTAGAGACGGAGCTAACGCTCGGAGTTTCTGTGTAAGGAGGGGAAAGGAAATTGGCCGTGCCATTTGAAAGGAACCATCCCGGTATTTGCCTGGAGTGACTTAGGGAAATCACGGAAAACCTAAATCTGGATGGCCGGAGGTGTACATCTATATGGGATACTCTGCAAATCACATTTAAGTGCCTGGCAGAGGGTTCATCGAACCACAATTATACTATTTATCTCCCATTCCATTCTCGAATACCGCGCGGGAAGAAAGAACACCTGAATCTCTCCGTTCGATCTCTGATTTCTCGTATTTTATTCTGATGATCATTCCTACCTATGTAAGTGGGTGTCAACAATATATTTTCGCATCCGGAGGAGAATGTTGGCGATTGGAGTTTCGCAAGTAGCCCACGCCGCAGCGATAAGCGCCGTTGTAGTAATGATTCCCATACCAGATCCTGTATCATTTCCGTAACGCTGTCTCCCCTTTATTGTGACAGTACGAAACGAGCTGCCCTTCTTTGGACTCTTTCGATGTCCTCCGTCATATCCACCTGATAAGGATCCCACATTGGGCTGCAATACTCCAAAAATGGACGGACAAGCGTAGTGTATGCAGTTTCTTTTGTAGTTCTGTTGCATGTTTTAAGGGTTCTGCCAATAAAACGCAGTCTCTGGTTCGCCTTTCCCACGATATTATCTACGTGTTCTTTCCAATTTAAGTCTGAAGTAACAGTAATTTCTATGTATTTTGTGGAGTTTACCGCCTTCACATTTGATTGATTTATCTTGTAAACAAAGTTGCCATTTGAACCACCGTTCTACCGAATACGAGTCCAATGCGTTACCACTGCGCCACCTCGCTCGGTTGCAGTCCGAGAAGTGAAGAAGGAAGCATTAGCTCGGGGCTCCGTGCTTGCCACGTACGTCCTCACAAAAGAACCGTGAGCCTCCTGGGGGTACGAAATATCTTACGATGTGTTGCAAACCAGTGTTATTTGCATCCTAATGGCGGTCATTTTGTGGATGTTGCAGATTTCTTATTTCCATGCTTGCTAATTTAAACTGGATAGGAATTTCGCCTTATGCAAGACACGCCAATTGTAGTGTTGGCAACAAAAACAGTACAAGTTGCTAACAAATAGTGCTAAAACAAAAAAAAAAAGTAACGAAAATAAGAACATAATCGCGATAACACGTCACAAACAAGAGACAATAACACCACAGCGCAAAAATGACAAGTTGTGAAATATATTATTGCTGAATTAAATTAACATGTAAACCTTGCCAATAACGTCATGTAGAAATTTAAAAAAGAAAAGATAAAAAAACACGGCACATGGCGCAATAAGTGCCGTAACACGTTTCCTTGATGAAAAGACAAAAAGGTGGCCACTACAAGCAACGTATTAAAAAGGTGGGGAATTGCTCTCCGCCGCGCGGAGTAGCCGTGCGCACTGAGGGCATGAGTGTATGTGTTTTTCTTAGTATAAGCTAGTTTAAGAAGTTTGTAAGTTTAGGGACCGATGACCACTGCAGTTAGGTTCCACATAACTTTACCAACATTTGAACATTTTAACGGCGCTCGTGACCAGCGATAAATACAGGTCTTAGCGTAAGCGAAAGTGTCGTCAGCAGAGTAGTTTCCGTTAGCGTCCGACGTGACGTCATTATAACTTATGCACACTGTACCGAATACGACAGAGGCCTGTATCGATTTCACTGACCGTCAGAGACACTTAACTGCCTTAGTTATTCTTACACAAGAATTAAGGAGCACACGAGCAGTGTAATGTCGTCTCGTCTGACACTATGGGAATCTATTCTGCTGACAACGCATTCGCGCTCAGGCCTGGATTTATTGTTGGTCATGATCCACCTCTCTTCCTATGCCACCAGATTACGTGTTCTGGTCTCATACGTGAGAATAGCGAACTTACATCATCTTATTTTCCTTTTACTTTCATTCTTCACAAATATGTTGCTGGCCATAAAATAAATTGATAACGTGGAAGGTTTATAAGAAGACTTTTTCCTTTACCTAGTAGGGGCCATTTTGTAGTGACCAGCTCCCAGCTGGTTAATAATTATTACTACCCGATTGTACTCGTTGACCCTAGCCCAGTTTTTCTTGTACAACCTTTTCTTTTCGTGTGCTGATTGCGCTGCTTTTTTTCGTTTTGCGCTTCGGAGAAGAAATTTGGTTTTTTTTAAGAGGTTCTGTTTGTTTCCTTTGTGATTTGGATGGGTTGAAGACGTGGTAGGAGACTTTTTTTATATTATTTTTTAATAAAGAAGAAAAAATGGTGATCCAGTGACATTTGAAACATGAATGGTCCATACAACTTCATTTTTCTATCCCAGCACCAAACTATCATTTATATCCGTTACTTACCTCCGCTTTGCTTTTACAGCTGTTAATGTTGTTGGAACGCAAAAATGCCAACTTGCAGCGTGGATCGGAATCCTGTAACTGGTTGGGTAAGCAACTTAAAAAGTCAAGGCACCTCCAACCGGATCATGCCTAGTTAAGCTATCTTCCAATTAATGACTTCTTTACCTTCTTTCGTACTCCTTAAACGACAGCACGGTGATTGGCGGAAGCCACGTGACTGCAGTCTCGTATCACCTCCTCGCCCATAAATGAACATCGAATGGAAAACTGTCGAATCTAACCGGGGTGTTTCCTCTAATTTTCCCGTCATGAAATATATTGGAAAATGGCCAAAGGAAACGACTGGCCCCGGTGCTAAGCCTTGTCACGTAATCTGTGTAGTCCTGAGTTCGATTGCTTAGCACCCGCACGGTGTTTCTAATACTTTTAAAACGTAATTCGGTGTTAACGTATTAATAACATAAATACGAGAAATGCCTCTTGTGCTTGGTTCTGCAATTTTGCAGTCTTACTCATTACCAGTAAAATAAATTAAATCTATACACAACATAACTAGTATTACTGCACATGTATCGATTTCAGTCTCTCTTGTTAGACATGTACTACATCATACAATAGAAAATGAATTGGCCGATTTTTTGTTGTTGCTTTGTAGTTCCTGGTACAGACGTTAGAATTTAACAATAGTGATGCGAACTTCTAAATTTTCACTAATTTATTATTTGTATTAATCGCAATATAAAAACACAGGATAAACTAATACCACCTGATGAACAGAATTTGACAGAACTTTTTTTTGTCCTGTTCTACGCCGCGCGTCTACTGAGCAGGACAAGCAAGCAAGCCGAGAATTACCTGATCTCGTGACGTGACGTGACGTGACGGACGCACTGCAACTAGCAACGTGTCTGAAGATGCAACTTTTGTGGACAGTCTTCAGAAGGATATTTTTGTATTGTAGTAGGATTTATTTCATGTGATGCACGTCTTTTCTCGTAGTATCTCTAATGAAAGATAGTTGAAAATTTATGTGACGCAGGCACACCATATAAATTAATGCATTAACTATCCCTGGACTGTTTTTCTCAATTTACAGTCGTCTTCATGAATCCACTTTAATAAAGATCACAAACTGCCGACTAATTTTCAAGAATTGGCAGTACAAAAATTTTGTGTGCCAGTTTCATCACGGATAAACTACATTTCGTTAAGATTATTTCGATGAATTACAGCCCATTATTCGACTGCTTTTATGTTATGTTTCCATTATGAAGCAGTACCACGGGCTATTTGACAAATGTTTGTAAATTTAAGGGGCTTAACTGCTGCGATTATCAGTCAAAAACTATTCAAATGTTTGTAAAGCTTATGGGACTTAACTACGGGGTCATCAGTCCCTAAACTTACAAACTACTTATGAACTACCTTATATTAAACACAACACAAACACCCATGCCCGAGGGACGACTCGAACCTCCGACGGCGCGATCCGCAGCAAGGCCACCTCAACGCGGCATCTATTTGGCATTTTGACCTTCTCCTAACTACATCTTAAATTGTAGCCCATGCCTCACATTCAGGGAGCCACGAGCAGTTCATGATTAAGATTCTACTGACTGCAGAAGATTTATAATAATAGTGTATCTATCAAAAATTAATAAATGAAATCTGTTACTTTAAAACTTGACAAACTTTACCCTCCTCCTTGTGCTTTACTGACTTGTCAGTTTTAATGAATGGATTTGTTAGTTATCACAACACATAGCAAACCGGTTTCATTGCTAATGATATAGGAGCTATGTTCCCAGACAGACTTCATAAGACTCTCAGATAGGATTTCATTTTCTTGTTATATTATTAGGCTTATGTCGTCCTCCATCTTGTCTGCTAGACTTTTCATTTCTTTATGCCTGTCAAAGGTGATCTCCTCGAAAAACTGTTTACATGTTATCAACTTTGATTATCTTCCCCCTCCTGTAACTAACATTAGATGTAGCAAATCTCGCACTAATTTGTCCGTTACGGGCCGCAACGGAGTGGCCGAGTGTATTGAAGCACTATGCTCCGATGCGCAAGGCCGTTCCCCGTCGGGGGTTCGAATCCTACCTCGGGCAATGATGTTTGTGTTGTCTTTAGTATAAGTTAATTTATAAGTAGTTTGTAAGTTGAGCGACTGATGATCCCGCAGTTAAGCTTAAAAAACATTTGAATTTTTGTCCGTTACTTTGGTAGTCGTTTCGACAAAGGTATTCCGAGCCCAGTTTTGTACATGCCAAAGTGGGTGTAACCAGACAGCCTGACTGATTATGCATGTAGAAATGCAAGCCGTGCACTGATGATGACTGTACAGCAGTCGGTGGCCGAGGGGACTGAGGCACTCCAGTCACGGTCTGCACGGCCACTACGGTCGGGGGTTCGAATCCCCCCTCGGGCATGGATATTTGTGCCGTCCTTAGTATAAGGTAGTTGATAAGTAGTTTGTAAGTTTAGGGACTGATGACCCTGTAGTTAAGTCCCATAAGCTTAACAAACATTTGAACATATGTGCAGCAGTCTAAATCTGGATATGCCATAAAAATTTCGGAACTGACTGCTTTCTTCCATTAAATTTGAGAAACCAACGGTCGTTAGCACTAACGGCTCTCGTGTAGTCTAATCTAATCAAAGTTATTTGTTCTAAAACTGTGTAGTGACCTCATATCGTATTTCAAAGACTGATTTTACAATTAGCATATTTTTATATCACCACATTCCGTCTACTATGGCTTTTGCACTCTGCAACTCTACACTATTGTGCTCCAGATGTTGACTGTTAGGAAATATTCACTCATTGTAATAATGTATATAGCCAGAGTCCATTTGTATGGACAAAAAAATCATTCTTCGCCTAGATCAGTACACTTCTGATACCGTTCTTGCATCGTCACCCTGAATAAAGTTGCGAGCTAATAGAATACTTCCATAGCTTCTAGTGTTGTCGTTCTCAATTTAGGTATTAGGCATGTCATGTTTGTCCATTGTCTTACTTGGTCACTTTCGTCTTTCTCTCTTTGCCCATCACTCTCTGTTCTGTGGATTCCATTTAACAGCGCTTATTAATAAAAAAATTCATATGTTTGTAACTCTATGGGTCTGAACTACGGTGGTAATCAGTCCCTAGGCTTACAAACTACTTAAATTACCTCATACTAAGGACAACAAATACACCCATGCTCGAGCAGCGGCGCGCTCCTTAGCCTTGGATCGCTCGGCCACTACACCGCGGCGCTTAGTAATCTTCTCAGTTTTTAGATGGAAGGCATACATCGCAAACACAACTGAGTCTTGATGTCGGTTTTCCTTGTTATTTTTGTCGTATTTGTTATCTCTTTCTTATCCTTTGCACTTGAAACAAAAGTGAAGGTGAACCAAAAATCGACAGATAAAATCCTTAACAATGATCAGCTCTTGCCTGATTTTCTACTACTCCATTTTTTATTTTTTTAGGTGGTTGCACTTCATTCATCAGTCACTATCCGTTATTCCTTGTCATCTCGCAACTGAAATCATTCTACTTTATGTTATGTTTCCGATTGTTTTTATTGTTCCGCGAAGACTATGTGTCGTGTCACAGAACTTGGAAGGCAGGAGACAAGGTTCTGGCGGAACTAAAGCCATAAGGACTGGCCGTGTGGCGTGAACGGGCAGCTCAGCTACAGAGCACTTGCCCGCGAAAGGCGAAGGTTCTGATTTCGAATCCCGGTCTTGCGCACAGTATTAATCTGCCAGATATCTTTATATAAAGCGAGTGTCTAAAAAAATATGGTTGATTTGCTTTCGTTGCCATGTTATGTCCATAACACAAATCACTTCACTATGAAGGTTGGTCATTTATGTAGGGTGCACAAGGACACATGTATGTTCCATCCCTATTCACGTCTCTTTTTCCATTCAAAGCCATGTGATATCCATTGCGTAGAAAAGTAAACACAATGACGTTTCCAAACAACTAGATAGGGCGTCAGGGATCGATACCGTTGCCTGCTTGTTCTCCAAAAAAAAAAAAAAAAAATTCAAATGTTTGTAGCACATATGGGACTTAACTACGGGGTCATCAGTCCCTAAGCTTACAAACTACTTATGAACTAGCTAAGACTAAGGACGGCACAAATATCCATGCCCGAGGGGGGATTCGAACCCCCGACCGTAGTGGGCGTGCAGACCGTGACTGAAGCGCCTCAGTCCCCGCGGCCACCGCGGCCGGCGCTTGTTCTCCCGACCTTAATGCATAGACTGCTATTTATGTGTTTATTTCAAGGCCATTAGGCATGCCACACTTATTCGTAAGGTAGAATTGCTGCGTCAGAGCATAGAGCAAGGGCGTCAGCAGCTGTGATAGCATCATCATCATTGACACGCAAGTCGCTGAAGTGGCGTCTACTAAAAATATTTGTATCAGGCAAGCTGAAGACGACCACAGTGGGGGTCTAACGGTCATCCACACGATCAGCATCATCATCAACACACATGACCAACTTGTATAGTGAAGTTGTCTGTGCTATGTGCACCACAACCAATTCCTGTAACACGGCAACGAAAGCAAATAAACCGTATGTGAAAGAGACATATTCGTCTTCTTGCCATGTACTGCATCGAACCCCCAGAGCTTTCCCACGCATCGAATATTGCAAATCATATTTAAGTGTATGGGAGACGGTTTATCAAACCGCTTTTATAAAATTTATCTACAATTCCTTTCTCTAATAGCGAGTGGCAAAACACCTGTATCTTTCCGATTTCGATCTTATTTTTCTTATTTTATTATGACGATCATGTCTTTCTATGTAGGTGAGTGCTAATAAAAAATGTTAGTATTCGGAGGAGAAAGTTTCTGAAAGAAATTTTACAAATAGATCTCGCCGCAGCTAATAACGTCTTTCTTTTGATGATTTCCAACCCAATCTGTGAATCATTTCTGTGGCACTCTCTCCCCTACATAGCGATAGTACAAAACATTTTGCCCTTCTCTGGAATTTCTGTACTTTCACCATTAGTCCCAGTTGGCGGGGATCCTGCAATGCGCAGCAGTAGTGCAAAATAGGACGCACAAGTGTAGTGTAGACCAGAGGCGGACTAAAGGGGGAGCGGAGGGGGCGGACCGACCCGGGCCTCTCATCTTTTTTTTTTTTTTTTTTTTTTTTTTTTTTTTTTTTTTTTTTTTTTTTTTTTTTTTTTTTTAGCTCCCTTGGGCTCTCGATATAGGGCCTCCAAGTTACGAAAGCTAGCCGCGGCGGAGTGGCCAAGCGCATTGAGGTGCTATGCTCCGATGCGCAAGGCCGTTCCCCGTCGGTGGTTCGAGTCCCCCCTCGGGCATGGATGTTTGTGCCGTCCTTAGTATAAGGTAGTTCATAAGTAGTTTATAAGTTTAGGGGCTGAGGACCCCGCAGTTTTAAGTCCCTTTAAGCTTAGCAAACGTTTGATCATTTTGAATCTTGAAAGGTATTTTTCGTACATTGTCCCGTTCCTCTCGTCCTGGGGGGGGGGGGGGGGCTCCAATACTCAAAAGTTGCTTTTTACAGTAATACATGTATTTCCAAGTGAGCTGGGGGCCTCATTTTTTTTCCGCCGCCCCGGGCTTCCGACACTTCCTTTAGTAGAACTGTTGCATCTTTTAAGTGTTCTGCCAGGGAACCGTAGCCATTGGTTCTCCTTCCCCATTTTTCTATGCATTCATTCCAAATAACTTAAGCGGAAAATCAGAATGCCTGGTGAGGCACAGGTGTGACATAAGGAAGTGTATTTTTAGCGGTGTGAGAAGTGCGGGCGGGCGGGCGTCTGGTGGCGGCGAGGCGCGGCAGCTGACGCAGAGCGGTCAGCCGGTGCGGCTATTGTTCGGGCGGCGCGGCGTCACCATTTGTCACGTAGGCACAGATAGCGGGGCAGCCTTGGCTGCGGCCCGCGCGCTGACTGAAGAACTGCCACGCGGCAGCGATAGCCGCCGCGCCGCCACGACTCTGCCCGCGCACACACCCCGCCTCAAACTGCTGCAAAGTGCCGTCGGCCCAATTCACTTTTCGAGTTCCAACACAGCTGTTCGTATCGTTCCTAACTTCTCCGACTTGTTGTTGTTGTTGTGGTCTTCAGACCGCAGACTGGTTTGATGCAGCTCTCCACGCTACCTTGTCCTGTGCAAGTCTCATCATCTGAGAATACGTTCGGCAACCTGCATCCTTTTGAATCTGTTTACTATATTCGTCCCTCCGTCTCCCTCTACGATTTTTACCCCACACACTTCCTTCTAATGCTAAGTTGACAATTCCTTGATGTCTCAGAATGTGTCCAACCAATCTATCCCTTCTCTTAGTCAGGAAATGCCAAAAACTCCTTTTCTCCCAATTTGGTTAAGCACCTCTTCATTAGTTACGTGATGTATCCATCTAATTTTCATCATTCGTCTGTAGCACCACATTTCAAAAGCTTCTGTCATCTTTTTATCTGAACTTCTATTGTCTCATTACCTAATCTAATTCTTTCAGCATCGCCTGATTTTCTGACATTGCATTCCATTACCTTCGTATTACTCTTGTTAATGTTCATCTTATATCTTCCTTTCAAGACACTGCCCATCCCATTCTGTTGCTCTTCCAGATCTTTTCCGGTCTCTGACAGAATTACTATGTCACTACTATTGCAAACCGCAATGTTTTTATTTCTTCTCCCTGCACTTTAATGCCCTCTCCAAATTTCTCCTTCCATTCCTTCACTCCTTGCTCAATGTACAGATTGAACAACATTGGGGAAAGGCTACAACACTGTCTTACTCCCTTCCCAACCTCTGCGACCCTTTCTTGCCCTTCGACTCTAATAACCGCTGTCTGGTTTTTGTTTAGGTTGAATATAACTCTTCGCTCCCTATATTTTACCCCTGATACCTTCAGAGTTTGGAAGAGTGTATTCCATTCGACATTGTCAGAGCTTTCTCCAAATCGACAAACGCTAAAAACGTAGGTTTCCCTTTCCTTAGCCTATCTTCTAAGATAAGTCGTAATGTGAGTACTGCCTCCCGTGTTCCTACATTTCTCCGAAATTCAAACTGATCTTCCCCAAGGTCGGATTCCACAAGTTTTTCCATCGGTCTGTAAATAATTCGTTTTAGTACTTTGCAACCATGACTTACTAAACTTATAGTTCTATAATTTTCACACTTGTCTGCACTTGCTTTCTTTGGAATTGGAATTACAACTGTGCAAGTCTCTTCATCTGAGAATACGATCGGTAACCTACATCCTTTTTAATCTGCTTACTATATTCGTCCCTCCGTCTCCCTCTACGATTTTTACCCTACACACTTCCTTCTAATGCTAAGTTGACAATTCCTTGATGTCTCAGAATGTGTCCAACCAATCTATCCCTTCTCTTAGTCAGGAAATGACAAAAACTCCTTTTCTCCCAATTTGGTTAAGCGCCTCCTCATTAGTTACGTGATTTACCCATCTAATTTTCATCATTCTTGTCTGAACTCCTTATCGTCCACATTTCACTCCCATACAGTGCTTTCAGAAAGGACTTCTTAACATGCAAATTAATATTGGATGTTAACATGCTCCGCTTCTTTAGTAATGCTTTTCTTCCCACAGCCATTCTACCGTTTATATCTTCTCTACTTTGGCCATCAGACATTCGTTATTTAGCTACCCAAATAACAAAACTAGTCTACTACTTTTATTGTCTCATTACCTAATCTGATTCCTTAAGCATCGCCAGATTTTCTGACATTCCATTCCATTACCCTCGTTTTATTCTTGTTAATGTTGTTCTTATATCTTCCTTTCAAAACACTGTACATTCCATTCAATTGCTCTTTCAGATCCTCTGCAGTCTCTGACAAAATTACTATGTTATCGGCAAACAGCAAAGTTTTTATTTCTTCTCCCTGAACTTTAATTTCCTCTCCCACTTTCTCCTCGCATTTTCCGAGTTAAAAAAAGATGTTCAAATGTTTGTTAAGCTTATGGAACTTAACTACGGGGTCATCAGGCCCTAAACTTACAAACTACTTATCAACTACTTTATGCTAAAGACGGCACAAATATCCATGCCCGAGGGGGGATTCGAACCCCCGACCGTAGTGACCGTGCAGACCGTGACTGAAGCGCCTCAGTCCCCTCGGCCACCGTCATGCCAAATGCCGTAGATATACATCATGAACTTCGGAAACAGCAAGCGATAAACTTTTTTCCTTTCATCATTTTGTTGGGGTTGCCGGAGAGAAATGTTTCGTAAAGATTTGAAATTTTGTTTAAAATTTACTGGAAGTCATTGAGTTCTCTCATTCGCAAATAGTTGACGAAAGATGGGGCAGTTTTGACTGTTTATGACGCGATATCTTATGAACTATGTATCGTAGCTGGTTTTGCCACCATAGCAAATTATTCCTGACCTTAAAGAATGTTGTTGTTGTTGTGGTCTTCAGTCCGGAGACTGGTTTGATGCAGGTCTCCACAATACCCTATCCTGAGCAAGCCTCTTCATCTCCACATAAGAACGGCAACCTACATCTGTCTGAATCTGCTTACTGTATCCATCTCTTGGTCTTCCTCTGCGGTTTTTACCCTACACACTTCCCTCCAACGCTAAATTCACAATTCATTGATGTCTAAGAATGTGCCATACCAATCTATCCCTTCTTTTAGTCAAGGTATGCCAGCAATTTCTTATCTCCACAATTCGGTTCAGTACCTCCACATTAGTTACACGATCCACCCACCTAATCTTCAGCATTCTTCTGTAGCACCACATTTCAAAAGCCTCAATCCTCTTCCTGTCCATACTGTTTATCGTCCATGTTTCACTTCCATACAAGGCAACACTCCCTTAAAGAATAAATATACCAAATTTTGTTGAAATCGCACCAGTAGTTTAGGAAGAGATATGGAACATACATATACACATACGTAAATCCAATTTTATAACATGTATAAGATATAGATATCACCTCCGTAAGACAAAATGTTGTTGTTGTTGTGGTCTTCAGTCCGGAGACTTGTTTGATGCAGCTCTCCACAATACCCTATCCTGAGCAAGCCCCTTCATCTCCACATAAGAACGACAACCTACATCTGTCTGAATCTGCTTACTGTATCCATCTCTTGGTCTTCCTCAAATATCGCATATTTTGGGGGGAAGGAGGAGGTCGGTTCATATTTGAGCTAGGAACGTATGGTAAAAGCATCTAAGAAAAACAGCTCTATGAATATCAAGGACACTGATGGAAAACCAGTTCTCAGCAAAGAAGGAAAAGCTGAAAGGTGGAAAGAATATATAGAGGGGCTCTATGAAGGAAATGAACTTCGAGACAATATTGTAGGAAGGGAAGAGGATGTAGATGAAGATGAAATAGGAGACACTGTACTGAGAGAAGAATTTGACAGAGCCCTGAAAGACCTAAGTCGAAACAAGGCCCCTGGAGTAGATGATATTCCCTCAGAGCTACGGAAGTCTCTGGGAGAACCAGCCATGTCAAAATTGTTTCACCTGGTGTGTAAGATGTATGAGACAGGTGAAGTACCCTCAGACTTTAAGAAAAAATGTTATAATCCCCATTCCAAAGAAAGCCGGTGCAAACAGGTGTGAAAACTGCAGAACCATCAGTTTAATAAGTCATGGTTGCAAAATATTAACACGAATTATATACAGAAGGATGGAAAAGCTGGTAGAAGCCGACCTCGGGGAAGATCAGTTTGGGTTCAGGAGAAATGTAGGAACACGGGAGGCAATACTCACTTTACGGCTTATCCTAGAAGATAGATTAAGAAAAGGCAAACCTACATTTCTAGCTTTTGTAGATTTGGAGAAGGCTTTTGACAATGTTGATTGGAATAAACTCTTTCAAGTTCTGAAGCAAGCAGGAGTAAAATATAGGGAGCGTAAGGTTATTTACAACTTGTACAAAAACCAGACAGCGGTTGTCAGAGTTGAAGGGCATGAAAGGAATGCAGTGGTTGGGAAGGGAGTAAGACAGGGTTGTAGCCTTTCTCCAATGTTATTCAATTTGTACATTGAGCAAGCTATAAAGGAAAGCAAGGAGAAATTTGGAATAGGGATTAAAGTTCAGGGGGAAGAAATAAAAACATTGCGTTTTGCTGATGACATTGTAATTCTGTCAGAGACAGCAAAGGACCTGGAAGAGCAGTTAAACGGAATGGACAGTGTGTTGAAAGGTGCATATAAGATGAAGATTAACAAGAGTAAAACTAGGGTAATGGAGTGCAGTGTAAGAAAATCAGGTGATGCTGAAGGAATTAGATTGGATAACGAAGCAATAAAGGATGTAGATGAATTTTGTTACTTGGGCAGTAAAATAACAAATGATGGTCGCAGTACAGAGGATATAAAATGCAGAATGCCAATGGGTAGAAAAGCGTTTTTGAAAAAGAGAAATTTGTTAACATCGAATATTGATTTAAGCCTAAGGAAGTTCTTTCTGAAGGCATTTGTATGGAGTGTGGCCTTGTATGGGAGTGAGACATGGACGATAAACAGTGCGGACAGGAAGAGGATTGAGGCTTTTGAAATATGGTGCTACAGAAGAATGCTGAAGATTAGGTGGGTGGATCGCGTAACTAATGAGGAGGTAATGAACAGAATTGGGGAGAAAAGAAATTTCTGGCATACCTTGACTAAAAGAAGGGATCGATTGGTAGGACACATTCTTAGACATCAAGGAATTGTGAATTTAGCGTTGGAGGGAAGTGTGTGGGGTAAAAACCGCAGAGGAAGACCAAGAGATGGATACAGTAAGCAGATTCAGACAGATGTAGGTTGCCGTTCTTATGTGGAGATGAAGAGGCTTGCTCAGGATAGGTTATCGTGGAGAGCTGCATCAAACCAGTCTCCGGACTGAAGACCACAACAACAAGACAAAACTGTCCGTAAGACTAAAACAGAATCTCACAAATCTTTATTCACATTCAACGTCACGTGTCAGGGCTAAATCGAATTTGCTAATTCAATCGCATATTACCTTTCAGAGCATCCGTGTCTTTTTTCCGGCAGCACGGTGAAGTGTACTTTTGTTACCCACACGTAGAACAAATCTCGCATAAAATAGCAGCTACTTCACGAATGTGACCGCAGAGTAGCGCATTCGTTTGTCTGGAGTGTAGGTTTGCATGGAGGACGTTAAAGAGCGCAGTAATAAAGTTGGTGCTACAGGAGAAGGCCGAAGATTAGATGGATAGGTCGTATAAGTAATGAGGAGGTACTGATCACAATTAGGGAGAAAAAATCCCTGGCTTATCTGCCCTAACATAAAGGATCGATTTGTAGGACACATTCTGCGACATCAAGGAATCGTCAGTGTACCATTGGAGGGACGTGTGCGTGGAATAATAGCAGAGGGAGACCGAAAGACGAATACAGTAAGCAGGTTCAAAAGAATCTTGGAGAGCTGCATCAAAACAGTCTTTGAACTGAACCCCACTACAATAACAGAAATATGTCACAGAATTACGACTCAAAATCATTAGAGCGTTTATAAGGAACGTAAATCGATTCTGGAAGCTGGAACCCGCTGTCAAATCGGTGACTCCAAAATCGATATTAATGTGTTTACATAGTAGAAGAGGTATTGTAAAGGTGGTATACAGGAAAAATAGTTTTGAGAGTCAATGTAAATGTGATTGCCATCTTAGTAATGAACATAAATATTCTCATATATAATTTTCTTTTAGAACCCGTAAGAAATTAAAATGTCTACGCAGTAGTTCTGAGCTGTTCATTTACTATGAAAACAATTTAGTGCTGTAAGTAATATGTTTGAATAGGCTGCGCAGAAAATAATGATTTGGGGGGAAGGAGGAGGTCGGTTCATATTTGAGCTAGGAACGTATGGTAAAAGCATTTTGCTTTAGCGCTAGAACATCTCTCTTATTGTAGCAGTGTGACAGTATACAAGCAAAATTTTAACTAGTCATAGCTGGCAAACAGACAAATCGATTACCTCCTTTTACAAGCGATGTTAATTGTGCTGACATTATTGCTTAGCTAATAGCACCATTTTATGTGCACTATTCGGATATTACGTGAAAAACTGATTTTTCGGAAAGTGGGGGAGGAGAGGGAGAGTTGAAGCGAGTTACTTTTACTGTTTAAAAGTAAAAGAATCGATTAAAATTTTGCACAAAAAATGGATAAAGTCAAAACGACATTTTTATCCAGCAATCATTAGCCGTTGTAGAGGTATGATACTTTAAAATAGAGCTAAATTTAGCCTTTTTTTAAACTTGTTGCACGTCTACACAGTGGAGGATTTTAAAAGTATTTTGTCAGTTGATATTCGTTTCGCTTTTTGTACATTAATTGCAGCAAAATTTTAAGAGTTTATTCAATTATTCTTGAAAAATCTGGAAGACATTCAGATTCTCTAACCCTGAGGACTATGATAGCTCCTCAACTACGGCAGAATGGAAATTGAGAAACAGAATTAAAAAATATTTCTATCACAACACAACAAAAGGGTAATATGTGCTCGTCAGAGTCAAAGAAGCAAAATAGGAGAACCAGCTTCTTGACTTATCTAGCAGTATCTGAAACATTTAAATAAAAATTCTTCATTTATTCCCCTGTTTTACTCGTGAGTATTATTATTACCACGTCGCGCATTCAACTGTGCCTTCTAAATACCACATCACGTCAAACATGCGTTATATGTCAAATGGTGCTGCATATGAATACCCATGAAAATCTCGTTACGTCAAGCTCGTATGATACATTGAATCTCTTATTTTGCCACGTGGCGAATTGTCTGTAAAGTTGCAGCATATCACGTACTATTGTGGCAGTAGCAAATATAGCATGTACTTTTTTGTCAGTTTTGCTGCTCATATTCAAAGAATAATTTGAAGCTCCTTTTACTTTACCAAAACCAAGCTTTTTTTTATTGGTAACCTTAAATCATAAAAATATTGTTATTTTTTTGTTTCTATTCTTTATTTCTGAGCGGGGAGGCAGAGTCCTCCCGCCCCCCTCCCTTATATACGCCCATGCGTTGGAGCATGTCAAATATCACCTGCCTTGTACACATACTATGTGACACACTCCATGTTATAAAGTGTCATGTGGCTTAATCATGTTGTTAAACTTTGTTCTCTGATGCTACATATGATCTGATATTGTGATGTGATATGTGACTCATGTTGTATTGTTCTTGATGATATAATTACTGACTCATGTTGAATTGTTCTTGATGAAAAAAAAAATGTTCAAATGTTTGTTAAGCTTATGGGACTTAACTACGGGGTCATCAGTCCCTAAACTTACAAACTACTTATGAACTACTTACAAACTAGGACGGCACAAATATCCATGCCCGAGGGGGGATTCGAACCCCCGACCGTAGTGGCCGTGCTGACCGTGACTGAAGCGCCTCAGTCACCTCGGCCACCGCGGCCGGCGTTCTTGATGATATAATTAGTGTTGCATCATGTTTCATGAATTAATACACCACTTCGTGCCACATCATAGGCACCATCAAAGTGTGTATGTCATATGAAATAACATTTCATGTTATGTTATACATTGTTTTATGAAAAGTTCCGTGCGGCAGTAGCCGTGTGGTCTGAGGCAATGTTTCCTAACCTTTTTCAATACGCGACTCCCTCCGAACTAAAAATATTTTGGCAATTTCCCACGCCCTCTCCGAAACATAACACAACAGTGTGTGTAATTTCAAAGGCATCGACTTTAATTTTCTTTTGATAATAAGTATCCTGTAAAAAAACAAAAACGTACAGTATTGTACATTAGAGGATAAATTTTAATCCATTTTTCTGAATACAACACATCCTATTATTAAATGAATTCCGACAGAAAAATATATAGGTTGCATAACGAGGTTTTGCATTGCAGGTAAAGCTCAGAATCGAATTACGCTCGTTGAGGTAGGTCTAACTGTATAATCAATTTCTAAACAATAGAATTTCTCAAGATTACTTATTGTATCTTGCAAATTTAGCTATCGCCTCGTGTTGTTGTTGTTGTGGTCTTCAGTCCGCAGACTGGTTTGATGCAGCTCTCCACGCTACCCTGTCCTGTGCAAGTCTCTTCATCTGAGAATACGTTCGGCAACCTACATCCTTTGGAATCTGCTTACTATATTCGTCCCTAGGTCTCCCTCTACGATTTTTACCCCACACACTTCCTTCTAATGCTAAGTTGACAATTCTTTGATGTCTCAGAATATGTCCAATCAATCTATCCGTCTCTTAGTCAGGAAATGCCAAAAACTCCTTTTCTCCCCAATTTGGTTAAGCACCTCCTCATTAGTTACGTGATCTACCCATCTAATTTTCATCATTCGTCTGTAGCACACATTTCAAAAGTTTCTATCATCTTTTTATCTGAACTCCTAATCGTTCACGTTTCACTCCCATACAATGCTACACTCCAAACAAATGCTTTTAGAAAGGACTTCCTTACACTTAAATTAATATTGGATGTTAATAAGTTTCGGCCATCAGAAGTTATTATGCTACCCAAATAACGAACTTCATGTACTACTTTTATTGTCTCATTACCTAATCTAATTCTTTCAGCATCACCCGATTTTCTGACATTGCATTCCATTACCTTCGTATTACTCTTGTTAATGTTCATCTTATATCTTCCTTTCAAGACAATGCCCATCCCATTCAACTGCTCTTCCAGATCTTTTGCGGTCTCTGACAGAATTACTATGTCGTCGGCAAACTGCAAAGTTTTTATTTCTTCTCCCTGCACTTTAATGCCCTCTCCAAATTTCTCCTTCCATTCCTCCACTCCTTGCTTAATGTACAGATTGAACAACATTGGGGAAGGGCTACAACCCTGTCTTACTCCCTTCCCAACCTCTGTGTCCCTTTCTTGCCCTTCGACTCTAATAATCGCTGTCTGGTTCTTGTATAGGTTGAATATAACTCTTCGCTCCCTATATTTTACCCCTGCTACCTTCAGAATTTGCAAGAGTGTATTCCAGTCGACATTGTCAGAGCTTTCTCCAAATCGACAAACGCTAAAAACGTAGGTTTCCCTTTCCTTAGCCTATCTTCTAAGATAAGTCGTAATGTGAGTATTGCCTCCCGTGTTCCTACATTTCTCCTAAATTCAAACTGATCTTCCCCGAGGTCGGATTCCACAAGTTTTTCCATCGGTCTGTAAATAATTCGTTTGAGTATTTTGCAACCATGACTTATTAAACTGATAGTTCTGTAATTTTCACACTTGTCTGCATTTGCTTTCTTTGGAATGGGAATTACAATATTCTTCTTGAAGTCGGGGGGTATTTCCCCTGTCTCATACATCTTGCATACAAGGTGATAATTTTTTCACGACTGGCTCTCCTAACGACATCAGCCGTTCAGAGGTCTGGCACTTGAAAATATTTTTCAGGTCATTCGTTTATTCACTGTTAACATGGTGTATTTATTATAAAACAATCTCTCTGCTATTCAATTGAGAATTGATGAACAACAAGGAATCGCGTAATTCTAATATAAAATATGTTTCACCTTTCTTAGGTGTATGTTTTTGTATTACGGAACACTGTGTATTCATGTATGCTCATATACGGCTGTTTTATGGTGCAGCTACTTCATCCTGTGACGGTGACCTCCGGGGGTGTCGCATCATGCTACGGACGGGGGGAGGGGGGGGCGCTCCCGCGTGCTTGGGTGTGTGTATATGTGTGTGGTGTCATTAATGTAAATTAGTTTAAGTAGTTTGTAAGTCTATTGACTGACGACCATAGCAGTGCACTAGGTTTACAAACATTTGAACATTTATGAAAGTTAATATGACGCTTGATGGCATGTCGTATAACATGACACATGGCATAATGTCATCCAACTTCGCAGTTCTTATGCCGCTTAGTTATGACACTACATATCATTGAAACTTAAGAGTGTGTGCACCTCTGTAGAGCGATACTAGCGGTTACAGCATCTGATGCTACTCCCCCACTGCGACGAGTCAACCCCGCGAGAGTAGCCGAGCTGTCTGGAGCGCCACGTTACGGATCGCGCGGCCTCCCGCGTTGGGGTTTCAAATCCTCCCTCGGGCAGGGATGTCTGTGTTGTCCTTATGTTAGTTTAACTTAGTTTAAGTAATCTCGTAGGCTTTCCCAGCGATTCGTTGACATGTTGTGGATTCGGGCGTACTGCCGGTGATCCGCGTCTATCAAAACACGATATATCGACACCGTAACTCGGCGTCTTCATCAGGTGTTCCCTGAGACTGATCGACAAGCTTTTTTCTTCTTTTTTTGTCATTCCCTTGTCTGAAGCGCAAGGGCGGGCCGCTGGAGAGCTTCCGCTCTGTTGGGCCTTAGCTAAAGTTTTTCTTCTGTGGCGGCACTGTTTATTATTTTTATTTACTGGGTTGGGGAATGGAGTGGGGGGCACTTTTTTTCACAATTGGGAACATTTCGTGGGCGTTGGGACAGCTCCGGTATTCACCTTACAGCGAACAGGAAACCACGGAAACCTGGGCCAGAGCTGTTTGGTGTACTGCCGGTAAATGTGGAATATGCTATGTTTCTTTCGTTGCTTTTGATTATTTTCTTTCACTTGTCATTTATCTCACCTCCCGCAAAGCTTTTCATAATTTAAAGAGTGCTAGTTTGTACCATAGTTCGGATCCTTGTCTAATTTTTGCGGGTAATTCATCTTAAACGTCTGAGGAAAGTAAGGAGCTACCACCACACGCTAGGAGACTGCCTAATAAAATTCTACAGTTTTGAAATCAACCTTCGGTGTCTAAAATAATGCCTTTTTTAGTCAGTGAAATTGCAGTAAATACTGACCCGACTATCAAGTACTATTCCGTTTATGACTTCTTAACCTAGAGACAAACTGAATTCTGAATTACTGATGAAATCGGCATTAGAAGTGTCTTAGTGATGTGAATGTTGATAATCATAATGATTACTGTTAATTAAGTGCGACAGATTTATTTAAACGCAATAATTTGATCTTTGTGGTTGCGGGCAGTGGATGAGGACAAACAAATCTCGACGTACTCTTGTTCTTTCAGACAACTGTTGTTTACAGATGACGCCGTCATTTACCGTCTAGTAAAATCATCTGAAGATCAAAACCAACTGCAGAACGATCTGAATAAGATATCAGTATGGTGTAAAAATTGGCAATTGACTCTAAATAATGAGAAATGTGAAGTCGTCCACATGAGTACGAAAAGAAATCCGTTAAACTTTGTTTACAACATAAATCAGTCAAATGTGAAGGCCGTAAACTCCACAAAATACCTAGGAATTACTATTACTTCAGACTTAAACTGGAAAGAACACGTAGATAATATCGTGGGAAAGGCGAACCAGAGACTGCCTTTTATTGGCAGAACCCTTAAAAGATGCAACAGAACTACTAAAGAAACTGCATGCACTGCGCTTGTCGGTCCATTTTTGGAGTATAGCAGCCCAGTGTGCGATCCTTATCAGGTGGGTTTGACGGAGGACATCGAAAGAGTCCAAAGAAGGGCAGCTCGTTTCGTATTGTCACGATACAGGGGAGACAGCGTTACGGAAATGATACAGGATCTGGCATGGGAATCATTACAACAACGGTGCTTATCGCTGCGGCTTGGGCTACTTGCGAAACTCCAATCGTCAACATTCTCCTCCGAATGCGAAAATATATTGTTGACACCCACTTACATAGGTAGAAATGATCATCAGAATAAAATAAGAGAAATCAGAGCTCGAACAGAGAGATTCAGGTGTTCTTTCTTCCCGCGCGCTATTCGAGAATGGAATGGGAGATAAATAATATAATTGTGGTTCGATGAACCCTCTGCCAGGCACTTAAATGTGATTTGCAGAGTATCCCATGTAGATGTATATGTATATAAGGAGATGGTATAATTACTAAAAATCGCTGTTTATCGTTTCTCGATATTTCATTAGAATCAGTCAACAGCGTAATGTCGCGGAAAATACTAGTCCACTTTACACGTTCTACACAAGTGTGTGTGTGGAAGAGTGCATTATGTACAACTGCCACGGTGCCAATTTTTATTCCGGTCGTGATTGCTACGAAGGAATAAACAACTGTTGATAAGCCACCGTTGCGAGTTCGAATATCTCTTATCAAGCCTCCATCGTCCTTTCATTAATATGCGTAGGAGGAAACGTCGTATTGGCTTACTCTTCTACGAACGTATGTCTTCTAAATAATCCGCATCAGTCGACCTGAAAGCTATATATCTTCATCCTGACATGGCCCAGGATCTAATTAAATGGCGACAGCGAATCCACTCAGGAGAATCTGCCACTTGGTGGCTCGAAAGAGAAACCATAGGGATCGATCTGAATTTGTGGATCAGACTGTAGAAGACTTTGTTCAGTTTCCAATGTCAGGGAGCACAAGCTGGCAAGACTAGAGACTCAAACAAAAATATTCACACAGAAAATCTCTGCTGAAAGGGCCTGCTTTGACGCAGGGTGTGGAATGGGGGAGTTACCCTTTACTAGAAGGGCCCTATTCACTCATGCTGACCGGTTCTACGGAGTTCTTTGCTTTGTTTGCGGCATCGCCGACCAGTCTGACAGGCACTACCTCAGCAGCGAAAACAAACGGGTCAACACTGTGCTATATTTAGACAAACAGGTAGTAAGAACGAACCCTGAATGACAGACCCTGCCGCATATTTACTCCCCCCCCCCCCTGCCCCAACCCCACATAATGTCGGAAGGGTCTTCTCACCCACCACTTAAACTGCACAAAAGCGCAGATACCGCGGCGACATCAAACATTTAAGATGATCATTTGTGAATAGCAGGACAAACGTGACATGCCAAGTTGTTTACTGACTGTTGAAACCACATAACTACACGTCATGTTGTCCAATATTAAATCTGCTATTCAGTAGAGTCGCAAGCAGTCAGAGTTAGACCTAAGAAAGAATTAGATTACGAATAAAAACGTGAACCCAATATTCCCACAGCGCAAGTACCTTCACATGTACCCTTCTTTGCGAATGCGCTTGCATACCGATTATATTTTTTGAAAGATTCGGGTGCAATCGGCTGTTTAACAAAAACAGACATAAAAATGCGAGAGAATAGGCATTTGTTAGGCTACTGCGCTTTGTTGACGATGTATGGAACAGCGACTGAAGTATATCTTTCAGAATGAACAATGTGTTTGTAATACACGAAAGTTTTAATTTTCACATCTGCTATAATTGCTATGTCAATATGGATGACTAGCTGCAGGTACCCGGCTTTGCCCGGGTTAAAAATAAGGTTTCAACCTTCCCCATGTAATTTTGTGTACGTGTACCAAATTTCACATTATTTGATTGTCTGGATCTTGAGTTACAAGGGAACAGACAAACAGAAAACAAATGCGTCTTATATTTATAGAGATTACAATCGAAGTCTGTAAGTAAAGTACTCTCCCCCATCTACCGAGCGAAATTTTATGTACACAGTGCCCTTCCTCTTATTTTGAAGATAAGTTGTGCAGAATTTCATGAACATCAATGCGAAGATATAGATTTCCACGGACACATTGAAAACGCAGTTTCACTTTTTCTCAAATTTTCCGGTTGGTTTTCTAAAAAATAGAACGAAACCCGTTTAAGAATCTTCCCCGTGTTGTGTACGTGTACCAAATTTCACATTATTTGGTTATCTGGATCTTGATTTATACGAGGACAGACAGATAGACAACAAATGCGTCTTATAAGTATAGAGATTTATATCTAAATACGTTTCTTAAAGGTAAGCCAATACAACAGTTTTACAGAGCCAACTCCTGCAGATAATAGTGCTGGTTATGATTGGACTTGTGCTGATCACCGTATCATGCCTTAGTGCCTTCTAATTTGTGTAATAGTGTAGTATTTCTAAGAGGAGGCAGACAAATGAAGAAATGGACATATATCCGACTGGAAAGGAAATACAGTTAAATCGTAATGCAAATGAAGTGAAGGCATGGTCGTAGGGCAAGTAGAGTTCTTTCCGGAATTCCATGATTAGAAAGGAAAAAAGTTTGGTTGATAACATGTAAGAGCAAGATGGATGCTTGTAGCTGAAGGCCGTAATGCGTGGAAAAACCCACACCAGGGCTGTGATAATGGAGATGATCGTTAGACAAGACATAAGATTTGGAACAGTGAAACATTATTACAGTTTTGTCTGCCGAGAATTTTTGCAGAACTTTCACACAGTAACAGCAATACTTACTTAGATTCATTTTCTGAAAGTTGTTAACAATGCAGTTATGAAAAAAACCTTCCGTCATAATGTATAGTACGTCCTAAAACACAGTGAATTCAAATTCAGCTACTCACGGCATCTTCCTGCCATAGGTTTTGGTCGTTTATATGCCTTTTAGGAAAATATTCTTAAATTATTAGATTTTCGTATCAAACCATAACATTATTTTTAGATACTTAAACTTGCAAAATGCACATACTTGGAATATCTACATACTAGCTTATATGCCCGTGTTTCGCAACGGTTGTTGAAGGAGAGCCTGTGTGTATCATGGTTTTTTGGGATTCCGGACCGCAGTGAGTAAAAGCAGAAACCTAGTGGATCGCTCTGTCAATAAACTCAGTTCTCCTAGCCAAGATGTCAAATGTAAGTAAAAGTCATTTTCCGAAACGAGGTATCTTCATAAAGTTATTGATACAAAATATGAAACGTGCCAAAAAAAGCAAAGAAATGTTGCTAAGTATTTAATACACAAAGAGAAATCAGTAACACTATATTCAATGTTTGTTGCGATTCGTAGACATAAGATTGCTTAATTCTGTCACAGACGTTCGCTTCCTTGATGTACTACCCCATACTTACTATACAGCAGCGGTGTTTATTAGTTCTTTCGTGCACTAGAGCGCCTCTTTGCATGTTTGCTGTACTACGCAATCCATACTTCAAGCATAACCTACATCTAAAACAATTTCCCTTATGAAGTTGCTCTAAGCAAATCCGTGAAGTAGTTTAGGAGATAGGTATTTCTAATCGATGAACAGACAGTTACTGAAAATACTTAAGATTGCGATGAATCTTTTTTCCGTGATCTGATTTTCATGAAATAATGCCTGTATGTAGCACCAATCGTAGCTCAAATTACCTGTGAAAACCGCTTGAAAATGTGTCAGTAGTTTCTGTTTTTTAATACGTTTGCGAAACGTGTTAGAAATAGGCACATCTTCATGTATATGATGTAGCTCACGGCATACATATTCGCCATTTAAAACATTTATTTCATGATCATTCAGATCTCTGGATAATGGTCTGAGGCATGGAAAGCTGAAATATAATAAGTATTTCCTTAATGAAATAGAAATATCACTGACAATAATTATTATTCTTACGGTTGGCCCTCTTTCTGTTAGATGCGCCATTGTCGCTCCAAGCGTGAAAGCGTTACCTTCCATAGCAGTTGTACATATACGTTAGACTGTGATATCAGTATGTAACTATATAGATTAGAGACGGCGAGGATTGTATCAGTTTTATGTTCATTGCGTTGAATCATATTTTGTAGAACTTAGCAACCAAGAAAACGATTTTCAGAAATATGGTAAATTTGAAAAGTCAAAGAGTAAGTATTATTTTAATGGGTAATAATCCGATCGCTGTCCCGAACTTCACACGAACACCCGCGCTACTATCTTTTAGTTCTTTGCTGCATTGCGCCGTTCTTTCCAAGCATGAAATACACCTAAAACTTCAAATTACGATATCTTTCACTTTCCTGATCTGATTTTGATAAAATGAAGCCTACATGTTGCCCCAGGATATTCTCTATTTTCTGTGATACCCCCATGAATGTTCATTTAGTACTTTTGAAGATTACTCTCTATAAATAGACACATGCGATTGCTTTCAGAGAAATGTTTAATTTGTGATATTTAACTTTTTCTGATCCGATTTTGTGAAGTGAAGCATTTCTGTAACCGCAAGATACCCTCACGTTTTCTGTGAAAAACGCCTGAAAATTCGTCTATTAGTTTTGATGAAAGAGAAAGATAGACATGATGGTTATCGATGAAAAACGTTAAATAGTGATGTTCTTCTTCCCGTGATCCGATTTTTATGAAACTAAGTCTATATGTTGTCCCAAGGTACGCTTCTGTTACCATACCTGTGAAAACCCCATGTGAATTCGTGAAGTAGTTTTGGTGAAGTGGTTTCTAATAGATGAACAGACAGACACGACGGTCTATGAAAACACTTCGTCGTTCTATTTTGATGAAATCATGCCTAGATCCTGGACCAATCTTCGCTCATGTTTCCTGTGAAAACCGCATGAAAATCGTCCAGTAGTTTTGAAGATTGAAGCGAACAGCGACAGGCCTACATTTACGGATTTATTATTAGTACAAATATATTGTACAGTTGTAAAATTTTGCAGGAATATTTTTATTTGTATAAGTGTTGTATATCGGTAAAATCTGTTGCGAATATGGTTAGTAGTAAAGAAGTAATAGATTAAAAGGTGATGCTTGATGGGACGGTATTCCATGAACGTTACTCTTTACGTCCTCATATCTCATGAACTACGTGTCGTACTGTGATACAATTTCGAACGTACTTTCAGCTTTAAGTGTGTATTTTGCCTGCAAACTTTCCTGTGAGTGCAACTGGTAGTGTAGAAATTATAAATTGTACCGTTATTCCGAATGCCATACTTTTGCTTCATAAACAGCGAAAAAGAAGTAAGCGAGAAACTTTCTTGCTTTCATTATTTTGTTGTTGTTGTCTGCGAAAAAAAAGTTTAATAAAGGTTTGAAAGTTTGTTGCAAGTCGCCTAGTACTGTCATTTTCATACAGTATATTTATAAAGACTCATCGCATTATGTAGCAGGTTTTTGCGATTCCTATTGTTCATGACTTTATATCTCCTGAATCATATGTCGTACGTGGCTCGTATTCCTACAGCAGTTGTTACCTCACGTACGAAATATGTGTACCAAATTTGGGTGAAATAGGTCCAGTGGTTTATGAGAAAATGATCAGCATTGTGGTTTGACGCAGTAGTGTTTTGCGCATCTCATTGTTTATGACGTCATATCTCCTTACGTATGTGTCGTGGGTGATTCTTAATCAGACAGCGATTGTTGCCTGATATTAAGGAACATGTGTACCAAGTCTGGTTGAAATCGGTCCAGTAGTTTAGCAGGAGAAGTAGAACAGACATACATAAGTACATACACACATACAGCCTATTTTATAAGATGTAAGATTCTTTTTTGTAGTTCATTACTATTACAAGGACCGGCTCTATGGGGGCGAACCGTGCGGCCCAGAGCGTTGACGCTGACGCCTGTCAGATGTCATTATTAACATTCAACAAGAATGCAATAGGAAAATTGCTTGACATAATGATTATAAGGCTGGCATTTCTTCATTTCTTAAATTCCATATATTCTTTAATATGTTATTATTGTTGTCATTATTGTATATTACTCTGGTACGCTACTGTACATACTGCATTGCTGATTCACCAAGAGTATCTGATTGAATGAAAAGATTTGAGCTGAGTATCCTACTCTTCCCTGCTTAAATAAGTGAATAAATAAGTAAAATTAAGGTCTCTGGCAGAGAAATGATAGACTAGGAAGACAGAATCGATAAATTGTCATTGACATAGGGGGATAACAATCATGGGTCCAGGACTGAGCCCTGTGACACATCTGGAAGAACATGCCTCAAAAGCTATATTTTTATGTGTAGTATGCATTATTATCTCACAGTTGTGTACTTAATGTTTCAGGTCGTTTGCTACTTAATTATTGTTGTAACCACGAACGATGGCGAATAGCGCATGTGTAAATACAACTGTAGAGTTGCAACAATTGCAGTGGACGCCTGAAAATCAACATAGGCTTTGCATTTGTATAACGCGTGTATCCTAAAAAAAATTGTCTTTCTCCTGCTTTTATTCGAATTTGTCTCATTCCAGCAATATCAACGATGGCAACTAGCAACAAATGAAATTTAATTTTTTATTCAGAATATTATTCGCAACAATCACGTTTAAAGCTAAGAAACCCTACGGAATTCACAGTAGACTGCTCAGAACGCTACTGAACGCTCATTGAATGTCAGAGAATGTGTGACGTAGAACAGGCCTAAATTCGTCTCTGTCGTTCGTGGGTCCCAATTATAGTGCAGTATGATCCTTTAGGCTCTGTTTGACCAGATGCTGCTGAAGTATAATCATTATACAAAGGTAAGAACACGAAAATGAAGTACCGATATATAATATCAATTATAGAAGGAGGCGAATGAAACTTATGTAATTCGAGAGGGGCTTTGCCTTAGATGTACACAAATAAAAATCATGCATATTCGGTGCCGTTAAGAATAGTTAACCCTTAACTGACAAGCAGATGTCTCGTTGACCGCACTATTTTGTTATCACCTCCGCTTCTTGAAGTAATGGAGTTACAACTTCTACCCTCTATCTACGTTTCAGTATGAGTATGTAGGTCATGCAGTGAAGAACGTCTGTTTTTACCTTTTTAGTTGCGTTATCATAGTGTTTAACGGTCTGTGAGACCGCAGCATAACAGTTACGTAACTTTTCTGAGGTACTTTATTTTCTATATATATGAATTTATTTTTTATTCCTTTAGATTCAAATATGATGCAGTAAAGAAAGGAAACTTATCTCCAGGTTCATTCATTGCAGAAATGACGTCAGCAAGAACATGTTCAACGAGAACAGAAACAAGAAATGATCATAATTTAGGTGTCCATTTTCAGACTTGGCTTGTTGAGTGTCCAGACCAGTGCTTTTCAACCTGTGGGGTCGCCATCACAGGAGGAAGTGCTTGCACCATAAAATAACTAGGGGTTGAGTAATTTATTTAATTTTAAAATTACGGAGTTCATTGTATAACTTCCATTGTTAATTAAATAGATCATAAATTGTTTTATACTACAGTGAGTTAATTATAAATAAGCGCAAAGCCTGAAAACACTTTTAAGGAACCAATAGATAGGTAAAAGAATATGATACCATCAGTAAATCTGAAAAGTTCGAAAAAATCTTTTTCGTTACAAACTGTCTATAAAGCGGGAATTTCTGAATGAGCATAATTCGCGGCTAGGTCTTACTTGAAATGCGAAACACTGATAAAGCAAAATATATTTTTCTTTTGGAAATCTTGTAAAAATAGAATAATGTGCAAATAGGCAAAACGAACTTCGTCCAACAATTTAAAAGAAAGCTGTAGTAAAAGATTAAATTTGTTGTCTTTGAGATAACGTATTTTTGGTACGATTCGTGAGAAGGGGAGGGGGGTTCGCAAGAATATTTCTTAGTTGGGATGGGGTGCATATTCGAAACGGTTTAAAAACACTGGTCTAGACAATTATAGTGACGTGGGAAAACTTCATAAGGTCGAAACATTGATCTCTATACTACCTGGATGTTGAACTTCAGTTGTCTGAGCGTGCCAGCCATAGATGTTGATATTTAGTTTCTTGCCAAATTCAAACATGGCTGCTGCGAAGTGTTACCAGAACAAGGAATTAAAATAGGTTTCGATTCCACTGCCACACTAGCCTATTACAACATATATTGGCATAAATTTCAAAACAAATGGTAACCAAGAATTTCTTGACAAATAGAAATTAATGGAAAATCGTTTGCCATATTCAGACATGGCGGACAACCTGAAATCAAGAGCAAAACATATGAAAGTGCAGGCACGCTGCAGTTCTATACTCAGAGACCAGAGTTATACATCCAGTTTGTATAGAGATCGCTGGGTCGAAAGCAATCAATCATACCTCAGTTCAGAGTAAGAGTTAGGTATCGAAATTGCATACTGGAAATTGCAGATGGAGGACATCCACAACTCCAGATCCATCAAAAGTAAACCTGTCTGTAACTTCTGACCTTCGACAAGAACGTGGACATGCAATATGCATTTAGCATGTAAGAGTATGATTAAAATTTGCTTCGAAACGGAAAAAAAAGAACCGAGAGTTTTTCCTCAGACAGAAACAGACTTCAATCCAAAGTTCATAGTGCCCATTTTTTTCCAAATATTTACTATTTTTCTTGTAATAATAACTACTTTTGGCATTAAATAGTTTTCAGCAAAAATGCCTCACATTTACTTAAAATAAAACTCTCGAGGCCTGACTGACAGCAGTGTGTTAGTTTCGTAATAAAAATGAGACATGTTAGTTGAGTGTTGTAGGAAGTGGATGTATATATATATTTATGGGGGTATTAGGCGAAGATACGCCGCGGAAGTGTAGCTAGCACGATAGCTATATAGAGGCAGAATGGAACTACGAGGTCGACCGTCTTGTCGGCAGTGGAAATCAGTTTTTCGGCAACAGACTAACGTTATTCGTTGGCGTCGCTTGCATTAAAAAAAAATCGTAAGTTTTGTTACTTTGTAAACACAATTGATAGAATTTCGACAAGAGGCAATGCTAGTCCGTGTCAATTTGAATCCAAATTAGACACTTGGATGGAAATGGGCAGTCGGTACGACGCGACGGGCCATTTAACCGAGCGGTGGAATCCCCTTTTGTCCGCTGTGATGTAACACAACAGTGGGCGCACACGCACACACACACACACACACACACACACACACACGCAGCCACACACTGGCGCGAGGGAGGAAGACAGGGAGCAAATGTTTGTGTTGCCTTGAACTTGAAAAGCCAGATGTACTTGTGAGATAAGTTGGCAACTCCCATTATGGTAATAAAACGGCGAGCGCGGGCGAGTTTACAAGTTGGGCGTCGCAGCGGCCGGCCGGCGCCTGCGCCGCAGCGCTGCCCGGCTCCCTCAATCAATTGCAAAGCCCCGGCGCGGAACAAAGGTGCGAGCCGGACTGGCCGCCGCTGCCGACGCCCGGGCACCGCGCAACGCCTAATTGCTCCGCAAATGCTCCCTGTCACTCTCTAGCGCGCCACCGCCCACCACTCGTACTATCCTGTCTGCTAGCAACCAATAGAAATTCATTAAAAACCTTGAAGCAAGAGGCTCTCCAACTTGCCACCTCTGGTATCGATTGCCAAGTCCACATTGTCCGTTGGTCGAATCTACTCTTCTAAATACTTGACTATAGGAACTTCATGAATGGTCGTGTTTTTTACTGTAATTACAGAAGAGGTTTCCTTTATGTTAGCAATGAACTCAATTTTTAAAAATGTTCAATTGTTTGTAACTCTATCGGACCAAACTGCGTGGTCATCAGTCCGTAGCTTAGGCCGGTATTACACTATCAAATTATTTGTCAAAGAATTGGACAAAGAAAAATTGGACGTAGTGTAATGCGAACATCGTCTAATATTTCATCCTATCTCGGCCTCGGCCTTGATTTGATCAAAGAAATCGCTCGTCTTCTGTTTCCTGTAGTGAGAAATGTGACCCTTGGAGCGCTAGTAGTATACAGCTTCCTTACCAATACAGCTGTTTTATTTGGAGGTTAAATATCTGACATTACTTGGACATGACGTTCGTATTCGTAAACATGGCTAGTAGTGGAATGTTTGTGTAGTGTTTTCTAGCAACAACAAAATTTTAAAAAACAGATGGGGCGTTGTATAACAGGTGACAAGGCCAATTCACACTGTCCGTCACGTCAATTCGCGTAGCCCAATACTCTGCGGCAAAAGTGAGGTTGAGTTACAATCCGTGATGTAAAAAAGTCATTATATACTATCGGAATTTAAGTAATACCCCTAAATCTTAATACAGCCGAAGCAGATTTTAGAATGTATGATTTTGGTAATGTGGTGTGCTAAGTTCTGGGAAATGAAACAACTTTCAAAACATCGACATCTGTTTGCAAGCGAATCTATGTATATATAAATACGTCAGCCAATTTTTGTATTGAAAGAAAAATAGAGCCTATTTACTTTATCAGCAATGTTTCCCCCCTTACATTGTTAACAGCATCATAAACAATTTTGATTATCCTCTTTGTCAGTGCTCACATTTTCCATTTAAAGCTTTATTTAATGAAACTTGCTTTATCAACTTAATCTTATTCGTATACACTGTTTGAGTCAGCCTTTTTGTTACTCTATTGCAAACTGTGAAGGGTGAAGAGCGACAAAATAATTAGCAATGAACGGCCTGGCTGTTCTGCCGACGGAATAAAAAAGAAAAATCCTCCCGGTCCCGTAACAAATTTTATTCATCTCGCTCCGACACCCACTGTTTCATCCAAGTGCGTTTCCTTTTCTTTTTTCCCTCCTTCTCTTCTAAATGCAGACACAACGCAACTGTAGTATAAACAAGAGCTGAGCATTACTCCGCCATTTTGAAGCAAATTTGACAAAATATTGGATGATAGTGTAATAACCACTTTTGCGTTTCATCCAATTTTTTTGTCAAAAAATATGACCAATATTTCATCCAAGTTTTTCGTCCAATTCTTTGTCCAATAATTTTATAGTGTAATACCGGCCTTACAAACTACTTAAAATAAGGTAAACTAACCTAAGGACAAACACACACACCCATGGAGGACTCGAACCTTCACGGCGAGCAACCGCGCGCTCCGCAGCGAGACGCTTTAGACCGCTCGGCTACTCCACCGCGGCAACTCAATTTTTAAAGTCTCTGTAATTCGTACATAGTCTATTCTGCAAACGCTAGAAATGTCACATTGAAGTTGTTATCCTTTTATCCACTCTTCATTCCAGTTCCCGATGGCAGAGATAATCTTCTCCAATATAAAATTCAGAATTTACGTAGGTGCTACAAAGATCGTAGCAACTCAGTTTTATTGTATGCCAAATGCACATCCATACCTTCGTAATAACTCTGCGTTTTCGAATGTCATGTCATAAATTTAATCAGAATACAATGCCAGGTCTGTGCATTTCTTACGGGATATTTTTCAATGCACAAGCTATGAAACTAGGATTAAACGATTTACGAATAAGAGAGGAAGGGATCACTGAAAATAGCTGGTACCGCTGTCAAATCTATTCGTTTCCAACTATTACCTCTATTTTTTTCTTTTTTTTTTTCAAATTGGCTGTCGTGAAAATGAGACTAAAAATTAGTTTTTTTAGTACGTTCAACGAAAGAACATAGATGTTAAAAAAGGTTTCCAATTATGACTTGAGGCAAAAAACACATAATTAGGTCATTAAATACTTATTACCTCCAATAGGCGAATAAGAAGGGTCCAATTTGAAGGTAAGACACAAAGCCAGTAAACTACAACATATGACGTAGGCTCACTGAAGGTTTTGAATTTTAACATCGCAGTAGTTTCGAACATGGTTTACAAGTACGAGATGTATGAGTCATTGTAACACTGACGGGTCAAAATCAGACCAAGGTGTTGATGCCGGGGTATATGGGGTGCAGCCAAGACTGGATGGCGTCATCTCTCTAGGAAAACTGGCCTCAGTATTCCAGGCCGAAATCACTGCCATCAGAGCGTGTGCGGAGGAGAATTTGCGTAGGTGCTACAAAGAACGTAGCATCTGTATCTATCCAGACAGCCAGGCAGTCCTGAGATCACTGGCAGCTCTTGCAACAAGGTCTAAAATTGTTGCAGAATGTCACAGGGTACTGGTAGACCTAGGGGAAAGCAATAGAGTAAACCTGTTGTGGGTCCCTGGCCACTCGGGGATCAGTGGCAACGAACATGCCGACAGATTAGCCAGGATGGGGGCAGATACTCAATTTATTGGACCGGAACCTGTCCTGACAATCAACAAGGCAATGATCAAATTGGAGCTACGTAACTGGCTCAGAAGACAGCACGTAGAATATTGGACCAAAGTCCATCAACAAAAACATGGCAAGGTAATGATGCCAAAGCCATGTTTTAAAAGAAGCTCTGCAATCCTGAACACGAGAGAGATTAGACTCATGGTTGGATTGCTGACAGGCCATAGGATTTTCAAAAAACACCTACATACAATGGGAATAACAGAAGAGGACCCTAAATGTAGGATATGTGGTGACGGTGGTGAAACTGCATCACATCTAATCTTCGAATGCATTGCATGGGAGAGTAAAAGGCACAGAACATTTGGGACAACCAGACCCGAAGAAATTGTGTCTAATAAAGAGCTGGTATAGGGACTCCTTGCACTGTTCAAGGGCATTGTTTGCCTTTACTACATATACAGGGAGCGATACCGCACAATAAACCTAGTTTCGGTGCGGGCAGTGGCGGGTTGGACCAAGACTGTTTTGGTTTCCCTGAAAAAATCAAATCAATATAAAATTCACGAACGATAGGCTATGATTTTGTCTAACTCCTGAATGAATGCTGAAACTTTCAGATTACCTCCCTTCTATCTTTGAGCTAGGGTGTAGTGTTTCACATAGTGGTCTGGCCTAGACTATGTTCTCATCTGGGCCCAGTTCACGAAAGTTGGAGATAGGGGTCTGCCTGTCATTTGAATAAAATTCCTTTTGAAAATCCACTATGATGATTACCGAATAATATCCGCTTCGACTCATACAAGGAAGATTAGGAGGAAGCTTAGGGTTTAACGTCCTGTCGACCGCTTGGTCATTAGAGTCGGAGCTAACGCTCGGAGTTTTGGGT
Organism: Locusta migratoria; assembly: GCA_026315105.1. Classification (NCBI taxonomy): domain Eukaryota; kingdom Metazoa; phylum Arthropoda; class Insecta; order Orthoptera; family Acrididae; genus Locusta; species Locusta migratoria. The sequence goes on along the minus strand of CM048747.1, from coordinate 141,090,619 downwards.
AAGGATGGGGAAGGAAATCGGCCGTGCCCTTTTGAAAGGAACCATCCCGGCATTTGCCTCGAGTGACTTACGGAAATCACGGAAAACCTAAATCTGGATGGTCGGAGGTGGATTTGAACCACCATCCTCCCGAATGCGAGTCCAGTGCGTTACCACTGCGCCACCTCGCTCGGTCCATACAAGGTTTTGAGGATTATTATTATTATTATTATTTTCTTACTGCAAGATCTATCAGCTTGAAAACCAGCCCGATTTTAGTTCCGTGTCAAGTTGGTAGGTGACTGTAGTTAGTATGGCTTCAGAGAAAATCTTGTAGTTGACAGATTTGAGAGCTTACTTTGTTCACTAATGTTCAGAAGAAAACTTAAGACTGAAATTGAAGAAACTGCTGAAAGGGAGGAAAATAATGAGAGGGGAACTTGAGAAATTGACGAAACCGGACACTGTCGATATAAGATTTAGGCAACAACTGACAGACGAGGGAAAATAATACGATAGATGATGAGTAGTAGCTTTGAGAGATAAAACAGTGAAGGCAGCAGAGGACCAAATAGGTATAAAGACAACACCTACAAAAAGTTTTGACATCACACGAAATACCGAATTGACGACAGGAAATGCAGCAATTGAAGCAGGCAAAATGCTATACAGACGACTAAGAATCAGATTTACAGAAAGTGCAAAATGGCTTAGCAGGAGTGGCTAGATGGCAAATGCAAGTCTGTAGAAGAATATATATCCAGGGGAAAGAAGGTGCCGTCTATTGGAAAATGAAAGAGACGTTTAGAGACAAGAGGGACAGTTGTATGAATGTCAAGGGCTCGGATGGAGGGTCGGTTTTGAGCAAATAATGGGAAGCTGAAAGGCTGAAATAATATATAGAGAGGCTCTACAAACGAAATGAACTTAAGAGACAATATTGTAGGAAGAGAAAAGGAAGTAGATGAAATAAGAGACACTATACTGAGAGAAGAATTTGACTCAGATAGGAAGTTCACATTGACTAGTTACGTAAATTTGTAGGCCTGCGTTCGGCAGAAAATATCAGCATTTGAAATGTGCCTAACTGCCTGCAGCCCTCGTTGTCGTCACAAAACGCAGGTAATGGATCATTGTTGTATCATTGTGAATTGAGCAGACGTGCAGGATGCCTCGCAGACGTATTTGCAAACCGTACCGTCAAATCATTGAGGCACATTAATGCCATGTGAGAATGTGATGCCATCCAGGAAACTGCCGCGCGAGTAGGACGAAGTATTTCTGCGGTGCAACTGATGTTTGCGGAAGGATTCACGAGATGTCGTTGAACATGGATTATGTGGCACCTCACAATATCCCCTTCTCCCGCGAAGATCGACAACTCATGCAAACTGCATTACAGGACAGATCAGCGCCTGCCGCTGTATTGGCGTAACAGTGAAACGTATCGTATACTATCAGAGGCAACAGTCCATAGCAGTTATTTACCGCACGGATTTCGAGCGCGCCGTCAACTGCCGACTTTTTTACTAATGTTCAGAAACATAATAGATGGTATTGATTTATTGAACAATATCACTGGTGACGGGAATGGCATCATCTAGTGTTTACGGAAGAATACAGTTTCTATTTGTGATTCTTGGATTTTATCATCGTATTTTATGATGAAATAAATCTCGGGTGAACAGCCTGGTATGAGTATACATAGGACACAATATTTCTGAAATCGAACGTTGCCATCATCAGGTGCGCTGATGTACTGACCAGCAAATCTGATTCTTTGTCATTAAAAACAATGTCAATTTTATTGACAGTTCTGTTATAAAATTCTAAGCTTGCACATTAGGCACATTAGGCACATTAACACAGCTAGAGTTCATTTGTTTTGACATAAGCAACCTTGACTTTTTTTTCATGTTTCTCTTGTACTGGAGTTATGTAATTTTGATAGACAAATCCAAATAATTAATATTACCACTGTCATCTTGTAATTCATAGGTGAAATTGATGTTATTATGTAAGCTGTTCAAGAGATCCTGAATGTAAGGAATGTCTGCTGGTGTCCCTTGATATATGAGGAAAATGCCATCCACATATCGTTTGTGGAACATAATATTCTGAAAAATTCTGAAATTTTCTGAAAAATTAATTTTCTAAAGTTTTAATAAAAGTGTTAGCCACGCTACCTGCTAGGCAGTTGCCCATGGCTGATCCCTCTACCTGTTGGTACAGCTATCAAGATTAGCTTTTCTTCGTATAAGTTACTGTAGTATTCATTATGTTGCTGTACTTAAGCCTCATTCACATACTACACATGATTTACACCCATAACGTTTCTGACTAACCCACCCTAATACTGCATATAATGCATACATACATATGTACAGACACTAGTCCCTTATGTTATTGCCCGTCTTAAGATTGAAAGTGGTAGTCACCCCACATTATAGTGGTAGACCATATCTAACTTTTTATCAACAGTCACAGAGCTATACACTTGTGGTGCATTACATATGGATTTGTAAAATTTCTGATGCACTCCTCCCCCCTCCCCCATTCCATACTATTATCAGCTATTCCCCTTCTTCTATAAAATCCTCCCAAATTAATAACCATATACTTCGCTCACACCCACACTCGTACCTTACACATCTTATATCCACAATTATGCCATCATATTCACCTATTACACACACACACACACACACACACACACACACACACACACACAAACACCACCACCACCCTCCACCTACTACCTGCTGTTTACTTTTTTAGTAAAATTTACATATTCCTCCTTCCTCCTCCCCCCCCCCCCCCCCCCACCTTTCACATACTACCTTCAGTCACTTTCATAATATTCTTCTTCCTATATGCTACAATTACATTAAAATTATCTCAGCTTCTAATTTTTTGCAGTCCTACTCTTGTTTCTTTATGTAACCCTACTCTGTTCTGCTTTATTACACTATGTAGTATACCACCCCCTCCCCCCCTTACATCTTACTCCCACCCCTGGCCAGACATTCTAAAGTCTTTGTGCGGTTCCTCAAACTTTCCTTGGTGGCTTCCTCTTTGTGCAGATTCCTTACCTCTATTCCCCCCCTCCCCCACCCCACTCAGTCATCAACTACCTTCTACCACTCTAACGCCCTCCCTCCCCATAAATATTTAGATACATATGCCAATTGTAATTTCTGGTAACTATTTCCTCAACTCCTCCCCCCCTCCCTCCCCTCCCCCCCGTCTCCTCATATTAAAGATCGGTTATATTATGTCTCCAGTTTGTTAAACTGCACTATGAACTAGTCACTACCATTGTGATAGTGACTTGGTTATTTTTAGGAAACCAGTCACCACTTACTCTTATTGTGTCTTAGAGCACCATGCTCTCCTCTGCAGGATTGTCGTCTGGTATATTTCTAGCAAGTTGACTGTTGAACTTTCTTCATTTGCTTGACTAGATGCACCAATTGTAACACTAGGTAAATATTACTGTAACCATTCACATTTGTTTGCACATTAGTTCACGCATCTTAACCCTTATGACCCACATTCTTAACTTATTTATCGTATGAGAATCACTTGTCAGTTTATCCCCATTAATATTTGAAGCCATAGACACAATGACCAATTGTTTATATTGACAGTTGCCCTGACAGTGGCATTCTAAGCATCCTACTAGTGTGTCAGCAGCTAGTTTCGAAATATTCCGCCTATGGCGCCACTTTTCATTGTACTTCTTATACTACTGAATATTAATCTGTTAAGCGACTCATTTATCAGACCTGCCCCTCTCTTTACGCTTTTATTTTCAACTACATGGACTATTACTATTTTTTATCCCACGGTTTGTTTCCTTGTTTATTTTTACTCTTTCACTATGAGGCTCATCCATAGATACTTTGTTAGCAGCTGATTGTTATTCATTGTATAATCTCTGCACTTAGCGTCCAGTCTCCTGCTAGCATGTACATATATTAAGCTACAATATTAAAATGTAAGAGTAAATTTTATTCAATTATAAGAACATATCTTTTATTACAATCTATTTGTTTCAAAACTGCATCACTCACTGTATTAGCTTTATAAACTTTCACTCTCGTGTCGAATACTTTTATACTCACAATTTCAATTTTCTGTAACCTATTTATGTACGTTTTATATCCTTTACTGTATACCAATGCACTTGTTTGTCTGTATAGAGACCAGAAGAATGGCACTCAAGCGCCCGAAACCGGTCGTCAAAAACAAATAATCACAAGCAATTGGTTACTGCGTTTTATGAATTAATAGTGAAGTTCACTGAGAAGCAGTGAGAGACGTGTCTAAAGTTTATTGGATTATCAGGAAAACACACTAATCGTTTAGGGAACATGCTGTAGTGGGAGAGGCACTTATAACTAATGAAAATTAAATGGATGCAGCTGGAACACGTACCTTGCGGAATAGAGTCAGGATGACCAGAGAAGCTCTTCGCCGTGTTCTGCCAGACGATGAAACCAGTGTGATGATGATGTACTGGAAGATGTGCGGATGACATTAGAAAAAATTCAGGGGCAACATAATGTGAGTGCTAAAGACCGATGATTAGAATATTCTAGAGCAAATTTTCTCCACCTTATGTCAGGTAACTACAGCTGATGCCCAAGTCTAAAAAATGTATGGTGAATTAGAGTATTTATAATTAATTAGATGTTATTTTCCTTCTTCTCCACTTTGCGTACTAGGCCAATTATGGTGCGTTACGGTTCCATTTTTCTATCGGCTTAGCTGGATCTCATTTTCCTGTTGATGTAATGTTTTTTTTATCTAACAGGTTGGTATTTACATTCATTTTTTGTAGTTATTTATTCGATTTTTTGGTTTTCATGTGGTTTTTCTTGCAGCTTCTTTCGAACATATTCGTTTCTTATTGTATCTATTCCTTTAAATCCCACAAAGGAAACTCATTTGTATTCTTTGCGTTTGTTTTCTTATCTTTCATTTAATACTCACGAGTCACTATCACATAAAACCGTTGGAAATGTGATTAAATTTTAGTTCTAGTAATTTTTCCAAAGGTATTTTCAAATCTGTTCACTTTAATATTCATATCTTCATCGTATACGTCTCTTGTGTTTTCGTCAACTACTGTTTTAGTTCTCATTCAATATTTTCCACGAAATGCTATTGACTTTCCATGCCGGTTTTAGAAGATATTTTTATGTCGTATGATTTACAAATTTTATGTAGTTCATAAATTAATTTTAGCAAATCATTTTTATTGAAAGAAACATTTGTTTAGCTACATTCTTTCCAGTAATTCTTGCTTCTCTCTTCTGACTAATATCATCCAAAAAAAAACTTTACTCTTCGCAGGAATCATAGAAGTCGTCAGCCTCCTATGTTCTCGCACATCGCACATTAAACTGTACACCGATACTGAAGGTGAAGGTGAAGATACACTTTCACAGATATACCTCATCAATACTCGGTACATCCACTATGTTACGGAGACACTTACAATCTAAGGATAAACGACGGTAACTGTGATAAGTTTTGTCATAAGCATGTTACTGGAAAGTCAAAAAATCTATTATGCGTGCTAAATCAGCATCTACTAGGGACGATGGTATCATAGTGCTAATGATTAAGCTTATTATTGATCTACTACTACCCAACATAACGGATGTATTCATATCCAATTTTCATATGTTTGTAAATCTATGGGATTTAACTTCTCCGGTTATTAGTCCCTAGGCTTACAAACTACTTAAATAAGTTAAACTAACCTAAGGACAACACACACAAACACACACACACACACACACACACACACACACACACACACACACACAAACACACACGCGAGCGCGCGCGCGCGCGCGCGCATGTGTGTGTGTGTGTGTGTGTGTGTGTGTGTGTGTGTGTGTGTGTGTGTCCGAGGGAGGACTCGAACCTCCGACGGCGAGCAATTGCGCGCTCCGCAGCAAGGCGCCTTAGAACGCTGGGCCACTCCACCGCAGCATGGATGTATTCAATCAGTCCTTAGCCACAAGTGTTTTCCTGATACATGGAAACGTGGACTAGTTAAGCCACTGCCTAAGAACGTCATTGCCACAGCAACTTCTGATTACCGACCTATCTTCAGTCTTCGAGTACTATTCAAAGCTCCACAATATATAGGACACGACCTGCTACTTGACTGCTAACAACCTTTTTGATGAACACCAATCAGATATCGCAACACAACAACTGCTATGATAAAAGTAACAGACGACCTGAAGCTGGCGATGGATAGACAAGAGGTGACTATCTTGTGCTTCTTTCAGTTAGACTTTAGGAAAGCCTTCGAAACTGTGGACTTCGATATATTATTTCTAAACTTAGCAGCCTAAATTCCTTTCAAAGTGCGGTGCAATGGTTTCGCTCATAGTTGACATCGCGTCTTCAATGCGTCATATCCGGCACCACTTAAGTCACAATGGAGAAAGGTACTAGCAGGAGTATTACAGGGCTCGGTATTAGGTTCAAATGTTCAAATGTTTGTTAAGCTTATGGGACTTAACTACGGGGTCATCCGTTCCTAAACTTACAAACTACTTATCAACTACCTTATACTAAAGACGGCACAAATATCCATGCCCGAAGGGGGATTCGAACCCCCGACCGTAGTAGCCGTGCAGACCGTGACTGGAGCGCCTCAGTCTCCTCGGCCACCGCGGCCGGCGGTATTAGGTCCAATACTCTTTTCACTGTACGTAAATGACGTGTCCTCTCTGTGTCCTTTTGTAAATACAAAACTAAGAAACCTGAAGACAACAATCGAGAATTTAAATATTCACCTATGAGCACTATAAAAGTGGGCACAAATATAGGATTAAAGCTCATCCCAAGTAAAATAAAAATGAAAGAATAATAACTGCAGAATCAGAAGTGACGTCTGTTCTTTCGGAACAGACGCCACATCTATATATGCAGAGTGGTTCAAAAATTTATCCACTGGTTAAAGGTCCATAACTTGCAAACTAATTGGCGGAGTTGCCTCATCTTTTGGTAGTGCAATAGTTTGTAGTTCCGGCAATCGCGTTGTTTTGTTTTGTCGGATGACAGTCGCCGGATAGTCAGGGTTTTGTTCTTAGATGCACCTAGTTACTCTAGTAAAAATGATTGGCGCAAGGCTTACATTCGATGAAAAGAAGTCAGTTTTGAAGTGTTTTTTTAAAGTACGAAAACATTAATTATGTTCAACGACAATGGCGAAATGAGTATCAAACAGAGTCACCGATAGGTTTAACGATTCGTTGCATTGGACACGAGCCGAAGGCTGTGTTAAAGATGTACACAAACAACGATCTCGACGACCTGTAACAGTAACAAGCCCAGCTAACTCCCGTCGTGTGTTACAACAATTCATCCGCTCACCACAGAAGTCCGTGAGACAGTGTGCCCGTGAAACTGGAATGAGTTGCTCAAGTGTTCGGCGAATTTTGAAGACAGCAAAATGGAAGTGCTACATTCCACGACTGCTACAAGCAATGAACGAGAACGACTCAGATCGTAGAATGGAATACTGCGAGTGGTTTACTAACATGGTGCGCAACGATGAAGAGTTTGCAGAAATGATTGTGTGGTCTCATGAGGAACAGTTCAAACTCATTGGTACAGTAAATCGCATCTACTGCCGAAAATCCGAACGTCCATGTAGACAAAGCCGTGAATTTGCCAGGTGTAAATGTGTGGTGTGGGTTGTCTTACCGGTTCTTGATTGGGCCATTCTTCTTTGATGGCACAGTTACCGGTGTGGTGTACCTTCAGAAGCTTCAGACATCCATTTTACCTGCCATCCGAGACTTGTATGGAGACCGACGATTTTACTTTCAAAAAGATGGTGCCCCACCCCACTTCCAAAATCGTGTTAGGGCTTATCTCGACGAAATTATACGAGGAAGATGGACAGGCCGTAGAGGTGCTGTGGAGTATCCACCACGTTCCCCAGACTTAACTCCTCTGGACTTTTAGGTGTGGGGAACACTAAATAACGTCGTTTATCGACAAAAGCTACGCACATTGGATAAACTTCGAGAATCCATCCTACATTCATATGCAGATATCCAACTGAACAAGTTGCAGTCACTAGTTCGTGCTGCAGTTTGGCGGCATCGTTTGTGTGTGGCAGTTAATGTGACCATTTCGAACAACTACAGTGATATCTTTAAGTTGAACTTTAAGCTACACTTTCACCAAAAATGAGACAACTCCATCAATTCGTTTGCAAGTTATGGACCTTTAAACAGTGGATACATTTTTTGGACCCCTCTGTATAAAACAAGCGCTTCTGGCAGGTCATTCTAGGCTTATTAGCCAGAAATATCGCGAATCTCTACCATCATTAATATTAAGTGGCACAATATCTATTTTTCGCCCTTGGCAAAAAGTTTGGGATTGATAATAGACGATTAACATAATTGGTGTGAGCATACAGCTGCAGAGTGTAAGAAGGCATCAGCTTCTCTTCATGCCCTGCAGAAATATAATAAGTTATTTCCTCTCTATCTTAAAAAGAAAATTGTACAAACACTTATAATCCCAGTTATTGATTACCGCGATGTTATCTTGCAAGGTCTTTCTTGGGAAAACTCACGATGTTTGGAACCAGTCATGAATGCCTGAGTTCTAACATCCGTCTCTTTGATCATATTTCGCCATCTAATAAGCATCTATTCTAGCTTCTTGATGACAAGCGCAGAGATTTTGCATACGCTCTGTTTCCTCTACTCTCTTATCAACGTACAGTGTCCCCCATATCTTTCCTCGGTATTAACACTCTTGTCTGAACAACGTAGCAGAAATACACATTCCTATCAGAGCAAAACCCTGTCTGTCCCCAGCCACTTCCTCGAAATCCTTTTCAGTAACAGGAACCAGACTCTTGAACAATCTCCCTCACTATATCAGGGAACTCAATAACACTACTAGCTTCAAACGACAGTTAATGGAACATCTACTAAAGCAATAAATACCCCATTCTCTATTCCCCTAAACTTCTGTTACAACGTCACATCCATTCCTCCTCCCAGATATTTTCCGACTGCCTTTGCTATCGCCAGGTACAACGTTCCTAACTTCCTTCCATCAGAATTCGCCATCCCTTAATCATTTTCTGCATATTTAAAAGGACATTTTGTATCTGACAATACCAATGTCGTTATTTCCATTATTACTTCAGTAGCAGAAGAAGCTGTCTCAGTATTACTACTAGTAGTAATCTTATTAGAGTTTAGTCAATACTGTCTATTTACAACCTCTTTACATGTATTCAGTCTGTCCAAATTACGTTATTAATAACTTATTAATCGTTTAGCTATTAAAAGTCACTGTTATATTGTAGGTAACTCAGATGTAAAAAGTATTGTATGTGTAAAATCCCTGGTCCTATGTAAGGGAGGGCTATATTCCAGACAAATGCCTTCCCGAAAGACTTTCTAACACTTTAAAATAATATTTGATGTTAAAAATTTATCTTCTTAGAAATGCTTTTCTTCCCATTGTTATTCTACATCCTTTATCATTTGTACTCCTACTGCCGTAAATAATTTTACTGCCCAAGTAGCAAAACTCATCTACCACCTTCATGGTCTCATTTCGTAGTCGATTCCCTCGGCATCGCCTGATTTAATTCTACTACATTGTTTTTCTCTTGTTAATATTCATCTTATACCCTTCTTTCAGAAAACAGCCCATTTCATTCAGTTGCTCTTGCATGTCCTTAGCTGTCTCTGATAAAATGACTGCGTTATCGGCAAACGGCAATTGTTTTTATTCCATCTCCCTGAACTTCGATTCCATTCCAAATTTATCCTTGGTTTCCTTCACAGCTGGACCAATGTACAGATTGAATAATATTGTGGAACTGCTACAGCCCTGTCGTACTCCTTTACCAACCAGTGCTTTCATTTCATAGCTGTCGAATCTTATAACTGCTGCCTGGTTTCTGTACAAGTTGCTTCTAACTTTTCGTTCCCTATATTTTATACATTTGTTAAGGAAATTTCCTGGGGCATGGGTGTGTGTGTTGTCCTTAGGTTGGTTTACCTAGGTTTAAGTTCAAAATGTTCAAATGTTTGTTAAGCTTATGGGACTTAACTACGGGGTCATCAGTCCTAAACTTACAAACTACTTATTTACTACCTTATACTAAGGACGGTACAAATATCCATGCCCGAGGGGGGATTCGAACCCCCGACCTTAGTGGCCGTGCAGACCGTGACTGGAGCGCCTCAGTCCCCTCGGCCACCGCGGCCGGCAGGTTTAAGTAGTTTGTAAGCTACGGACTGATGACCACGCAGTTTGGTCCGATAGATTAACAAACATTTGAAGATATCACTCCAGGCAAATGCCGGGATGGTTCCTTTCAAAGGGCACGGCCGATTTCCTTCCTCATCCTTACCCAAAACTCCGAGCGTAATCTCCGTCTCTAATGACCTAGCTGTCGACGGGACGTTAAACCCTAAGCTTCCTTCCTTCTTACAGGATAAAACTTGACCTTTTATCGAGACTTTGAAAATGAACGCATAACGCTTGTAAAGTGATTTAATAAGTAAATTTTATTCTATCTTAGTTTCTCTTTCAATATTTAAATACACGAATCTGCTGGGATACTGCAAAATGATTATTAGGTGACATAGAAATTGCACTGTTAGTTAGAGTAGATGACATTAGAACCTGCAGTCAAAATAATAATCATAAAAGTTTCATTTCCAGTAACATGTAATGAGATAAAAAGCATCAAGAACTAAATTCGTAGCTTCGTTGCACACAACGGAAAAATATATTTTAACGAGCAAATATACAACTTTGTTGGTGCGGTACTCATTAATCGGTGTATTTTAATGGACCGAAAAAGAAAATATTTATATACACTTCGTTTCAAGAGCAGAAAAAGAGAGATTGTACCTGTAAAACACATTGAGTGTACGAGTGTTAAATACACAGCAAACTGCAAGTACTGTGTAGCAGTGTCAAAGTAAAGACATTAAGTTCCCAGTTGCTCTCCTTGTCGAACAAATTAAGCATTATCCTCTCCGCAAGTCCATTATTCACACCTGTTACAGCGCTCGCTCGGTAATGTCATCCCGTTCCGGTTGCAGCTTAAGTTCTGTTAACTCACGAAACGACTTGTAGCGCGTTGTTATTCCGCCCGAACAAGTGAGGCTTTGCGTGGGACAGCCAGTGTAAACACGGGGCACGGGGCAGTGCAAGGTCACTACTACATTATAGCCTTTACGTTACGTTACGTTACGTCAGAGGAAAAACGACTATACGGAAGAAGGGAGGCGTGGGACGGGCGGGGGCACGGATGGAGAGAGAAAGGGAGAGACAGATAGCGAAACGTGACCGGCACCGTAATGGCTTCGCTCGCCTGAATCCTGAATCAATGAAACAATCGAGCGCTGGCAGTCCACAATGGCGAGCCAGCGCCATTCATAAATTCGCGTGTCACTACTCACTCGTCGTGTGCAGGGGATCACGGCACGGATTACGATGTCGGCTTCGCTACTGCGGTGTTGGCGGACATGTGGGGTCGTCAGCTGACTGGCAGCTGAGTGCTTCTCCCTTTTGTCCGACACAGTCCGTGCCCGTGCAAGTTGCGTCCGTCGCGTACCGTCACGGATCAGCGTACAATCTTTTTCCTTTCATCTTTATAGATGATTCCGACAACTCTTTCGACTACGTTTGACGTGTTTCCTATATCGAAACTAATTGCACTGTGTTTTTTATCTGATAGCCGAAGAAACTCCGCTTAATAGCAGATAAACTCATGATCATTTCATTTAGAGTGAAAAAGATCAAGAGCGATTCTGGGAAAAATTACATATTTTTTCGAGTTAAAAGAATTTCGTATTAGAACGTGAAAAAACTGTATTTTGATGTTGAATTTTACCACAGTTCAGTAATTCCATTTCCTTCTAAAATGTTCCCTTTTAGGGATGTGTTGTACTGTATAGTGACAGTAGACTATTTTACCCACATTAGACCTCGTGAACTCCGCGACTATTAATGATTATCTGGCAGCTTTATTCTTTAACAGCATATTAATATACAATATCTATTTTTCAGGCTTTTTCGGCATTAAATGTCCTACAAATTGTTCGATATCGTCCATCAACATCTTCATAAGTACGCCGCAAGCAGTTTTAGTCAACGGGTACATCGCGTCATTATTATCAGTTTTACATTTTTCAATTCTGTGTGCGTATTGAGTGGCTCTAATTTTCTTCCCCTAATATATCTTACATCTTTCTTTCGATTCGTGCGCGAGACGAATGTCGGTAGCAACATAATAATCGCACCGTCATCTTCAATTTCAGTCTCTCCCAAGTTTTACCATTTGTTCTTATGGTGCTACTATCTGACTACTTTTTAAATTTTATCGATATCTTTATCCGCTTCTGAGAGTCAGAGGTTCAAAGTCATCTTCTTAAATATAAACAGGGGTTCGCCACAACTACTCCGTATTCCTTCCAAGGATTCTCCGAGCATTCGGTAACTCTTACGTATGAATTATACCGAACGATTATATGCTAGCGGCACGTGTACATCTCAATCAAATATATGAAAAGGGGGAAAAAACTTGACTTGGACTTTTTCTCCCTTGGCCTTCGTGGCTTAATTAGAAATCAGCACCTCTAGTGCTGAGATTATGTGCTGCACATGGGAAAGCAGAATTCTGCGCGTAATAATGTATCTCGTGAACAAGAATGCAAGGCAGTGATATGTTCTGCATGTAATTAAGTGTAAGACACACAATAGTGCCATTGTTTATACACAACCGTTAAATCTCTCGTACACTATTATACACATTTTTAGCTTTTCTTTCATGAACTGCTATTTCAGCAGCTGCCACATAATTTGCATTGTCATTTACAGTAGAACACTTTAACTTTCATATGTTCATGAACACTACGAGTACTGTCTACCAAAGTATAAACCGAAACGTTCATGACTATTTTGTCTTATATGGTATTAATATGTTCGAAAACTCCGCATGCGAAAATGCGCTTCTTCAGGTGAGGGTATCTCGAACTGTATTTATCACAGGTATAAGGAGTGAAGTTTATTGCAAAGCCCTCGGCTTAGCGATTATTTTTATTCTTAATGGAAGACTGGGCGAACTGTAGGTACACTAGGGTACAGGTCAAAATATAAACATTACACACTTCCTGTAGCCCAGACGAATTGAACAATAGCTGGGTTTTTGTATATTACGTGTTATACTACGCAACGTATAAAAGCACCGAGGAAACGACGAAAAACCATTATTTTTGGGTACCAAAACTACGAATAATGTGGATAGCATTTTTATACTTTCTAATAATTGCAAACCGTAGAAATCTTTACAATTTGTTCTTAAGATAATATTACCTAACTACTTCATAAATTTCTTAGATATCTTTACCCATTTTAATTTATTTTATTTTTATTTATTTATTTTTTTCTTTTTTTCTTCTTTTTTTTAGATTCGTGGCTTCTGATTTCGCAGAAAACATGTTTAGCATTTTCTGCATGATGGGCCACAAATATCTAAATAAATAAGCATAGCAAATGACACAATTTTTAACCTTTATGCTTTAGACATTTATCTAGAAATGCCATTTCCCATTTTGAAAATCTTAATCCGTTACAAAGATACACCCGAAAATCCATGATTGGGTACCAAAAGTGCCAAATGTACTAAGATACGGCGTTCCGACCGCTAACAAACATACGATCCGATTTTTAAAATACTTCCTCGGAAAAAAATAAAAATAAAAGTATTTGCACATCTTACAATGTGATACCTTCGCTTGATGAAGGTACTATTTCAGCCGCGGCGAAGTGGCCGAGCGCATTGAGGCGCTATGCTCCGATGCGCGAGGTCGTTCCCCATCGTGAGTTCGAATCGCCCCTCGGGTATGGATGTTTGTGTTGTTTATAAGTAGGTAGATATAAAGGTAGTTTATAAGTAGTTTGTAAGTTTAAGGACCGATGACCCCGCAGTTAAGTCCCATCAGCTTAACAAACATTTGAACGTTCTAGTTTATTTTCAGTAAAGTATTGCAAAATATTATAAAGGCTTTGCATATGTAAAAACACATTGCGTCGACGTTGCGTACGGTTGATTTTCATAACGGTGTATGAAATTCAAGGGGATATCGAAATTACATTGAGAGCGGACTTGGCGGCCGTTGCGTACTACTACATCATTTAATTTTAAGAAGACTATTCTATGGAAAATATTGATTTTGGACATCGTATAGTCAGGTATTTCCTCTTTATAAACGACTTAGTCTTACTTCATTTTTGTGCTTCCTCTAACCCTGTATATATGTAAATGTTTCAGAGATATAAAGAATTTATCAAATCTCTGCCGATTTAAAGAATTTGTCTTATACAGGGTGGTCGGAAATTTCAGTTACAAACATCTAAGTAGCAAATAAAAGAAGGCATCACTAAAAAACTGATGAGAGGAAATTAAGGGTTTTCTTATAAATTTATTTATTCAGCGTATGGCAAGTACAAATCACGTTTATGGAAAATATAATAACTTTATAACTTTGGCACTTAAATACAAGACATGAATTAAATACAATTATGTCGTGAACAACATATATAAAATATAAAAAAACAATTATGCTACCAGTTACGATTTTTTATATTTTATAGAGCATGACGTGTATCGGAAAATTATTACCATTTTCAATTTGTTCTATCCCATTTAGTTGCGATATTTTTGATGTGTGAAGTTCTGCAGTATTTTGTTGTCTTTACTGCAATGATTAAAACCGCGCAAATTTTAGTTGTTAGTCGTCCTTTTCACATAGTCATTAAGAAAAATACTCTTGTTTCAAAAATTTATCATAGCCTACTGCTTAAAAAACGGATCTGCATTACTGTATCTTTATTAACTCCATCTAAGAACACCTTTGTATCTGAAATTTACGTACTTTTTTTTTCTCAACATTGAAGTATACTGTACACAGAACGTTACTTGTGATGTTTAATGTGTGTGAAATTCTACACAAATGGACCAAAATGTTCAAATTCAAGTGTTTGTGATGTTTGTGGAGTTTATGGGACTTAACTACAGAGTCCTCAGTCCCTGAACTTACAAACTACTTATGAACTGTCTTATACTAAAGACGGCACAAACATCCATGCCCGATGGGGGATTCGAACCCCCGACGGCGAACTGCAACACGGAGCTCCAGTACGCACGGTTAATCCGCCGCGCCACAAATGGACCAAACGAAACTGTAAGTAGAAGTACTTCAATCATTTCGCCATTAACTATGTGTAGAGATCGACCAACAACCAAAATTTGCGCGTTTTTAACCACTGCAGTAAAGACAACAAAATAATGCAGAGCCTCACTCATCAAAAACACCAAAAAGGGGATGGCACAAAAAACGCAATTGAATATGGGAATATTTTCGCAAAAAATAGTGAGTGGTAGCAAGGTTGTTATTTGTAAAGAAACTCAACGATTTCCCAGTCGCAGGCTTTCAAATCCATTTTCAAATGTATAAAATTAAGTTAAGACTAATATGTTCCTGTTTTAAAGACTTTGACAGAAAAATGGCAACATAGATGTTTCAGTGCTCGTTCCGTCTTTCTCACCAAAATAGTTGACATGTGAACATACTGGCTATATTTCATGCTGAAATAGAATATCAGAAAGTGGCGTTGGAAGAGAGGGGATATAGTGTTGGTGGGAGAGAAAGAGAGAACGCACAGTCATGGTGGAAGACAGACAGTGGTAGTACAAAAGGTAAATGGACGTAGTGGTAAAGACAGCAAAAGAGAGAGAGGAAAATTGGAAATGCAAAGGAGATATTAGACCGAACATAAGCTGGATTTAGCAATTTCTGTATAAAACGTGTGGGAATAGGTTCGCATGCCAAAATTTTTGTCGAGGAAGGCGAAATGAGGACTGAGAAACTGTTTCCCCACATCCCTGGCACAACCTTTTAAACAGTGACATATTTGCCTTTTCTGTGTTCTTATAGGAGCATTTTGCAGCTGGTGGAATGAATACTTCTCCTGTGAACATAAAAAGCATTCCTTAAAGAGTCTATCTTCTTTCCAGTATTCAATGCTGAATGGAGTTATTTAATTTCTCTTAAAGCAAACAGACGAACTTGCAAGAAAGGAACTTATTAACTATTGAATTTTATGATATTACCCACTGGCTACCTGTGCGCTACTTTTTTTTTTTTTTTTTTTTTTGATGAGTCTTAAGTCGGGGGATTTAAGGTGTTATATACAAAATGAAAGATCATGTTTGTTCATACCATTCTAAGCATCAGGTATAAATTCATTCACTACCAAACAGTGCATTTACACTGAAAGCAACGGTCTCCACCAATAACCCACTTTCACAACAACAAAAAAAAAAAATATATATATATATATATATATATATATATATATATATATATATTTGACCTTGCACAGATAAATGAAATTTGATACTTGCCTTATGCACAAGTGAAGTGCACCTAAAAGTTAATCAACATTGGATATCCAGTGGCCTCCTAATTAAAACTACAATACTGAAGCTTCAAATGTCTGAAATATAGTAGGCTCTTAAACATTTTATGGTTTCTAATAACAAGTATCATTCTGCCATGCAGGAATACCGGGTTCGATTCTTGGTAGAAGTGGGTATTGTGTGTTTCTCCCATTATCATTTCATAAGTGTCGCCACGCAAGTCACCCACGCTGCGGCGGAATAGACTTGCCCGCTAATGTGCCTTCCTGCTGTGTGCGCGGCTGTTCTCCGTCGGAGGTTCGAGTCTTCCCTCCGGCACGGGTGTGTATGTGTTGTTCTTAGGATTAATTAGTTTATGTAGCATGTAACCTCAGGGACCGACGACCACTCAGTTAGGTCTATAACCTAACAATTTTTTTTTTTTTTTTAATCTGTCACTTTCCACTTCTTTCAGCTCTGGCTATGAAAAATACCGAGTACCACCGTGATTCGGAATCCACGTTAAACTGTAGGTCCCCCTATAACTGGCTGGATAAGTCAGTTCGAAGGTCGGTAGAAGGCAACGGCATCCACCTACAAACAGGACCACGCCTAGTAAAGCACTGTGGTGCTCAAACCAGTCTTCGGATTGTTGATTGCTGTAACTTACACGTGCCGTCAAATAAAGACTTGTACTAGGCAGCCGAAGAACCCCATATGGGGCTCTCCCGACCAATAATGTCATGCTATTAGTTTTTTGTATCTATTCATAACTGTACAAACCTACGAAATTAAATTTCCTTTAGTTCCTATTCTTATATATAAATGTTCAGAAAGAACTAATTTTGTATTCCTTTTCATTTTCTTTTCAGGTAAGTTCCCAGTTGAAGTGTAGCTGTTCTTTCTGGTGCAGATATTAGTAAGTTTAATGCTTTCATTGTAATAAATCCTAATTAATTTTATTACGTTCGTGCAATCTTCTGATACCATGAGGTAATTTTTCTTCATATTTTTGCTGAGATATCTACAGAGCACTGAAAAATTGAAGTAACAGCAAAATTAAGAAAACCTCATGTCACTAAAATTACAATTTTATAGTTCTTATCGTTTAGGTAACTTCATAATTACTACCGCAAATAAACACTACATTTGAGTATGAATGTCTCTACAATGTGCTCTCACGAAATTTAGCTGATCAGTACGGCGCAAGAAGTTTGTAATTAATCAAGTTAACTCACAATTTTTTTATAGTCGACAATGAGTTAGCAATGAATTGTGGGGCATGAATGTGATTTACGTATAATTTAGCGCTTTGTGAAGTGTAACACCATACTGAAAGAGTGAAAGTTTTATACTTCGTTAACAAATGAAAACCGTAAATCAATGTGAAAGAATCGAAAAATATGCGATCCACGATGTAGTATCACAATAGAAGTCTGAGTCAGACTCAAAATACCTATATTGAAATTCATATTGCGTCGGTAATAAATACGCAGGGTGTAACGGAATGATGTTTAAAATTTGGGCGCTTGTAGGGGATGAAATTCGGATCATTAAGCGTAAGGAACTTTTAGTCGGAAATGTGGAATAAAGTTTCTTTGAAATTCGACGTAATAACTGGAGAATTATCAGTGATCGTTTGGGCTGGAATTCTTGGAAATCGCCTTATTTTATTAAATATATTATCATGTAGTTTGAATGGTGCGCGGTATTTGAACTCTCTGGAGAAGGCGTTGGCTGAAATTCTGAAAGAATTTTCGTTGCAGTTGGGGTTTCAGTAAGCTTTAAACGTTGGTCCACGGCATATCTTACAGATGTCTTCAGGATGAGGGTAACTGAAGGGGATGCCAGCCCCTTGGTGTGTGCTCTCCCCTGACTTCGCCCCTCTTGACTTTTTCCTCCGGGGTTATCTACACTCCCTTGTGTGCTCACTCGGTAGGAAGAATGCGGGAACTAATTGAAGCGCATCTATAAAGCGATTGATACCATTTGAGGGGAGTGGGGATCGTCACGGAGATTCAGACGGAACATGGGTAGTCATTGCACAATATGTAACGGAGTTGACATTTGTCACATTGAACATTTAATATACAGAAATGAAGCCACTGATTCGGTTTACAGCGTTTGGTTGTATTACATTGTCAATAAATATTTTCTAAACTACAGTATTATAGTGCTTCATTGTAGCCCACTTAACGATTAAAAAGTGCATACTCCTGTAGAAATTTCACTATAGTAATTCGGCTTTACGTTCCACATTGCGAAATATACTGAATTACATCTTTTATATTCCCCCTATGCATAAAACGCCATTATATAACATCGAGTTTCAATTGCATTGGTTCGTTAATTCTACAGGTGAACTTTTGATGTTGGGCTGATTTTTCCGTCACGTAAAGGCGCATGACACTCATCATGGCTATAACTTTATAAGCCGTGCGTACATCAATTTCAAATAGTTTAAGGAATTCCCAAGAATGAATATGGCTCTCGAATGGCACAAAGATTCAGCTGAAAGCCAAAAAATTTTGTTAATATAACAAAACGAACTAACACTGTAAAAGAAACAATTGTTTTTTAACAGTTGCAAAAATGGACTTTAAATGAAAAAGCAAACTGAGATACTGTTTTTGTCATGTATGATGTATCGCAGTTTAAGGTAAGGTTCTAAACATTGCAGAAACACTTTGAAAGTGCTCTTATAAACGTCAACTATATTAAGAGCCTTTTTATCGTGGAACCGTTTTAAGTGGTACAGCGGCTCTCGCCTCAGTTGTATTTTTTACAAATATGTAATGATTTTAAAGGATGTGGTTAGGAAGGAACCTAAGAGTACTGCTTAAATTGTTGGGAGTGAACAGGCAGCGATGACATCTACAGTCTAGATTCTCAAAAATAATTTACCGTTTTCTACGAATATCTGATATTAGGCCTTATAACACGATACACTTGAGGCGAGAGCCGTTGTACCACTCGGTAATGGTTCTACGAATAAAGGCACGTAACTATATTTATGTTCGAACCCAAGTTGTTTAGTTTTATGTTACGCATTTTACTACTGGTTATGCATGGTTGGGATCCCCTCTCTACCACTCGCATTAATCTATTAAAAATCGATGTTGAAGCTTGTGCTGTTAGGAAGTGCAACTAGTAGGAAAACAACTAATTTTGAGAAAGGGGTTTACACTTTTTCGAACCAAAAATAACTTAAATGTTGGGAAAACCATAATTGTACTGTGAGGTTTCTTTTGTTTATACGATTGACCAGGTGATAATCTTCCCCTTTAGCAATTAGTAGGAGAAAATTATGAGCATATCACAAGTCTTCAAAATTTCTAAATCACTAGTATGGGAGAAAAGATGTGCCCCTACTGACAGAAATACCTGGGAACACCCCTGACTCCTCAGCCTTGGGCTGTGTGTAACAAATACTAAGCAATAAATATTATCGGAATCCACGGCCATTTCATGCACATAATAGTTCTTGCCATATGTATCTCACTTACCCTTAATTTTACAATGTTGACTCATTTATATTGATTGGATAGATAGTAACACTTCTTTAACACGTCTTTGTAGACCGTTGCTCGAAATGTCACGACATGGGGATTCCTTAAAACATCTTTCTTACAAACTTGTTGTACTTATGTAGGTGTCTCCCTCTTGTGTCGGCTAAATGTGTTTTCCAACCTGTGTCTAAAATTACGAGATTCCTTGTTTACCATTAATTCCGAATTAAATAGAACGTTGATTGTCTTATAATAAATACACCGTGTTAAAAGTAAATAAACGCAAAACCTAACACCTGTTTCCGTGATTCAATCGATGCTAAATGAACAAAGTGTAAGGAATTTTGAGCAATTCGATCAAACGATCTACTTCTTTACAAACTGACTATTCCGTGGGACTATGATTAACGAGGATAAATCGCTAGTGGGGTTTTAACCTGCATTTTTATGTAGGAATTCATGTAAAAATAGAGTAATGTGTCGTATTCCAAAAAATATACTGAATATACTAATCCTATAATGTATAATACCGTACATTATTGTTTTCGTAATTCTCTAGTGTAAGCCTCCATAAACTGATTAGATATTTATCTCCTCATACATAATGAAGCCGGCCGCAGTGGCCGTGCGGTCTGTGGCGCGCCAGTCAGTCTGCACGGCCGCTACCGTCGGGGGTTCGAATCCCCCCTCGGACATGGATGTTTGTGTCGTCTTTAGTATAAGGTAGTTTGTAAGTTTAGGGACTGATGACCCCGCTCTTAAGTCACCTTAAGCTTAACAAATATTTGAACGTTTGATTTGAACAGAGTGAAGCGGAATTCGCGCAGCGCGATTCCTCACATGCCAACATTAAAAACAAGTCTCTCACAAAATTTCGTCCTGTCCATATTTCCGGCAGTAAATGGAAGTCGAAGGCTGGGATGGATATGTGTTCCATACGTCAGTGTGTTTCAGAATTACATAATTACACCAATTAACTTCTATGTGATGCATATGGAGTCTTGAGGAACAAAATGAGCATAGAAACCCATGATACAAAATGTCAACCAACGACGCTACAGAGCGTCGAAATTGCTGGAGGCAGGTGCCGATGCCTGTGTCGTTGAATGACGTTTCCGGGCATGGTTTCTGTGCTCACTTTGTTCCTCAAGACGCCTACTACATACCCTACAAGTTTGTTGGTGTAATTATGAAACATACTGACGCGTGAAACACACCCATGTCAGTCTTCGATGTCCATTTACTGCAAGAAATATGCGCAGAGCGAAATTTTGTGAGACTTTGTTTTATTGCTGACATGTGAAGAATCGCACTCCGAAGCCCGAGTGCGTAATTCCTATTCACTCTGTATTATGAGTAGTGTGGTAAAAAGTAATATGCTGATAATTAGCTCAGGCAGGGACGAGGAGGCTTTGAATAGAGTTGGGACGAACGTTCTGCCTCGGTTGAGCCACAAGCGCTGCCGTTTACCGCCGCTGGCGGCGAAGTAAGGCGTTGTGCGATAACAGCTCCGCTAATGGCTGGTGGACGTCCCCAGAGACCTCTTTTGTTCGGGACACGCTCGCCGATAGCATGTCTGCCAAGGGGGCCCGAGGTCTTCCCACATTCCTGAGCGCCCGCTGCGAGGGACCTACGACGACCGCCGCTACTATTCTCCACCACTCGGCACACAAATAGCTCTACGACAGAGGTTTGCCGATGACGTCTGTCGGCGGCGTCGAAGGGCCTGGGAGAGCAGTTTTTTGGAATGGACATTAACAAAACATTAAGAAGAGCAAAACAAGGGCGACGCAATGTAGTCGAATATAATCAGGCTATCAGAGTAGGAATTGAGACAATAATAGTAGTGTATGAGATTCGTTATTTGGGCAGTAAAATAATTTGTCATCTCCGGCGTGCAGATGATATAAAATGCAAAATGGCGCCGGCCGCGGTGGCCGAGGGGACTGAGGCGCTCCAGTCACGGTCTGCACGGCCACTACGGTCGGGGGTTCGAATCCCCCCTGCATGGATATTTGTGCCGTCCTAGTTCGTAAGTTTAGGGACTGATGACCCCGTGGTAAAGTCCCATAACTATACAAACATTTGAACTTTTTTTTTTTTTTTGCAAAATCGCTGGGAAGAAAAGCAATTCTGCACAGCAGAAATTTGTTAAAATTGAATATTAACAAGTATTAGGAAGCCTTTTCTGAAGGCATTTATTTGGAGTCTAATCTTTTACGGGAGTGAAACGTGGGCGATAAGCAGTTAAGACGAGATGAATATAGAAGCTTTTCATATGTGATACTACAGAATAATGCTGAAGGTACTGAACAGAATTAAGAAGAAAAGAAATTTCTGATATATCGTGACTAAAAATAATCGATTGGTAGCATATATTCTGAGCAGTGGCGGATTAAGGTGGGGAAGGGGTGCGAGGATGGGGCGACACCCCCCTCCCCCGAGAGAAAATTATGTTTTTCAGTTTACTTTGCTTTACCTACGTGAAAAAAGTTGGTATATCTTGAATCAAACAAAAGTAGCCTTATCTTTCCTTTTTTACGGACGTGAAAAAAGTTGATATATATTGAATAAAATAAAATTAATTTTATGTTCGAGACTGCGACAAGTAATATTTTAATGGGTGGATGTTCTTGTTTTACGGAGTCTTCTCATGGAAATTGTACCGTGGAGGTAAGAATATTCTTACCTCCATGAATTGTACGTTATTGCCTTACGTCTCCTTGTATTTTTACGGAGTGAAAAAACTTGGTATACCTTGAATCAAACAAAATTAATTTTATGTTCGAGACTGTGACAATTAATATTTTAAAGGTCGGAAGGACTTGTTTTAAGGAGTCTTTTCATGGAAATTGTACCATGGAGGTAAGAATATTCTTACTTTTTTTTTTTTTTTTTTTTTTTTTTTCTGTGGAGAGGGGTTCTTTTTCTCTTAGTGGCAACGGCTCCTCCCCTCCCCTCGCATAAAATTTCTTTAATCCGCCACTGATTCTGAGACATTGAGGAATCGTCAACTTAATAGGGAAAGAGGGGAGGGGGCGGAACTGCAGATGGAGACGAAGAAATATAGTAATCAAGTTCAAATGGATATGGGTTGCCGTCGTTGCAGAGGACAAAAACACGTGCAGAGCTGCATCAAATCAGTCTTCGGACTGAAGGCCACAAAAGCAACAACAGACACGTAGGTTAGAGCTTGTCCTGTTCGAGCTACGCTCGCCTATCGTTATGACAGGGGGCTAATAATGTCGTCTTGTCAGCTCCACTTCTGTGCACAAAAAGCGAAAGACACTTATGTCATTGCTGGTCGGGAAACGCCTATGGGAGGGTTAACCCGTGTAATCGGAAAGCGTTTCTTCTTCGGTGCACAGTGGCGCCTTTCTTTTCGGTATTTGTGTGTTGTGCTGAAGTGTGTAATTGTCAACGAAGCACCACCAACGTGATCCGGAAGTACCACCCTGAAATTGCGTGGATGGTAAACCAATCGATTTGTTTGCTTTTTATGATTATCTCTCTTATTTTTGATAATACTAATGCTAGAAAATTTACATAGCAATTCTCAACACGTTGGAACTCGCAATTATAAAAACTAGCTAAATCCGGTCACGCTTCGCTGCAGCTCAGTCTGGTATGAAATGAATATGTGAAAAGTGGTTAACAGTTCATTTTGTTATTGGCACTAACTTTGGTCAGAGATATTTGTTGTCACAGACTGTGAGAAGGCGGTGGCCGGTGTCTGCTGTAAAAGTTTAGTAGCAGTAGTCTGTAGTCATTAGTGAGTGGTGATGCGGAGTTGTTTGGCGTAAGATGCAGAGTCTGGTTCCGTTTGTTGAAAAGAGACATGGAATATATTTTGTACTGTGAAACATTTTTATACTATATAAGTAATTACAGTTTATTCTACCGATACTCAGCTTTATAACATTCCGATGTATGGGGGTTCTGCTCGCTGCGACATTATTCTCCTGGGTCGTCGTGGTAGAAATAAATACTCGATATATACAATTTTTCACTTCTTCTTTAATTTAAATCAAACTTCTCCTCCACCAAAACAACAACTTCAAAACAAATACCAATTACAAAGCAACAGAACGGTAGTACTTCCATTTCAAAACACAGAGTGACAGATTCCAGAGCACTTGACAAAAGACTGAAACTCGAACTCCCCTCACGCAAGGCGGTGAGGCAAATATATAACATCGGCAATAATGACGTTACATTATCCATTGTTCATAACAATTGAATATAGTAATTTACAATTAACGAACACAACAGTAAAACATTTCATGTATACAAAAATAATCACAATATAAAATGAAAACTATGCATCCAATAATTTTATATGGCGCATGTATTTTTAAGACGAAAATTTCCGATCTTTCTGTTGACAACAAAGTAAAATGTAAAATGTCAATTAATTAGTTAATGAGTCCATCATACATGTTCCTAACATATATTGAGCCATCAATTATCTTGTAAATTCTCAAAATAGGATCAAAATCTCAAGTGAGTCAATATATACAAAGAAATACAATATTCAAATCTCGAGCGCATCATTAATTACACAATTAGCTGGTCTACACAACTTGTTTATGAGCCTAACATATATACAATGCTATTTATTTTAATGTCTTTATGTTTTACAAAATTTTGTACCCTTCGTCTGTCTATTTATTGAAATAATGTACGATAACAAACGTATTGTTTATAGAACTGTCTGGAAATGTCTTATACAAATCTCTTAATTAATGAAATCTATCACTTGTTTTGATCACAGTATCACCGAGACACTGTCCTACACTGATTTCTAGGCGGGCTATATCGTTTTTAACTAACTTCACACGCAACTTTTATCACTATTGAACCACACGATTCCGGATCCGACGCAGATGGTATCGTAGGATGACATTGAGATGAGAGGACCAGGCAGACGGTATTGTACGATAACATTGAGATGAGGGGGTCAGCAGTATCGTTACAACTGAAATGGACATTGTGATGTTTTTATTATTTTATTTTTTTGTGCAATGTATTTATTCTAGAAAACTACTTTGAAAATGAAATCCTTAACATGTAATTGTGGAAATTGTCAAAAAATAACTTCTTCTTTTATTTTACATTGTAATACTGATTGTTGCTGAATCAGTGAAAATAATAAGGAGCAAGGTAAAAATTTGCAATTTTCTGTCGTTTTTTGTAATAGTTGCAGTTAGACAAACGACAGTGTCAGTACAGGTCGTTTTACATCTTCAACATTTTCATGGGTTCTGTAGATTCTTTTGTGATATTAATGAACTGTATAAACATTAATCTTATCAGCGAGCAATCTCATGTTGTGGGCTTTAACAGTAACGGCAGGGTAGATACAAGTTTGGACTGTACTGAGTATAATTAATGATTACAGACAATATCCAATTTGTTAATACATTACATGAAGCGTGGCTGTAATCAACAGGTGAATGAAATTTAACTTATTTATGATTTGCATAATTAGTTTGCTAATGAAGTTAAGTCTTGTTCTCAGAGGTTCTTAGGAACACACAACAATCTGCCTACCTACTCGGAATGCCATTCTCCTTTTTCTGTTGATTACAGCCACGTTTCATGTATGTAGTGCATTAACAAACTGGATATCGTGTGTAAGTATTAAACATATTCAGTACAATCAAAATTTGTATCTATGCTGCCGTTACTGTTAAAGCTCACAACATGAGATTGCGCGTTAATTATGCAGTTCAAAAATATTATGAAGAATCTATAGGACCCATGAAAATGCTGAATTATGTAAATAATAATTTACTGACACTATAGTTGGTCTGAGTGCAACAACTGTAAAAATTATTGAGGTTCAATTAAAAAAGTAATGAAGCTATTGTCTAAAATGAAGTAAACTGATATAAATGAAAATTAAAGATTTTACCTTGTTTGTTATTCTTTTTATTGAGTATCAATCACCATTACAATGAAAAATAAAAGAACGAAGTTACCTTATGACAATTTACACAATTACATGTTACAGATTCCATTTTCAGTGTAGTTTTCTAGAATAAATCCAAATATATTCCACATCTTTCTTCAACAGAGCCAGACTGCATCTTACGCCTACCACCTCAGTACTACCGGATGATCAAAAAGTCATTATAAATTTTTAAAGCTTAATAAATCACGAAATAATGTAGATAGAGAGGTAAAACTTGACACACATGCTTGGAGTGACATGGGTTTTATTAGAAAAAAAAGTTCAAAAATGTCCGACAGATGGCGCCTCATCTGATCAGAAAAGCAATAATTAGCATAACAAATTAAGACAAAGCAAATATTATGTTCCTTACAGTAAATGGTCAACATGTTCACAATCATTCAGCATCCCTAGAGATGACGTTCGATCACGATACAATTGCGACTTCAGGTAACCCCTAAGCCAATAATCGCACGGACTGAAGTCTGGGGATCTGGGAGGCCAATCATGACGAAAGTAGCGGCTGAGCACACGATCATCACCATACGACGCGCGCAAGAGATCTTTCACGCGTCTAACAATACTTTTTTATTTTATTTTATTCTATTTATTTATTTATTTTTTGTTCTAATAAAACCCCATGTCATTCCAAGCATGTGTGTCAATTTTTCACCTCTCTGTATACATTATTCCGTGATTTACTAACTTTTAAAATTTATACCGACTTTTTGATCACGCGGTATTATTCGCTACTGTGACTTCAGTCTATCAGGAGCGCCACATTGCGGATCGCGCGGCCTCCCGCGTCGGAGGTTCGAATCCTCCCACGGGCATGGATGTTTGTGTTGTCTTTATTATAAGTTAGTTCATAAGTAGTTTGTAAGTTTAGGGACTGATGACCCCGCAGTTAAGTCCCATGAGCTTTACAAACATTTGAACATTTGAACTTCACTCTCCTCCTGCTCACAGTCTGTGGCAACAAATATCTCTGTCCATGGTCAGATGAACTGTAGCCCCCTTTCACGGGGAAAAAAAAAGTGAGCATATGACCAGCGAAAAACTACATTAAATGAATACCCTTGGTTTAGTCTGCTGTGGCTGTGTGGAATGAAAGGAAAGTTACGAAAAGTATGTGTTCACAAGAAATCGTTATTTATTGGAAAGTCAGTGGAGTGCCAAAAATGTTTGTCCGTTTTATGCATAAAGCTTAGATGTTATTCCCACTCAGGAACAAGCGAGGTATATTGCCCTTAAAAAAGGCAATCATGTTCTACTTTCTGACCATCTACTCCCCGTCACCTCTGCCTTTATCTCTCCTCCTGCCCCTCAATTTACCTCGTCCTCCCTCTAACCATCCCCACAACGTGGGAATGGCCGAGCGGTCTGAGGCGCCGTGTCATGTATTGCGCGTCCCCTCCCGGCGTAAGTTCGAGTCCTTCCTCGGACGTGTGTGTGTGTGTGTGTGTGTGTGTGTGTGGTGTCATTAGCATAAGTTAGTTTAACATAGTTTTAGTAGTTTGTAAGTCTAGGGAAAGATGAGCTCAGCAGTTGGGTCCCTTCGGTTTACACACATTTGAACATGTTTTGAACATCGCCCATCTATTCCTTTCCATTCAGTCCGTCTTGCGTCTCCTCCTCCTTCACTTCTATATACACATTTTTCTTCGTAGTAGCTTTTCGAAATCAAATTAACAATTACGAATTTTCTTCAAATTTAGTGGCAACGATGGAAAATGATTATGAAGTTACTCTTGCGGAAAACTAAGCGAAATAACGACACTATAAAGAACGTTATTTACAGACTTGTTTCCCTACGGTCCAGGAGATACCGTTAGTAGATGGTTGTGAAGCCGGCAGAATGACTCACGGTCTTGGAAGTGGTGAGCTGTTAGTATCAGACAGAATACACATCTGCTGCATCACTGTCTTCTCACTGCTTCAGTTTGTAACTGTCAACTGGCTGAGCAACATGGTTGTAAATTCTGTCCCCTCAGGAGGCGAAAACCCGAGAGACAGGGCTCTAAATAGTAATAGATATTAGGACATCAGTCAAATGAGGTGGAGGAGACCCGAGATGGGATTCTCACACAATTCCAAACTGATTATTTAGCGTTGACGAGTGTGACGGAAAGTTATTTGGTTATAATAATGTCTAATTAACTCGGTTTGGGTCGCCTTTTGCATTGCGCAGCGATGGTTTCTGAACGATCCTGCAATTATGGAGACTGTGAAGATTTACAGAACTTTGCGCATATTCCTTCGACGGCGAGCAGCCGCTTGCTCCGCAGCAAGGGAGCGCACGGCCACACCACAGCGGCTGAAACTGTTCTTGTGTAACTAACTTATACAACACTTATTTTAGCAGGAACAGTTATGAAACTACTTAATAACTTAAGTACATTATTTTGAGCAGTCTTCAACTGCCAATGTTTAGTTCAAATATTCAAATGTTTGTATAGCTTATGGGACGTAACTACGGGGTCATCAGTCCCTAAACTCACAAACTACTTATGAACTAACTAAGGACGGCACAAATATCCATGCCGGAGGGAGGATTCGAACCCCCCACCGTCGTGGCCGTGCAGACGGTGATTGGAGCGCCTCAGTCCCCTCGGCCACCGCGGCCGGCAATGTTTAGTTAATATTTTATGTGTGTACTTAAGGAAGTGAGCTGATGGGGACAGCAGACAAGGTGGAAATCTGGAAATGAAACGCCGGAGATGAAGGGGAATGATAAAAAGATACGTTAGAGACTGTCGATATCAGTAGTGAAACGTGGAAATGTGCCATTTTCCCCGCTCATTTTCTGACTCCAGTAAGGTAATTGAACTATTATTAATAACTGGCATTTACCTAACAAGAAACGATAATTATTTTCCTCGATCTTGACTTCCATATGCGCGACATTGTTTTTGAATGATGACATGCACCACTTTTTTCTGTGTAAACATAACTGTCCAAGCGTAGTCAAAGTGTTTGACAACTGCCTGTTTGTCTTTGATGCACAATTGCAGCACCAGATTGACATTGTGAGGAAATTGTCATGTTCCTTTTGGGCGTAAAGACTCTTCCAACCAAAGGTGGTATTTTTTTCTTTTTTTCTTCTTTTACGTTGTAGGCAATAGCCGCGAATAGTCCTTGTCTTTAATAATTTTTTGCACGACATTGACAACTATTTCATCTTTTACACTCCATCTCTCTTCTACTCCTTGGTCATCAAACGATATATTATGTATCATAACTCGAAACCTGCTGCGATTCAAACATCTCAAGACTCCCTTAATCACTGTACCACCCACCTGGTTCCTTGAATTTTCGAATGTTGTACACTTCTGGTCTTCCTGGCTGTTTGTAATCATCAATTGATTGACAACCATTCTTGAATTGCACTGCATCAACATAAAAATTTCTGTTAAATGTTTCAAGAGTTCAGGCGCTTCCTCTAACCTATAACTATCGGTTGGCCGATCTAGTCTGGCACCAGAGTTTAACATAAGAGTCGCCAAACTGCCAGTGAGTTTCTGCAACTTCGCAGCTGCACTG
Organism: Locusta migratoria; assembly: GCA_026315105.1. Taxonomy (NCBI): domain Eukaryota; kingdom Metazoa; phylum Arthropoda; class Insecta; order Orthoptera; family Acrididae; genus Locusta; species Locusta migratoria. The sequence goes on along the minus strand of CM048747.1, from coordinate 141,061,137 downwards.
CCGCCAAGCGGCTGGGTATTAAAAGTATACCACGAAACGATTGTGTATGGAATTTTTAGTTGGAATGCAGCAGCCTATTCAAAATATCGCAGTATTAAGGAGCATTTGCGGCGCTAAAATTCTAGCAGCTATCAAATATGTTGTTGTTGTTGTGGTATTCAGTCCGGAGACTGGTTTGATGCAGATCTCCACAATACCCTATCCTGAGCAAGCCTCTTCAACTCCACATAAGAACGACAACCTATATCTATCTGAATCTGCTTACTGTATCCCTCTCTTGGTCTTCCTCTGCGGTTTTTACCCCACACACTTCCCTCCAACGCTAAATTCACAATTCCTTGATGTCTAAGAATGTGTCCTACCAATCTATCCCTTCTTTTAGTCAAGGTATGCCAGAAATTTCTTTTCTCCCCAATTCTGTTCAGTACCTCCTCATCAGTTATGCGATCCACCCACCTAATCTTCAGCATTCTTCTGTAGCACCATATTTCAAAAGCCTCAATCCTCTTCCTGTCCGCACTGTTTTTCGTCCATGTCTCACTCCCATACAAGGCAACACTCCATACAAATGCCTTCAGAAAGGACTTCCTTAGGCTTAATTCAATATTCGATGTTAACAAATTTCTCTTTTTCAATAACGCTTTTCTACTCATTGCCATTCTGCATTTTATATCCTCTGTACTGCGACCATGATTTGTTATTTTACTTCCCAAGCAACAAAACTCATCTACCTCCTTTATTGCTTCGTTTCCCAATCTAATTCCTTCAGAATCACCTGATTTTCTTACACTGCACTCCATTACCCTAGTTTTGCTCTTGTTAATGTTCATCTTATATGCACCTTTCAGCACACTGTCCATTCCGTTCAACTGCTCTTCCAGGTCCTTTGCTGTCTCTGACAGATTTACTATGTCGTCGGCAAAACAGAATGTTTTTAATTCTTCACCCTGAACTTTAATTCCTTCTCCAAATTTCTTTTATAGCTTGCCCAGTGTACAAATTTAATAACACTGGAGAAAGTCTACAACCCTGTTTTACTGCAACCACTGCATCCCTTTCATGCCCTTCGACTCTGACAACCGCTGTCTGGTTTTTGTACAAGTTGTAAATAACCTTACGCTCCATATTTTTACTCCTGCTTGCTTCAGAACTTGAAAGAGTTTATTCCAATCAACATTGTCAAAAGCCTTCTCCATATCTACAAAAGCTAGGTATGTAGGTTTGCCTTTTATTAATCTATCTTCTAGGATAAGTCGTAAAGTGAGTATCGTCTCCCGTGTTCCTACATTACTCCTGAACCCAAACTGATCTTCCCCGAGGTCGGCTTCTACCACCTTTTCCATCCTTCTGTAAATAATTCGTGTTAATATTTTGCATCCATGACTTATTAAACTGATGGTTCTGTAGTTTTCACACCTGTCTGCGCCTGCTTTCTTTGGAATGGGGATTATAACATTTTTTCTTAAAGTCTGAGGGTACTTCGCCTGTCTCATACATCTTACACATCAGGTGAAACAGTTTTGTCATTGCTGGTTCTCCCAGAGACGTCAGTAGCTCTGAGGGGATGTCGTATACTCCAGGGGCTTGTTTCGACTTAGGTCCTTCAGTGCTCTGTCAAATTCATCTCTCAGTATAGTATCTCCTATTTCATCCTCATCTACTTCTTCTTCCATTCCTACAATATTGCCTCTAAGTTCATATCCTTCGTAGAGCCCCTCTATATACTCTTTCCACCTTTTCAGCTTTCCCTTCTTTGCTGAGAACTGGGTTTCCATCTGCGTTCTTGATATTCATACAGCTGTTTTTCTTATCTCCAAATATCTCTCTTATTTCCCTGTAGGCAGTATCTATTTTTCCCCTATTTATACATTCTTCTACATCCTTGCATTTGCCTTCTAGCCAGTCCTGCTTAGCCATTTTGCACTTCCTGTCAATATCATTTCTTAGTCGTCTGTACTCCATTTTGCCTGTTTCGTGCTATCAAATATATAATCCGGAAATCTCTCTTTTGCTCGTAAGCAAGAGAATAACGTTAAGAATAACAAGTGCTCATGTATAGCAGTTAGTTATACTTCAAAATAAATTTAAAAAAAGCACATTTTTGTGTGTGTTCTACGAGTTTATTTTTGTTTACTTAACCGGTTTTTGGCTTATAAAGCCACTTCAGAGTTTTGAGTGCTGTGTTAAAGAGGTTACAATGTTTTGTTACTTCAAACTATTACTGCTGTATAAAAGTGATGTCTGAACTCTTTCGATTGCAGTTAATCAAATTTTTCAGTAGAGCCAGTTTAGTTTCGTACTTCAGTGTGACAAAAATTTGACCGCTAACATTGCTTCAGCTGCACTTCTTTCCCTAGAGAGTTTCGCGACTATCTGTTTTCGACTGTGACGGTACTGTAGTCATCGTACAAGCACAAGTACGACATTATTAGATTTTAGATATATGACTACTTAAAAACAAATGCATAACAACTAAAAGGAATATAAATTGATCTGTAAAACATAGTTTTTATAAACTTACATACTGATGTTGTTACGAACAGGAACCGAACAAGAAACGACGTAATATGAATAAAATAAACAATAAAATTTGTTTATATTACAAATCACTCTTCGAAACCCTAAATTATAAGATAATATGACTATTGTAATCTATAAATTGGATGTTTTGAACTATTAGCCCTACATATATAAACTGGTTATTTGTACTAACAAAGCACCACCACCTGAAATCAGAACTATCCAGAGAATAAAGTAAATTACTGTCGAACCCAAAACTTCCTATACACCAGAACTTGACATCAGAAAACCTATTGAAGTCAAGGTCACCTCTATGGAAAGCAGGTGAAGAGGAGTTTCCCTACTATCCTGGAAGGGAAGGGAGACGATTATGAAGTAGAAGCACTGGGAAGAACAGAAGCCTAATTGCTGATCCAAACATCCCAGTAGAGGACTTCAATCTTTCGAGAAGAGCATCGACTAATCTAAATCATGTGAAGAAGGTGCATGGAGATGGTGACAATGTGGGGCTTCTCAGACGACCCTCAGTATGAGTGGGGACTCATCCAATCAATGGACCATATGTTGGCGTGCATTCTGTATGGTTTCAATGGTGAACTCGATGACATACATAAACTAAAGTACAATGCCATTGAATGGCTTAAAACAATAAGTTTTATTGTACTGTAAAACATTTTCGAAGCCGGCCGCGGTGGCCGAGGGGACTGAGGCGCTCCAGTCACGGTCTGCACGGCCACTACGGTCGGGGGTTCGAATCCCTCCTCGGGCATGGATATTTGTGCCGCCCTAGTTCGTAAGTAGTTCATAAGTAGTTTGTAAGTTTAGGGACTGATGACCCCGTATTTAAGTCCCATAGACTATACAAACATTTGATTTTTGAACATTTTCGTATTATGTAATGCTAAGGAAGGTGCATCAAACCCACCTCCGGCCATCCAGATTTAGGTTTTCGATGATTTTCCTAAATCGCTCCAGGCAAATGCCGGCATGGTTCCTTTGAAAGAACACGGCCGATTTCCTTCCTCATCCGTACCGTTTGTGCTCCGTCTCTAATGACCACACCATCGACAGGACTTTTATTTATTTATTTATTTTTTTACCTAGCGTGTCATTGTGGTATACGCAGTGGAGTAAGTTGGTATATCTGTAGGTAATGGGAGTTGAGATTTCGATCATGTAGAAACCTTCTAGTTGTGTATGAAGAGCATCATATTTCTCTACCAGCACACGTCCTCGTCGAACAAGATGTGTTGTACTACAATCTTTTTGAATTTCGATTCTTTGACTGCCCGGTAAAAGTTCGATTTCTGACTTGGACGGTTCGTAATGATTTTTTGTAATTTACAGAAAACATTTAATTACGGCTAACTCACCTATCTGGCGAAATAGCTGGTTGACTTGCTTACCTGACTCATCTTGCACTTCTCAGCAGCCAGTAAAAGGTTGGCGGAAAAATGAACGCGGAAAAATTCTATGAACACTCTGTGAACCTTCCGAGAATCGCGAGCCGAATCACATTTTTTTAAACAATTTTTTCCTTTTAACCTCGCGGGCCGCCTCGTTTTATATAGTTAAGTGCTAAAACGAATCACACCCCTTCCGGGCACGCCACGTCGACAAATTAAACCGTAAAACAAGCGTTTTTGGTTGTGGATTCACATTATGCGCACCCCATTTCGCATCTTAACTTTATTTATGCATGCAGGGCATTATTTCTTTACTTACAATGTCTTACATTAGCTGTCTCGCTCTGCCACGGATTTCTTGCGCTGGCCGAACTGAAACCAGTCGCGAGCCGGAACCGGCCCGCGGGCCGTCGGTTGTCCACCCGCGTCTACAAGAAAAAGCAAAGGACTGTTCACGGCCGTCGAACAGTCTCTGTCACAAAGCGAAGAGTAGTCTAGATCATCAAACAGTCTGCTGTAGGTAATGAAACTTTCCTCCAGCTAAACGTTATGTCGTATCCAATCCAAATATGTAGAAATCGAGACGCGGCCCACTGTCAGGCACAGTATGTAACAGCACAGTAATAACCGTAGTTGAATTTTTTAAAATTTTTTTTTTAATTTTTCGCTGTGAAGTGTTTGCACTGCCTTGTGCTAGAATGGATGATGAACAGAACACACATATGTTGTCCAAAACAGAAATATCTTCTAATTTGACTCTGGTTTTCTACAACAGCATCGATATCGACAAATAGGAATAAGATGTTTGGTTCTAATTTTTTTTACAACTGAAAGTTAACGGCAGGCCTGTACCCTAATTCAGAACTTCTGCAGGCTTCAAACGCATCTCATCCGCTTCAACTATTGGGACATTTTCCATATTATTTTATTGATATGATCATATTCTCCTCTTGGAGGGTTTCTTGAATGTATGAGTTGTTATCTTAGCATTCATAATAATTCTTTGCATTTCTTCAAAGTAATCGGTAATCATTTTTAGAGGTATGCGTGTCGTATACCGCTTGCACTCTTCTGCTGTTCTGCCCACCGGCTCATCATTCCTAAGCCATTCAAGTCAGAGATCGATGCAGAGTTTGTTCCTCTCCTTTCGGTTCTTTGGAGACTTAGCCGAAAAATAGACCTCAGTCTTTGCAGTGATACTGGCTGCTGACCTTGAAGGAGGTATCATTGACTTCAATGATTCATTCCACGAAGGAGGGTGTACTTGCACCCCCCCCCCCCTTTCTTACAGCGGTATACCGTAGATCTCTAGAAGAGTGTAGCGTTCCAAAATATTGGAAAATGGCGCAGGTCATCCCCGTTTTTAAGAAGGAACGTCGAACAGATGTGCAGGACTGTATGCCTCTAGCGTCGGTTAGTTGTAGAATTTTGGAACACGTATTATGTTCGAGAATAATGACTTTTCTGGAGACTAGATACCTACGCTGTAGGAATCAGCGTCGAAAAAGGCGGTAGTGTGAAACCCAACTCGCGCTATTCGTCCACGAGACTCAGAGGGCCATAGACACGGATTTCCAGGTAGATGCCGTGTTCTTTGACTTTCGCAAGGCGTTTGATACGATTCCCCACAGTCGTTTAAAGAACAAAATAAGAGCATATGGTCTATCGGACCAATTATGTGACTGTATTGAGGAGTTCCTGGATAACAGAACGCAGCATGTCATTCTCAGTGGAGAGAAGTCGTCCGAAGTAAGACTGATGTAAGATGTGCGACAGGGGAGTGTCGTGGTACCGTTGCTATTCACAATATATAAAAATGACCTTGTGGATATCATCGGAAGGTCACTGAGGTTTTTTGCGAATGATGTTGTAGCATATAAAGAGGTTGTAACAATGGAACATTGTATTGAAATGCAGGGGGATCTGCAACGAATTGACTAACGGTGCAGGAATTGGCAATTGAATCTCAATATAGACAAGTGTAATGTGCTACGAATACATAGAAAGAAAGATCCAGTATCATTTAGCTACACTGTAGCAGATCAACAACCGGAAGCAGCTAATTCCGTAAATTATCTGGGAGTGGCATTAGGAGTGATGTAAAATGGAACGACCATGTAACATTAATCGTCGGTAAATCAGATGTCAGACTGAGATTCATTGGAAAAATCCTAAGAAAATGCAGTCCGAAAACAAAGGAAGTAGGTAACAGTACACTTGTTCGCCCACTGGTTGAATACTGCTCACCTGTGTGCGATCCGTACCAGGTGGGGTTGATAGAGGAGGTAGAGAAGATCCAACGGAGAGCAGCGCGTTTCTTTATATGATAATTTAGTAATTGTTACGGAGATGATCGATAAACTCTAGTGGAAGACTCTGCAAGAGAGACGCTCTGCAGCTCGTTACGGGCTTTTGTCGAAGTTTCGAGAACATACCTTTACCGAGGAGTCAAGCAGTATATTGCGTTGGGTTGGGTTGTTTGGTTGGGATAGGGGTACTAAACTTACTGAAGTTATCAGTCCCCCGTGAGGAGGGGAAGGAATGAGCATAGGAAAGGAGGGGAGGGGGAAAGGAAATGCATTCCGAGAAGTAAAGAAGGAAGGAAGACTGCATTATCTCGGGGCCCCGTGCTCGCCACGCACGTACTCACGAAGAACCGTGAGCCCCCTGGGGGTAAGCAGTATATTGCTGCTTCCTTACGTATATCTCACAAAGAGATATTGAGAATAAAATCAGAGAGATTTACAGCCCACACAGAGGCATACCGACAATCTTTCTTTCCGCGAACAAAACGAGACTGGAATAGGAGGGAGAATCGATAGCGATACTCAAGGTACTCACCGCCACACACCGTAAGGTGACGTGCGGAATATGGATGTAGATATCTATATCTATTCAGACAGCCAGGCAGCCCTGAGATCACTGGCAGCTCCTGCAACAAGGTCTAAAATTGTTGCAGAATGTCACAGGATTCTGGTGGAGCTAGGGGAAAGCAATAGAGTAAACCTATTGTGAGTCCCTGGCCACTCGGGGATCAGTGGCAACGAACATGCCGACAGATTAGCCAGGATGGGGGCAGAGACTCCATTTATTGGACCGGAACCTGTCCTGACAATCACCAAGGCAATGATCAAATTGGAGCTAGGTAACTGGCTCAGAAGACAGCACGTAGAATATTGCACCAAAGTCCATCATCAAAAACATGGCAAGGTAATGACGCCAAAGCCATGTTTTAAAAGAAGCTCTGCAATCCTGGGTCTGAACAGGAGAGAGATTAGACTCGTGGTTGGATTGCTGACAGGCCATGGGAATTTCAAAAAACACCTACATACAATGGGAATAACAGAAGAGGACACTAAATGTAGGATCTGTGATGACGGTGATGAAACTGCATCACATCTAATCTTCGAGTGCATTGCATTGGAGAGCAAACGGCACAGAATATTTAGGACAACCAGACCCGAAGATACTGTGTCTAATAAAGAACTGGTAAAGGGACTCCTTGCACTGTTCAAGGGCATTGTTTGGCTTTACTAGATATACAGGGAGCGATACCACACAATAAACTTAGTTTCGGCGCGGGCAGTGGCGGGTTGGACCAAGACTGTTTTGGCTTCCCTGGAAAACTCAAGTCAAATCAAATCAAATGGATGTAGATATCTCTCCGTCATTCTGTCATTGACGTTGTACAGGTAAAGCTTCTTTTCTCAGCTCTCTCGTTAGAAGTAAAAGTTTTGATAACGTACATGCACTCAGGAACTAATTCCTCGTATTAACAAGATACCGCTCTGTTCTGCGAGAGTGCTCTGTCGTATTGTTCGCTAGATTAGACGGTGCAGTGTACGGTTTGCCGTGACACAGGTGGGACGAGCAGCGGTAGATGGCGTGCCGACTGAGTGACATCTGCCATTTGAGCGTCTGGCCGGCTCACTTTCTCCAGACGGCGAGCCGCAAGGCCGGCGCGGCTTTTCTTGCTGCAAGCGAGCAGCCGAGCAGAGCGGCCTGCAGCTGCCGCGGCAGATGTTGGCCAGCCGACACGTAGGCCCAGCCAGGCGCCGCTAACTGGGACACCCGGGCGCGCTCCTGTCAACTGCCTCTCCTTTTGTTTTCCCCAGTTGCATCACTACTAGTGATGGGCATTTCGGATCATTGCACTGTTTCGAAACATACGGATCATCTGAGTTTAGTGAGTCGACTCGCTGCTTCGGCACTCGAAACACTTGCCGTGCCGTAGCCCTGCGTCCCGGTACCTCTGTTGATTGAAGTGAGCCGAGAAAGATGCAGTAGGGCGATACAGCAAATTCGAAACATCTATAGAATATCAACACGGTTTTAATACGTTATTCACTAACTTAATTGAACGGCACAGGATTTGTTTGCTACTACGAATTCACTATCGTGTTAAAGCCTAAACGTTTCTTAAGTTACTCTTATTTGCATACAAACAGATATTGTAACAAAGGGAGCACAAATAGTAATATTCAAATTCCAAAGTCATAGTTTAAGCGAAACTATCTCAAAACACCGAAGGTCTTGACAACTTTTCTCGGTGTTATTCCAGTTTTCAAACCTCACTTGAAGGGTACCGGTAGCATAATTCAAGATCTCGCGTGGGGCAGACGGACAGCAAAACGCATGTTAACAGTATCTAGCGTCCAATACATGAATCATAAGATCCGTTGTTTCGAAACAGTGCCGATTGAAGTTTCGACTCAGTGGAACAGTTCGCTGACTCGATTCATTGAGTCGAAATATCAGCTGAGTAGCTAACTCTAATCACTACTCTCACGAGTGCCTTCGCTGGAGTACGGTCGTGTCACTGTTGAAGTCATCGCTCAAGCTAGTGGGTAAAACACTGAACACACATTCGGGAGGACGGCTTGAGATCTGCCTCCATTATATTCTGCATTTTAGCTACAGTAAGACAGATCTGCTAGTGGCTGTACAAATGGGTGTTGGTCCGAACACCATGTTCCTAGCTCAGATAAGAACTGAGTACAACGGCTCACCCGAACTGAGCAACTCCCCCCAAACGGTCCTGACCGCCAATAAATGAACTGGGCAACTTTTACCTGCTCAACTGCAAAGCTGCTTTGCAAATACTTTTATTCGGGAAATTGCTGCCTAAAAATCAGCCATGAAAATTTCTGGTTCGAAGCACATTACTTTGTGCAAACATTCCTGTTTAACACAATCCAGAGCACTAACGTACGTTATCATATTTTTAACTTTCAAAAGACAGAAAACCAGTGGAATATACATTCCATAGCTGTACCCATGAACTGTTAATAATTATGAGAAACATTTTGGACAATAATCAAATGTGCTGTCCATCAAAATTATGTCCTTTTCATGTAACTAACGAAGGTTTGACTCCGTTGAAAATATTATCAAACCTGTACCAGGTGCATTTGTCAGTACCAATTCCACATCTTTTATCATGTACATGTTAATGGAACTGACCGCCAAGTGAACCTCCTCTGCTGATTTGCTCGATTTCGGATGGCACTTAAGCTTTGTGCTGACAATATTGTTCTTATGTTACATCTCGATGAGTCAACATGTTGACCACGCTCCTCTGCCTCCTTATTAATGATTTTTTCCGGTCGCTCGTCAATATCATAGACAGCTTTCGATTCTATTACGTTCGACTCTGATTTTCTTTCTAAGTCTTGCACTAAAGATGGATCATGACTATAATTTCTGTCACACCTCGACAAAACATGATCATTTCCTATTGTAACTAGTTTGGTATTGCAATTATTCTTAGAGCGTCTGCAGCCAGTCGATTTCACCCCCCTATACCGTTTAAAGGTGAAATATTTTTAAACAAGGAATGTCTGATCCCTATCGCTAAATATTGTCTTTACACTGTCCTCCGTATTCAGTACCACTCTCCTAAGCGTTTAACAAAACTTTATATCGAAACTCACCATTACATGCTACGAACTAAGCAGCAGAAACAAGCTACTTGGTCTAAGGCGGTGCTTTTAGGCGATGAACCCTCTTCTACCTGAAGGGAGAGTTGCTCAATCCGTGTGCGGAGATTAGCGAGGCCTAATGAGGTCCCCATTTATGTTGCTCAGTTCGTGTCCGTCCGAGTACAAGACCCACCCCCCACCCCCTCCCTCCAAAAAGCAAATCTGCTCGCGATGTTGTCAAATATACGCACTGTTTCGCATGTCAGTGCCTGCTTTCATGGAATTGGAATTATTTATTATCTTCTTCTCGGAATATGAGGGTGTTTCGCCTGCGTTATTTACCTTGCACAACAGTTGGAATATTTTTGCAATGGCTGGATCTCTTAAAGACATCAGTAGCTCTAAGGGATCTGTGTACTCCAATGACCTTGTTTCGACTTGAGTCTTTCATGCTATATTAAAGTCATCTTGCCGTGTCAATCTCAAATCTATCTTCATCTACTGGTTTTTCAATTTCTATAATACTACTTTGAACTTAATTTCCTTTCTTTGCTTAGTACTGTATTGGGTTTCCATCAGAGCTCTTGATATTCATACAGCTGCTTGTCTTTTCTTCAAAAGTCCTTTCAGTTTTCCTACAGGCGGGATCTCTTTTTCTCTTAGCTATTAATACCTATGTAATTTTACACACCGATGACCAGCGCAGTTAGGTCCCATAACTTTATAAACGTTTCAACATTTTTGAAAATGAGGAAGAATTGGATGCGGATGTTGACAAAACTGGATTTATCGCATACATTATCATTAATCGTGGTCGAGTTTGAAAATGGGTACCAGGAACTATTTTAGCATCATCATCATCATCATCATTTTCAATCTCCAATTTCGCGGGTGTGGCTAACAAGCGCTCTCCATCTTATCCGATCTTAATATAACATTTGGTCTTGGACATCGTCCCAGTTAAAACCGTTCTTCTCTACATCTGATTTTACTGCCTCTATTCATCGTCTCCTTGGCCTTCCTCTTGGTCTTCTTCCTCCCACTTCCATTCCGAAGTATTTTTTAGTTGTTCTTGTGCTATTTATTCTCATTACATGACCATACCACTGCAGTCTTCGTTTCCCCAAGATGTTGGCTATAGGGGCTTTGATCCCAGCTGTTTCTCTGCGTACTTCATTTCTGATCTTGTCTCTCCTGGTACTTTGATTCATAGTCCTGATAAACCTCATTTCTGATGCTTGGATTCTGCTGTAATCCTTTTTTAACAATGTACAAGTATCCATGCCATATATAAGGACTGGAGTAAAGTAAGTGTTATACAAAGTTAACTTTGCTGCCTGGGGTACTTTTTTGTCCCAGAGTAGATTCCGAACTTGCAAAAATGTTCAAATGTTTGTTAAGCTTATGGGACTTAACTACGGGGTCATCAGTCCCTAAACTTACAAACTACTTACGAACTAGGACGGCACAAATATCCATGCCCGAGGGGGGATTCGAACCCCCGACCGTAGTGGCCGTGCTGACCGTGACTGGAGCGCCTCAGTCACCTCGGCCATCCGAACTTGCATGTAGAAATATGATGCTTTTTTTGTGTTCTGTTGCGAGTTTCTTGCCGGATAGTTTCAAGGTATTGAAAGTGGGAAACGGATTTAATTTTAGTTCCCTCCAAGTAGATGTTTGAACTTGTTCCCTCTCTGTTTATGGTCATCTCAACCGTCTTGGTCTTGCTGGTTTTATGGTTAAATTATTGAAATTTATTGTTCCAGACAGTCAGGCTCTCCTACACTTCTTTTTCTGTTTCCCCCATATTCCCCATCATCTGCAAATACCAGTGATCTCGACTCATTTAGCATCATACCATATACTATGCAGTCAGAGGTGCCCACAGGGGGGAGAGGGAGAGGTTTATGACGGAAACTGCCTCATTGAATTTTCTGGGAGGGGGAGGAGAGTGAAAAATTAGTACTTTCGGCCAGCCTGGGGGGCTTTATAAAACAATTTACAAAATGTGAAATATTATTTAATTTCAATATTAAATGGCAAAACACGACCTAATATTCCGTGTGGGGGGAGGGGGGTTTGTAGCAGTTTTTTTTTTTTGGGGGGGGGGGGGGGGTTGGGCACCTCTATATGCAGTGCTATGGTGAGAATATGTAAAGCGGTCTTTATTGATTCAATATACAATCTCTGCAGTTCTTCAGCCGAGTCGTTTGTTCTAGTCAGCCGACTATAACGTTGAATGTTTTGCCTCAGTTGAATGAAGCAGAGGGGAATAAAATGTTTTTCACGTTGCCATAATCTCGCTACATAGTATATAGTAAGAAAGGAGAGTCCGTATTAAGAACTGAATCGTTTTTTAAATCCATGCCAAATGTAATATGGTTCGCGAAAGAAAATAATTCAGCTGGAAGGTTGTCGCAAATTAATGACGGCAAAGTACGGGCTGTAAAGGCCAGAACCTGTTCGAATGCGCACCTGCCGACAGGTTTGACGAGTGCAACTCTCCACGAGGAACCAAGAGGTAATGTCTAGCCATTGACGGTACAGCAGTATTTTGGATGTGTTATGCATGAATAAAACGCGTTCATTGTCCAATTGCGCCTTGTCCTACGTGCGTTGCGAAAGAAGTCTCATTCATTATCGATATGTGTTGTTCTTGCCGAAGAATTTGAGCTGTTCCATCCTTCCAAAGCAACTGTTAGAGAAACTGTATGCTGTGATTACCTATATGTAATGCGAACAACACAAATACATGGCGCAACGGGAAATGACCGCGTGGTCTAAGGCGTCATTGTTACGGACTGGGCTATCGTTTCCGCCGGAGGTTCGAGTTCACCTTCGGACATGGGTGTGTGATTTGTCCTTAGTGTAATTTAGTTTTAAATAGTTTGTATGTCTAGGGATTGGCGACCATAGCAGTTTGGTCCAACAGTTTTACAAACATTTGAAGTACTTGGCTGATACAGAGACATTTGATATTCCACTTAGTTTAGCCTTAAAATAAGTTTAGAAACGTGGAGTAAAACTTGTAAGAATGAATACTGATAGTCGGAAACTCAAGATTACTGGTGTCTTTTCCAATATGCGATAGGTGGTTACAGTTAAGTTTAAAAAAAAAGTATGACAAACTTCTATGATATATTCTTTGCTCCACAGTCCAATACAATTCCTCGATAGGTTCTCTGCTCAACTAGTTTTAAGCATTCATCTGTAACACCATATTTCAGAAACGTATGTTGTGTTTTTCTCTGAATGATCGTAATACAAGTTGCGGTTCTACATAACACTGTACTTCAGTCAAGTATTTTACAGCTGTAATCCAGTTTCAGTACAAAATTGCAGATAACCGTCTGCCCCTTGTATTAGGCCTACACACCTTTTAACTTCAGAGTTTCGGACGGTATGTTTCAAGCCATATTGCCAAAAAGCTTATTCTGATAGGTTATCAAATGTAGGTTTGTCTTTTTTGAAATTCGAAGATATTTCAGCGGTGCCACATAGATGCATACTATGTCGAATAGATTTGTCATACTTGATTCACCCAAGAATCCCAGTAAGAATCACTTGTCACAATGAAGCGGGATTCGTCGACCAACATCCGTCTGGACCACCGTTGCTGCCTACACCTACGAACTCTCTCTTGAAGAAGGCGTGCTCGAAGTGGGATGCATTTAACACGCTTCTCAAAATAAAAACAAACCTGATTGAATCGCCGTGGAATGATTCTGACAGAGGCACATGTACTGGCAAGATATGCAGCGATCTGCCTAGATGTCTTATTACTTTTTCCCACCAGCACTATGAAAACTGGAGCTCTTGCGGTGTGTTGATCCAGCTGTGACAACCGGCATTTTTCGCATGTCATTTATACATTCACCAGCCAGTTTTAATTATCTTATCTTTTGCACACACCCACTACTGTGGCCGTCATACTGACTCTCTGACCAGCTATAGCCGTTCAGCTGCTCGTCCACGCCCGTAAGCACTTAAATGACATCTTGTCCTCATGCTGCTGGACCACATGGAATGTCACACTAACCGATTTCACAACAACCTTCGTCACTGTACTCCATGAACTATCGTATGTGTACAAAGCGTTCATTCAGACTTCGCTACATTTAACACTTCACGGCCTTTACGTTTCCTTTTACTATCATTGGTCGGTTGTTTCGTAGCAGTTCTCAAGTAGTGTAAGTTAGTCCGCCTTCTCCAACATGCTTTCACCAACGGTTCGACTCTCTGTATTTGTGAAACACGGAAGCAGCTCCACTACAGAATTGTCAGTGTGTATGGACACGGGTTCCTAATACAATCTGACAACCTGTTCCCCACATACCTGCGCTAAATCTCGGTACTTCGTAAATAGCTCACAAACTGCAAAGCTATCAGTGTTCTTTTGTTTCCACTTTATTATGACATTTCAACTAGTCACCGTTTCTCGCGTGGTAAACGCTGTAACAGCGTTAACCAGGACTGACGATTCGTTTTATCATCGTACCGTCTGTCGTTAATCGCTTAGCACACACTGCTTCGATAAGTTTTTGCCAATTACTTCCACTTATCTTATCCAACGCCATTCCTGGCCACGACGTCCCCATCGATGCCATAGTTGCAGTCAATGCGTGTTCTTAGTGAACGTCACCATCAATCTTCATTGAATTTGCTTTTTGCCTGTGACCCGGAAGCGAGAAATGAGTTCACTGACTCGCAGCCACACAGTTAAATCTTGCATCAAAATTCAGGAGAAACTGTTTCTGAACTGAAACTTCCTGGCAGATTAAAATTGTGTGCCGGAACCGAGACTCGAACCTTGGACCTTTGCCTTTCGCGGGCAAGCGCACTACCGACTGTGCTATCCCGACAAGACTCACGATGCCGCCTCACAACTCTACTTCCGCCAGTACCTTGCCTCCTACTTTCCAAACTTCACAGAAGCTCTCCTGCGAACCATGCAAGACTAGCACTCCTGGAAGTTTGTAAAGTAAGAGGCGAGGTACTGGCAGAAGTAAAGTTGTGAGGCGGCATCGTGTTTCGTGTCGGGATAGCACAGTCGGTAGTGCGCTTGCCCGCGAAAGGAAAAGGTCCCAGGTTCGAGTCCCGGTTCCGGCACACAATTTTAATCTGCCAGGAAGTTTCATATCAGCGCACACTCCGCTGCTGAGTGAAAGATTCATTCTGTTTCTGAACTGTTCAATAGTGTTGATGTTAGTATAGGCCAAGGTAAATCAATAAAAAATGTTGATATTTGTGTAGGACAAAATATATTAATACCCGCCTGATTAGCCGCGTGCCTTAAGGCGCCTCTTTCTGGGACGAGGAGGTATGCCGGCGCCTGCCCGGTGGATTAGCAACGCGGGTCGGAGTGCCAGCTTGGATGTCATTTGCAGGCGATTTTCCACATCCCACCCGGTGAATACAGGGCTGGTATCCAAATTTCGCCTCTGTACAAGACTCGCTGACTCGCTACATTTGTAGCCTAACACTACACGCAGACATTTTGGGTACACCATTTTCCTCCCAGGTGTAATGGGGTGGTGACAGACAGGCCTCCGGCCACCCCTTCAATTAACCATGCCAAACACACAATAAATTCCGATGGGGGATATAGAAAAGGAAATTAAGAAGAAAAAAAAATTCATAAAAAATGTTAGCTAAGTTGAATTCCAAACTCAACAGTCTAATTGCTGTCACTAATTTGGAAATAAAATTTAATAAACTATTAAATATCAAGTACATAAGATAGTTCTACCCAGTTATAGACAATGTTCTTTTTACGAAAAGGAAAAAACAGGCACCTTTCATTAACCCGCAAACGGAGAAAAAAAATGCTTGAGAAGGAAGATTTTCCCACTTGGCTTCAGACCATCGGTAAAATTCTTTTTTCCTGTATCATTTTTTGTTTGTACGGTACACTCACTGCGATCAAGACTTCTTGAATAGTTTGTTAACAGGAAGAAAATCCTGTGTATCAACACGTTCAAATGACAGTTATACTCAGAGGTGTAGATTATTTAATCTTCTGGGCGGATTTGAGGGGTTTCAGCTGTCTTCCCGGTGCGGTGGAGGGGGGGGGGGGGAGGCGGGGCGCTCAGTTTTCAAGTTCACCGAGGTTAGTATCGAAAATTTTCTGATTTTTCAAGCCGTTTCGACGTTTAAAATTGGTAAAAATAAAGCTCGAGGTGGGGGTGTGAGAGAGGGATTGCACGAGGGACAAACACTGCAGTTCGCGCGAACTGCATAATTTTTACCTGTTTAGCACTAGAAATTCCGGTTTATACATTATGTGCTCCTCGGTGTAGGTACTTAAGGTGTAGTTCTTTTGAGTATCTTGGAGCCTGGAAAAACTGAATTAGCACGCTACAAGACGACACTAAGTTACAAGCCAGAATTTTCAGTGTAAACCGAAAGAGTGCGTCTCGGTTGCACAGTGGTAGAGTGCCAGACTACACATCGAAAGGTCGCGGGTTCGCTCACCGCCAGGTTCTATGATTTTTATCTGTCACTTTCCACTTCTTTCACCTCTGGCAGTATTGCTCATTGCCTCACAACTTTAATTCTGCCAGGCGAGGTACTGGCAGAAGTAAAGTTGTGAGGTGGCATCATGTTTCGTGTCGGGATAGCACAGTCGGTAGTGCGCTTGCCCGCGAAAGGCAAAGGTCCCAGGTTCGAGTCCCGGTTCCGGCACACAATTTTAATCTGCCAGGAAGTTTCATATCAGCGCACACTCCGCTGCAGAGTGAAAGTTTCATTCTGGGAACCAAAGGTATGTTAAATTGTCACGTTGAAAGAAGACACGCTGCAGTTGCAATCGCGCGAAGCAACAACGGATGGTTAGGCAGGGCTGTTACGTGTGGGCTTCGCCGGTCGTAACAGGAGCCGGCGTGGAACGCGACACCACCGCCGCACTGTGGTCTATGCGGAGGTGTCGCGCAGCGCACACGCGCCCTCACAGCTTACGCACAACCACTTTAATCACAGCAACTCTTTGCTTTGAGTCAACCTCATCCTCAGTTTACAATGCGTGATCTTGTAATGAGTGTTATACCCGACCCATTGTCCCAGTAGATAAGTAGGCTACATTACTTACCGGCAGGTAAAAAGGTAAAGCAGTCACAATCCGAAGACTGGTTGGAGGTGGTGTGCCACTGCTTTCCTCCGATCTTTGAACTGACTTACCCTGCCATCCAGACGTTCAAATGTTTGTAAACCTAAGGGAGCCAACTGCTTAGGTCATAGATCCCTAGACTCACAAACTACTGAAACTAACTTATACTAAAACACACACACACTCCCACGCACACACACACACACACACACACACACACATATATATATATATATATATATATATATATATATATATATATATATATATATACACACGCGCGCGCGCGCGCTCACGCACGCACACACTCAAGGTCATACACCTTGCAGTCATGTGCCTAGTGTGAGATGCATTGTAAAATGAAATTGTAACAGAAGTAGTAGTTCAAAGATCAGAGTTTCCGTAAATAAGGGTCCAAACTACTAGGGACATCAGTCCCTAGACTTACTCACTACTTTAAACTAAGCTAACGTCCATTAAAGAGAACACACACAGCCATGCCGGATGGCGGAGGACTCAAACCAGCGGCAGGAGCGACCGGCCAATCCGTGACATGGCGCCTCAGACCAAACGGCCATTTCCGCACGGCCAGAAGAGTTGATAGATAAAATGAAACGTTCAGGAATCCCATGCAGACGATAATCTGTAAGCCTGATTAAACACAGTCAACACGTAACACAGGAATTAATTAATTTTTTTAATTTTTTCACTATTTCCACGACAGAATAGAAAGAGTGAGTCACGAGGAAACGAGCTTGGACTTGAAAGTGCGCGCATTACTGCTAAGATTTTTGAATTAATGCGACAGCGTAATTGCAGCGGAATAATGTACGCCTTTGTGAACAAGAGTGAATGGTGTGTGATCCAAATACAAACTAGATTTCTGCCTAGTATTACTGAGTGAAAGCTAATACTGTTGACAACAAATGATATTACAGAGATTATGCACTGGAAGGCCAAAGTCAGAATTCTCGGACTACTGAACAGTGGGTGACAAGAGATAATGCGAATCTACAACAGATGTTGCTCGAGCCTCCCGTTTCTGGGCCTGGACGTGAACTATTCAGTCTTATTAATCATAACTCATTAATCGAACACGAAATCCCCAGGATTTGCGATTGTACTCAGAAGCTCGAAATTTAGCGAGGATTTCAATGCGAGATGCCTACAACATTTATCACAACGAAATTCTTTCTCGTAATTTGACTGAAAATCCAAAGAGATTTTGGTCATATGTTAAATATACTCGGGGAAAGTCACAAACAATACCTTCACTACGTGATAGTAATGGCGATCCTGCCGATGACAGCGCTACTAAAGCAGAGTTACTAAACTTAGCTTTTAGAAACTCATTCACTAAAGAAGACGAAACCAATATTCCAGATTTCGAATTACGAACAGATGCCGTAATGAATAACATAGAAGTAGATATCATCGGAGTAGTGCAGCAACTAAAATCACTTAATAAGAACAAGTCTTCTGGTCCGGATTGTATACCCATTAGATTTCTATCTGATTATGCTGAAGCGATAGCTCCTTACTTAACAGTCATATACAACCGCTCTCTCATAGAAGGATCTGTACCAAAAGATTGGAAAGTTGCACAGGTCACACCTATATTCAAGAAAGGCAGTAGGAGTAACACACTAAACTACAGGCCTATTTCATTGACGTCAATTTGCAGCAGGGTTTTGGAACATATCCTGTATTCAAATATTATGAATTATCTCGAACAGAACGATCTATTGACCCAAGGTCAACACGGATTTAGAAAATATTGTTCATGCGAAACACAACTAGCTCTATATTCACACGAAGTGATGGGTGCTATCGACAAAGGTTCGCAAATCGATTCCGTATTTCTTGATTTCCAGAAAGCTTTTGACACCGTACCTCACAAACGGCTTTTAATCAAATTGCGTGGTTATGGTATATCGCCCCAAATTTGCAATTGGATAGGGGATTTCTTGTCAGAGAGGACACAGTTCGTGGTAATCGATGGTAAGGCATCGACTAAAACAGAGGTGATATCGGGCGTTCCACAAGGCAGTGTTATTGGTCCTCTGCTATTCCTTATTTACATAAACGATTTAGAGGAAAATCTAAGTAGCTCTCTTAGGTTGTTTGCAGATGACGCCGTCATTTACCGTCTAGTAAAATCATCTGAAGATCAAAACCAACTGCAGAACGATCTGAATAAGATATCAGTATGGTGTAAAAATTGGCAATTGACTCTAAATAATGAGAAGTGTGAAGTCGTCCACATGAGTACGAAAAGAAATCCGTTAAACTTTGTTTACAACACAAATCAATCAAATGTGAAGGCCGTTAACTCCACAAAATACCTAGGAATCACTATTACTTCAGACTTAAACTGGAAAGAACACGTAGATAATATCGTGGGCAAGGCGAACCAGAGACTGCGTTTTATTGGCAGAATCCTTAAAAGATGCAACAGAACTACTAAAGAAACTGCATACACTGCGCTTGTCCGTCCATTTTTGGAGTATTGCACCCCAGTGTGGGATCCTTATCAGGTGGGTTTGACGGAGGACATCGAGAGAGTCCAAAGAAGGGCAGCTCGTTTCGTATTGTCACGATACAGGGGAGACAGCGTTACGGAAATGATACAGGATCTGGGATGGGAATCATTGGAACAACGGCGCTTATCGCTGAGGCGTGGGTTACTTGCGAAACTCCAATGGCCAACATTCTCCTCCGAATGCGAAAATATATTGTTGACTCCCACTTACATAGGTAGAAATGATCATCAGAATAAAATAAGAGAAATTAGAGCTCGAACAGAGAGATTCAGGTGTTCCTTCTTCCCGCGCGCTATTCGAGAATGGAATGGGAGATAAATAGTATAATTGTGGTTCGATGAACCCTCTGCCAGGCACTTAAATGTGATTTGCAGAGTATCCCATGTAGATGTAGATGTAGATGTAAGTCTAATCTGTGTAATCAAAATGTATGTTTTGTTGAACTGCATGTTATAAACCTTAAAATTAAGTCCCACTCTGAATTAGCATAAATTTCTTTTCTACAAGCCATGAACTTAGGTCTTTAACTGCATTATTCGATGCTGATTCAGTATTTTATAAAACATCCTTCACTACGTCGTTGGTGCCATAAACAAACGTAAATAGTTTAGAATCGGTTATACGAGAAACATATTATTTATGAAAATAAGAAACCGCTGCTGTCCCAGAACTGAGCCCTGCTGCGGCACGCCCCCCTCCTCCCCTTCACTGTGACCCATTCGGACTGTATGTCCTAGCTGTTTGTAACACTTCAGAGAATCACCTTCTGCTGTCTGTTATTGAAGAAAGAGGTGGACCAGTTGTGAGGTACTCCCCTTATCCCATAATGATACAACTTTTGCAGTAATTGGGATCGAAAGAATCAAACGCCTTTGTTAAATAAAGGAAAAGGTTTATCATTTGCTGCCTTTTATTTAATCTATCCAGTGGCTCACACAGAAAAGAGAATATAACATTTTCCGTTATTAAACCACTTCTCAAATCAAACTATACATTTAACAGTAAATCATGTGAATTGATCAATTACCCTTGAATATACAGCCTTTCAAAACTTTAGCAAACACCGATCGTATAGAAATAGCTCGGAAGTGATGTAGCTCCATTCCAATGTGGAGAGTTGACACTGGTTGGTTGAAATTATGATCAGAAATATTTTAACAATATATAAAAACCAACAGTCGTAATAGTAATGATTTTATTAACTGGCAATCAGTTTCAGCACCTTATTAATGTCATCTTCAGGCCATAAGACATCCAAGTAGAAAATGTGATATAAATGGCTGAATTAAACTGTATTTACAGCTTTAATATGGACACATACAGTGTATGTGTTTGGGGCTCACGTGTCCATATGGACGCTATGAATCCAGTGTTAATTCAGCCATACAGATAATATTTTCTTCTTGGGTGTCTTGATGGTCTGAAGATGGCACTAATAACGTCCTTAAACTGGTTACCAGATTAAATCATTACTATTACGGCTGTTGATTTTTTAAATATATTTTAATGTATTTGTGGTCATAATTCGATAGTTGCCTACATTATTTCATTCTCCTTTTTTATAAAGTGGTTTCACTGTTGAGTTCTTTAATTGCTCAAGGAACTGACGATTCCGAAAGGAAAAAATACAAATATGACAAAGTAGTTCGCTAACACTTGCAGAACAGTACTTTAATAGTGTGACAGATACCTTGTCATATCTATGAGAGTCCTTAGTTTTTAGTGATTAAACAAGCTGATATTAACCCACTTCGATGGGATTTTAAATGTCTGTTAGCAGGGTTTTTTTTTCTTGTAATTTAACACCGGAACATGAAAAACACAGAAAAAGACTTTTCCGTTTTAGTCTTTTTTATTCGAATAAACATGTTACAAATGAAGTTTTCTACATTAAATAGTATTCTTATAATTATACTATAGTTTATGGTCGTTTGTGTGGCGCTAACTGCTAACTGCTTCTTCTATATTCAAAACGGTAGCTTTATTTCTGTATACGCCATTTGATCATGTCTGGAACACCCTCCCTCACCTGAAGACTCAGATTAGGTTTCACGTTTTCAAGTTTCGTTGGTCGTTCAATGTTATTTCAGCCGACCATGTTATAATATTTGTTACTGTACCCTTTGTACTTAGTTACACACCACAAATAGTAGTTAACTGAAATGTAGTCAGGTGACAGTTGCGCCACATGAGTTGCGAAAGATCACTCTGTCATTCTTTATTGTCGTACAATTTCAGATCTCTCACTTCAAAAGAGGGACCTGCAGAACGCATTAAGTATGTTTTTGAAACCTGAAATTAAGCAGTTTGACTGCTTATTACTTCTTTAGGTAAATCCAACGAAAGTTATCCAGCACACTCAACCAAAACCTGCGCAAATGGAAAGTGCAATTGATGTGCAGTTTTCGCAGGATGAGTTGGTACTCAGGGGCTCGTGCTGTTAGCCAATAAACAGATTTTAACAATTCATAGAAATTGTATTTATGTACTCTTTTTTAAAATGCAGCGAAGCCTATTGACACTATCAAACTAAAAGTAGTGTAAATTATAATGTCGGTGATGTTTATTTCAGGACTCTGGCCGGCCGCGGTGGCCGAGGAGACTGAGGCGCTCCAGTCACGGTCTGCACGGCCACTACGGTCGGGGGTTCGAATCCCCCCTCGGGCATGGATATTTGTGCCGTCCGTAGTTCATAAGTAGTTTGTAAGTTTAGGGACTGATGACCCCGTAGTTAAGTCCCATAAGCTATACAAACATTTGAACATTTGAACAGGACTCTGGTGCCATTCGTTTACGATGTATCGTATTAAGGAAAGTTCCCAGTAATAGGAGATTGAGAGTTATGGATCAGTTACTTGGTCACTGACCTCGTCACATCCTCTCCTTATGTCCTAACCCATTCATTGTCACCGCTACCCAACCCCCAACATGGCGTCCGGGGGAAACATGACTCCACCCCTGCACCCCAAGACAATGACGTTCTTCTTCAAACAAAGGATACCAGTAGGATGATTGACAGCTAACATAAAATTGCAATTACCAGCAAATCTCAGATACAGTACATTGAATTTAACTCCTCCGCCCCACTGAAGGACAAGTAGAAGCTGACATGACAGCCGCCATCAACATGTAATATTACTATTTAATGGATATGTCAAATAATAAATAAATAAAAAATAAAAATGACTGCCGCTATTGCCATTTTTCCCGACACCTCTCACTTGAGGAACCACCGAACCTGCCGCCACCGTCACTGCACCTAGACAACATATCACTTTGACCACCTGGACAGAACTTTTTTCGATCGCTTTGCTTAATTAAACAATTAACTACACCACCCCTTCACCGGACAACCGCACCTGAGATGCCACACTTGGGAGACCACTGCCTCCATTTTCGGAGGACATTCAAAATTATACTTTGAAATGTTGCATTTTACTCTCTTTCTATTGTCCATCACCCATTTCTTTCTTTTTTGTGTGAAAAACTTACAATTTTTGGCCATAGCTCTCCGCCCCATAGTAATTGTGCTGTTACTTATGATGTTAATTATGAATTCAAACACATGCAATCGATCTGGGAGCCACCTGTTGACAATCCTATGACTGTGGGCAGTTCAACCACCAGAGACTAAGAGATGTAAAGTACTCTCCCACCCCCTCTAAACGACCCGCAACAGTAGTACACTGGGAGAAATCCAAAGCAAGCTTTAACATGTTTTGCCTGGGCCTAAAGTGTTGTTTCTGTTTACACCTCCTCTATCCCTTCCCTCCCCATTCCACATGTATCACAAAGACAGATCAAAACATTCATCTCTCATTTAGTTACGTAAACAATCTTATCTCCCATTCGATAAACATTACTACATTCCCCCTCAAAAACATCGATGTCAACATTTTCATCAATCGCTGAAGAACTAATTTTATTTTTCCTCCAAGCAATCTCACGTACCTCAGTACATTAAACCAATTCTCTCGATAAAAGCAATAGATACCAAGGAAACAAATAATACGTGACAACAACAGGCAACACACTGGAGTAAAGGAAGATGTCGTCTTAAGAATGCCTCGCGGCCACGTGAATATAGTTCCAAGTCCAATGCGCCTGCATCGCTACCGGCCGAGGCATCTCACGTCTCTCTCTCTCTCTCTCTCTCTCTCTCTCTCTCTCATTGGAGCTAACACTTTTACCTGTTACTTACTATCCTCCCATTCTAACTTGAACATCAAGAGCCGCGGCATTGAGGCGCTATACTCCGATGCGCGAGGCCGTTCCCCGTCGGGGGTCCGAATGCCCCCTCGGACATGGATGTCTATGCTGTCTTTGATATAAGCTAGTTTATAAGTAGTTTGTAAGTTTAGGGACTGATGACCACGCAGTTAAGTCCCATAAGCTCAACAAACATTTGAACATTTATTGAACATCAAGATCATTCCTTTACCCAACTGATATCTACACTACCGGTCAAAAGTTTTCGATCAACTATGCACAAAACTAGATACTTTATTTCAATGTAGAAACACATCGTAAAAAAAAAAAAAAGAAAAAAAAAAAGAAAAAAAAATCCTCTCTCTAATTAAGTACAATACGTTTTATATTTTAGCCTCGTCAAAGTATCCAATCTTTGCCCTCCGAATGGCTGCACAAACTCTTGGCATTCTGGAAATAAAATTTTGTAGTTTTTGTGTAGCTATTGCAGTCCAACAGCTCTGTAAATTATTCCATAGCTCTTCAACATTAGTCGACCTCAGCTTTCGGACCTTTCTGTCAATTTCATCCCATAACAGGTCAACGGGATTTAAGTCTGGTAACTGACTTGGCCAAATCATTGTTTCCAGTTCCACACATTTCTCGTTTCTACTAACATATCCTCTACACAATTTAGAAGAATGTTTGGGGTCATTGTCCTGCTCCAGAACAAACCCACGACCAATAAGCTTCTTGCCGGATGCTACTGCATTGTTAATCAGTATCCTGTGATATCCTTTCTTCTTTAATGTTCCATTAATTCGCACTAGATCACCGACTTTATCACCCGCAAAACATCCCCAAACCATAACCGACCGTCACCATGCTTCACCGTAGGTGTCACACACTGACTCTTCATACGTTCTCCACGAAGTCGACGAACAAACATTCGACGATGGCTCCCAAATACTTTAAACTTCGATTCATCCGTGAATAACACCTTGGACCATTGCTGCACGCTCCAGTTGTTATGTTGCTGTGCCTGTTGCATCCGTTTCACCTTATTTTGTGTCCGTAATAAAGGTTTTTTGGACGCTATGCACCCCTTTAAACCTCGTAGCACTGTAGCACTGTTGAGACAGAGATTGGAGCAGCTCGCATATTATTGACTTTCTCGCTAATTTCAGGTGCCGTACGAGTCCCCTGACGTTTACTCTGTACACATATGAACTGATGTTACATTAGGTCTTCCATAAGGCGAAAAACTTGCATTGGGACTGGTTTGCTTGAACCGCTGCAATGTATACACCACTGTAGATTGGGCTACGCCAACTTTTATTGCTATTGTCCTACTAGAACAGCCTTCGTGAGGTAGAGCTTCAATTACAGCACATTTTTCAATTCCAGTCTCCTGCTTCCGTCCCATATGGAGGTAATATGGTACGCACCTGATCAGATACACAAACACAGTGTACTGAAAACTAATGTGAACTGCTTGCTACACAGACAGCTGAAGGAATGAGGCCTATTCGCATGGACACGACTTGGGTAAAGAGACGTCAGTGTTGTTGTGTTTACTCATCAGCGTCCCACCATACGGAGAACTGTCCTTACATGTTTATGCTTGTTTTAGTATCAGGCCAGGGCTATGATAGATTATTTAAAACTACCTCACTGTTTTAACCACAAATCCATAGTTGTGATAGGTGATCGAAAACTTTTGACCGGTAGTGTATCTTACCAATTCGCAAAAAGCAAGTGACCAGTAGACTGATATACGAGACGAAATATTTTCTTTTGTTCTTAATGATTCTTAGGAGCTCTCCTCTGAGATTAAACATAGATACACCCACTGCACACACACACTTTCAGGATTTGAAGGAGTGTATTGCTGGCAAGATTGTCTAAAGCTTCCTCCAAATCTAGAAAATCTAAAAACCTACTTTTGCCTGTCCTCAAACATATCTTCTAAGGTAAGTCGTATGGTGAGTAGTGTCTCGCGTGTTACTGCAGCTCTCCTATATGCAAACCGATCTTCCCCGAGGTCGGATTCCACGTTTTTCCATTCGTCTGTAAATAATTACTAATTAGTTACTACGAATGTACGCTTTCTTCTTTCGCTTTTAAGTGTTTTGTAGGACCATGATTTAATACAGAATAACATGAACGCGGGCGTATTGCGTTCGCTGTTTTCTCGTTGCTTTCTACATCTACATCTACATGGGATACTCTGCAAATCACATTTAAGTGCCTGGCAGAGGGTTCATCGAACCACAATTATACTATTTATCTCCCATTCCATTCTCGAATAGCGCGCGGGAAGAAAGAACACCTGAATCTCTCTGTTCGAGCTCTGATTTCTCGTATTTTATTCTGCTGATCATTCCTACCTATGTAAGTGGGAGTCAACAATATATTTTGGCATTCGGATGAGAATGTTGGTGATTGGAGTTTCGCAAGTAGCCCACGCCGCAGCGATAAGCGCCGTTGTTGTAGTGATTCCCATCCCAGATCCTGTATCATTTCCGTAACGCTGTCTCACCTATATCGTGACAATACAAAACGAGCTGCCCTTCTTTGGACTCTTTCGATGTCCTCCGTCAAACCCACCTGATAAGGATCCCACACTGGGGTGCAATACTCCAAAAATGGACGGACAAGCGCAGAGTATGCAGTTTCTTTAGTAGTTCTGTTGCATCTTTTAAGGGTTCTGCCAATAAAACGTAGTCTCTGGTTTGCCTTTCCCACGATATTATCTACGTGTTCTTTCCAGTTTAGGTCTGAAGTAATAGTAATTCCTAGGTATTTTGTGGAGTTAACGGCCTTCACATTTGATTGATTTATGTTGTAAACAAAGTTTAATGGATTTCTTTTCGTACTCATGTGGACGACTTCACACTTCTCCTTATTTAGAGCCAATTGCCAATTTTTACACCATACTGATATCTTATTCAGATCGTTCTGCAGTTGGTTTTGATCTTCAGATGATTTTACTAGACGGTAAATGACGGCGTCATCTGCAAACAACCTAAGAGAGCTACTTAGATTTTCCTCTAAATCGTTTATGTAAATAAGGAATAGCAGAGGACCAATAACACTACCCTGTGGAACGCCCGATATCACCTCTGTTTTAGTCGATGCCTTACCATCGATAACTACAAACTGTGTCCTCTCTGACAAGAAATCCCCTATCCAATCACAAATTTGGGGCGATATACCATAACCACGCAATTTGATTAAAAGCCGTTTGTGAGGTACGGCGTCAAAAGCTTTCTGGAAATCAAGAAATACGGAATCGATTTGCGAACCTTTGTCGATAGCACCCATCACTTCGTGTGAATAAAGAGTTAGTTGTGTTTCGCATGAACGATATTTTCTAAATCCGTGTTGACCTTGGGTCAATAGATCGTTCTGTTCGAGATAATTCATAATATTTGAATACAGGATATGTTCCAAAACCCTGCTGTAAATTCCAGATTGTTATAGCGGCTGTGAAGCAGCTGCACCCCCTGTGCGGTGAAAGCCGCAGCCGTCAGCAGGCGTGTTGATGAGATGTAAGGTGGCGCACACGCGGTATTAATTACACATTGGGATTCCCGAAGACGGCGGCGGTGCGCGCTGTTGACAGTGCGCGGCCGCCCTTGTGATGCTAATGGCGCGGCCCTTGTGTCGCGGCTTTTTGTGAGGGCTGCGCCCGGCTCGGGACGGCCCGTGTTTAGGGAGGGCCCGCCGGTCGCCGGACGCCGGGAACTGCGCATTGTCTGCCGGAACGAATGGTCCGATTAACGCCGTTTTCAATTCTCGCTGCGCACCGGGCGGTACTCGTAACCGGCTGTGACACTGTCGCCGTGCCGTGACCAATAAACACCCAGCCACGAAATTTGACACTCTTCTTCCGATAGATACATACTTCGTACTCTCTTGTTACAACCTCGTTATGTCACCTATAAAGGTACTCACAGAGTGATTGAGCTGTCTCTCAGATTGGAAGTCGACAGGGACGTATCGCCTCGATGCGTTGTTAAACACTGTGATGTCAGTCCGTCTCCATTTTAGTGATACCCAAAAATGTTTAAATGTTTGTGAAGCTAAGGGACCAGTTGGGCATCAGTCCCTAGGCTTACAAACTACTAAAACCACCTTATACCAAACACAACACACACACACACACACACACACACACACGCGCGCGCGCGCGCGCACACACGTACGCACGCACGCACGCACGCACGCCTGAGGGAGGACTCGAACCTCCGACGGGGAACAATCACTCACTCCGCAGAAAGACGCCTTAAAGCGCTCGGCCACTCCCGCGAGGTTTACTGACAGCCCTACAGTCTACTGCATAAGTACACCAGCTGAAAAATGCTCCTGCCGGAGCACAGAAAAGGCGAGTATGTTCTCCGACACAAAAGTGTGGAACCAGCTGCCTCATTCCGACTTTCTGACCAAACATTTTGGCATGCGTACATATTCGCGCACTTTTAGCGCATAACTTTGTAAATACGTTTGGCCAGTTAAGCCGTAATAGTCAGCAATGTCGTCTCACTGTCAGTGTCTATATGTCTCTGTCCGTTTGTTTGATGTCTCTCCCACTGTCGCTTTCTGTCTACGTCAAACTTTCAATGCCCTCATCCCTTTCCCTCGCGATTCCTCACCGCTGTCTGTTTCTGCCACTTTCAACGAAAATGTTCAAATGTTTGTTAAGCTTATGGAACTTAACTACGGGGTCATCAGTCCCTAAACTTACAAACTACTTATGAAGTAACTACAACTAAGGACGGCACAAATATCCATGCCCGAGGGATGATTCGAACCCCCAACCGTAGTGGCCGTGCAGACCGTGACTGGAGCGCCTCAGTCCCCTCGGCCACCGCGGTTGGCCACTTTCAACGTCTCTCTGCCCCAATGAAGTTGTCCCATTCACTTCCTGTCCTGTTGCCTCTATCCTTTCTTTCTCACTTATAGTCCGCTTTCAATGTCTTCAATCACGACTCTCTCCTTTACACATATACCCATGGGGGTGGTTTGCTTGGGGTTTGACCTGTAGACCGGAAAATTTTAGCACGGTACTGGGTATGGGAAAAATTGGACACCCGGAGACCCGCACGCTCATGCTTTATGTATGGTCTCCATTCGTCTCAGTTTCCCACTGTTTTCTCTTTTGCTCCAATTGCTACTATTTGCATATGTCTTAGTTTGTTGTTGCCTCTGTTTCTGATTTCCGGCATCTCGTTTCGCTTCCCGCTGCTGTTTTCATGCATATGCCTTTCTCCTTAACTGACACTTTCTCTGTTCCATCATATATGGCTCTCTCTGCCTATTGCACTGTCTGACCTACTCACATTTAGCCGAAAAAAGTGCGAATATGTTGGCATGCCAAAATTTTTGGTGAGGAAGTCGGTACGAGGATTGAGGCAGCTGGATTTACACTTTTGTCTCAGAGAACATATTCGCCTATTCTGTGCTCCGGCAGGAGCATTTTTCAGCTGGTTCCCGTCTTTTACCTGTTATATCAGAGTGTACTGCTTGTATAACATGAAATCAATGGTGAGTAAAATTTGGAAAGTATTTTATATACCTTGATAGATTTGTACAAACGCCAGTCCAAATTGACTATGTAGTCGTTTACTTTCTAAAAAGAGCTTCACACTCAGATGATTGCTAAACATGCTTAACTATTTCAAAGAACATTGTTAAACACTATAAGTATCGTTCCATAAAAAGCATGTAAATATTTTCTAGTCCAGGTGAGAATTTAGTTTTATATGATGTTGCAATTTCATGATAATTCAAGTCGTTCACGTTGATCCAACCATTGCGATGACGAATTTTGTACGTTCAGTGACCTGAAAGACGTGAATGTTGATGAAATATCAAGGGATTAATAATACTGCATCACATGTATATTACCTCACTATCAGAAATATCGTTTTCGAACCTATTACTGTCGCGTGCTCTCATTCACGGACCGATATATCAAGAACCACAAATCACTCTGCTCTAAACTTTAAATAAAATTTCGATATGTTATCTACGTTTCATACGCAGCTATGTGTAATCTAAAATCAACCATATGAGAAGTCTACACAGTGTGTTTTTACCTCTGCAAACTCTTTAAAAACGTTGCAATAGTTCACTGAACCGGATGATGCATATTAACTGTAAAGGAAACGAAAACAAAAATAACCTCTTCATCAACCGAAGATTTCAATCTTTAAGATGTACAAAAATCAAATTTTTTCGCCGAGTACCTTTTGTCAAATCGCATGGTAAGTTCCAGAGCTGTCCGAACGCCGTCTTTCAGCACAATACGCACTTTTTTCTAGCAAAATATCGCGGTTTTTCGGCCGTATCTTCCTAACGGACTAAGATTTACGAAAACTAAAAAAATGCCGTTTATAGGTAAATGTCTACAGGATGTATTGTAAATATTTGATCAATTTTCTATGGTTAGTTATTTAGATATTTGCGATTCACGGTGCTAAAACGGCAAAAAATCGGTTTTGTGATTTTGTGCAAAACAATGATAAATTTCGACCTCTAGATCTCGGTAACGGATAACGATATCGAAAAAATTTAAAAACGGCCCCGAGAAAATCATCATAAGAACATATGGTAAAAATTTCGAAGATTTGTAATGAATAGAAAGTATCGAAGTGACCATCCCCACAATTAGTTTTTTTGGTACCCAAAAATCATGTTTTTTCTTTTCATTTTCCCAGGAACCGCCCATGAATGGATGGTGCTTTTGTAAGCCGTTTAAAGCTCACCATAGACTACACGTCATGTACAAAAGCCAACAGATTTTCTTAATTTGGATGGGTTCCAGGGAGTGTGAAACTTTAAAAATTTTGACGATGTACTGTATGATAGCTATAGTACACCCAGTCTTCTAATATGTACACAAATGATTACAAGGCCAAGATCTACCCAGAACACTTTACCCCTTCACTCTTCACCTGAGATATTGGCCCCTAAAGAATCGCAAATTCGCACGCGCCGTTGGTAATGAAACCGCCGTGTTCCGTGTTATCTAGACACGTTTCGCCCTGTTCTATTTTAGGCACCATCAATGTATTCGTTATCTAGAAATTACATTTTTGTACACAGATGTAGTCTTAACAGATTACAAACAGTTCACCTCGTTTAAATGTAAATAAGGGCTGCTAACGCTTTATCTTTCCACCTGTTCTCCTGAAAATAAAGTGCAGGATCCCAAATACGACAAGTTGATTTCTGACGACGCTGTAATACGGAAATAACATTTATAATTTATCCTGGAGTATTTCGAAAGATAACGTCACAGTTCCGACTAACTGGTTGTTGTCATTATAAATTTACGCAAACTCAACAGCAAAAGCTGTGTACCACAAGATGAACGTTTCCTAAACACATATAGGTTATTAAAAAAGCCCCTCGGTTTGGAGGATATACATTGATAAAACTTTTCAACATAACCATATGAGAACCCGTTCCATTAAGTACAACACTGAATAAGTTAAATTGCTACAGTATAAGAATATGACTATAAGATACGATTGTGTTATATTGTGATTAACAAGGAAAAACAATATGCGCACTGAATCAATGTCACCTAGATACAGAAGGAAGGAAGCTTGGAGTTTTAACGTCCCGTCGACAGCGTGGTCATTAGAGGCGGAGCTTACGCTCGGGGTGTGTGTGTAAGGAAGTGGAAGGAAATCGGGCGTGCCCTTACAAAGAAACCATCGCGGCATTTGCCTGGAGTGAACTAGATACAAGGCCTGTGCGGCGCTTGCCAAGAGTAGTCATAACACAAGAAAACGATGTCTTACGTAGCGTTGTACTGACATTGGGAATACGTGCAAGTTCCACAGTGTGTTTCACAGTGTTCTTAATGTTATTTACGTGATTCACAGACAAATTTGTGTTGGTATAAGATATTTATGAAATATTTAGCAAGATATCTTACTCATATTGGAATCAGTCGATTTATATTAGGCATTTTGTCTCAAGCCAGCAAAAATCTGCACGGGGAATCACATAAATAACGTTAAGAACACTCTGAAACACATTGTGCAACGGGCACGTATTCCCAAACTCATCACAATGCTACGTAAGACAAACAGTTTGCTTGTGTTATGACTACTCTTGGCAGGCAGCGCACAGGCCTTGTATCTAGGTGGCGTTGACTGAATCCATCCCGAACGCGACCCGAAAGCTAGTTTCGGTCAAGCCGAAGATTCGTCTGAATTCTGGTCGAAACCGGAACTGAGTCCGAAATCCAATATTTTGGCAGAAACTACTGTCGATCCTTACTATATCTATAAATGTGAATGTCTGTTATGTGTACGTTTATCACGTCTGAACCACAAAACATAAAGAGCTAAAAATTTGTACAGTTACTAATGTCTACCCGGGGAAGGGTTTAGCCACGGTTTTATGGCGATCGGATAAATGTGAATGTCTGTTCAGTGTACGCTTATCACGTCCGAACGACAAGACACAGAGACTTAAATATTTGTACAGTTACTAATTTATACCTGAGGAAGGTTTTAGGCACGGTTTTATATCGATCTGATAGATATTTAGTAATTTGAAGAATATAACGCGAAATGCGTTGCATTGTTGCTTGGCGGTTGATGATGATAAAATGGTGGAGTATATTGGAATGAAAAGTTATCGGTGTATATAAAATTCTACGTGTGCGTGTGTTAATATTTCGCTCTGCAGAGAAAACTACAGAACACAAACGAATAGTCTGTGTGTAATTGTTGTCCGAAGTCTCCTGTTGTACACCATAGCAGTTCCATGCCGATAACTGTAAGGGGGTGGAAGATATGGTGGTTGCAAGTCGTCAAATTATAAAAAGTTCGGTCTGAAGGCCAGCGATGACGTTTGCGACTCTATAGCAAGGAGCTTACATACAGAGAAACGTGATGCTACAGACCATATCTTTGGTCTGTGCGTGCTACAATGTCTTCAGCTCTTTCTCTGTAAGGATAAGCATACGAATAAGGGAATATAATCGACCAAATCGCGAGCGGAGCCGCGGGTTTAAGCTTGTGTAGCAAGGAATTAAAGTTCAGGTTGAAGAATTAAGAACATTGCGTTTTGCCGAGGACACAGTAATTCTGTCAGATACAGCAAAGGACCTGGAAGAGCAATTGAACGGAATGGACAGTGTGCTGAAAGGTGCATATAAGATGAACATTACCAAGAGTAAAACTAAGGTAATGGAGTGCAGTGTAAGAAAATAAGGTGATGCTGAAGGAATTAGATTAGGTAACGAAGCAATAAAGGAGGTAGATGAGTTTTGTTACTTGGGCAGTAAAATAACAAATTATGGTCGCAGTACAGAGGATATAAAATGCAGAATGGCAATGGGTTGAAAAGCATTCTTGAAAAAGAGAAATTTGTTAACATCGAATATTGATTTAAGCCTAAGGAAGTCCTTTCTGAAGGCATTTGTATGGAGTGTTGCCTTGTATGGGAGTGAGACATGGACGAAAAACAGTGCGGACAGGAAGAGGATTGAGGCTTTTGAAATATGGTGCTACAGAAGAATGCTGAAGATTAGGTGGGTGGATCGCATAACTGATGAGGAGGTACTGAACAGAATTGGGGAGAAAAGAAATTTCTGGCATACCTTGACTAAAAGAAGGGATAGATTGGTAGGACACATTCTTAGACATCAAGGAATTGTGAATTTAGCGTTGGAGGGAAGTGTGTGGGGTAAAAACCGCAGAGGAAGACCAAGAGAGGGATACAGTAAGCAGATTCAGATAGATATAGGTTGTCGTTCTTATGTGGAGTTGAAGAGGCTTGCTCAGGAGAGGGTATTGTGGAGAGCCGCATCAAACCAGTCTCCGGACTGAAGACCACAACAACTACAGCAACAAATGTAACGCCGCGGTGGAGTAGCCGAGCGGTCTAAAGCACCTCGCTGCAGAGCGCGCGGTTGCTCGCCGTGAAGGATAGAGTCCTCCCTGGGGCATGGATGTGTGTGTTTGTACGTAAGCTAGTTTACCTAGGGTTAAGTAGTTTGTAAGCTACGGACTGATAACCACGCAGTTTGGTCCGATAGATTTACAGACAATAAATGTAACGGGGAAAATTATGAGACCTGAAAGTGGGAGGATCTGTGCAGTAACAAGAACAGTGCCTAGCCGTTGAAGAGTCATTATCGATTTTACAAAGTTACTCTTATATTTGTCGAAATTGGGTCGTTCGACCGGAACAAAAGACGCATATCCGTGTTGCACGGATGGACGCGAGCTTAATTATCGCTGCGGTACCGGAAACGGGCGAGCGGTGCGAGCAGGAGCGAGCGTTTTGTGCGCGGCGTTATTGGCGGCGTTTCTGGAGACGGTTAGAGAGGGGCGGCCCGGCAGGAAGGCGGCGGCGCCGCGCGACCCTCGGGCCCGCCGGGGTCCGGCGCTGATTAGTGTGGCGCGCGCTCACACACACACACACACACTTGCAACATGGCGGCGGCTGGCGTGACGGGGGGCGGGCGGCGGGCGGCGGGCCGGCGGCTGCCAGGGTATTGCCTGGCCGCGGGGGACTGCGAGGCGCGGCGCGGCGCTGAGCGGCGCGGGGGGCGCGGGGCGGGGGCCGGACCGCGGGCGGCGGCGGCGGCGCAACTTCCGTGGAGGAGAGAGGCCGCGAGGAACAGCGCCAGCCGCCAGCCGCCGACAACATGGCCGCCCGGCTGCGAGCTGATAGCCGGCACTCTTAGCGCGCCGGCGCTCACTTTGGCCACCACACTTCTTTGCCAGATCCAGTTGTATACGACGCATCAGGAGGCGCGGTCGTGAAAGTGATTAACACGCACTGTCGACGCGAGGTTGGCGCCCTTCCAACGGGGGATAGCGATCGGTATCTGGCGGATGCGACTTTACACTATCTACATCTACATCGATACTCTGCAAATCACATTCAAGCGCCTGGCAGGGGGTTCATTAACCACCTTCATAACTTTTCTCTGCCGTTCCATTCTCTAATAGCGCGCGGGAAGAAAGATTACCTAAATCGTCCCGTTTCCGATCTGCCTTCTCTTATTTTATTGGGATGGTCATGTCTCCCTAAGTAGGTAGGTGCTAGCACATTTAAGTGCCTGGCAAAGGGTTCATTACCACCTTCATAACTTTTCTCTACTGTTCCATTCTCTAATAGCGTGCGGGAAGAAAGAACACCTAAATCGTTCCGTTTTCGATCTGATTTCTATAATTTTTATTGGGACGGTCATGTCTCCCTAAGTAGGTGGGTGCTAGCAAAATATTTTCACATTCAGAACTAGAAGTCGGTGGTTGAAACTTCGCAAACAGATCACGCCGCAATGAATAACGTCTTTCTTTTAACGATTTCCACACCAATTCGTGCAACATTTCCGTGATGCTTCCCCCCCCCGTAACGTGATAAAACAAAACGAGCTGCCCTTCTCTGAACCTCCTCAATGTCTTCCGTCAGTCGCACCTGGTGAGGGTCCCACAAGGGGCAACAGTACTCCAGGAATGGACGCACAAGTGTGATGTAGGCAGTCTCTTTGGTGGAGCTGGTGCATCTTCGAAGCGTTCTGCCGATGAAACGTAACCTTTGGTTCGCCTTCCCCACAATATTTTCTATGTGTTCACTCCAGTCAAAGTTGCTCGTAATTGTAACTCCTAGGTATTTGGTAGAATCTACGACCTTAAAGTTTGACTGATTTATCGCGTAATTGAAGTTCAGCGGATTTCTTTTAGTGGTTATGTGTATTACTTCACACTTTTCTTTATTTAGTGTCAATTGCCAATTTTCGCACCATGCAGAAATTTTGTATAAATCGCTTTGCAGTTGCTTTTGATCCTCAATTGACTTCACTAACCGATAAACGACAGCATCATCCGCGAACATCTAAGGGAGCTATTCAGATTGTCTCCTAAATAAACACGAGGAAGAGTAGGGTACCTATAACGCTTCCCTGTGGAACGCCAGATATCACTTCTGTTTTACTCGATGACTTACCGTCAATTTCAACGAACTGTGTTCTTTTTGATAGGAAATCGTGAATCCAACCGCATAATTGGGGAGATATTCCATAAGCAAGCAATTTCATAAGATGCCGCTTGTGGGGTACAGTGTCGAAAGCCTTCCGGAAATCCAGAAATATGGAATCGATTTGAGATCCCTTGTCGATGACATTTAACACTTCATGTGAATAAAGGGCAAGCTGTGTTTTGCAAGAGCGATACTTTCTGAATCCGTGTTTACTACTGGTTAATAGGTCGTTCTCTTCGAGGTAGTTCATTATATTCGAACAAAGTATATGCTGCAAATCGACGTCAATGACATAGGCCTGTAATTTTGGGGATCACTCCTATTGCCTTTCTTGAATTTTGGAGTCACTTGGGCAACTTTCCAGTCTTTTGGTACGGATCTTTCGCTGAGTGATCGGTTGTAAATTATAGCTAAGTACAGAGCTATTGCATCAGCATACTCTGAGGGGAATCTAGTTGGTATACAATTTAGCCCGGAAGATTTATTTTTGTTTAGTGACTTAAGTTGTTTTACTACTCCAGGAACATCTACCTCTATGTTTCGCATGCTGGCAGCTGTTCTTGGATTGAATACTGAAGTGTTCACTTCGTCTTCTTTGGTGAGCGAATTTCGGAAAGCTGTGTTTAGTAATTCTGCCTTAGCAGTACTATCATCGGTAGTATTACCATTGCTATCGCTATGCTATGTGCTAAAAGTATCCGGACACCCCCAAACATACGTTTATCATATTAGATGCGTTTTGCTGCCAGGCACTCCGTATCAATGACCTCATTAATCACATCGTAAAGGCCCCTCCCTACGCACGTTCCGATTTGTCGGGACTAATTTATCGGTGATCCGATAAATTGTACGTGTGGAGGTGCTTCCCGACCAGCTCCTGCAATCGTCTGCTGTCTGCACATCGAACACGCGTAAACCAAATCAGTTCGACAAACAAGACACCACAACACGAAGGCGCTGCAATCGCTGCATGCAGTTGGTCGGAACGTGTGTAGGCTGCTACGAATTTGGTTGGTTTGTTGGTCAGTTGGTAGATCGGACGATAAATCGGAGCTTGTGAAGGGGCCTTGAAGAGGGCAGTTCCGCCGAACTCACGGATTTCGAACGTCGTTAGGTGATTGGGTGTCATTTGTGTCAGAACTCCGTACGCGAGATTTCCAAACTCCTAAACATCCCTAGCCCCGCTGTTTCAGCCGTGATTGTGAAAAGGCAACGTCAAGGGACACGTAAGGCATGAAAGCGTACAGGCCGACCTCGTCGGACAACGCCGACAGTTGAAAGAGGGTTGCACGACGTATTAGGCAGGCATCTATCCAGAGAATAACTCAGGAATTCCAAACTATAAAATGTTCAAATGTTTGTATAGCTTATGGGACTTAGCTACGGGGTCAACTT
This sequence comes from Locusta migratoria, assembly GCA_026315105.1. Lineage (NCBI taxonomy): Eukaryota > Metazoa > Arthropoda > Insecta > Orthoptera > Acrididae > Locusta > Locusta migratoria. The sequence continues at coordinate 141,024,038 of CM048747.1, read as the reverse complement.
ACAAACTACTTATTAACAAGCTAACATTAAGGACGGCACAAATATCCAAGCCCGAGGAGGGATTCGAATCCCCGACCGTAGTGGCCGTGCAGACCGTGACTGACGCGCCGCAGTACCCTCGGCCACTGCGGCCGGCCCAAACTACATAAGGATCCACTCCAAGTACTATGACAGTTAGGCAGGAGTTGACAAAAACTTCGATTTCATGGTCTAGCGACTGCCCATAAGGCCAATTCACACTATCCGTCACGTCACGTCACCATCCGTCAGAATATTCCACAATGTATTTCTAATGGCGGCATTCACACTGTCCGTAACCGCACCGTCATCATCACGTCTCGTCAAGCTTCCTCGGGAGAAATGTTTTGACGGAAAGGTCGTCTGCTGACATCGAAAATTAACCTATTTTCGTGTCGTGATTGTCATGTTGTAGTCGACGATTACACGGTTTACACGCAAATGTGTCTTATTAACCTTTATTTTATTATTATACTTTGTTTTAGCGGTAAATTCCAAATGTTTCTTAACGACTTAAATATTTTTCTCAATTGAGTGTTCTCCTAGAAGCGAGGTCGGATATGTGAAACAGAAAAATGGTTTTTGTTTCGTAATATTATAACAGAAAAGACTGACGCAAATTGTTTATTTGATTAAAATTATAATTTGATGACGCAACTTTCATTAAATAACATTTTAAATAAAAATTCAACGCTAATGAAGGGAAAAAAATCAGTTGTCTACGACAATATTGAAAATGTCAGCTGGCAAATCGTAAAGGATAAAGTAAACAAGCTCTATTCATGCTCTTATAAATATTGTTTGATGTGTTCGTTTTAAAAAGTTGTTTCACTTACCAGCACTTTACCACACTAAGTTGACCTAAAACATACATTGTAAAGTTTTCTTTAGTTGTCAATGATATTTAGCATTGATGTTTTCTCAATTCCAGTATTAAATATGACTTTCTACATAACAGATCGCCACTCATAACCTCACTATCAACATCGGGTATTGGAGTAAGCGAATTTACGTGACGGACAGTGTGAATACAACTTGATGTGACGGTGCCGTGACGTGACGGACAGTGTGAATTGGCCTTAAGATAAACTTCAGGCAGGTCAATAACAAACGACGCCTCGCTTAGTGTAAGGAGGGTAAAATTTGTACTATTGAACACTGGAAAAACGTTGTGTGGAGTGATGAATCACGGTACACAATGTAGCGATCCAATTCCAGGGTGAGGGTGAACGTTATCTGCCAGCGAATGTAGTGCCAACAGTTAAATTCGGAAGCGGTGATGTTACGATGTGGTCATGCATTTCATGGAGAGGAGGGGGGGGGGGCTTGCATTTCTTGTTGTTTTGCGTGGCACTATCACAGCACAGGCCTATATTGATGTTTTAAGCACCTTCTTGCTTTCCACTGTTGAAGAGCAATTCGGGGATGGCTATTGCGTCTTTTCAATGCAGTCGAGCACCAGTTGAAAATGCACGGCCTGTGACAGACTGGTTACACGACAATAACATCACTGTAATGGACTGGTCTGCACAGAGTACTGACTTGAATCCTATAGAACACCTTTGGGATGTTTTTGAACGTCGACTTCGTGCCAGGCCTCACCGACCTACATCGATACCTCTCCTCAGTGCAGCACTCCGTGAAGAATCGGCTGTCGTTCCCCAAGAAATCTTCCCGCACCTGACTGAACGTTTGCCTGCGAAAGTGCAAGCTGTTATGAAGACTAAGGGCCGGCCGCGGTGGCCGAGGGAACTGAGGCGCTCCAGTCACGGTCTGCACGGCCACTACGGTCGGGGGTTCGAATCCCCCCTCGGGCATGGATATTTGTGCCGTCCTTAGTCTTAGTTAGTTCATAAGTAGTTTGTAAGTTTAGGAACTGATGACCCCGAAGCTCTACAAACATTTGAACAAGACTAAGGGTGAGCCAACGCCATATCGAATTACAGAATTACCGATGAAGGACGCCACGAACTTGTAACTCGTTTTCAGCCTGTTGTCCCGATACATTGATCACATTGTGTGTATTGCTGCAGTGGTGTAGGAATTCGACTTCACACTGGGTAGTCCTTGGTGTCAGAGTGGTACAGTGCCAGACTATGAATCCAAAGCTTGTGGGTTCGAGCCTCGCTCACTTCAGGAATTTTTATCGTTCACGTTTCAGTCGGCCTGAGCGCTGACGTGTCACGTCCTACCGATTCGGCCCGTAGTTGACTGGCTGGCTGTTCGCTTTGAGACTGTGGACTGTGCCCCAGTCAACTACGCGATCACGGCCTACTCCGTGTGGCGTGACATAACAGCCTAAAGACCTTCTCTTCAGGCGGTGTCGTTTGTACTGTGGTTCGTAATCCAAGTTAAACTGTAGCTCCTCCTATAACTGGCTGGGTCAGTCAGTTCAATGATAGGAGGTAGCCAACGTCATAGCACGTCCAAACAGTACCATTCATAGTAAAGCACTATGGTTTTGGAATAAATCATCGGATTATTCACTGCTTTACCTTTGACAGGGTGTGTAAATTGTTGAATGAAGGCATAATAATTCACCACAGACGAACTACAAAGCGTACAAGTATCCTAAGTGACAATGACCGGCGAAAGCTAAGATGGATCATTATCTGTGGTAAGAAGAGGGCAACACTGTAACAAATCAGTAATCAATTCAACACGGAATGTGCTAGACACGTTTCCCGTGGGTAAGAACATAGGTTCGCTGGGTTGTGGGAGTACATGGGTACCACTGTTAACACATCGCCCGGCACCAACACCTGCATTTGCGCCTTTCACCAGGACACTGGAACAAAAATATACAGAGATGTATGGTGAGTAAAGAACCACAAATACAACGACATGTGGTATTAAGACACAATAAAATAAATATCCCACTGATGATGTTGTGACGCCAGCGAAATATGTTTGGGAAAAACTAAAAACAATCGTGTTTGCTCAAGGCAGGTCATACCTAAAAAGCAATAGACGTTGTTTATCTTAAACTGTAGACATAGTCAATTTTTTTATATTCCCATCCTTAAGGGTGTGAAATGGGGTGAATGGTTTTTTGAAAATACGTTGCTATTAAGGCAATTTTTAGGCACGAAATACAAAACGTTTGATTTAGATTTTTGATTGGAATTTTAAAAACACGTATTTCGATATTTTTGGAAATTCAACTATTAAGCGAGTGAAATAAGGTAAAATCTTTTAAGGGTGCTGCTAAGGCTATTTAGATGCTAGAAATATGAAACTTTATATTTGGAACCATGGTTAGAATTTAAAAAAATATATTTCGTTATGTTTTGAATTCTGTCATTAATGGTGTAATAGGGGGTGGCAAGTTGTATCGAAATACTTGATTAGGAAAGCATTTTTAAAACTAAATCTATGAAAATTTATATTTAGAAGTAGAAAGAACCAATGCAGACCATCCAGTCTACGCGTGCGAAGCAGCGGAATTAAGCTAGTACACTATAAAACTGGAATCGATAGGACCGTAATTTGCACCGAATTAACGGAAGGCAGCGACTTGATTGGAGAATTGTTTTAATGAAAGTAATAAACCAGTAACCAGAGACAGCTGCAACACATGATGAACCGTTTGGAGGAAATGGGAAGAAAATGCGGCATGGAAATCAATATAGAAAAATCAAAAGTGATGAGAATATCAAAACGTGAGAAACCCTTGAAGATAATTGTTGACAATCGGGAACTGGTAAATGTGAATCAGTTCAAGTAGCTGGGATGTTTTATCACAAAGGATGCCAACTGCACCAACGAAATCCGAGCAAGAATCGCCGTGGCAAAAGCTGCTTTCAACAAGAAGAGGACTCTGCTGACCAGCAAGTTGAGTTTGGCATTAAGGAAGAAACTGGTAAAGTGCTACATTTGGAGCATTGCACTGTATGGAGTAGAGACGTGGACCATGAGAAAGAAGGAGAAAAAATACTTAGACAGCTTCGAAATGTGGTGTTGGAGGAGAATGGAAAAGATCAAATGGACAGATCGCATGAGAAATGATGATATACTGATAGAGTAGGAGAGAAGAGAAGTATTCTGCATACAATTCTACAGAGAAAGGCCAACTGGATTGGACACATACTTAGACACGAGGGACTCCTACGCGATATCATCGAAGGAAAAATAAGAGGAAACACAGGACGAGGAAGGAGGAGGATTCAACATCTGGACGACATGAAAGATGGAAGGAGATACAACAGACTGAAGGAAGAAGCTGAAGACAGGGAACAATGGATTCAGAAATTCTCCGTACGAAGACACGGACCTGCCACTAGGCAGAATACCTTATAATATAATGAGCAGTGTCATGGCACAAATGAGTGTATGTCTCACCGAAGACGGCGCTGATTCCCCGGTAACATGGTATGGCCCAGTTTTCTATCGCTTTATGAAGATGAGGCAAGATGTGGGCAGATAGGGACGGTCGATAGGCCTCGGGTGGCGCGGCGCGGCGGCCAGCGCCGCGTGTGAAGCCGCTAGCGCTAGCCGCTCCTCCGCGTCCGCTCCTTCCCTCGTCCGCAACTAGCGGGCCGCGCGGAATTACCGGGGGGAGGATCTTGTTATAAGCGAGCCGGCCGGGGACGCCGCCCTATTAATAATTTACCCGCGGGTCACTGAAAGGCCGGCCCCGCCGAGCGCCAACATTTTTCCCTACAAGTCGGCGACGGCCGCGCTAGGTGGCCAGCACAGTCACAACCGGTCCGCCCCCACGCGGCCTCCTGCCGCCCCGACGACCTGCGACCGTCAGAATTCAGAAAAAAAAAAAAAAAAAAAAAAAAGTGTGTTGTGTTGTTGTTGTGCTCTTTTCTTCGAAGACTAGTTGGATGCAGTTCTCCAAGTGACCCTGATTAGATTAGATTAAATTAATACTTGAAACTTCCTGGCAGATTAAAATTGTGTGCCGGAACCGGGACTCGAACCTGGGACCTTTGCCTTTCGCGGGCAAGCGCACTACCGACTGTGCTATCCCGACACGACTCACGATGCCGCCTCACAACTTTACTTCCGCCAGTACCTCGCCTCCTACTTTCCAAACTTCACAGAAGCTCTCCTGCGAACCATGCAAGACTAGCACTCCTGGAAGAAAGGATATGGTGGAGACATGACTTAGCCACAGCCTAAGGAATGTTTCCAGAATGAAACTTTCACTCTGCAGCGAAGTGTGTCTCCACCATATCCTTTCTTCCAGGAGTGCTAGGCTTGCATGGTTCGCAGGAGAGCTTCTGCGAAGTTTGGAAAGTAGGAGGCGAGGTACTGGCGGAAGTAAAGTTGTGAGGCGGCATCGTGAGTCGTGTCGGGATAGCACAGTCGGTAGTGCGCTTGCCCGCGAAAGGCAAAGGTCCCACGTTCGAGTCCCGGTTCCGGCACGCAATTTTAATCTGCCAGGAAGTTTCATATCAGCGCTCACTCCGCTGCAGAGTGAAAGTTTCATTCTGGAAACATCCTTTAGGCTGTGGCTAAGCCATGTGTCCACCATATCCTTTCTCCCAGGAGTGCTAGTCTTGCATGGTTCGCAGGAGAGCTTCTGTGAAGTTTGGAAAGTAGGAGGCGAGGTACTGGCGGAAGTAAAGTTGCGAGGCGGCATCGTGAGTCGTGTCGGGATAGCACAGCCAGTAGTGCGCTTGCCCGCGAAAGGCAAAGGTCCCAGGTTCGAGTCCCGGTTCCGGCACACAATTTTAATCTGACAGGAAGTTTCATATCAGCGCACACTCCGCTGCAGAGTGAAAATTTGTTTCTAGATTAATACTTGTTCCATAGATTATATATACGACATTTCGTAATGGTGTGGAACGTGTCGATATAGTAAATGTTGTCTACACGTAACAATCAATATTTAAGGATTTTTTATTACATTTTTTGTTTTAATTTTTTTAAGCTTCATCTAAAAATTCATCTACATTGTAGTAGGAGTTGCCATTCAGAAATTCCTTTAATTTCTTTTTAAATACTAGTTGGCTATCTGTCAGACTTTTGATGTTACTTGGCAAGTGACCAAAGACTTTTGTGGCAGCATAATTCGCCCCTTTCTGAGCCAAAGTTAGATTTAACCTTGAATAGTGAATATCATCCTTTCTCCTAGTGTTGTAGTTGTGCACACTGCTATTACTTTTGAATTGGGTCGAATTGTTAATAACAAATTTCACGAGTGAATATATGTATTGTGAAGCTACAGTGAAGATCCCTAGGTCCCTAAATAAATGTCTGCATGATGCTCTTGGGTGGCCTCCAGCAATTATTCTGATTACACGCTTTTGTGCCATGAATATTTGTTTACTCAATGTTGAATTGCCCCAGAATATGATCCCATATGAAAGCAATGAATGAAAATAGGCGTAGTAAGCTAATTTACTGATATGTATATCACCTAATTTTGCAATGACTCTGATAGCATAAGTAGTTGAACTCAAACGTTTCAGGAGATCTTCAATGTGTTTCAACCAATTCAGTCCCTCGTCAATGCAAACACCTAAAAATTTTGAATACCCTACCTTAGCTACTGATTTATGTTCAAAGTCTAAATTTATTAATGGTGTCATGCCGTTCACTGTATGAAACCGTATATACTGGGTTTTATTAATGTTTAATGAGAGTCCATTTGCAGAGAACCACTTAATAACTTTCTGAAAGATATAATTTACAAATTCATCAGTTAATTCCTGTTTGTCAGGTGTGATAGCTATACTTGTATCATCTGCAAAAAGTACTAGCTTAGCATCTTTGTGAATTTAGAATGGCAAGTCGTTAATATAGATTAAGAACAGCAAGGGACCCAAGATCGAACCTTGTGAGACCCCATTTTTGATAACTCCACAGTTAGAGGAATTAAGTGTTTCATCTACATCATGTGAACTGCTTATTTCAACTTTCTGCACTCTTCCGGTTAAACCAGTTGTTTACTGTCCCACTTATACCACAATACTTAAGCTTATCTAGAAGAATCCTATGATTTACACAATATTGAGAGATCACAAAAAATCCCAACTGGTGATGTCCGGTTATTCAAAGCATTTAATATTTCATCAGTGAAGGTATATATAGTATTTTCAGTTTAAAAGCTGTTTTGAATACCAAACTGACATTTTGTTAAAACTTTATTTTTACTAATATGTGAACCAACTAGAGAATACATAACTTTAAAAAAATGATAAGGCTGTCAGAAGTGGATGTGGCGGTAGTTGTTGACATCGGACGTATCCCCTTTTTTATGCAAAAGTTTAACGATAGCATATTTCAGTCTATCCGGGAAAATACCCTGCTTTAAAGAGCTATTAAAAATATGACTGAGAATCCTACTTATCTCCTGGGAACAAGTTTTTAATACCCTGCTGGAAATGCTATCAATTCTATATGACCGTTTACTGTTGAGAGAGTTTATTATTTTCCTAATTTCTGAAGGAGAAGTGGGTTCCAGCCTCTTGATATCCGAATAATGAGATTACTGTATTTATCTCTTGGTCTGCCTCTGTCTTTATTACCCTCCCTCTCAAGCAGATAATTTCAGGCATGAAAAACAGTCAGCTGAGAATAAAAATAATAGAAATGTGACTAATAATAAATCATGGAACTATGCCGAAAACATCGTACTCTGACACCATTCAGCTGAAGTAATGACTCTACATACTGGCCCCCTTTTTTTTATCAAGGTGAACCTTACTTGTTCAGTCATAGCTATTTCTACGGAACACATATAGATTACAAATACAGACATGTGTCGAATGGTGCAATCAACATCCTATTCATCATCATCATTAGAGACTGATTATGCCTTTCAGCGTTCAGTCTGGAGCATAGTTCCCCTAATAAAATTTCTCCATGATTCCCTATTCAATGCAAACATTGATGCTTCGTCTTATGTTACACCTTTTACTTCAAAATCATTCTTTACTGAATCAAAGTACCTTCTCCTTGGTCTACCACGACTCCTCTTACCGTCCGCTGCCGAGCCCATGAGTTTCTTAGGTAATTTTGCTTTTCCCGTGCGTGTAACATGACCCCACCATCTCAGCGTGTTCTCTCTAACTGCTTCATCTATGGTGTTCATTCCCAGTTTTTCTTTGATTTCCTCATTATGGACTCTCTCCTGTCATTGTTCCCATCTATTAGTACCTGCAATCGTCCTTGCTACTTTCATGTCTGTGACCTCAACCTTATGAATTACGTAACTTGTATCCACCCATCTTTCACTCCCATACTACAAAGTTGGTAGAAAAATATAGCACTGCACCGCTGACTTAGTCTTGGTACTGAATTTCTTCCTGCAGAAGAGAGTAGATCTTAGCTGAGCACTCACTGCATTAGCTTCGCTGCACCTTGATTGAAGTTCTTTCACTATGTTGCCATCCTGTGTGAAAATATATCCTAGGTACTTGAAACTATCTGTTCTAACTTTGTTCCTCCTATTTGGCACTCAATCAGTTGAAATCTCTTTCCCACAGACTTCACTTAAGTTTTGGTGATGCTGATCTTCATATTATAACCCTTACACCTCTGATCGAGCTCTGAAATATTAAATTGCAACCTTTCAATCGAATCTGTCAAGACAACTCAGTCATCTGCTTATTTTGTTTTCGCCTATTTTAATCCAGCCCTGCCAGTCTACTGTTTTCAACATATGATCCATGAATTGTATAAACAACAGTGGTGACAGGTTAGAGCCTTGTCTTACCCCTGAAACTACCTTGCACCATGAATTTAATTTTCCGTCTACTCTAACTGCTGCCCGACGGTCTAAGCCTTTCCCAGATCTATAAAACATACTATTAATAATAAAAATGAGACAGTTTTATTTTTTCTTACTTCCTTTTTAAGCTAGTGAAATAAATCGAAAACCCAATAACAATACCACTTTGTTGTGTTTACAATAACGTTTTTCTACGCCAACGGCAATGGCGTATATGAGAAGGGAATGGTCAGGGAGCCGCGAAATAATGAATGTGAAGGGAAAAACAATACTGTTTCTGAATTACTTTAATGATTTATGCGTGAATGCATCGTCGTGGTAGACAGTCGAACGTCGTGGTATGATTTAATTTCAAGAAAACAAAAGTTTGATCGCAGGAAAGTAAAAGGGGCTTGAGCGCAAATTATTCTCTGAATATGAGCATCAAAACTGATACAAAATATGATGGGGCGTCTACTTAAAATTACTGACCTTTATATTAATATTGCCCCCCCCCCCCCCGCTCCAATTCCCGAAAATATATATTCACCAGTGGCCACCGCACATGTCGCAGTCTCAGCTTCAGCGTTTGAACTCGAGTCATGAAGTAAGCACGTTCATTGCAATGTGAGGGCGCTAGGAACGCGTAATTGGCGCGTTGACGTCGGAATGACGGTGCTTAAATAACAGCTGGAGCTGTGATGATGAAAATGAGACTTTGAAATACACATTGTCAGAGAGAGACGCTACTGAAAAAACAAAATAATTATTATTGTTATTATCATTTTTTTCGTTTTCGATGATTCTGACTATCTTGAGAAGGAAGGAAAAGAGATTATGATGTAGCGTTCCGCCGATATCGAGGTCATTACGAACCGTGTACATGTTGGGATTGCTTTAACGATGGAGAACGGAAACGAACACGCCGTTTGAGAGGAACTATTCCGTCATTTGCCTGGAGTGATTTAGGAAACTCACGAAAATCCTAAATGCGTATGGCCGGACCTAGGTTTGATCCTTCGTCTTGCAGGGTGCGAGTCCAGTTTCACCGGTCGAGTTTTACAAATAGTAATACTACGCGTACCATGAAACCCTTAATACTTCATCTTTCTGTTGATAAAACAATGACGATTTGAATACTGGTAATCAGCAAATGGTAATTTGCAAAATCGAAGCTGCAGAAGCAGTCCTAACATTGCTAACAAAAGAGTCGTTAGATAGAAACTACACATTAAGTTTACAACTTCAGCTCTGAGAAAGTCTCCTTAGAAGTCTGGTCATTAGCCTTATGTATAAGATATAGGAATTACCGTTAGCTGTACTATTTATCAGTGACACATGAAAATTTGTGTCGAACTGAGATTCTAACGCGGGTTTACCGTTTTGCGCTAGCGTTCGCCTTAACCATTACGCTATCCGTACTCCCCTGGAAGCCCGGTCCAAATTTGGGTATGCCACACTGTCTGCTGACGTTGGTGGTATTACATTTCATTATGTAATTTCAGCAAAGGGAGAAACGTTTATTACGAATGAATTCTTGACAACTGTAGTCGCCTCACAGTCGTTCGTTTAGACATGCATGCATATTTACGTTAAAGACTTGGTTCGGTTTTTGGGATTCCATAGTGATAACATATACTGTGTGGTCGTGACTCCTGCGATGCGGCTTACAGTCTCTAGAGTAATAGTCGGCATTTAGCTATTCCACGTATCGCTGACACAGTGCTTGCAGCAGTGCACACTTACCGTTGATTGTTTTGGACGGGTGTTAGTATTTACGTGAAAGACTTGGTTCGGTTATTGGGATTCCATAGTGATAAGATATACTGTGTGGTCGTGTCTCCTGCGATGCGGCTTAGTCTCTAGAGGAATGGTCGGCATTGAGCTATTCCACGTATTGCTGACACAGTGCTTGCAGCAGTGTGCACTTACTGTTGATTGTTTTGGACGGGTTTTAGTATTTACATGAAAGACTTGGTTCTGTTATTGGGATTCCATAGCGATAACATATGTCTCCTGTGATGCGGCTTACAGTCTCTAGAGGAATGGTCGGCATTGAGCGACTCCACGAAACGCTGACACAGTGCTTGCAGCAGTGCACACTTACCGTTGATTGTTTTGGACGGGTGTTAGTATTTACGTGAAAGACTTGGTTCGGTTATTGGGATTCCATAATGATAACGTATACTGTATGGTGGTGTCTCCTGCGAATCGGCTTACAGTATCTAGAGGAATGGTCAGCATTGAGCGACTCTACGCAACCCTGACACAGTGCTTGCAGCAGTGCACACTTACCGTTGATTGTTTTGGACGGGTGTTAGTATTTACATGAAAGACTTGGTTCGGTTATTGGGATTTCATAGTGATAACATATATTGTGTGGTGGTGTCTCCTGCGATGCGGCTTAGTCTCTAGAGGAACGGTCGGCATTGAGCGACTCCACCAAATGCTGACACACTGTTTGCAGCAGTGCACACTTACTGTTGAGTTTTTGGACGGGTGTTAGTATTTACGTGAAAGACTTGGTTCGGTTATTGGGATTCCATAGTGATAACATATACTGTGTGGTGGTGTCTCCTGCGATGCGGCTTACAGTCTCTAGAGGAATGGTCGGCATTGAGCGACTCCACGAATGCTGACACAGTGCTTGTAGCAGTGCACACTTACTGTTGATTATTTTGGATGGATTTTAGTATCTACGTGAAAGACTTGGTTCGGTTATTGGGATTCCATAGTGATAACATATACTGTGTGGTTGTGTATCCTGCGATTCAGCTTACAGTCTCTAGAGTAATTGTCGGCATTGAACAACTCCACGTATTGCTGATACAGTGCTTGCAGCAGTGCACACTTACAGTTGATTTTTTGGACGGGTGTTAGTATTTACGTGAAAGACTTGGTTCGGTTATTGGGATTCCATTGTGATAACATATACTGTGTGGTGGTGTCTCCTGCGATGCGGCTTACAGTCTCTAGAGGAATGGTCGGCATTGAGCGACTCCACGAAATGCTGACACAGTGCTTGTAGCAATGCACACTTACTGTTGATTATTTTGGATGGATTTTAATATTTACGTGAAAGACTTGGTTCGGTTATTGGGATTCCATAGTGATAACATATACTGTGTGGTTGTGTATCCTGCGATTCAGCTTACAGTCTCTACAGTAATTGTCGGCATTGAACGACTCCACGTATTGCTGATACAGTGCTTGCAGCAGTGCACACTTACAGTTGATTGTTTTGGACAGGTGTTAGTATTTAGGTGAAAGACTTGATTCGGTTATTGGGATTCCATAGTGATATTGTGTGGTCGTGTCTCTTGCGATGCGGCTTACAGTCTCTAGAGGAATGGTCGGCATTGAGTGACTCCATGAAATGCTGACACAGAGCTTGCAGCAGTGCACACTTACCATTGATGGTTTTGGACGAGTCTTAGTACTTACGTGAAAGACTTGATTCGGTTATTGGGATTCCATAGTGATAACATATACTGTGTGGTCGTGTGTCCTGCGATGCGGCTTACAGTCTCTAGAGGAACGGTCGGCATTGAGCGACTCCACGAAACGCTGACACAGTGTTTCCAGCAGTGCACACTTACTGTTGATTGTTTTGGACGGGTGTTAGTATTTACGTGAAAGACTTGGTTCGTTTATTGGGATTCCATAGTGATAACATATACTGTGTAGTCGTGACTCCTGTGATGCGGCTTACAGTCTTTAGAGGAATGGTCGGCATTGAGCGACTCCACGAAACGCTGACACAGTGCTTGCAGCAGTGCACACTTACTGTTGATTGTTTTTTACGGGTCTTAGTATTTACGTGAAAGATTTGGTTGGGTTATTGGAATTCCATAGTGATAACATGTACTGTGTGGTCGTGACTCCTGCCATGCGGCGTACAGTCTCTAGACTAACGGTTAGCATTGAGCGACTCCACGAAACACTGACGAGAGCTTGCAGCAGTGCTCACTTACCGTTGATTGTTGTGGACAGGTATTAGTATTTAGGTGAAAGACTTGTTTCGGTTATTGGGATTCCATAGTGATAACATATACTGTGTGGTCGTGTCTCCTGCGATGTGACTTACAGTGTTTGGAGGAATGGTCGGCATTGAGCACCTCCATGAAACCCTGACACAGTGCTTGCAGCAGTGCGCACTTACCATTGATTGTTTTGGACGGGTGTTAGTATTTAGGTGAAAGATTTGGTTTAGTTATTGGGTTTCCATAGTGATAACATATACTGTGTGGTCGTGTGTCCTGCGATGTGACTTACAGTCTCTAGAGGAATGGTCGGTATTGACCGACTCCACGAAACGCTGACACAGTGCTTGCAGCAGTGCACACTTACTGTTGATTGTTTTGTACGGGAATTAGTATTTACGTGAAAGATTTGGTTCGGTTATTGGAATTCCATAGTGATAACATGTACTGTGTGGTCGTGACTCCGGCCATGTGGCATACAGTCTCTAGACGAACGGTTAGCATTTAGCGACTCCACGAAACACTGACGAGCGCTACAGCAGTGCTCACTTACCGTTGATTGTTGTGGACAGGTGTTAGTATTTAGGTGAAAGACTTGTTTCGGTTATTGGGATTCCATAGTGATAACATATACTGTGTGGTCGTGTCTCCTGCGATGTGACTTACAGTCTCTAGAGGAATGGTCGGTATTGACCGACTCCACAAAACGCTGACACAGTGCTTGCAGCAGTGCACACTTACCGTTGATTGTTTTGGACGGGTGTTAGTATTTACGTGAAAGACTTGATTCGGTTATTGGGATTCCATAGTGATAATAGATACTGTATTGTCATGACTCCTGTGATGCGGCTTACAGTCTTTAGAGGAATGGTCGGCATTGAGCGACTCTACGAAATGCTGACACAGTGCTTTCAGCAGTGCACACTTACTTTTGATTGTTTTGTATGGGTCTTAGTATTTACGTGAAAGATTTGGTTCGGTTATTGGAATTCCATAGTGATAACATGTACTGTGTGGTCGTGACTCCTGCCATGCGGCGTACAGTCTCTAGACGAACGGTTAGCATTGAGCGACTCCACGAAACACTGACGAGCGCTTGCAGCAGTGCTCACTTACCGTTGATTGATGTGGACAGGTGTTAGTATTTAGGTGAAAGACTTGTTTCGGTTATTGGGATTCCATAGTGATAACATATACTGTGTGGTCATGTCTCCTGCGATGTGACTTACAGTGTCTAGAGGAATGGTTGGCATTGAGCACCTCCATGCAACCCTGACACAGTGCTTGCAGCAGTGCGCACTTACCGTTGATTGTTTTGGACGGGTGTTAGTATTTAGGTGAAAGATTTGGTTTGGTTATTGGGATTCCACAGTGATAACATATACTGTGTGGTCGTGTCTCCTGCGATGTGACTTCCAGTGTCTAGAGGAATGGTCGGCATTGAGCACCTCCATGCAACCCTGACACAGTGCTTGCAGCAGTGCGCACTTACCGTTGATTGTTTTGGACGGGTGTTAGTATTTACGTGAAAGACTTGGTTCGGTTATTGGGATTCCATAGTGATAATATATACTGTGTGGTCGTATCTCCTGCGATGCGGCTTACAGTCTCTAGAGGAATGGTCAGCATTGAGCGACTCCAGGAAATGCTGACACAGTGTTTTGCAGCAGTGCACACTTACCGTTGATTGTTTTGGATGGATTTTAGTATTACGTGAAAGACTTGGTTCGGTTATTGGGATTCCATAGTGATAACATATACTGTGTGGTCGTGTGTCCTGCGATTCAGCTTACAGTCTCTAGAGTAATGGTCGGCATTGAGCGACTCCAGGAAATGCTGACACAGTGCTTGCAGCAGTCCAGACTTACTGTTGATTGTTGTGGACAGGTGTTAGTATTTAGGTGAAAGACTTGGTTTGATTATTGGGTTTCCATAGTGATAACATATACTGTGTGGTCGTGTCTCCTGCGATGTGACTTACAGTCTCTAGAGGAATGGTCGGTATTGACCGACTCCACGAAACGCTGACACAGTGCTTGCAGCAGTGCACACTTACCGTTGATTGTTTTGGATGGGTGTTAGTATTTACGTGAAAGACTTGGTTCGGTTATTGGGATTCCATAGTGATAATATATACTGTGTGGTCGTATCTCCTGCGATGCGGCTTACAGTCTCTAGAGGAATGGTCGGCATTGAGCGACTCCAGGAAATGCTGACAGAGTGCTTGCAGCAGTGCACACTTACCGTTGATTGTTTTGGATGGATTTTAGTATTTACGTGAAAGACTTGGTTCGGTTATTGGGATTCCATAGTGATAACATATACTGTGTGGTCGTGTGTCCTGCGATGTGGCTTACAGTCTCTAGAGGAATGGTCGGCATTGAGGGACTCCAGGAAATGCGGACACAGTGCTTGCAGCAGTGCACACTTACCGTTGATTGTTTTGGATGGATTTTAGTATTTACGTGAAAGACTTGGTTCGGTTATTGGGATTCCATAGTGATAACATATACTGTGTGGTCGTGTCTCCTGCGATGCGGCTTACAGTCTCTAGAGGAACGGTCGGCATTGAGCGACTCCAGGAAATGCTGACACAGTGCTTGCAGTAGTGCACACTTACCGTTGATTGTTTTGGATGGATTTTAGTATTTACGTGAAAGACTTGGTTTGGTTATTGGGATTCCATAGTGATAACATATACTGTGTGGTGGTGTCTCCTGCGATGCGGCTTACAGACTCTAGAGGAACGGTCGGCATTGAGCGACTCCACGAAACGCTGACACAGTGCTTGTAGCAGTGCTCACTTACCGTTGATTGTTATGGACGGGTGTCAGAAATGTAATATTTGGCAACGTGTACGCTTAGTGAGGCGGTCGGCAGAGAGCGAGGGCTGCGGAGCACGCGACACGGCCGGCCGCCGCCTGCACAGATAGCCGCCCCCGCGATGCGCGCGCCGATAGGAGGGGGCCGCGCACAATGTGAGCAATTACTTACCGCGCCAACGCGCCGCGCTGCTCATTAGCCCGGCCGCAGCCCGGGGAATTCCTTTCCTGCAGCCTTGGGCCGCGGGTCGCGCTCGCCGGCCGCCTCGCGCGGCCTCGCCGCGGCGCTGGCTGCGCGCCGCCGCCACCGCGCACACTTCTACATCTGCATCTACATCTACAACCGTACTCCGCAAGCGGATGGTACCTTGAGTACCACTATCGATTTTCCCTCCTATTCCAGTCACGTATTGTTCGCCGAAAGAAGAATTGTCGGTATGCCTCTGTGTGGGCTCTAATCTCTCTGATTTTATCCCCGCGGTCTCTTCGCGAGATATACGTGGGAGGGAGCAATATACTGCTAGACTCCTCGGTAATGGTATGTTCTCGAAACTTCGACAAAAGCCCGTACCGAGCGACACAGCGTCTCTCCTTCAGAGTCTTCCACTGGAGTTTATCGTTCATCTCCGTAACGCTTTCACGATTACCAAATGATCCTGTAACGAAGGGCGCTGCTCTCCGTTGGATCTTCTCTACCTCCTCTATCAATCCCACCTAGTACGGATCCCACACCGGTGAGCAGTATTTACGCTGTGAGCGAACACGTGTACTGTAACCTACTTCTTTTGTTTTCGGACTGCATTTCCGTAGTATTCTTCCAATGAATCTAAGTCTGGCATCTGCTGTACCGACGATTGATTTTATATGGTCGTTCCATTTTAAATCTCTCCTAATGACTACTCCCAGATACTTTATGGAATTAACTGCTTCCAGTTGCTGCCCTGCTGTAGTGTAGTTAGTTCAACAAACGCGACGGGTAGCACTGTGCCTGTGTGAGTACAAACGAGGACGAAGCCTGGAAACATCACTGGCGTCGAGCGTGGAATAATATTTCCGATCCTAATGACAGGTCATACCCAACTGCGCCCTTGAACGCTGTACTAAACGAAACTACGATATACAGGTTTTATTACAATTCATGATAGACTCTTCTAGTACAGGGGCGGATCCAGGAAGGTTTGCTGTTGGGGGCTGAAAGTATTATCATCGTCAGCTAAATTCAGGCTTAGTAGGTCGCGGGTCCCAGGTATTTTATCTGTCACTTTCCACTTCTTTCACTTCTAGCAGTATTGCTCATACCGAGTAGCACCCTGGTTCGGAACCCACGTTAAACTTTAGTTCCCCCTATAGCTGGCTGGGTAAGTCAGTTCGAAGGTCGGAGGACGGCAACGGCATACCACCTCCAAAGAGGACCATGTCTAGTAAAGCACTGTGGTGTTCAAACCAATCTTCGAATTGTTGACTGCTTTACCTTTAGAAAGACTCTAGCACCGGCCACCCCTTTTTACGCCAAGCACAATCGTACAGTAGTCTCACAGTTTTAAACACTCAGTGCAGTGATAGCAAGCTAGCAAAAAAAAAAAAAAAAAAAGCTTATATGGGGGGAAGGGGGGCACGATTCTTCGCCCTCTCCCCTTGAATCCGCCTAAGCTACTAGAGCCTGCTGAGGGAACTTAGATCAAAATTCAAAATGTTCAAATGTTTGTAAATCTATGGGACCAAACCGCGTGGTCATCAGTCCGTAGCCTACAAGCTAATTAAACCTAGGTAAACTAACAACACACACACCCATGCCCCAGGAAGGACTCGAACCTCCACGGCGAGCAACCGCGCGCTCCGCAGCGAGACGCTTTAGACCGCTCGGCTACTCCACCGCGGCGATCAAGCTTTACATTGAAGTCCGGAAATACCACCCAATGACACTATAAGCACTTCTTTACCTTCAATCTATTGAAACAAATCAATTATACTTGAATCTCTTTGCTTTCCCTAGTTTGAGATGACGTAATATGGACCGAAACAAGGATACAGACCACTAAACATTGGTTCTAAAATTAATACCTTAAAAGCTGAGAGCAGTTACTCTTCGAATATATGCAATAGGTACCGAACTATATGAGTCGCTCGAAGACTACGTAAGTGATAGAACCCAGTACATTGTCGTCGATGTATCAGAAGCTAGGGTATCGTCAGGAGTGCTCCAGAGAAGTGTGATAGGGCAACTATTACTTTCTATTTATGGAAATGTATCTATATAAATGATCTCGCGGACAGAATGAGTTACCGAGCGAAGTGTCGCAGTGATTAACACACTGGACTCGCATTCGGAAGGGCGGTGGTTCAGATCCACCTCCTGCTATCCAGATTTAGTTTTCCGTGATTTCCCTAAATCACTCCAGGTAAATGCCAGGATGGTTCCTTTGAAAGGACACGGCCGAATTCATCCCCCCTCCCAATCCTTCCCCAAAAATCCAAGCTTAAGCTTCGTCTCTAATGACAAAACTGTCGACGGGACGTTAAACCCTAAGCTTCCTAAGCAGAGTGAGTTGCAATCTGCGGCTGTTTGCTGATGATACTGTGTTGTAAGGGAAGATGTCGTCTTTGAATGACTTTACTAGTATGCAGGATGAGTGGTGTGAGGAATGGCAACTAGCTCGAAATGTAGAAAAATGTAAGGTGATGCAGATGAGTGGGAGAAACAATCCCGTAATGTTCGAATACAACATTGGTAGCGTGCTGATTGACAGAGTCGCGTCAATTAAATATCTAGGCGTGACGCTGTGCAGCGATGTGAAATGGAACGAGCATATAACGACAGTCAAGGGGAAGTCTGAGGGAAGAATTCGATTTATTTCGAGAATTTTGGGAAGATGTGATTCGTCAGTAGGTAGACCGCATACAAAACGCTCGTGCGACCCCGTCTTGAGTATTGCTCAAGTGTATGGGGACCCCACCAGATCGGTTTAAACAGTGTTTGGGATCCACACCAGATCCGTTTAAAGGAAGACATAGAAGCAATTCAAAGACGGGCGTTTAGGTTTCTTACTGATAGGTTTCATCGATGCAGAAGTTTGACATGCTTCGGAAATTCAAAATCTCTGCGGAAATAGTAGACTTACTGTACATTCTTTTCCCGTGTTCAGACACTTGCTTTTGGGATGATAATTTGCAAAAGGGTATCCCCTCCTCCAAGCAAACCTTTCTGTCGAGGAGAAATTAAAGCCTTCTTCCTTCGTCCAACATAGAGAATTACCCTTCTTCGAAGGGTTGGATATAGTACATAGTACAAATAGAGACGGAAAGGTAGGTAACTGTCTTATCGATAACGTTTTTGTTATGCGAAAGTACATTTCGAATTCAAAGCTTCATCGTCATGGTTTCATTATTATACAACATCGTTTATCGCGATGTCAGCATTCAAGAAAAGGAAGTCTGTGTCGTTTTTCCGCATGACGTCTCACTGCAATAACTCAAACATGTTTCCTACACTCTTATATCTGTAATGTGTCCCAAAAAGACATCCACAAAGTTTGGACACAGACCCCTTACACAAAAAAAAGGTCTAGCAAACATGAGCTCTAAAATGCATGAGTGAAGAGTTGTGAGTACTTATTCACCTCACATACTATAAAACACGTCTCTCCTATTGCAACCTCTTCGCTTTCCATATTTTGTCAGCAACTACTGTGGACCAAACGAACCGACAAGTATCTAGTAAACGTTAGCTTTAAGACGCATTGCTTAAAAGTTATAAGCACTTGACCAGTAGAAGCGCTGTCTTACACGCTATGTAAGATTAATTGCTCACAGCTCTTATAATACGAGGAAGTAATATGGAGCAATACAAGTATAAAATGTCCAATAAACCGGACTGTCTTCGACATTATCGGAGAACAACATGTGGTTATACCTCATTAAAGTATATATTTTAGGAACCATGTTGGCTTAGCTCTTTAGGTAGGCTTTCTGGACTTTAGAGATCGTGTTTACCAGACTATTTTTCTTTAAGGAAGCTGTCCCCAAAGTTTCTCGGTGTCTATTTTTGGATATCTTGCATATACACAACTCAGTTTGTCGTAACAGATGAAGTCCTGGGAATGAAGTGTGACTTCGAAATATTTATTGATGAAGTGTAAACGCTACTGAATAGAGAGAAGACTAATTTATTATTCCTCTACTCCGTTTCCGTTAAGAATATCCCTTGTAGAAAACACTAAAAAAGATGATTTTGGTACAATGTCTCGTCAACGGCGACATCACTATACATGGGGCAGCTACTTCGGGATGGAGGAGTACAGGAGGCGAAGCCAGTCACACCAAAGAAATGTATAGATGATGATAATTCTATGGGGCCAAGGTATTATGATCATCCGTCTTTAGACTTAAAACTACTTTAACTTATACTAAGGACAACGCACACACCCGTGCCCGAGGAAGCAATCGAATCTTCAACGGAAGCGGCCTTGCAATGCATAACGTGGCGCTCCAGATCGCACGACCATTCCCGGCGACACGGTCATACCATTTCGAAGCAACAGTCCTAGAGGGATATAAAGAAACCGCGGAAAACTTACACTTCTATGGTCGGACAGGACTTTTAAATGCTTTTCTCAGAAATGCGAGTCCAGTGTCTTATCGTTAGACCATTTCTTTCTGTTCAGGCGGCGAGTCTGGTAGTAAGGTAGCAAGACATAGCTCAATTTACGTGTTTTGTTGGCTGCAGATAAATAAAAAAACTGCATAATTTCACGGTTGTCACCTATTACATTGCACTGTGAAGAAATTCGCTGGCCGCGGTGGCCGAGGGGACTGAGGCGCTCCAGTCACGGTCTGCACGGCCACTACGGTCGGGGGTTCGAATCCCCCTCGGGCATGGATATTTGTGCCGTGCTTAGGATTAGCTAGTTCAGGCGGAGGTACTGGCGGAAGTACAGTTGTGGACGGCATCGTGAGTCGTGTCGGGATAGCACAGTCGGTAGTGCGCTTGCCCGCGAAAGGCAAAGGTGCCAGGTTCAAGTCCCGGTTCCGGCACGCAATTTTAATCGGCCAGGAAGTTTCATATTAGCGCACACTCCGCTGCAGAGTGAAGTTTCATTCTAGTTCATAAGTAGTTTGTAAGTTTAGGGACTGATGACCACATAGTTAAGTCCGATAAGCTATACAAAAATGTGAATATGTGTGTGTGTGAATTTCACATGCATACTAGTTGCAGTATGCTGTTTTGCCTGGCGGCCGACCGCTTTATTACACAGACTCGATACGCGCGAGTGAGATTTACTAGCTCCCCCCCGCCGGCGGTGGAGAAGCACGCTCGGTTGCCGCCGGTCTTTGGCAGCACGTCAGCGTTACTCTTTCATTAGAATTTCATTTTCCGATATTATGGATCGGAACACGGAAGGCGGCCGCGAGGCGCGGCGCGGCGCGGCGCGCAGGCGGCGGGCGGCAGCTGGCGCGTAGGCGTGGCGCGGCCGCGTCCTTTGTTCGGCTGCGCCACGCGGCCGGCGCGGTCGGCGCCGCGCCGGGTATTTTCCGCGCGGGACCCGCGAGGGGGGAGGGGGGGGGGCGGCGCCGGCCGGCCAGCCGCGGCGCGCCGGAAGTTGCCGCTAGCAACGCGGCGAGCGGCAGCGGCGAGGCGAGCGGCGAGCGCCAGTTTTTGTGCCGCCGCGCTACAAAGGCTGGCGCCAGCCCACGCGCTCGCGCCCTCCCGCTGGCGCGGCCGCCGGAGACAGAAAAAAAAAAAAAAACGTCCAAGTCGAATTTGGTTATCGACCCGCGCGGGGGCGCAGCTTTCCTGGCGGGGCCGCCGCCGCTCGCGCCACCCTCGGGGTACCACCCGTTCTTTTATCGCGGCCGACTGCCGTCTTCTGTTTTTCATTCGCTTCTGTCGCTGTTCTACGCGATAATTATTAAAAACCAAATTCATCTTTCTGAAATCTTCCGACAACGTGTAAATTGAGCTCTGTGTTACTGTTTACAGCCGAACTCGTTGTCTGAATCGAGAGTGTGGTGGTGTAGTGATACAAGATACTACTGAAACTTTTATCCATTGTGTAGGAACCTGCGACTGTTTATTGAAATAGGTTTCAGAAATTAACATGCGACAGCTGCTCCTGCTACTACATAGGGCAAACAGGAAGAAGTTTTAATATCCGATACAAAGAACATACAGACGCACTCCGTTTAAACAACTTACAAAAATCCTCATTTGCTGCCCACCTTGCAGAAAACAAACATTCCATTACAGGCATAAATACCAACCTCAATATACTACACTCTGTAGACAAGGGACTAAAAATGGATCTGCTTGAACAATTAGAGATTTTCATCCACAAATATAAATCACCACACACAATTCTTAATGAACAGACAGAACTAGCAAATACCTCATTCTTCCAGTATTTTGGAGACTCTTTAAAATTGAATAATTAGACAATCATTCACAAATAACCCCCCCCCCCAATTACACACACACACACACACACACACACACACACAACACCAAAAAGTCTCCTTGCACTTACACTCTTTCTTTCGTCTTCTTCTACTTCATCCCACTCCACCCACCCCTTACACCACCACCCACACTACTCCCGACCAAAGCCCAAAATTTTTTGAAATTTTCGAATCAATGAATAACACACAAATTCAAATGTCTTATATGCCACCTAAAACAACACATGTGACGCATGTAAACAGATATAATAGTAATCACAAAATCAATACTCCTAATATTAATGTAACTATCATTCTGAAATCATATTATATACATATGTTAACTTTGAATACAACTTTTGATCTTATGTAATCTAAATTGGCATCATATGTATATTCTATAATAAGATAAACTTTTATTAGTCTTTGGTTTCACATAGTTCTTATCTTGTGTATAAACATACTCTTTGGTTTGTTTACAAGCTGAAAGTTGTGCTAGTGGCTATAAAGTCGTAATGTGTGTGAAATATTTATTAATTTTACCACCTAAAAGTCGTGGGATTTGTTGTGGCGTGATGATGGAAAGGGAGTGTTCTGATATCCTATCAATAAGCGGACCAAATATGGACAAACTACATGTAAAGCGCATAACTGTAAGTAATGTCTTGAAGACAAACTTATATTGTAATTATTAAGTATAGCCTACCAAAATTAGTGTTTACCATTTTCTCGTTTTCTGCCCTACCACAGATTCAAATATAACTTGTAATAATTGTATACCATCTGAAGATGAGCTGCTAGGCAGCTTGAAACCGGTAATGGTCTAAATAAATCTTCATTAAGAAGAAACAAAAGGCGACTGGTTGCAGTAATTTCTGAAACCTATTACAAGATACTACTATTTGGCCACGATAACTTGACGATTTTGTTAGTGCTGCCACAAGCGGAGAAAATCGACCCCAGTTGAAAGTTACTCTTTTATTTACAAGCGCTGCCAAGAATGGCCCTTCACGCGAAGAATTAATGTACACATTGTTAGGGTAACGGTTCCAGCACTGCAGCAAGCAGCCGATGCTGCCTTCCGTTCGTGCAAGACAAGCTCCCAGCAACCACCGCGCGAATCGTCAAGTTATCGTGGCCAAATAGTAGACTCGCATTCCCGAGAAAAGCATTTCAAATCCCAATACGACCATCCACATGCACGTTTTCTGTAGTTTCTGTAAATCTCTCGAGGACAGTTGCTTCGCCATGGTATCACCAGCTTCCTTTGCCGCGGCGGAATAGCCTTGCGCGCTTTGGCGCCGTGCTACCGGTGCACGCCGCCGATCCACGTCGGAGGTTGAGTCCTCCCTCGGGAATGGGTGTTTGTGGTATTCTTAGGATAGTTAGTTTAAGTGGATGTAAGTTTAGCGACCGATAACCACTGCAGTTTAACTCCCATAACTTTACAAACATTTGAACCAACTTCCTTCCCTGTACTTCTACATTTCAAAATCGCTGCTCCATCTGTAATGATCTCGTCGTTGACGGGACCTTGACCCTAATCAACTTCTTTAATGGCAGCCATAGTACTTATTCCTGGCAAAACCGACCAGTCGAATAAAAGTTTATAATAAAATCCTTCTTCTGGCGATTCAATAGGCGATTAAGCTCATGGGACTGAACTGCGGGTTCATCAGTCCCTAAACTTACAAACTACTTATAAACTAACTTATACTAAAGACAACACAAACACACATGCCCGAAGGAGGATTCGAACCCCCGACGGCGAACAGCCTCGCACATCGTAGTATAGCGCCTCAATGCGCTCGGCCGCTCCGCCGCGGCCCGCCGATCCACGTCGGAGATTCGAGTCCTCCCTTGGAAATCGGTGTTGTGGTATTCTTAGGATAAGTTAATTTAAGAAGTTTGTAAGTTTAGGGACCGATAACCACTGCAGTTAGATCCCATAACATTTGAACCAACTTCCTTTCCTGTACTTCTACATTTCAAGCTCGCTGCTTCATCTCGTTGACGGGACATTGCACCCTAATAAAATTCTTTAATGGCGGCCGTAACAGAAACAACAGAAACAGTCGAATAAAAGTTTCTAATAAAATCTTTCTTCTGGCGATTCAATAGCGTTTATACTGTACCAACGTTCAAATGTTTGTTAAGCTTATGGGACGTAACTGCGGGGTCATCAGTCCCTGAACTTACAAACTACTTATAAACTAACTCATACTAAAGACAGCACAAACACACATGCCCGAGGGAGGATTCGAACCCAAGACGGGGAACGGTCTCGCGCATCGGAACATAGCGCCTCAATGCACTCGGCCACATCGCCGCGGCAATGTACGATTCGAGCATTTACACAGTACCGGAGTACAATTCGAAGTGAACACTTCATTATCAGTGCTTCAGATTTACGATAATGCGATGTCAAACTATGTACAGGGTGACACAGAAAAACGCGGTTATTTTCACAATCCAATAAAACTAGAAGTGATGAACGAAAGAAATTTTAGTCATAGTAATTGAAATCTTACAACTTTGCCATTTACGAAACATTGATGTCATTTATCATTTTTTTAAAATTATGTCGTTAGATGGTGTCCTCATGTACTAATACCCAACTACCGTTATCGGGCAAACACAAATCCTAATTTCATATTTAAGTCAGTCTAGATCGCATTTTTTTTCATTTATTTCTTTGATAACTGGTTTTGTCCACTTACTGCCTAAAAGGTTTAATGTTGACACGAATAAATAATTAAGAACGCTGTTAATCTGAAATGTTCTCAAAAATAGTTACAAATCCTGATGACGTTCATAAGCGCCTTTTACACACTGATAAAGTGACAGAATGGTGTGCTGTTTCATCACATGGGATTATCTGACGCATTTTTTTCGCAAATTAACAGGAAAACACAACTGTCATTGCCGATCGATATTTGGAGATGTTACATTCTTTCGCTACACCTTCATTGAACAAGCTTACAAACGTTCAAGTAGCTTGGATTCAGCAGAACGGAGCGGCATCATACACTGCACGGCAATCAGCTACACGTATCCGACAATTGTTCGATAACCGTGTGTTCTCACGATTCGGTAACATTTTCTTGCCCCCAGGATCGCCAGATGTATCCGTTTGTCATTTTTTCTTGTGGGGGCTATCTCAAGAGCAAAGTCTTCACGAATCGACCAAGTTCCCGGATGAGTTAACAGAGATTTCGGGATGAAACTCACAGCATCCCACATGAGATGTTGCAGCGGTCAATGAGAAATCTCCACAGCAGATTTCACGAATGAATTCGTACAGTAGGACACCATCTAAATCATCATCGTCGGTGTTCTGCCAAAAGGCAGGTTTTCACATGGTAGTTCTCCACGCTGTCCTGTCTTCTGCCATCCTCTTCCCTTTATGTCATCTATCATATTGTATCGTCTTTTTCTTCTGAGTCTTCTCCCACAAACCACTACTTCCAAGGCATCTGCTAGCATGTACTCCCTTCTCAACGAATGTCCCAACCAGTTCTTTTTCCTTTCTCTTATAACCTTCAGCAGACATCTTCTCTCCGCAACCATTTCCAATACTCTTTCATTACACACTCTTTCCATCCAGATTATCCTCTCTATTCTCCTCCACATCCACATCTCAAATGCTTCTAAGCTTTTATCATCCTCTCACCTCAGCGACCATGTTTCTGCCCCATATAGTGCCACACTCCACACAATACATTTGTCAAGCATTTTCCTTAGACCTCTATTTAATTTGCCACAAGCCTCATGTTTCTGTTGAATGCCTCCTTCGCTATGGCAATCTCAAGTCTTCAGTTATTGTGCTTCCAAGATATTTAAATGCACTTACTTGGCTAATGATAGTTTGTCCTATTTTAATATTGGACAGTTTGCGTCTTGTATTGATGGCCATATTCTTAGTTTTTGATGTGTTTATTTTGATCCCATATTCCAGACAAGCGTCATTCAGATCTTTCAGCATGTTGTTCGCTATCCGAGCAATTTCTGTCACTAACAACATGTCATCAGCAAATCATATGCATTATATTCTCTTTTTCCATCTAAGCCTTTTGCAATTATCTCTTCAAACTATACCTTAAACAACAGTGGTGAAAGACTATAACCTTGCCTAACACCTCGTCCAATTCTGCTTCTTTCTGATATTTCATTTACAATCCTTATCCTCACATTCTGGTGTAAATACAGATTGTCTATAAGTCTTCTATCTTTCCAATCTAGCCCTTTTCTCTTCAAAATATCCATCAGCTTCTTCCACTGAACTCTGTCAAAAGCCTTTTCTAAATCTTTCAAAATAGCAAAGATTTCTTCAATTTTTTCCATGTATCTTTCCCCAATAGTTCTTAATAAGCTAATAGCATATCTTGTTCCTTTTCCTCTTCTAAATCGAAACTGCTCCTCTGCAATCCTTCGATCCATCTTGCCCTCTAGCCTTCTATTCAACACTCTCAACAACACTTTCGCTGCATGAGATATTAGACTGATGGTTCTGTGCTCTTCACATTTTGTAGTGTTTCTCTTTTTCTCTATTGGTATCATAACTCTTGCAAGGAAGTACTCAGGCCATTCCCGTTTATCATTTATCTCGTTACAGAGGTAGAGTAGTTCTAGCCTTGTTGCCCAGACTTGAGCAGTTCTGCTGATATATCATCAATTCCACATGCCTTCCTATTCTTCATCTCCTTCAGTGCCTTTTCTACCTCTGCTTCCAATATGATGAATTCTTTTCCATCTACCGGCACATATTGCTTCTCTTCAACCTTACTTTCGCTTTGTATTTGATCCCCATCTAAGGGACATAATTTAAAAATGGTAAATGACATCAATGTTTCGTAAATGGCAAAGTTGTAAGATATCAGTTACTATGAATTAACATTGTTACTTCCTTTTTCTCCTGTCTTCCATTCCCACAGTTGCATTATTATTATTGTTATTATTATTATTATCGACCATCTCCTATTAAGAGAGCGATTTAACTCGAGTAGTCATAATTTTTTCTTCTTCCTCCTTTCTTTACAGATTCTCTTGATACGCTCGCAGCGTTCTTTCTTGCGCTCTTCTGACCCTTTATTTCCTGTTCTTTTTTCTGTGTGTCCCTGTTTAAATGTATGTTTATTTATGACGTTTCTGAACTGCCCTCGTTTGTTTATGTTGTCATGTGTGATTCCCAGTTCTTTAACGTCTACTGTTCCAGTTATCCATTTGGTCTTATTTTTGCTTGTTTTAACTCTCTCAAAGATTTGTCTTGTAAGCCTATTGTTGCTCATCCTGCAGATATGTCCATAAAATTTCAACCTTCTATTTCTACATATGTTAATTATTGTGTCTGTGTGTTTGTAAATCTCTCTTGTCGGCCTCTTTACCCAAATTCTTTGACGAAAAGCTGGTCCTAGTATTTTCTTTAGAATTTTCCTTTCCTGTTTTTCAATTTCTCATTTTCATGTGCTCATGAATCACCATAGTTTCTGCAGCGCAGAATGCTTCGAGTAGAACTACTGTTTTGTAATGTTTTATTTTTGCGTTGAAACAGATCTTTTATTGTAGTGATTTCAAGTGAGCATATACGTTTTTTCTAATTTGGAAATTCTTTCTTAATTGGCTATTGTGTTCAGTCCTGATGGTTGAATGATCTCTCCTACATATTTGAAGTGTGTAACTTACGCCACTTTCCAGTACATGGTTGTGATGGGTAGGTTGATTGCTGCCTTTCTTTCCACGTCCTTAGTTTTGGCATAGGAAGTTTGTAGACCCGTTTTCTGCGATATTTTGTGCAACTTCTCCAGTGCAAGTTTGGCTTCTCTCTATTGTTGGTTAGGATGGCAAGATCGTCTGCAAAAGCCAGACATTTCACATTAATTCTTTCTGCTTTTTAAATCCCGAGTTGAATTCCCTTCATTTCCTTTTCCCATGTCGTCAAAATTTTGACCACAACCATGTTAAATAAAAGGGGAGAGCGTCCATCTCCTTGGCGAACACCGGTATGTATATGAATGCTTCCGACGTTTCTCCCATGAATTTAACTTTGGCTATTGTATCTGTTACTGTCTCTTGGATGATCGACCTTGTTTTTCTATCAATCTTGAATTCCTCTAAAATATGGAATAATGTTTGCCTGACAATGGAATCATAAGCCTTTTTGAAGTCCACAAAAGTAGCCACAGTATTTCTGCACTGTTTTATTTGTAAAATTGTCTTTAGGTTACATATCTGTTCTACATAAGATCGACGTTCGTGAAATACTGCATGATGTTCTCATATTAATGAGTCTGCCTGTTCTTCTAGGCGACGTTTCAGTGTTTTTTAAAGGATTTTGAATACAATTGTGAACAAAGAAATTACCCTGTAATTGTTTGGAACAGTTTTGTCACCTTGTTTATGCCGAGGATGAATTAATACACATTACCACTCTGTAGGTATGTGTTCACTTTCCCAAATGTTTGCTATAATTCAGTGGGTTGCTCGTGTGAGTTTGCTGTCATTTCGTTTCCATATTTCTGCTATGATTCCGTCTTCCCCAGGAGATTTGTAGTTTTCCAAAGAGTTGATTATTTCCTGTACTTCCTTAAAAGATGGTGGTTTTGAATCGGGATTAGATGTTCTATTGGGCAGTTGAGGAGTGACTGAAAATACTTGGCTAAAATTTGACAGTTATTTCTGGTGTTGGTTTCCAGTGATCCATCCGGGCAGCGAAAACCCAATTTAGGTGGCTGATAACATGTTAAGTTTTCCCGGAAAATTATGTAAAAATTTCTGGTGTTGTTCTTAGTTAATTATTGTTCCCTTTTTTATATTATAATGTAAATATTTATGAATTCGTCCACGCAACTGAATAATAAAAGTTTTATATTGCCATATGCATTTCGCCTTTATTTGTAAGGCATCATCAGTGGCAATATTTGGTGAATACTAGTTTACATGTAGTACTGATGGTGACTTTAGTTAGTTATGTTTGAAATTTTATTCCCTTGGCGTTTTTTTAACACTTTACCACTAGCACCACTAGGCATACGCCAACAACCAAAATGGCATGTGTTTAGTGGTGCTAGTGGTAGAGTGCTAAAAACAGAAACGCTAATGAAACAAAGGACTAGGAAGAGGAATTGAACGGAATGGACAGTGTACGGAAAGGAGCGTGTAAGATGAACGTTAAAAAGAGAAAAACAAGGGGAATGGAACACAGTCCAAGAAAATCAGGCGATGCTGAAGGAATTAGATCAAGTAACGAAACAATACAGGTGGGACATAGGTTTTGGTACTTGAGCTGTAAAGTAACGTGTGATGGTCGCAGTACAGAGGATATAAAATACAGAATGGCAATGAAAAAAAAGTTTTTGAAAAGGGGAAATTTGTTAATATCGAACATTAATTTGATCGCAAGGAACTCTTTCCTGAAGACATTTGTGCGGAGTGTTGCCCTGTACGAGAGTGAAACTTCAACGATAAATAGTTCAGACAGGATGAGGATAGAGGTTTTTGAAATGTGGTGCTACAGAAGAATGCTGAACATTAGGTAGGTAAAAAACTTAGATTAAAATTGTGTGCCGGAACCGGGATTCGAACCTGGAACCTTTGCCTTTCGCGGGCAAACACTGTACCGACTATGCTATCCCAATTGAGCTAACACAATTTTAATCTGCCAGAAAGTTTTATATCAGCGCACACTCCCCTGCAGACTGAGAGTTTCATTCTGGAAACATCCCTTAGGCTGTGGCTAAGCCATGTCTCCACCATATCCTTTCTTCCAGCAGTGCTAGTCCTGCAAGTTTCGCAGGAGAACTTCTGTGAAGTTTGGAAATTAGGAGACGATGTACTGGCAGAAGTGAAGTTGTGATGTCGGACCGTGAAGCGTGGAGGGATAGCTCAGTCGGTAGAGCGCTTGCCCGCGAAAGGTAAAGGGGGTTGGAACACTTGCGCGGAGTGACACTTGCGCGGAGTGACACTTGCGAGGAACCCGGGACCCTTGGGGCGGCTAATGGCTTTTCCTGGGTACAGGCACACCAAGAAGTCTAGCACTGCTGTTGTCAAGTTTCCACACTGTCAACATAACACGAAACTCAGTGAAATTGCACAACCCTTTCAAAGCTGAAGAACAATATAGTAACTTATTCTAACTACATATGAATTCGTTGAGTGTTCCTCCTGAAAACAAAAAAGGAATTTTAATAGTGATAATGTTTGGAGAGTTATTAAGACATTCTTTGCTACTACAAGACGATGACTTTCCACAGTCATACCTCCTAAAAGCATATTATTCAGAACACTAAGCATATCAAGACACCTGTGCATGCAATAAATATAATAGGCATCCTGCACAGATACGTTGATGTAACTGACATCTATGTAGTTAACCCCACTGTCACGCAACTTCCATCTCTTTAAAAGTAGCTACTATGCTTTTTAATAGAAGATGAAACCTTAAACCTTCAATTAAAAAACGTTAATAATAAGGCTAAAGGTAAATTCTATTTTCCATCACCGTCATATAGAACCATTTTTACTCCGAACTTGGCATAAACCAACAGGGAGAAACAAGTTGCAAGACTTCCAGGAAAAATGAAGCGAAATTGGAAGCCAATAGTTGGTTATAAATTACATTGCCTGTTAACTGTATAAATATAAATTACGGAATACGCGGAACTCCTGTTCAGTACAGTCAAAAAGGTCTAAGGTAATAGGCAGTGGTTTACAATCAGATATCCGTATCACACTCCTCCTCAAGAAGTCTGTGTGAAGATTTATATTCAGAACATTCAAGAAAAAGGTTTTGAAACTACAAGAAGCAGCTCATTTACTCAGGAAGGGAATACGTTATGGTGCCCGTAAATTTGAATGGTTGTATCTCTTGTAGTAACATTCATTTTTTGATAAAATGTTATAATCCAATATACCAGAATTTTGTTTTTCTAAACTCAGTGCCAACTTTTTTTGTCGAAATTTTTGCAGGAAGTAGTCTTGACGTGATTTCATACTTCTATGCATTAATATTATCAAACATGTAATTTGTGTCACAAATTGCGCGGCCAGTCCGGTCGGATGTTCGAGTCCTTCCTCGGACATGGGTATGTTTGTTTGTGCTTTGCCTACGTTATTTTAAGTAAGATTAAGTAGTGTATGTCTAGCGACCGATGACCTAAGTAGTTTGGCCGCATAAGACTACACATATACACGTAATTTATTTATTTCATCACCACATTTAAGTACTAATAATTAAAGAAACTTAAATGTAGAAATTTGAAATAAACACTGAAAACAAATGACTGGTATTTCTCATAAAATGAATGCACAGAACCGTTGAATTATGTCTTGTGAATGTACCTACAAAATCTGCCATATGAAAATTGTAGTGTGAGTCCCAAATTTGTTTCTTATGTAATAACATTAAAAACATATTAAAAATTGAGAACTCGAAAACCAGTGAAGTTATGGACTTGAAGCGTTTTGTATTGCTAAATCTTTACATAGTAGACACGATTTTAAAATTTGGTTGCTATCGCCAAAGTAGACGAAACGTTAAATGTTTTGGTGTAATCTTCGCCGTGTAGACTGTATGTTGTAGAATTCTACGTCGAACCTAATTAGAATCATACCTCTGAGGAGAGAACGTTGTTTGCACTTCTGCGTTTCCAGTCGCCGTGCTGTGCTACATAACGACATCGTACCATTCCACTTTACCGAGTGCTATATATGTATTGGTGTGATGTTTGTTCTTTCGAAATAAGACATCACACCAATATATGTATCATTTAGACGCAAAGATTCTGGGTTCTGTTTTCATCGTTAACGCGACTAACAACGTTAGACTTCGTGTGTAAACAGTTAAAGGCTATGAGTGCCACTGGAAAAATGCATAAGTAACACCTGTTGTTTGAGACTTGAAGATGACCTGAAATTAGCCGAAATCGATATCTCATAATAAACATAAGGTGTAGCTGTCTATATTTCATAATGCTATTCCTAACATATTTAAAAGCTGCTCAAAACCACCTACAAAAAACCTTTATAAAGAGATTGCATATAATTCCACGATCAAATTGTGTTTTAGTTATTTGTAGTAATACACCCAAAGATCTGCTCTTGCTTTTAGTACCTTGATCAGCTTTTTATTTTTAGAGGTATTAATAGGGACAGGATAAATTCGCATTTGCGATAAATGCGAATATAGATGCGAATTCTGACTCAAAATGCAGTAAATCCGAAATTGTAGTTAGCAACGGTTGCGCTCAATTCCGATTTCATCACATTCCTCTTCACATGGTGCTGTATTGTAAATCGAGTGATATTTGTATGACGTGTTATCTCCCTGTTGAATGAGGCTGTGATATCTCCGGGCCGTTACTACTGCTCCACCTCGCTCGGTGGGCCTTTCCCTGAATACGGCACAGGTAGCGGCTGGAGGGCGTGGAGTAGG
Source organism: Locusta migratoria (assembly GCA_026315105.1). Lineage (NCBI taxonomy): Eukaryota > Metazoa > Arthropoda > Insecta > Orthoptera > Acrididae > Locusta > Locusta migratoria. The sequence goes on along the minus strand of CM048747.1, from coordinate 140,991,686 downwards.
GGTGGTGTATCCTTACTTCTGGAACACCCTGTTTAGTACCTGCAGCGTCCGGGTCTCCGCGCAAGTGTCTACAAATTCCCTTTCCGCGCAAGTGTCACTCCCCGCAAGTGTCACAAACTCAAGGTAAAGGACCCAGGTTGGAATCCCGGTTTCGGCAGACAAATTTTATCTTCCAGGAAGTTTAATATCAGCGCACACTCCGCTGCAAAGTGAAACTTTCAGTCTGGATTAGGTGGGTAGATTGCATAACTAATGAGGAGGTACTGAACAGAATTCGGGAGAAAATGAATTTTTGGCAATCTTGGGTAGGATCGATTGGTAGGACACATTCTTAGACATCAAGGAATCGAGAATTTAGCATTGGAGGGACGCATGTGGGGTAAAAATCGCAGAGGTAGACCAAGAGACGAATATACTGTAGTAAATAGATTCAAATGGATGAGTGTTGCCGTTATGAGGAGATGAAGAATGTTGCTCAGGATACATCTAAATCTACATGGGATACTCTGCAAATCACATTTAACTTCCTGACAGAAGGTTCATCCAACCACCTTTATACTATTTATCTCCCATTCCATTCTCGAAAAGCGCGCAGGAAGAAAGAACACCAGAATCTCTCCGTTTGAACTCTGATATCTCGTATTTTATTCTGATGATCATTTCTACCTATGTAAGTGGGAGTCAACAATATATTTTCGCATTCGGAGGAGAATGCTGGCGATTGGAGTTTTGCAAGTAGCCCACGCAGCAGCGATAAACGCCGTTGTTGTAATGATTCCCATCCCAGATCCTGTATCATTTCCGTGACGCTGTCTCCCCTATATCGTGACAATACAAAACGAGCTGCCCTTCTAAGGACTCTTTCGATGTCCTCCGTCAAACCTACCTGGCAAAGATCCCACACTGGGCAGCAATACTCCAAAAAAGGACGGTCAAGCGTAATGTATGCAGTTTCTTTAGTACCTCTGTTGCATCTTTTAAGGATTTTGCCAATAAAATGGCCTGTGGTTCGCCTTTCCTATGACATTATCTAAGTTTTCTTTGTAGTTTAAGTATGAAGTAATAGTAATTCCTAGGTATTTTGTAGAGTATTCGGCCTTCACATTTGATTGATTTATCTTGTAAACTAAGTTTAACGGATTTCTTTTCGTATTCATGTGGACGACTTCACACTTCTCATCATTTAGAGTCAATTGCCAATTTTTACACCGCAGTGATATCTTATTTAGATCGTTTTGCATTTGGTTTTTATCTTCAGATGATTTTACTAGACGAAAAATGACGGCGTCATCTGCAAACAACCTCCCAAATCGTTTATGTAAATAAGGAACAGCAGAGGACCAATAACACTACCCTGTGGAACGCCCGATATCACCTTTGTCTTAGTCGATGCCTTACCATTGATTACTACAAATTGTGTCCTCTGTGAAAGGAAATCCCCTATCCAGTCACAAATCTGGGGCGATATACCATAACCACGCAATTCGATTAAAAGCCGTGAGGTACGGTGTCAAAAGCCTTCTGCAAATCAAGAAATACGGAATCAATTGGAGATCCCTTGTCGATAGCTCTCATCACTTCGTGCGAATAAAGAGCTAGTTGTGTTTCGCATGAACGATATTTTCTAAATTCGCGTTGACCTTGGGTCAATAGATCATTCTGTTCGAGATAATTCATAATATTTGAATACAGGATATGTTACAAAACCCTGTTGCAAATTTACGTCAATGAAATAGGCCTGTAGCTTAGTGGGTTAATCCTACTGCCTTTCATGAATATAGATGTGACCTGTGCAACTTTCCAATCGTTTGGTACAGATCCTTCTTTGAGAGATCGGTTGTATATCGCTGCCAAGTAAGGAGCTATCGCTTCAGTATAATCAGATAGAAATCTAATGGGTGTACAGTCTGAACCAGAAGATTTGTTCTTGTTAAGTGATGTAAGTTGCATCACGACTCCGAGGATATCTACTTCAACGTTACTCATTCTGGCCTCTGTTTGTAATTCTAAATATGGAATATTGGTTTCGTCTTCTTTGGTGAATGAGTTTCGAAAAGCTGTGTTTAGTAACTCTGCTTTAGTAGCGCTATCATCGGCAGGATCGCCATTACTATCAAGTTGTGAGGGTAGAGGACAGAGTAGAGTGGAGAGCTGCGTCAAACCAGTCTCTCGATTGAAGACCACAATAACAACAATAACAATTCACACAGACTGTTTTTAATTTTACCATCATTATTTTGTATATTCTTATCGTTTATGTAGTCAGTTCTACAACAAAAAGAATTCAGGAGAAAGAAATCAGATCACGATATTGATATCAGAAGGAAAACGGTAAGCTATATGAAATCTTTAACAGATGATGGTAGTAGCAGTGATGAATTTGCTGTGTGCGTGAGATTTGCTAATTACGGAACTGCGGTAGAAGTCACATCGAAATTTCCTTAGCCCAGCGTGAAAATGATAACATCTTCTTAAAACTGGACATGTATAGTGCAATATGATCAATTTAAACCAGTTAGATGCAGTTTAAGCCATTACACCCTCATTTTTCACCATGACTGAAGATGGAATGGTTTCCCTAAGTATAGTGTTTTCTTTCGAAATATTTTGTCTAACCATTTGCAGAAAGGGTTCGAAAAGGTCTCATTGTGACAAAATTTCTGAAACCATCTTCAATCTTCAATTTTACAAGCAGTTTCAAAGCTGTAGTAACTCCACCAGAAAACAAATTTCTTCTCTAGTACCGTTTAAGTTTACGCTTTTTTCTTCTTCGCCACATTAAATTACTTAAATAGAGATAAACAGCACAAACAACTATTTCTTGGGACATCGGGTTGTGATTTCCCATCCTAACTGGCTTCATAGGTGTGGGCATTGTTCAGTGAGTCTCGAGACCGAGTGTCACTTTTGTCCCCATAGAAAGTCCCGCGACTTTATTACTAAGAGGCTTAAAACAAACAAAACGACAACAAAAAAGTCTGGTTATTTTGGCCTCAAAACTTGAAAATGCGAATCTGAAGACGGCTCACATTAAATCCGCAACTTTTACCTGCTCTACGCAAGAATCCTGCTACTTGGCCTAAACCGTCCTAAAAACCTGTACAAGAATTCTGCAAGTAACCTCTAGACTCCCACTTTTCCCTTTGCCGTCTGTAAACCATATACAGCAACTGTAAGAATTTTACTATATTTCAATAGAAAATGTACAAATCGATCAATTATGTATGAATGAACAAAACCTTAAATGTAAAAACTGAAAGAAAGATGAAGGAATAAAGAAGGTAATAGCTTCAGTTATTAATAAATTTATTCGCAAAATTTTGAAGCTAAAGGAAACATGAAATTTTGCATGAAACACATTAAAAAAATTCAAGCAGTCAGTTTAGAGATTTTGCAAAAGTAGAACTTATTTATGGGTAAATATTTGTCTCTCTTTGGTTTTCTTATCCATTTTTGGGAAGGAACCGCAACTGGAATGAGAGAGTCTGGATTCGAAGTAAGATTTAAAACGAGAATGAAAACTCGCATGCGTTAGTGGTTCTCCAAAGCGCAAAGAACACATCTGTTAAAATAGGTGAGAAAGATGCATTTTCCTGAATTTTTATTTTTTAAAATTTCAATTTAATTCAATTTATTGCCGCAATATTTAGATCTGTTACCTTGAAACTCTATACAGGTCGTACATAATCATTTTACATAGTCTCATACACTGTTTTATAAATGTAAGTGTAGTTATTTTAACTGCAATCATTTACAATATTAATGTAAATAAAATTAAAAAGAAATTTAAAAGTATTGAAAATTTACATAAAAAGAGAAAAAAATCTTGAAATACAATAAATTGTTCCTTGGCTTATGTGAAGTCTTTTAGACTAATTACCAAAATATGTTTCTGGCGGCCTCGGAAGAACTCGAGGTTTGCCAACTAACAAGGGCAATAACTACCTATAAACCTACTCTAACTACACTGTTCTAGAGTATCCCCACAGGCATATGCGTATCTCGACAAAAATCCTCGAGTCTACACATATCCTTGTGACTAACTAAGCATTTTTTAATTTTTTTTTTATTTTACAGTTTTAAATTTTTTTAACTTATTGGCTAGTTGTGTTTATATTTTATTTGATCTATAGAAAGTTCTGGTATTAGGGTCGTCGATTTGGAGTTACAGACAGAAAGTTAAGCAGTTAGACATTCGTTGTGCAACAGCATTAACTGTAACCCACAAGGTTTGGTCCCTTACGACTGCTTGTAGATCGCAATCTAATTGTCTGAAAACAGGGGAAACTTAGAACGACTCGATCAGCAGTACCCTCATCTCCACATTCACAGCGTTTAAAGCGATGTAGATATTTTGGATATGGACCATGGCCTGTTAATAGGTGTACCATATCTCGAGTAGGAGCAATGAACTGCAATCTGAGTCTGTTTCTAATGTCTGGGAATATACTGTATACCCGCCTTGCAGTGCTAATAGAGTCCCATTAAGACTGCCACACATTTTCCTGAATGTCGTCTGTAACGCCTTGGAAACAATGTTGAATCATCTCTGTTATCGCAGACTGTGTTTGATAACTGGTCCCACGTTACAGATAAGCTGGAGACTGTACATGTCCATCCATTCACAGACATGCCAAGTATTACAATTTTACCCTAATTATCACGATTTCTACGCTACAATTACGGTCTTACGAAAGCCCCAGCTGAAATGGATTCCGCTAATTGATTTATTTTTATTAGTTTGGCCGCATACTATTTTACGTTGTAATATATTTTGAACCAGTATTGTTTCAGAAATAACGCAATACATTATTGTCATCTGTCTAGCAGAGACTATAATGTGCACAAAACTTGTCTACTAGGGCGGTGATTTCACTAATTTCACTAGCTGTAGTTACGCTGCGATTTTACGTACTGATGCTCATGCTGTTACGTTACTGTCAAGTCCAAATGCATTATTCAGCACAATTCGATTAATCATCGCACTTGTTTTACTTTCTGGCGAAGGCAATGGTTTGTCAGGAATACTCTACCGGCCTTTTATTATTATTATTATTATTATTATTCGCTGTATTTCTCGAGTCTTCAAGTTTTTTTTCCTTCAAGAGTCACAGCTACGCTTCATAGGGACATTTTATTGTCAGCAAAAAATTGCGCTATGGACTTGGTACCATCTCCTCCTACTATTATTACTCAATTTTCTGATCCCCATTACGATTACATTAAAAAAAAATGTTTGTAAATCTATCGGACCAAACTGCGTGGTCATCAGTCCGTAGCTTACAAACTACTTAAACTAAGGTAAACTAATATAAGGACAAACACACACACACACACACACACACACACACACACACACACACATGCCCCTAGGAGGACTCGAACCTCCGACGGCGAGTAACCGCACACTTCGCAGCGAGGCGCCTTGGACCACTCGGCTACTCCACCGCGGCACGAAACTAGGCATCTCTGCATTCAATTAATATAGCCTCATTACTGTCTTCTTCTGACATCCCCAGACATCACTATGGCTGTGAAAATCACCAACATACACAACTAGGAAGCTGAAGGACCCAGCACGTGGATTAAGCCAATTATCGTGCGGAGGTTTGTAGATATTTACAGTAGTGGTGCCTGCCATCTCTATAGGCAAAACAAAGACTTCTGCTGTTCTGTCTTGATTAACTTTGTAGTGATGGGAGCTGACACATGTTGCAGTACTGTATTGTTCATCATTTATAGTCCCAGGCGAAACATATCCAAATATTTCCACTTCTATAAAAATCTGGATCATACTTGGTGTGGGTTTCCTGTATTGCTATAATATTTACCGAATTCTGCAGCACAAGGTGTGAATGTTACTCATTGTTAGCAGATGAAATCGACTCATTGTTCACGTGATATATTCTTGAGTTGTTACTAATGAAAACTGCTGAGTGTCCTGAGCTATGTTGGTCCTGAAAAGGACTATTCATATATAGGTTCTGTTGCATACTTGACGCTGTGTAACAACACATTGGCGAAATAATTAGCCGGTACTAACCGTTGCCCAGGGATCGTCCGATTGCAGCGACCACAATCTTCGGGGAAGCTTCTTCCTTGATCCCTTGATTCCTTTGTAAAGTAATATACATATACTATCTGGGCAGTATCTTAATATACTTGAACCATAAACGTCCAAGCTGCGTTGCTATACCTCTGTAGTATTTCCATAATGATTGCATAACAGCCGAAAACCAGTTTTAAAAAACAATAAATTAGCATAAAATGCATTTTTATAAAAACCATCAGCTGTTTATTAAAAACCTTATAATCTACCAGTTTCGGTCATGGACCATCTTCATGGATAAACTATACAAAATAAACGTAATTGATGTGCACAAACACAGAGAGGACATAATCAGCAAAATTATGTCCTCTCTGTGTTTGTGCACATCAATTACGTTTATTTTGTATAGTTTATCCATGAAGATGGTCCATGACCGAAACTGGTAGATTATAAGGTTTTTAATAAACAGCTGATGGTTTTTATAAAAATGCATTTTATGAAGTATATTTCGGCTGTTGACACTCGCCTCACCAAAGCATTCAATAAATTTGCAGAATATTACACGTTCAAAGCATGTGTTTCTTTCGAAATGAATAATTTTTTTTACAAGAATGGACAGATTTGTCAGTGAATTCATATGTTAAATCATCGTGACTAGTGATGAAATGTCTGACAGTTAGGCGAGGTACCGGATGTCAGTAAATACTATAAGCCGAATATCCACCTGGCGGATGTCGGCCTGAACTTAGTCACAGAGTCAGGGGCATCCGCAGAGGGGTGCCGCTGGGGACAGATGCCACAAGTGACAATTTTTTATGACCTGAAATACCTGAAAAATTATCAGAAAAGGATCATCAAAATATCGATAAAATGATATAAAACATCTAACAATGTCCTAACATTTTCTAAATAACTTAAACGGGGAAAATATGTTGGACGTACTAACGCCAAAACCTGCGGGCGCTGCTACACAGATCATGTTGTGACGTGTTAAACTAATATAAAATACCTAACGTAAATTAAACACATTGATTTTTGTCTAAAATTTACTTTATCTATGTACAATCGTTTGAAAACGACACTACCATATAAATTTCAAGCAATTCAGTACATGTCAGATATTTAGCAAAGTTTGATGGTGACATCATATCAAAATTAGCCTAGATAATTTCATATGTGTTCGTAACTGTACAATAGCCATGCATATTACCAGTATCAAAAATCCTCCTGTCACAACTTAATAAAAGACCCAGAATCAGAGATGTAAAAGAGGAGAACTAGCTTCTTGATATATTTATCGGCTTCAAAAATAGTTATATAAAAAAAGATCTTGACGTATTCGCGCGCTTTTTTTACGATATAACTTCAATTCGGTAATGCAGTGACCTTTAGTTGAAGTAAGGGAGGAGGTGTGTATCTGTATTAGCATGTACCATTGGGTGAGGACGTATGCAGTCTAAACTTTAGTGACATGCAGTTTGTACTGTCATTTTGCACGACATGAGATAAGTCATGTTGAATGAGATTATGTCACGAATCATGTTATATGTGACATGACACTGTGTTTCACGTTACTTTATTTGGCACAATGCATAAAAAGTCTGTGCCATGTGCCGAGATATATCATGTGGCACAACAGCTACATAAATACATCTCCATAAATACTCTGCTTATCATAATGAAATGCATGACACTAATATATTAATTTAAAATGTTTGTAAATCTATGGGACTTAACTACTGGGGTCATGAGTTCTAGGCTTACGTACTACTCAAATTACCTTACGTTAAGGACAATACACACTGCCATGCCCGAGAGAGGACTCGAACCTACAACGGCGGCAGTGGCGCGCTCTGCAGCAAGGCGCCTTAGAGCGTTCGGCCGCCCATTGAGCTACGTTGTGATATGTCACTTGTTGTATCACAGTATGTTATGTGTTACATCACAACAAAACGTAGCATGGCATTACATGACACAAGTCACATTATGACTTAGCATGTGTCACGTGATATGGGACGTTACAAGGCAGACGATGTTTTTCATGCCACAACAGGGCGTGAAGTGAACACAGTGCTTGCTGTGATATGTTACACAGCAGGATGAGAAGTAACAAGCCTTTTATATCTAACATCATGTGACATATTAGGCGCATATGATGTGATGTATTAATAGGCACATGACGTATTTGTGACGTATTTGTGATGTGACGCGCATCATTTAACAATCGACATGGGTAATAATATTAACAAGAAGAAAAGCGCGAGTAAGTAAAATTTTTTTATTTGAAGTATTATCAAGTGCCCAGATAAGTCGAGATGCAAGTTCTACTTTATTATATCTTTGACTTTGGCCAGGACATATTCCCTTTGTTGTGCTGTGAAAGCAACATATTTCATTCTGATTCCCAACTTTCTTTCTGAGTAGATGCAATCATAGGGGTTGCGAATTAAGTCTTCAAAATTTCATCACGGATGAGTAATTCAATGCCGTCTTTTACGGATGTTGATACCTTACTGTAATTAACGTATTAACAACGATACGATAGACAGGTGACAAAATACTACAACTATTCAATAAACCAATTTTTGGTTATCCAAAGAGTTTCCGGAAATGCTAATTTAGCTCGACTTAAAAGCATACTTTCTCTAAAGTGCTTAGTGATTATTGGATGTAAAAATTCGTTTTGATTTTATTCCATTTTTGCAAATGTAATCCGTTCGTGAATAGTAGAACCGTTTCGTACAAGTTTAAACTCTGGAATTGACGTGCTTCAATAACATCGCAAACATACAGTTTTTTGGAGGTAAATACCGAGGGATGAATATCAAAATCATGCCACTGACTGACCTTTCATTTCAAACTAATTGACACCTTTTGCAAAAGTACTTAATCGATTCGCGCCATTTGCCTTGCCGTCTGCTCCAGTTCATCGTTCAAAGTTTGCTTGCATACTATATCATAGGTACAGTAAGACACACTTTCTAATGGCTGTACCAATGGAGGCTGGTCTGAGCTAAACCAAATACTTTCCACCGTAAGTTCCTAGCTCAGATAAGAACCGAACACCAAGATCCTTTCAGAACGCGATATATATATATATATATATGCACGATCTTTTAAACCATCTTACAGCACCATCCGAACGAGCGGGGTTGGAACACTTGCGCGGAGTGACACTTGCGCGGAGTGACACTTGCGCGGAACCCGGGGCCCTTGGGGCGGCTGACGGCTGTTCCTGGTTACAGGCACACCAAGAAGTCTAGCAATGCTGTGGTCAAGTTTCCACACTGTCAACATAACACGAAAATCAGTGAAATTGCTCAACCATTTCAGAGCTGAAGAGCAATATGGTAACTTGTTCTAACTACATATTAATCCGTTGAGTGTTCCTCCTGAAAACAAAAAGGTATTTTAATAGTGATATTGTTTGGAGAGTTATTAAGACAGTCTCTGCTACTACAAGACGATGACGTTCCACAGTCATACCTCCTAAAAGCATATTATTCAGAACACTAAGCATATCAGGACACCTGCGCAAGCAATAAATATATTAGGCATCCTGCACAGATACGTTGATGTAATTGACCGCTATGTAGTTAACCCCACTATCACGCAACTTCCATCTCTTTAAAAATAGCTACTATGCTTTTTAATAGGAGACGCAACCTTAAACCTTCAATTTAAAAACGTTAATAATAAGTCAATGAGTATTTTACATACTTGAAGCGTTTATTCGTAGACCCCAAAACGATTTCGCTGTATTCGAATTACAAATATATCTAATAAATGTATGAAATACGGAATGTGTAAGGAAATGTCACACACCGAAAAATGCTAAAGATAAATTCAATTTTCTGTCATCGTCATATAGAACCATTTTTACTCCGAACTTGGCATAAACCACCAGGGAGAAACAAGTTGTAAGACTTCCAGGAAAAATGAAGCGAAATTGGCAGCCAATAGTTGGTTATAAATTACATTGCCTGTTAACTGTATAAATATAAATTACGGAATACGCGGAATTACTGTTCAGTACAGTCAAAAAGGTCTAAGATAATACGCAGTGGTTTCCAATCAGATATCCGTATCACTCTCCTCCTCAAGAAGTCTGTGTGAAGATTTAAATTCAGAACATTCAAGAAAAAGGTGTTGAAACTACAAGAAGCAGCTCATTTACTCAGGAAGGGAAAACTTTATGGTGCCCGTAAATCTGAATGGCTGTATCTCTTATAGTAACATTCATTTTTTGATAAAATGTTATAATCCAATATACCAGAATTTTGTTTTTCTAAACTCAGTGCCAACTTTTTTTGTCAAAATTTTTGCAGGAAGTGGTATTGACGTGATTTCATACTTCTATGAATTAATATTATCAAACATGTAATTTGTGTCACAAATTGCGCGGCCGGTCCGGTCGGAGGTTCGAGTCCTTCCTCGGACATGGGTATGCTTGTTTGTACTTTGCCTAAGTCATTTTAAGTAAGATTAAGTAGTGTGTAACTCTAGCGCCCAATGACCTAAGTAATTTGGCATAAGACAACACATATATACGTAATTTATTTATTTCATAACCACATTTAAGTACTAATAATTAAAGAAACTTAAATGTAGAAATTTGAAATAAACACTGAAAACAAATGATTGATATTTCTCATAAGATGAATGCACACTACCGTTGAATTATGTCTTGTGGATGTACCTACAAAATCTGCCATATGAAAATTTTAGTGTGAGTCCCAAATTTGTTTTTTTCTATAATAACATTAAAAACATATTAAAAATTCAGAACTCGAAAACCAGTGAAGTTATGGACTTGAAGCGTTTTGTGTTGCTAAATCTTTACATAGTAGACACGATTCTAAAATTTGGTTGCTATCGCCAAAGTAGACAAAAAGTTAAATTTTTTGGTGTAATCTTCGCCATGTAGACTGTATGTTGTAGACGTCTACGCCGAACCCAATTATAATCATACCTCTGAGGAGAGAACGTTGTTTGCACTTCTGCGTTTCCAGTCGCCGTGCTGTGCTACATAACGACATCGTACCATTCCACTTTACCGAGTGCTATATATGTATTGGTGTGATGTTTGTTCTTTCGAAATAAGACATCACACCAATATATGTATCATTTAGACGCAAAGATTCTGGGTTCTGTTTTCATCGTTAACGCGACTAACAACGTTAGACTTCGTGTGTAAACAGTTAAAGGTTATGAGTGCCACTGGAAAAATGCATAAGTAACACCTGTTGTTTGAGACTTGAAGATGACCTCAAATTAGCCGAAATCGATATCTCATAACAAACATAACGTGTAGCTTTGTATATTTCATAATGCAATTTCTAACATATTTAAATGCTACTCAAAACCACCTACAAAACACCTTTATAGTGAGATTGTATATAATTCCACGATCAAATTGTGTTTTAGTTATTTGTAGAAATACACCTAAAGATCTGCCCTTGCTTTTAGTGCCTTGATCAGCTGGAAAAATTCGTATTTGCGATAAATTCGAATATAGATGCGAATTCTGACTCAAAATGCAGTAATCCGAAATTGTCATAAATGGTATTTTGGTGTGAAACACTATTTAATCAGAAATATTGGGAGATAACTTTATTTTCTGCCCTTAAATATGTACAAACTAAACAGTAGGTACCGGAAAAATTCGCATTTTTCAATGAATGCGAAATATAGGCCCATGCTAATTTTGGGCCGGAATGCGAGAGACGTGAATCTTGTAATATACCCTATTTTTAGCGAACGTCCCGTTACTACTGCTCCACCTCGCTCGGTGGGCCTTTCCCTGAATACGGCACAGGTAGCGGCTGGAGGGCGTGGATTAGGGGTGGTGTATCGCTACTTGTGGAACACCCTGTTCACTACCTGCAGCGTCCGGGTCTCCGCGCAAGTGTCTACACATTCCCTTTCCGCGCAAGTGTCACTCCCCGCAAGTGTCACAAACTCGAACGAGTCGACCAAGGAGCCGACTAGCGTTCCGCTTTATTTGTATGCAACCCACATAACATAACTATCTCGCGGGCCTAATCCCTTTTCGGTGCATCCGATTGAGTGTGTAGACATGTTAGAGATGAAAGAGTATTCAGGGTTAGTAAACTCAAGTTTATTACAATTTCAAAACGCAAAATAAGCTAGATGGTAACACTCTGGACTCACATTTGGGTGATTAAAACCCGCCTATTCTGATTTAAGTTTTCTGTGATTCCCCTAAATCACTCCAGGCTAATGCCGGGATAGTTCCTTGCGACTAGCACGGTCGCTTTTCTTCTTGATCCCTCCCCAAAACTGTCCGAGCTTGTGCTCCGATTGTTGATCTTGATGTTAGCAGGACGTTAACTCTAAAGCCCTTTTTAAACGATGAACGAAGGTGAACAAGATAGATAATAGTCTACTGAAGCGCTCCTAGCGTACTAACCCTGAACTACAAACTCAAGCAAGATCTTGTGGCAGCGTGTTTAGACGATAAACGTAGTCCAACAGTAATACCCGATGTTGAAAGCGAGGTTATAACAGGCGATTTGTTATGTAGGAAGTCATAGTTTAATACTGGAATTGAGGAAACAACGGTAAATGTTATTGACGGCCAAAGAAAACCTTGCAGTCTATGTTTTTGGTCAACTTAGTGCGGTAAAGTTCTGGAAAGTGAAACAACATTTCAAAACATTTACATCTATTTTCAAGCGAGAAAATAAACTTATGAACACATCAAGCCATATTTATAAGAGTGTAAATATACCTTCTTTACTTTATCTACTACGATTTGCCCACTGACATTGTTAATAACGTCATGCACAACTGAATTTTTGTCTTTCATTTGGACTGACTTTTTCATTTAAAATGCTATTTAATGAAAATTGCATCATCAAAGTACAATCTTATTCAAATAAACAATTAGCTTCAGTCTTTTCTGTTACGATATTGCAAAACATAAAACCATTTTTCGGTTTCAGATGTAGGCCTACGACCTCGCTTTTCGGTGGACAATAATTGACATAAATACTTACGTCTTCATGAAACATTTGCAATTTACCGCTAAACCAAAGTATAATAATAAACTAAAGATTAATAAGACAAATTTGCGTGCAAACCGTGTAATTGTCGACTACAATATGAAAATCACCTGACGAAAATAGGTTAACTTCCGATATCAGCAGACGACTGTTCAATCAAAACAATCTTCTCGAGAATGCTTAACATGACGTTGACGTTAGGTGACGGTCTGGTGACGGACAGTGTGAATGCCGTCATTAGAAATAGATTTTGTAATACATTCTGATCATAAACTTCAACATAACGCGAAATATACGTAAATACGAAGGAAAATGGCGGACTAACTGGAGCGGTGACTGCAGCTGACGGCTACTAGCTCGCGCATGCGCAGTGAACCCACTACTACCGAATTTAGAACTGGCCCTATTTCTTTACCGCTATAATTATCGCGCTTCGATACTAGCGCGATCATACTAGTGCAGCCGTTCAAACGAATGACGGCCGCCATTAATGCAACTTGTTATCAATCTAATACAAGTTCTTTGATCGCTTAAAACGGGCTTAAGTTGCATTTCTTCCTATTTCACGACGCAAGTCTTAACTAGAAATTACACAACCTAAATTTTACTGATCTGGGATATTCACTTTTTCATAACCGTACTCAGTGTTCAATTGCAATTAAAATCAAACATTTTTACTTCTTCTCTTGTTAATACAAATTCTTGTGAAAAATAGACATGGCTCAATAATCACTCAACAGTTCCAAACACAGACTGTCCAATTTCGATTTCGACACACTCCTTGCACCTTTTCATGACAAATCTCGATAAGAACTACTTCGTCATTTGCGAAGACTGCCCACATCTTTTTTTATTTTTATTTAATTTAATTTTGCGCTAAACAACAACCCACAGGTTTCGAGAGAGCGAACAGGTACGGTCACCGGCCGCCATGTCTTCCGCCGCCCGAATGCGTCAACGGCTGCGTTAGGGAGAGGGACGTGGTCAGCGCTGAGTCGTTTTAGGTAGGAGGGCAAGACCTACAAAGAATCCTTGGATATCACAGGAAATACTAAATTTAATCGATGAAAGGAGAAAGTATAAAAATGCAGTAAATGAAACAGGCAAAATGGAGTACAGACGACTAAGAAATGAGATTGACAGGAAGTGCAAAATGGCTAAGCAGGAATGGCTAGAAGTCAAATGCAAGGATGTAGAAGAATGTATAAATAGGGGAAAAATAGATACAGCCTACCGGAAAATAAAAGAAACATTTGGCGATAAGAAAAATAGCTCTATGAATATCAAGGACACTGATGGAAAACCAGTTCTCAGCAAAGAAGGGAAAGCTGAAAGGTGGAAAGAGTATATAGAGGCGCTCTACAAAGGAAATGAACTTCGAGACACTATTGTAGGAAGGGCAGAGGATGTAGATGATGATGAAATAGGAGATACTATACTGAGAGATGAATTTGACAGAGCACTGAAAGATCTAAGTCGAAACAAGGCCTCTGGAGTTGATGATATCCCGTCAGAGCTACTGAAGTCTCTGGGAGAACCAGCCATGACAAAATTGTTTCACATTGTGTGTACGATGTATGAGACAGGTGAAGTACCCTCAGACTTTAAGAAAAATGTTATAATCCCCATTCCAAAGAAAGTGGGTGCAGACAGGTGTGAAAACTACAGAACCATCAGTTTAATAAGTCATGGTTGCAAAATATTAACACGAATTATATACAGAAGGATGGAAAAGCTGGTAGAAGCTGACCTCGGGGAAGATCAGTTTGGGTTCAGGAGAAATGTAGGAACACGGGAGGCAATACTCACGTTACGGCTTATCCTAGAAGATAGATTAAGAAAAGGCAAACCTACATTTCTAGCTTTTGTAGATTTGGAGAAGGCTTTTGACAATGTTGATTGGAATAAACTCTTTCAAGTTCTGAAGCAAGCAGGAGTAAAATATAGGGAGCGTAAGGTTATTTACAACTTGTACAAAAACCAGACAGCGGTTGTCAGAGTTGAAGGGCATGAAAGGGATGCAGTGGTTGGAAAGGGAGTAAGACAGGGTTGTAGCCTTTCCCCAATGTTGTTCAATTTGTACATTGAGCAAGCTATAAAGGAAAGCAAGGAGAAATTTGGAAAAGGAATTAAAGTTCAGGGTGAAGAATTAAAAACATTGCGTTTTGCCGACGACATAGTTATTCTGTCAGATACAGCAAAGGACCTGGAACAGCAATTGAACGGAATGGACAGTGTGCTGAAAGGTGCATATAAGATGAACATTAACAAGAGCAAAACTAGGGTAATGGAGTGCAGTGTAAGAAAATCAGGTGATGCTGAAGGAATTAGATTGGGAAACGAAGCAATAAAGGAGGTAGATGAGTTTTGTTACTTGGGCAGTAAAATAACAAATGATGGTCGCAGTACAGATGATATAAAATGCAGAATGGCAATGGGTAGAAAGGCGTTTTTGAAAAAGAGAAATTTGTTAACATCGAATATTGATTTAAGCCTAAGGAAGTCCTTTCTGAAGGCATTTGTATGGAGTGTTGCCTTGTATGGGAGTGAAACATGGACGATAAGCAGTGTGGACAGAAAGAGGATAGAGGCTTTTGAAATGTGGTGCTACAGAAGAATGCTGAAGATTAGGTGGGTGGATCGCGTAACTAATGAGGAGGTACTGAACCGAATTGGGGAGAAAAGAAATTTCTGGCATACCTTGACTAAAAGAAGGGATAGATTGGTAGGACACATTCTTAGACATCAAGGAATTGTGAATTTAGCGTTGGAGGGAAGTGTGTGGGGTAAAAATCGTAGAGGGAGACCAAGAGACGCGTATAGTAAGCAGATTCAAGTGGATGTGGGTTGTCGTTCTTATGAGGAGATGAAAAGGCTTGCTCAGGATAGAATAGGGTGGAGAGCTGCATCATACCAGTCTCTGGACTGAAGACCACAACAACAACAACTTCTCAATCAAGTAGCTCCTCAACAGGCCTCGCAAGGCAGAGTGCACCCCGTATGGCAACAGTGCTCGGTAGATTCGGGCGGTGACGTAATCGAGCTCTCTAGGACTTAACTTCGGTGATCTAGCGGGGACCGTTGTATTAATTGCGGAACCACCATTTTTAGTGCACTTAATGAGCAATATATTTTAAAGTGAGTCTTTGGTTTGCCTCTGTTGATTCAACTGACAAAAATTTAAATATAATTTTTAATATAAAAGACAGTTATTTCAACTGAACGTAGCGTTTGAAATTGATTGTGAGTTGTAGAATAAAACGAGTTATGAGAATCTCGTAATAATGAAAACTGTAAAATGTAAATATGTAACAACTACAGTTAATAAATACAGCTGAAAATTTAATGGAGTAATTGAATTTTTGCTATTGCATTTAAAAACCGAAACTAATCCGTCAAAATAGAGTCGAAACTATGGAACAGACTGAAATTCAAAGTAAATATTTTTGTAAATTATTGACCTCGTAGGCTCTCATCTTATGTATTACAGAACTGCTAGCCTTACGTAAATATGTAATCGAGATTTAGCGAAATTTAGCTGGTGTATCGGTATAGGAAACTACTATTGGGCGGAGTCTCCATGCTACTTACCCTTTACATTATTGTAACATTGCAAAGGGAAACAATTAACAATTTCTTATGCCATTCAATATGTGTTTCTAGTAAGAATGTGATTCTTTCAAATTCTGAAGGCAGCAGGGGTAAAATATAGGGAAAGGAGAGTTATTTATAACTGTACAAAAGCCAGACCGCAGTTATTACATTCGCAGGGCATGAAAGGAAAGCATCAGTTGGGAAGGGAGTAAGACAGGGTTGTAGCCTTTCTCCGTTGCTATTCAATTTGTACATCGAGCAGGCGATGAAGGAAAGCAAGGAAAAATTTGGAATAGGGATTAAAGTACAGGAAAAACATTGCGTTTTGCTGATGACATTGTAATTCTGTCAGAGACAGCAAAGGACCTGGAAGAGCAGTTGAATGGAATGGACAGTGTGTCGAAGAGAGCGTATAAAATGAACATTAACAAGAGCAAAACAAAAATAATGGAATGCGGTCTTAGAAAATCAGGCGATGCGAAGGAATTAGATTAGGTAACGAAACAATGAAGGTGGTAGATGAGTTTTGTTACTTAGGTAGTAAAATAACATGCGATGATCGCAGTACAGAGGATATAAAATGCAGAATGGCAATGGGAAGAAAAGCATTTTTGAAAAAGAGAAATTTGCTAACATCGAATATTAATTTAAGTGTAAGAAGTCTTTTCTGAAGGCATTTGTGTGGAGTGTTGCCTTGTACGGGAGTGAAACATGTACGATAATCAGTGCGGACAGGAAGAGAATTGAGGCTTTTGAAATGTGGTGTTACAGAAGAATGCTGAAGATTAGGTGGGTAGATCGCATAACTAATGCAGAAGTACTGAACAGAATTGGTGAGAAAAGGAATTTTTGGCATACCCTGCCTAAAAGAAGGGATCGCTTGGTAGGACACATTCTTAGACATCGGGGAATCGTAAATTTAGCATTGGAGGGAAGTGTGTGGGGTAAAAATCGCAGAGGGAGACCAAGAGACGCGTATAGTAAGCAGATTCAAGTGGATGTGGGTTGCTTTCTTATGAGGAGATGAAATGGTTTGCTCAGGATAGAGTAGGGTGGAAAGCTGCATCAAACCAATCTCCGGACTGAAGACCAAAACAACAACAACAGTAAGAATGTGAGGATTGTTTAGAGAGCAGTTCCCACCTTGCGCTAAACATCATTAGAAATTAAACAAGTGTTCCTTTGATTCTCGAATGGAAATAATCTTCGTTTAACATACGTCATTAATGGTGTAGCAGACAAATTTGAAATTTAGTAAGAGCTGTGCGCTTTCGCTTTCCATGGGTTTCGACACGTTTCACGTCTTGTCTTGGCCGGCACATCATACACCTTCCATTTTACGCCGACTTGGGCAGCTGGACGTACGTGCACGTCTGGGGACGATATGCGCCGGATAGAACGACGGCAGCCTCTTCATTTAGCCAGTACCCCATCATCCGTCATCTATATTAATCCGGCGCACAATGAGCTCAGGCAGCAGGAGGAGCGTGGGGAGTCGTAACTGCACTTTTATTCCCGGCGGCGCCATCAGATTGCTCTGTCGCTCGCAATTACCGGTCACTTTGGGGAACGGGGCTGTATCAGAGCCACGGGAAACATGTTTCTCTTTGTTGTACGAGGGTAGGTCTAGCAGTGAGCCAGAATGCTCCTATCACCGCACAACAAAAGGCGATTACGAGATGTTGAGAGGGATACTAGCTTCTCGACTCATGTGGAAGCTTCAAAACCATTTTGACATAGGGTAAGGTGGTACAATTTCGATCATTTCGGACAAATGTTATTATAACTGGAAATAAATTGAGAAAAGGAATAATTTTAACTATGGCACTTGTTCTTGGATGTTTAATGAATATATATACAGTTACAAATGTTGGTATAAACACAAAAAAAGGTTACGGAATTGAGAAAAATCGATCGAAAATGAACCACACTAGGTAAAATTGTGATCACTTCCTCGTACAATTTTGATTACGTGCATCTTCCACATAAAAAGCACTTTTTCTGTCACGCGCCAACGCATACGTCGTGGTACCAAACATTGCATTTTGTCAGCGAATCCAGTCACCCTTAACTAGATGATTTATAAGAGCGCGTTAGTCTAAGTAGCTTCACTTACCTCTTTAAAGAGAAAAAATTTATATCTCCTGACGGCAAAGCGGTGTATTCTTGGAAAAGAGAGGAGGAGCTTTAGAAACCTGCTACTCTACAACTCGACACAACGAGACACTACGAGACAGAAAAATGGCGCGAAAACTTACATTGATCGAAATTGTACCACCTTACCCTATTGGTGCATATGTAAGTAGCTGCATTTATAACGTCATGTCGCATAATGTCGAGCATGGTACATAATCATCCAACGTGGCACTTCTACTGTCGTGTCATATGACACTAAATTCCATTCAATTTTAGGATGCATGCATCCCCAAACATGCTATTACCGATGCAATCTAATCGAGAAAAATGTTCAAATGTTTGTTAAGCTTATGGGACTTATCTGCGGGGTCATCAGTCCCTAAACTTATGAACTAACTTATACTGACACAAATATCCATGTCAGAGGGACGATTTGAACCTCCGACGCAGGAGGCCGCACGATCCGTGACGTGGAGCTCCAGACCGCTCGGCTACTCCCGCGCGGCACCTAATCAAGAGGCCACTGTGCCGCGAAATTAGAGATAACTCGTAAGAAAGTGCGGATATCTCAGAATGTTTTCGATTTAGGCTGGATTCACACGGTGGGCGACGCCACCTCAACGTCGGTGACGTCACACACCGTCAAAATTCCAAGTTCATTCCTACTGAACGGAACGTCAAGAGACGTCAAAAGTAAAGCACCATTTGCGCGTAGTAGTACGCAGCACGCGTTATCGGTGGTATTTGTTCTAAAAAGAGAAGGGCAAACATTATATTTGGCATTGAAGCATCAATTGCCTTAGATAACGAGAAAAGAAAGCAGAAATTCGCATAAGGCAAACCAAATGAATAGGGGTTAAGAAAATACATTTGAAGAGAATACATGAAGGCAAATTACATACACTTTTTCAGTTAACTGTCTCTCACAAGCTGGGAGATCTGTAAACATTGGCTATTAGTCAGTTGTAAGTTTAAGGCCCTAACTAGGGTAGGTTTTCTAAATAGCTATTTATATTGTAAATAGTGATGTAAGACAACAGTATACAGTAATGATATGTAGCCCTTTATTTGCTACAGTTTGTCTTGCATAAATTCTTTGCCGGCCGCGGTGGCCGAGGGAACTGAGGCGCTCCAGTCACGGTCTGCACGGCCACTACGGTCGGGGGTTCGAATCCCCCTCGGGCATGTATATTTGTGTCGTCCTTAGTATAATGTAGTTGATAAGTAGTTTGTAAGTTTAGGGACTGATGACCCCGTAGTTAAGTCCCATAAGCTTAACAAACATTTGAACATAAATTCTTTTCTACTATAATAATACAGTCTGAAATATTTTGCTGCTTATAGCATAGATTAGCACATGGTATTGAACAGGCTCAATTAATGTTTCGTCTTTCATTTTGTAATAGTGGTATAATCTAAAGCTCAGCAACGAAGTGCATTTTATAAGCGAAGAAAACAGCTGTGAATGAAAAGCAGCCATATTAGCACCCACAAACCAAATCCTTCGTGCAAATTTTGTGCCATTTCGTTGAAATTTAAAGGGCAGAAGTGACGCGCTTCAAAAACCTGCAAGGAAAAGAGTTTTTTGCACAGAAAATTAGAATAAAATCCGAATGGTGCAAATAAAGATGTATCCGTTACCTGCGCGTTAATTTCAACCCAATTGCTATCCTTTGTAAAAGGAATAAATCCATCAGCATTATCTGAATGAGTGCACCACTTTAACGTTGAAACTTTGCTTATATGCTGTATCCCAACTTCAGTAAGGCATAAAAATAGGGGCTGGTCCGCACTAAACCGAAAGAACTTTAAAAGTTTTAGTTTTAATACGTCTATAAAGAACACACAGTTGCTCTCCACATGTCTCAGTTTAATCTCTTTATCGACGTTACGTATGTTTTCGTTCATATGTGACTATTTGCTTTCCTGTTTTGTAGAATGTTATTATGATTCAAACTGAACTGGTGGTTAAACAGTGTCGAAATATTGTACAATATAATTTAGGTTTACTCAAAAACGTAACGCTTGTTATAAAATCGCATTTTTAGTTATAGTAATTTAAATTTCATTTATCAGTTGCTTAATTACAAAACATTGTCACATTTATAGAATACTAGCTGAAAACCCGGCGTTGCCTGGGTATTTATTTATTTATTCCTGCCATTTTCAGGTATATATTCATTTGTAGAATGTATGTATGTCTGTAAAATCCCTTTGGAATACAATTAGTAGTAAAGAAGTAATAGATAACAACTTGGTGCGTGATGGAGCGGTTTTCCATTAATGTTACTGTTTATGTGCTTCTGTCTCATGACCTACGTGTCATGATATATTTTAGAAGTTACATTCAACTATATCTGTGTATATTTTGTGTAAAATTTCCTGCAGCTACAATTTGTGGTGTTCAAATTAAAAATTGTAAGGTCATACCGAATGCCGTAGTTTTAGTCCAGGAACAGTGGAACGTTACTGTTTATGTGCTCATATCTCAAGAACTACGTGTCGTACTGTGATACAATTTAGAAGGTACAATCAACTATATGTGTGTATATACTGACTGTAAAATGTCCTGCGGCTACAGTTTTTAGTGTACAATTTATAAATTGTAACGTCATACCGAGAGCCGTAGGTTTACTCCATAAACAGAAAAAGTAGTAAGCGAGAAACTTTTTTCCTTTCATCAATTTCCTATGGTTGCCAGCGAGAAAAAGTTTAATAAAGGTTTGAAATTATGTTTAAAGTCGTTGCAAGTCGCTAAGTACTGTCATTCTCATACAGTGTATTTCGAAAGTCTCGCCGCATTATATGGCATTTTTTGTGATTTCTTTTGGTTATGACGTAATATCTTTTGAACCATGTGCCGGATGTAATTCTTAATCATGTAGCAATTGTTACCTCACGGTAAGAAATGTATGAACCAAATTTGGTTGAAATCGGTCAAATGGTTTAGGAGAAAATGAACAGAATTGTCGCAAAATGCAGCAGTTTCTCGGGCATCTCATTCTTTATGACGTCATATCTCGTGAACTACATATCGTATGTGATTCTTACACTTACGGCGACCGTCCTCATGGATTGAAGCTTACGTGTACAAAATTTCATAAAGATTGGAACAAAACTGTAGATTTGTATGCAACACGTACAAACATACGGACACTCTGCTTTATATGTTAGAAGATAAATTTAAATGGCACTTGAAGTAGTATCTGCAGTACTCGAGAAATCGAGACCGTTTATAATAGAGATAATAGTCAATTTGAAAAATATCATATTTCTGATATAGAGTTATTCTGTTTGTATGAAAAAAGAACAACAAAAACTAAAACACGTCCAGCTGCCGTTTCGTACGATGCAAAATACAGCAAAAAATAGTGAATTCCATACTTTTCAACAACTGTTTGATGTTATGGTGGGTCACTTTTAATCTAGATAATCGCTTTATAAGTGAAAGAAACATGATACGTTACTACTATTCGTTATGGATTCCTGGTAATGTTCGTCACTTTTACCGACAAGTGTAAGATAATCAACAGTAACCAAATATGTGATAACAATCTCTTTAATTTAGTTTTCTGTGACACACTATAGTTGCTGCAGTTTAGAGTGCTTTTGCCTCTTGTGTTCAAGTCTGATAGTTGGATGATCTGTTCGAGATATCTGACGTGGTTAACTTGCGGACTATTCCGTACTTGTACTCTTAAAGACAGGACCACTCACGCACGGAGAACTCAGTGCGGAAAGCGAGGTGCAGAGTGGAGAGTGCTTGCACGGCTCATCGTTCTTAAGTCCACTCGATTCCTCAGCTTGCATGACGAAGCCGCCGTGTGCGCTGAAAGGCGGCTATCAATCACTGAAATAGATACGAGCAATACAGTTACCATAAAAATGGAACAATCTGCTACGAAAAAGCAAAGATTTCTGAAAGTAAATTTAAACTGGAGTGGGATTCTTTTTTTAAATTATGACGATAAAGCCAAATGTCTAATCTAGGTACATTAACGACACGCAAGAAAATCGCCTGTTAAAGGAAACTACAGCAAACTGTATTGGCGCTAAAGAGGGAGAAGTTAGGAAGTTGAAAACCCCAGTATTCAGTTACCACAATAAGGTTTGTACCAGTACTTTAGCATGTTTATTTTGGTAAAATGTCCTGCGAAATGAATGTATATTCGGTTTTCTTCGCTTGTATCATTTCAAATACGAACTTTTTCTTCTAATTTTGGGCGAAGCGGGTGAAGGGCGCTGCAGAAGGACTCTTGGACCTATTTATAAAGTTGCTCTATGTTTAGCAAGAGCTGGGAAAGTAGTCGTATGCAGTAGAATCCCCACAAACTGCCTGTTATATGGAGAAATTTGCTTGATTAGATGACAGCCAACATTGAAAATATCATAGCGTACTTAATCGCACTTACCGAGTACAGGTATATTAGTGACACGGTTCAGTTAACTAATTTTACTGGTCATGGACGAGACCAATACAGAACGGAAGACCTCATGGATACGATTTCGATTAAGTACACTGCTACAGGGACGAACATTTTAAAAGGGGTTGAAGTGGCAGCTGCAGTTATTAGACTCACTTAGCAAAAGCTGTTCTCCGTAACCACACAAAGGACGCCACCAATTCCCCTTACAGTAAAGAAAAAAGCTTAACATGCCGAATTAGTTCATTGTTTGCACACCAACAGGTTCTTCGTGTAAAAGCTGTCAGTGTTGAAGTCGACCTATATTCTGATTTATTTTTGCTACAAGAAATTACCAACTTACAGCTAATACTTGATGTGTTTAAAGCTGTTTTCGATAGCAGTTGGAAATGAGTCTCCAGATTTACATATTTAAAATCTAACTAATCGATGTGCAAACTGATAAAAACATAAAGTATTTATTTTAAAGTACCAAACATTTGCACGAATCCGGTCAGAATTTGTCGAAGGAGGAATTTGTTAATTTGCACAAAGACGCAGCGAAGATTATTTCCATGTTTGGTTCTGACCTGTATGTAGAAGTTTTTATTTTTGTCTTATACGAAACCTAGATGGCGTGCAGGTATTTGTGATTGTACTTTTTAAAAGTATCTAAGAATTGCTGCCAGCCAATCATTTCTTCAAGACCTTAGTAACATAATAGCAAATAAATTATTTTATAAACTACATTTTAACCAACAGTTGTTACATTAAAAATTTTATTATCTACCATTTCGGCCATGACAATCATCGCAGGATAACTATGCCAGCAATAAATAAATAAATAAATAAATACATTTAATGAACACGAAAAAGGGAAAAGGAAGAGCACCTATTCTACCTCTTTAGCCCTTTTCTCGCACAGGCAGGGTCGGCACTGTGTTAAACGCGGGTTTGGCATGGGTTAATATTTACCGGGTGATCGGATACCCTTTCTGCCGTCACCCCAATGCTCTCCCTGGAGGAAATGTGTACCCCAAATGCCTGCGTATAGTGTTATAGGTGTGCGAAAGTGTAAAGTGTTACGAAATGTTTGTGAACCGTGTAACTGAGGCGGGACTTGGGGACCAGCCCGGTATTCACCTAGGGGGATGTGGAAAACCGCCTAAAAACCACATCCAGGCTGGCCGGCACTCCGACCCCTTTCGTTAATCCGCCGGGCGGATTCGACACGGGGCCGGTACGCCTCCCAGTCTCGGAAAGCGGTGCGTTAGACCATACGACTAACCGAACGGGTAAAAGGAAGAGCATCACGTCCTCTGAAAGAATTTTTTGAATACTTATAACTTTTAAAACAGATTAGTGAAGTACATAATACGTAATTATAACTTGTTGACAACAGCGATAGTCCATTGATATGGTCAAATTAAAATGTACCATATGTAACGTCTTGTATTTATATTATGTATTTCCCTAATTTGTTTTAAAACTCGTAAGTACTCAAAATACAATTCAAGAGAACATTGTGCTCTTCCTTTCTTCTTTCTGGTGTACATTAATTGCTTCTATTTTTTACGTCTGCACGGCCACTACGGTCGGGGGTTCGAATCCCCCCTCGGGCATGGATATTTGTGCCGTCCTTAGGATAAGCTAGTTCATAAGTAGTTTGTAAGTTTAGGGACTGATGACCCCGTAGTTAAGTCCCATAAGCTATACAAACATTTGAACATTTTTTATATATATTTTTTCGTGACATATTAGTCCATACTTATAACATTTCGGTGTTTCGGTGTTTCGGTGTTTCCACATTGCATCGTGGAGTTGAATTTTTATTTCAATAGCTGCATATAACTGCAGTCTAAATATTCTTTAGATCGTGTTTATAGAACTTAACGCATGTCAGATTATGAATTTATTATTGCTTGTTCTGACATTTGTGGTTGAAAGAGCCTCCAGCGGTGTTCTGTGGTTACAGTTTATTTATTTCTTTGTATCGTAGAATCTGTGTTACGGTATTCTGATCTTTGTTATGTCTGTGAGTGTGACGTATATCTCTATTTTTATATCGAATCTAAAATTTCAATAAAGTTGTGTAGATAATTTATGTGTTTTAATTTTCTTTGTTCGTTTAAAATTTCGTCAAGGTTTTTCTTCGAGTGTGTATAGATTTATACATCTTCTAGAAAGTTCATGTGATAACATTTCGGTGTTATGTGTAATAGTTTCATTGCGTTTGTTATATGATCAGGTCCGTGATTTAACGCTTATTCAGTACTGCGTTCAGCTCGTCAGACGTTCATTCAGTATAAATTTGTGGTGTGTATTTAAATTTTCGATAGTTTTATGTCATTTAGAATTTCATTGGGTTTGGGTTTCTCGTGTAGTTTGTTTAATATACTTGGATTAAAATCATTTTGTGGGCTATAAAGGTAAGCAATGATAGCGCTTATCTAATGGGAGCTTCATTAGTCTGTTGATCATTTTGTTGAAAGAAGCGTATTTTTGTGCTTTTTGGCAAGAATTTGAGACAATAATATTCTCCGAAGTTGTGGGTTTTCTATATATGTCGAATTTATGTTCATTGTTCTTATTTCTAATTGTTTGGTCTAAGTAATTTATGGTTTTACCTGTTTCTGGTTCCATGGTAAATTTCATTTTATTATGTAGGTTGTTCAGTGTTTTATGTAGTTGTTGTATATCAGTTTGGGATCCGTCTGATAGCAGGAGGCTATCGACTACATATCGGTAATAGTATATTGTTTTACTTATTGTTGGAGAATTAAATTAAAGACTTTTCTTCTAATGTAGTTATGAAGATAACAGCTGTAGATCCTGCAAGGCAAAATACCTTTGCAACTCCAGATTTTTGGGTATATATATCGTTGTTGAAATCAAAGATATTTGGTTTCAATACCATTTTTAGTAAATCATTAATTTTATAAATTCCTGTAGTTGGTATTTTCATATACTTTAGTAAATCTTCTTCAATGATGGTTATTATTTCTTGGATTGGTGCGTTAGTATATTGATTCCACAATGTGTCTCAAGATGAGAAGTGTTTGTGTTAATGATTATTTATACATACAAATGTACTCTAGGAGAGGCAATTATAGTACTGCACCAGACTTATTTGTGCACCACTTGTTATAACCTGAGGTCATTCAAAATGTATAAAAATCGTATAGGCTTTTGATGATGAGCCCTTAGGGCTCGAAATGTATTGTGTACAGTACACAATTTTGTGACTGAAGGTGAGTTAATTTTTTTGAAATGAAGTACAACGGTCACGGAAGTATCAATAATGGACAAAATTAAAATTGGAAAATTTGAGAAAAACGGAAAGTACAATTTTCAACGTGTTCTTCTGTTTCTACTGCACACAAATGTATAATTTTGTTCCAATCTTGGATGAAATTTTGAACACTTGACCTTCAAACTGTCTAAATAAAATTTCGTGCGGTGCAGGGCGGAGGGTACGTTATTACTTACAGAATTCGACACAATTTACGTGTTTATTCCAATCCTGATGAAATTACCACGTATGTTGGTTCATGTTCGTATGTTTTCATAGAGAATGTTTTTGAAAACTTCCATTGAATATTTCTACATATTTTTTGTAAAGAACTCATCTTTGGATGAATATAAATTTAATATTAGTGGAGGTGTATTTCCGTCTATTGCAACTAAATAAAAGAGTTTTTTCTTTCTTTTTTTTGTGCCTTAAGGTTTTCGTTTCTTTACTTGTGAATCATGAAAAAAAGTTTGTAAAGCTTAAGGGACTTAACTGCGGGGTCATCAGTCCCTGAACTTACAAACTACTTATGAACTACTTTATACTAAAGAGGACATAAACATCCATACCCGAGGAGGGATTCGAATCCCCAACGGGAAACTGCCTCACGCATAGCAGCTTAGCGCCTCAAGGCGCTCGGCAACTCCGCCGCGGCTGTGAATGATCTCCTGTGGAAGTTTTTGGGAAGTTAATTTAATTTTTCAATATTACTTACGGTTTTGTGTGTTACTCCTTGTGGGTTTTCATGGAGCTGTGTATGTATTCTCCAGCTGGATGAATATTTAGTTTCTTGATGAACACAGGTACTGTACATCAGGTGCCGAATGTAGTCTTGCGGGCTGGCCTGTCATGCAGATTTCACCTGGTGCCTCAGTTGGACCAGATTTCGTGCGGTCGTGCAGACCGCGCAACATGGCCTTGCATCCTGTCCCAAGCATGGTCAATGGGGGAAAGATTCGGTGATCGAGCTGGCCACACGAGGCCCTTCTTGGTTCTTAAACGGTAGCAAGACGGGCTGAACGATGGTTTCAGTGTACTGTGCACTGTTCAATGTACCCTCGACGATCACCAGAAGAGAACGGCCAGTGGAGGATATAGCTCTCCACACCATGATGCACGATCATGCCTGCTGTTAGGACGTCTTCCGTTCACGCTCCGACATCGTTCAGCCCTCGCTCAGTGGTATCGCGGCAGGCACTTATGGAAGGACGGAGACGTGTCATCTTCAATGATGAGAGTCGCTTCTGCCTCGGTGCCAATGATAGCTGTTCATATGTGTGGCGTAGGAGTCTGGAGTGTATACGACAGAGGCACACGGGGCCGACACCCTGCATCATGCTGTGGAGAGCCATATCCTACACTGGCCGTTCTCTTAGGGTGGTCGTCGAGGGAACATGAAACAGTGCACGGCACACTGAAACCATCATTCAACTCGTGTTGTTACCGTTCATGCTTCAACAAGGCAGTATGATTTTCTAACACGACAACGCGCGTCCACGTGTATCCCATGCAAAATAACGTGCTCTTCTGGGTGTACTCAACTATCGTGACCAGCTCGATCATGAGCATGTTTTGGGCCGGATGAAACGTCACTTTGAGCGGTCTGCTGAGCGGCACGAAATCTGGCACAGTTGAAGGATCAGGTGGAAACTGCATGGCAGGCTATTCCGCAGGACCACGTTTGGCACGAAAAGCTTATGGCACGAAAAAAACTCTTTCATTTAGCTACAATAGTCGGAAATACACCTCCACTAATATTAAATTTATATTTATCCAAAGATGAGTTATTTACAAAAATTATGTAGAAATATTCACATGGAAGTTTTCAAAAACATTCTCTATGAAAACATACGAACATGAACCAACATCAGGATTGGAATAAAAACGTAAATTGTGTCGAATTCTGTAAGTAATAACATACCCTCCGCCATGCACCGTACGAAATTTTATTTAGACCGTTTGAAGATTCTCTATGGGAGAATCGCCGATCGTATTGCTGCAAGACGCTGGTATCCACAATACTAGCATCGACATTGCGCGCGCTCTGGTGACTGTACTCACGTGAGGAAGGCTCTGACTATGCGATCGTGTGTTGTAAACATCCTCATGAATGCTCCAATAAAATTTCCCTCTGTTGGCTCGACGAATTCATAGTGCTCTTTTTTCATTTTCCAGGAGTGTGTGTCTGAGTGTATCAGGCGTTCCTCCCCCTCCCCCCCCCCCCGCCTCCTTGTGTTGTTCTCTGTGTAGATGTGTGTGTTACTATTTGTGAGTGTGAAAGTGGAGGAGGGGGTCAAGAGAGAAAGAATTAAAGAGGGAGGGCATTTCATTTAAACTTAATAGTCAGAAAAAAAATTAGAAAAATTTCACAGATATTTTTGTTTTAATTTGCGTATGTATCTTTGTATATAATAAAATGAAGCCTCCGGATCGTGTTGCGCCAGTGGCAAAGTCAAACTAACGCCATATGTACGGCCACCATATTCATTGTTTTCCGGAAATGAGCTAGACTCTACACATTTTTCGACACATATCCAACAATACAATAATTTCTTTTGAATGGGGCATGGTGCAACAAATGTTATACGAGACAATTTTATGCCTACTTTCAAGGTAAGTATATTGGGAAACAATGAACTTTTACCACATGTAGCTGGTGAAAATACAAGGACAACTTTTAATTAACATGGTCTAAAGTACGTTGGTAGTTCTGAACTGTCAAAATCAACCAGAAGTGAGTGTATTTGTAGAAGTTGATGAGATAATTGCAAAAATTGTACAGAAAAAAGAAAAAAATATGTACAAACTTCCTTTTACCCATTCAAATATCTGTACATGTGTACGTCACTGAACTTCTAAACCGTGTGTGTGTGTTTGAGTTGGCCCCTGAATGCTTTATATTCACACTAGCTTTTACTCACGGCTTCGCTCGCGTTGATGTCCTTGCATACGTGTCAAAGATAATCTTAAATTAAGAACAGGATCGTAAGGTTAAAAGTAAATGTTCAGTTTTCCGATTTAGATATAAACCGCGCATAGAATGACGGTAAATACTGTCCTTTATCGAGATGAATATAAAGACATTATTAAATACGAAAAGAAATTCTGTTTATTACTTCGTAAGTAAAAAGCTGACTGAAGACGGTATACGTTGCACAACGTATAAATTATGCAGTATTCAAACATCATTGACATCGGTTCGGCGATTTGAAGACGTTGACGTCTTGTGCAAGCATTGTATTCATTATGTTGAATCGTATTACATACATAAGCCATTGAAAGAATTTTTAAATGCGATAACTTTCAAACGTCTAAGAATAAATAGCTTTTCCAAGAAGTCTTCGAGCGTATCAGAAGCTATAAGAGAAACCTTGATGCTTGGCTGTTCCATATTTCGAGTTATATACTTAAAATCAACAAATATACTGAATAACACACTTTCTAAAGTAGCCTATGTTCTTCTTCAGCGTTCAAGTTATCTCCTTACCTACTTTAATTAATATCGGTTAAGCGGTTTAGTCGTGAAAGCGTTCGCATTTACAATATTATGACGTATCTGCTGAAATGTGTCGTTCAGTGATATAATATTGTAGCTCCTTTCAGTGGTATATTTGAATGATGCTTGCGGAATATACTGCGAACAGAGTAACAAAGACTTAACAAAATGTCAAACATAATGAAGTATCTATTTACGGATGTCACGTTTATGAAGTAATATCTCCTGCATTGTGTGTCCTACAAAAACATTATTTACCAGGTTCGTAGAGTGAAATATTAGGAAACTGCCTGCGAAATGTGTTGTAAATGGAGTATGTAGTAAAGATGTAGTTAATTACAACTTCATGCTTATTAGGGTAAATTTACATGCATTTTATTGTCTTTGACGTCATAGCACCTGAACTATATGTCGTAATACGATATTATTTCGAAGGTACATCCAGTGGTGTATATGTAAAATGTCTGCAAAATACGTCGCGAATAGAGTTTGTAGGGAAGACGTAATAAATCAAAACGAAATGTATGATGAGGCGGTTTTTCCTGAACCTAATTGTTTATGACTCCATATCTCATGAACTGTGTGTCCTACTATGATAAAATTTAGAAAGTACGTTCAGTGGTATGTGTGTATACTGTCTGCAACATTTCTCACAAATACAATTAATAGTGCATGAGTAATAAATTGTAACGTCTTGCCAAATGCCGTAATTTTACTGCATGAACGCCGAAAAAGTAGTAAGCGACAAACATTTTTTCCTTTCATCATTTTGCTGGGGTCGTCAACGAGGAAAAGTTTCCTAAAAGTTTGAAACTATGTTTAAAGTTTGTTGCAAGTCGCTAAGTGCTCTCCTTCTCAAATAGTGGACTGATAAAGTCAAGTGCTGCAAGACAGAGAAGTTTCCATTGTTTATTACGTCATATCTCCTGAACTATCGACGCTATCACAAAATACTTTCTTAGCTGACGTCTTCTCCCTATACATTCCCGACAAATTTCAGCTTCGTAGAAGTAGTTTTCGAGATTTCGTGTTTAGGAGGGAATGAATGTCCTTTCGTTTTTATATAGATAGAGATTTGATCCTTGTAGGTGACGCTAAAAGGTCTAAAAACTTGAATACGTACTTCGACAATATCTACAGTTTTTTTCTGATCTTGATAAAATTTTGCTCACTTGACCTTCAAAACATCAGAAACATCACTATCTACATAACTTGTCGTATGGCACATGGCGAAGGGTACTTCATACTCCCGATGTTGATGAAAGTTTCCACACTTAACCTTCGGGGCGAAGTTAAAAATTTGTGCTTGATCGGGATTCGAACCCGGATTTCCCGCTTCAGGCCAGCAATCATCTTAACCAACTAGGCTATTCAGGCACGCAACCCGTCCACCCCAAAAGTTCAGCTTCCAGCACACTACGGTAGTGTGCCATTAGTGCCCATTAGTGCCACTTGCTCGCAGCTGATACTGGAGTCCTGCAAGAGATCGTTTGTATTAATGCGTCCACATCGAGGTTGTCAATTCCCTGTTGTGTGCATATACACAATTATTGATATGGTGTCTGTACTTTCGGACTAACGAATTTACGAATTCGAAATTTGAAACATATTGATCACAACAATATTTGACAGATATATATGAGTTTTCCTTGATGGGATAGAGGTGCTGGAAAAATGGACCGAGGAAGTGGGGACGACCAGAGAGATAGGAGAGGAAGAGATGGATGGAGAGAGAGGCGGGGGGGGGGGAGATGGAGTACGAGAGTATAGAATAAATATACGGGTAACGCCGGGTTTTCACCCAGTAAGAGAACAAACGGAACCTGTTTACCGTATTCATTACGTTTTTTCTGACTTACGCGACTAATAAAATCATAAACAACTGTTTTCTCCTTCATTAAAGCTGATTCCGTTGGTGCTCCGGTGCTCGTGCATCCCCTACGAAATTTTTGGGGCTGCTCACCACCCACGTAAAATGAAGAAGGAAAATAAAATGTAATAAATAATAAAAACAACAACAAAAGGCTTGGGAAAAATTCAAAGGTGTCAATTATGTATATTTTGATGTCGAGGGTTCGCTAGCACGCCCTAGTCGGCAGGCTGTTTCAGCATTGCCCCACGTGGCGCTCAGCAGCGGTTGGCTCCTGTTTGGTGTGTTTGTGGGGGGAGGGGGCAAATTCACTGTCCCATGGCCGCATCGACTCGTGAATGCTGCGACAATCCGAGTTCAGTGACAGCCGTGGTTAGTTGTGGAAATTCCATCAGTTCTATTCAATGAGGTGGATCGACATCCGCATTGCTTGTATTCAAAATATATGCTGCTAAGAAGTACTACATACACTGTCATTAAACACATCTTCGCGTAACATGTGACGGGCGGGTAGAAAGTGAAGCACGTAGATCGCTAGTAGCCTTGCTTAATAATGACACAGATACAAAAATAAAGTTAGAAGTGCATTCGTTAAAGGCGTTTCGTTTATTCAATGCTCTCTGTCAGTTGAGACAACTAGGTACTGTAATGAAATATTTTGTCAAATGTGTGAGCGTTGCCTTTGTCACGGTATAAATAACCAATACTTCGAAGGGTTCCTGAAAGATATGCAAACGGAGCATGGGTAGAGACATTAGCACAGCACATTTCATTGTCTTAGTCGCGAATTAGAATTTGTCATTTTCTTTTTCATTTACCTGTTTTTCTCGAAATGAATGGGTAGAAGTGCACCGTCGAGCATTCCTAATTGATATAACTATGCATTTTAACAAATTAATTATGTCATTACAGGATAAAAAGCATCTAATAATAGAAATGTACGATCAAATAAAAGCGATCATGGAAGAATTGCGTCTGTCCGAGAGGTAAATGAGTCACAAATTGTTGCTATTCTTTAGTCGACTGACTTCTTTGAAACTTCGAAAAAATTTTCTGAACGTACTAGTAGTGACAGTTCTGAAATTAATGAATTATTTTTTGGTTTCTATAATATTGAATCTACCACAACTGAAGTACTGTTAACAGTTTTAATCAATGTTCTCTCTCGTTTCTCTCTATATATTTAGTCAAGCTAAGTTATTGCTGCTGTCAGGATGACAAGAATGTGTGTTACCTTTTCTCGGCTGCTAGAAAAAATAAGAGAAATTGAACCACGGGTTCTGTACGTTCAGTGCTTGGTGAGTTGTAGAACCTTGTGACCGAAGAGGTAATGCAAAATGAAAACCACAAGCAACCACACTGATTTTCAAAATTTGGCGTCCCTGTCTTCATCCACTTGGCTTTTATTAATATACAGTGTGGGTGTCAGCCTTTTTGTTACCGTATTGTAAAACCTACCATTTTTCGCTTTCAGATATCTGACCTTGCTTTTGGAAGAACACTGAGTGGAAAAATATCCAAGTCGTCGTGAAGCATAACATGTAGTTTAGCACTGAAACAAAGCACAACAATAAAATTAAGAAGACACAACTTCATGTAACCCCCACTATAATATGAATGTGTGGTGCGGAAATAGGTTAACTTCCGATATTTATAGACGACGTTTCAGTCAAAACGTTCTTCCCGAGAAACTTTGACGTGGTTTGATGTTAAGAACCGGTTCGCTGGCGACCGGTGTGAACGCCGCCATTTGAAATGCATGGTGTAATGTCTCGACGTAACGTGATGTGAGGACAGTGTGAATTTGGCATATAAGCAGATACAAACTTACTCGATGTAAAGGCGCCCGTTCACTGCCCGGCCGGTGTGTCAACCCTGTTCGTCAAACGGATTGGCCCCGACGCGCACGACCATGTTTGGGATGAGCTAGCGGTCGGGCCCATGGCTTGGGTGCGTCGCGAGCCTCTACCTGCATAGCCTTTACCAAGGTTATTTCACCTCAGTACAGTATCCCATTGTGGACGCTTGTCAGGTAGAATTCGCCAAGCGGTCAGCGGTGGCCACACACAGCCCTAAGGGCGGTGGAAAACGAGTTGAAGCATTCGTCGGGCTTTGACTGTACCTGACCACAGACAAAGAGATGTCACCCTGTGACCTGACGCTGCAGGCTGCACCTATTAGACGAGAGACCCCAGGTAGGCGCTTTTCTACCTGAAGGGACAGTTGCAGAATTGTTGTAAGAGGATTAGTAAAGCCCATCTCGACCCCATCTACTGAGTTCGTGGTCGCTAGAGACCATCCCTCCTATGTTCTGTTGTGGTCCCCCCGACTGGTGGAATGCACACCTGTTGTTCACAGCTGTTAGTTCGAACCGCCACTGTTGTTACTTTACTGATGTCACTTACAGACCTGCAATCCGTCAAGTTTCCTTTCCCTTAAGTGTGTAAATAATTTCATTTATTTTATCATAAACTTTTTCAGTACATTCATCGTCTGCAGAGTTAGCTGGAATAAAAATTTGTATTTCAGTGTTCAGTGTCTATCCTGACTATAATAACCTGTTCACTTTGCAGTTCCTAGTAACTTATCCGAATTCCTGTTTCCGTATTTAATATTTCACCCTTTCCGGTATTACTGCAAATTGAGCTTCTGTTCAGACCTCTGTACCGAGAAAAATCTTTTCTTTTTTCACTGCACTTCTTTATATTCCTCTACATCTAACGACAACAACCACTTCCGTTCTCGTGATTAAGGGGTCTAATATTCCGCTTTTCAGCCTGTAGAAATCTAAATTTTGTTTTTCTTGATGACGGCATTCTCATAAGTTGTCCCCGCGCGGAGATCTGAAACGGTAACTACTTTACTTTCAGAATGTTTAAGCCACGCTTAATTTCCGTGCGGTCTGAGGCCACACATTACGGAATTCGCGCCCGCTCGCGTCGGAGGTTCGAGTCCTCCCTCGGGCATGTGTGTGTGTGTGTGTGTGTGTGTGTGTGTGAGTGTGTGTATGTTGCCTTAATGTAATTTAAATTAAGTTCGTTTAAGTAGTTTGTAAGTCTAGGGACCGATGACCAAAACAGTTTGCTGCCTTAGGTTTACAAACATGTTAACATTCTAAATTGGAATATTTTACCCAAGAGGATAGAATCAGCTGTGAGTTTTACTCTTAATGGCATCCATATGTACTGTATGTCTTAATATGGTAGTCTGTGATGTTTTATATTTGTGTATAGTAACTGCGTTATACAATGCTTCGAGGTAGCTTACTAATTTATAGTTTTACTAGCTTATATGCCCGTGCTTCGCAACGGTTGTTGAAGGAGGGCCTGTGTGTATCATGGCTTTTTAGGGTTCCGGACCTCATTCAGTAAACAGAATCCTTGTTGAATCGCTCTGTCAATAAACTCAGTTATCCTAGCCAAGATGTCAAATGTAAGTAAAAGTCATTTTCCGAAACGATTTATCTTCAGAAAGTTTTTGACACAAAGGGTGGAACGGGCCAAAATAAGCAAAGAAATGTCGTTAAATACTTAATACACAAAGCGAAATCAGTAACACTATGTTCAATGTTTGTTGCTATTCGTAGACATAAGGTTGCTTAATTCTGTCACAGACGTTCGCTTCCTTGTTGTACTACCCAATACTTATTATGTTTATTAGTTCTTTGGTGCACTGCAGCGCCTCTATCGCTTGTTTGCTGTACTACACAATCCATACTTCAAGCATAATCTACATCTAAAACAATTTCTCTGATTCCACTTTTATGAAACGAAGTTGCCCCATGGAAATCCGTGAAGTAGTTTAGGAGATTAGGTATTTCTAACAGATGAACAGACAGTTACTGAAAACACTTAAGATTGCGATGTAACTTTGTTTCCGTAAACTGATTATGATGGAATCATGTGTATATGTTGCCCCAATCATAGCTCAAATACACTGTGAAAACCGCATGAAAATGTGTCAGTAGTTTTTTTAATACGTTTGCGAAACGTGTTAGAAATATATATCGCATACATTGCGAACGCTCCATTGCACCACACCGCCACCGCTTTGCAGAATCTGATTCGAATCGCGGCGCGGCGCGTTTCATCGCGGGCATTGCAAATTCTGGCTGATTTATTACAACAGCACTGTTTCTCAGGTCCTTAAAACTAATTATTAGCCTCGGCTTTTGCTTGTTTTTCTGTTACGATGCGAACGCATTTCTTGACGTTGGTGTCCGTAATATTGGCTACCGTCCATGTGGACGCATTAACCCTCGTGCAAAGGTAAATGTGTTTTGTCTGGTGCATGACGTCATTGTGGAATGCTTGGTGCAATTTTTGTAAGTTGAAAGGTATACTGAGTTCACCAGTGAAATCTTTATTTATTTTTTGATTGCTCCAAGTAATTCGATCCAGAGCATACGGAATTTGTAAGCGAAGATGATTCTAGAATCTGCAGTGCTTGAATGAGCTCTGTTATATGGTTACACAAAAGAATTTGAAATTCCACTTCATATTTCTGTAGCTACATTCCCTCAGAACTACTGAAGTCTCTGGGAGAGCCAGCCGTGACAGCTATTTTATATGGTGCGTAAGATGTATAAGACAACGTAAATACCCCCAGATTTTAAGAAAAATGTAATACGCCTCATTCCAAAGAAAGCAGGCGCAGAGATGTGAGAAATTACAGAACAATCAATTTAATAAGACATGGTTGCAAAATGTACAGACGAATGGAAAAGCTGGTAGAAGCCGATCTTGGGGAAAAGCAGTTTTGATTCAGGAGAAATGTATGAACACGGAAGGCAATACTCACTTTACGTCTTATCTTAGAAGATAGGTTATGGAAAGACAAAACTACATTTCCAGCTTTTGTAGATTTAGAGAAAGCTTTTGACAATGTTGATTGGAATACACTCTTTCCGATTCTAAATCAGCAAGAGTAAAATATAGGGAACGGAAGGCTATTTATAACATGTACAAAAACCAGGCAGAAGTTACCAGAGTTGAATGCCATGAAAAGGATGCAGAAGTTGGGAAGGGAGTAAAACAGGGTTGTAGCGTTTCTCCAATGTTATTCAGTTTGTACATTGAGCAAGCTACGAAGGAAAGCAAGGGAAATTTGGAGAAGAAATAAAACCTTTGCGGTTTGCCGATGACTTGGTATTTTTGTCAGAGACAGCAATTGAACGGAATGGGCACTGTGTTGAAATGTACGTATAAGATGAACATTGACAGGAGAAAAACAGGGGTAATGGAGTGCAGTCCAAAAAAATCAGGCGGTGCTGACAGAATAGATCAGGTAACGAAACAGTAAATGTGGTAGCTGAGTTTTCTTACTTGCGCAGTAAAATAACGTATGGTGGTCGCAGTACAGATGATGTAAAATGCATAATGGCAATGGGAAGAAAAGCGTTTCTGAAAAAGATAAATTTTTAACATCGAATATTCAATTAAGAGTAAGGAATTTCTTTCTGAAGGCATTTGTGTGGAGTGTTGCCTTGTATGGGAGTGAAACGTGGACGATATACAGTGCGGACAGGAAGAGGATAGAGGCTTTTGAAATGTGTTGTCACAGAAAAATGCTGAAAATTGGGTGGGTGGACCGCGTAACTAATGAGGAGGTACTAAACAAAATTGGGGAGAAAAGGAATTTCTGGCATACCGTGACTAAAAGAAGGGTCGATTGGTAGGACACATTCTTAGACATCAAGGAATCGTAAATTTATCAATGGAGGGGAATGTGTGGGTTAAAAATCGCAGAGGGAGACCAAGTGATGAATGCAGTTAGCAGATTCAAATGGATGTTGGTTCAGGTCTTATGAGGAGATGAAGAGGCTTGCTTAGGATAGAGTAGGCAGGAGAGCTGCATCAAATCAATTTCCGAACTGAAGACCACAACAACATATTTCTGTAGAGTGTAACGCTATGAATTATTGCTGTCGAAGTGCTAAAGGAAAGACAACCTGAATGTAGCAAACGATCGTGTGTGTGCTCCTGTATAGAATGAAATGTTTAAGAAAGATACACCGGCAAAAGTAGAATGAAATTTTCCCTGTGCTGCAGAGTGTGTGCTGATATGAAACTACCTGACAGTTCAAGGCTTTGCGTCAGACTGGAATTCGAAATCAAAGACCTGTGCCCGCCACGAGCTGGCGCTCTGTCGACTGAGCGTCCTGTGCGCGCCTCACGCCCCGTCTTCACAGCTTTAGTTCCGCCAGTACCGCGTCTCCTAAGCTGTCAATTTCCGTCAAGTACTGCGGTCTGCAAACTTCGTTTGATGAATATTTTCGAATTGCAAAGTATTGTCTGGTCACTGATGAGCTATGAGTTTTTTGCGCTGCCTGATTGCTTTTTGAAATTGGTTTGATTCAGCTCTTCACGTACCCTGACCTTTCGGTCTCCCTCTACGATTTTTGCTCCACAAACTTCCTTTAATACTAAATTGACAATTCGTTGATGTTTCAGAATGTGTCCCACCAATCTACCTCTTCTCTTAACCACGTTATGCCAGAAATTTCTTTTCTCCCCAATTCTATTGAAATGTTAAGCTTATGGGACTTAACTACGTGGTCATCAGTCCCTCCAATTCTATTCAGTACCTCATTAGTTATATTATCTACCCATCTAATCTTTAGCATTTGTCTGTAGCACCACATTTCAAAAGCTTCTATCATAGTTCTGTCTGAACTCCTTCTCGTCCACTTTTCACTTCCGTACAATGCTACACTCCAGACAAATGCTTCCAGAAAAGATTTCTTATGCTTTAAATTAGTATCGGATGTAAACAAATTTCGCTTCTTTCAGATATGCCTTCCTTCCCATAGCCATTCTGTATTTTATATCTTCTTCTGATATCAGAAGTTATTTTGCTACCCAAATAAAAAGACTCAGCTACAGCTTGTTTTGGGTCATTACCTAATCACATTCCTTCAACATCGCCTGATTTTCTTCCCCTACATTCCATTACCCTTATTAACGTTCATTTTATACTCTCCTTTCGAGACATTGTCCATTCAGGTCAATTGCTTTTACAGGTCCTTTGATATCTCTTACAAAATTTCAATGTCATCTACAAATAGCCGCGGTGGAGTAGCCGAGCGGTCTAAGGCGCCTCGCTGCGGAGCGCGCGATTGCTCGCCGTCGGAGGTTCGAGTCCTCCCTGGGGCATGTGTGTGTGTGTGTGTGTGTGTGTGTGTTGTCCTAAGGTTAGTTTACATTAGTTTAAGTAGTTTGTAAGCTACGGACTAACGAGCACGCAGTTTGGTCCTATAGATATTATTTGACCTACAAACCGCTATGTTTTATTTCTTCTTCCTGAACTTTAATTTCCTCTCCAAATTTCTCCTTGCATTCCTTCACAGCCTGCTAAATCTATAATTTGAATAACATTATGGGAAGGCTACAACCCTGTCTCACTCCCTTTCCATCGACTGCGCCCCTTTCATACACTTCTACTCTAATAATTGCTGTCTGTTTCTTGTACAAGGGAATATATCTTTACCTTCACTATATTTTACACCTGCTATCTTCAAAATTTGAAAGAGTGTATTTCAGACAACATTGTCAAAAACTTTCTGGAAATCAAAAAAATCGAGAGACTTAGGTTTGCCTTTCGTTAACCTGTCTTCTAAGATAAGTCGTAATGTGAGTATTGCCTGGCCTCCTAATCCAAACTGATCTCCATCAAATTGATTTGCTGTCTGAAACTGATAGTTAACTGGCGCTTAGTATCAGACGGTGGATTCCTGTATCCTTGTTCGTGATAGCCGATGCATAAATATCATCTTTCACACGAAAATCCTACTAGCATTTGTCAGAAAGGAGTCTTTAGATAAGCGCGATGCATGGTCTCACGGTCTGCATCGGCATGTGCCAACGTCTGCTGCGACTGATTAGTCCAGACCACCTCTTTCTATGCGTCACGCGTCCGTTGGCCGTATTCCAGTGTCCATGTAACCTCGGAGTCGGGTGGCGTGCTGTGAACAGAGCCACACTTGCCAGACGGTCGTTTCAATGCCCTACAGCGAGAGATCAAGCCAGGAGACAGTGTGGAAGACACAGCATTCACAGGCGACGGTCAAATCCCAGTCAACATACAACTGCGTTTTTGCCGTTTCCCTGAATCGCCTAAGGCAAATTCCGGGATGGTTCCTTTGGAAACGACGCGGCCACTTATCTTCGTTTGTGTTCCCTAATGTTCTCACCGTCGACGGGACGTGAAACCCTATTCTTCCTTCTTTCGTGTAGGGAGAAATGAATAGACGAACGATTTACTACATTGTGGTCCGTGTATTCATTCAATGACTTTGACACGTTGTCTGCCTTCTGCAGTGCACATTACCGTTAGAAAGTGGCCTTCATCTGGGTACTAATGGTTATCTTGACACAGCAGAATATGAACAGTTCACTGCCTCTGCGATCTCCACGATCAACTGTCCTGCGCGTCAGACAGTAGCGGTATCCTCATAATCAAATGGCCCGTCAGAACAAAATCAAATGACACTGCCGCGGTGGAGTGGGCAAGCACTCTAAGGCGCCTTGCGCCGTCGAAGGTTCGAGTCCTACCTCGACCATGTGTGTGTGTGTGTTGTCCTTAGCGTAAATTGCTTTAAGGTAGTTTAAGTAATTTGTAAGCCTGGGAACTGATAATCAAAGCAGTTACGTCCCTTAGATTTACTAACATTTGAACATTTCCAAATGCCATCGGTCCCTAGATTTACAAACTACTTAAACTAACTTATGCCATAAAAAACAGACACCCATGCCCCAGGGAGTACTAGAAGCTCCAGCTGGGAGCGACCACGCAATTCGTATCCCGTGCGGCAATAAAGTGGCTTGCCTACCTATCTCATTCTCTGTGTCGTCAGAAGTGGTATCGACAGAGTAACAGTGTATCAACGTGATTGATCTTATTAATGCAATATAGTCGAATTAAATCAGGCAATGCTAAGGGAATTAGATTGTTGTTGAGGTCCTCAGGCCGGAGACTTGTTTGATGCAGCTCTCCACCCTACTCTATCCTGAGCAAGCCTCTTCATCTCCTCATAAAGATGGCAACCTACATGTTCAAAAAAATGTTCAAATGTTTGTAGAACTTATGGGACTTAACTACTGGGTCATCAGTCCCTAAGCTTACAAACTACTTATGAACTAGCTAAGACTAAGGACGGCACAAATATCCATGCCCGAGGGGGGATTCGAACCCCCGACCGTAGTGGCCGTGCAGACCGTGACTGGAGCGCCTCAGTCCCCTCGGCCACCGCGGCCGGCAGACCTACACGTATTTGAATCTTTTTACTGTTTTCATCTCTTGGTCTCCCTCTGCGATTTTTACCCCAAACACTTCCCTCCAACGCTAAATTCACGATTCATTGATGTCTAAGGATTTGCTCTACCACTCGATCCCTTCTTTTAGTCAAGGTATGCAAGAAATTCCTTTTTTCCCCAATGCTGTTCAGTACGTCCTCATTAGTTACGCGATCCACCCTCCTAATTTTCAGCATTCTTCTGTAGCGCCACATTTCAAAAGCCTCTATCCTCTTCCTGTCTGCGCTGTTTATCGTCCAAGTTTCACTCCCACACAAATGCCTTCAGAAAGGACTTTCTTACCCTTATATTAATATTTGATATTAGCAAATTTCTCTTTTACAGTAACGCTTTTCTACCAATTGCCATTCTGCATTTTATATCCTCTGTACTAGGACCATCATAAGTTATTTTACTGCCCGAGTAACAGATCTCATCTACCACCTTATTGTTTCGTTACCTAATTTAATTCCTTCAGCATCGCCTGATTTTCTTAGACTGCATTCCATTACCATTGTTTTGCTCTTATTAATGTTCATCTTATACGCAGCTTTCAGCACACTGTCCATTCCGTTCAGCTGCTCTTCCAGGTCCTTTGCTGTCTCTGACAGAATTCCAATGTCGTCGGCAAAAAGCAATGTTTTAAATTCTTCACCCTGAACTGTAATTCCTTCTCCAAATTTCTCCTTTCATTCCTTCACTGCTTGCTCAATATACAGATTGAAC
The DNA here is from genome assembly GCA_026315105.1 of Locusta migratoria. NCBI lineage: Eukaryota > Metazoa > Arthropoda > Insecta > Orthoptera > Acrididae > Locusta > Locusta migratoria. The sequence goes on along the minus strand of CM048747.1, from coordinate 140,949,799 downwards.
AACATTGGGGAAAGGCTAAAACCCTGTCTCACTCCCTTCCCAACCTCTGCATCCCTTTCATGCCCTTCAGCCGGCCGCGGTGGCCGAGATGACTGAGGCGCTCCAGTCACGGTCAGCACGGCCACTACGGTCGGGGGTTCGAATCCCCCCTCGGGCATGGATATTTGTGCTGTCTTAGTTCGTAAGTAGTTCATAAGTAGTTTGTAAGTTTAGGGACTGATGACCCCGTAGTTAAGTCCCATAAGCTTTACAAACATTTGAACATTTGAACATGCCCTTCAACTCTGATAACTGTTGTCTGGTTTTGGTACAAGTTCTAAATAACCTTCCGTTCGCTGTATTTTACTCCTGCTGATTTCAAGAAAGAGTGTATTCCAATCAACATTATCAAAAATTTTCTCCATCTACAAAAGCTAGAAATGTAGTTTTACCTTTCCTTAACTTATAAGTAAGTCGTGAAGTGGGGATTGCCTCCCGTGTTCCTATGTTTGTACTGAATCCTAACTGATCTTCCCCGAGGTCGGCTTCTACCAGTTTTTCCATACTTATGTAAATAATTCATGTTAAAATTTTGCAACCATGACTTATTAACCTGATGGTCGTGCAATTTTCACACATCTCTGCGCCTGCTTTCTTTGGAATGGGGATTATTACGTTTTTCTTAATGTCTGAGGGTATTTCCCCTGTCTCATACATTTTACGCACCGGGTGAAATAGTTTTGTCATGTTTGGCTCCCACAGAGATTTCAGTAGTTCTGATGGAATTAGATTATGAAACAGATAATAAAGGTGGTAGATGAGTTCTGTTACTCGGGCAGTAAAACAACTTACGGTGGTCGGAGTAAGGAATATATAAAATGCCGAACAGAAATGGAAAGAAATCCGTTTCTGAATCAGAGAAACTTGGTAATATATAATATCAATTTGTATTTTAGGAAATCCTTTCTACATACATTTGCCTGGAGTGTAGCGTTGTACGGGAATGGACGGTAGCCTAAATATTTAAGACATGAGTGCGATAAAATCTTTTGAAGCGTGGTGCTACAGACAAATAATGAATTATGTGGGTAATTCGGGTAACTAATGAGGTTTCAGTGAACAGAATTATGAAGAAAAGACGTTTCTCGCATATCCTGACTAAAAGAAGCGATCGGTTTTTCTGAGGCATCAAGGAATACTCAGTATAGTACTGGAGGGAAGTGTGGGCGGTAAAAGTCTCTGAGGTAGACGAAGAAACGAAAACTGTAAGTAGCTTCAAATTGATGTGCTTTTAACCATTCTTATTAGGATATCAAGAGTCTTGTTGTTGTAGAGCTTAAAGGACTTAACTACGGGGTCATCAGTCCCTAAACTTACAAACTACTTATGAACTAACTAATCCTAAGGATGGCACAAGTATCCATGCCCGAGGGGGGATTCGAACCCCCGACCGTAGTGGCCGTGCAGACCGTGACTGGAGCGCCTCAGTCCCCTCGGCCACCGCGACCGGCTCTTGCACATGACGGAAAAGCCGTGGAGAGCTACATCAAGGAAGTCTTCGGACTGAAGACCACAACATTAAGTCTGTTTTTCTCCCGGATTAATGGCTGACAAGAAAGTATCTAAATTTCTAAGAAAGCCGCAACAGGCCGTTAAATAACTCTTAGTATTTGCAGACTATTTTCGTGAAAGAGGGAAGGCGCCGCGAGACATTAGAAAAATAAGTAGGGGCTGCACTTCATTCATGTCGGATAATCGATGGTGTTCATGTCTGTCCCCACAGGAATAGGAGCTATTAATCTCTCGTTGGACAAGCGTTTACATTTAATGTGAGCCTTAACTGCATTAAGAATAATGGGCGAATTGTACAGCGGGAAGCGGCGGCGAGTAACAGATAGCGGCATTGTAACGTTCCTGCGGCTGGGTCGTGCGTGTGCCCCGGCGAGTAATTCGTTTTGATGCGAGTTCCTGCGCAATAACGCTCCTGTCGTGAGGCCGAGTGTGGCGCCGGAATGGTTATACACCTGTTGCCTGCACTCATGTCTCCCCGCCGGCTTGCCGGGGATATAGCCCCCACTCCAGCGCGTGACGTGTGAACACTCCTCTCGATAAACGCCCGGCCGCGGCCGGGTAGAGTTACCAGCCGAGGGGGCGGCCTTTTGGGAGATGAGTGCGTTGTTATCTTGATGGAATGCGCGCGCACGCCGTAACGCTAAACGGAACACCGCCGCACCACAAACACAACGCTCTCTTTCGATAAATCCGACCGACGACTGACAGCCGACTTCGAAATGGTAAACACAGCTGTTAGATGGAGGCAGAGAACTCCTGAAATTAACTCTGTGCGGTATTGGAGAGATACGGAACTGCCCAGCAGTGTGTAGTGTAGCGTGCCCTGGTGAAACGACATTAATAGTAAGTGAAGCCGTATTGAATTCTAATCAAAAACATAAGTGCAACGATGTCAAAGTGTTACCAACGACTTCAATGAAATGTTTTTTTTTTTTTTTTTACAACAATGATATTTTAATATCGTCATGAATGTCATCTCAGCTCTTTGTTCGATTACTGTTGAAACAATTGTACAATGTGTAATCCGTCTTGTCTTACCTTGTTCCTGTACGTGTCACGTCGTGATTTGAAAGGACGATATTATCATAATTTTGCAAGAGTCGCTGTTAGATTGTTTTTTTTTTTTCGCAACAATAGTAATCAATGTATCTTAAATGACGGGGAGTATGATCTTCAATAGAAAAGTTAAACAGTATATTGTGTTCTTCATAGTAACAGCACCCGTTCAAATATTTTGAACATTTTCAGAATTTTAGCTCCAGCTGGTCGCGGTGGCCGAGGGGACTGAGGCGCTTCAGTCACGGTCTGCACGGCCACTACGGTCGGGGGTTCGAATCCCCCCTCGGGCATGGATATTTGTGACGTCCTTAGTATAAGATAGTTGATAAGTAGTTTGTGATTTTAGGGACTGATGACCCCGTAGTTAAGTCCCATAAGCTTAACAAACATTTGAATTTTTTAGCTCCAGTTACAGAAGCTTCAAAAACGGCCGCTGAATCCAGTCATCGGACCCCATTTCATAGTTAGTTCTAGTTAATAATTGTTAAATGCTTCAGGGACGGGTGTTGAAATAAAGTAGGACTTTTAAGAATTATTTTTCAGCTTGGACGATCCCGGACGGCGGTGGAATAAATTGTAATAATTCAGATCTTAATGAAATTTACATACGTAGGTCTGCGGACCAATCTGAAGGGATTCATGAAAGTGTTTTTTCTGTATTGTGGCGTGCATAGATTTTGAGTTAACAACAAATATAATACTGTGGGATTCGGATGGGGGATTTAAAAGATTTCCTACTGACGAAACTGAAGACACGCCAGAGAAGCCAAATATTGCACAGTAGTTTGCTGATCACGGAATAAACACAAGTAGGAAGAGCTTTTTCTTTGTTTCAGTGTATCTCTTTTGTTTTAATTTAAGTAATTTTTATTAAATAAAATGTTTATGTTGGAAAGACGAGTCCTGATTCCTACAAATTTTGGTGGCCTGTTTCGGGATGAACTGAACGAGTGACGATGTTGTTTTGCCGCGTAATTACGTCGAACTTTTCCGAGTGCCGTTTTGCTTGTGACGACGTACTGTATTTGACGTGCAATACTGTTGACTTTGAATCTACGACGAGGATTCACATTTCAACGACGATTTACGGAAAACAGAACGACGCAAGGAGAATTTCTAATTTTTTTGAAGAACGGAGAAATAGTAGACGAAAAGGGAAAAAAAAGAAATCTTGGAATGGCAACGTTAGGCGCTATTGAAAAAGTAAATAAAAATATAACTTCTGCGCCGGTTAAAACCATCAGATCCCTTCACAAGTTAATTTACTGAACAGTTCCAGACGACAGAAGAAATCGAAAACGCTTCAGAGAATTTTCTGGTTTTACTTTTCAAACAGGGAATGGTGAACTTGAAGCTAAGAAGTTCGTAATCGAAACATCATTTACTGAAGCGGAGTTAGGAACTATCTGCAATATATTGAGCATAGATAGTGGGACAAAAAGTGAAATGATTACCGAAATTTGTTATTATTTATCTAACACTGACAAACTTGCAATGAAAACTTGCGACGACGTAGAATGTGAAGAGGATGTTGATGACGCTCATGATGAAGAAAAGGTTGCTGTGCAAACTGCTAGCGATAAAAGACTGGGTTTACTCGAAAAGAAGACAGGTTCGGATATAGAAACAGAAGATAAATGCGAAACGCAATTATTTCAAGATCAATGTAAATTTTCTATGTCGTTTCGTGACGTTGAGGGTGCTCTTAAATCATTTATCGGCAGTGACGGGTATCCAGTTAAAAAATGGATCGTTGACTTCGAAGAAACAGCGTTTTTAATGGGCTGGAGTCAATCGCAAATGCTTATTTTCGCAAAAAAAAAAAAAAAAAAAAAAAAAAAAGCTTGAAGGTTTAGCAAAGCTATTTGTTCAACGTGAGAAGGGTCTTACATTGTGATCTCGCTTTGAAGAAAGCTTTGCTGAAAGAATTTGACGTGAAAACTTGTGCTGCAGAGATTCATCAGCTGTTGTATCGGCGAAAGAAGAAAGAAGAGGAGTCTCTTCAAGAATATTTTCTCGTAATGAAAGAAATTGCCAGTCGTGCTGATATAGATAACGACTCACTTTTTAACTATGTTATTGATGGAATAGAAGACGATTCAGGCACAAAACTTCTACTTTATGGCGCTGGAAATGTAAAAGAGTTTAAGGAAAAAATGAGGCATTACGAAAGTGCTGTGAAATCAATACCGAAAAGGAAGAACAAAAGTAACAGCAGTGAAAATTTTGGAAATTCTAGCAAAATAGGTACTAATGATTCAAGTAACACAAATACAAAAAGCACAACTTGGGATCTCAACAAAAAATGTTTCAACTGTGCTTCCAGTGGCCACAGGTCAAGTGACTACAGTCACAAGAGTAAGGGGAAGAAATGCTTCAATTGCAACGAGTTTGGCCATATATCTTCAGAATGCTTGAACGAGAAGAAGAGTAGGGCTAATCAAAAGGCGACACTGAATGCAAACACTGTTAAGAAGAGTGTTAACAACCGTATATTTAAAACTGTCAGAGTAAGTAACCGAGAAGTGAAAGCATTAATTGACAGTGGTAGCCAACTTCATTTATTACGACAAGACATTTATGAGATTAAGAATGCTCCAAGTTTGCAAGATACAGATGTTGTCTTGACAGGATTTGGAATAAACTTTGTCTCTCCACAGGGGTCCTTTACAAGCATTGTTGATATTGATGATATTTATGTGGTTTCTAGAGATACTATGAACTTAAAAAATGGTAGTTGGAAAAGAAATTCTTGACCAAACTGATGATTTAATAAACAAGGATGGAGTTTCTATTAGGAAACCAGATGGGCAAACTCATCTTATGTGTATCCACATAGCAGATAAGCCAGAATTAGATATTGAAAGCACTGTTACTCATGAAGCAAAGGAATATATAGAAAACGTGGTGACTAATTACACTCCAACAAAAACAAAGACTACAGATGTCAGAATGAAAATTATTGTTAAAGAAGAGCAGCCAATATGTAGGAGACCCAGAAGATTGTCTCCAGGAGAGAAAGAAATTGTTGACAACCAAGTCCAGAAGTGGCTTGAGAAAGGAATAATAGAACCAAGTTCATCTGAATATGCTAGCCAATTTGTTATTGTGAAAAAGAAGACTGGAGAGTACCCTGTATGTATAGATTACAGAAAATTAAACAAAGATCGTTACCCACTGCCACTCATAGAAGATCTATTAGATAAACTGCAAGATGCCTGTGTGTTTTGCACACTAGAGCTGAAGAATGGATTTTTCCATGTTGATGTTGAAGAGGAAAGCCGAAAGTATACTTCATTTGTAACTCACTCAGGGCAATTCCAGTTCCATTTGGATTATCTAATTCACCTGCAGTATTCCAGCGTTTTATAAACACTGTGTTTTGAACATTGGCTAGAGAAAATATAGTATTTATTTATGGATGACATTATAATACCAACAAAGAATGATGATGAGGCACTTCAACGGCTTGACTTAGTCTTAACAACGGCGGCACAATATGGCCTAAAAATTAATTTTACAAAGTGCCAGTTCTTGAAGAGAAGTGTTGAGTTTCTTTGATATGTTATACAGTCTGGACGAATTCGACCTTCTGCTGAAAAGACAATAGCTGTTCAGAACTTTCCAGAACCGAAATCCATTGCAGCAGTACAAAGTTTCCTAGGATTAACAGGGTACTTTATTACTTTACAATTGCTAAACCTCTGAGTGATTTTCTAAGGAGTAATAGTGAGTTTAAGTTTGAAGAAGATCAGAGGGAAGCGTTCAAGAAGTTGAAAGATATCCTCTCTTCAGATCCAGTTTTGAAAATCTATAACCCAAAGCGAGAAACTGAAGTACACACAGATGCAAGTAAAGATGGTTATGGAGCGGTTTTGCTACAAAAATCTCCAGTAGAGTTCTATCCTGTTTCACATGTGAGTAAAAAAACAACACCCCAAGAGGAGAGGTACTGCAGCTATGAGCTTGAAGTTTTAGATATAGTTAATGCATTAAAGAAATTCCGATTGTATTTATTAGGAATATGTTTCAAGATTGTAACAGACTGTGCTGCATTCCAAAAGACTATGGATAAGAAGGACTTATCACCAAGAATAGCAAGATGGGCATTAGTTTTGGAAGAGTATTCCTACACCATTGAACACCGATCTAGTTCTAGGATGAAACATGTAGATGCCTTAAGTCGTTGTGTAAATGTACTGTTTGGTTTTGCAGATATCCTGATATCTAGAATCAAAAAAGCTCAAGAGAAGGATGATGGCTTGACAGCAATCAAGAGCATTCTCAAAGAACGGCCATATGAAATTTTTTTTACTGAGAGATGGTATTCTTTTCAAGTTTTGTAACGGGGAAGAGACTTTAGTTGTTCCACGCTCTATGCAACGTGAAATTATCAAGCTTGTACATGAGAAAGGACATTACGCAGTTAAGAGAACTGAAGAGGAAGTGAAACAAGATTATTATATACCAGATCTGACAAATAAGGTGAAAAAAATTATCTCCAATTGTGTAAAATGTTTAATTGTAAACAAAAAGTCCGGACAGAAGGAAGGTTTTCTTCATCCCTTGTTCAAAGAAAGTGAGCCATTGTATACTTATCATATGGATCATATTGGGCCATTTCAATCAACTCACAAAGAATACAATTACATTCTAAGAGTTATTGACGCATCTACCAAGTTTACCTGGCTATATCCTGTGAAAACTACAAAATCATCAGAAGCAATTAGTAAAATGGAATTACAGAAAACAAACTTTGGAAACCCAGTCCAAATAATTACTGACAGAGGCCCTTGCTTTACCCCTCAAGAATTCAAGAAGTATTGCAACACAGAAGGAATTGAACACATTTTAATAACAACAGGACTGCCTAGAGCCAATGGACAGATCGAAAGAATTAATTCTATTTTGACTAAGATCATTGCTAAGCTTAGTATTGACAACTCAAAGCATTGGTATAAGGTGGTACCATCAGTTCAACGTGCTATGAATTCAACATTTCACAGAAGTATTCAGAAGACACCATTTGAACTACTGATGGGAGTCGAGATGCACACACAGACTGATTTTCAGATAACAAAGTTATTGGATGAAGAGATTATTAACTTGTTTGAAGAAAGACGCAGTGCACTGAGGAAGATGCTAAGCTACAAATCGGAAAGGTACAAGAAGAAAACCGTGTTAGCTTCAACCGTCATCGGAAGAAAGCCTACAAGTACAATATTAGTGATCTGATAGCAATTAAACGAACACAAATTGGACCACATCTGAATCTGAAGGCCGAGAATCTAGGTCCTTACAGAGTCACAAAAATGAAAAAAACAATGACACCTATGATGTGTGCCGAGAAGGTGATAACAATGAGGGTCCCAGTACTACAACATGTGCTGAATCTATGCAACCTTGGCCAAGTGACTACTCATCATCCGAGTCGGATGATTGTCAGGATGACCGAATGTGGGATTCGGATGGGGATTTAAAGGATTTTCTACTGACGAAACTGAAGACACGCCAGAGAAGCCAAATATTGGACAATAGTTTGCTGATCACGGAATAAACACAAGTAGGAAGAGAGTTTTTCTTTGTTTCAGTGTATCTCTTTTGTTTTAATTTAAGTAACTTTGATTCAATAAAATGCTTATGTTGGAAAGACGAGTCCTGATTCCTACAATACTGATAGGCAATTCTCATGCTTAAAATTATTACGGACTGAGTCTAGCCAGTGATTAGTGAAACCTTTCATTTTATTATTTTCAATAAACTGTTTCATCAACTTAAAGTCTTAAATATTTTATTAAAATCAGTTCTTTGGCTAATGCACTCTATTATCAATAAATAACAAGGATATCACCATCAGTACTTCATAGTTCGGCAAATATTAGTTCAAATAACACTACAGCACAGTTAGTATCATATATATTACTAACTAAACCCGGCCACGCTTCGCTGTGGCTCACTCTCATATGAAATAAGTAGAAAAGGAAATACTGTAACTCATGTTAACATAGAATCACCGAGAGTATGCTTCAATTATATCAACAGCGTTCATTCGTTAGGCTTCCGTGGCTATGTAAAACGAAAGGTTAGCTTCACAGATACACATTATTTTAAAACCTTAAAATAGATTAATTTTTTGTCGTTCGTTTTCTCCACAAACATTCAGATTAGTTTACCGACTCTGAACCACCTTACCAGCTATTGTTTTCTACATTCTTTCCACCTATTTCCCATCCGCTATGTCTGTTTCCTGTTTCCCTACTATCTACCTCTTCATCCTCCCTCTATCTAATCCCCGCCCTCTATTCATCACTACCTTTCCTCCCATCCATCTTCAATCTCCTCCTCCAGCTATCTCTATGCACGTCTCGTCTTTCGCTCGTCATCATAATCATCATCATTTTCCATCTCCAGTTTCCCGGTGTGGCTAACAAGCGCTCTCCATCTCATCCGATCTTGATATACCATTTGGTCTTGGACATCATCCCAGTTAAAACCGTTCTTCTCTATGTCTGATTTAACTTCCTCAATCCATCGTCTCCTTGGCCTTCCTCTTGGTCTTCTTCCTCCCACTTCCCTTCTCAAGTGTTTTTTAGTTGTTCTTGTGCTACCCATTCCCATTACATGTCCATACCACTGCAGTCTTCGTTTCCCCAAGATGTTCGCAATAGGGACCCTGATACCAGCTGTTTCTCTGTGTACCTCATTTCTGATCTTGTCTCTCCTGGTACTTTGATTCATAGTCCTGCTAAACCTCATTTCTGTTGCTTCGATTCTGCTGTAATCATTTTTTAACAATGTACATGTTTCCACGCCATATATAAGGATTGGAGTGAAGTAAGTGTAAGTTTCTGGTTAGGTGAGTGCAGGGTTATAAATACAAAATCAGTTGGTGGTAACGCAGGAATAGGTCTGATAATGAATAAGAAAATAGGAATGCCGGTAAGTTACTATGAACAGCATAGTGAACGCATTATCGCAGTAAAGACAGACACGAAGCCAACACCGACCCCAGTAGTGCAAGTTTATATGCCAACTAGCACGGCCTATGATGAGGATATCGAAAAAATGTATAAGGAGATAGAAGAAATCATTCAGAAAGTTAAGGGAGACGAAAACTTGATTGTGATGGGGGACTGGAGCTCGGTAGTAGGAAAGGGAAGAGAAGGAAATGTAGTAGGTGAATATGGACTGGGAAAAAGGAATGAAAAATGAGATAGCTTGGTAGAATTTTGCACAGAGCACAATTTAATGATAACGAACACTTGGTTTAATCATAATGAAAGAAGGCTGTATACGCGGAAGAGACCAGGAGACACTGGTAGGTACCAGATTGACTTTATAATGGTAAGGAATACATTTAGAAACCAGGTTCTAAACTGTAAGGCATATCCAGGGGCAGATATAGACTCTGGCCATATCGTATTGGTTATGAACTGCAGATTAAAACTTAAGAGACTGCAGAAAGGTAGAAAGGGTTGGAGATGGAACAAGGACAAATTGATGGAACCAGAGGTGGTTGAGAGTTTCAGAGGGAGCATTAGGCAAAGTTTAGCTGAAACGGGGGAAAGTAATACAGTGGAAGAAAAATGGGTAGCTCTGAGAGATAGGGTAGTGAAGGCTGCAGAGGACCATATAAGCAGAAGGACAAGGCCTAATAGAAATCCTGGATAACACAGGATATACTGAACTTAATTGATGAGAGGAGAAAATATAAAAATTCAGCAAGTGAAACAGGAAAAAGAGAGTACAAATGTCTGAAAAATGAGATTGACAGGAAGTGCAGACTGGCTAAGCAGGAGTGGCTACAGGACAAATGCAGAAGCGTAGAATAATTCATAACTAGGGGAAAGATACATACCGCCACAGGAAAATAAAAGAAATATTTGGAGACAAGAAAAGCAGCTGTATGAATATCAAGAACTCAGACGGAAAACCAGTACTTGTATAGAGAGGACCTATACAAAGGTAATAAACTTGAAAGCAGTATTCTAGAAATGGAAGATGAAGTGGAGGAAGATGAGAAAGAAAATATGATACTGCGAGAAGAATCTGACAGAGCGCTGAAGGACTTGAGTCGAAACAAGGCCCCTGGAGTAGATGATATTCCGTCTGAACTGCTGAAGTCGTTAGAAGAGTCAGTCATGAAAATATTGTATCACCTGGTATGCAAGATGTATGAGACAGGGGAAATACCCTCCAACTTCAATAAGAATACTGTAATTCCAATTCCAAAGCATGCAAGGACAGTGAAGTGTGAAAATTACAGAACTATCAGTCTAATAAGTCATGGGTGCAAAATACTAACACGAATTATTTACAGACGAATGGAAAAACAGTAAGACAGGGTTGTAGCCTTTCCCCAATGTTGTTCAATCTGTACATTGAGCAGGCAGTGAAGGAATGGAAGGAGAAATTTGAGAGGGTATTCAAGTGCAGGGAGAAGAAATAAAAACATTGCGGTCTGCCGATGACATAGTAATTCTGTCAGAGACCGCAAAAGATCTCGAAGAGCAATTGAATGGGATGGGCAGTGTCTTGAAAGGAAGATATAAGATTAACATTAACAAGAGTAAAACGAAGCTAATGGAATGTAATGTCAGAAAATCAGGCGATGCTGAAGGAATTAGATTAGGTAATGAGACAATAAAAGTAGCAAATGAATTTTGTTATTTCGGTAACAAGATAACTTCTGATGGCCAAAGTAAAGAAGATATAAAATGTAGAATGGCTATGGGAAGAAAAGCGTTTCTAAAGAAACGAAACTTGTTAACATCCGATATTAATTTAAATGTTAGGAAGTCCTTTCTGAAAGCATTTGTCTGGAGTGTAGCATTGTATGGGAGTGAAACATGGACGATAAGGAGTTCAGATAAAAAGATGATAGAAGCTTTTGAAATGTGGTGATACAGACGAATGATGAAAATTAGATGGGTAGATCACGTAACTAATGAGGAGGTGCTTCACCGAATCGGGGAGAAAAGGAGTTTTTGGCATATCCTGACTAAGAGAAGGGATAGATTGATTGGACACATTCTGAGACATCAAGGAATTGTCAACTTAGCATTAGAAGGAAGCGTGTGTGGTAAAAATCGTAGAGGGAGACCGAGGGAAGAATATAGTAAGCAGATTCAAAAGGATGTAGGTTGCCGAACGTATTCTCAGATGAAGAAACTTGCACAGGACAGGGTAGCGTGGAGAGCTGCATCAAACCAGTCTGCGGACTGAAGACTACAACAACAACAAAGTGTTATACAAAGTTAACTTTGCTGCCTAGGGTACTTTTTTGTCCCAGAGTAGATTCCGAACTTTCATGTAGAAATTTGATGCTTTTTCGTTCTGTTGAGAATTTCTTGCCAGATGGTGTTGTCCTTGGAGAAAATATTACCAACGTACTGAAAGTGGGAAACTAATTTAATTTTTGTTTCCTCCAAGTAGATGTTTGAACTTGTTCCCTCTCCGTTTATGGTCATCTCAACCGTCCTGGTCTTGCTGATTTTCAGGTTAAATTCTTTAAATTTATTGTTCCAGACAGTCAGGCTCTTCTGCACTTATTTTTCTGTTTCTCCCCATATTACAACATCACCTGCAAATACCAGTGTTCTCGACTCATTTGCAGTTTCCTTAATAGATTTTAGCATTCTATCCATAACAATAATAAACAAGAGTGGTGATAGAGCACTTCCCTGCTGGACTCCTCTCTTCGTCTCAAACCATTCAGAGCGACCATTTCCTATTTGAACACTACTATTACAAGTTTGATACTGCATCTTCACTCTGTCAAACAGGTAATTAGGCACTTTTAGATCTTCCAGGCATTTCCATATTTTATTGCGAGAGACAGTATCATATGCTCAAGGTCTAAGAACACCATCACTAAGTTCTTTCCATGTTCCCAGTATTTCTCTGCCAAAATCCTTACCGCAAAGATGAGGTCTATAGTACTTCGCCCTTTCCTGAAGCTATGTTGTTCTTCTTCTAATAAGGCTTTCTATATTTTTTCCAGCAGCTTTTGGTTATGTGAAAGTAGGGTGATAGCTATATTGTTTCCACACTTCTTTCGGTGTCCTTCTTTTAAACAGTGGAATTATAATTCCTTTTGTCCAGTCATCTGGAATATTTTTGTTTGTCCAGGTGACTGACAGAACTCTTTAGATCTATTGTAGGCCAAGTGTTCCGGCTACCTGCATCATATCTGAGCTTAGCTCATCAAACCCTGGAGATTTTCCGTTTCGCATATTTTTCAGAGCAGACTCAACTTCCAGCCAAGTTAATGGTTGTCGAATCTGTGGTGTTTCTTCAGCTGGACAATCACTATCATCACTGCTGTCAACATTCCCATTCAACAGCAAGTTGAAATGGTTCCTCATTTCACTCCTAATTTCGGGTTCTGTTCTCAACAGCTTCCCTTCCTCAGTTTCTAGCGCAACGATTTTAGTACGCTCATATCTTTTATCCTTGACTACCTTATATAGAAGTTTTTATTTCCTTGACAGTCTTCTTGTAATTTCGTGGTGAAGTCATCCCAACATTCATCCTTCTCGTTTTGGATCAGCCTTTTAACAGCCAACTTCTTGTTTCGATATTCCTAAGACAGGCATTCAATTTCGGTGTCATTTCTTACATCTACTCTATTTTGTTTTTCCCGGTATAATTTCTTCTTTAACACATTTCTTTCTTTAATTGCTGTCTTTGCTCTGTCATTCCACCACGGTGTTTCCTTCTCTCTTTGTGCTGCACTTTTATTTCCACAGATGTGGACAGCTTCTGTAACAAGAGTGTCTGTAAAGAGTTTCCATTCCTCTTCTACGCCAAGTTTTTCAGTTTCGGGTATTCTATCCGTGAAAGCGTAAGAGACAGATTTTTTCGCATTTATAATGTTAGTATGGATTGCTGGATGCGCTCACCTTGTACCGGATGAAAGTATTCTGTTCTGTAGTAGAGTTGTTACAGATGCACACAATATATCGTTACGCTGAAAAAAGAAAAGAAAGGCAAATGTCCGCGATTTGCAACGAATATGAAAGGAGGGCCTCTACATATCATCGCTTTTAAGGGTTACGGGCCTCAATCAGTAAAATAATAATAATAATATCCTTGATGGATCGCTTTGTTAGTAAACTCATTTCTCCTAATCAAGAGACCGTACGATCCTGAGCCTTGTATCAGCTGTTGTATATTCTTTTTAGGAGGAATGGTTATTCGTAAACAGAGCGGATTCAACACCTAATGAGTTCGCACCAAAATCATAAAGCAAACTACATTAATTAGAATGTCCTTACATTTCTTTTGTAAAAGAAACCTGTCAATAAACCTTCAAATGTTTGTAAAGCTAAGGGACCAAACTGCTAAGGTCATCGGTTCCTCAACTTACAAACTACTTAAACTAACTTATGTTGAGAACAACACACACACATTAACACCCATACCCGAGGGAGGACACGAACTTCCGACGGGAAGCGGCCGCGCAATCCGTTGCAATGCGCCTTAGACCGTACGGCTATTCCCGCGGGGCAAAGCTATTAATAAAAGTAAAAGAATGTCCGTATGTTTTAAATTTAATTGAAACATATCGAAAGAAACAAATATAACGTTCGTGGGCTGCAATAGTGGCACAACTTAAAATACCTGGTTTTGAGATGCGTACGGTTGGCGTTCGCCTGGTATTGAAATGCATCATTCGTGGGAGTCACTGATGGATAAGTGATAGACGGTACTAGATAGCTCCGTAAGGGATCAATTAATGATAACATAATTAAAATTGTACCCCATCACCATCCTTGTTGTTTCCATGACTGATGTTTTGAGATGTTTATAATACAGTAGGTTGTCCTATTTAGAAGTTTGTGGCTTATGAAACGCATGTACAGGTAAGCAGCAAGCTTTATTAATGCTGTAAACGAATTGTAAATCAGTGTAAATGAGTAACCAAGTTGTAACACCAAAACCATAGACGTCATATGTTTCAGAGTGAAAAGTATTGTTTCAATTTTAATCAGTAATTTCGATATAGCACACAAAAATAAAATAAACACCAGGAAATAATATCCATATTCGTGATGTCTTGGAGTGTAACAATTACCTTTGGGTTAGCAGACTAGATCGTCGAAATTGATCCGATACTGAAACAACTGTGATGTACTTCTGTTTGATTGTATCATGAATGTACCATTACTACATTAATAATCATCTCAACATAATCAAAAGCAATACCACGGAAATCCATGACTTTAAGTAAGTTTCAAAGTGAAGCCCATTCATATGATTCAAATATGAGGTACTAGTAAAATGTTGAAATACATCTTGGTACTGTATTGCTGACAATCAAACTTTTTAGATCGTCTAATTTCTTCTTAGATATTGGAAGAGGTTTGATGTAAGCTTTTTTCAATGTTGCTTTCTGAAACAAATGCAACCTCCTTCTGGATCTTGAGGCTTTGATGTTCACATTTAAAACTCTGTTTCTTTTAAAGACGTTTTGTAGAAGAAGCAATCCAATGATTGGTTTTTTACCTCAATACAGAATTGTTGTAGATCACTGTCGGTGTTTACAATAAAATTATGAATGTCCTATCTGTGAGGTCCCTTACATTAACAAAGGCATTGTATCTCATTTAGAACACTTAGAATGGTTTCCATTTTTTGTGCCATTGTAATTAAAGTTGCATATTGCAATGAGACGTAGATTGGGCTTGATTTCAGTGATCGTTGAATAGCTTTCTCTATAACGGAGTGAACACAATGATCTTCATTTTGCGCTTGTCCCACAAAGAGAAATTTGTTTGTTATCCTTTTAATTTGAAACCTTGCCACGGTGTACAAGTAACAGGCAACATGTATTTATTGTTTTACTGTCCTCAGCACTTGTCTGAATACGGTGTTATTTCTAATTCATTTATTGTGCACGCAACAGCTTCTTCTTATAAAAATTTTAAGTCACGTTCCAATTTCAGTAGCACCTCTTTTTTCCACCACCTTCATGCCATAGGTAGCAGTAGATATTATTCAGCCCATATTTTTTTCAAGTCGCAAATTGTGAAGTTGTAGGTGGACAATTTGGACTTGTAATAAAATGATGACACTTCCCCACGTGGAGTAGGCAGAGCGGCTTGCAAATCGAAGCACGATATTTGGAATAAGGAAGTGATGCAATTCTTATCACGTTCCTTCTGTTTTCTGCTTAATTCCTTTTCTTCTACGAGTCTATCAAACTCAGTTTTGGTTTTGTTTCTATCTTCACTGAGATTCATGTAATTTGCACACTGTTGACACTGACCTTTTTTAGGAGAGAAGAATGCCAAATTAAATTTGTAGTTGAATATTCTTGTGTACATTGTTAAATTTCCGATAGACTTCTTTTTTCCCCACAACCCTTCTTGTAATCCATATACAACTGTAATATTGTTTTGCTACCCTCAATGTACTGTTTAGAGGAAGTTTCTTTCTAACAAAGGAATTGATGGAATATGGGCACGAATGCCTTGTTTTATTGTCTCTGAAACGTTGAAATGGTTTTCTTGCTTTCCTCTTGGGTCATTGGCTAAGAAACCATCTGCACTCTTGGACATTACTGTTCTTATACATCTGTTGTAAATATCGATGGTTGCAGTAAAGAAAGTTTTACAAACTCTCAACCTTTCCTCATTCTTTGTGAAATAAAAGGCACTATTGAACTTCCTCGTTGGTTGTTCTGTATTTGACAAGGAATGCCTATACCGTGGGCAAATTTTTTATGTGAACTGGGTATACTAACTGCTGCCCCTCAGTGTATTTGGTCTTTAATGAAATTTGTCATATATAATATATCCACTTTTCCAACAAACAGCTCAGTTCATACAGACAATACTAGGAACAATAACGATCTACGCAAGGACTTAAAAGCACTTACTTTATTTCAAGAAGGAGTTCACTACTTAGGAACACACATTTTCAATAATTTACTGGGTACCATAAAAATTTTAGCTATAAATAATGGCCAGTTTAAGAGGAGCCAGAGAGACTTACTAGTGGGCGACTTCTTATATTGATTAATTTTTGAATAGAACCAAATGATGTATGAATCTGTATTCATATTGTTAGTGTTATTATATCAGCTTGTAAAAAATAAAAATTAAAAATAAATTATTATACATTGACATGTTCTGCATCCACGAGGATCTCCTCTACATGGATCTGTGCCACGATCTACAACCCTATAATACTCCATTCCCAACTACTAAGTCCGTTTCGTGCTATTCGGCTCTAACAACTGCTGTCTTTTTTTACAAGTTGAATGTAACTCTTAGCCTCCTATATTTTACCCCTGCTACCTTCAGAATTTTAAAGAGTGTATTCCAGTCAACTTTGTCAAAAACTTTCTCCAGATCTACAGTGGCTAAAAACGCAGGTTTGCCTTTCCTTACTCTATCTTCTAAGACAAGCTGTAATGTGAGTATAGCCACCTGTGTTCGTACATTTCTCTTAAATCGAAACTGATCTTCCCCAGTTTCTCCATTCGTCTGTAAATAGTTCGTGTTACTAGTTTGCTACCACGAGGGTGTGTTGCAGCTGAGTTGCATTCGGCCTGCTCTCTCGACGGGCTGTTAACCTGGGATAACGGTCGTCTGCTGCTAATGTTACTCGTGGACGACCGTAGCCTTGCCTTCTTTTAACGGTTCCTGTTATCTGCAATCGCGTTCAGATCCTGGAAATTACACTTTGGGACATTCCAATAGCGTCAGCCACCTCCCTCTGTGTCTGTCCCGTTTCCAAACTTCCTGTGGCTCTCCGTGCCATTATCTTCTGGTAAGTCACGTTGTTGTTGCATTTCACTACTTCCCCGCTACACCATCTGAAACCAGCTGCTTGTGTAATTCGTTTGGTAGAGTAAACGCAAGTCATCAACCCCTTCTGAAGGAAGTTTCTGTTATTACGACTATCTCAGTTGCCGTAATGTTGTTGTCTCCACTCCGTAGAACTGACAGAAGAAGTCGAACCATTTTAGTTCATTCTGCCGTTTACAATACTTAAGAATCTAGAAATTTCAACTGATCCCCCAAATGCTTTGACCAGTGTACGTTCCTATCCTACCGCGTTTAGCGATTTCTCAAGCCCAGCAGGAGGGTCACCCCGTAACTACGAAAAACACACCTCTACCACAATGCCACCTTTTCTGCAGTCCGCTGTTGGCAGTAGACATTACAGCAGTTAACGTTATCTAGGTTTCTCCATCTTGAACGCTTCTACCGCAGTACCACAAGGAGTATCGTTTCCAGTGGCGCTGCTCTTTACACCACTTAGAGCATCACTTAACAACGACTACAGGAATGTGTGCTTGATGAGGAGGTATTCGGCCACTGTACACCTGTCAGACCTTCCGCGTATGTGATATTTTACACACTACTGCGTTGCCTGTCGGCTGATACGGGGGTTGGATAAATATTATGAACACGACATGGTATACTACTTATTATTTAGCATTTTCTGGATTTATTCTTATTCTTGCCGTGTTTGCAGTAAAAATCTGGTATGATGTCCGCCTGATATGAAAATACTTTTTATTCACCCAAATTAATTTCAGCACCTCTGTGCTATCACTAGTGGGTTTTCCATTTATTTAATGCTGTGAAAACAAAATACATTCATTTTACTATTGTAATATGTGTAAATTTAGGTATAAAAGTCGTGAGTCTTATTTTGTTTTTCTATCTTTTTTTACATTCTGTGGTCATATGGGACCCTTTCTACACAGTTACTGCTAGCGTTGTCATCTGCATACAAAATTATCTCTTTGAATCTCGTGAGGATTTTAAAAAACGTTACTTATAGTGTGAAAACATAAATTTGGTATGCGTGGATATTTCGATCGTCTGCCTACTGTCTATTAACTTACAGTTTCTTTTAGCGTACACTTCCTCTTCCGCGGTTTTGTAGACAGCACACACGTATGCCAATATTTTGCGGGACTTTTTTCTGTACACAGGCGAATTGTCTAAAGTGGGAAGTGATCGTGGTAGGATACAAATAGCCGAGTTCACAAAACAGTAAGCAGACGAGCCTGTTCGCTAATTGGCATAACTTCAAGAGACTGTAACGATTGTCGGTAAACTTGCGCAGGGAGAACAATTGTGCCTGAACTGGCAGCTAATTTTGAACGAAAGAAAATAATATGTATTTTGCATAAATAAGCGAAGGGATTCATAACTTTGCTATTACAAATCGCTGGAAACAGAAACCGTCGCAAAATACCGCTACTTAGTAATCATCCGATCCGATCTAAGTACAATGACAACATAAAATAAACTGCAGGAAAAGCTGATGCAGAGAGGCAATCGCTGGAAGAATCTTAAGGAAGTGAAAGTATTCCATGGAAAAAGTGATTTACAAAACACTCGCTCGGCTGCTTGTCCGTCTGTCTGGGACCCATACCGTATAGGATTAGTAGAAGACATAGACAAGATCAAACAGCGGCGCGTTTCGTTACAGGATCTTTGACTCCGGGCAAAAACGAGCTCAACAAATTTCAGTGGTAGACTCTAAAAGAGAGACATTGTTCACTGTTGAGTTACCGAGAGAGTACGTTCGTAGAAGAATCAGTTCGAAGACATAGTTCATAATGTTAGAAAAAGTAAATGTTCAAAAATCCTGCTGCAAACCGACGTCAATAATGTAGGCCTGTAATTTTGTGGTTCACTCCTATTGCCTGTCTTGAATATTGGAGTAATCTCTGCAACTTTCCAGTCTTTGGGTACGGATATTTCGCTGAGCGAGTAGTTGTTTATGATAGCTATGCATCAGCGTACTCTGAAAGGAACCTAACTGGTATAAAATCTGGACCGAAAGACTAGCTTTTGTTAAATGATTTAAGTTGCTTTATTACTCAGAGGATATCTGCTTCTACATTACACATGCTGGTGGCTGTTTGTAATTCGATTTCTGGAGCATTTGCTTCATGGGTACGTAATTAATAAATGAGCGACCTTATATCGATTTATCATACCTGAAGAAACATCGTAACTCGGCCAACTGAGGCGATTATCAAGTCTGAAGGCAGTGTTTGGCAGCATCGACTTACGTTTCTTAGGAGTGACCACTTTTTTGTCAACCTGGAACAACCATAGCTCAGAACAGATGCTTCTAAATAGCATTTTGAGAAAGCGACGTCAAAGCAGAAGATATCAATATGACATGAGGCTGGAATTAGGTGTGTTATGGCCAATGATTACGTGAGATAACATATCCAGTGTTAGCGGGATAGATAATTGATAATAAGTGGTAAAAATTTTCTTCAAGCACTAAGTCGCTAATAGTAAAGTTAGTGTGATGAGGAACTGTAGCACCAAACGTAGCCGTTTCTAAGACATATAATTTATAACTTTATGACATATTATAAATGGATTCTTCCGTCACTTCTTGGTAGAACAATTGTGTTTGTAGGGTTGAAAATAAACAATATGTTTTTGTTTTACTAATTTATGTTATTTACAAACTAGTCTTCGGCTTATTAGGCCATCTTCAGGAAAGCATTTAACAGGCGTCGACAAACACGATAGTGATTATGTTGCAAACATGTTAAATAAAGTTTCAACACTTTTCCAAAACTTTAGTTCTTTGCTTATGACATTAGTTGGAGTTGTCAATTTGCTCTCTCACCATATAGGTTTGTGCTAAGTGATAAATGCCAATGTACTGTTCTGAAATCCTTTTTACTGCCTTGCGGAGTTCCACACCAGACACGTTTCGCTTCTTTTTATTTTAACAGCATTTCTGTGGTTCTGTAAATGTTACAGAGATTTGTTCAGTTCGTTTCGTAGATATAGATGATTTTTTTTCTTTTTTGTGCATGTTACGTGTTTTTAAATCGCTGTACAATCTACTCACGGTGTTATTCCCTCTTCCTTCCATCCCTCAGCTGTTTTCCGTCTTGTTGATTAGAGTTGGTCGTTTTGTGATGTGCGTTTTATGATTGTATAGGGCAATTTTCGTCTATTTTTATGTCTTTTTCTTCCGTTCCATTTGTTTCCACTTCACGTATTTTAAAATGTGAAAAGTATGCACGTCACCCTTTTTTCTTAGTGGAATGTCTTTCGCTTTTTTTTATAATTTCACCAGAGTGTCGCTGTGTTGTTTTTTCTGTTCATGTATTTTTAGTGTGGTCTGTGAGTGTTGGCAACGTATTTATTTATTTAAAAAAATCAATGTGTGCGTTTGTGTGTATCTGTAATTTTTAAATTTAGAGAACAGGGTTCCCGAGTTATTTTCCAGATATGTAAATACAGGTTAGGTTGGAATGTGGTGGGGATAGGGGAGAGGTGTGACTAGTGGTTTGAGTGTTAGTGAGTGGAGGGCAAGAGGTTGGCTTTAAGAGTGAAGGATAGTTATATATCCGCATATGCTTGACATTTGTCAAGCGAGGGGGCAATCTAAATTATTTGTTGAGAGTGTATGTGCCAAGATCGCTTACTGAATATTTTATTTTATTTATTTTAGATGACGGGTTTCGACAATATCTAGTTAGACATGAAGCACTATGTCACATGAGTTGCTATGTTGTAAAAATTTAGAGTTGAGATCTGAAGATGACAACTAACATTGTCGAAACAGGTCATCTAAAATAAAATATTCAGTACGCAATCTTGGCATGTATTCTCTTTACATATTCGTGTTTATTGTAATGTTAGATGGTCAATAATGTTGATTTTGATGTAAGTGTTCTACAAAGATTGAGTGACCTGTTTTATACTTCCAGCCTCGTACATGTTCTTTATATCTGGTGTCAAATGTTCTTTAACTTAACCAAAGTATCTTCCACCACATGTGTTGCATTTAAGTTGGTATATTCCTGATTTTCTGTATGTATTTTTTCTATTGTTTTTGGAAAATATTTTTGAAGAGAATTATCGGTTTGGTGAGTTATTGTGATGCCTTATTTTTTGAAAATGTTGGATATTCTGTGTGTGTATACCATATTTTTTTCAGCATTTTTCCCACCTTGTTTTCTTCTTTTATTTGTGTGTTGTGTGTTTGTTTGTGTGGTATGCTGCCTTTGTGGTGGGGTATTGATGTGCTTGTTTTTTAATTTTATTGTTCAGCTTTGTTACTAGGCTATATTTGTATCCATTGTTTGTGGCTATTTGTACTGTGATGTTCATTTCTTTCTGGTAGTTATCTGTGTCTAGTGGGATGGTGTTTAATCTATGGAGCATGTATCTCAGTGGTTCCGTATTGCTGTTCATCTGGGTGATAGGATGTCTGTTGTATAATTGTGTCTGTTGTTGTTGATTTTCTGTATATATCAAATGTATGGTTTATTTGATTTTACCAGGGAAGCGAAAACAGTTTTTGTGCAACCCACCACTGCCCGCACCGAAACTGAGTTTATTGTGTGGTATCGGTCCCCGTATATCGAATAAAGCCAACCAGTGCCCTTAAGCAGTCCTAGGAGTACCTTTACGTTCTTTATTAGACACAGCTTCTTCGGGTCTGGTTGTCCTAAATGTTCTGCGCCTCTTACTTTCCCATGCAAACGTTCGAAGATTAGGTGTGATGCAGTTTCTTGACCACCATCACAGATCCTATATTTTGGGTCCTTTTCCGTTATGCCCATTGTAGGTAGGTGTTTTGTAAAGTTCTCATAACCTATCATCAGTCCAACTATGAGTTTAATCTCTTTCCTGTCCAAGACCAGGATTACAGCGCTTCTTTTAAAACATGACTTGGGCTTCATCACCTTACTATGTTTTTGTTTATAGACCTTGGTCCAATATTCTATGTGCTGTCTTCTGAGCCAGTTACGTAGCTCCAGTTTGATCGTTGCCTTAGTGATTGTCAGTACAGGTTTCGGTCGAATAAATAGAGTCTCTGCCCCTATGCTGGCCAATCCGTGGCATGTTCAATTGCCACCGATCTCCGAGTGGCCAGGGACGCACACTAGGTTTACCTTATTGCTTTCTCCTGCCTCCACCAGAACCCTGTGACAATCTGTAACAATCTTAGATCTTGTTACACGAGCTGCCAGTGACTTCAGGGCTCCCTTGCTGTCTGAATAAATGTAGATGCTACGGTCATTTTGGCAACTATGCAAATTCTCCTCCATACACGCCCTGATCGCAGTAATTTCGGCCTGAAATATTGAGACCAGTTTCCCTAGAGAGACGACACCCTCCAGTTTTGGCTGCAACCCATATACCCCGGCCCCAACGCCTTGGTCTGATTTCGACCTATCAGTGAAGCAATGTCTCCCGTACGGTGTCGAACTGTTTTCTCCCACTGCTCCCGGCCTCCAATTGTTATATTGAAATTCTTGTTGAAGCAATATAGGGTTATAATATAGTCTTCCAGCATTTCCCCATCCTTTCCCATATTTACCTCTCTCGCTGTTTTAGTATGTGATTGTGGAAAGAGATCCAGTTTTAACCAGACAAGGTCCAGTATGCATCAGCCGATTCCTTCATCTTGACCCAAAGGTGCAATGGGGTCTTATCCAGCTTGGTTTCCATGCCAGTAGTTGGTGTGCTGCTAATTCCGCCTGCGATGACTAATCAGGCCAATCTCTGCACCTTACCAAGCTCCTTAGCCGCAATATGCTGATCTACCTTCTTCCACCACACGACCGCCCCATAAGTGATCCTGGGTCTAACAACCGTGATGTATATCCAGTGTAAATTTATAGTGGTTGTTCTGAATCTTTATGCTGATATCTAAGATATTTAGATGCCTATTTTGTTCTTTCTCTATAGTGAATTGGACATTGTCATGCACAAAATTTATTTCAGTATACGTTGTTGTTGTGGTGTTCAGCCCGGAGACTGGTTTGATGCAGCTCTCCACCCTACTCTATCCTGAGCAAGCCTTTTCATCTCCGCAAAAGAGCGGCAACCCACATCCATTTGAATCTGCTTACTATATTCACTCTTGGTCTCCCTCTGCGATTTTTACCCCACACGCATTCCTCCAATGCTAAATTTGCGATTCCTCGATGTCTAAGAATGTGTCCTACTAAGCGATCCCTCCAATGCTAAATTTGCGATTCCTCCATGTCTAAGAATGTGTCCTACCAAGCGATCCCTTCTTTTAGTCAAGGTATGCCAAAAATTCCTTTTCTCACCAATTCTGTTCAGAACCTCTTCATTAGTTATGCGATCTACCCACCTAATCTTCAGCATCCTTCTGTAGCACCACATTTCAAAAGCCTCTATCCTCTTCCTGTCCGCACTGTTTATCGTCCATGTTTCACTCCCATACAAGGCAACACTCCACACAAATACCTTCAGAAAGGATTCTCTTAGGCTTAAATCAATATTCGGTGTTAACAAATTTCTCTTTTTCATGAACGCTTTTCGACCCATTGCTATTATGAATTTTATATCCACTGTACTGCGACCATCCTTTGTTATTTTACTGCCCAAGTAACAAAACTCATATCTACCTTCTTTATTGTTTCGTTACATAATCTAATTCCTTCGGCATCACCTGATTTCCTTACACTGCACTCCATTACCCTTGTTTTACTCTTGTTAATGTTCATCTTGTATGCACCTTTCAGCACACTGTCTATTCCGTTCAACTGCTCTTCCAGGTCCTTCGCTGACAGAATTACTATGTCGTCGGCGTTCTTCATCCTGAACTTTAATTCCTTCTCCAAATTTCTCTTTGATTTCCTTTATAACTTGCTCAGTGTACAAATTGAATAACATTGGAGAAAGGCTACAACCCTGTCTTACTCCCTTCCCAACCACTGCATCCTTTTCATGCCCTTCAACTCTGACAACCGCTGTCTGGTTTTTGTACAAGTTGTAAATAACCTTACGCTCCCTATATTTTACTACTGCTTGCTTCAGAACTTGAAAGACTTTATTCCAGTAAACAATGTCAAAAGCCTTCTCCAAATCTACAAAAGCTAGATACGTAGGTTTGCCTTTTCTTAATCTGTCTTCTAGGATAAGCCGTAAAGTTATTTCCTCTCGTGGTCCTACATTTCTCCTGAATCCAAACTGATCTTCCCCGACGTCTGTACTCCATTTTGCCTGTTTCATTTACTGCATTTTTATATTTTCTTTCATCGATTAAATTTAGTATGCCATGTGACATGCAAGGATTATTTGTAGGTATTGCCTTCTTACCTATTTTGTCCTCTGCTGTCTTCACTATTTCATCTCTCAATGCTACCCATTCCTGCTCTACTGTTTTATTTTCTCCCGTTCCTGTCAATTGTTGCCTAAAGCTCCTTCTGAAAATCTCAAGAACTTCAGGTTCCTTCAGTTTATCCAGGTCCCATCTCCTTATTTTCCTACCTTTCTGCAATTTTTTTCAGTTTCAGCCTACAATTCATCACCAATAAGTTATGGTCAGAGTTTATATCTGCCCCCGGGTATGTCTTAAAGTTTAAAACCTGGTTCCGAAATCAACGTCTTACCATTATAAAATCTGATATATCCCTGTGTCTCCTAGTCTCTTCCACGTATACAACCTTCTTTCGTGATTCTTAAACCAGGTGTTTGTTATAACTAAATTATGTTCTGCGCAAAATTCTTCCAGGCGGCTTCCTCTTCCATTTCTTTTGTCCAGACCATATTCACTACTATCTTTCCTTCCATTCCTTGTCCTACTACCGAATTCCAGTCTCCCATAACAACAACTTCACTAATCCCCACTATATCTAACCTCAACCTATCTATTTCCCTTTTTAAATTTTCTAATTTTCCTACCCGATTAAGGGATCTAACATTCCACGCTCCGATCCGTAGAATGCCAGTGTTGTCTTTCCTGATGATCACATCCTCTTGAGTAGTCCCCGCCCAGAGATCCGAATGGGGGGCTGTTTTATCTCCGGAATATTTTACCGGAGGGGATGCCATCATCATATGTTCATACAGAAGAGCTGCATTCCTCAGGGAAATTAACGGCTGTAGTTTCCCTTTGCTTTCATCCGGTCGCAGTAACTTTGTGGCAAGCCACATTAGCTGATGTTACAAGGTCAGCTCAGTTAGTCATCCAGACTGTTGCCCCTGTAATTACGGAAAAGGCTGCTGCCACTCTTCAGGACACACACGTTTGTCTGGCCTCTCCACAGATAGCCCTTCGCTGTTGTTGCACCTACGGTACGGCTATCTGTATCGTTGAGACACTCAAGCCACCCCATCTCGGCAATGTCTGTGGTTCATGGAAGTATATTCAGTATGTATATTCAGTATATAACTGGTCTCTTTTACAGCTTGGTCCATCTATGAGGCATAAGGTGTCATCCGTACATCTAACCCAGTATAGAATTTTATATATGTTTCGCATATTTTGTTAAATGTTTCATAAAGATGTATACTGTAGTGCCTGATATTGCAGAACCCATTGGTAATCCTTCACTTTGTAAATAAAATTCATTGTTGAACTGGATGTAGTTCTGTTCTGTTCTTAGTTCTAGAAGTTTTATTATTTATGTGATGTATTTCTGTGCAAGAGATCTATATGCACGAAACGAATAGTACAAACGTATGTGTCATTATCAGAACCACAAAAGATCATTTTAAATTATAAAAAGCGAAACGCGTGTGGTGTAAAATACTTGTTACTTGCAGCCGAAACAAGACGGAAAAACTTTCAGTTGGTTTTAACAGCAGCTGCGAAAGATAGCTACACAACCAAAGACGCTATAACCATTCTTGCTATTGTGACATTGTTACTCACATGTTTCATAAAACAATTTGTTTTGTAACATTAGGAGATCTATTTTCATGCTAATTTCTGTTTCCGAAGCTATTACTCTAGTTTCTTTCTACCCTTAACACTGAACTACCGTCCTCCCTCCCGGGACAGAATAAGTTTTTGAATGCCCTTACGCGTGCTGTAATTGTTTTGATCTTTCAATTACCCAAATAACATAAGTAGCTGATCTCAAAAGTTTCAGCAAATCTTCAATGTGTTTTTTCCAGTTCAACCCCTCCTCAATGCATAAACCTAAAATTTTTGAATATTCTACCTTTGCTACAGATTTCTGATCAAAGTCTATATTTATTAATGGTGTCATTCCATTTACTGTATGGAACTTTATGTACTGTCTTTTATAAAAATTTAATTATAGTCCGTTTGCTGAGAATCACTTAATAATTTTCTGAAAGACATTGTTTACAATTTCTTCAGTTAGTTCTTGTCTGTCAGGTGTGATAACTATACTTGTATCATCAGCAAAAAGAACCAGCTCTGCATCTTCATGAATATAGAATGGCAAGTCATTAATATATATAAAGAACAGCAAAGGGCCCAAGACCGAACCAACTTGTTGGTTATGAACTGTAGGCTGAAACTGAAGAAACTACAAAAAGGTAGGACAATAAGGAGATGGGACCTGGACAAATTGAAGGAACCTGAAGTTCTTAAGAATTTCAGAGGGAGCTTTAGGCAACAACTGACAGAAACGGGGGAAAATAAAACAGTAGAGCAGGAATGGGTAGCATTGAGAGATGAAATAGTGAAGGCAGCAGAGGACAAAATAGGTAGGAAGGCAAGACCTACAAAAAATCCTTGGATATCACAGGAGATACTAAATTTAATCGATGAAAGGAGAAAATATAAAAATGCAGTAAATGAAACAGGCAAAACGGAGTACAGACAACTAAGAAATGAGATTGACAGGAAGTACAAAATGGCTAAGCAGGAGTGGCTAGAAGGCAAATGCAAGGATGTAGAAGAATGTATAAATAGGCGAAAAATAGATACAGCCAACAGGAAAATAAAAGAAACATTTGGAGATAAGAAAAACAGCTCCACGAATATCAAGGACATTGATGGAAAACCAGTTCTCAGCAAAGAAGGGAAAGCTGAAAGGTGGAAAAAGTATGTAGAGGGGCTCTACAAAGGAAATGAACTTCGAGACAATATTGTAGGAAGGGAAGAGGATGTAGATGAAGATGAAATAGGAGATACTGTACTGAGAGATGAATTTGACAGAGCCCTGAAAGACCTAAGTCGAAACAAGGCCCCTGGAGTAGATGATACTCCCTCAGAGCTACTGAAGTCTCTGGGAGAACCAGCCATGACAAACCTGTTTCACCTGGTGTATAAGATGTATGAGACAGGTGAAGTACCCTCAGACTTTAAGATAAATGTTATTATCCCCGTTCCAAAGAAAGCAGGTGCAGACAGGTATGAAAACTACAGAACCATCAGTTTAATAAGTCATGGTTGCATAATATTAACACGAATTATCTACAGAAGGATGGAAAAGGTGGTAGAAGCCGACCTTGGGGAAGATCAGTTTGGGTTCAGGAGAAATGTAGAAACACGGGAGGCAATACTCACTTAACGGCTTATCCTAGAAGATAAATTAAGAGAAGGCAAACCTACATTTCTAACTTTTGTAGATTTGGAGAAGACTTTTGACAATGTTGATTGGAATAAACTCTTTCAAGTTCTGAAGCAAGCAGGAGTAAAATATAGGGAGCGTAAGGTTATTTACAACTTGTATAAAAGCCAGACAGCGGTTATCAGAGTTGAAGGGCTTGAAAGGGATGCAGTGGTTGGAAAGGGAGTAAGACAGGGTTGTAGCCTTTCTCCAATGTTATTCAATTTTTACATTGAGCAAGCTATAAAGGAAAGCAAGGAGAAATTTGGAGAAGGAATTAAAGTTCAGGGGGAAGAATTAAAAACATTGTTTTTTTTGCCGACGACCATAGTAATTCTGTCATATACAGCAAAGGACCTGGAAGTGCAGTTGAACGGAATTGACAGTGTGCTAAAGGTGCATATGAGATGAACATTAACAAGAGCAAAAGTAGGGTAATGGAGTGCAGCGTAAGAAAATCAGGTGATACCGAAGGAATTAGATTAGGCAACGAAACAATGAAGGAGGTAGATGAGATTTGTTACTTGGGCAGTAAATAACAAATGATGGTCGCAGTACAGAGGATATAAAATGCAGAATGACAATGGGTAGAAAAGAGTTCTTGAAAAAGAGAAATTTGTTAACAACGAATATAGATTTAAACCTAAGGAAGTCCTTTATGAAGGCATTTGTATGGAGTGTTGCCTTGTATGGGAGTGAAATATGGACGATAAACAGTGCGGACAGGAAGAGGATTGAGGCTTTTGAAATGTGGTGCTACAGAAGATTAGGTGGGTGGATTGCGTAACTAATGAGGGGGTACTGAACAGAATTGGGGAGAAAAGAAATTTCTAGCATACCTTGACTAAAAGAAGGGATAGATTGGTAGGGCACATTCTTAGACATCAAGGAATTGTGACTTTAGCGTTGGAGGTAAGTGTGTGGGGTAAAAACCGCAGAGGAAGACCAAGAGATGGATACATTAAGCAGATTCAGACAGATGTAGGTTGCAGTTCTTATGAGGAGATGAAGAGGCTTGCTCAGGATAGGGTATTGTGGAGAGCTGCATCAAACCAGTCTCCGGACTGAAGACCACAACAACAATATATGTGAATTACTTATGTCAAATTTCTGCACTCTTCCTGTTAGGTATGATTTAAACCATTTGTACACTGTCCCATTCATACCACAATAGTGTATCTAGAAGAATTGCTTGATTTACACAATCAAACGGGTGGTGTCCGGTTATTCAGAACATTTAATATTTCATTGCTGAACGTATTTATAGCCTTTTCTGTTGAAAAGCCTTTCTGAGAACCAAACTGACATTTTGTTAGAACTTTGTTTTGACCTATGTGTGAAACTACTCTAGAATACATTACTTTTACAAGATTTTGTATAAGGCTGTCAGAAGTGAGATTGGGCGGTAGTTGTTGACATCAGACGTATCCCCCCTTTTTTGTGCGGTGATTTAACAATAGCATATTTCAGTCTATCAAGAAAAACATCCTGCTTCAGAGAATTATTACATATGTGGCTAAGAATCCTACTTATTTCTTGAGAACAAGCTTTTATTACCCTGCTGGAAATACCATAAATTCCATGTGAGCATTTACTCTTGAGAGAGTTTATTATTTTCTTAATTTCAGGAGAGGTGGGTGGAATTTCTATTGTTCAAAATATTCAAATGTTTGTTAAGCTTATGGGACTTAACTACGGGGTCATCAGTCCCTAAACTTACAAACTACTTGTGAACTAGCTAACACTAAGGACGGCACAAATATCCATGCCCTAGGGGGGATTCGAACCCCCGACCGTAGTGGCCGTGCAGACCGTGACTGACGCGCCTCAGTCTCCTCGGCCACCGCGGCCGGCAATTTCTATTGTATCAAATTGTGTGGTTATGGCCTGTTCCATTAACTGCCTAGCTTCTTCTAATGAACATTTTGATCCTATTTTCTCCACAACACTTAAAAATAATTATTAAAAATGTTTTCAACTTCTGGCTTGTTAGTTGTAAACTTTTCATTCAGTTTGATGGTAATGCTGTCTCCCTGTGCTCTTGTTTGCCCTGTCTCCCTGGTAATAATATTCCAAATTGTTTTAATTTGGTTATGAGAGGTACTAATCTCAGACATGATGCACATGCTTCTGGACTTTTTAATAACTTTTCTTAATGTAGCACAGTAGTTTTTATAATATTTGACTGTTTCTGGGTCATTACTCTTTCTTTGTGTTAGATACAGTTCCCTTTTTCGGTTACAAGGTATTCTTATTCGTTTAGTAAGCCTTGGTTTGTCATCATTATATTTAACTGTTTTCTTGGGGAAACAATTTTGAAATACTCTTACAAATGTATCATGGAATAAGTTGTATTTTAAATATTAGCATCAGCTTCCTTATACACCTCATCGCAGTCTAACTGCTGAAGATTTTCCCTGAAATTTCTAATTGTTGAATCGTCAACTGAACGCACAACTTTGGAGAGCTGTTTTGAATTACAGAGAGGAACTATGTCATTTACTTTAACTAGCTGTGCACCATGATCAGAAAGACCATTCTCAACAGGACAAGCATTTATGTTTTTAAACTTATCTTGGTCTATAAAAAAGTTATCTATCAGTGTGCTGCTGTGCTATACTGCCTGAGTAGGAAAATCAATTACAGATGTCAAATTGAAAGAACCGAGTAAGACTTCCAGGTCATTCTTCCTATTACATTCCTTTAGTGAGGTCGCAGAATATGAACTCAAACACTCTGAAATCGCATTCAGGAAAGTGCCTCAAGGGTCGGAGTCCTATGGTGTGTGCCCCGTTAAAACCATGACACCGTCTAGCCTGCAGAAACTGGGCGAAGGAACATTAGGATTGTAGTCGTTAAGAATGACCATGGGTTCTGTTCACGATGAGCCAAGATTCTGTGTTCAGCCGAACAATCGCCGTTGCTTCATCTGGAGAGAACCTGGAAGTTGCAACAATCCAGCTTATGTGCAGGAAACATCACCATATCATAGTGGTGGAGAAATGCTGTGGGCAGGCGTCAGTATTGGCGGACGTACGGACCTCTATGCATCGACCATAGAGATTGGTAGACTGGGCTTACATGTTACCAACAGCTATACCATTGCTTTGCCAACAGTCTTGTGATAGTGTCCAGATTTGCTTATGAATTTATAAAGTGTTTTCTATTAAGGGTAGTTACGTTAAATTTCAAGTCTAAGTATTACCAATTTGAAATAGTGTCATATCTTGAAAACTGCTAAGTTGTTTTTTGTATACGGCTAACGCTTGCCAACAGTCCCGTGGTCTTACGTCGTTACCACACCATGTGTATAGCCACTTTCTTGTTTGCCGGTCTACTGGTATGTATGGTCGAAGCCTCTACGTCGATTAGAATGGTGCATTGACCGCTCAGAGGTATAGAGACGAGATGCTTCGTCCTTTTGTTGTGTCCTACGCTGGGGCCATAGGAAACGGGTTCCTTCTGGTGGACTGTAACGCTCGTGTCCACAGAGCTGCAGTGGAGGACAACATGCTTGATCTGAGGGAATTGAACGAATGGAGTGGCCAGCTTGTTCATCGGGCTTGAACCTGATTTTGCTGTCTCAGATGCGTTCGGCAAACGCAATGCAGCGAGACCATTTGGAGAGAACGTGGAACTCTGAACAATCGTAATTATGTGCAGGAAACATCACCATATCATGGTTGTGGAAGAGTGGTGTGGGCAGGAGTCAGTATTGGCGGACGTACGGACCACTATGTCGTTTAGAATGGTGGTTTGACTGCTCAGAGGTATAGAGACAAGATCCTTCGAAACTTCCTGGCAGATTAAAATTGTGTGCCGGAACCGGGACTCGAACCTTGGACCTTTGCCTGTCGCGGGCAAGCGCTCTATCTTTGACCTTTTGTTGTGCACTGGGCTGGTACCATAGAAAATGGCATCCTTCTGTTGGACGATATCGCTCGTCCCCACAGAGCTGCATCAGTGGACAGCATGCTTGAAGTTGTGGGAATTGAATGAATGTAGTGGCCGGATTGTTCATCGGACTTACACCTGATTGAGCACGTCTGGGGTTCACTTGGCAGACGCATTGCAGCTAGACCAGCTCCTCCAACAATGGTTGCATTCATGGAAGAATGGCCAAATATCCCTCAAGAGCTGATTGATAACCCCATACTGTCCGTGTGCAACTGTACTTGCCGTCTGAGGTAATCACGCACCATATTACAGGGCAACGAGATGGAATGTTTCACTATTATGGTAGGCCGATGGTGAGTCGCTCTAAGGACTCGCTCTGTAAACCTCAAGTAAAGATATTTAGATTATCCATTATGGATGTTTCAGAACCCGTGACTTATTTTCAAATGATTTAAGAAAACTGCTCCAGTCCCTTTCTTGAAATGATATTTATTCCATGAACCGGTTTTCAAACCTTTTCAGGTTCATCATCAGACGGATCATGTTACAATAACATTTTAAGCGTCATGTTGGATGCTGGCTCTGTGGTGGGAAGAAGGAAATTATTTTAAAAAGCTCGAATTGCTCGTTGTTTTGGTCGTGTTTTGTATTTGTAAGATTCCGTGAGATTTGATAATTTACTTACTGCGACTGTATGGCCGGATTTTTGTGGTTAATCTCCATTTCCTGCGTCTTCTTTTAAGTCACAGTAACACATCACCTTTTTCTGTTGGGTTCTACACTGCACTATAAACAACACTTTACCAGCGTCCAACATGTGCTTTTACAGCTTCTGTTATTTACATACGTCTTAATTCGAAGATATAACACTCTTTGTACAGGTAAGTTTGTTTTGAGTATGATACAGTCGATTATTTAGCAAGTAATTTTGTCAATATTACACTGCAAAAGTGAATAATAAATACTGTCGGCATTGTTTCCATAGTTTTTTTTACCTACTAAGTATGTATACAATCAGTTACAGTACAAGAATAAAATTCGTATTATTGCTTTGTTTATTCATACACTAGTGGTGTACCAGAATATTATTGTAGACTAGGATCTGTTTATTGTGTTTATAGACAGTACGAATCTGGTTGCTCTATTATTGTAGGATTGAAGGGGTAGGTATTTAGATGTGGGTAAAGCAATTACGTAAGTAAGTAAAAAAAAAAAAAAAAAAAAAAAAAAAAAAAAAAAAAAAAAACGATGGAAACAATGCAGACAGTATTTATTATTCACTTTTGCAGTGTAATATTGACAAAATTACTTGCTAAATAATCGACTGTATCATACTCAAAACAAAGTTACCTGTACAAAGAGTGTTATATCTTCGAATTAAGACGTTTGTAAATAACAGCAGTTGTAAAAGCACATGTTGGACGCTGCTAAAGTGTTGTTTATAGTGCAGTGTAGAACCCAACAGAAAAAGGTGATGTGTTACTGTGGCTTAAAAGAAGACGCAAGAAATGGAAATTAACCACAAAAATCCGGCCACACAGTCGGAGTAAGTAAATCAGCAAATCTCACGGAATCTTACAAATACAAAACACGACCTAAACAACGTGCAATTCGAGCTTTTTAAAATAATTTCCTTCTTCCCACCACAGAGCCAGCATCCAACACGACGCATAAAATGTTATTGTAACATGATCCATCTGATGATGAACCTGAAAAGGTTTGAAAACCGGTTCATAGATGAAGTCAGCAGGGGTAAAATACAGGGAAAGGAGAGTTATTTACAACTTGTACAAAGGCCAGACCGCAGTTATTAGACTTGAAGGGCATGAAAGGGAAGCATCAGTTGGGAAGGGAGTCAGACAGTGTTGTAGCCTTTCTCCGATGCTATTCAATTTGTACATCGAGCAGGCGGTGAAGAAAAGCAAGGAAAAATTTGGAATAGGGATTAAAGTTCAGGGGGAAGAAATAAAACATTGCATTTTGCTGATGACATTGTAATTCTGTCAGAGACAGCAAAGGACCTGGAAGAGCAGTTGAATGGAATGGACAGTGTGTTGAAGAGAGCGTATAAAATGAACATTAACAAGAGCAAAACAAAAATAATGGAATGCGGTCTTAGAAAATCAGGTGACGCTGAAGGAATTAGATTAGGTAACGAAACATTGAAGGTGGTAGATGAGTTTTGTTACTTGGGTAGTAAAATAACATGCGATGGTCGCAGTACAGAGGATATAAAATGCAGAATGGCAATGGGAAGAAAAGTATTTTTGAAAAAGAGAAATCTGCTAACATCGAATATTAATTTAAGGGTAAGGAAGTCTTTTCTGAAGGCATTTGTGTGGAGTGTTGTCTTGTACGGGAGTGAAACATGGACGATAAGCAGTGCGGACAGGAAGAGAATAGAGGCTTTTGAAATGTGGTGCTACAGAAGAATGCTGAAGATTAGGTGGGTAGATAGCATAACTAATGAAGAGGTACTGAACAGAATTGGTGAGAAAAGGAATTTTTGGCATACCCTGACTAAAAGAAGGGATCGTTTGGTAGGACACATTCTTAGACATCGGGGAATCGTAAATTTAGCATTGGAGGGAAGTGTGTGGGGTAAAAATCGCAGAGGGAGACCAAGAGACGCGTATAGTATGCAGATTCAAGTGGATATGGGTTGTCGTTCTTATGAGGAGATGAAAAGGCTTGCTCAGGATAGAGTAGGGTGGAGAGCTGCATCAAACCAGTCTCTGGACTGAAGACCATAACAACAACAACAAGAAAAAGTGACTGGAACAGTTTTCTTAAATCACTCAAGTAAAGAGTCGGGACAGCAAAATATCATACTGTATTACACATAAATTACAACTGTAACCTCATCTGATCCCCTAGTTGTTTTGAGCAGTGTAGATTCTTAACATGTAGGTGTAGGGTCAAAAAGTAAAACTGATGTGTACACTCGTACGTTCCGTGACGCAAGACGAATTGCGACATGCGGTTAGATTTTTGTTGGCAGTGCGAAGCCGGCTGTGGGGACGGGCAGTGCAGGAGCGCGACGGTAGCGAGGTGAGTCCGCGGAGAGCGCTGACGGCGCGGCGGCGGCGGCGGCGGCGGCGCCCCATTTGGGCCGGCCTTGGGGCGCGCAGGCGAGGCGAGGCGCAGGTAGCGGACTCGCATCATAAGCGCGGCTCGGTCGCTTCCCAGAAGCGAGCGCGGCGCGGCACAAAGAGGCGCGGCGCGGCCAGGTCCGGGAGGCGAGGTGCGCGGATCGGCGCTGGCCGCGGGCGCCGCCGCCGCCCGATTATAGCCCCCGCTTTTTGTCCCCCGACAAAGGAATGGTCGGCCGCGCTCGCCTCTCCCCGGCCGGAAATTAATCACGCCCCAGCCCCACCGGCCGCTGGGTCGCATTTGCTGCACACATTCGCTCACCGCTGTCATTAAGGTGTGACCTCGAGACCGACTGCTGTTGTACCAGTCATCTGTTTGAACACCAGTTTCGTACAGCTTCTACGCTTTATCAGCCCTGTCAAATATTTTCTTAACCCTTTCGTGGTTGTTGGGACATATACGTCACACTAGAGTTGGCTTCGGTTTCATGGTGTCGAAACCAGGTTTCGATACACACAGCAGTTTCAGTGTTTCAAAACCGGCATCTTTCACGGTTTCGAAACCACGCGGTTTCATTCCGTTCTGTTTCGGATCACATTCGCGGTCGATTGTCGATACACTGAAACCGTTTCTTCCTGTCGGTTTCACGGTATCGTGTCGGTTTCACAACACCGGTGTTTTAAACCACTAACGCAGAAAGGCGGAACAGACTAATGGTATCGAAATGTGTTGTTTCATTATACTGAAGCTCCACACAGATACACATATAACGTACTAGTATATAAACCATTTGGAGGGTGTCAAATAGTAGTTGACACTCTTGAGTCTGCAGCTTATGATTACTGATATCAAAATTCGTTTGCAAGAGACTGCCGTATTCCGAAATGACATAATGTCTGCTTTATAAATGTAAAAGAACAATAAAACAACGTTCACTATTTGCATTGATATAACCACTTAAATTCTAGGTTTCTCTACCATATTAAAACACACGAGTGAAACTACATTCTTTAAAATAAGATACAACATGAAGCCTGAAATGACATTTTTTATACTAACAAGGGTAGATCGCATATTTAATCTCGTGTTAAAGAGTTGGTTTCTTATGAGCGAAAACGAAGTTACCTACTGTCGTTACAATTTTTCGACACTCGTGTTACAAGAATTGCGGCGGTGGTGTAACGGTCAAGACGTTCAAGTGGTGAACTTGCCTCTTACTTTATAATTTTTGCAATTCCATAGCTTTACTTGTGATTATTTAGTGTACCCTTTATTTCCTATAATTTATTTAGTATGTATAGAAAGTAGCATTTATGATTCGTCACTGTAATATGTGTACCGTATTGCAGTTTGTGAGTTCCTAACTGGGTAAACTTTTACCTACCATACCAGTGGCCCCGTGTGACTATGTTGGCAACATCAACAACACGAGAGAAAATCTTTATCAACATGTTCCGTACAGACCAAGAAGTAAATGTATACTCTATGGTTGACAGGTTCTTGTACGTACCCTTGTCAACATAGTGAAAATATTGCCCTCCTAGAACGAAGATTTCATGACAAAACATACATTGCTTCACGGTTTCATGGTTTCGAGACTGTGTTTCGAAACCACAGATGGTACGGTATCATTCGTTTCGAAACCGTCAGATGTTTCACTTTTCCCATCTCTACGTCCCGCTAACTTCGGATCTCATTTGTACCACAAGGTGGCGAGTTGCGTAATTCTGCATAGTGCTGCCATCTGCTGGTGGCCCTTCAGAACGCGGAAAAAAAAAAAAAAAAAAAAAAATCCGAGGCACTGAAAATCTTACAGTGTAGAAGGCTGTGACTGTTTATATGCGCTGCCGCGTGAATTTCGGCGCCGTAACCGTTGTTTATTGTGCCTTGAATCGGTTTTCGTCGTTTTCTCGCTACCGAAAATGTCCGAAGTAAGTATATTTGATATTTTATGTTTCTTAGAAGTTTACAAACAATTAAGCTTACTAAAACTCATTTTACTTCAAAAGGTTTTTCAGTAAATTTACAATTAGTGGTACGCATGTGTCCCAGTGACCATTGTGTAGCCCTATAGTGCCTTTATGTTGCGATATTATAGTACTCATATTTCAAAGAAAAACAGTTTTTCTGTAAATTTTTGCGCTAAAAAAACACGGTATTTGGTTTACTATTATCTGAATTTTCTATTATAGAAGCTGCGAGACAGTTCTCTCTCTCTTTTTTTTTTAATTTTGGTGTGTATTACAAATTTTTGAATCATGTACTTGTTTAGACCCTATGACAGTTAGGATAACTTAAGAAATTATTTTAAAAAGTCTTAGGTAAATTGGTGCCAGAAATGATCAGTGGGACGTATGTGTCCCCCCCCTTTTTTTTTTTTTTTTTTTTTTTTTTTTTTTTTTTTTTTTTTTTTTTTTTTTGCCGGGAAAAATGGAATGTGCTAAAATTTTTGAGTGTCATATTTGTAATCCTGACCCAATTCAGACTCTGTAACAGCTGAGATAACTTAAGATATTCTATAAAATGAGTAAAAACCACGAAAGGGTTAACTGGCCAGCTACTGCACCACAGTGCTTGCTGTGTTCACAAATGAAGGGTGCATGGTAAAAACGATCAAAGTCCATCGCAGAACGAATTTTAGCTTGCACTGCCATCTTGTTGTACAAATGAAGAACTTTCAACCTGTGGAACTTTGAGTTCGGAGAATTGATCGGTGTACATGTAAATCAGTCTCAAAGTTTTTGTATACTTCGGAACAATAATCAAAGTCACATTGTTCCTTTGGAAGAACGATCAGAGTCCACAGATGCGGGCGTTAATGATCCATTATTGCATTTCATTGTTATAAATAGTCTTAGAATAACATGGTTAGTGCACAGTCATTTGTGCTGTAGCTATGTGTTGAGTCAGTGTTCGAAAAATTTCACAATGTCAAGCAGTAGTGAAGAAAATTCTAGTGCAAAACCTGGAACCTGTTCAGAGAAGAAGAAGGTTCATGGGCGACTTACAGATGTTTCAAAACGCATTCGAGCTATGAGTCACATTACCGGCGACGACTGTAAGTGTTCACGCTTGAAATGCTTTGTAAATACAACTGACACAGAAAGAAATACATTGATTAAGTAGTTTAATGAAATGGCATCTTACGACAAACAAAATGCACATTTATGTGGTCTATCACTGTGAAGCCTATATTGCGCAGGAGACCAAAAAAGAATTCTGATGAAGCACAATAACGTGATTTCTCCTACAGTTACAAAGTTCCGGTGGTAAGGGATGGGAAGGTAGTTGAAATACCAGTCTGTCATGCAGCACTTCTGTCAATTCATGGCATTACAAATCGACGTCTCACCACTTTGAAACGTTCCCTGGCCACTACAGGGAATGCACACATCGAGACCAGGGGTAAACATGGTTATAGGCCACACAAACCTAAGGGTGAAACAATAGCTAAAGTTCATGAACATATACAATAATAATTTTACTATGCAAATTCTGTGTTTTCTTGTATTAACTTTTTTCAATGTCTTACTAATTATCGCAAGTAGACCTATTATTAGGTAAAGATGTA
Source organism: Locusta migratoria (assembly GCA_026315105.1). Classification (NCBI taxonomy): domain Eukaryota; kingdom Metazoa; phylum Arthropoda; class Insecta; order Orthoptera; family Acrididae; genus Locusta; species Locusta migratoria. The sequence continues at coordinate 140,911,319 of CM048747.1, read as the reverse complement.
AGATTTCTTTATTGAATATATCCTGTGTGACATGTGTAAAAGTGGTGCAATGGTAATAATATTCACAAAAAAGTACATCATAAGATTTTAAATTAATTTATGAATGGACTTAGATCGTTTTTACCTTGGAAATTTTGTGTATTGTTGTTTGGCTATGCTTTTCCATTGTTGTGCTGTACTATTGTAACTGCTTATTATTCAGTGATATAACAAATAAAGTAGACAACAATTTCAGGGGAAAGAATCTACAAATTAATTAAATCTGTAACCAGATAACAGACTTCAAAGTTTGAAATTTAATTTTCTCAGGATCCTCCAAACTGGACTTCAAATGTTCGGTTGGGTTGGGTTGTTCGGTTGGCATATGAGGACTAAACTGCTAAGGTTATCAGTCCCCCGGTGGCGAGGGGAAGGCGTGAGAACAGGAAAGGAGGGGAGGGGAAAGGCAATGCAGTCCGGGAAGTTAAGAAGGAAGGAAGACTGCAGTAGCTCGGGGCCCCGTGTTCGCCACGCACGTTCTCACGAAAGAACCGTGAACCCTCTCGGGCTTCACAAATGTCACAAAGAAAGTAACCATTAAATACAGGAAGAATCTTTCACGCAGGAGGACCGCACAAATATACCATCATTTGATCAACGTACTAATTCCGAAATGGGGGACATAGCAATAAGTATTTCTGGTGTAGAGAAGCAGCTGAGAGAGCTAAATACGAAAAAGTCTGCTGGTCCGGATGGAATACCAGTTCGGTTTTACAAAGACTATTCTGCGGCATTGGCCCCCTACTTAGCTTGCATTTATAGCGAATCTTTAATTCAGCGCAAAGTTCCTAGTGATTGAAAAAAAGCGCAGGTGACTCCCGTGTATAAGAAAGGAAAGAGAACTGACCCATACAATTACAGACCAATATCGTTGACATCGGTTTCATGTAGAATTTTGGAGCATATTCTCAGTTGGAATATAGTAAATTTCCTTGAAACGGAAAAGCTTCTTTCCATGAATCAGCACGGGTTTAGGAAACATCGTTCATGTGAAACTCAGCTTGCCCTTTCCTCACATGACATCTTGCGAGCCATGGACGAAAGGCAACAGGCGGATTGTGTTTTTCTCGACTTCAAAAAGGCGTTCGACACGGTGCCACACTGCAGACTGCTAACGAAGATACGAGCTTATGGAATAGGTTCACAGATTTGTGACTGGCTGGAAGACTTCCTAAGTAATAGAACGCAGTTCGTTGTTCTCGACGGCGAGTGTTCATCAGAGACGAGTGTATCGTCAGGCGTGCCCCAGGGGAGTGTGATAGGACCGCTATTATTTTCTATCTATATAAATGATCTGATGGACAGAGTAAGTTGTAATTTGCGGCTGTTTGCTGATGATGCTGTGGTGTATGGGAGGGTGTCGTCTGTAACTGACTGTAATAGCATACAGGTTGACTTAGACAAAATTTCTAGTTGGTGCGAAGAATGACAGCTAGCTCTCAATGTAGAAAAATGTAAGGTGATGCGCATGAGTAGAAAAAACAATCCTATAATGTTCGAATACAGCATCAGTAGAGAGCTTCTTGATGCGGTCGCGTCGTTCAAATATCTAGGCGTAACATTGCAGAGCGATATGAAATGGAACGAGCATGTAAGGACAGTTGTGAGTAAGGCAGACAGCCGACTTCGGTTTATTGGGAGAATTTTGGGAAGATGTACTTCACCTGTAAAGGAGACCGCGTATAAAACGCTTGTACGACCACGTCTTGAGTATTGCTCAAGTATTTGGGACCCGCAGCAGATCGGTTTGAAGGAAGACATAGAGGCGGTTCAGAGGCGAGCAGCTAGATTTGTTACTGGTACGTTCGACCAATGCGCGAGTGTCACGGAAATGCTCCGGCAACTCAATTGGGGATCGCTGGAAGAAAGACGACGTTCTTTTCGTGAATTTCTGTTAAGTAAATTTAGAGGGCCGGAATTTGAAGCTGAGTTTAGTACGATCTTGCTGCCGCCTACTTACATTTCGCGTAAAGATCACAAAGACAAGATAAAAGAAATTAGGGCTCGTACGGAGGCATATAGGCATTCTTTTTTTCCTCGTTCAATTTGGGAGCGGAATAGAAAAGGAAATGCCTAGTAGTGGTACAGTGTACCCTCCGCCACGCACCTTACGGTGAATTGCGGAGTATGTATGTAGATGTAGATGTAGAACCCAAGTTGCCACATTGAGGTTGGAATGCTTGAACAGCAGCTGTGTTGCCACAGGCTGCACAGGAGTGGCAGTGCGATGTAAGACGCCTTGCGCGACTGCTCTCGGTCGGAGGTTCAAGTCCTACCTCGGGCATATCTGTGTGTGTTGTTCTTAGCAAAAGTTAGTATAAGTTACTGTAAGTCAGGGGTGGGCAAAGATGCTAATGCGAGCGCATACACTACTCGCCCGTCGCCACTGCTAGCGTCAAGTTCCCCTCCCCCTCACTGCTAACATTCCTCGGTAACAGGCGCGAGCGCGCGAATACGGACCTGTTCACTTTGCGTCATTAGAACAGTTGTAAAATGTAATTGTAAAACATAAAGTTTAAACGGCCAGAAATGACAAAATTACTAAAATTTTCCGGGCTATTATGCTGTGATGTTATAGCTTTGTTACTAAAACCCAATGTTTCGTCCCCTTCTGCGAAAGACATTCTCAAGGAAAATTGTGGCTCTCTGCCGCGGTGGAGTATCTGAGCGGTCTAAGGCGCCTCGCTTCGGACCGCGCGGTTGCACGCCGTCGGAGGTTCGAGTCCTCCCTAGGGCATGGGTGTGTGTGTTGTCCTTAGGTTGGTTTACCTTAGTTTAAGTAGTTTGTAAGCTACGGACTGATGACCACGCAGTTTGGTCCGATAGATGTACAAACATTTGAACATTTTGATCGTGGCTCTTTTGTACGTCCGATACACACCCTGGCTCGTTACTGACTGCAGCCGAATTTCGTTTACAACGGCTTTCACGCAGAGGTGTGACGTGAGATATATTATTATTTATATATCGTATGACATACATCGTTAAATCTCGTAATTTTGTACAGTAATTACAAAAAGGCATTAAGAGATGAATATAATCAATTGCCTCTCTTGTTGTAGCAAGGAAATCTCTGAATGGTCCCTTGTAGGCTCGGGACAACGACTGTTCTCGTACGTAGCACAGCTTAAGCTACACGTTTCTCCCACGTGGTGCTAAAGAACAGTCACTCTGAGGCAGACAATCATCGATCTTTATCGTTTATCTCCTGGTTAATCATACATCGAATATCAGCGATAACATCAATGTGCTTGACTATAAAAAAGGCTCTTCTCAGAGCCAACAGACGTAGGACCCTAGGACCTATCACCAAGATCTGCCAGATCAATGTAGAAAGAATAAGTTGGGCTAATGGCAAGTACGAAGTAAGATTTTACGTGAACACAACATCGATATTGTAACAGTTTAGGAAACCCTTGTGACATCAGATGTATTGGATAGTCGAGCGCAATTCGTCGTTGCCGAGTGGCGTTGTCCGTTTTTAATATCGTTCCATGATGGAAGCCTGTTACAGTTCTTCTTAAACATCGGAATCCAGATTTCATTCAGTTTCACGCTCTCCTCCATCCTACGGAAATTATTGGGGTGTTCTACAATTTCTATAGCCCCTCTCTACAGTCTTTCGTGATATCCATTTGTGGCTTATAAAATTGAATAATGTGGTCCCCTGGTTGAAAAGCATGTTCAGCATCAGCTGATCAGTCAGTCTCTTCTCTTATACAGTTACCCATGTGCTCTTCTATTCGTTTTTTTTTTTTTTTTTATTTTTTTTTTCCTTGTGTGTGTGTGTGTGTGTGTGTGTGTGTGTGTGGTACCCACGTATATGTTTCCGTAGCTACACGGAACCCTATAAATTCCTGCTTTTCTAGCGGTTTGCGAGCATCCTTTGCCGATTTAATTTTAATATTAGAATAGTGTGGTAGGACAAAATTAGTGAGGAAAAAATATTGGATTATTTTACAACAACTTCCCTCGAGAAGAGTTCCCACAACTGTTTAGACTAGCTGCTGGAGCCTGCCATAGGTTCGGGACCCAATATTTGTGTGAAAATGACGAACTTGTCGAATTTACTACGCAGGTATAAGTTAAAAAATCAGCAACAATTTACCACCACAAGCATCTAAGCTACATATATGGCACCATTTGTAAAGTAAACACCACTAACACACGATCAAACAAGCAATGCTGTGTAACATACACAGTTCCACGTTTTTTACAACCACTCGAACATAATCCTAATTCGACATCTTTAGAGCTCTATCGCAACACAACATCATCCACAACTGGAAACAGACAATTCATCGCACATTTATAGTATTTCAATCCCATCTATCCTGCAGCACTCTCTGTAAACGCTTGCAACAACAACCATGGCGACCAATCATAATAGAAGCAGAAATATTAAATGGTATTTCAAAACCAACCTCAGGAAAGGTTAGGGTGTACTCTGCAGGTAACAAGCAGATCCTCAAGTGCTGACAGAACTGTGAGGTGTGGACTACTATAGTCGGCGTCACATACGAAGGCAGCCCAGTTTTCAGCCGTTCTGCACACCCCCCTCCATTGCCGCACTGGCAGCTAATAATATGTGCGCACTTGGCTGGCTGCAAGTTACGCAATTTTTCTCCCACTGGGTCAATTGTTGGCACTCGGCCGTAGCTCCTCCCTTCCATGCTTTCTCTATCGCTTCGCCTCTATGTGCGAAAGCGCCTTCTTACATAACGCCAACTATAATCACCAACACATTGATGGTGGGCATTTTTTATGTGATGAGGCTGTGTGGGAGTGGCTGAACGCTCTAAGGGGCCTTACTGCAGAGTGAGTGGTTGCTCCCCATCGGAGTTTCGAGTCCTTTCTCTGTCATATATATTTGTGTGTGTATGTGTGTGTGTGTGTGTGTGTGTGTGTGTGTGTGTGTGTGTTGTCCCTGCCTTATGTTAGTGCAAGTAGTTTGTAGGTCTATGGACTGATAACGACTGCAGTTTGATCCCATGTTTTGATGTGCTATCCCAGACCCAGGAGGCGAAAGAATTGATAGACTGCATGGAAAAGTAGGACATAGAAATATTAGGACTTAGAAATGGAAGAGAAAGAAGGAAAGTGAGGAAGGGTTGGAATGGTGGATAGAAGACAAAAACGGAGTAGGTCTCATAAAAAAATTCAACGCTAGGGGAATATGTGGATGTAGAAGAATACACGAGTGATAAGATTATAAACATGAAACTGAGGACAAAGTGGAACGAAGATCTTCATTCAAATACGTACACCACAAATGGAGAACAACAGAGGCAGAATGTTTGGTTGTAGGGAGATTCTGTGGTGAAATAAGTAGATGAAAGAAGCAGTAAAAGAGGAGAAGAAAGTATGGCACAAACAGAACAGAAACTGAAACGAAGAAAGCAAAAGGGAATACCAGGATTGTAAATAAATCCAAAAAAGTGGTAGCCGAAGAAAGACAGAAAATCTTGGAGAAATTGTGATAATTGGAAAAGAGTGCTGCCTGTGGTTAAAGGATACTATATCAAATATCAAGGACTAAGAAGAATGAAAGCACACACAAAACTGGTGCAGGGCGAAACTGGAGAACTAATGATATAACCAAAGGAGAAGAAAACAGATCTGAAAGGTATTCTGATACATTATTGAATGTGAAAAACAGCATTGGAAAGGAAATTGAAGTACAGCAGGGGAACACAGTTGTGGAAGAAAAGATATAATGAAGTTAGAAGTGGAACTAACAAAAATGAAAACTAAAGGTGGACTAATAGGGCTACAGTGGTTATATACACTGATGTAAATATAATATAGGGACTCGGAAGAATGAAGAAAGAGAATATTAATTCCTTTCTTCAAGAAGGATGACAGAAAAGTATTAGATAATTATCGATGGAACACACCCATCTCACAAGTAGCAAAAATAATGGAAAGGACAGTAGTCAGAAAACAGAGGAAAAAATGTTAAAGATTAGGTAGATATGGAACAGTATGTGTTTCCACATGCTAGATCAACAGTAGACCCAATAGAAAAGCATTAGGAATATGGAAAAGATGTTGTGACAAGATTTATATACTTAGTGGAGGCATAGTACAACATTGCTAGAGGATATATATGGGCAAACTTTGAGGAACGTATGAAAAATGCTTCAGTTATGTACAGGCACAAGTTGGAAAAACTGATGGTTTAGGAATGTTAGTGGGCGAGACAAGAAACTTCGGTATCATCATTCTTATTTATAATTCTGATTGACAAAACATTCAAAAGAAGCTCATACAAGAAGGAAGATGAAGCTGTTACTATTTGCCAATTATATTGTTGTGTGGAGAACCAGCAATAAGGCTATACAACTACAAATAGGCATCCTAAGATAAGACAGCATAACTGAAAGACATTGCGGAAAACAGCAGTACTATGGCGGTAACGAGATGGGAAGGTCTAGGGAACTGACAGGCTATCAAAATAGTGGTCAATTTCAAATATATAGGAAATGCGACAAAGTAGAATGTTTGTACAAAGGCAAACTAAGCAATGAATTTTATTAATATGTCAGGAGTGTAGTCTGGGGAAGGTGGTGCCATAAAGTGGTATGATTTACAAGACATACTTTACAGCCATACTAGCAGATGCATCAAAGACATGGACAATGACAACAAGAGAGTGGAGTAGAATTTAAGTAAGTGAAATGAAATTTCTTAAATGTATTTTAAGGAAAACGAGGAGAGACTGTGAGAATGGAAGATCTTAGGAAGGAAAATATAGTAGGTAAGATGAATGATCAAATTGAGAGGCACAGGTTAAAATTGTTTGGACATGAATGAAAATAAAAATTACAATAATTCCTATAATAATGATGGAGAGCAAGATTGGCAGTAAGAGGGAGACATAGAACAAGGCGAATCAACTCAGTAAAGACCAGTTGAAGGAGGAGGAAACTGCACTGGAACCAAACTGTTATGGAAGAAGAATGGTGGAAGGACAGAGGAAGTGGAGAAGTATATGGCCTGATGCTGAAAGTAGGCGAAAAGAATATGATGATGATGATTTATTTTCAATTCTAACATAAACGAATCGATATGAGACAGTCAATACTCAGCAGAAGATAATAATAATTGATACTCATAAATGGAATGAACTGTAAATGTACAATTCCTGTTTATTTCAAATAGATACTGAGATCATAGCACCACAATGTGAGCCTGGGGGGAGGGGGAGGAAATATGTGAAATCACAAGAAAAATGATAAATATGGAATCAACACTCCATCTCCCACACAAAAATAGATTTAGCAGGAGAGAAGCTACCCTACCACCATATCTATTGAAACTACGGCAAACTGCACAGAAAAATAAGTAATTACAAGGAACAGTAATGCAAAACCACGAAATTCATAAATTTATGAAAATTAATGAAAAGAACTGTAGTCAAAAGGCTAAAAGGTTGAATTGGAGAACTTTGGAATACTTCTAAAATAAAATTAAAAAAGAAATTCCTTTTAGACAATTTGAATGTAAATTCTCTACTAAAGATGGTATACAAAAATAACAAGAAATCATTTTAGAGGAAAAAAAATTTAGTGGTTCAAGAAACAAAATTCCTAGATAAAAACATAGTAGATACTTGTAATTATAGGATCTTCACTGGCAAACCAGCAATAAAAATTATAAATGGGATGTCTTTCACAATTAGATTAGGAGAAAACACCAGAATAACAGAAACTAACCAATCCACTTCCTACCAGCACCTAAAAATCGAAAAACACACTATCAATGACATAATAAAAGAAAAGCCCTACAATATTACCAGTGGCGGCGCGTTCTGTGTGTTCACTGTTTCAGTGAATCCCTGGTAAAAAGTTCCTCGTAAAAAAAAAAAAAAAAAAAAAAAAAAAAAGTAGATAAGTAAATTAAATAAAAAGTTTTTAAACCATCATTATTCGTTCTGTTCTTCTATCGGATCATTTTATATGCGCATTTAAAGTATTTTTATCGCTTGAAAAAGTTTAACATCGCAGAGACCGCATGTATAAGAATCATAGCATGGCCGCTTAATATAGGCGGCAGTGACCGCAGCGTTGCAATATGCATGCGTGGCTGAGGTTCAAATTCTGTTCTGAACCCCCTGGAGGCAGCATATGGGCGCTCCCATGGCAGGGAGTGTCAAAGGGAAACGCCACTTTCAACATTTGCATTGGAGCTGAGCTGGTAGAGACACCGCCAGCCGTGGTGGCAGAGCGATCTGCGGCGCGCCAGTCTCGTTCTTCATGGCCACTACGGTCAAGGGTTCGAATCCCCCCTCGGGCATGGCTATTTGTGCCTTCCTTAGTTTTAGCTAATTCATAAGTAGTTTGTAAATTTAGGGACTGATGACCCCGTAGTTACGTCCCATAAGCTCTACAAACATTTGAAGATTTGGTAGAGACACCAGCTCCTCGCTACGACAGCTCTTGCTGCTACGTATGAATGGTCCCGAAGCAAAGGCAATGGAGCTACTACGCACCATGTACATGCACAAATGCTCTATGAAAGCAACATCTGCCCTTCAATTTGCTTTTGGCGCATTGAAGATTAATCAAAAACACGTCATATTTGGTAAAATATTTTATAACTATAAATTAAAGACGCATCAACTCTAAAAGCCTTCAGACGATCCGATCATGAATAATGATAATAATGAAGTCACTACTCTCCACCAGCAAGAATAGCCTTGTGGTTAGCGGCATCATGCTGCATCGTCAAAGGTAGTAGGTTTAAGATCACCTGCAAGCAATGTTTTTAAAACCCAATCTTCTTTTTAATAGATACAGGAACAACAATGATGTTTGTATTGTTACTTGCCACATATCTTTGGACGCTTTAGCAAATGTGTCCCGATTTTGAGGGATAAATGACATTTATACTCTTCATTTGAACACATATTTAACTGTTCAAAAATGTGTGGGGGAGAGCAGTCTTTGCACATGCATAAGGTTAGGAGGTGGTGGTGCTTAGTATCACGTGACATGATGGTAGCTTGTCTCTTCATCGTAATAGATTCATTTTCTTACAGCCACTTAACAGTGTAATCAGTCACTGTGTTTCAATGTTCATGTGCACATCCATATGTTCTTGGTGTTTATTGTCAAAGAAGAATGAGCAACGCACAGTATCTTTTAGAAAGAAATTACTCAGCTTTGAACTTTGAACAAAAGTGTGAAATGAAGATGCTTGAAAGGCTGATGCCTCAGCTCAAGTTGAAGCAAGCACAAACAACCTGAGGCAAGACATTATGCAGATCTTGTAATGAAAATATATTTTAAGACGGGGAGGGGAACTGGGGAGCTTTTCCCTGCCGCCACTCACAGATGTGGGTCAAATTGTCTCTTTGGATGCCAAGTGGCAGAGGGAGGCCTCACCAACATCAAGATCCTCCACTGAATTAAGTGAAACCCCAATCATCTGAAGCACCATCTACCATTGAATATTACATAAAACTTCTAAAGAAAGAAATATGAATATTTTGGAGGAAATGTAAATATACATCTACAGAGAAGCATTCCTTAAGGAAATTGTTATTGATAACTCTGAATTTAGATCCAATTATTATTTGGAAAAATGTATCATTCTAATAAAATTAGACAAATGCTGAAACCAAAGAAAACAGCTCTTCATATACAAAGATAACATGAAATTCTGAATAAACTTCAACCTTAGATACTATTGTCAAAGAAATAAAACAGCTTTCGAAACCAGCATCTCAGAAAAGCAGAGGCACTGTTTTATACGATCAAAGATAAAAAAATTATGAAAATAACAAATTTGGAAAAATGGAGCAGTTACAAAAATAGTCATAAAATAACATATAATAAAAATTTCGCTGTAGTTTTGGTACACAAAAAGTAAAGAAGTACAATGTGTAGATGCAACAACAGTAAATTTATGATAGATTAGTATGAATGCTGCATGCAGCATCAGTATACTGCTGTAACAGTAAAACATAAGTGTTGTTTTTCAATTACTATTTTATTATAAAATTTAACACTCAGAATTCACTATATATGGTTTTTCCACAGATTGCTTGACAGTGGCTTAAGGCCAAAACAGCAGTAGGAAAATAAACAAAAATAATTAGCAACTTCAGAAGGACAAATCTTCATGTATAATTTTGTATCACGTTATGTATTCTACTGTGGAGCCAATATCAAAAATAATCTTTTTATGAACAGTAAAATAAAACAATAGGCAAATTACAAAAATAATTGAAGCTATAAACTACAAAAAATAAGTCTACAGTATAAAGTAATACCTCCATCTATCTACATCAAAATTACAGCTAAGTCGAATGTTGTGCATGAGACTAATAATTATGCAGCAAACGTTGATCGAGACAAGAGAGTAACTAAAAATTTCAACACACGAATCAAGAAATGTTTGTTGCTCATTTACAGTTATGCAATAGTTTGCATCCTCTATTCTTTGACATTATGTATAATTTTACATAGTATATAAACACATATACCAGTAGACAGGTCAGACATATACACTACAAAAACACACACAGAATTGCCCCAAACACAAAAACAGTCCACAATATGTGAACAACACACACATTTGATTTTGAACCATGAATAAAGACCACAACAGACATAGAATTTTAAGGTAAACTAAGAAATTTACTCAAAAAAGGTCTTAAACAAAACATTGAAGCTACTCTCAATGATAATTCGACAAAATATACAATTCCAACCAGCAAAAATTCAACATACTTGTTAAAATTACCCATTAGTTGGCAAGAACTGTTTCAAAAGTACAGCTTGTAACAGAATCTTTTCCTATAGCTTTTTCTTTCTTTCTTTCTTTCTTTATTTATTTTTCTTTATTTTGATGATTTATTTTCTTTTCTTTTTTATTTCTTCGATAGTTTGTAGGAAATCATCTTCCAGATTTTCATTAATATCTAATAATTCTAATTTGAGGACAGTTCAAAAGCTGATGAATATGTTTTTCTAGTATTTTACAATTTACAATATTTTTTAATTCATTTATGATGATTTCATTTTTGAAATAGACATTTGAAGTTTGGTACCCAATTAATTTGCCCTTAAAAGATTGATAAATGTCACAGATGTTGTTTTAGATGGTTTTTCTGTTTCCAGAAGTTTCCCTTATTCAAAGGCTCTTTTGGTATTTCGGATGAACCTGGCTGTTTCCTTTCTTTATTGTTTAAGCTGATCATAATCTTAAATTTTCTTTGTGAATATCCATTTTATCACTCGTTACTATAGTTCTTCCCATGCTTCATTTCACTATATCCTTCTTTCATTTGTACTGACCCCATTGTTTATGTACAGCATTATTAATTGGTTTGCATTTCTGTAACCAGTTACTATGTTTGCCACTTTAATTTTGTCTTGATAGTTATTACTTCATTTGTCATAGTATATCTGTACTACATTTTATTGACCCTTGTGACCTTTTTTCTCTATTGTGTAGGAGTTTGGCTTTTATTTCATAGAAATAATGATCAGAATCAAATTTACAATGCCTTACTACTTTGACACTCATAATTTCCCCTCTACTGTTTTGTGAAATGCATCTGATCTAACTGAAATTCCACTAACATTGGGTTTAAAGACATCCATGTTTTAGCTTTTCTTGGGAGTTTCACATAGAAGATTGACATCAGTTTGAAGAGAGTGCTTTGACACAAACTGATTAGCCCCCTACTATTTGAGTTGGTTCTTCTGTGAAATGGATTTTGTTGTACTATATTTCTAAATTTATTTTCTCTGCCTGTTTGTGCCCTGAAGGTACCAAATAGTAAGATGATTTTCATCTTTGGAATTTTAGATATTTCGGTTTCTAAAAGATCCCAGAACTCCTTTGTTTTTTGTGGGTTTTTCCTGTCATCTATTTGTCACAGTTCTCACATGTTAATTTTATAAATTCCTGAGCTATTAAATTTTACTGTATTGGTTAATGCTATATTTAGCTTTGTTTCAATATTATTCCTATTTGTATAGGAAACAAATTGAATTTTTTTTTGAAAATTTTGTTAATTTCAATTTTTTTAAATGAAAGTTGTAGGTATTGCGACTTTACATTGTATTTTTTTCGCTGCAATTGTCACAGTTAAGATTAAAGCAAGCATGACTCTGCGCTTAAAGAACCTGCATATTGCACTATGTATGTTTCTGATTTAAAGTTTAGCTAGATGTTATCTTAGGGTCGAACCCTACATATCTGCTTTCATGCCTCAGCAGTTACCTTAGTTGCAGATACTGCAGTTAAAATGACTCTATGTATAGACTGTAGTTTGTGAAACAAATAAGAAATATTGCATAATTTAATTGGGTCATTAATAAAAAGAGCTTTATTCTAACGTTTGCAAATGAGGTACACAAAGTTAGTTGAACAAAGTTTATTCATAGACATAGAGTTCCTTTCTTTCTGTGTACCTTTTGCTCATCTCCCTCTCACAAGCACACCTTCCCTGCCAGATCTGTATCTTGGACACTTCCTTATTGGCCGATCGCCATCCTTCCAAAATCGTATACATCTTAATGTGAGATATTTCTTTAACTAAAAATTGATGCTCTCAAACCACTTACTTACTAATATAACATTATTTAAGTACAAAAAGGACTGTTAATTAGTATTACATGTAGTCTGAAATAAATAAATAGACAAACTAGTTTTCATGGCCTTGCTTGCTAATGTCAGGCAATATTTACTTCAATTACTGGAAAACTGTGCAATAAATTGACACACTAAATTAAATAAACAAGAGGTTCAGTGTTACCGTGAAGAATATGGTGCTCTGTTTATATTTCTATTACATATTTATATCAGTTGAAATCAGTCATTAAATAAATATATACAAGCGTGAGGCTTTCAAAATGTTATCTTGAGACAATAACCTATCATCTAAAGCAGAGTTTGTTGAAATTGCACGATGAATTCAAAAGTTGGTTATTTTAACCTTGTTTTTTATATTTTGATTTAGAAGTTATAAACATTTGTAATTTTGGAGATATTCAATTTATTTTAGATTCATGAGTGGTCCGTAATTATTTCAACATCATAGAAATCTTAAATGTTAATGGTAAATAATTTTATAGATTATTATATACACATAGGACATGCGAAATACCTTCTAACTTCAAGAAGAATATTGTAATTCCAGTTCCAAAGAAAGCAAGTCAGACAAATGAGAAAACAGCAGAACTATCAGTTTAAAAAGTCATGATTGTAAGATACTAATGCGAATTATTTACAGATGAATGGAAAAACTTGTGGAATTCGACGTCAGGGAAGATCAGTTTGGATTTAGGAGAAATGTAGGAACACGGGGGATAATACTCACATTACGACTTATCTTAGAAGACAGGCTAAGATTTGGTGAAAACTTTTGACACTGTTGACTGGAATACACTCTTTCAAATTCTGAAAGTATCAGGGGTAAAATATAGGGAGTGAAGAGTTATATTCCACCTATACACAAACAGCAGTTATTAGTGTCTAAGGGCAAGAAAGGGATACAGAGATTGGGAAGGGAGTAAGACAGGCTTGTATCCTTTCCCCCAATGTTGTTCAATCTGTACATTGAGCAAGTAGTAAAGGAATGCAAGGAGAAATTTGGAGAGGGAATTAAAGTTCAGGGAGAAGAAATAAAAACTTTGTGGTTTGCCAATGACATAGTAATTTTCTCAGAGACTGCAAAGGATTTGGAAGAGCAATTGAATGGAATGGACAGTGTCTTGAAAGGAAGATGTAAGATGAACATTAACAAGAGTAAAACGAGGGTAATGGAATGTAGTGTCAGGAAATCAGGTGATGCTGATGGAATTATATTAGGTAATGAGAAAATAAAAGTAGTAGATGAGTTTTGTTATTTGGGTAGCAAAATAACTTCTGATGGGCGAAGCAGAGTAGATATAAAATGCAGAATGGCAATGGGAAGAAAAGCATTTCTAACAAAGCGAAACTTATTAACATCCAACATTAATTTAAATGTTTCTGAAAGCATTTATCTGTAGTGTAGCATTTTATGGGAGTGAGACATGGACGATAAGAAGTTCAGACAAAAAGATGATGGATACTTTCGAAATGTGGTGCTACTGATGAATGATGAAGATTAGACGGTTAGATCACGTAATTAATGAGGAGATGCTCAACCGAATTGGGGAGTAAAGCAGTTTCTGGCAGCTATTCCAACCACTTGCCACTGTCCACTGCCATTCCTTTATCTTTCCCTCCAATACCATTACTTGTACTAATTACACTACTCCATGGACAGTAATTCTGTAAAGTCAAAGGGTATATTTAAATTGTTTATGTTGTTATTTCCGTTTTGCAGATTATGTTTCTGTATATGGAGTTATTATTTTGTTTGGCTCTACTGTACATTTTGTTGAATATTTATATGTTGAAATCATATTTGTATGCTATATATTTTAATGTTTGACTTTCTTTTGTTATTTTCCAAAGGTATGTCTTGTAATTTGTTTATTGTGGAATGGAAATAGGTATATTTGTTTGAATTGGCGTTTATTGTATTGTCTGATGTAGATTTTCTAGTGGATGTCAAATAAATATGAGTTGTAGTTATTGCTTATTTTGTGGTCAAGGAAGTGTTTTTATCGATTTGTTTCCATTTCTTTTGTGAGTTTAAGTTTTCTATGCAAATTGTTCAGTGTTGAGAGTATTTCATTGATACTGTTATCAGTTCCTTGTATTAGTAACAGTGTATCACTCATATAATGGTGGTATTATATAATTTTGTCGCTAAACTTTGGATAAGTGCAGAAGTATTCTTCTTCTAATTGATTTGAAAATAGGTATGCTAAATTGTCTACTATTGAACTTCGCATTAGTACTACATCTTTTTGGTTGTACTGCTTTCCTTTAAACTGCAAGTAGTTTTCGAAAATATTGTAGTTTTGCAAAATGTAGCAAAACAGTTGTTATCAGTGATGGTGCCAAAGTTTCGATCCGAAAACCAAATTGTGGTAGTTAATTTACATAATTCTGAATCACAGCCAGAATATGGCGATTCTCCTCAGATCATCAATACATCATTTACTGCTGTAAACGATGGTACGCTGCAGCAATATTGGCATGTATCCATCGATACATGCAAGTCCTTGCAGCAGCAATGAAGTATAACCATCTATGGCACCAGTTTGTCTAGCGAGTTTTTTCAAATGCCCATATATGGCAGTTAGTTAACTAAATTGAAAAAAAAGAAAAAACGTTTTTTTTTATTTAAAACAGTTTTCCCTAAATTGTTACCAATCTTTACGAATGTAATTCTGTATGCTCTTGTATATATATGCCTTTTTTATATCATAACTATAACCATGAAGGTATTTTTTTAAATTAATAAGTAAGTGCGCACTCCCACTGATGTAATGCTGAATGTGGTGGGCGGTAAATAAAATAATAATCTCGAGTTTTGCTGAAGATTTCTGCAGTTGATTTTTATGGCCAGCAGTTTTTTTTTTTTTTTAATGGAAGAAATTACTTTATTAAACCAATCTTATCACATTCCGTTTTTAACGGTTTGATTTTGCGACTCTCTCAAGTTCATCTTTCTTTTTAATAGCTTAGGAGTTCGAAGATCCCTTTGCTGCATTAATAAGCTCAACAGCAACACATTCTGCAATAGTTTTAATGTGTATGAAAGTTGCTTCTCTTGCTCCAATGCACAACAACCAGATCACTCGTCTTACAGAACCACATCAACTGCTTGTCGATGCACAGTTCTTGCTCTACCAATACATGTTGAGTCTTCCTGTGGCCCTGAATTTATTATAGCCGATACTAAGTTGCATTGAATTCCCTCCTGTAAGAAGATAAGTAATTACAAATGCATGCTTTACAATGCGCTCAGCCAGTGTTGCCAACTTAGTGGATTTTCCACTAAAACTGGTGGTTTCTACCCTCTCTTTAGTGGCGAAATATGGCTTCTACTGGCAGGTGCATTTTATAGTGGTTTAGAAGAATCCAGTTTCAGTTACTGAAAATGTGATCGCAAACCACTACACTATTTATGTGTTTCGAAATATTTTACTTTTACTCGGAAGACAAGAGTGATGCCTTACAATGACATTTTACTCGAAACATTCGTGATTTCTTGGATCAAAGATGTTATCTGGAATTCCGCTTTGAAAAGCAGTTGCTTGAAATGAGAGAAAAAGGATTACAAAGGGAAGAGAAAGAAATTTTGCGTAATCAGTACATAATATTTGATTAAAGAAATAAAAATCAGATTACCAGAAAATTTGTCTTTGATGAAAAAAATTTCCAGAATAAATGTTGAACAAGCACTGAATCACAACAAAGAAAATCTGATTGATATAATGGCTCAGTTCAATAAAAGTGTAGAATTTAAAGCAAAAGTGGATGATCAATGGCTAAAAATTCTGATTGATATAATAGCTCAGTTCAATAAAAGAGTAGAATTTAAAGCAAAAGTGGATGATCAATGACTAAAAATTCATTTCTTGAGATGAAATGAGGCCAAAGATACAAAAAAAAAATTTTGGAATGAGGTACTGAATTTTAAGGGTGCTCAAGAGGAATCCAGACTTGAGGAATTAGCGACTTTTGCAATAGCCCTCCGAATACTGCCTCATTCCAATGCTGATGTTGAGAGGTTATTTAGCAGTATGGATGTAATAAAAAAACAAGCAGAGGAATACAATGAAGTTACATCTTTTAACTGCTGTATTAAGAATACGCTGTGGTTTGTGGTTGGCAGAAAAATGCTGTAGTGATTATGATATTCCAACAAATGTTGTAAGATAAATCAGTATCAAGGAATCGTACCTATAAGAAACCGACAATGATGGTGATGCAGAATAATGCGATTCTTCTTCAGAAGATGAATTTATTTAAATTACTTACAGTTCTGTACCAACTTTTTGTATGTTTTTAACCTTGAATTTTTGGTTTATTGTACATTTAATGACTGTTAATATTTTAAAAACTAATTACTAATATACTTAATGTTTTTTCATAATAATTTAAAAAAAACATTCAGTGGAAATTTTAGCGATTGTGAGAGTAGGGGCATTTTTGTTAGTGGTTTTCTAGTGATTTTGCACTTGAAACTGGCGAACTGGCGGGGAACTCACTTTAACTTTTGGCAACACTGCGCACAGCCATTAACTTCTTGCCATTGTTGCGGCCATGTATCATGAATGAATTCGTTAATCTATCCACAATTGGGCACTGACCTGCCCACAATCGGCTGCCATGGGTACAACATTTCACTTCGTTATTATTTTACTGTTAGTGTAGTTACCACAATATCATCTTATGTATATCTCTCTTAATATTTGTAATATTATTGTATTGCAGTTGACCTGATGATGGTCTACCGGCAGTCTGAAACCGGTTGCCTAACCACAATAAGAAATTCTCTTGCGATCAAGACTATGTTTTTAAAAACGATCGTTGTTTCTCTAAAAGTTTTCTAAAATTCTAAAACCAGAAAAACTTTTACAGGAATGGAAAGTTGCCTTGATACGTCCACTCAGAAAAAGGTAATAAACACGAGGGATCTCTCTTACTGTTAGTACCATAAAAATATGTTCTAAGATTTTATTTAGCAGAAGATAAATATCAACAGACAGTCATTTAGGAGAACATCAAGGTGGTTTTAGGAAAGGAAGATCATACTCAGAAGAAATATTTAATCTTAAATCCGTAATTTAACACATATTACTTAATTCAAAGGGAATTGCATTTATGTTTGTAAATTTGAAAAAGGCTTTTGATTCTGTTGACAGAGAAACTAAAGGTCTTTGTCCTCTTTCACATCTCTCTCATATAAGTCTTGTTTACTGTTATCACAAATGAAACTTAGAATGGGAATTGAAGTCGCTTAAAGTGAATGGGGACACACTTTATTCATCATGTCACTACAGATATTCGGATTTAGGTTATGAATTCCGATATGCCTGCCTTCAATAGCGATGATTTGGCCCAGTTGAAGCTGTTTGTGACTTCCTGAATTGCTGCTTTCAGCTCAGAAGTGGTCTCGAGGTTTTCTGTTCACCTTGTCTTTAAAATAGCCCCACGAAAAGGAATCGCTTGTGTCCAGACCTGGAGAATGTAACGGTGTATGAAGGCTCTTGCCAGTGGTGTGTGGGTACTCCAGAGCCAGAATATTGTCCCAAGAGTGCTCCTCCAGTTCATCAAATACTCTCCTGTTTGGATGGCGTGGAATTCCGTCTTGCATGAAACACATCTTGTCGAAATCAGGATCACTTTGGATAATGGGAATGAAATCGTCTTCCAATACCTTCATGTACCGTTTGGTACTCACCTTGACATGAAGGAATATCGCACAAATTATCCCGTGACTGAGTGACTGAATATTACCCATCAGTTACCCATTAAGGATGAAGACACTTTCCGATCGCAAAATGCGTTTTCCCGTCCTCCAAATGCGCCAATTTTTCTTACTGACCAACCCATATAAATGAAAGTGGACTTCCTCGCTAAACCAAACCATATTCATACCAAATACGCAATACTAATTCCCAGCATGCCCCTCGGTCACTCGTGCAGTTTGAAATTCATAACGCAAACCGTTCAGAAGCTACGACGATTTTATTTAATAAAGTTCAATAACTGTAATTTGGTATGTCCTTTTAAAAGAAAACCGGCAAGTGGTTTGCCTGGTTACAATGCAGACTAAACAATCTTCTTATTATTAGTCACGTGTGATGAATTATTTAACGTTAATATTAGATAGAATAATTAAATATTTATTTAAAGTTTTTCATCAAAATGCTTCATATTAACAAAGTGTTTTTACGGTGGTGGGAGCCACTGTTACTCACAACCACATATACAGTAGAGGCAAAACGCATTACCATTATCCCTATTTAATTGGCGCAGTTTTGTCTGGCTAAGTGTTATACGTATAAGCTAACGCTTGTATTAAAAATAGCTAAACCCGGCCACATTTCGCAGCGTTTCATTCTGGTATAAAAATAGAGTGGTCAAGCAAATTAAAAAAAAAAAAAATACATCAATCAAATCACTGTACAGTCTAATTTGCGTTTCTGTGGCTATGAGGAATGAAAGAAAAGTTAGAAAAAAAAGTTTTCTCATAACAAAATTGTTTATTGAAAGCCAGTGGATTGAGTAATTTTGTTTGTATGTCCGTATACAGATCAGCCGATTTACCCGCTATGGATCGTGCAATCAATCTTTACACTCTACTCATGTATTCTCCACCCCTACTGTTTGTCCGTCTCTACTTACCTTTCAACTACATTCTCCCACTGTTCCTCCTCATCCTTCTTCTCCTGCTCTTCCTCGTCCTACCTCTATACCACCGAGCGAAGTGCAGTGGTTAGCACTCTGGACTCGGATTCCGGAGGACGGCGGTTCAAATCCGCCTCCGGCCATCCGGAGATACGTTAATACTGTGATTCCCCTAATTCACTATAGTAAATTCCGAGGTGGATCCTTATAAAGGGCGCCTTCAATTTCCTTCCCCATCCTTATCAAGAAAGTCCAAGCTTGTGTTCCGTCTTAACTGATCACGTTGTCGACGGATTTTAAACCCCATCTTCCTTTCTTCCTTCCATTATCCATCCCTCGTTTCTGCGTTTCTGTCTATCTCGCTGTTTCTTTCTTTCTTGCACTTCCTTCTCCCTCATCTCTGCCCATATTTATCTCCCCAACTCTCTATCCATTTCTTGTTTCCCCTGTCGTAGCTACTCCGCCGCGGTAGAGTAGCCGAACGGTCTAAAGCGTCTCGCTGCGGAGCGCGCGTTAGCTCGCCGTGGAGGTTCGAGTCCTTCCTGGGGCATGGGTGTGTGTGTGTGTGTGTTGTCCTAAGGTTAGTTTACCTAGGTTTAAGTAATTTGTAAGCTACGGACTGATGACCATGCAGTTTGGTCCGATAGATTTACAAACATTTGAACATTTTGTAGCTACTTCAAATAAATAAATTAAAAACTACGAACTTATTTCAAATTCCATGGTAGCTGCGGAAGATGACCATAAAGTTACTCTTAGAGAAATGAAAATTAAATAGCGACACCAGTAAACAACGTTATTTACAAACTGCATTACTACGATGTTTTGATTTCCGTTGGCCGGCCGCGGTGGCCGAGGGGACTGAGGCGCTTCAGTCACGTTCTGCACGGCCACTACGGTCGGGGGTTCGAATCCCCCCTCGGGCATGGATATTTGTGCCGTCCTTAGGTTAAGCTAGTTGATAAGTAGTTTGTAAGTTTAAGGACTGATGACCCCGTAGTTAAGTCCCATAAACTATACAAACATATGACCATATGATTTCCGTTGATGACAGCTTCATCGACGTAGCAGTTGTGACAATTCATTTACTGAAAACATAGATATGAATGTCCCTAGAATAAGATTTCACGAAATGTGTAGCATTTTTCCCTAACACGGGAACGGTACGCAGGTCAGAAGTTGGTAGCATACAACTTAAAATATTCACTTATTATGGCAGATTTGAGTGTGTAAAATTAAAGGACGCTTAGTGGCTATGTTCACTCATGATTTTGGTTTGTGCACATCTGTGGCTAAGCACTTTTCGATTTATATATCTTTAATATTAAAAGTTATGATTTCAGTTTTAGTGTTCATGTATTAATACAGCAACATATAAATTAAATTGTCCTTATGCTCTCACATGAAATTATGAAGGGTTTGAGATTTAAGAAACTATCAACAGGGACCAAAAAAAATCAGCGAACGAAAAAATTAACCAGAGTATGTGTAGAACTGGAGCAATACCGGTTCATAATTTTCAAAGCATTTAATAAAGCGATAGTTAATTCGATCGGAAAAGACGTCTAGCAAAGATAAAGTCAGTTACGTATAAATGTCAGGAGAGAACGCACTGTATACCAACAGTCAGTAAAGAAACCGGCTCTAAAGAGGTGCCACTTTGTCGACAATTCTGAGCCGGCGGGACGTTTTATCGCCGGACAAGCCCTTTTATCCACGTTCCGCGTTACCACGAATAAAGCCAACAAGTGTGCGTTAGCTGTGTAATGAAATGCGATTAGCCTTTGTGGGGACGTCTGCGGCGGCTGTTTAGCAGGATAATGCACTCCGGCTCTGTCAATGATCCCACACTTGTGGAGACTTGTGTGAGCACCGGCGGAACTGCCCTTTTGCCAAGCGCTCACAGAAACTTTCGCCAACTCTGTCGGTGGTGGGGGCGATCGAAGCGCGGGGCGGGGAGTGAAAGGGGGATAAAATCTGAGGTTGTACCACTGAAGCGTGAGCGAAGTGGCCTCTTTCCGCCACTCAAGCGCTCCCGCTCCGTTACGTATGGCTCGTAGCCTTGCCCTCTACACGGAATACCTTGCACCCGGCCGTCTGTTGCCTCCTCGCTTCCACTCGCAGCGCCCCCCATTCATGGCTCCGGTGTTTCGCACATTCATTCTTTCATTTCCGACACCACGACTCCAAACTGTGCACCCATAGTATTTTTAATTCCTGATTTACATTTTCACGTTCATGAGCGACGTACCCTTTTCTGTAACAGTTGAAAAATATTATAAATATTTTGATTGTTGTCTTCTTTGCTTTTATGGGCTCTCTTTCCGCATTCGCATTTATACGGGTTACAAAGGTTTATTACCGTTTTTTCGACTTTAATGAAAGTCTGATTAAGACTAAATACGTTTCATTTTATTTTAAAGCTCCTTCACTGCTTAGTTTTAATCTTTAGGTTTCAGAAATTACTGCAACCAGTCGCCTTTTCTTTCTTCTTAATGAAGATTTATTTAAACCATTACCGGTTTCAAGCTGCCTAGCAGCTCATCTTCAGATGGTATACGATTATTTCAAGTTACATTTGAATAGTTATTCGTAATGTGTGTGAAGTATCTGTTAATTTTACCACTTAAAAGTCGTGGGAGTTGTTAACAAATACTTCACACACATTACGACTTTATAGCCACTAGCGGACCAAATATGGACAAACTAAATGTGAAGTGCATAACTATTCAAATGTAACTTGAAATAATTGTATACCATCTGAGATGAGCTGCTAGGCAGCTTGAAACCGGTAATGGTTTAAATAAATCTTCATTAAGAAGAAACAAAAGGCGACTGGTTGCAGTAATTTCTGAAACCTATTTCAGTAAACAGTCGCAGGTTCCAACACAATGGATAAAAGTTTTAGTTTTAATCTTTTATTTTCTTTTTTATCTTTCCTCTCATTTTTGTAACTTCAGCGGTACATCTTCGTACTCTGCTCTTATATTGGCTGTAAATGTTTCATCATTCTCTTATCTGAAGCACCCTCAGGTTCTGACGTCACTAGGACAAAACATTTCACCCTTAAATGTGATTCAGAAATTTTGTTCCCTGCTGATCATCTGATTCGTGATATAACCAGCAACTACCTAAGTGTTTAATTTTAAAGAAACCCAGACATTACATTTGCTCCCATTTGCTCTTGCATCGTTAAAACTATTCTCTCAATTAATTATTTTCCTTTAAAATTAAATAAAACTGTTATTTACATCAGTTTGTTTAAATTATTAGACCTTAGACATTTATGAGCTAAGATGATGGACGGTGCTGGTGGTAGACGGAACAGGTGTCTTGCATCAGAAACGTAAAACTGCATCTTGGTGGATAATAGTCTGAAGATGGTCAAAAACCGGCAAACAACTAACAGAAAAAGCAGTTGCGTTCAATGATTGTTTTTATTCCTTGTTAAAGTTTTAGTAATACTGCTGCTATCTCCAACGGGAAATTTTCTCGAAAATTACTAAATGCATTCCTGTCATTTACAATTTCGTATCAAAAAAATTTCCTACATTTTGCACTGTTGAACCGTCAACACAACCTTTGAAACAGACTTTTATATCACTTGGAACTACATCGTGAACACGGTCACACACACACACACACACACACACACACACAAGCTGTACGGCTGTGCATAACAAATCTGTTGGTGCGTCCTAAAATCCTTTTGTTTCTGTATGAAATATAGGTAGCATTTTAGAGAACTTCAAAAATTTTGCCGCATGTTTCGTCAGCTGATCGTAAAATTAACTGTAATAAATAATCAAAGCAGCATATGATCTTTTCTTCTTAAAATCCCCTTACACTCCCGACGGATGGCTAAGTTTCATTTTGTAACTTTAGAAAGTTTTACCGATATTTGGCAGACCCGTATTTAATAAGATCTTAAGTATTTCAAGTCATAAAAATCAGAGGCCCTTTATTATATTCGTATGCGAATTTTTACTAAGAGCAACTGTCCCCCATCCTCATCTACAAGCGGCCCTGTCTGTTGTGAAAGCAAGTCACAAGAGAATAACGGGAATATGTAGTGTCCGTGTAAGAACAGTGCACCAAAATGTACAAAACAAGTTAGAAGAAAGACACTAATCAATGATGTTACTTTAAAATGAAGAGAAACGCTTTTGGTTTTAATAAGACTTTTACTACAGTCGCTAAAGTCGACATTTAACCTACAAAACCTGTACAAATAAGTTACATTAATTATAAAACAAAATGCTTAACTTCTAATGTAAGTAATAGAAGATGAACAGCTATAGGGTGGTCTGCGTAGTGCCCCGCGGGAGTAGCCGAGGCCGGCCGCGGTGGCCGAGGAGACTGAGGCGCTCCAGTCACGGTCTGCACGGCCACTACGGTCGGGGGTTCGAATCCCCCCTCGGGCATGGATATTTGTGCCGTCCTTAGTATAAGGTAGTTGATAACTAGTTTGTAAGTTTAGGGACTGATGACCCCGTAGTTAAGTCCCATAAGCTTAACAAACATTTGAACAATTTTTTTTTTTTTTTTTTTTTTTTTTTTTTTTTTTTTTTTTTTTTTTTTGAGTAGCCGAGCGGTCTGGAGCGCCACGTTACGGATCACGCGGTTCAAGTCCTTCCTCGGGCATGGGTGTATGTTTTGGGCTTAGCATAATTTAGTTGAAGTAGTTCGTAAGCCTAGGGACTGATAATCGCAGTAGTTAAATCCCTTAGATTTACAAACATTTGAACTTCTTTTTTTAGAAGTAAACATAAACACTGCTCATGGATTAGGCTTTAGGACTGTTACGAATGGCCGACTGCTGTCTAAAAGGTAATATGAACTATGATCATGGGACATATGCTCAGCATCCGTTTATTTCCTCAAGCTGTTATTGCTAGTACATGAATCCTGATGAAGCTGCTGCTTGTTTACAACCTGGCTACGTTAGCAATAGTCGTAAATTGTAATTTAGTGTACTTGTGAGTGAGTGAACCATTTGGCTACAGTTATTTCTTATCAGTTATAATGATAAGACACTGGGAGATTAGGACGCATAACTTCTCAGGTCTTTAAGTGTGATAGGAGACTCGTCTCATATTCATGATGATGGAGGTTAAAACTCCCCGTTCGCCCACGAATTTAGATTTTTTATTGACACAAAAGAACACGCCCATTTTCTTCTTTAATGACTTTGTCGTTGCCGGGACGTGGAACCCTAATATTTCTTCGTTCCATCACATGAAAGTAGTATAACAGGTCTCTTAAATGTGACGGTTTTTAGGCTACAGTCAATGGTTTACCGGATTGTTTAGAGCACTCAGTCTAGATGTGTCCGTTATGGTTGCCTCAGTACTAGTACTTGTTTCTTGCACTCTCAAATTATACAGGGTGTTACAAAAAGGTACAGCCAATCTTTCAGGAAACATTCCTCACCCACAAAGAAAGAAAATATGTGAACACGTGTCCGAAAACTCTTAATTTCCATATTAGAGCTCATTTTAGTACTGATGAGGCTTCATTCCAACGCGATCAAATTGTAAATTTTCACAATCAACATGTGTGGGCTGACGAGAATCCGCACACAATTGCGCAATTACGTCATCAACACAGATTTTCTGTGAACGTTTGGGCAGGTATTGTTGGTGATGTCTTGATTGGGCCTCATGTTCGTCCACCTACGCTCACTGGAGCACGTTACCATGATTTCATACGGGATACTCTACCTGTGCTGCTAGAACATGTGCCTTTACAAGTACGACACAACATCTGGTTCATGCACGATGGAGCTCCTGCACATTTCAGTCGACGTGTTCGTACGCTTCTCAACAACAAATTCGGTGACCGATGGATTGGTAGAGGCGGACCTCAACCCTCTTGACTTTCATTTATGGGGGCATTTGAAAGCTCTTGTCTATGCAACCCCGGTACCAAATGTAGAGACTCTCCGTGCTCGTATTGTGGACAGCTGTGATACAATACGCCATTCTCCTGGGCTGCATCAGGGATTCCATGCGACGGAGGGTGGATGCATGTATCTTCGATAACGGAGGACATTTTGAACATTTCCTGTAACAAAGTGTTTGAAGTCACGTTCGTACGTTCTGTTGCTGTGTGTTTCCATTCCATGATTAATGTGATTTGAAGAGAAGTAATAAAATGAGCTCTAACATGGAAATTAAGCGTTTCCGGACACATGTCCACATAACATATTTTCTTTCTTTGTGTGTGAGGAATGTTTCCTGAAAGTTTTGCCGTACCTTTTTGTAACACACTGTATGTATCACTCAGTTATTACTTGCTTATACCTTCCTAATGATGTCGTCGACAGTTCATTAAACTCCGAGTTTCCTTTGTTTCGTGCCGCAGTGGATGCCCTCCACTGCACTGTACCGTAGTTAAGCACTGTCGGTGCACCTAGCACCAATGGGTCACCGTCCGGGTCTGCAAGCGTGGTGCACTTAGCCTTTCTGAGGCAAATTGAGGAGCTACTTGATTGAGAACTAGCGGCTCCGGTTTCGGAAACAAAGAGGCTGGAATAGCGGCGTGCTGACCACATGCCCCTACATGTCGCATCCGCCGACGCTTCCGGGTTGAGAATGATACGGCGCGGCGGCTGGTAGGTACAGATGGACCTGCCGAGGCCTGTAGGATGGAATTTAGTATTTTATTTCCTTTCTTATTAGTTTACGGTCTGCCTTAGGACTCGTAATTGCGCCAGCTGACTAACAGAAAAAGCTAGTCGCCTCATTTCTAAAATAAAAATAAAAAACTGCGCTTAGGGGCATAGTTCTCAAACGTTTTTTCCTGACAGTATGAAAATTCTGAAATTTCTCGTTCAGTATTCACGACAAAATTTTATAATCTCTTATTCGCCTGGAGCTATTTAAGAAAATCGCGGAAAACCTACATGTGGATGACCGGAGGCGGCTTGAACGGCCGTTCTCCAGAATGCGAGTCCAGTGTGCTAACAGCTGTGACACCTCATTGAGTGAAAAAGGATATAAAACCGTTAGGAAATTTATTCTATCACGAAGGAAGTCGATTGCCGAACACTCGCTCCATCAGTGCTTCAATACTGCTCGTCAGTCTGGAAAACGTACTAGAGCCTTTAATGAAATCTTCTCGGGTTACAAGCAGCGTCATGTGGTATACTGCCCACAGTGGGCAGTAAGCCACGTGACGCGGCTTGTAACCCGAAAAGATTTCATTAATGGATATCGCCACGAAAACATGCACTCATATAGTAATTGAAACTTCCGGGCTGAGAGGCCGTTGAGGAACAGTAGAAATTCTGTCCCCTGACGTTTCGTTGCCGGCTACGGGCAACATCTTCCGAGGTCAGTCGACGACTGGATGCTGGGCTGTGGAGGTCCTGCTTATATGGACGCATAGAGGGCGCGACCACTCGTCACACGATGTCAACAGTAAAACTATCTCTTTCTGGCGTCATTAGAGTGAAGACTACCACTGTTGACATCAAGTGCCGAGTGTGTGTGGCCTTTTTTTTTTTTTTTTTTTTTTTTTTTTTTTTTTTTTTTTTTTTTTTTAAATATCTTTTGCAGGTACTTGCATTTTTAATATCATAGTCTTTAAACCAGACCAGTTACGTTTTCAGAAGGAATTTTTTTAATTGCATCGCTGTTATTTTCGACAGATGTGGTGCACATGAGACTCGAAACCTGCTGCTGAACACAACACTTCAGAAATTTGGAGCTCTGAACATTTGGATGCTACAGTTCGCGCTCGTGCTTGACTTGTGGTGGCGTCCTCCATGCGTCCATATGAGTAGGTCCTCCACGGCCCAGCAGCCAGTCGTCGACTCACCTCGGAAGATGTTGCCCGCAGCCGGTAACGAAACGTCAGGGGAAAGAAGTTCTACTGTTCGACAACGGCCTCTCAGCCCGGAAGTTTTAATTACTGAAGACGCCGATCGTGAAAATCTACACGTTATGATGCACTCATATAATTATGTACTAGATCATCATTGAGGAAATAGAGATTCAAAGAAGAACGGCACGTGGAAGCATCATGAAGATGCTCGGACAACTCTAGAGGCACTGAGAGTTATGGGCAACGCTTTACAGTCCTCGAAGAGACAACCAATATATTGCTCCCTCATATGTATCACGCGAAAAGACCACAAGTTAAAATTAGAAAGAATCGTGCTCACACTGAGATTTATCGGCAGTCGTTCTTCCCGCGAGGCATACGCGAGAGGAACAGGAAAATAGGAACGTAACACTAGCACACAAAGTACCCTGCGCTACACGCACCAACGGCTCTCGTATTATTGATGTAGTCATAGATATGTCGGGTTAGGATCTGGATGCTAACGGTGAGGTCCCACGTTCGTTTCCAGTGGTCACCTTAAATTTTACTGTCATGGAAAGGTCTAAAGCGCCATACATTCGACCTCTTGAGGGCAAATAAGTAGTCTGTTGATAAAACAAGCAAATGGAAACTGCCTAAAGTGGCGGATAGTGAGACTTACACAAGGCTGGCAGCCAAACGACGATCGACTGGTAAGATATTTGAAGGGTCGAGGGAACGTGAAAGCGGCCATCTGCAACAGTACCGTACCTAGTAAAGATAGGAAGAAAGGACGAAGAAAGGTTTAACATCCCGTCGACGAGATCGGTCGAGGCGCATCTAGATGACAAAATTTATTGGCAATGAATACAGCAATGTTTTGAGCTATGTTTCAACAGAGTCACGAACATAATTGAGGCACTTATCATATCGTGGGATCAAATTTTGTATTCCTGTGCGTAGAAGTCTGTCGCCTCTAAATGGAACCAACCAGGGCATGACAGTCGGCTTCAGCTCTTATTGCAACAATGCGGTAACTGCGACGTGCCATTTGGAAAAAGAGGCGTGGAATTCTGACTGTCCCCTCCCCCCGGTTCTTTCGTGAGTATGTGCATGGTGAGCTTGGGGCCCCCATCTACTGCAGTCTTTCTTCCTTCTTTCCTCTCTGAACTGCATTCCCTTTCCCTTCCCCTCCTTTACTATCCTCACTCCTTCCTCTACACCGCGGGACTGATGTCCTAGGCTGTTTGGTCCCCCTGTCTAAAACCACCAACAAACCAACCTTTTTGGGGCATTATTTATAAGTCTGGAATTTTAAATGAAAATATTTTGGTAAAGGCTTCACCGTGACTGTTGTTTGAAATTAATTGATACACAAGGTATTACTGTTACCAGTCACTTTGTTTTATTATCCACAACTTGTTTCGAGGGTTTAAACCCCCATCATCAGGTGAAGTGACATTAAGCTGAGTACATATAGGTTAGGTTGACCAGTTGCACTGTCTCCAGTCGCCACAGGTCCCTTGTATTGGCAATACCTCATTTACATGTAACAAATCACAACCATCATGCCGGCCGCGGTGGCCGAGGGGACTGAGGCGCTTCAGTCACGGTCTGCACGGCCACCACGGTCGGGGGTTCGAATCCCCCCTCGGGCATGGATATTTGTGCCGTCCTAGTTCGTAAGTAGTTCATAAGTAGTTTGTACGTTTAGGGACTGATGACCCCGTAGTTAAGTCCCATAAGCTTTACAAACATTTGAACAACCATCATTTTTGTTTATTACCGAATTTGTCATATATGTAGACGACAGTAAAATGTCAGCAAGAATACCTGTGCAACAATTGTAGAAAAAATACCTGCAAGAAGCATCCTCGTGAGAATGATGTGTGTTTCTACTGTGATTCAAAAGACCAACAGATGGGAATTAGTTCAGATTCTCGCGCGGCAATGGCCGTGCGCTCTGAAGTGCCTTGCTGCGGAGTGCGCGGATGCTCCTCGTCGGAGTTTCTAGTCCTCCGTCGGGCATGGGTGTGTGTGTTATCCTTAGCATAAGTTAGTTTAAGCAGTTTGTAAGTTAGGAATCAATGACCGCAACTTAACCCTTTCAGTCCCACATAATGAAATCAGCTTTGGAAAAATTAAAATTCAGTATTTTCTGCATTAATACAGTGTAATAAACATCAAAATATGTGTTGTAAAATTTTTGGTCGAACTATTGATTTTGTGTCACGTATTTCATGCACAACACAGACGTTTGTATCGAGGTATTTTATTACTTGGACGTTATTTTGTTGACAGTTAACACTGCCAGATCAATAATGCTAGCATAATCGCCGGCCGCGGTGGTCACAGTCTGCACGGCCACTACGGTCGGGGGTTCGAATCCCCCCTCAGGCATGGATATTTGTGCTGTCCTTAGTATTAGCTAGTTCATAAGCAGTTTGTAAGTTTAGGGACTGATGACCCCATAGTTAAGTCCCATAAGCTCTACAAACATTTGAACATTTTTGCTAGCATAATCGTTGGTCGAACACAGCCTCCAAGATGGACAAATTAATGCCTGAGAAGTGGCTACACGCCGTACCAAGCGGCAAAATGTCGTACTAGAAGCAGGTTGTTCATCAACAGAAATGCAACTTTAAGGATTGATGCACAAAATACGGTATAAATCAACTTTTAATATTTTGTTGTCTAGGAATAACATTGGGAATTACAGGGTTAACACTTTGACTGCCGGCCATGTAAACCATTCCATCCCTTAGAGTGCCAGACATTCTGCTTGCAGGAGTAACCCCAGCTGCACTTAGTTTCTTTATCTTCAGTCTGGCGTAAAGAATTGTCTGATCTTTGAAATAAATCCAGAACTGAACACAGCGCATCTAAAATCACACACAACTCCGACGCCAAGGGCCCCACTAAAAACTTCTCTACTTCGCAAACAGTCTGTAGAGTCACTACGATATGTTGCTGTTTCACCCCTGTGTCATAGTCACCTCTCAGTACTTTCGGGGAGAATAATTTGCGTGAAGCCATGTCCGTTGATTTACCTACTGAGTGAGCGGACACCACTTTCTACCTGCCCCGTTTCATACAATGAATGCGACCAGCCGGACGATTTAGAAACTAAATAAAAGATCTATAGGCTGGTTTAGACACTAGGTTTACCAAGTAAGGTATTTAAGATAGATCTAGGCTGTCAATAAACTTGATTCTGTTTTTAAAAGCACGGAAACAAAGATCACGTCAAATGACGTGATTGGAATTCTACAGAAATTTCCGTATCCCGTCAATTGACGTGATTGGCACTCGGAGTGTTAACAAACCTTCGAACATTTAAATTTATACAGATTGAAGATGTTTCAATATATTTTCCAAATAATGTTGACTCAAAAAATGTTTGTATAGCTTATGGAACTTAACTACGGGGTCATCAGTCCCTAAACTTACAAGCTACTTATGAACTACCTAATCCTAAGGACGGCACAAATATCCATGCCAGAGGGGGGATTCGAACCCCCGACCGTAGTGGCCGTGCAGAGCGTCACTAGAGCGCCTCAGTCTCCTCGGCCACCGCGGCCGGCGGTGTCTGTACCAGCTCAGCTCCAATGGAAATGTTAAAAGTGGCGTTTCCCTTTGACACTCCCTACCATGGGAGCGCCCATATGCTGCCTCCAGGGGGTTCAGAACAGAATTTTAACGTCAGCCGCGCATGCACATTGCAGCGCTGCGGCCACTGGCGCCTATATTAAGTAGCCATGCTACGACTCTTATACGTGCGGTGCCTGCGATGTAAGACTTTTTCATGCGATAAAAGTACTTTAAATGCGCATATAAAATGATCCGATAGAAGAACAGAACGAATAATGATGGTTTAAAAACTCTTTTTATTTAATTTATTTATCTACTGTCTTTTTTTTTACGAGTAGATTTTTACCGTGGATTCACTGAAACAGTGAAAACATAGAACACGCCGCCACTGGTAATATTGTATGTCATTGATAGAGTGTTTTTCGATTTTTAGGTGCTGGTAGGAAGTGGATTGGTTAGGTTCTGTTATTATTTTGGTGTTTTCCCTTAATCTAATTGTGAAAGACATCCCATTTATAATTTTTATTGCTGGTTTGCCAGTGAAGATCTTATAATTACAAGTATCTGCTATATTTTTATCTAGGAATTTTGTTTCTTGAACCACTAAAATTTGTTTTTTCGCCTAAAATGATTTCTTGTTATTTTTGTATACCATCTTTAGTAGAGAATTTACATTAAAATTGTCTAAAAAGAATATCTTTTTGAATTTTATTTCAGAAGTATTCCAAGGTTCTCCAATTCAACCTTTTAGACTTTTGACTGCAGTTGTTGGGACTGCCCAGAACCTTTTGTATCAGTGTACTGTATGATGTAATAATGAATTTCTCTTTCGAGTTGCCACCAGGAGCAGTGAATTCATTTTGCAGAATTTCCACCCACACAGCAAATGAAATTGTATTAGAAGTTTTTCATTAATTTTTATAAATTTATGAATTTCGTGGTTTTTCTTTACTGTTCATTGTAATTACTTATTTTTGAAAATATTTTCACCTCAAATGTATAATAAACTCAATGAAAAATTGTTTTATTACAATTCTGACCCTCTGGTTTCCCTAGCAACGATACTTGCGTGAAGACGAAATGCGATGTAAATGAGGCGGCGCGCCAAATCATGCGAAATAAGGCGACACGCCGGAGGGTTAAAAAAATATAGATAGATCGATTTTCTCGATGAGGCCGGTGTATAAATCGGCGCGCCAATTGTGAGCAAAGCTGACAGCGTTGGTAAACTGGTGACGAGAGAAGCGGCAGATGTGAGCGTGGCCCCCTAGGCAGCTTGGTGGCGGGCTGCGTGGCGCTGACGCCGCTATTAGCCGCGGCCAGGTTCGTTGCCCGACATCGCGGCCGGCCGGCGGACACTCCCCTCCCAGGCGTGGGCGGCCCTGTCCGAGGTAGACGCAGCGCGCTCTGCCGCTATCTCGCCGCCGCGTTTCGCACGGCTTGCGACAAAACGCCGCCGCCGATAAGCAGTCTCCTCGCAGAAATATCTGCACGCTAGACTTTCTCTAATCCGGCCTTTCCTGCCATTTATGGATGCCGGATTAGCAGAAGTGATGGGTTATTGAGACCGTTCTACACTGCTCAAAAAATTAGGTGAGATATCAGCGCCACGCAGCCCGCCACCGCGCTGCCTAGGAGGCGACTCTCAGAACATCTGCCGCTTCTCTCGTCACCAGTTTACTAACGCTGTCAGTTTTGCTCACAATAGGCGCGGCGATTTCTATACCGGGCTCATCGAAAAAATCGATTTCTATATATATTTTTTCTTTAACCCTCCGGCGTGTCGCCTTATTTCGCATGATTTGGCGCGCCGCCTCATTTACATCGCATTTCGTCTTCACGCAAGTATCGTTGCTAGGGAAACCACAGGGTCAGAATTGTATGTTGTTGTTCTGGTCTTCAGTCCAGAGACCGGTTTGATGCAGCTCTCCACCCTACTCTATCCTGAGCAAGCCTTTTCATCTCCTCATAAGAACGGCAACCTACATCCACTTGAATCTGCTTACTACACGAATCTCTTGGTCTCCCTCTGCGATTTTTACCCCACACACTTCCCTCCAATGCTAAATTTACGATTCCTCGATGTCTAAGAATGTGTCCTACCAAGCGATCCCTTCTTTTGGTCAGGGTATGCCAAAAATTCCTTTTCTCACCAATTCTGTTAAGTACCTCTTCTTTAGTTATGTGCTCTACCCACCTAATATTCAGCATTCTTCTGAAGCACCACATTTCAAAAGCCTCTATTCTCTTC
Source organism: Locusta migratoria (assembly GCA_026315105.1). NCBI lineage: Eukaryota > Metazoa > Arthropoda > Insecta > Orthoptera > Acrididae > Locusta > Locusta migratoria. The sequence continues at coordinate 140,878,369 of CM048747.1, read as the reverse complement.
CTGTCCGCACTGCTTATCGTCCATGTTTCACTCCCTACAAGGAAACACAGAATTGTAATAAAACAATTTTTCATAGGAGGCCACTCTCACAACATCTGGCGGTTCTCCCATCACCAGTTTACTAATGCTGTCAGCTTTGCTCACAATTGGCGCGGCGATTTATATACCAGGCTCATCGAGAAAATCGATTTCTCTATTTTTTTTTAATTTTCTTTTTTTTAACCCTCCGGCGGATCGCCTTATTTCGCACGAATTGGCGCGCCGCCTCATTTCACCGTAGTTCGTCTTCACGCAAGTATCGTTGCTAGGGAAACCAGAGGGTCAGAATTGTAATAAAACAATATTTCATTGAGTTTATTATACATTTGAGGTTAAAAAATTTGAAAAGGAGTCAAAATTGCCGGCCGCGGTTGCCGAGGGGCCTGAGGCGCTGCAGTCACGGTCTACACGGCCACTACGGTCGGGGGTTCGAATCCCCCCTCGGGCATGGATATTTGTGCCGTCCTTAGTATAAGCTAGTTCATAAGTAGTTTGTAAGTTTAGGGTCTGATGACCCCGTAGTTAACTCCCATAAGCTATTCAAACATTTTTGGAGTCAACATTATTTGGAAAATATGTTGAAACATCTTCAATCTGTATAAATTTAAATGTTCGAATGTTTGTTAACCCTGTAATTCCCAATGTTATTCCTAGACAACAAATTATTAAAAGTTGATTTATACCGTATTTTGTGCATCAATCTTTAAAGTATTTTATTCAGATATTGGTTACCATTATAATTTCTGTGTGAGACAGTACGATATTTTTCTGTTTCATGTTCAAAAATGTTCAAATGTTTGTATAGTCTATGGGACTTAACTACGAGGTCATCAGTCCCTAAACTTACAAACTACTTACTAACTAGGACGGCACAAATATCCATGCCCGAGGGGGGATTCGAACCCCCGACCGTAGTGGCCGTGCAGACCGTGACTGGAGCGCCTTAGTCCCCTCGGCCACCGCGGCCGGCTCTGTTTCAAGTCTTTACTTCAAGTTCACATGGCGTTTACTTACAGCGAGGTACCATCGGGCTACCACGTCATTGAAAAAGTCATTCTCGTTGCCCTCTAATACGGTGTGTGATGATCTCGGACGCGAGTACACTTACACACCTGCGTGGCATGGAGTGTGAGGTTATCAATCAGCTCTTGATGGATGTTTGGCCATTCTTCCTCGGGTGTAATATCCAGCTCTGTAGGCGTTTTGGGAGGTGCTGGTCTGGCTATAATCCGCCTCCCAAGTGCACCCCTGTTGGTATTTTGGTGAACAAAATATTTGCTCTGTGCACAGTGAGGTGAACTAATGTGTAGGACTATATATTCCATGGTTGATATAAATGTTCTGTGGTCTATGGTATATGTTCTGCGTGTTTTTTTGTATATGCGTATATTGAATGGTTGGGAACACATGAATTAAATATAATACATGTTCCTAAATTAGTATTTCAACATATTTTGCTGTGATATATAAACCAACAGGTTTTGGGCCCAGAGTAGTTTACTTAAAATTAAGTTTAACCAGTGAATGGTAGAAAATGTTAGTGTTTGATGCCAGTAATAATTTTCAGTATTTATATTGAAACTGTGTAAAATGTCCACAGATTGAGAAGCTTATGGGTCGAGAGAAATATGCTACTTGGAAATTTGCAGTAGAAGCTTATCTGCAGTTAGATGAGCTCTGGAATGTTATTGATGGAACATTAAAATCCACAGATTCAGATTTCCAGAAGAAGGATCGTAAAGCAAAGTCCAAATTAATTCTTCTAGTTGATCCTGTAAATTATGCACATATAGAAAAGGCTAGCACAACAAAGGAAGTATGGGAAAATCTAAGAAGAGCATTCTAAGATGGTGGTCGGACCAGGAAGGTGGGTTTGCTGAGAGAGCTCATTACTACACGTTTAAATGAATGTAAAAATGTGGATGAGTGTGTAAACAAAATCATCTTCATTTCGAATCGCCTAAGAAATATAAGTTTTGATATTGCTGAAGAATGAATTGGTACCTTGCTGTTAGCAGGACACCCTGATAAGTACTCACCAATGATAAAGGGTGTAGAGAGTTCAGAAATATCAATTACCAGCGACAGTGTGAAAGTAAAAATATTGCAAGATGTTAAGAATTTACAAGAATATCCTTTTCAGGACAAGGAAATGGCTTTGTATTCAAACTACAAAAAGAAGAAGCCTATTCGATGCTATCACAGAATCAGATAACTAGTGTGCGTTCCAAGCATATTGATATTAGGCATCATTTTATCAGATATCATGTAAAAGAGAAGCATATTATTATTAGTTATCTATGTACGCAGGATATGGTTTCTGATTTGCTGACCAAGCCTCTTAGTAAGGAGAAATTCAAGAAATTGGTGACATTATATGGTTTAACATGAATTTTTATGCACAGTGCTACAAGATGATGCAGTGTTCAAATATTTTGTTCAAGGGGAGGTGTTGGTAGTTTGGTGAACAAAATATTTGCTCTGTGCACAGTGAAGTGAACTAATGTGTAGGACTATATATTCCATGGTTGATATAAATGTTCTGTGGTCTATGTTATATGTTCTGTGTGTTTTTTTGTATATTTGTATGTTGAATGGATGGGAACACATGAATTAAATAAAATACATGTTCCTAAATTAGTATTTCAACATATTTTGCTGTGATATATAAACCAACAACCCCAGACATCCTAAACTGGGCTTAATTCCAGTGAACAAACTGCCCACACCATTCAGTTCCCCCAACTTTTACCATATTGTCCACCAGTGCAACTCCGTGGAGACGAGCGTTATCGTCCACCAGAAGGAAGCCATCTCCTATGGCACCAGCATGGGGCATAACAAATGGTTGAAGCGCCATTCTGAACGACTTAGAGGTCCGTACGTCCTGCCTACACCATTCGACCGCTACCCTGATATGGTGATGTTTCCTTCACATACCACCCCCATGAACCACAGACATTGCCGTGGTGGGGTGGCAGATAGCCGTACCGTAGGTGCAACCACAGCGGAGGGGTATCTGTGGAGAGGCCAGACAAACGTGTGGTTCCTGAAGAGGGGCAGCAGCCTTTTCAGTAGTTACAGGGTCAACAGTCTGGATGATTGACTGAGCTGGCCTTGTAACATCAGCTAACGTGGCTTTGCCATGCAGTTACTGCGTCGGCTGAAAACAAGGGGGAACTACAGTCGTTACTTCTCCCGAGGACATGCAGCTCTGTTGTATTACTATACGATGATGGCGTCTTCTTGGGTAAAATATTCCGGAAGTAAAATAGTCCACCATTCTGATCTCGGGGCGGGGACTACTCAGGAGGATGTCGTCATCAAGAAAAACAAAACAGGTATTCTACGGGTCGGAGCGTAGAATGTTCTAACCCTTAATCACGTAGGTAAGCTAGAAAATTTGAAAAGAGAAGTAGATAGGTTAAAAACAGATATGGTGGGGATTAGTGAAGTTCGGTTGAAAGAGGATTCCTGGTCAGGTGAGTACAGGATTATAAATACAAAATCAATTGGTGGTAACGCAGGAGTAGGTCTGATAATGAATAAGAAAATAGGAATGCGGGTAAGTTACTATGAACAGCATAGTGAACGCATTATCGTAGTAAAGATAGACACGAAGCCAACACCGACACATTAGTACAAGTTTATATGCCAACTAGCACGGCCGACGATGAGGATATAGAAAAAATGTATGAGGGGATAAAAGAAATCATTCAGAAAGTTAAGGGAGACGAAGACTTGATTGTGATGGGGGACTGGAACTCGGTAGTAGGAAAGGGAAGAGAAGGAAATGTAGTAGGTGAATACGGACTGGGAAAAAGGAATGAAAGAGGAAATCGCTTGGTAGAATTTTGCGCAGAGCACAATTCAATGATCACCAACACTTAGTTTAATCATCATGAAAGAAGGAAGAGACCAGGAGACAAAGGAAGGTACCAGATTGACTTTATAATGGTAAGGAATAGATTTACAAACCAGGTTCTAAACTGTAAGACATATCCAGGGGCAGATATAGACTTTGACCACAACTTAATGGTTATGAACTGCAGATTAAAACTTAATAGAGTACAGAAAGGTAGATGGGTTAGGAGATGGAACCTGGACAAATTGAAGGAACCAGAGATGGTTGAGCGTTTCAGCGGGAGCATTAGGCAAGGATTGGCTGAAACGAGGGAAAGTAATACAGTAGAAGAAGAATGGGTAGCTCTGAGAGAGGACAATATAGGCAGAAGGACAAAGCCTAGTAGAAATCCCTGGATAGCACAGATTATACTGAACTTAATTGATGAGAGGAGAAAATTCAGCTAGTGAAACAGGAAAAAGGAAGTATAAACGGCTGAAAAATAAGATTGACAGAAAGTGCAGACTGGTTAAGCAGGAGTGGCTAGAGGATAAATGCAGAACCGTGGAAGAATGTATAACTAGGGGAAAGATACCGCCTACAGGAAAATAAAAGAGATATTTGGAGACAACAAAAGCAGCTGTATGAATATCAAGAACCCAGACGGAAAACCAGTACGATGCAAAGAGGGTAAGGCTGAACTGTGGAAGGAATATATACAGGGCCTATACAAAGGAAATAAACTTGAAAACAGTATTCTAGAAATGGAAGACGCAGTGGTGGAAGATGAGATAGGAGATATGATACTGCGAGAAGTATTTGACAGAGCCCTGAAGGACTTCAGTCGAAACAAGGCCCCTGGAGTAAATGACATTCCGTCTGAACTACTGATGTCGTTAGGAGAGCCAGTCATGAAACAATTATTGTATCACCTGGTATGCAAGATGTATGAGACAAGGGAAATACCCTCCGACATCAATAAGAATATTGTAATCTCAATTCCAAAGAAAGCAAGTGGAGACAAGTGTGAAAATTTCAGAACTATCAGTTTAATAAGTCATGGGTGCAAAATACAAACACGAATTATTTACAGACGAATGGAAAAACTTGTGGAATCCAATCTCGGGGAAGATCAGTTCGGATATAGGAGAAATGTAGGAACACGGGAGGCAATACTGACATTACGACTTGTCTTAGAAGATAGGCTAAAGAAAAGGAAACCTACGTTTTTAGCGTTTGTCGATTTGGAGAAAGCTCTGACAATGTCGACTGGAATACACTCTTCCAAACTCTGAAGGTATCAGGGGTAAAATATAGGGAGCGAAGAGTTATATTCAACCTAAACAAAAACCAGACAGCGGTTATTAGAGTCGAAGGGCAAAAAAGGGACGCAGAGGTTGTGAAAGGAGTAAGACAGGGTTGTAGCCTTTCCCCAATGTTGTTCAATCTGTACATTGAGCTGGCAGTGAAGGAATTCAAGGAGAAATTTGGAGAGAGCATTAAAGTTCAGGGAGAAGAAATAAAAACATTGCGTTTTGCCGATGACATAGTAATTCTGACAGAGACCGTAATAGATCTGGAAGAGCAATTGAATTGGTTTGTCAGTGTCTTGAAAGGAAGATATAAGATGAACACTGACAAGAGTAAAACGAAGGTAATGGAATAATGCAATGTCAGAAAATCAGGCGATGCTGAAGGAATTAGATTAGGTAATGAGACAATAAAAGTAGTAGATGAATTTTGCTATTTGGGTAGCAAGATAACTTCTGATGGCCGAAGTAAAGAAGATATAAAATGCAGAATGGCTATGGGAAGAAAAGCGTTTCTAAAGAAGCGAAACTTGTTAACATCCAATATTAATTTAAATGTGAGGAAGTCCTTTCTGAAAGCATTTGTCTCGAGTGTAGCATTGTATGGGAGTGAAACGTGGACCTTAAGGAGTTCAGATAAAAAGATGATAGAAGCTTTTGAAATGTGGTGCTACAGACGAATGATGAAAATTAGATGGGTAGATCACGTAACTAATGAGGAGGTGCTGAACCGAGTCGGGGAGAAAAGGAATTTCGGGCATATACTGACTAAGAGAAGGGTTAGGTTGGTTGGGCACATTCTGAGACATCAAGGAATTGTCAACTTAGCATTCGAAGGAAGCGTGTGGGGTAAAAATCGTAGAGGGAAACCGAAGGACGAATATAGTAAGCAGATTCAAAAGGATGTAGGTTGCCGAACATATTCTCAGATGAAGAGACTTGCACAGGACAGGGTGGCGTGGAGAGCTGCATCAAACCAGTCTGTGGACTGAAGACCACAACAACAACAACAACAGTGTCAAAAGCCTTCCGGAAATCAAGTAATATGGATACCCTACTAAAGATTCTCGTTCTTGCAAGAATAGCCCCAGCCATCACCACAAACTCAAATTTCTTCACTATTTCTCAAGTTTAGCCATTAGTAAATTGTTCCCTGCTCCCATACAAATATCCATCTCCTTGATTACACCCATCGAATCATCGGGGGCAAGCATAGTTCTTTTTCCCCGACGTTCCAGTTGTCTTAGTGTGCACATACTCATAGTGCTCCAATTCTGCAGACGGTATCCCTGTCTCATATGATTCCAGTTTAAACTATCCCCCCCTCCCCATATTCGGCAATCAGGCTTGGGAGCAGACCTTCATGGAGGCCTGTGGAGGTCCTGCCTTCCTCAAAAATGTTTTGAAAAGTCAAGTGTGTATTCTTTTTGTAAAATGTAAATTTGCCTGTATCCGTTTTGTGTTGCTGATATGCTAAATGACTGCGAGTTGTAATATTGTTGTGGTTGTTATTGATGATGATTGTGTAACGAAATGAAATAAATAGTAAAATCTGCTGTCGTTATGCAGCGCAAGCTGGGATGTCATCTGATGAATGGAATGGTGAACGGAATGCCATCAACATTTTTCTTCTGCCTATAAGCAGGTTTTCACGTGGTAACTCTCCATAATGTCGTGTCTTCTGCCATCTACTTCAGGTCAGCATATTTTCAACAGTTCTTCTTCCTTACTGTTATAACCTCCAACGCTCTTTTTTCTCTCACCAACCGTATGCGACACTCTTTCGTTGCTCATACTTTCCATCCAGCTCAACCATTCTCCTCCACATCCACATCTAAAATGCTTCTAACTTTTCTTCATCCTTTCGTCTCAGTGTCCATGATTCTGCCCCATAGAGTTACACACTCCAAACAAAACAACTCACAAGTCTTTTCCTCAGGTCTTTATAAAATTTGCCACATAACAATCATCTCTTTCTGTTGAATACCTCCTTCGCTATATCAGGTCGGGTTTTGACTTCCTGATGACATTACAGATCTTCAGTGAGTATACTCCCAAGATTTTCAAATGGCTACGGAATGCCATCAGTACGAAATATTCGCCTCGCTCTTAGCTCTAAGCGCACGAGTTAAATTACGCAGCGTAATTCGCACAGAAACAAACATTTATTGGCTGTCCCCTATCAATTAACTGTACCGCTATACTACAAACACCAGTCTAAATAACGGTTATCAGCGTCGCTTTACCCGCGAAACAGCGTTCAACTTGTAGCTATCTCAATGGATTTAGCAAGATTCCGAGCTCACAGCTGGAAAAGATACACCACTGACAGTAGATACATCGACTGCATTCCTAGCAACCTCTAGCGATACTTTCCTCGAAGACAAAGCAGGAAAACAGTACAAAGTGAACAGGTTAATCAAAAGTTGCGTGAAAACAGCACATTTCAATTTTCAACTTAATAATTGTTATTGTTGTTGTGGTCTTCAGTCCGCGGACTGGTTTAATGCAGCTCTCCACGCTACCCTGTCCTGCGCAAGCATAAAAATGTTCAATAGGCCAGTCGTCAGGTATGTTTAGGTCCAAAAAAATTGCAGGAAGCTGAATTTTTGGTATGTTGTTAGGACATATTAGAACAGTATTAAACCAAGTTTGCAGCTTCGAAATCCTTTTGCGTAACTTTTAAAAGCCAAAAAAACTTGAAATTTTCGGACTTTATTCTGGTTTTGGCTTATAACTCGTGAAGGGTGGTTTTTTTGACGAAAAGTCACTCACACCTCTATTAATGTAGATAAAATATTCTAAAATTTGAGTCTAACCGCAGCTCTGTAAGTCCAATAGTTCCCGAGATATTGGACTTCAAAAATTGATTTATTTCTCCAAAAATTTCAAATTTTCGATTTTACTGCGTTCTATTAGATAGGAAGTCTTCCAGCAAGTCACAAATCTGTGAACCTATTCCATAAGCTTGTATCTTCGTTAGCAGTCTGCCGTGTGGCACCACGTCGAACGCCTTTTTGAAGTCGAGAAAAACACAATCCGCCTGTTGCTTTTCATCCACGGCTCGCAAGATGTCATGTGAGAAAAGGGCAAGCTGAGTTTCACATGAACGATGTTTCCTAAATCCATGCTGATTCATGGAAAGAAGCTTATCTGTTTCAAGGAAATTTACTATATTCGAACTAAGAATATGCTCTAACATTCTACATGAAATTGATGCCAACGATATTGGCCTGTAATTCTGCGGGTCAGTTCTTTCCTTTCTTATAAACTGGAGTCACCTGCGCTTTTTTCCAATCACTAGGAACTTTGCGCTGAATTAAAGATTCGCGATAAATGCAAGCTAAGTAGGGGGCATATGCCGCAGAATAGTCTTTGTAAAACCGAACTGGTATTCCATCCGGACCAGCATTTTTTGTATTTAGCTCTCTCAGCTGCTTCTCTACACCAGAAATACCGACTGCTATGTCCCCCATTTCGGAATTAGTACGTTGATCAAATGATGGTACATTTATGTGGTCCTCCTGCGTGAAAGATTTCATAAAGGTTAAATTTAGAACTTTAGCTTTCCCTTTGCTTTCTTCTATTACTGCCCCGGAATGATCAATGAGTCACTGGACAGTGGGCTTTGACCCGCTTATCGATTTTACATAGGACCAGAATTTTTTCTCGGAAAGCTCTTTTGCTAAGGTATGGCTGTGGTAATTATTGTTTGCTTCGCGCATCGATCTATTTATAGACGCACGAATCTCTACTAACGTTTGCCTGTCATCATTTGCGTGTTCTTTTTTTAATCGAGAGTGCAACAGTCTTTGCTTTCTCAGCAGCTTTCTAACATTATTATTGTACCACGGTGGATCTTTTCCATCCTTAATCGTCTTTAGTGACACATATTTCTCTAACCCTTTATTTACAATGCACTAAAATTTAGTCCACAATTCCTCTACATCCATTGTACCGGAACTAAACGATTTGCATTCATTTTCTAAGTGCGATCCTAACAATTCCTTACCGGCTCTTCCTAACAAAAACACGCTCCTAGCCTTCTTGATTGGTTTATGAACTTCGGTCACCACCGACGCTATGACGATATCATGATCACTAACCATTGTCTCTACTCAGACATCGTTAATAAGGTCACTCCTGTTCGTAGCTATAAGGTCTAAAATATATCCATTGCACTTTAGTTGCCGGTTTAACTGCTCAAGACAGTTTTCGGAGTAAATTTCCAAATCTAACTCGCAAGACTGCTTGTCTGTACCTCCTGAAATGAAACTAGAGAGGTCCCAATCTATACTCTTTTTAAAGTTGAAGTCTCCCCCGACTAATATTGCATGGCCAGGATACCTACGCATTACCTGGTGTAGACTTCCTTTGAATGACTCTAAAAGTGCTACAGCAGCACTGGGGGCCCGTAAAAACACCCAACTATTAACTTTACTTCACTTAGACTTGTTATACGTGCTCAGATAACTGTGATGGGGACTGGAATTCAATAGTAGGAAAAGGAAGGGAAGGAAAAATTCACTCCTGGTCATTAAAATTGCTACACCAAGAAGATGAGGTGCTACAGACGCGAAATTTAACCGACAGGAAGAAGATGCTGTGATAGGCAAATGATTAGCTTTTCACAAGATGGACATGAGGAAAGTTTCCAACCGATTTCTCATACACTAACAGCAGTTGACCGGCGTTGCCTGGTGATACGTTGTTGTGATGCCTCGTGTAAGGAGGAGAAATGCGTACTATCACGTTTCCGACTTTGATAAAGGTCGGATTGTAGCCTATCGCGACTGCGGTTTATCGTATCGCGACATTGCTGATCGCGTTGGTCGCGATCCAATGACTGTTAGTAGAATAAGGAATCGGTGGGTTCAGGAGGGCAATAAGGAACGCCGTGCTGGATCCCAACGGCCTCGTATCACAAGCAAACGAGATTACAGGCATCTTATCCGCATGGCTGTAACGGATCGTGTAGCCACGATCACTGAGTCAACAGATGGGGACGTTTGTAAAACAAAAACCATCTGCACTTACAGTTCGACGACGTTTGCAGCAGAGACAATGGCTGTGGTTACCCTTGATGCTGCACCACAGACAGGATCGCCTGCGATGGTGTACGCAATGACGAACCTGAGTGCACGAATGGCAAAACGTCATTTTTTCGGATGAATCCAGGTTCTGTATAAGCATCATGATGGTCGTATCCGTTTTTGGCGACATCGCGGTGAACGCACATTGGAAGCGTGTATTCGTCATCGCCATACTGGCGTATCGCCCGGCGTGATGGTATGGGTTGCCACTGGTCACACGTCTCGGTCACCTCTTGTTCGCATCGACGGCACTTTGAGCAGTGGCCGTTACATTTCAATGTGTCACGACCCGTGGCTCTACCCTTCATTCGATCCCTGCGAAACCCTACATTTCAACAGGATAATGCACGACCGCATATTGTACGGGCCTTTCTGGATACGGAAAATGTTCGACTGCTGACCTGGCCAGCACATTCTCCTGATCTCTCACTAATTTAAAACGTCTGGTCAATGGTGTCCGAGCAACTGGCTCGAAAAAAAAAATCCAAATGTTTGTATAGTCTATGGGACTTAACTACGGCGTCATCAGTCCCTAAAATCACAAACTACTTATGAACTACTTACGAACTAGGACGGCACAAATATCCATGCCCGAGGGGGGATTCGAACACCCGACCGTAGTGGTCGTGCAGACCGTGACTGGAGCGCCTTAGTCCCCTCGGCCACCGCGGCCGGCCAATTGGCTCGTCGCAATATATCAGTCACTACTCTTCATGAACTTTGGTATCGAGTCGCAGTTGCATGGGCATCTGTACCTGTACACGCCATCCAAGCTCTGTTTGACTCAATGCCCAGGCGTATCAAGGCTGTTATTACGGCCAGAGGTGGTTGTTATGGGTACTGATTTCTTAGGATCTATGCACCTAAATTGGGTGAAAATGTAATCATATGTCAGTTCTAGTATAATATATTTGTCCAATGAATACCCATTTATCATCTGCATTTCTTCTTGCAGTAGCAATTTTAATGGCCAGCAGTGTAGTACTTGAATATGGACTGGTGAAAAGGAATGAGGAAGCCGCTTGGTAGAATTTTGCACAGAACATATTTTAATCATAACAAACACTTGGTCTAAATGTCACGAAAGAAGGTTTGTGACGTACTGGGTAGCAGCTCGTTGCCTATTGAAGTTATCGATCGGTCACGGCTGGTTGCAATTCGATGGGGAAAAGTAATCCACTACAAGTAATGCAGGCGACACATATAATTTAATTATTTATTAGTGCCCAGTTGTCCCCATTTATGGACAGCGTACAAAACCCATTAATAACAGTCACCACATTTCAGTAATACAAATTTTCACAGTTTGTGTGTGGAATTCAAAAGTTCGAGGTGTACTGTTATTGTGGCCCGATTATGAAGAATTACCTTTTAATCATAGCGGTAGAAACACTTTCCACACGACTAACATTGAAGAACGTTTACATAATTGTTCAAATGAGAGTTCAGAGTGATGTGGATTGTGCTTCAGATCAAAGATGAAACTAGACTCCTTTACATGGCGCGAAAGCATTCTATTTGTATCATCCCAACAATGTCACTGAAAATAATGGATTGTTAATTGACTCCTTTAACTTAATTATAATGGAAAAGTAAACACATACAACTGGCTACTGTAAAAGATAGCGTAAATAATACTGAGTAAATTGATATACAAGTCTCGGTTAAATTAATATTGCCTCACTTGCAATTATATTTATATAGGTTTTTAAACAATTACTTCCGAATGAACGGTAATTATACGTAAACTAATGAGGGCGAAACTTTCCCAACATTAATTGCGAACCATAATAATACCTACTTCAATATTATGAGAAAAGAATGTAATTAGTTTTATCAGTGATATTAATTACTCTAATATTTGAACTATAACAATATGCTTCTTGCGTAAACTAATTAATATTTGCTAATTAAACAAACTTAGGCTACGTTAAATAATAGAAAATACCTTCAGCTAGTCACATTAGAGAAAAAGAACAACAAAAGTTTTGGAAAAGAAAATGATGAAAGACTAATTACATTTATACCTATTATATGCAACACTGGTATCAGGGGATTAAGTAATGCAAGCAAATGGGAATAAATCCCAACATGCTTCGTAACAGGTTGTATGCGTGATAGAGACCAGGTAGATTTTATGATGGTAAGACATAGTAATGTTAAACTGTATGACATAACTTGGTGCAGATATAGACCTGACCATATGAAACTGAAAACTCTGCAGAAAGCTAGGAGAATAGAGAGACGAGACGTGGATAAATTGAAGGAATTTGAAGTTCTTGAGAACTTCAGAGGCAGCTTTAGGCAACAATTCATGGAAACTGGGTTAAATAAAACATTAGAAGAGGAATGGGTAGTTTTGAGAGGTGAAATAGTGAAGGCAGCAGTGAACAAAATAGGTAGGAAGGCAAGACCTACAAAAGAAAAAAAAAAAAAAAGAAAAAAAAAAAAAAAAAAACAGGAAATACTAAATTTAATTGATGTAAGGAGAAGTTGGACTCTAGCAAATGAACAGTCAATCAAGTTAATGATGGTAACATACAAGGTGAAGGCCTGACACGTGCCATATATTATATATTTGGCCGGTTGTTTGTGTACAAGCTAAAATGAATTCTCTTTAACATATTTTGTCAAAGTACAACCTGTTAAAAATTTAAAAAGAAAACATGACGTTTATAAAATGTAATCTACTCAAAATTGACTTGACCGGTAAATGAATGAAAATAGATCATTTTCATCATACAGTCTTTGACTGGGAGCTTCATCGCTGGTAGTGCTGATGCTCTCTGTAGTCGGTTGAAAGCCGTTGTGTCGGCACGTTCTGCAAGAACTTACCGGGCGCCAGCGTAATGTACAGTATTGGTATAGTGCCACAGGAATTTTCTGGTAATCAAATGTTCAAATGTTTGTACAGCTTATGGGACTTAACTACGGGGTCATCAGACCCTAAACTTACAAACTACTTATGAACTACTTACGAACTAGGACGGCACAAATATTCATGCCCGAGGGGGGATTCGAACCCCCGACCGTAGTGGCCGTGCGGAGCGTGACTAAAGCGCCTCAGTCCCCTCGGCCACCGCGTCCGGCTTCTGGTAATCAAGCAAAATTAAGTGGTGTCAATGGACACAGCACGTTTTAATTTAGTGGATGTACGAAGCAAGAAGAGTGTTGTGACCCCAATTATGTTGTAAGTATTTCGTCGATAAGGAGAGCAAATTTTGCCCATTACTGTGTGTCAGTTAGGTCCGACTAAAATGCACGCATCTCATCAAAATAAGACCCAACAAGCTATTTTTCAGTTAGCATGTATTGTTAGCCAGCATATTAGAAAAATTCGTCTCAATAGCGAAACAGCTTCTGTGCAAAATGGAGTCTATATCTGCGCCAAGTTATGTCATACAGTTTAACATTACTATGTCTGACCATCATAAAATCTACCTGGTCTCTTTCACTCATACAACCTACCCACTGAGCTACCCCGACACGACTCACGATGCCGCGAAAGGCAAAGTCCCGGTTCCGGTACACAATTTTAATCTGCCACGAAGTTTCATATTAGCGCTCACTCCGCTGCAGAGTGAAATCGACAATTTGATTAACCCGGCTCTACTGATTGCATAATTCTGATTAAAAGAAAATTTACGAACAGTAATTATTGGATCATTAATAAAGTTTGAGGCGGCATCGTGAGTCGTTAATTTAGTGTATAAAATTTGGAAAAATATTAAATGCTATAAAAACGTTAAACAAAGAGACTAGAATAAATGTGGCAAAAGAAATGACTTGCGGTCAACCTGTAACGAAGCATGTTGGGATTTATTACCATCTGCTTGCATTACTTAACCCCCTGATACCAGTGTTGCATATAATAGGTATGAATGTAATTAGTCTTTTATCATTTTCTTTTCCAAAACTTCTGTTGTTCTTTTTCTCTAATGTGACTAGCTGAAGGTATTTTCTATTATTTAACGTAGCCGAAGTTTGTTTAATTAGCAAATATTAATTAGTTTACGCAAGAAGCATATTGTTATAGTTCAAATATTAGAGTAATTAATATCACTAATAAACTAATTACATTCTTTCTCATAATATTGAAGTAGGTATTATTATGGTTCGCAATTAATGTTGAGAAAGTTTCGCCCTCATTAGTTTACGTATAATTACCATTCATTCGGAAGTAATTGTTTAAAAACCTATTTAAATATAATTGCAAGTGATGCAATATTAATTTAACCGAGATTTGTATATCAATTTACTCAGTATTATTTACGCTATCTTTTACAGTAGCCAGTTGTATGTGTTTACTTTTCCATTATAATTAAGTTAAAGGAGTCAATTAACAATCCATTATTTTCAGTGACATTGTTGGGATGATACAAATAGAATGCTTTCGCGCCATGTAAAGGAGTCTAGTTTCATCTTTGATCTGAAGCACAATCCATGTCACTCTGAACTCTAATTTGAACAATTATGTAAACGTTCTTCAATGATAGTCGTGTGGAAAGTGTTTCTACCGCTATGATTAAAAGGTAATTCTTCATAATCGGGCCACAATAACAGTACACCTCGAACTTTTGAATTCCACACACAAACTGTGAAAATTTGTATTACTGAAATGTGGTGACTGTTATTAATGGGTTTTGTACGCTGTCCATAAATGGGGACAACTGGGCACTAATAAATAATTAAATTATATGTGTCGCCTGCATTACTTGTAGTGGATTACTTTTCCCCATCGAATTGCAACCAGCCGTGACCGATCGATAACTTCAATAGGCAACGAGCTGCTACCCAGTACGTCACAAACCTTCTTTCGTGACATTTAGACCAAGTGTTTGTTATGATTAAAATATGTTCTGTGCAAAATTCTACCAAGCGGCTTCCTCATTCCTTTTCACCAGTCCATATTCAAGTACTACACTGCTGGCCATTAAAATTGCTACTGCAAGAAGAAATGCAGATGATAAATGGGTATTCATTGGACAAATATATTATACTAGAACTGACATATGATTACATTTTCACCCAATTTAGGTGCATAGATCCTAAGAAATCAGTACCCATAACAACCACCTCTGGCCGTAATAACAGCCTTGATACGCCTGGGCATTGAGTCAAACAGAGCTTGGATGGCGTGTACAGGTACAGATGCCCATGCAACTGCGACTCGATACCAAAGTTCATGAAGAGTAGTGACTGATATATTGCGACGAGCCAATTGGCCGGCCGCGGTGGCCGAGGGGACTAAGGCGCTCCAGTCACGGTCTGCACGACCACTACGGTCGGGTGTTCGAATCCCCCCTCGGGCATGGATATTTGTGCCGTCCTAGTTCGTAAGTAGTTCATAAGTAGTTTGTGATTTTAGGGACTGATGACGCCGTAGTTAAGTCCCATAGACTATACAAACATTTGGATTTTTTTTTTCGAGCCAGTTGCTCGGACACCATTGACCAGACGTTTTAAATTAGTGAGAGATCAGGAGAATGTGCTGGCCAGGTCAGCAGTCGAACATTTTCCGTATCCAGAAAGGCCCGTACAATATGCGGTCGTGCATTATCCTGTTGAAATGTAGGGTTTCGCAGGGATCGAATGAAGGGTAGAGCCACGGGTCGTGACACATTGAAATGTAACGGCCACTGCTCAAAGTGCCGTCGATGCGAACAAGAGGTGACCGAGACGTGTGACCAGTGGCAACCCATACCATCACGCCGGGCGATACGCCAGTATGGCGATGACGAATACACGCTTCCAATGTGCGTTCACCGCGATGTCGCCAAAAACGGATACGACCATCATGATGCTTATACAGAACCTGGATTCATCCGAAAAAATGACGTTTTGCCATTCGTGCACTCAGGTTCGTCATTGCGTACACCATCGCAGGCGATCCTGTCTGTGGTGCAGCATCAAGGGTAACCACAGCCATTGTCTCTGCTGCAAACGTCGTCGAACTGTACGTGCAGATGGTTTTTGTTTTACAAACGTCCCCATCTGTTGACTCAGTGATCGTGGCTGCACGATCCGTTACAGCCATGCTTCGCTTGCCCGCGAAAGTTTCATTCTGGAAACATCCCTTAGGCTGTGGCTACGCCATGTTGCCACCATATCCTTTCTTCCAGAATTGCTAGTCTTGCATGGTTCGCAGGAGAGCGTCTGTGAAGTTTTGAAAGTAGGAGGCGAGGTACTGGCGGAAGTAAAGTTGTGAGGCAGCATTGTGAGTCATGTCATGTCAAGAATATGTCGTGATGAGCACTACAGTGTGACATTAGTTTATCACTGAATATTAGAAATACATTGAATCTGATTTTTTATTAGTACGTGATAATCGCATACGTTTTCTCATTATTTTCACTTATAGATGTTTATTGTGGTATCTTTTGGGTTCCATGTCTGGACCAGTATACTGTGGCGTTAATTCTGCATCCGCTGTCCTTCATAATTAGCCAACCTGTAATTAACTTTTGCAATTATACAACTTTTCCAAGTGTCATTCGCTTACCAAGTGAGCGTAGCGACCGCAAGTCGTTGCTTAAAGGAGCACCACTGCAACGATCAAGTTATAATCTCGACTACATTCATCGTATTAATACTTAGGAACGATCGCCTTTCCCATGATAACAGGGACTTAATAACATTGATAATTTAATTGTTCTAATTATTCGGTAATTGTAGGGTAAATTGCGGAATTTGAAGATAGTGTGGAAAATAGAGCTAGACTCATGGCAGATTTTATTTGGGAAATCGTTTGGGAATTAAGTATTCTAAGATTTGCTGTGTATTGAAAATACCAGACATTACATCTCACCATGGACATGACACTGACCGACCACCTACACTTTTTGACCGAGTGCAGCATCACTACCTAAAATAACCTGCAGAAATTTATGTGGAACGTACTCCGAAAGTGCGCCGCAATTTGACATTAATGGAGTATGACAGTAGACGGCCGACTCGCGCACCTTTGCAACACATCACATGCAGCGCAGCGTTTTTCCTGCGTTCGTGATCATATCTGTTGTCCCTAGCCGACTGGAAAAAGACCCATTTAACCACAGACACTAAAACCCTGAAAGTATTTCCTGGATATATCCATCATAAAGAAAAAACAATTTACACTCATTCAGCATCTACAAAATATCTAAGCCATAACTTATTACAGAAATGCCTAACTAAAACAGAAACAACTGACAACTGAAGATGCTTTAAAATAAGCGAAACGCGTCTGGTCTAAAGTAGACTAATTTACAGTTGCATAGGACGGTCACGTAACCTATACAAACTGTATAACTGCAACTGTGGAGGAGGAGGCGAAAAATACAAAGACCCAATTTTAGTTGCTAAGTGTTGATAGTAGGGTTCTAGTCCGGCTCAGACTACTCGAAGCTACGGACCGTTGTCGACAAAGCACTGTGCCAGCTGGTTCTGGCTCCATAATGGTGTGCCCGGCTTTGGCATAGAATAGGCTGGGCCCTCGCGTCCAACTGAGCTAATCACTGACTGGAAATGGCTATGTTTGTCTTCGTGGTGTTGATTTGCAGCCACTTATGGATATCACTTTCCTGAACAACGATGTAATTTTTATTCAAGCGAATTATTTGGCCACCCAGACCGTCCGATGCGAATCTTATCCAACATTTATTATGGGTCATAGCCGCAAAATCAGTCTATGCACAAAAAAGTGAGGTGGCGCAATGGCTAGCACACAGGTATCGCAATCGGATGGACGGCGTTTCAAACCCTCCTGCGGTCAGCCAGTTTTAGGTTCTCCATGATTTCCCTAAATCTCTCTAGGCAAATGCTGGATGATTCCTTTGAAAGAACACGGCAGAACAACGCTGTCGGATGGGCGTTAAACACCAATCACGTCACCTCATTGTAAGCTTCAGGTCATGCACGTTATGAACGTGAGGTTTTCCCCGAAAGCGAGAATGTCTTAAAAATATTGCATTTTAGGACAATAGTTCAGAAATAGACGCCCCCATGCAACCTCGAGAAATTCTGGAATCCACGAGGAAGCCAATGCGGAAAAGCTGGAAGTTATGGTAAAAAAAAAAAAAAATAAAATAAAATAAAAAAAAATAAAATAAAAAAATAAATAAAAAAAAGTTCAAATGTTTGTTAAGCTTATGGGACTTAACTACGGGGTCATCAGTCCCTGAACTTACAAACTACTTATGAACTACTTACGAACTAGGACGGCACAAATATCCATGTCCGAGGGGGGATTCGAACCCCCGACCGTAGTGGCCGTGCAGACCGTGACTGGAGCGCCTCAGTCCCCGCGGCCGCCGCGGCCGGCGCGCGGTTGTTCCCCGTCGAAAGTTCGAGTCCTCCCTCGGGCAGGGGCGTGTTTGTGTTGTCCTTAGTTAAAGTAGTTTGTAATCGTAGGGGCTGATAACTATAGTAAAGTCCCAGATATTTAGAAAGATTTGTTGAGCTAAAATAACTTACTGCCCGTTTTAGGATGTGCACCATCGATCTGCCAAATTTGAGCGGAATCGGTTGATGATGTCTGAGGCCTTCCGCCTGTTAGTGTCTGGTATTTTAAGTTGTACACAAATAACCTCTAAGACTTGGCAGAATCCGGTTCTCCTTACATGAGACCGTTTCAGTTTAGAAAGAAGGGGGTTGATTTTGGGGTTTGAGGTACGAGCGCGGCGGTGTTTTCGCAGTAACGGCCCGGCCGTGTTTACCGGTCAGAAGGACAGTGTGGGAATAAGCTCTGGGAAAGGCGCGGCGTTCTGGGCGGCGTGTTTGCGCGCTAGCGCGGCCGGGCCGGGCCAGCCGCCGCCGCCGCCGCCCACGCGGCCCGGCCGGCAGTCCTTTGTCAGGCGGCGGCGGCCCGCGGCCATCCCGCCCCCACACCAGCGCGCCGCCTCGCGCCAGCCGCGCCCCCGCCCCCGCCCCCCGCCGCCCCTCCCCCCGCGAAAGGCCGCTCCGGCAGTCGATATCAGCGCAGGGACAGTCGCTGCCAACAGCCAACACGCCCGCCCGACACCCTGCCCACGCAAACAACCTACACACACACCCACCCACTCACTTTCTTCAGACAGTTCCCCTCATCTCCGCACCTGCCGCTTCTTTTCTTTCCTCTCCGCTGAGGATTTGCCAGACTGTGACAACTTCGCGCGCACTTCTCTCCTCCCGCGTCCGGAAGTCCGCGCACGAAGTAGGTGGAGAGGCGGAGCGGTGCGGTTGTGACTCGAGGCTTTGGCCCCAGTAGTGTGTCACGTCACACACGGAAGGCGGGGCGGAGCACTGACCTGCTCCATTGTGAACCGTCACGTGCCGCCCTGCCAATTCCATTCCGCACAATGTGGACAGCGCGCGCCGGCCGTATTGTTTCGCCGTGTTACTGCCCCACCTCAACCTCGTGTTCTGCCCGATGGCCCACAGCCCTGCCGTTTCCGGCACGCGCTAATTTCAGACGCACACCAACCACACATGTTTTCTATTCATTTCATTTTCTGGAGGATCACGCAATCTAATGTACGACACATGATAAAATACTGACGAGACACTTTTAGGTTGATAAAGAATTAATAAAAGATAAAAACATCCGTGGAACATGTTTTGTTTACAAGAAAAGTATTCAACTCAAGTGTTCAACTGTTTGTAGAACTTATGGGACTTAACTACGGGGTCATCAGTCCCTAAGCTTACAAACTACTTATAAACTAAGTAAGACTAAGGACGGCACAAATATCCATGCCCGAGGGGGGATTCGAACTCCCGACCGTAGTGGCCGTGCAGACCGTGACTGGAGCGCCTCAGTCCTCGCGGCCGGCGCGTTGTCATCAGTCCGTAGCTTACAAACTACTTAAACCTAGGTAAACTAACCTAAGGACAACTCACACACCCATGCCCCAGGGAGGACTCGAACCTCCACGGCGAGCAACCGCGCGCTCCGCAGCGAGACGCTTTAGACCGCTCGGCTACTCCACCGCGGCCCACAGTTAAGTCCCATAATCTCTACAAACATTTAAGAGAAAAAACGAAACAACACAAGGACTGCAGTGCAAAAGGCCAGCCCAGTGCCAGGGGCACACCCTCCGCAATTAGTTCGGGGGGCACAGGCCAACCAGTAGGTTCGTACATTACTGGCACACCTGTGAGCACTGCACGGGGAGGGGGGGGGGGGAGGGGCACAAAATAAGACACTAAACGTAGCAGTAGCGACTTCCACATGAAACACAACAATGCACCCTGCATGACACAGCACATACGGCAGACACAACAGCAAAAACAAAACATATCATGTAGCTCAGTAGAAACATTAGAAGTAGCATAAAAAGCACAAAAATGTAGTAGCATAAGAAGACCCATTTATGTATAGGTATTGGATTATTGTATAATTAAAAGAATAAAAGAAGATCAATGCAAAAGGAAAAAAATGAACATTTTGATTTTGGCATTCTGAACAGTGAAAGTGACACAATACTTTCAACGCATCAAAAAACCACACTCAAGAAAGACAGAAAAATTGTTCAAATACTTGTAAATCTAAGAGACACTTCTTCCGTGAGTTATTGCGTGGCGAGCACGAGGCCTCTGACCTAATGCAGTCTTCGTTTCTTCTTTACTTCCCGGACTGCAATTCCTTTCCCCCTCCCTCCTTTTCTATCCTCACTCCTTCCTCTCCCAACGGAGGAATGATAACCTTAGCAGTTTAGTCCCCCTACCCCAACCAAACAACCCAACTCAAATCTACAAACTGCTGAGTTCATCGTTCGGTAGACTTACAAACTACTTTAACTTACGCTAAAGACAGCACACACATCCATGCCCGAGGAAGGAATTGAACCTCAGAATGGCGCCTTAGACCACGCGGCCATTCCCGTGCGGCTAAAGACAGAAAACACATGGAAACAACAATGTAAAGAATAACTATGTATCTTAACGCATCTGAAGATGGAAAAAAATTCTCGAAATGCATTTTTCGGGACGTAAAATATATTTATTTTAACTGTGAATGACAGAGTTTCAGAAGCAACGTTCATGATGAACGAAATTAAATTAAAACAGCAACAACCGTTGGAGACTATTATCATACGTACAAACAAACAGTAGAATAATAGAGAAATGGAAATGGTCCGCCTTTCGCAAGTATACGATATTCAATGCAAACGTAGGCTTCCGCGGCCCTTGTCCCTATCAATGAAATTCTTCTGGGTATGAGACCGCGTCGTCGTTTTATAAACTCTACCGACGTTTCGGCCACTGTTGCAGGCGGCCTTCATCAGGGTCTGTGTCTGGCGATCTGTTTGGTCTGAACCCAGCTTGGAATTATGAGATTTTGGATTCCAGCAGTTTTTATGTTCTTTCCAGCATACAGGCTGATATTACCTCATACGGGACAGGAAATAGGGAGATTCCTTTGTAATTATTCACATCAGATTGCTTCCCTTTTTTGTGTAATGGGTGTATTAGGGCACATTTCCAATCTTTTGGGATTTCCTCGGTGACTGAATAATTTTGACTAGCTCATTTATGGAATTAGAACCCAGATACTTCAGAAATTCGACCACAGTTCCATCTTCTCCAGATGCTTTATTACTTTTTTAGCTTCTTTATGTGTTTGCTAATTTCTTCTTCTATTGGTTGTGTAGAATCGTTCGGTTGCAAGGCTTTGGTGTTGGATATTGAAAGCGCTTCAATTGGTTCCTGACAGTTTAGTAGTCATTCGAATATTTGGCTTATTCTTCACCGTTTTCTTCCTCGCTTAATGCCAGTTTCCCATCTGGTTTCCAGAAGCAAACATTTCGAGGGCTATACCATTTAATTTGATTTGTGAAAGTCTTGTATAATCCGTGTGAAATGTGGTTTTAAAAATCTGTTTCTATTGATTCGAGCTGATGAGTCACGTATTTTCTCTTCTCTAGTCTGATAATTTTATTCGAAAAATCGTGTTTCTACTAATTTTTGAAGAGTTTCTTCATTTTCATTTGAACAGTATTTACCGAAAGCCTTTTTGCGTAATTCAACTTCCTTTTTACATTCCATATTCCACCATGGATATTTGTACTTCTGTAACGTTAGTTTTTCCTAAGCTATTTCTGTAACTTCTTTCTTGAATTTTTCCCAGTTGTCTGCAGGAGAATTATCCCATTTTTCATCTGTTTAAAATGTTCAAATGCATGTAAATCTATGGGACTTAACTATTCTGGTAATGAGACCATAGGCTTACAAACTACTCAAACTAAATCAAACTAACCTAAGAGCGCAAACACAAACTCATGTCCGAGGGAGGAGTCGAACCTCCGACGGCGAGTAAGCGCGCGCTTCACAGTTAAGGCACCTTAGAACGCTCGGCCACTCGACTGCAGCTTCATTTGTTTCTCATTCTGTTCGTTTTTGTAGGTTAAATTTTGGGATTGTCGGTGGTGTTGTTCTTGGTTCGTTTCTTCTTGGGGTGAATTGGACTCGAACTCTAGTGAGGTAGTGAACAGGGTTGATATTTGTACCTTTTCTAACCGCGATACTTTTTTTTGTTTTGTTTTGAAATCATATGAGATGGCTACAAGATCCATTTGGAATTCTCCAAATTGGCTTGTAGAGGATCTCCAAGTTTTCTGTTTTTTAGGTTTTTTGTTGAAAGACGTTGAGCTGATTTTCATGTTGAATTGTTGGCTGAGTAGGATTAGTCTTATACCATTTTTATTTATTTATTTTGTACTGGGTATAGATTAGATCAACTGTTTTCCTGTATTTCTTTTCTCTACCAAACTGTGCGATGAAATCTCCAAGAAGTATTTTGACGTCACGTCTCGGTTATTTTTGAGATTTCAAGTTGTAATCGTTCCCAAGACCTGTTTTTAGTAATTGTATGTTACTATATGTGTTTTGATTGGTGTTTTTCTGCTTCTGTGGTGAATTTTGTGTCTATTTTCGTTGATGTAGCTTCGAAACAGTTTTTACTGCACTATTTACATTCTATATGCGATTTTTAGATACATACAATGACAAAAAAGAAAAAAAGTCTTAACCATTTAATGCATAGTTTAGCTGATCAGCTACGTACCTTATTTTTTCGATTATCGTCAAACTGATCAACATTTTACCACAAATTCATTTGTAGCTACAGTACTTCTATTCATAGTGTTACATCAACAAGTAGCTCGTCCTAGATATTATAAATTGCAGAATCAGTTTGGACAGTTAGCTGCATTGAGTTACTCCTAACATGTGTGTTTGTTTACTTTAGTATTCCTCCTTTGCCATGTAAAAGTAGTCAATCACATACTACTGTTGCATTATGAGTTACTTTCTGGAAATATTAGAGGCATAATAGTGACAATTACTGCATCGGGTACATCATGGAAGTACTATATAGGTGACCACCTATGAACTTTTTGTTGCTAGTAGTGCTTAATAATTTTAAGGTTTTTTTCAATATTTTTCTCAGTATATACGCACTACTCATTAATCAGGGTAGTTTTTGGTAGTTGTTATAGCTTCAAATAAAATGTCATGCATTTAAAGTGTTAAATAGATGATACAGAGAAACCATACACACAACAGCTACGAATAGAAAGAGATGACACGATCTTCTGAAATAGATCTGTGACTTAATTATGGCAAGAGGAAAATGACCCACCTAATATGAAAACGGGACAATAACTGAAAAGCAAATTGAAATTGTCGCAGGGAACCGCGGTGAAGCATGTTTGGGTATATAAAGAATAAATATTGTGTAGTTGAAAAAGGTGGACCAATCTCAGTTTCACTGTTGGACACTAATACAGATACTTGCGTTTGTAGTTGTCAGTCCGAAGAGCGGTTTGATGCGGAACTTCACACTAGCCTAGCCTTTTACTTTGCGCAAACCTCTTCGACTTTTCAAAACTATTTTTACTTTCGTCCATTTGTACCTCTTTGTTAGAGCCATGTCGTTTCTACTTCAACAATATTTCATTATTAACTTCCAAAATTATGATTATTTTATGAATCTAGATGTGTTCCTTAAATCTGTCCTTTCATTTAGTCAGAATCTTCAACCATAAATTTATTTTCTCCCTGTTCGATCCAGTTCGTTCTTATTAGCTATTTCATATACTCATCTGCAACATTACTCTGCACAACATTTCAGAAGATTCTATTACGTTAATGTCTAACCTGTCCATTGAGAGTGAATCACTCCTATACAAATAGCTTCATGAAATAGTTTTGATATTAATAGATGTTAACAAATATTTCTTTTTAAGAAACACTTCTCTTGCAACAGATGGCCTTGATTTTATACTGTCTCTATTTCGGTCATCGTGTGTTCTTCGCTTCACAAATTAGAAAACTCATTTACTACCTTCAGTGTCCCATTTGCTGACGTAATGCCCTCGGCGTCGCCTGAACGCGATATTTCCAAGAAAGCTTTTTATCTACAGCCAGTCTGACGAATATAAAATGTCTCTTCACTGATGGTTTGATCACTAAAAGAACAGTACCATTTCGATTTTATAAATATAAAAGAAGTTGTTCCATTATCAAGATTCGAGGGATACAGACACTCTACATCAGAATGAAAGGGATATACAAAACATTTCACTCGTCTTTATTGCTTATGAAAACAGAAATTGGAAGTTGCGCTACAATAACCAAGGTATTTTGAATGTATGTTGCAGGTTGCACCATACACCAGTGCACTTAATACTCTTGCACTGTTGCTTGTCTGTACTCGATGTAGCATACTGCCTACTATATCAAGAGACTGTTGGTCCAGATTGTCTCACCCCTCAACGGCTATTCGGTTACATTTTTCAGATTGGCTGGGGGCTCTTATCGTCCACAAACACCCCTTTTAAATGTATCCCAGGCATATTCGACAGGGTTCATGTCTGGAGAACATGTTGGCCATCTAATCTTGCGATGTCGTTCTCATGAAGAAACACATTCATCAAATGTGTACGATAAGCGCAAAATTGTCGCTCATTAAGACGAATCCCTCACCGAAATGCTGCCAATATGGTTGCACTATACACTGGAGGATGACATTTCTGTAATGTATAGCCATTTGATTGCTTCCTACTACCACCATGCCGCGACGGATTAGCCGTGCGCACTGGGGCGCCGTGCTGCGGTGTGCGTTGCCGTTCGCCGTCGGGGGTTCGAGTCCCCCTCGGGCTTGGGTGTTTGTGTTAGCTTACCTTACTTTAAGTAGTTTGTAAGCTACGGATTAATAACCACGCAGTTAAGTCCGGTAGATTTACAAACATTTGAACATTTTTTTACCACCATCAATGGCGTTAGGTTGCCCCACTTATTGCCACCCCAAAACATCAGGGAGCCACCATCTTGCTGTACTCGCTGAAAGGTGTGGAAGACGTTCAGACTGACCAGACTGCCTCCAAAAATTCTCCGACGATTGTCTGGTTGAAGGCAGATGCAAGTGGTCCTTACCATGAACGTTTGGAGTGAAGTTGCATGTCATGCAGCCTTTTACGTACAGTTTGAATCGAAACACGACGTTCTGTGGCTGCACGAATATCATTATTCAGCATGGTGGCGTTCTCTCAGGATTCCTCAGAGCTGGAATCTGTAAGAAGCGACCATCAGCTTAGAGAGACCCAAGTCATCGACAGATTCTGTCTGTCTGTACCTCCTGCACGTCCGAATAAAACTTTGGTTCACTCGGAGACGTCTGGAAACTTCTCTTGATGAGAGTTCCTTCTGACAAAAAATAACAATGTGGGTACGATATAACTTCGGAAGTGATCTAGGCATGGCGGAACGACAGTCAATACAAATTGTGTACTTCCTTCCTGGTGTTATGACTGGAACTGATCGGCCGTTTTACCCACAGCGTTGCATTGACACTGCTCATGTGTGGTTATTTATATCTTTGTGAGGGTTGCGGGTCATCTATGGACAATCTAAGGAACTGTGTTCTTGATGCAGTATACACCTTCAGCCTCAGTTTTGATTAAAAAATATAAACTTTGTTGCACAAATACAATTTTTTTTTTCTTTTTCACATTCTCTGAAAGAGAGAATATTTGAATCAACAGTCGTCACTGCAAGCAGATCTTTCATATGTTATTGAGAATTGATAACAATCTTGAGCCAGCTACTCCAAGAAATATATAATAATTACAATTCCAAAGAAGACAGGTGCTGATGTGAACAATGTCGACCTATTAGTGTAACAAGTGGTGTATAAAAAATAATAACACCAATTATTTCCGAAATAATTTGAAAAGTTATGGAAACCGCCTTCTAGTAAGACCAGTTTGGGTTGTGGAACGCATGAAACAATAATGACTCTTTGTCGTATCTGAGAAGATGGGTTGAAGAATGGGTAACCTACGTTTATAACGTTTTAGATTGTAGAAAAAGGTTTTGCTAATTTTTACTGGACTACATTATTTTACATTCAAGGGATAACAGGCACATAACACAGGAAGCAAAACATTATTTACGACTTGTAAAGAAGCCAGATTGCAGTCGTAAGAACCAGCAGTTGAAAAAGGAGTGAGACGCAGTATGGCCTATCCCCCCTATCTGTTATTCGATCTGTACAGTGAGCAAACAGTAAACAAATAACCAAGGAGATATTGTAAAAGGGGAATGGAGTTCACTGAGAAGAAATGAAAACTTTTAGTCTTGTCTGTGACACTTTAATTGTCTCACAGACGCTAAATGACTTGGAACATCTGTTGGACAGAATGAACAGTGACGTCAAAAGACATTGTTAGATGAGTATCAACAAAAGTAAAATAAGGATAATGGAATGTAGTCGTATTAAATCAGGCAATGCTGAGGGAAACCGACAAGAAAGTGAGACACCTTAAAGTAGTGGAAGAGTTTTGTTCTTTTTGCAACAAAATAACTGACAGTGGGTAAAGTAAAGAAGATATATGATGAAAACTGGCTATAGCAAGGAAAGAATTTCGGGAAAATTAATTTTTTAACATCGAATTTAAATTTAATGTTACGAACTATTTTCTGGAAGTAATTGTTTGGTGTGTGTAACCTTGTAAGCAGATGAATCGTGGGCGATAAGCAAGTCAGACAAGAAAAGAATTGAGACTGTTGATGTGTAATGCTGTAGAAAACTGTAGAATACTACATACTTAGAGTAACTAGTGAGGAGGTATTGAATCGAACCGGAGATAGCAGAAATTTATGGCACAATTTGACTAGAAGAAATGAGCTGTATCAGGGAAGGTTAATGTAGCATCGGTGGGAAGTGTGTGTATGAGTGTGTGGTTTATTCGGGGGGGGGGGGAGGGGGGGTTAAAAACTGCAGGAATAGACGAACGTATGAGTACAGCAAGCAGGTTTAAAAGATGTGGGTTGCCGTTGATATTCGGAGGTAAAAAATTACACAGTATAGAGTAGGGTGGAGAGCCGCGTCAAACCATTCTTCGAACTGAAGACCACAACTACGAACAACATTAACAGAGACGTTAAAACGTGAATAATAACCAGTAGTTCATCAGCAGTTAACCAGCGTTGATGATGATATGGACCCCAAGCAGTGTTTCAATATCCTTCCATTTTATGAATATAGTCTCATGTTGCAAGTATAACAGTGTTCTACAGAAGCATATACTTGACTTTTTCTTTTCTTTCCTTTAACTTTCGCGGCCTCTTATAGGCTAAACTGGAAAGAACGATTAACCTTAATAGGTAGATCCTATGAAGGTTCGTTGGTTTCATTGAGGTATGATGTTCAAATATTTGTAAAGCTTATGGGACTTAACTGCGGGGTCATCAGTCCCTAAACTTACAAACTACTTATGAATTAACTTATACTAAAGACAACACAAACATCCATGCCCGAGGGAGGATTCGAACCTCCGACGTGCATTGAGATATCAAACCAACTAACTTAATTGGTGAACACAGGGCCTCGTGAATACCAGTCTAGTTGGGTGCATATTTAGGAGCTAATCAACCTCCCCATGTTGTGTAATTTATCTTAAAGTAAGCAGATGTGCCACCCAGAGGTGTAAAAACTCTCTTTTCAGCCTGGCTGCCCCTGTCTTCGCTGCAACCATTCATGCAACTCATCCTGACGTGACGTAAACCCAAGGGTGTATTATGATTGTGTATCGAGGCACGGCGCAGCGGGTAAAGCGGCTGACGGGTTTCCGCAAGCCCGGCAAACTTAACAGGCCCCGCCACCTTGCTGTTCCTGACAGCAAGTTGCGCTGTCAAGCCGACGTGCCTACAGAAGAGCTACGTTATTTTTGCGTTGGTTGTTACTCTGCAGCTCTGTTATCTCGACTCACATTTATTTCTCTTTATAAATCATTCTGAATTACTTATTTTATTCTGTAGTAAAGATATAACTTGGGGAGTATCTGGTTTGGCCTTCTGGAGCGCCACGATAGGATCGCGCGACCTCTCGCGTCGGAGGTTCGAGTCCTCCCTCGGGCAAGTTCAGAATGTTCAAATGTTTGTAAATCTATGGACCTCAATTGCTTGGTTATTAGTCTCTAGTTTACAAACTACTTAATCTAAGGTAAACTAACTTAAGGACAACACAAACACCCATGCCCAATGGGGGAATCGAACCCCCGACGGCGGACGGCGCTCCAGTACGCGCGGCTAATCCGCCGCGGCCCTCATGCATATGTGTGTGTGTATTATCGTTAGGTTAGTTAGTTTAAGTAGTTTGTAAGTCAAGGGACTGATGACCACAACACTTTGGTCTCACAGAATTACATACATGCGAACAATTGATTTGGCCTAGGTATTTCGTCTACTGAAACTGAAGGAGATAAGTATTTGAATGTGTTCTGCAAAATAAAAATTTACATTTACTATCAAATAATGCAGTACAAAATATGGTTAGCATAAATTAACCATTTTTGTGTTGAGTCCCTCATACGTTGCGAAAAGTATTTTTATTCCTGTATTTGCATATCAACGGGAGTCACAAAACTAGGGTTCAAAACCTGGGTTGGCTGAAAATGTAAGAATAACTTAAAAATTTCTGTAAGGATCTGAATCCTAGAAAATAGAACGATAAACCTAAAAACAAAAGCATAATAGAAAGCAGGGTTGAGAATAAAATCCGCTACCAGTCACATTTGGACATTAAATATTTTATTATTTATTTACGACATGGCCGGTTTCGGGCTTGTGCCCATCTTCAAGTGCTTAAAACATTCAGAATTTTAAATGTATAGCTTGTTGGTGGAGTTCACTGATTGAAAACAAATTATTTGGTATTAATAATAGCGAAACAAATTGCAGATGTCGAGATGACATGAACAAAAACACTCTTTACTTACATTTAATATTGTATCCAAATCACGATTGTCCGTGTGACGCACTTTTTACACACTTGCATGGACAATCGTGATTTGGATACAATATTAAATGTAAGCAAACAGTGTTTTTGTTCAGGTCATCTCGCCCCCTCGCTATTATTAATACCAAATAATTTGTTTTCAAACAGTCAACTCCACCAACATGCTACACATGTAACATTCTGAATGTTTCAAGCATCTGAAGATGGGCACAAGCCCGAAACCGGTCGAATCATAAATAAATAATACGATCTCTATTCTCAATACTGTATTAGGAACAGTCACGGAGTTGAAAAACATCCATCCATAAAACACAAATAAAAGAAAGCGTCTTCTCTCACACATGTATTTTTTAGATTAACTGAGGATAGTCTGTAGTCTAGCAATTGGAAGACTGTAAGATTGCAGAGAAAAGCGTTCATATGTAGAAATAAAATGGCCTAAAATAAATTTTAACAGCAGTAAGAAGGGTAAGCAATCAAGTTTCCCTAGCTCGCTTGGTTGGGGCTTAGTTCGACCTGACTCGCAACAAAGCAGCCTGTCCGTTATGTTGACAATGGGCGGCTACTTTTTTCGCCTGGCAAGTGTGGGCACGTTAAAAGCGGAAAATGTGCACCATGGTGCCAGCAGAAGGAGAGCAGCGTCGAATGGACTCGGACAATAAAAAGTACACACAGACTTCTGCAGGTTGCTGACCTCGTGCACGCTTCCGTCAATAAAGGTATGTGCGAGCCACAGTGCTCTGGGGCGGTACTGGAACTGTGCAACCCATCCTTGTAGTGAGTCCCCTTTGCGAAGAAACGTTGAAATTATACATTCGCGCTGCTTCTCGAAACCGACAATCGGTTAAATCTTGCAGGATTGTAAAGGACGAAGGTTACAATCTTTCCATTTCTTCGGCAGACTTTAAAAAGCAGAAAACCCTACATCCGGACAGTTGAACCACTGTAGGGCAGTATCGTGGTTTAACGTAGGAGAGAATACCAATTTATAAGAAGCACTTATGCAACAGAAGTACTAACTAGAAACAGCATAACCGTGCAGTCTGAGGCGTCATGCCACGGACTGTGCGCCCACCCTCGCCAGAGGTTCGAGTCCTTCCTGAAGCGTGTTTGTCTCTCTCTCTCTCTCTCTCTCTCTCTCTCTCTCTCTCTCTCTCCCTGTGTGTGTGTGTGCGTTCGCGCTCGCGTCTTAACATAAGTAAATTTAAGTAATGTGTAGGCTTAGGGACCAATGACTTCAGCAGTTTTGTAGCTTGTGATGACAAACATTTGAATGTTTTGTTGAAGTTCTTCTGGAATCAAGTGTAGTCATGGCCTTTGGCCTTGTATACTAACTAGTGAAAAGTATACGGACACCAAGTAATTGATATTGATGTCAGGTATATGCACGTTTCGTCTTTATAAGGACTTGAAATCTTGTCGGGACACATAAGTTCTCCAACAGTCTGTGGAGAGAAAGTAAGTAGTCTTTACTTCCTATAGAGCCGAAACCACTGAATTTAGTGATCTTGTACACTGGGATCTGGAGCAGAATGACGGTCTAGCTCATCTCATACGTGTTACAGTGTGTTCCGATCGTGACTCCAGACGGGCCAGTACTTTAAAAAAAAAAAAAAAAAAAAAAAAAAAAAAAAAAAAAAAAAAAAAAAAAAAGTTCAAATGTTTGTAGAACTTATGGGACTTAACTACGGGGTCATCAGTCCCTAAGCTTACAAACTACTTATGAACTAGCTAAGACTAAGGACGGCACAAATATCCATGCCCGAGGGGGGATTCGAACCCCCCGACCGTAGTGGCCGTGCAGACCGTGACTGGAGCGCCTCAGTCCCCTCGGCCACCGCGGCCGGCCCAGTACTTTTCAGGAATATTACTGTCGAAAAGACAATTCCTCACAGATTCTGCTATATGACTTGTTGCATTGTCAAGCCGATACAATAATCGTCTTCGAACTGTTCATCTATCGTTCTGCCACAATCAGCACACAATGCTGTAAAATGTTCTCATATCCATCTGCATTTAGAGTTTCCTTAACATGATAAGGATACTGCTTATTATGCAAGTCACTAGTGTTTTCATCTTTTTTTCCGTTTTCCGTCGTCTTTAGATGCTTAGAAAATTAGTGGAGGTGTCTAACCGTCTATTGCAACTAAATGAAAGGCGTTTGCCGCGGTGGAGTCGCCAAGCGCTCCGAGGCGCCTAGATGCGGAGTGCGCCGCTGCTCACCGTGGGAGGTTCGAGTCCTCCCTCGGGCATGGGCGTATTTGTTGTCCTTAGCATAAGTTAGTTTAAGCAGTTTGTGGGCCTAGGGACTGATGACGAGAGTATTTAGAGTATTTAAGTCCCATAGATTATTAAAAAAAATAATAAAATAAAAAAATAAAGTAAAAAAAAATAATTTAAAAGCGTTTTTGTGGCATACGCGTTTCGCTTCGTCATATTTGAAGCATCATCAGTGGCCTGTAATACAAGTTTGTTTTTCTGTATAATATTGCAGTACAATTATAAATATATTATTTCGCTAGGTTTCACTGCAATATTACACAAAAAACAAACATGTATATAGACCACTGATAATGCTTCACAAATAAAAAAGCGAAACGCGTTATGATACAAAAAACGCCATTCATTTAGTTGCAATAGACGGTTGTATACCTCTACTAGTGTTTTCTTGCCGCTGTTTTCACTCGATTTTGTACATCCATCATCAGCAATGCTCGAAGCTTCGTATCCGTCAGTACACGAAAGGAAGGAATTTTGGAGTTTACCGTCCCGTCGACAGAGTGCTCATTAAAGACGTAACTTACGCTCGGAGTGTTTGGGAAAGGGTGTGAAAAGAAATCGGCCGTGCCCTTTCTAAGGAACCATCCCGGCTTTTGCCTGGAGTGATTTAGGGAAATCACGGAAAACCTAAATCTGGATGGCCGGAGGTGGATTTGAACCACCATCCTTCCTAATGCGAGTCCAGTGTGTTACCACTGCGCCACCTCGCTCGGGACCAGTACACGAAGTTTGTTCAAATATTCAAATGTTTGTAAAACAATGGGATCACTGCAGCGGTAGTTGGTCCCTGTACTTAGAAACTACTGAAAGTAACTTACGCTAAGAACAACACACAAACACTCGCACGCAAACCGGAGGGGGGGTGGGGGTACTCAAACGTCGTACGGGAAACGGCCGCGCACACCGCAGAAAGGCACACGGAGTTTGCCTTGTCTTATTTTAGCTGTGTGTTTACATTTCCAATTCATATTCACATCATCAGTATTTGAATTGGGCATCTTTAGAAGGCCTGAAATGACTGATGCAGTTGTGGACCCAGGAGAATTATTGGGGGGGGGGGGGGGGGTTCTATGGGACTGCAGTCCTCTCCTCTTCTCCTGAACCCGCTGCAGCCCTCCCCTACCTCCGGAGATGGAAATTCAGGGGATATCTCCTTTTCAGGTATTCACGACTATTAATATCGAAATGGGATGATCCATCCTCTCGATTGAACTGCACGTTCTCCTGGACAAGAGGGGCGGTTTCATGTGTGGCAACGTGTTTCGAAGGAACACAATATAACGCCAACCATTAAAACTAGGTGGCAACAAATAACTTCAATTAATGTTGCATAACTCAAGTACGGAAGTTGATCGAGAGTCGTTTCTGGCTATGTGAGATATGCATGGCGTATAGATTTTCACGATGGACTTCGTGGCTAATGCAACAGTTAAGAAAACGTCATGGTTAAAAAAGACCTCGTTCCTGAGAAATACAAACTGTATGACGTCGCATACTTCAGTTAGCTTAAATTTCATTCAGTAAGAATGAAAGATACAAAAGAAATTATTTCTGTACATTTATTTGGCTTTCTTGGCATTACGTTCCACGTTTCATGCATGACCGCAAGTTCCTGTAACGAACAGTGCTTCATCTTTGCCAGCCAGTCCTGAAGTGAAACAGAAGTAATCTGCTTTGTGTAATCACTGCAGTTGATTGTATACTGTTTCACAAGGACCGCCACCAACGTTGTTTGTTATGAGAAACGAACAGTTTAGGAACACGTGCTTCACATGTACTGCCCATTCGAGACCCCGTACAGGCTGACTTATTCCTTCCTGTAAGTCGGTTCTTTATCTCAAAATAGTTTGAGATCGTGAGTGTCCGTAATGTTTTTGACTGCTATTTACGATAAACTGTGTACACTTTCAATTGCACCATATACAAATACTCACCACCACGATGCCTCTATCAATGGTTCTTCTTTCGTTCCCTCGTGCGCAAGCTATCACGTCTGTCCTTGATATATATATATATATATACATAGCAGAGGAGGACTCGAACCTCTAGCGGGAATTGTTACCGAGTCTGTAGCGTGAAACCTCAGACCAAGTGACCATTCCGCGTGTCCAAGAAAATAGTATCCCTATTTTTGCTACGTTGTGACTGTTACATCTCTAGCTCAGCAAAAAATTCGTTTACCAAGGGCGTTGATCATTTATTCTTCTGATATGGGGCTTCGGTCTTGGGGAGGGGGGACAGTTCTCTGGTACAAGAAGTTCAGTTGGGTCGTATTCAAAAAATCTGTAGCTGTTTCAATGTTTAAAACAAGAACATACAAAAAAGAGCTTAGTGGACATGGTTCGGGGAGGGACCCCTGCCTAGTTTACTGCGCCCCTGTCACATGTTTTGTTACGGTTTCACAACTCACATTTTATCCACTTTCGGCTTAAGAACATCGTAGCTGGTTTGGTAATAATAGTGGCGCATATATAAGCAGTTATTGTATTGTTACTAGACGATTGTGTTGACTACAGAACGTCTTTATTTTGGTGTATTCATAGAAAGCTCTCCTTTACGTTTTTTAGCCGCGTAAAATGGCCTCGTGGTCTAAGGCGTCATGCTACGGAAAGAGCGGTCGTTCCCGTCAGAGGTTCGAGTCCTCTGTCGAGTATGGTGTGTGTGTTGTTCTTAGTGTAAGTTAGTTTAAATAGTTTGTAAGTGTAGGAACTGATGACCTTAACAGTTTTGTCCAATAGGTTTACAAACATTTGAACATTTTTCTTAATGTATTATAGAAGTGAGATGTATTGCGCCATAGTAACTGTAGATAAAACTGGTAGCTGACTGACTAGTAACGGTGGGCCGGCCGGGGTGGCCGAGGGCACAGAGTAACATGTCTGTGCCGAGGGGATTGAGGCGCTTCAGTCACGATCTGCACGGCCACTACGGTCGGGCATGGATATTTGTGCCGTCCTAGTTCGTAAGTAGTTCATAAGTAGTTTGTAAGTTTAGGGACTGATGACCCTGTAGTTAAGTCCCTGGCCGAGAGGACTGAGGCGCTTCAGTCACGGTCTGCACGGCCACTACGGTCGGGGGTTCGAATGCCCCCTCGAGCATGGATATTTGTGCCGTCCTTAGTTGTAGGTAGTTCATAAGTAGTTTGTAAGTTTAGGGACTGATGACCCCGTAGTTAAGTCCCTTAAGCTTAACAAACATTTGAACATTTGAGTTAAGTCCCATAAGCTTTACAAACAGTAACGGTGCAATAAATGATTCTATAAACGCAGCTGGTACAAGCTTCCTAGGGTTTTATTTGCGGACGGAGAAGTTGGTGCTGCTTCCTCCCACAAATCCCCTAAAACCTCCACATCCTTGCGGATGCTGTAGCGTAGCAGTGTGCGTTTGTACCGCCCTACTGTACGCACGAGGTGCCGTAGTTGCTGTCCAAGTCTTTATGGAAAGCATAGAGTTCTGAGTAACCTGTTGTCTTCTACAGTTGTGTCCCCAGCGCAGAAGACAGCACACAGGTAGTTGGTTCTTCTACAGCATACAAGTGAGGCTAAAATAAGTTCTGTAGGATGGAAGCATAAGAAGCGACTCGCGAGATTTTTAATTGTCAGGGATGCCATTTATTAAATAAATAATAAAATATGAACAATTATTGTTAATCCAACACGGCCTATGCTGCCCGTAGTTCATGTTGAGACCTTGACTGTTATCACAATTACACAAATCTTTACTCATGACCGGTGCGGTCCGGCGCGTATAGTGGTCAGCTCAAGACTGAAACTGCGGTGCCTTGCGAGAGGGCACCTGACGCTCTATTTCGCGCCAAAACAGGGCCGTCGCGCGCCTTCTGCAAAATCGCTCTTCTCTTGTTACAATAAGAGAAGACACCTTAAACTTTTTAAACTGCCAAAACCTAGCCTGTCCTTGAGAGATATTTATTAAAAATTCTCAGCT
Organism: Locusta migratoria; assembly: GCA_026315105.1. Lineage (NCBI taxonomy): Eukaryota > Metazoa > Arthropoda > Insecta > Orthoptera > Acrididae > Locusta > Locusta migratoria. The sequence continues at coordinate 140,842,597 of CM048747.1, read as the reverse complement.
CTGAGTAATTAATATTTATTATATAATAAAGTAAACTAATTTCAAAAGAAATCACGTGACGTGAAATGCAGCAGCCAATGCGAGGAGAGTACCAGTAACATAGGCGGGCTTTCCCATGGGAACCAGCACCTACTGTGCCATATGCTACTGCTCCCCACCCCAAATTTCAACATATGCTGCACTTCTGTCTTTCTTCCGCGTTTATGACACGTACGATGTTAGCAAAGAAACGGCCAGCGGCCAGAAATATGAAGTGGCCATAGGCCAGGAATATCACACTGTCTCCTATCCGAGAGGATCCTCTGCAGTTGTAAGTAACTGAATAAGGGATAAAACTCTTTATCAAAGCAAGTTATAAGAAAGAGAAATAAGAGATAAATACTTTTAAAATACTATTGATTGGTATAATTAATCATGGACCTAGTCGGTAATCATTTTCATATCCTGTATAGTTATCGATATCGCTTAGTGAGTGATCATTCGAATTTTTCATAATTAGTGCTTCCTAACAGTATTTCATTTTAATGAAACACTGAAGAACTATTTTTAAAAAAGATTATGATTGTTGTAACGATACACTTAAATTTTATTTTTTGTCTATCTTTGATCAGTGATGCTTATCGCCTCCGGTTCCCTCTGACTCACAATGCAACAAATTTAATTTCGTTCGTCATTTTTTACTCCCAAACAAGCGAGAAGACGGAACCGAGATAGTAGTTTTACTCACTCTCTGGTCTGTATCTAATCGGTGTAGACGTCTTTCATACCTGTATCAACTAATGTAAATGATGCAAGTTGTAAAAATATATTACTTAAATTTAAAATCATCCTCTCTCTTTGGCTTTTATTTAAATAAATCCCTCCACGTCAAATACTTATTTTCTACTGTTTTCAGCTCCTCGACGTCCGTGATAGTTTAATGTTCAGACACCATTACAATCGTTTCGCATTGTCTGCAAAATTTCAATCAATCAATCATCCTTATACTATACTTTGCTTGAATTTAGAACCTGCAGTCATTTCTTTTGTAATTTCACGAAGTCCGATCTTTTTTTTATTCCATCATTACCATTAACTTCATGTTCCACCCACGGTCACACAGCAATGAAAAGCGAAGTGAACAGTCTGAACATTGATCTACTACGGAAAGTATCTCCAACGTTCACATATTAAAAAAAAAAGTTATTATTTCCAGCTTCTACAATACGAAGCGCAGGATCCAGCTAGATGCTTTCCGTAAGTCTTATAACGTGCTGTTGCTTGTATGGTGCCCGGCTTTAATATGCAACCCGCGGTTTATATGGTTTAATGTTCATTTTTTGCTGTACTTTAACTAACTTATTTCAAAATTCAAAAAATTCGATACCGTCAATTTCTTGTCCAAAAAATATAATCGCGGAATCTACTTTAACAATTATGGCATCATACGAAGCGAGGGCAACGTTATATTGTGGTAAATGCGAAGTGGCTAATCTCTCTGGTGTATTATTTGCTGTGACCTGCACAGTTGTACTGTGCGGTGGAATTTAACAACTCTAGATAAAACCATTTATCATTACCAATAAACCTGTTTCCCAACGACATCTGGCTGCCAGGAGATGGGAACCAGCATATCAGGAGAATGGACGTGAGACGAATTTGTTTGCCGATATTGCGGAATCCGCACGGGCCCGTAGGAGGCTAGTGCGAGAGCTGTTGGGGAAGGGCAGAGCAGCTGGCGCACGCAAACTCGGGGCGGCGGCGCAGGCACAAGTCGGCCGCGCGGCCGGCTAATGTTCTAAACAAGCCCTATTGTCCGAATGGCCGCGGCAAAAAACGCCGAGGCGTCAGCCAGGCGGCGGGGCCCGGCCCCCATCCTGTGTACACACGCGCCGCCGTCGCCGTCGCCGTGTCTCAGCCGCCGGCACACGGGCAGCGCGCGATCAAAGTGCCGCGCAAGGTCAAGCAGGTCTCAAATTCTCAGCGTGCGTCTTAAGCCCTGTTTACACCGAAGCGAACTAGCAGCAGTGAACGAGAATTCGCTCTTATGTAAACGCTATATGCGCGCGGTGTTCGGTCACGCTCGGCTCGCATTCGCAGACGCTCGCTTGTGATCCTCTGGCTGTCCGTTTCGGGGCGAACCATCAACGGAAGTTCGCGTCCTCTCCGCTTCAGCGCTAGCGTATGCGACAAACTGGAGTGAAACAGTTTTCACACTACCTTTTGTAGTCGTGACGTAATTGTGACGTAGTCAATGGCGGCTACTCCGTAAGGACTCTGGGGCGGCGCCCTCCCAAAAATATCCAACACGGAATACGTACCAGTCGTTAATCACAAATCGAATCGAATAATTTTCGTGTGGCAGCAGCCCCTGTAAATAAATGATCAATATTTTTAGACTAGGTCGTCTGCCAGCCAAGGTCAGCGAATGTTTTCAGAATGGGCTGACTGTTGGACTCTACGCGATCCGTCCGCGCCGTGTAGGCTGGCAACGGGCGCTTCGAGTCAGTGGGGGTACTGGGAGTTGGGTGGGGGTAGTGTGCTGAACCACGCTGCTTAGGACGGCGTCCAGGCCAAGGGCGCGAAATATATAAAGGCGCATCGCCACCGGTCAGGCAGTTTGTAGCAGGTGCAGTGCGTGTGATACTAGAGTTGTTGTGAAGGCGCGTGATATTGCCTGTTTTTCTAGTTTCCTATTTAGAATCAATAATATAAATAGCGTAAACTAAATTTTAACATTTGGTAGTCAAAAATTGATTTTGAGGGAAAGTTGGAATTAAAAAGGTTACGACCACCGAGGCCTGATTTGAACATTGTACAGACACAAAATGCGTGCAAAAGCAGTAGTAGTTTCACTAGGAAATTTAATCCTGTTTTATATAAACATGCAGACTGGCTTTGTGGATGTGAAATAAGAAATGCTTTCTTCCGCTACACGTGCTTGGTAATAAATGTTGCGGAACATCCTTGTACCACAGATGGGGTAACAGACATCAATCATTTAGCTGATAAAGTTAAAAAAACATAGATTAAGTGCACTTCAAACATTAACATCGAATTCGTTATGCTTAGAAAATTCGATATTACATATCAGCTGGATACAGCTTATAGACTGAGGATTAAGAAGTTTAATGAAGATGTTTCTAAGAATCGTTACATCCTTAGCAAGTTGATCGACTGTATCATGTTCTGTGGGAAATTTGAACTTGCACTAAGGGGACATGACGAAACAGATGCTTCAGATAATCATGGTATTTTTCGGGGTTTGGTCAATCTCATGGCAGAACTGGATTCCACGTTGAAGGTACATATTGAAATAACCAATAATCGTGTTTTTTGGAGGGCTTTCCAAAACAATTCATAACGAACTACTGAACTCTATATATACTGTGTGCCATCAGTTAATTTCCAAAGAAATGTCAGAAACAGATTATATCGCTATTGAAGTTGAAAATTAATGCTATATTCTCCCCATTCAAGAAATGTTCTGAAGGGACAAAATGTCGTGCACAATTGAAGAGATATGCCGTCCCTCCTAATAAACAGCTCACCAGCCGCCACTGGACGTAGTGGCACTGTGAAGGCGACCTGAAACCAGACTATCGACTTGTCGATCGCTGTTGTGAGTTAGGACTGTGTAAAGACCAATTCACACGTCACGTCACCGTCCGTCAGAACATTCCGCAATGTATTTCTAATGGCGACATTCACACTGTCCGTTACGTCACCTTTCTCGAGAAGAATGTTTTAACAGAACGCCCGTCTGCTAATATCGGAAGTTAACCTACTTTCGTCACGCGAATTACATGTTGCAGTCGACGATTGCATTGTTGATATGAAAAATGTGTCTTAGTCATCTTTATTTTGTTGTTGTACTTCGTTTTAATGGAAAATCTCAAATGTTTCATGACGACTTAAATATTTTTGTCAATTGAGTGTCCCCCTAAAATCTAGGTTGGATATCTGAAACCAAAAAATGGATGTTATGTAACATTGAAACAGAAACGACTGAAGCAAACTGTTTGAATGAGATTGTAATTTGATTACGCATTTTTCATTAAATAATAATTTAAATGAAAAAGTCAGTTCTAATGAAGGATCTAATGAAAGACAAATGTTCAGTTGTTTATGACGGTATTAAAGTGTAAGCGGGCACATCGTAACGAATAAAGTAAACAGGCGCTATTTATACTCTTATAAGTATTGTTTGATGTTTCATATTTTTATTTTTTCACTTAAAATTGATGTTGGAAGTTTAAGAATGTGATTGTATAGCGCGTGCTTTACTTCCTGCATTTTAATCAGAAATTTTTGTTTGTTGTGTACAATGCTTGCCCGTAAACGATAATCAGTTAGTGTTTAACAAAGTAGTAGGTAGCCTACTTACTGCTTTTAAATGTCCCGTACAGCACTGTAGTAACAAATCTATGAAACACATATATGCTTATACTTCGTTGTAGAAATTACTAATTTACTAGTAATTATGAATAGCATTGAGCTTTTCTGATATGAATGTGCCAGTACGAACAAATGATACTTACAGTGAGAACGACATTACTGGAACACGTTTAAATAACATTCCAATCAAATATCCCCTTAAATTACTATAATTTACAATTGCCTGTACCAAGTAAAAATATATATATATACACATCTTCCTTTATACACTTTTCTATTGCCCTATGGTGCATTTTCTCAACAGTAAACTAGTTTAGCGAACTGGCTGATGACAGCATAGGACTATTTAAAATTATTTAGCTTTATCTCAAGTAATCAAAAGGCACACATCTCACACTGGCTCGTTCACAACTCGATAGTCGAAAGGTGACAGGTGACGTCACGATTGCAAAAGGTAGTGTGAAAACTGTTTCACCCCGACAAACTGCATATGCTCGCCTTGCGGCAGTGTACTGTTTTCCGTTCAAGTCGGTGTAAACGCTTATTCGCAAGTACAAGCCAATGCGTGCGTGCACAGGCGAATTCCTGGCGAATGCGCATTCGCCTATGTTCGCACGTGTTCGCTTCGGTGTAAACGGGGCTTTAACGTTCACCAGTCAGAAGGGAGAACACCAGCTACCTGACACGCACGCTATCCGGGAGTCCCGGCTCATTTCGGCATAGAAATGAGGACACCATATTGGCAGTAGAAGCATATACAACCTCTGGCAATAAAGTTCTATGTATAGTCCTCTAACATTAACGCAGATGAACTAAGAACTACATGTACCTTACTGCCCTTAGAAATAGACTCCTCCCCTGCACGGCCACTACGGTCGACAGTTCAAATCCCCCTTGGGCATGGGTATTTGTGCCGTCCTAGTTCGTAAGTAGTTCATAAGTAGTTTGTAAGTTTAGGGACTTATGACCCCGTAGTTAAGTCCCATAAGCTGGCGGCTACTCCGTAAGGACTCTGGGGCGGCGCCCTCCCAAAAATATCCAACACGGAATACGTACCAGTCGTTAATCACAAATCGAATCGAATAATTTTCGTGTGGCAGCAGCCCCTGTAAATAAATGATCAATATTTTTAGACTAGGTCGTCTGCCAGCCAAGGTCAGCGAATGTTTTCAGAATGGGCTGACTGTTGGACTCTACGCGATCCGTCCGCGCCGTGTAGGCTGGCAACGGGCGCTTCGAGTCAGTGGGGGTACTGGGAGTTGGGTGGGGGTAGTGTGCTGAACCACGCTGCTTAGGACGGCGTCCAGGCCAAGGGCGCGAAATATATAAAGGCGCATCGCCACCGGTCAGGCAGTTTGTAGCAGGTGCAGTGCGTGTGATACTAGAGTTGTTGTGAAGGCGCGTGATATTGCCTGTTTTTCTAGTTTCCTATTTAGAATCAATAATATAAATAGCGTAAACTAAATTTTAACATTTGGTAGTCAAAAATTGATTTTGAGGGAAAGTTGGAATTAAAAAGGTTACGACCACCGAGGCCTGATTTGAACATTGTACAGACACAAAATGCGTGCAAAAGCAGTAGTAGTTTCACTAGGAAATTTAATCCTGTTTTATATAAACATGCAGACTGGCTTTGTGGATGTGAAATAAGAAATGCTTTCTTCCGCTACACGTGCTTGGTAATAAATGTTGCGGAACATCCTTGTACCACAGATGGGGTAACAGACATCAATCATTTAGCTGATAAAGTTAAAAAAACATAGATTAAGTGCACTTCAAACATTAACATCGAATTCGTTATGCTTAGAAAATTCGATATTACATATCAGCTGGATACAGCTTATAGACTGAGGATTAAGAAGTTTAATGAAGATGTTTCTAAGAATCGTTACATCCTTAGCAAGTTGATCGACTGTATCATGTTCTGTGGGAAATTTGAACTTGCACTAAGGGGACATGACGAAACAGATGCTTCAGATAATCATGGTATTTTTCGGGGTTTGGTCAATCTCATGGCAGAACTGGATTCCACGTTGAAGGTACATATTGAAATAACCAATAATCGTGTTTTTTGGAGGGCTTTCCAAAACAATTCATAACGAACTACTGAACTCTATATATACTGTGTGCCATCAGTTAATTTCCAAAGAAATGTCAGAAACAGATTATATCGCTATTGAAGTTGAAAATTAATGCTATATTCTCCCCATTCAAGAAATGTTCTGAAGGGACAAAATGTCGTGCACAATTGAAGAGATATGCCGTCCCTCCTAATAAACAGCTCACCAGCCGCCACTGGACGTAGTGGCACTGTGAAGGCGACCTGAAACCAGACTATCGACTTGTCGATCGCTGTTGTGAGTTAGGACTGTGTAAAGACCAATTCACACGTCACGTCACCGTCCGTCAGAACATTCCGCAATGTATTTCTAATGGCGACATTCACACTGTCCGTTACGTCACCTTTCTCGAGAAGAATGTTTTAACAGAACGCCCGTCTGCTAATATCGGAAGTTAACCTACTTTCGTCACGCGAATTACATGTTGCAGTCGACGATTGCATTGTTGATATGAAAAATGTGTCTTAGTCATCTTTATTTTGTTGTTGTACTTCGTTTTAATGGAAAATCTCAAATGTTTCATGACGACTTAAATATTTTTGTCAATTGAGTGTCCCCCTAAAATCTAGGTTGGATATCTGAAACCAAAAAATGGATGTTATGTAACATTGAAACAGAAACGACTGAAGCAAACTGTTTGAATGAGATTGTAATTTGATTACGCATTTTTCATTAAATAATAATTTAAATGAAAAAGTCAGTTCTAATGAAGGATCTAATGAAAGACAAATGTTCAGTTGTTTATGACGGTATTAAAGTGTAAGCGGGCACATCGTAACGAATAAAGTAAACAGGCGCTATTTATACTCTTATAAGTATTGTTTGATGTTTCATATTTTTATTTTTTCACTTAAAATTGATGTTGGAAGTTTAAGAATGTGATTGTATAGCGCGTGCTTTACTTCCTGCATTTTAATCAGAAATTTTTGTTTGTTGTGTACAATGCTTGCCCGTAAACGATAATCAGTTAGTGTTTAACAAAGTAGTAGGTAGCCTACTTACTGCTTTTAAATGTCCCGTACAGCACTGTAGTAACAAATCTATGAAACACATATATGCTTATACTTCGTTGTAGAAATTACTAATTTACTAGTAATTATGAATAGCATTGAGCTTTTCTGATATGAATGTGCCAGTACGAACAAATGATACTTACAGTGAGAACGACATTACTGGAACACGTTTAAATAACATTCCAATCAAATATCCCCTTAAATTACTATAATTTACAATTGCCTGTACCAAGTAAAAATATATATATATACACATCTTCCTTTATACACTTTTCTATTGCCCTATGGTGCATTTTCTCAACAGTAAACTAGTTTAGCGAACTGGCTGATGACAGCATAGGACTATTTAAAATTATTTAGCTTTATCTCAAGTAATCAAAAGGCACACATCTCACACTGGCTCGTTCACAACTCGATAGTCGAAAGGTGACAGGTGACGTCACGATTGCAAAAGGTAGTGTGAAAACTGTTTCACCCCGACAAACTGCATATGCTCGCCTTGCGGCAGTGTACTGTTTTCCGTTCAAGTCGGTGTAAACGCTTATTCGCAAGTACAAGCCAATGCGTGCGTGCACAGGCGAATTCCTGGCGAATGCGCATTCGCCTATGTTCGCACGTGTTCGCTTCGGTGTAAACGGGGCTTTAACGTTCACCAGTCAGAAGGGAGAACACCAGCTACCTGACACGCACGCTATCCGGGAGTCCCGGCTCATTTCGGCATAGAAATGAGGACACCATATTGGCAGTAGAAGCATATACAACCTCTGGCAATAAAGTTCTATGTATAGTCCTCTAACATTAACGCAGATGAACTAAGAACTACATGTACCTTACTGCCCTTAGAAATAGACTCCTCCCCTGCACGGCCACTACGGTCGACAGTTCAAATCCCCCTTGGGCATGGGTATTTGTGCCGTCCTAGTTCGTAAGTAGTTCATAAGTAGTTTGTAAGTTTAGGGACTTATGACCCCGTAGTTAAGTCCCATAAGCTGGCGGCTACTCCGTAAGGACTCTGGGGCGGCGCCCTCCCAAAAATATCCAACACGGAATACGTACCAGTCGTTAATCACAAATCGAATCGAATAATTTTCGTGTGGCAGCAGCCCCTGTAAATAAATGATCAATATTTTTAGACTAGGTCGTCTGCCAGCCAAGGTCAGCGAATGTTTTCAGAATGGGCTGACTGTTGGACTCTACGCGATCCGTCCGCGCCGTGTAGGCTGGCAACGGGCGCTTCGAGTCAGTGGGGGTACTGGGAGTTGGGTGGGGGTAGTGTGCTGAACCACGCTGCTTAGGACGGCGTCCAGGCCAAGGGCGCGAAATATATAAAGGCGCATCGCCACCGGTCAGGCAGTTTGTAGCAGGTGCAGTGCGTGTGATACTAGAGTTGTTGTTGTGAAGGCGCGTGATATTGCCTGTTTTTCTAGTTTCCTATTTAGAATCAATAATATAAATAGCGTAAACTAAATTTTAACATTTGGTAGTCAAAAATTGATTTTGAGGGAAAGTTGGAATTAAAAAGGTTACGACCACCGAGGCCTGATTTGAACATTGTACAGACACAAAATGCGTGCAAAAGCAGTAGTAGTTTCACTAGTGTCGTTGTTGTGAAGGCGCGTGATATTGCCTGTTTTTCTAGCATTTGAACATGCACTCCTCCCATAAATATGCACTGCTGAACTCTGCAATACATGTCCTAGAAACTATGCACGAAGTTTACTTCCGGGATGGTGTTCAAAAGCCTCGTCATGATTCATTGTATGTCAGGAATATCGCTAAATCTCTTTCCCTTCAAAACGAGTTTGAGTCGAGGGAATAGGAAGAAGCAGTGGCGTAACTAGGACTTTGCTTGGGGGGGGGGGGGGGAATAGATCTGCTTGACGAGCAAAATTTTAGTCAGTTTCCAGACAGACTACCATCTACCACTCCCGTTGAAGAAATTAATTCACTCCCTTACAATGAAAGCTTATGGTAAAACAGCTCAAGTTCCAAATCTTTACCAGATTGCTGTTATACTATTTCTTCCCCCGCCCCCACTCTCTCTTTTATTTTCGGGTTCTGAGGGGGGGGTTCTATCCCCCTCATCGCCCCCCATAGTTACGCCACTGGGAAGAAGTCTGGAGGATTGAGAGCCGGCGAGTATGGTGGATGTTCTAGTTGGACTAACCCCTTTTTCCACACGAACTGTTTGACGATTTGACGATATGGGCTGTGTGTGGGCGAGTGTTGTGAACAAAGTACCTTGCAGCGTTTACCGTCGTTCCCTCAGGTAGAAGTTCCTTGTGGATAACGCCTCGACTATCGGAAAAGGTGATGAGTAGTGTTTTGACGCGTGATTTTTTGGCTCTGACCTTTTTTCGACTAGGTGATGTCGGAGAATGGCATTCCATACTTTGCCGTATCGTTTCAGGGTCGTACCGGAGACACCAGGTTTGCATCCTCAGTAACAGTATGGTTCTAAAAATTGCGTGTCGCATCCGCCGTTTCGACAAAATCCTGTGACGTCTCTAGAGCCGCGGTGGAGTGGCCGAATGTTCTAAGGCGCCTTGCTGCGGAGCGCGTGGTTACTCGCCGTCCGAGGTTCGAGTACTCCCTCGGACATCTGTTTGTGTGTGTGTGTGTTTGTGTGTGTGTGTTTGCCCTTTGGCTAGTTGAACTTAGTTTAAATAGTTTGTAAGCCTAGGAATTGATAACCAGAGTAGTTAAGTCCGATAGATTTACAAACATTTGAACATTTTGAAGTCTCTAGACGTGCCTGCTTTTGATCGGCAGTCAAGTGATGAGCCACTTAAGGGTTAGGTTTTCTCGCACGGATTTACGGTTAATCTGCAGTTCGCAAGCTATCACGCGTGCAGTTAATCGACGATCGTTCCTGATTAATGCCCTACTTTCTGAAGGCGGTCGCCACTCGTCCGCTACGGGGATATTGCCAGAAACACTTTCCCGGCTGAGATGTTCAGATGTTTGTAAATCTAAGGGACTTAACTTCTGTGATTATCAGTCCCTAGGCTTATAAACTACGTAAATTAATTTAAATTAACTTACACATAGGACAACACATACACCCATGGCAGACGACGAAAAATCGCTCGCTCCGCAGCAAGGCGTCTTAGAACGTTAGGCCTCTCCACCGCGGCACTTTCCCGGCCTCCTCGAGAACAGGCGAACCACTCATACACACACTTCTTGGACAGTGCTTGATACCCATAAACCCGTATCAGCATCGCATACGTTCTTTGTGTCTTGCCAACTTAAAACAAAAATTTAAATTGATCCATTGCTCATTCATTGTACAAAAGGCCTAACACGGAACACACCACACGTGATGCTCAACGTAACTACGGTGGGGGTAGGTCGTCGACACCGCCCGCTAAGCAGGTGTAGCATTGTGATACGCCTGTGTTGGGCGGTCGACCGTTCTCACTTCATTCACCGAACTTTATTTTCAGAGGTAGTACTATGTGCGTTTTGTACAATAACTTAGCTCTCAAGACTAGATGCCATTTCAAAGCAAGTGAGAGTAACTGATGATCTTTCGAAAACCAGATGTCAAAATGTTCTATATGTTGTAATAAAATGATTGGAAACGTCTTATCTGTGGTTAAAGAATTTCCTTATTATGTAATTTTATCGTTTCAAGGCAATTGCACACTGAAAAAAAGTTCAAATATTTGTAATCCTAAGGAACCAAACTGCTGAGATCATCGATCCCTAGATCTCACAAACTAAGGACAACAGCCACAATCATTCTGAGGGAGTATTAAAACCTCCGACGGGGAGTGGCCGCGCAATCCGTAGCATGACGCTTTAGACCACGCAGCCATCCGAAACTCCAACAAAACGCATTTTTCTGTGAGTGATTTATAGTAATTACATGTATGTTAATAATGCATCTACGATTAATACGAGGATCACTCCAAAAAAAACGCACACTATTTATTCATTTATTTATTTTTAATGCAGTTTTCATTCTGCATCTTTGAAAGTTTTACAGTGTGTATATACATCCTTCCCGCTTGTTTTCAAATTTAGTTCAAGCTGTTCCCGTGAGTGGCGCCGTCACAGCACTTCTTCAAGATGGCTGCTACACTTGACGTTCGCCAGAAGCAACTACTGTCATATTCCTGCGCTGTAAAAACGAGACAGTGGGAAACATCCACAAGAGGTTGAAAAAGGTGTATGGAGATGCTGCTGTCGATCGCAGTACATTTAGTCGGTGGGCAAGCAGGTTACGTGATGAAAGTGGGCACGGCAATATTGAGGATTGTCCTCACAGCGACAGGCGTCGTACTGCACACACTCCAGACAATGTGCAGAGACTTAACGCATTGGTGACTGCTGACAGACGCATCACAGTGAACGAATTGTCACACTATGTTGGGATAGGGGAAGGAACTGTTTGCACAATACTGAAAGTGTTGGCGTTAAAAAAAAAAAAAAATAAATAAATAAAAGTTTGTGCCAGGTGGGTTCCCAGGATGTTGACAGTGGCTAACAAAGAAACACGAAAAGCGGTATGCAGCTAATATTTTGGAACAGTACGGGAATGGTGGAGATGAATTTCTTCGAATAATTGTGACAGGTGATGAAACATGGCTCCATCATTTTTCACCAGAGTCGAAGAGGCAATCAATTTAGTGGCATCATGCAAATTTTTCCCAAGAAAAAAATTTCAAAACTACATCTTAAAAGTGGGCCACTGTACGAAATAAAAGCATAATTCTGCTAGGAGGTACCCAGATAAGAGTTTACTATTATAAAGAAGCTTAATTTCAGCAGTAAAATTAGCAAAAGGTCCGTGTGAACTACCGGCTACTTCCTGCTGCAAAACCTTGTTCACTGGCCCAAATTGAGAACTGACTTGGTTCAAATCAAATGTTCAAATGTTTGTATAGCTTATGGGTCTAAACTAGGGGGTCATCAGTCCCTAAACTTACAAATTACTTACGAACTAGCTAATACTAAGAACGGCATAAATATCCATGCCCGGGCGGGGATTCGAACCCCCGACCGTAGTGGGCGTGCAGACCGTGACTGAAGCGCCTCAGTCCCCTCAGCCACTGCGGTCGGCGACTTGGTTCAAATTACTCTAATAACAGGAAGTTAACGATACAGTGACCAATATACTTAGCAGCTCACACGAAATTACATACAGGCATCAATAAACAAGCCACCACAATTAAAGTTATTTCATAAAGGTGGCTAAGAAAAACATTTATGGCGCAACGGAACTTAAACATAAAAAATTGCATCTGAGTTTCTTCTCTGCACTGGTGAAAAACAATATTAAATAAAAGAGGGAAGGTGCTCGAAAACTACAATTTATAGGCGAGTCAAAATTATACTGAACTTGTTTATTTAGGTCGAACGCAAGCAAAATGGGGACCCAATTTTGTTAATACAATAAAAATGCATCCCATTTACACGATCTAATAAGGACGATGTCCAGCACTGAATTTAACATACATTACACAGAACGTAACGCTACTGGGAGAGGATTTACAAACAACACTCACTCGCTCACACACACACAACGCAACAGCGAAATTCACCAAAATCAGCGTGCTGAAACGAGGCAGAAGCAGGCGCCACTATCTTAGGCGAAATTCAACAAACCCGGAGGTACCACACAACACAATATACAAAATACAATAAAACTGCGAAGATGGCTCTGGTCTGTCGTGCCTGATTTGAGATGGTGCGTGAGTATAACAAAGTTAAGTTGCATTTAGATTAGACCGCGAGCAAACACGCTAATGACGACACACGGATACGTTACATGATCGCACTCCACTGAAGGTGAAGTAGTTACAAAATCACGGCGGACTCTTAAGTTGCAATCTGATGAGAGTAAACTATCTAGGCACTGGTTTTATGAGAAGTGGCGTGAATTCAGGTGACTAGCTGCAAACCCCTGAAGTTGGAGTTCGGACCACGTGGATCCGAAAACCGATAAAAATGTATAAATTCAATTTCCGAAAAATGAAATAAATTAACTACGCCATGGAACCCCTAGAACTGCGCAGAATTTCATAAGGAAGCTACTGAAATGCAGCAACATGGAATTGGGAGCGTTCAAGACGGAAGGAGTCCAGTCTCAAAACCCGGAAAAGTGAAATAATTACAGTCAGAAAAATAAAAATAAAAACTACGGCATGTAACCCATAGAAATGTTTAGAATTACATAAGGAAGCGAATGGAATGTAGCTATACGCTATAGGGAGTGATTACAGAGACGGATGAAGTCCAGTCTCAAAAAACCAGAAACGTGAGAATAAAAACTACGGCATGCAAAGCTTAGAAATACATAGAATTTCATAAGCTAGCTATTGAAGGAGGTTGTACAAGGCTCGGAGAGAATTACTGATAAAGAGTGAGTGCATACTACAAGTTCAGAGAAGAAACAGCAAAATTGAAATAAGCGGGGAAAGAAGATCGCGAAATGTTAGTGGAAATCAGAAGGATACACCCATAGTTACTTGCCTGATTGGCACGGAATGAACAATAGTGGGAGCTGAAGGCTTTGTTCTAAGAACCAACAACGTGGAACACATATCACCTAAGGAAGGAAACGATAAGAAAGATTTTACATGCACTGTACAAAAATAAATATATTGTCTGTTACAAACCGGGTCCCACAAAGCTAGAAAGAATTTACACAGAGTTTGTACACCGCCACATAATCACAAAAGGTTTGAATGTACCAGGCTGTTATCAAACTGCAACTAGTAACACATACGCCACATTTATCTGTTGGAAATCACTGGATTGAAAAACTAGAACACATATTCGCGCACGATCGGAAAAAAGTATTCCAAAAAATGAATCTAAGTTCAAGAGTCTCAGTTAAACATGCTCGACAACGAATCGCTACCATCTCCGCGGACACAAGAGCAAAACCAACCTTACGTCACCACGATCCAAGCACAAAGGGAAGAGCAAAGAGCCAGGAGTTGTGAAGCTACTGGAAACTGGCATAACCCCCTAAAAATAGCAGTGGTGAGGACGCAATACTCGCCCTGGAGAGGGCTCGGCGACTGGCTTGTAACCAAAGGGTGTAGAAACTTCTTTGGTAGCATCAGCAGCAGGGGTTGGTAACGACTATCTACTCTGAGCCAGAGAGAACCATGCAAAGGGAGCTATTACTACCTACATTCAGACAGCCATTAGATTCTCGAACATTCACTTAAAAGTAAAAGAAGTACACATTCTCACAGGGACAGTGGCGTAGTGGAGAAGCCATACTTACTGCCACATTAATAAATTATTAAAATAACAAAATCTTAGCAATATTAACTAACATTTCAGAAACTAATATTTTAAAACATGGAATAAATATGCTATTCCTCATGCCTTGAAAAGAGTGGGTTCTAGTTTTATCAAAATGGTAATCTAGCTGCATCAAATACATTACAATATTATAAAAAGTATGTGGAAGACGACAGACGCTCGTCTTTCAACCTTCTGCTGGAAAAGTTATGGGTATGGTGTTTTTCGATTCTGAAGTACTCTTGCTTGTGGACATCATGCCATGTGG
This sequence comes from Locusta migratoria, assembly GCA_026315105.1. Taxonomy (NCBI): domain Eukaryota; kingdom Metazoa; phylum Arthropoda; class Insecta; order Orthoptera; family Acrididae; genus Locusta; species Locusta migratoria. Next base: position 140,827,550 of record CM048747.1, on the reverse strand, counting down.
AAGCACCATAAATTCTGATGCACATGTGACGACACTGAAGAAACTTCAAGCTCGACTGAGTCGTGTTTGACCACATCGGCAAAAGCAGGATGTTTTGCTGTTGCACGACAACGCACGGGCACATGTCAGTCAAAAAACCATGGAAGCAATCACAAAACTTGGATGAACAACACAGAAACACCCGCCTTACAGTCCTGACCTAGCTCCATGTGACTATCATCTCTTTGGGAAACTGAAAGACTCTGTGTAACAAAATTTGAAGATGATGATTCCCTTGTGCTCGCTGTCAAACAGTGGCTCCAACGTGTTGGTCGATAATTTTCCCATGCGGCTATACAGACGCTGGTTCCAAGATGGCATAAGGCAGTAGAGAGGGATAGGGATTATCTGGAGAAATGAAAATATTGTTCCTAAAGGATGTATCTACACATTGTAAAACTTTCAAACATGTCCAATAAAAACTCTATTAAAAAGTGTGCATTTCTTTTGGAATGACCCTTGTATATCCAGCAGATAGTAAGATGTAAGATGAGGACCAAAGTCTCTGCTGGGAGAAGAATTGCGGACTGCGAAATGAGATAGTGTTAGGTGGTTCTGATTGTGTCTCCATGTGTGCAAATGTTTTGCTTATGTTCACATTTTCTGTTAGCTTCCAAAACTTTCTTATTAATTTGATATAAGTATACTGTATAACATGCGCGTCCTCCAATGACTGCTTCTTAGATTGGTTTTATGTACAGTACAGTTTACATAGTACATGAAGTAAAATATTTAGCACTAACTCCTATATTTTATATCTAACAATTCCACTACTGCATAGTAACAGAGATCGAGAACAAAATGTTCAAATGTTTGTGAAGCTTACGGGGTCATCAGTCCCTGAGCTTACAAACTACTTACGAACCAAAGACAGCTCAAACATCCATGCCCGAGGGAGGATTCGATCCTCCGACACGGGAGGCTGTGCAATCCTCAACGTTGCCAATGTTGGCTACTCCCGCGCGCCAGATCGAGGAACAACCTTTGAGTTGTACTAAAAGTGAGAGTCATACAATAACGTTTGTATTATGTTAAGGCCTGTTCTAATTTTATATTGCACTACTGGTCATGAAACTTTTTTTAAGTCGCTTGCTTATTGACTCAAGATGCAACTTTCCTTTTAGCATGATGTTTATTGATGTTGATGGTTTTACTTATCTATATCACCGACAGAATAAGACCGCTAGCATATGCCCAAAAGCGAAAATGGACGTTTTAATAGTGCTAAACAAGGAATCTAGTAAACAGTGAGATTCGCGAACCTCATGAAGCCGAGAAGTACCAATGGAGTGCGCTGCAATCACGTGTGTCATATTAAGGGTCACATCTCGTATACACAAGTCACACTGTTTTCGAATGTTCAGCCGCACAGTGGACTTGACACTTTGACTGTAAAGGTTAATATACACACTCAGTGTGCCGACGGATTTACACTACAGTCACAGGTCATTCTTGTTCGGTATGAAGCTGTTTTAGTAAGTTCCCTTGTCGACTGAGTGATTACGTGTCATATGCACACTAAGATTCCCAGAAACAGAAAAATAGTAGCTCTTATATAACAACCGTCACTGAACCACTGGATAATCTGAATAGGCCTCTTTTTTAAAACAATTTGGAATGATCGTAAAGGAATGGAACTTTAAAATTTGATCACGTTAGTGCATAGCTCGGGTTCCCTTCTGGAAATGCGCGTCCAGTCAGTCCTTCAATTCCTCGATTATAGAAACCTGCTCCTTAGTCACAGAAACATTAGAAGACTGTTGTTCACGTAACAAAAGTGGCCGTTGTTGAAACAGGCCCTCAACGTCACCTCGCCGCCTTACAGCATTGTCAGTTAGTGTAAAAAATGTCCAAATGTTTGTATATCTATTGAACTTAACTATTCTGGTCATCAGTCCCTAGGCTTACAAACCTTTTAAATTAACTTATTCTAAGGACAACAACTTCATCCATGCCCGTGGGAGGACTCGAACCTCCGACGGCGAGCAGCGGAGCGCTCCTCAGCAAGTGCCTGGGATTGCTCGGCCACTCCACCGCTCAGTTAGTGACAATTCCAAGTGTTAGTAAAACTAGGTGATGCGTAGGTCTGCTATCACTTTGCCGAAAGCATGAAAATTGCTGTGTCCGACCTCGACTACATGGCTGATGCTTCCAAACCTGCCACTGGACATTGAAGCAAAGCTCGTATTTAGTGCGCCGTATGGGGTGTTGCATTGTTGCGCTGGAGAACAATGCTTCGCCCCATTTTCACACTTGACTTTTTAAGCCGTTGTGCAGTGACACCAGTGTTGCACAGTACGAATCGAACTTTGCAGTAAACTCTGTTTACACGCAGGGCGGATCAAGGGTTTTGGATGGGGGTGGGGCTGAACTCATAGAAAATTTGTCAGCATGCCATCTCCAAATGTATAGAACAAATGAAACCACCAGAACTGCAACTGTTTTCTAATAAATAAATAAAAGTACGGAGTGGTGTCAAAAACAGGTGCAGTGATAGGTGGGGGGTGGAGGGGGGGACTGCACCTCCCAATGTCGCCCCCGCTGCCTGGATTCTAGATTTGCCTTCATTACACAACTTTTTCACAGTCGAAGAGAAAAGCGACATGTAATTCCCTACTGGTGGCATTTCTATGCATTTTCCCTGCAGAGACGAAGATATGCATCATCATTTCATTGACACTCTCGTTATATCAGATCTGAAGTGACTGGCTCATGTCTTACGACACGTAATGATGCCGCACAGGACATTATTACCTCCCACAGAGTAGCGCTCAAGAAGTTCGGAGATGCCATAAAAGTTTCACGTTCTATGCGGATGACAGATATAGAGGAACCTCGCGTGAGCCAAATATTCTATCACTGCCGATTATCTCGGACGATGTAAAGAGCACTGCCTATTGAGATGGCCATATGTTAAAGGAATATTCGTGACAGTTATCCTACAATTGCTGCGAATCAGCTGTTGCGTAGACATTGTCACCTTTGGTCAATGTCTGTAGGCTTCTCGATCAACATCACCCTAATCAATATTTGAGGAGAACTACGTCTGTAGAAAGCCCAGTAAGTTTACTCTCTTTTGACACTGTGTCTCTCTAGTTGTGCAATGTCTTCACTTGGGACTGATCTGTGTACAAGTGCGCATGCACAGGGGGGGGGGGGAGGTGTCAGGGGGCCCGCCCCCCTCCGAAATGTTTGGGCTTACACTGGATAAAATGGAAATTATCTAAAACCAAAATCCTTCTTCATTATTTAATATTGCTTCTGAGTATAAGATGAGTAGCCCAGATCGAATTCTGCTTGGAACTCAATGTTTTCAAGTATATCTCGTAATTGTGAATCATAACTAATTTTTCATAGTCACAACATCATACGGTAAACGTATCCATTCGGTGTTGTTGTCGTTGTAGACTTCGGTCCGTAGACTAGTTTGATGCGGCTTTTCACTCTATTGCACAAGCCACTTCATGTCTGTGAATGGCATCCCTTTAAATCTGCTAACAGTCTATCAAAGCTATTTTTACCCCAACGCTTCCCTACAATAATAAACTGACAATTCTTCGATGTCTGAGAATGTGCCCTACTAATGGCCCTTTATTTAATCAAGATATGCCAGAAATCTCTTTTCTCTCCATTTCTGTTCAGTACCCCCTCATTAGTTACGAGGTCTACCCATCTAATCTTCAACGTTCTCCTGTAGCACAAAATTTGAAATCTTCTGTCCTCTTCAGTGTATACTGTTTATTGTCCACCTTTAACTCTCGTACAAGGTCATACTCCAGACAAATGCCTTCATAAAAGACTTCCTAACACTTGCATTCTATGTCAACAAATTTCTCTTCTCCAATATTACAAACAACATTAGCCCTCATGACTTTATTTCAGAATCGTGTTTCCGCAGTTTTGCTGTCTATTTTGGGCTGCATTAAATTATCAAATGATAATTATACAAGAGGCATGACCTGGGTAATTCATTGGGCATAGACCTAGGTAAATTATTAATACATATGAAAGGGTCCCGCCCATGGAAGTGGCAAAGCACACTAGCTATCCAGGTGCGAGGGGAAAAAAATTGAAGTGCAGCTTTACGTACCTACTTCAGATATTTTCATGTAAACAACTTAGCGATAGCAAGGCACATCTTCAATTCTATTACTGAAAACAAATACAAAACAAATAAATAGTGAACTACGCTACAGCGATGCAGATGACCAGCTCATGATGGCCAGATTGGCACACAGTTTTAATCTGTCAGGAAGTTTCATATCAGCGCAGACTCCGCTGCAGAGTGAAAATTTCATTCTGAAAACATCCCTTAGGCTAAGCCATGTCTCCACCATATCCTTTCTTCCAGGAGTGCTAGTCTTGCATGGTTCGCAGGAGTGCTTCTGTGAAAGTAGGAGGCGAGGTACTGGCGGAAGTAAAGTTGTGAGGCGGCATCGTGAGTCGTGTCGGGGTAGCACAGTCGGTAGTGCGCTTGCCCGCGAAAGGCAAAGGTCTCAGGTTCGAGTCCCGGATTCGGCACACAATTTTAATCTGCCAGGAAGTTTCAGTCCCTTTTCTGTTCCATTCCCAAATAGAACGAGGGAAAACTTGAAAGACGACCGTCTGTCATCTTCTATATATTTTTTGTATATTTCTGTAAAGTTATAATTTATTTAATGTCGTTAGATTATCATTTTGTTAAAACTAGAAGCCCACTCGTTTCAAGGCTGTAGGAATAGCATTTTTATGTCACGTGTTAAAATATTAGTTAATATTGCTAGGTTTTTTATTTTGTTGTGTTAATAATTTATTATTATATTAATTAATTTGGCATAAGTAAGGCTTCTCCGCTACGCCACTGTCCCTGTGAGAATGTGCAGTTGTTGTACTTTTAAGTGTGTGCGAGAATCTATGGCTGCTTGAATGTGGGGAGTGATAGCTCGCTTTGCATAGTTCTCTCTGGCTCAGTATCGATAGCTGCTCATGCTACCACAGAGGTTTCCACACCCTTGGTTGCGGACTAGTTAGCGAACCTTCCCTCCAACGCGAATCTCACTGTCTGTCCCCACCACCGCTGTTTTCCTGGATTTTCCAGCTTCCTGTGGCTTCCCGCGTCCGGTAGCAGTTTCCCGCCTCATGACCTCTGGATCTTCATTCTATACAGGGCGTCTGGCGAGGTAAGGTTGGTTCTCTCTCTTGTGTTTGGAGATGGTAGCGTTTCATTGACAAGCTCGTTTAACTTAAATTCATGGACTTATTGGAATATTTTCTCCGATCGTGTGGGGAAATGTGTTCTTGTTTTTCAGTTCAGTGATTTCCAATAGATAAACACAGTGTGTGTGATTCTAGTTGCAGTTTGATAACGGCTTGTGATGTTAAAAACTTTTGTGATCATGTGGCGGTGTATGAACTCTGTGTAAATACTTTCTAGCTTTGTGGGGCCCGATTTCTAATAGGTGATATGTTCATTTTTGTACAGTGCATGTAAAAATCTCATCCTTTCCTTCCGTGAGTGATATGTGTTCCAAGTGGTTGGTTCGTAGAACAAAGCCTTCAGCTTCCACTCTTGTTTGTTTCATGCCCTTCATGCAAGTAACTATATGGGTATCCTTCGGATTTCCACAAATATTTCGCGATCTTCTCTCCCCGTCTATTTTAATTTTGCTGTTTCCTCTCTGACTTGTAGAGCGCTCTCTGTCTTGTCAGTAATTCTCTCTGAGCCTTGTACAACCTCCTTCAATTGCTTACTTATGTAATTCTAAACATTTCTATGGGTTGCATGCTGTAGTTAATTTTCTTTATTTTTCGGAAACTGAATTTATTCAATTTTCGGAACCACGCGGGTCCGAGTTCCGACTTCCGGAGTTTGCAGCTAGTCACCTAAGTTCACGCCACTTCTCTCATAAAACTAGTACCTTGCTAGATTTCTAACAAACTGCAACTTAAGAAGCCACCGTGATTTGTATAATAAATCCGACTTTCAACCACTTCATCTTCAGTGGAGTGCGTTCATGTAACGTAGACGTGTGTCGCCGTTAGCGTGTTTGCTCGCGTTTTCTGTTCAGATGTAATTTAACTTGCTATACACGCGCACTATCTCAAAACAGGCACGACAGATCAGAGCCATCTTCAAAGTGTTTTGTTTATTGTGTTTTGTGCTACCTCCGACTTGCTGAATTTCGCCTACGATAGCGGCGCCTGCTTCCGCCTCGTCTCAGCAAGCTGTGGCATTGAGTGTGTGAGAGAGAATGAATGTTATTTGTGAATCCTTCCCCCCAGTAGCATTAAATCATGTATAATTTAGGCTGGGCACCGTCCGCATTTATCCATGTAAGAGATGCATTTCTATTGTGTTAACGAAATTGGTTCCCCATTTTGCTTGTTTTTCTATCTGAATAAACAAGTTTATGTTCAGCATAATCCGTAAGTTGCCTATAAATTGTAGTTTTAGAGCACCTTCCCTCTTTTATTTAATATGTTCTTCACAAGTGCTGAGAACAAGCTCAGTTGCAAAAGTTTCTAAAGTATAAATTCCGTTGTGCCATAAATGTTTTCTTAGCCACCTTCCTAAGAAAACTTTAATTGTGGTGGCTTGCTTATTAATGTCTGTGAGTAATAACGTGTGAACTGCTATGTATATTGACCACTGTAGTATTAACTTCTTGTTATTGAAGTAATTTGAAACGAGTCAGTTCTCAGTTTGGGCCAGGGAATAAGGCTTTGTAGCAGGGAGTAACAAGTAGTTCACACGGACCTCATTTACTAATTTTAGTGATAAGACAAGGCTCTTGTTACGTACAGTGGTCGACTTTTAAAATGAATGCCTGTATACCTCTGTACGAGCCCTAATTTCTCTTGTCTTTGTGGTCTTAACGTGAAATGTACGTTCGTGGCAGTAAAATCGTTATACATTTAGCTTCAAATTCCAGTCCTTTAAATTTCCTCAACAAAGTTTCTCAAAATAATTTCGCCTTTCCTCCAGTGATTGCCATTTGAGTTCCCGAAGCATCTCTGTAACACCCGTGCATTGGTCGAACCTACCAGTTACGAACCTAGCTGCTCGTCTCTGAACTGCTTTTATGTCTTCCTTCAAACCGATCTGATGCAGATCCCAAACACTTGAGCTATAAAAAATGTTCAAATGTTTGTTGAGCTTATGGGAGTTAACTGCGGGATCATCAGTCCATAAACTTGCAAACTACTTATGAACTAACTTATACTAAAAACAACACAAACATCCATGCCCTAGGGAGGAATCGCGGGAGGACTAGCGATTCGCAACGTGGCTCTCCAGACCGCTCGGATACTCCGGCGCGGCACTTGAGCTATACTCAAGACGTGGTCGCACCAGCGTTTTATACGTGGTCTCTTTTGCGGATGTACTACATCTTCCCAAAATTCTCCCAATAAACCGAAGTCGACTATTTGCATTCCCCACGACGGTCCTTACATACTTGTTCCATTTCATATCGTTCTGTAACGTTACGCCTGGATGTTTCATCGACGAGACTGTGTCGAGCACCACACTACTGATGCTGTATTCGAACATTACGGAACTTTTTTTCGTACTCATCTGCATCACCTTGCATTTTTTTGCGTTTAGAGCAAGCTGCCATTCTTCGCACCAACTAGAAATTTTATGTGCGTCATCCTGTATCCTATTACAGTCACTTTATGATGGTACCCTTACAGAAACCACAGTATCATCAACAAACAGCTGCAGATTACTAGTTATTCTGTCCATCAGATCATTTATATAGATAGAAAATAATAGCTGTCCTATCACACTTCCCTGGAGCACTCCTGACGATACACTCGCCTCTGATGAACACTCGCTGTCGAGAACAACGCAATGGATTCTATTTCTTATGATCTTTTCGAGCCTGTCACATATCTGGGAACCTTTTCCATATGCTGCCGGCCGCGGTGGCCGAGGAGACTAAGGCGCTCCAGTCACGGTCTGCACGGCCACTACGGTCGGGGGTTCGAATCCCCCCTCGGGCATGGATATTTGTGCTGTCCTAGTTCGTAAGTAGTTCGTAAGTAGTTTGTAAGTTTAGGGACTGATGACCCACTAGTTAAGTCCCATAGACTATACAAACATTTGAACTTTTTTTTCCATATGCTCGTATCTTCATTAGCAGTCTGCAGTGCGACACCGCATCAAATGCCTTTTTGAAATCGAGAAATACACAATCTGCCTGATGCCTTGGCTTCCAAGATGTCATGTGAGAACAGGGCAAGCTGAGTTTCACACGAACGATGCTTCCTAAACCCATGCTGGTGCATAGACAGAAGCTTTTCTGTCTCAAGGAAATTTGCTATGTTCGCTCTGAGAATATGCTCCAGTATTCTACAGGAAACTGATTTCAACGATATTGTCCTGTAATTATTTGGGTCGGTGATTCTACTGACGAGAGAATGCAATATTAAAACTGTGCTTAATTTTACACTGATGGGAAATTACTTAAAATGGGAAAATTTGAGTCTTGTAAAGTTTTAGGGTGACGGAAAATTGAGGGGCTTTGTGCCTCATAAAATACTAGCTATATTCCAGAGCTTAATTAAATATAGAAAATTTCTTACCGACCAATGTGAATAAATGAAACTGTTTATTAAGCTCACAAGACATGCCAGAAAGAAATCATCAGTAAGACTGTAAAAATCAATCTGAAAGTAATAGTAATTACCGAGAGATATTATTGTAAGGGTAGTTCATGATGTGATTACTACCTGAAATTAAACACACATCTGAACAGATAACGCAGGATGATTTCAACTATCATGAAATTAAAACTAAGATGAACCTTTAAACATATGTTCTGTTGATAAATATAACACAAGCGAACTATTGTGAAACAAAAAGCACAATTGATGCCCACTCGTTAATGGTTCAGCCAGAATATAAGAAAAGGACAATGTGCAGTAAATTCATAGAGCAAAACACTCAAAACGATATTACGTATGTAAAAAATGTTCAAATGTTTGTTAAGCTTATGGGACTTAACTACGGGGTCATCAGTCCCTAAACTTACAAACTACTTATGAACTACTTACGAACTAGGACGGCACAAATATCCATGCCCGAGGGGGGATTCGAACCCCCGACCGTAGTGGCCGTGCTGACCGTGACTGGAGCGCCTCAGTCACCGCGGCCACCGCGGCCGGCATTACGTATGTATCATCATACTTTCGTTACATATCTATGATCATTTGTTTTAAAGTCTGTGACGATTAAGTATTGTAATTTGCCACATTCCATTTTGCTATTATATGTTCAGTTTCATAATATGTCATATTACGACAAAAGGAAGTATTGAACCTTCTGTTAGTGTGTTCAATTCTTCGCTCTGTTTGTTTTTCAACTCACACTCCAGTGACACTGAGCCTGTAGATTAAATAAATATTTAACTATTACTTTTGCAGACAATTGAGATTCTAACACATTTATGGACCATTTAAGACGAATAAAGCAGCAAATCAGTTCTTGTTCACCTGTCTGAACTGTAAAAGGTTGAAATTTATTTATATTATAGTGTAAAAACTCATGGAAGATAAAATTAGCATCCCGACTTGCCCTTCCGTCCTCTGAAAAATAATCCTGTATGCGCCCTTGGTTGTGACTGAATTTGTGTGAGTTTGTCTTTTGAATGTGTCTGACAGAGCCTCAGTGATCAATACGATTGATATGATACACAAAATATAATTGATATAAATAGTTATGTAAATAATATAATTAATACAAACAATGTAATTGATATAAATATAACTAATTATATAAAGTCACACTAGGTAAAATCAGAGTTCCTATTAGCGCCTCCCCCCCCCCAAAAAAAAAAAAAAAAACAAAAAAAAAAAAATTGCGGGCGCCCCTGTCTGTGTAACTTATTTTTTTTAAATCCTGACGTGCAATGTCGCAGTGGGACGCAAGAGAACTAAAAAGCAACAACTTGTCTTGTTTTGATGTGTGGCAAGATTGGTAACCTGCTGAGTAGTACTTAGGAGTACGACTGGCTGGGAATATTATAAATGAGAACGAGAGTTAGAAAAAATGTAGTAGCCCGTCCTCCGCCATATACATGGAGGACCCCCCAGAAGAATACATTATCTATCCCTCTCTTACCACTCTTAATATAGTTATCTCAATGTGAGATAAGACTATTAGCGTTCATGGAAAATGTTTATGGTTGCCTAGGGAAACTGGGCGTGCACTTTTTCATCCAAAGTAAATCTAATGTCATGAAATTCTTTCTTCGGGGATCCAAAAATACGAATATGCACGGGAAGAGATCGGGACTAAATAAAACTTCGCAGCGAAAATTCTGCAACGTAGTAAAAACAACCTTCGTAACATGTGTGCGGGCACAGTCACAGAAGAGTTTGAATCCGTTTAGAGTACACCGCAAAAGTTGCAATGGAAAGCCCTTAAACAATATCTATACAGTCTCGATCTCTCCCCATGCGATTTCCATATTTTTTGAACCCTGAAGAAAAACATTCGTGGTCCTAGATTTGCTGCCTCACAGTGTCAACTGTTAAGCGATTACTTTTAAAATTATAAACGAACGTATTTTTTGCCGTGTGTCTCTTTTTCACAGATTTGAAAGGAAGAGTTAGAACTCTAGTACGAAGAGGGCAGGTAAGGAAGGTAAATGATAAGGAAATTTAATTAATCTTACATAAATCGTGAGTTTCTATTACGTGCACCTAAATTGTAATCCAGCTTCTGTAAGAATAACATATGTTAAGCAAGTGAATCGACAGTTCGGTGAATTATCCGTGACGAACGGTGGGAGGGAGAAAGCAAGCCGAGTTGGAATGGCCGAGCTCTCTAAGGCGCCTTGCTGCAGAGCGCGTGGTTGCTCCCCGTCGGAGGTTAGAGTCCTACCTCGGGCATGTGTGTGTTTGTTGTCGTTAGGTTAGTTTAAGTTGGTTTAAGTAGTTTGTAAGCCTCGGGACTGATAACCTCAGTAGTTGAGTCCCATAGATTTACAAACATATCAACATTTTTTGGGGAAAAGCTATACTGCACCTAACTGAAATAAGGGAAATGGTCCTGTCTGAAAGGGCTTTTGTCAACAAAAGTTCAGTAATCTTATATTTGTAGAGTGTAAGTTCTGAAAGATGTTAAGTTTCACAACGGTGGTTTTTATTTTAATACGTAAGAAAATAAAATAATATCACAAAAAAGATTTATGTTCTCTCACGAGAGACTTACTGTACTCTATAATATGTACAGAGGTAGTTTCCTTACAGTTAGTGGAAATATATTTCTTCATAATTGTCCTCCAAAATGGAAAAGGGCAATGTCTTATGTTACAAAAAATGTTACTATATACTAAATACTCCGCTAAACTGAAAAAGTGGAAATATATGTATGAAAAATTGTCTCCATTATAAAACGTTGAGATACACAACAACTAATGTATTTGTGATACTGAAAACAGGAAATTATATAATGAAACTTGACACTTATTTTTCTCACAAATAAAGGTAAAACTCTGTGTTCCCTTCATCAAGACAGTCAGTCATTGGAAGCAAATCTGGCTCATTATGCATCTAACTAGGTGGGTAGAAGATCATTACACTTGGACCTTCTTTCAAAACCTTACAACGTAATTTCCAGTTTACTGTTTCCCTTCTTCTATTGCAAACCACCAGGATTGTCACTATCTACTCCTGGCCCGTCTACTCTTAGCGCTGTTACTTCTGATATATTTTCAACTTTTTAGTGTCAATAACAATTACATATGCTTTGTTTACGTCAGAAAAGTTCCTCTTATTTCTAAACATGGTGCAGAACTTCACAAGATAGGTGGCAGTCACACGGACCTACGACTTCCAAACAGATTAGACATTCCACAAGAGCCTTTTCTACCACCTGACATAGTACTTTGAGCAGGATATTGACAATAGCCACATATATAGTTTATACAGCATTAAAAAAATTGAAACTTTGTACCACTAGAATTTGCGTTCTAAGTTTAATAACGAAAGCAAGTTCAACCTTATTTCAACAGATTGCTCTGTTATATCTTCATTTCTTGTTCTCTCTCTCCTCGTTTTCTTTGACATACTTCTTAAGAACTGCATTTCATAGACTTGATCCCATTCTCCACTCGTCATTGTCAAGGACTACGATGCATACGTCAGTATGGGTGCGAAGCACGTCTTTCGGATGTTTAATTGTTCCTTACATCGTTTCTGTTGGTTTCCTGTAACACACAGTCACCGACATACAGCAATGATTTCAAATCCATTTCTTTGTGAACTTCTGTTCACTATTTCACGATTTCATCCACCACAGCTATAAATACAGTCCTGATCCAGATTAAGCTCCTCAGACACTGCCCTATTGCTCCAATTTGTAAGTTCTGCCTCCATCCTTGCATTCTACGTTATGACATTAATTAATTATTTAAAGTTATCCACAGTTTCAATTCTATGAATATTAACTTTTTTTTCTCCTGTGTCTCCTTTGTTTTCTACTAATTTCTAACCAAGAATTCGAATACTCGTTTTCATAGATGCAGCTTTAACTATGCATTAGCTGTTGTTTGATGATGATTTGTTGTAAAAAAAATTTCAGTCGTTATTTCACCGATGTACGGGTTTAATTTCCAAAACTTCCAAAACACGTAGTAATCTCAAACTGTACAAAATTTTGCTAGCATTGCTTTAAAATTGCATTAGAAGTGACATGTTATTTCAGAAGAAACTTTTATTCTCTACTTCATCCCTTTAGATGACGGTGGCTCCTAAGTTGACTATTTCAGAATTGTCGTAGTACAAGGATACCCACATGTCTTCCAAATAAATACCGCCGTAATTCTAGTCATTTTTTAGAAATTCACGTTTGTAGGCTCAAGGGCGTGTACTCGGTCATTACAACGGCACCAATTTCCCTATTTTCAAAGATCTACTTCTTTGTAATGAGTTGACCAACAGACTTCAGTTCCTTCCTAGTATGTAGCACGCGAAATTGATACGATGTAAAATGGGTTAAAACAATTAGATATTTTATTTAAAATGTTGACAACACACTTTTTTCATGCTGTGCTTAAAGCGTTTGATAAAAAAAATACTCTCTACAGTGAATCAGTAGAGATCCAGTTTGTGCAGTGTAGCACAATGTTCTAGTATTAATTGTAAATAATTATAAAAATCATCGAAAATTGCAATTAATAATTCTTACCTTCTCTTAAAAATGAATCAGCCTGAAAAAAGGAAAATTTGATAAACTTCAAAATTCTGGCAGGCAGGCAGACAGTTAAATCTCAACGTTATTTTTTGCTATAGTGCTTATATACGTGGTGCTGAAAAGACAACGATGTCATAAAAGAAAAGATACGAATATTCCAGTAAGGAAAATACAAAAAATAAAATGAACTTTTAAAATTCCACCATCTTCCATAGTGTGGAGCAGAATGTGTATGGGTGACGGTGTTTCCAGCAGAATACTAAAGCTTTTTCTCAACAGCTACGTATGTAATTGCTATCTTAAGTAGGGCATTTTTTCTTACAGACTGAACTATGCTTTTGTTAAAGCATTGCATAAAAAGGCGATAGGCCTTATGTCAACAAGTACCAAGCAGTTTGACTTCTGACAGCTTTATCCAAAATTCTTGAAAAAGTAACGTATTCAAGAATAGCTTTACAAATGTGAAAATAAAGTATTAGATGAATCCAGAAAGTAAGTTTTCCTATTATTTAAAACAAAGACAGTATATTAATATGAAAAACTTTTTGGGAGCAAGTACAGCAATGTTTGTAATGTTTCTTGACGTAAAGAATTGAGACAGTTGTCATATCGTGGGTTCAACTTTCATAATCCTGTGTCTTAGAAGTCTACCGCCTGTGAATGGAACCAGCGTCCGACAGACATCTTCGCTACAGTGGAATGGTCGAGCGCTCTAAGGCGCCTTGCTGTAACGCTGTTGCGCCGCCTGAACGAACTCTCGATGAAAGGTTATGCTTTTCGTTGGATCTTCTTGTTTCTTGTAATAGTCCTCCCTTAGTAAGAATTCCACAGTGGTGACAATTACTGAGGAATTGTTCGAATTTGTGTTTAGTAAGCGTTTTCTTACGTGGACGAGTTACATTTAAAGTTTCTTACTGTGAATATTATTCTGGCATTTGCGTTTCGCTGCTATTTTTCTTATGCGTTCACTCCGCTTAAAATTACTCTGGATATTTTACGAAGAATACTGTTTGCAGATTGACATTGACTTAGAATTCAGTATAAAAGTTTTTGGGTGTAAACTTCTGCTGAAAATTTTTTCTGCCATTGATACTAGTTTCCCAACTGCAACGTTCATAAAAAAGAATACAACAACACAACCACATATACCGTTGCATTACTTATGATAATGCCCTTTTCAGATCATATGTCTGTTTTGGCACACTTTAGGTTTCGGTAGTAACACTAAAAGTGGGCCTTTGCGATCGTCTTTTGACAGCTCAAAATTTAAATGAAAATAACGGCTTAACCATGCATCTGACACGAAAATTTTAGAGGAGAAAATTCTCTACAACGTAACTCTATTATTATTATTATTTCATATCTCGAATCGTTTCAGAGATATTTGCAAAAATAACGACGATTTGACGTCTCTCTGGCTGTAACGTGTTCCCACTTTTTAGGTCGAACCGTTCAACCGATCGGCATCACCTTTTTCAGACATAATTTTTTGCTACCAGAGACCAGAAACTCGCTTTTTGAAATATTTCGGACAAGAAATACGTGAACAATACCAAAAAAACCGTTTTTTCATATCTCGTATCGTTTGAGAGATATTTGCAAAAATACGGAGTTTTGACACCCTCTATTAAATTATCGAAAACCAGTCGTTCGCAGATGTCACGTGACATTCCTCGCCCAGAACTGTCTCTGGCATACGCCATCTTGCGTTGAGTATTTGATGATTTTCTTATTGTAACTTACACGTTGTCATTTCAAAGGAATGCCGCACTCAAGAATTAACGAAAAGACGTCGTTCTTCGTACGATAAATGATAATCTAGTGTCTGCAAATGCCCTATTAGCATCAGTTAACAACGGCCATCAGTGGTATGAGATTAAAAAAACGCAATTACTAACTGTTAGCTGTAGCGTAGTGGGCAATGTGTTCGACTGTGACGCTGAAGGTAAGTTGACGGAAACCGCAAGTATCTATTTTTTTTCCTACAAGGGTTTCAGACACTTGTTAATTAATATTTTATTTTTTAGATTATTACTTTGGTCCAAAGTGTTTGCAAAAAATTATAAAACTACAAATCTAAAGTGGGCGGTAAAACACGTCAGTACGATTTATTTATTTTATTTTTATATATTTTGCTTTCTATCGTGACCTTATATCGTTGCAACACGATTCTACAAGTAAATCTTCCTCATGTTGGGAGAAATTGGGACGATCGATTTTTTTTGTATTTCATTACTTCCATCTCTACAGCGTGATATCTTCGAAAACAGATATTGTACATCGATTAATACTATTTGGCCGCGATAACTTGACGATTTTGCTGGTGCTGTCACAAGCAGCGAATATCGGTACTAGTCGATAGTTATTCTTTTATTTACAAGTGCTGCCAACGTTACAATGATCCTTGACGCGAAAGATTGCTGTACACATTGTTAGAGGAACGGTTCCAGCACATGCAGCAAGCTGCTTTCCCCCTCACCCTTCACTCCCTGCAGCAGCCGTAATGGAGCTCCCAGCAGCCACCGCGCAAATCGTCAAGTTATCGTGGCGAAACAGTACTGACATAGGTGCGCTTCGGTTGCACAGTGGTAGAGTGCCAGACTATAAATACACGGTCGCGGGTTCGATCCCCCACAGGTCACTTTCCACTTCTTTCACTTCTGGCAGTATTGGTATGTGAAATATACCGTGGTTCGGAAACCACGTTAAACTGTAGGTCCTCCTATAATTGGCTGGGTAAGGCCGGTATTACACTGTAAAAGATCTTTGACGAAACTACTTCACAGGAGCACATTACACTATCGTAAAATATTTCGTCATAGTTGCTCGGAATAAGACTCCAAAATAGTAAAGCATCTGTATTATAGTACGTAATATAATGTTGCTCGGGAATGCATTCATTGGAAAGAACGAAAAATGGAAACAATTTTAGGTAAAACCGTGAATAGCAAAAGGAAAATACGAAAACTGCTCGCACAAATGTACTCCACAAGCTACACTGCTGGGAAATAATAACCTAAATTGTTTAAGAACGTGTGAGCAAATATTTTAATTCACCCATATATTTATAAATACTTCATTATAATCGATGTTTCAGGAAGCCCTAAAGCTGTGTCAATGGGTAAATAATTCACTAATCTTTGACAAAGATCTTTTATGAAAGCTCTTTGGTCAAATCTTTGACAGTGTAATGGGTCATCTTTTATAAAAGATTTCTTTTATAAAAGATATTTGATAAATGTTAGTGAGAGAGCCTAGCTTTTATAAAAGTTCGCCATTGTATACCTGCGTCTTTCGTTGCTTTGACGCCTTTTAACCTACAAATTAACGTAAAAGTGTATTTGTTGTGTCGCTACTGCCACAGTGATCGTTTAAAAGTGAGAAGTGTGCGGAATATTTATTAATACAAAGCACATTTCCAAAAATGTAGGGTTAGAATCGTATAAAGAAAAATCTACTGCTGTCAGTTGTATTCAAAGTGGCTCACTGAGGTTGATGATAGGGATGAAATTATATGGATCAAAGGATATATGGAGATGCATAAGTGAAATAAATGTTTTTATTTGTATTACTCTAACCTAACCTCGTGAAAGATCTTTTACAGTGTAATACCCGCCAAAGTCAGGTCGGAGGAAGGCAACGGCATACCACCTCCAAACAGGACCATGCCTAGTAAAGTACTGTGGTGTTCAAACCAATCTTCGGATTGTTGACTGCTTTACCTTTAGGTAAACTACGTTTATGCAGTAGAGCGAAGTCCTGAATAGATTTTAATTTCTGAACTGACGTCAAGATTTATCTCCAGTCAGTGACCTGTGAAAGATGAAATGAATTCCTTGTAAGTGTAACCGTAGTGCGTCATAGATGGATTTATTGCAAGACAGGGCTTTTGAGCTGGCAGCGGTTAGGGGCAGAGAGAAGAGGCGCGCTGCACGCGGCGCGGTCCCCGGCCGGTCGCCAGCGGACGCGACTGGACCGGACGCTCCCGCGGCTCTATCGATCGATCGAACTTAGCCTGATTAGCTAAGATACGCACCGGCTAGCCGTGGCCGCAGCCGCCGCCCCCGCTCTTTGTCTCCGGCCGGCGCCGGGCGAGGCCGGGGCGCGCCGTCGACCGCCCCTTATCTTCACCCTGCCCCGCCCTCCGTGCTCCAACAAGCCACACGCGCTGTCCACGACGTTTTGAGCTCCACGCAAGCGTCCGCTTTTGTAATTTCCGATATTTCCGTGGCGCAGTTGCATCTTTCATTTCTTTCATTGGCACGAAGAAGAGTTGAATATTTGTTGCTTGTGAGAAAGCAGCTCTGAATGTTTTGCTCTGAATGTTGCCAGCATGATATTGAAGTACCTGGGAAGCAGGTTGCTAGCCTTACTTGCCCAGAGCCCCACTCGGTTTTACCCCTAACGGTTGAGGGAGTTACGCCGGCCGCGGTGGTCGAGGGGACTGAGGCGCTTCAGTCACGGTCAGCACGGCCACTACGGTCGGAGGTTCGAATCCCCCCTCGGGCATGGATATTTGTGCCGTCCTAGTTTGTAAGTAGTTTGTAAGTTTAGGGACTGATGACCCCGTAGTTAAGTCCCATAAGCTTGACAAACATATGAACTTTTTTTTTTTTTTTTTTAGGGACTAACCGGTGGATTTGGTAGTCTTTGCCGTCTGAGCACAATCGTGGCCACGACTCAGAATATGTCTACATCTACATCTACATGGGATACTCTGCAAATCACATTTAAGTGCCGGGCAGAGGGTTCATCGAACCACAATTATACTATTTATCTCCTATTCCACTCTCGAATAGCGCGCGGGAAGAAAGAACACCTCAGTCTCTCTGTTCAAGCTCTGATTTCTCGTATTTTATTCTGATGATCATTTCTACCTATGTAAGTTGGAGTCAACAATATATTTTCACATTCGGAGGAGAATGTTGGCGATTGGAGTTTCGCAAGTAGCCCACGCCGCAGCGATAAACGCCGTTGTTGTAATGATTCCCATCCCAGCTCCTGTATGATTTCCGTAACGCTGTCTCCCCTGTATCGTGATAATAAAAAACGAGCTGCCCTTCTTTGCACTCTTTCGATGTCCTCCGTCAAACCCACCTGATAAGGATCCCACACTGGGCTACAATTCTCCAAAAATGGACGGACAAGCGTAGTGTATGCAGTTTCTTTTGTAGTTCTGTAGCATGTTTTAAGGGTTCTGCCCAACCTTATTCCAAAGTAACTGGTGTCCCAACTGTCAGGACCACTTACTTGGCCACTCATACGTTGCCCGTGGTTCATGAACTAGGACATGACTACAGGAACCCACACCATGACAGCAGACTGGCAGGGCGCGATTAAAATAGGTGAAAACAAAATAAGCAGTCTCGCATATGCGGATGACTTAGTTGTAATGGCCGATTCGATTGAAAGGTTGCAAACCAATATTTCAGAGCTCGATCAGAGGTGCAAGGACTATGATATGAAGATCAGCATCTCCAAAACGAAAGTAATGTCTGTGGGAAAGAGATTCAAACAGATTGAGTGCCAAATAGGAGGAACAAAGTTAGAACAGGTAGACCGTTTCAAGTACCTGGGATGTATTTTCTCACAGGATGGCAACATAGCGAAAGAATTGGAATCGAGGTGCGGCAAAGCTAATGCAGTGAGTGCTCAGCTAAGATCTACTTTCTTCTGCAAGAAGGAAGTCAGTACCAAGACTAAGTTGGCAGTGCACCGCTCTATCTTTCGACCAACTTTGTTGTATGGGAGTGAAAGTTGGGTGGATGCAGGTTACCTTATTCATAAGGTAGAGGTTACAGATATGAAAGTAGCAAGAATGACTGCAGGTACTAATAGATGGGAACAATGGCATGAGTGTGTCCATAATGAGGATATCAAAGAAAAACTGGGAATGAACACCATAGATGAAGCAGTTAGAGCGAACAGACTGAGATGGTGGGGTCATGTTACACGCATGGGAGAAGCAATGTTACCTAAGAGACTCATGAGCTCGAAAGCGGAGGGTAACAGGAGTCCAGGTAGACCAAAAAGAAAGTACTTAGATTCGGTGCAGAATGATTTTGAAGTAAAAGACATTACATCAGACGAGGCTTCAATGTTAGCATTTAATAGGGGATCATGGAGGATTTTTATTAGAGGTACTATGCTCCAGACTGAACGCTGAAAGGTATAATCAGTCTCTAATGACGATGATGATGATGATGATGAGAAACCGGCTGATTGAAGGTTTCGAGGTAGGAAAGACGTAACAAGCTGACTTGGATGAAGAGACATCGAGAGATGGGAAATGACTTCGGATGTACCCCAGGGTACTGTGTTGGGTCCCTTCCTGTTCATGTTATACGATGTGCATTCAATGTACACACCTCAGATATGCCTTTTCTCACAAACTAATCACATGAAAACTGTGAAACTTCTGTCACTTCTGAACGTAATCTCTCTGCGGCTGTAAAAAAGTTTCACAACTACTACGCCACGATTCCATACGCGCTGCGAAGGATTCTTTGGGAGTCTGCTTTGACCATTGCTTCAGTATTTAAAAAACTGTATCTATATCGCATTCATTGTCATAATCGATGAAAGGATAGTCCCATCATGTTGACATGAAGCGTCAGCATTGCCTGACATGCTACGCCCGCAGCCTTGTAGGCATCCGTCATTATTCGCAGCACCCACATGGAAAATGCTTTTCGCATTTTTAGGTCCTCATGCAGGAACGTGTGTACAGATCCCACGGAAACGCTAACTTTGAGGCGATGTGTTCCACAGTCCGTCGGTGATACTCTAAACCTATTTTCTTCGCTCACTCGCTCGATCATGTCGTCAGCTTGGCTGATATGAGTGTTGCCACACGTCGTTCTGCCATTTCTAAACTGACACTATCACCACATTATTAAATTCATGAAGTTGCGAAAGAAATTAACAAATGATATCCACATATCAAAGTAACCGCATATACGAATATTCACTCATCTCTTGGCCAGCTGAAAACTGCTCCTGTCAGAGTACAAAAAAGGCAAATTTGTACCTGTTTAAACAACACTGACAGAAAAGTGACTAACCACCTGCCTCAGTCCGCATTCCGCTGTCCTTACCAAAAATTTTGCCATGCGAAAATACTCGCACTCTTTTAACACAGAATATGCTCAATCGTTTTACCCAGTCTCCCATCGTAAAAAAGGTTCATGCACATCTCCTTTTCACTGCCACTGTCTAGATCTCTTTCTCTTACATTGCTACTGCCTCCTTCTTTGTCACAGCTGCTGTCCGTTTGTTTTTCAATCAGAATTATTTTTCGATTTTTCGTGCCCGGTGGTCTTGGGGTAAAGCGCTCGACTGGAAACCGAAGGGTCGCGGGTTCGAAATCCGGTTGGACTCCGGATTTTTTCAGTCCGCATTTTAACCCATCCTTCACCTCTCAACGATGTGAGGAGTCGCCAGAAACGAGACGTAGTTCGGATTCCACGTGAAGCTTTAGGTCCCCTTTCTCCGATTGGATAAGTGGGGTAGGCTAGGGCCACGCAAGTCGCCGAAGTGGCGTTCAAATGTTTGTAAAGTCTATGGGACTTAACTACGGGGTTATCGGTCCCTAAACTTACAAACTACTTATGAACTAACTAAGACTAAGGACGGCACAAATATCCATGCCCGAGGGGGGATTCGAACCCCCGACCGCAGTGGCCGTGCAGAACGTGACTGAAGCGACTCAGTCCCCTCGGTCACCGCGGCCGGCTTGTGGCGTTCAATTAAAAGACTTGCACCAGGCCAATGAGCCACAAGAAATTATTATGATTATTATCTCCTCTTTATACCTATCTAGCTCCTTGACCGACTAACATGTACATATGTCAATGATGGATGATAGGTAACAACTCACCTTAAAAAGGCTCGCTGAGCTGCTGTCAGGCACGAAAATAATCACATTCACACAACTTTCTACAGAAAAATGAAACACACACTTTCACACAATCACTCAGACAACTATACAAACACAGCCACCATGTCCGGCCTCTCCGGCGCCACAAGCTTTATGTATGTGATTATTTATTTTCGTGCCTGTCAGCAGCTCAGCGAGCCTCTGTACTGTGAGTTGTCACCTATCCTCTATTATTGACATGCCAATCGGATTTTCCATTGTTAACATGTAGGTGTGATAGATGGTGGAGAGCGCTCAAAATGTTTGTTATCGAAGTTTGCTGGTTTGGGGAACAGATCCCCAAAACGTATGTATAGTCTACGTTCATCTCTGTTTTTTAATTTCATTGCCGCCTCTCTATTTTCCCCTCACCGTTACTATCTCAATCCATTTATCAGTTTTTACTGTCACTGCCTCCATTCTTTTTATTTTTTTTTTATTGGACTTAACTACGGGGTCATCAGTCCCTAAGCTTACAAACTACTTATGAACTAACTAAGACTAAGGACGGCACAAATATCCATGCCCGAGGGGAGATTCGAACCCCCGACCGTAGTGGCTGTGCAGACCGTGACTGGAGCGCCTCAGTCTCCTCGGCCACCGCGGCCGGCGTCACTGCCTCTCTCCCACAATGATGCCTATTCTCTTTATCTTCTACTCAGACCGCCTACTCGTTCTTCTGCCACAGCCACCCTGCTAATCTCTTTCAGCACTAAAACCGAAAATATGGTCCTATGTTTTTTTTTTTTTTTTTTTTTTTTTTTTTTTTTTTTTTTTTTTTTTTTTTTTTTTTTTTTTTGAGGAAGACACATTGAGTACTGAGGCATTTGGTTCCCCACTTTCCTCTCAGTATTGCTTAAACAGGAACGTATTTGCCTTTTTGAGCTACAACAGGAGCATTTTTCAGCTGGTTCCCTTCTTTTCCTTGAAACAGCAGGCTGTGCTGCTTATATGAAACGAATGCTGTGCATTAGTAAAGATGTAACGATTTCTATGTCTCGATACATTTATATTCAGTGAATGACAAGTATCAAAAATAAATTAAGTAGCTTATCGGGACGAGATATCATTCTGTACAATGTATGAATAAAATTTCTCACATAAAAGTTGAATAATATCTTGAAATTGAATGATGAGTATTTCGCATTAGGCACACGTGGGCACGCCACGAGGGTTCGTTCGTCAGATATGAAACCAGTATCTCGAGAATGCAGTGAGGTATTATTGTGCTCTTAATTTTAAATAAAATTTCGATATCTCCTCTGAATTTGATACGCCGCTATATATAAGCTAAAATCAAATTTATGTGAAGTATACGCATTGTGTTTTTACCTCTGCAAACTCTTTAAAATATGTTGCAACACTTGACTCAGTTTGATTCTGCATAGTAACTATGACGAATAACGAAAATAAAATCAAGCTTTCATCGACAGAAGATACCGATCTAAAGGTAAAAAAGTTTTTTTTAAATGTTCAAATGTTTGTAAACCTATTGGATCAAACTGTTATGATCATCAATCCCAGGTTTGCAAACCACTTCAACTAACCTAAGGATAAACACAAACCCATGCCCCAGGGAGGACTCGAACCCCCGAGAGCGAACTACCTTATCTTAAAATGCGCTATTACATCTGTTTCACGAAACATTCAGAGCTTTGACAGAATCTTTCTTTTCTTGGATTCTTAGTGCCATTTTAATCATTTCTTGAACCATAGTAAGTTTATAAGAATATATTTGCCGAAGGAAAAAGGGAGGGAGGAATAGCAATGTTAAGCTGTTTTAATGAATATGAAGCAAATTATTTGCTTTTTGGCAGAGGCAGTGTTGATAATTTTTTCAGTCATGTCGGATTATACATATACTCGTGGAATGTAGAGGAGTTGCCAACGTTCACCTTTTTTCTGAAGAAACAAATTATCATGGCTACATGTGCCTACTTGGAACAGGGAGAGTTGTGGAAGGTTAGACACAATTTTCGGTGATAAGACATTGGCATACCCAAACTGAAATTGCGAAGTTTTTCAGTACAACCTCGATGAATGTCAATATGCAACTGGTTTACCGTCTTAACTGCACAATTTTTCGTCACAGACGCGATTTACTGGTATATCGGTGAAAATGCAAAATCTTTTGTCACAGGCACAATATACGCCGATCTGTGACGAATGCCAGTAAAATCTGAAAAATTTTCTATCGCAAACAAAACTTATGATTATTTGTGACTTTTGTACCTGCTATTTTGTGACCTTCGAACCAAGAAGTCTTACTATTCGTACCCTACGATAGTTAAAACTACAATTACACCTCAGGCAGGGTAGTATGTGCATATTTCACGTGCATATGTACGGTAACTTGGAATCCAGAGATCTCGGTAACGGATAGTGTTATGCAAAAATCTTTCAAGGCTTCCTGGGATCATCTCCTAAAACACATATCGGAAAAATTGCGACGATTTTCAATGAAAAGAAACTGTACATGTGCAAATCCACACAACTGGTACTTTTAATGCCACAAATAATGATTTTCCTAGCGTATCGTGATAATGAATACATATTTTCGAAAACGTGAAACGGATTTTATTGATAAACATTTAAACAATGTAAAGATAACAATTAAGACATTTGCTGATACCCAAGTACGACTCTCTAAAAACTGCATTTTCGAACATATTTCTGCCACATGATTTGTGGTTAAATCCGCCTTATGCAAGACACCTTGTTTTGTTTTAATAACCATCTTCCGTTGGTTTTTTCTTTATTTTCTAGAATAAAATGTTACAGATTTTGTTTATACAACGATTTTGACGCATTGTTTGATTTAACAACTTTGTTGGATATATTAGGCCTAATTTATTTACGATACTTACATTATGTCATTCGCAGCATTTTCATTTCCTGTAATTGAAGAATGACAGGTTTTCACAGCTTCTCATCTGCAAACAAGACGTAGTTGTTTACGAAAACTATTGTACATTCGAGATGATCATTCGATCACATGCTAAATTAGATTATTGGCTGTATTTTTCGTTCCATTTGATCCAAATTGAGGACATTCTCTTGGAGCAAAACATGTCAGAAAACAAGATAAATAATAAATACTTATAAAATTGTATATTCTAGGTGCATATGATAGTTCTTAGGCTGTTTTCTACAACACTTGTTTACAAAGATGACGTTACTGCACAAAGTTAGTACTGAAGTCAATCACATTTGTGATTATAATATATAATAACATGCATCAATCACTGCTGATAAAAAAGTCATCAATGGAGTAGAAGGAGTTGGCCATAAAAAAAAATCCTTTAGACTCTTTTAAAACTGAACTTTATTGTGAATTTTTTTTTTTATGTCTGTGGGCATGTTATTGAAAATGTATATTGCTGAATAGTGGACACCTTCCTCAACCAAAGTAAGTTACTTTAAATATTTGTGAAAGTTATTCTTGTTTCTAGTATTGATCCCATGAACTGAGCTGTTGCTTTAAGAAAATGATATGTATTTTAATGACAAATTTCATTGGAGAATGAAACTATTGAGAAGCAGTAGTTAGTCCCCAGTTCCATAAATTTCTAAGGGATGTGGTAACTCCTACATCCTCCATTTCGGCTTTACAAAAGTGGGAAGCTAACCTAAATCCCGTAAAACTTAACAAATCTTTTCCAGTGGTCACACGGAGTTCAAAGAGGCAGATAATATCAGTTAGGTTGGATGACTCTTATTCATGAATGTACACAAGTAGTTCACTAATTTTACTTCTTAGCGTTCTAATATTCTGATGCACTACAGATAATTGGCATTTTACATTGACTGTTATAGAACTGGGTGGCAATAACATTTCTGCTAATTGGTGAGAATTTTTAACCAAAAGCAACAGCTGTGATTGCTGATATAATGTGTCAGAATTATACTGTTTACTTACTTTATTAAACTGAAGGTTTGTTTCAGTACTGACCTTTCTTAGAACTTCACTTCATTCCGTCCTGCCTATTCTAAAAAAGGGTACTGCTCTAACACCTGTAACCTCTGGTATTTTACCACTCATGTCAGTGCCTTCTCCCTTAAATTTCCTGCTAATGGTCTAGCCAGCTTACCCTTACCAAGGCCATGTCCCCTGCACCTGATCCAAGCAGCTGCTCCAGCTTCAAATTAACTCTCATGACAGAAGAGTTGAAATAAGGTTGGTCGTGACACTCCAGAACAGACACAAACTCAACACTGGTATGCATCAATGCTAACGAAATCTTTGCCAGGTAAAATTCTTTCAGTACTATTCCCTGGATCACCCACAATTACCACTGTGTCTTCTATGGTGAAGCCTTTACATATTGAACCTAACTCCTCTGTGACCTGACCCAGACCAGCACTAGGTTTGAAGAAACTTGTGACAGAGTATTCTCTACCTATTTCTTCCTGCGGGAGTAGGTTCACATTTCTGACATGTGAACTATCTAATAACAAAACTTTGCTTCTTTTTGTTGATTTGACTACATTCTTATTCAATTTTCTATTGAAAGTTTCTTTAGGTCTGCCAACGTGTACTTCTGTCTGAGACTCATCAGTTTCTAACTGAAGCAACAGGTCAAATTTATTTTTCATATTCACCACAAAACTGTCTGATTGGGTTTCCTCCTATTGCCGCTAACCACCTCTCTTTATCCTTCTCCCTTCATAACCTGTGCAGATCCGTCTTAGCCTGATCTAACTCAGTCTGAAGGGCAGCACTTTTCCCATCTTGTTCCACTATCTGCGTATCCTACAAAAACCACTTACCAAATTCCCGCGCCGCTACAGTTACCCAAACTGCAGCATCCATCACACCATACTCCGAAACTAATAATTCTATGACAAGTCAGGTTCTTCTCATTCATGGTAAATATATTACATTAGTGAGAAGAAGTCAATTCAATTACTGTAAAAACAAAGAAAATGCGTATGTGAAAATTAGGCCTACTCGCGACTGTATGTAAACAACAATAATAAGCGCAAAGTCTCTAAAACAAATTAAAAATTACGTTGTTTTTTGCAAAAAAGAAGTAAAACAATGAGGGGATGTGCTGTTCTTAATATCCTAAAAGGAAAAACAAAACAGTTAACTAGATTCTTAAATTTACAGTGCGAGTAAAAAATACGACTGTAAATCTATTTGATTTTTCTTGAAAAATACACAAAGCAGAGTGAAACCTTCAATGGTACGCTTGAAGAGGACACCAATACAAATTATTAATTACTTATCGCTTTTAAACTAAGTTATATTACTGTTTATATGACTTAATTTTGCAGGAGCACATGAGTTTCGAGTATCCTCGTGCACCAACGGGTATCTCGTGAACCAAATACGATATCATTCAGCTCTCAAATATAAATAAAATTTTGATATCCACATTTAATAGCCAGCTATGTGTGATCTAAAATGAACCATTCGAGAAGTCTACACAATGTGTTTTTACCTTTGTAATCTCTTTAAAATATGTTGAAATATTTGGCTAAACTGGATGCTGCACATTAACTGTGATGAATAACGAAAATAAAATAATCCCTTCATCGATCGAAGATATTAATCTGTAAAGTGTACAAAAATCAAAATTTTTCGCCGGATACTTCTTTCTGATCGGATTGTAAGTTTCAAAGCCCCTTAACGAAGTCTTCCAGCATAATACGTACTTTTGCTGACGAAATATCACGATTTTTCGGTTGTACCTTGATAACGGAGAAAATTTTTAGAAAACGTAAAAATGTCTACAGGGTATATTTCAAATATATGAACAATTTGTTGTGACTAGTTATTTAGATATTTACGACACACGGTGCAAAAACGGCTAAAATTTGGTTTTGTGATTTTGTGTAAAAGTGTGATAAGTTTGCACCTCTGGATCTCGATAACAGATAAGGATATAGAAAAAATGTAAAAAGTATGTTGACAATATCATCATATCAACAAACGGTAAAAATTTCGATGATTTGTAATGAATAGAAAATATCAAAGTGTCCATCACCACAATTAGTGATTTTGGTACCCAACTATAATGGTTGTTCCTAATTTTTTTCAGAAAATATATAAATTGATGCTTTTGTAAGACAGAACACACGTAATGTGCTAAAACCAACCGAATTGCTCAATTTGGATGAACTCCAGGAACTGTGTAATATTCCAAATTTTTATGCTGTACTGTAGGACAGCGACTATTTCCATTCTTCTAATATGTATACAAATGATTGTTAGGCGAAGACCTGTGACGAACATTTTACCCCTTCAGTCTGTGATCCGTAGAACCCGAGAATCGCAAATTCGCACACACCGTGCACTGCGTGATAATATTTCTATGTGGTGAGCGTACTTGCTTTAAATGTTGAGTAATGAATTGTTCACTTTAAAAAGTGATATCTTGTGACTATAGTATCTCATGACTACAGTATCAATCAGTAAGTGTCGCAAAATACACTGGTCAAAACAGTTAGGGCATCATTTGAGATATCTAGGTTCTGAAATATTGTTATCAGCAGAATGAATTAAAATGGTCCTACGAAATGAAGACAACAATATTATGGCAACCGAAATAGTGGTAATTACGGAAAGTTGCTGCAGAGGGGGTTGGCGTTGACTTGTGTTTTCTCCACCAAACCAATTACACAAGCAGTTGTGTTCAGATAGCGTAGTGAGCAGGTAGTGCAATGCAATAACGTCATTTACCCGAAACTATGGCTTGGAGAGTCATAGGAAGGTTGGAAATCAAATGTTCAAATGTTTGTAGAGCTTATGGCACTTAACTACGGGGCCCTCAGTCCATAAACTTACTAACTACTTACGAACTAGCTAATACTAAGGATAGCACAAATGTCCATGCCCGAGGGGGCATTCAAACCCCCGACCGTAGTGGCCGTGCAGACTGTGACTGGCGCGCCGCAGTCCCCTTGGCCACCGCGGCCGGCAGGAAGGTTGGAATCGTGACAGACACAGAGGGGGGCGGCGGGGGCTGCAGTTATTGGAGTGTCCCAAAGTGGAATTTTCAGGACCTGGACGCGATTTCTTACAACAGAAACCGTTAAAAGAAGGCAAGGCCAAGGTCGTCCATAGGTAATATCAGCAATACGTGACCGTTATCTACGGTTAACATCCCGTCGAGACAGGAGGCTGAATGCAACTCAGCTGCAACGCAGACTACTAAATAAGTGCTCGCAGCGGCCAAGGATTCATGACTTCGTCATTGTGAAAAAATTTTCACAGCTGCTTGGAGATCACGTCGACAACTGTCAGAAGATTCACAGCTTGCATGCGATTAATTTGTGAGTAAATATCGGAGGTGAACGCACCTCGTATTATGGGACTATGACTTCTACATCTTGAAATCAGTCTTCGTGTTAATCATTAAGCAGTGTATATAATTACATTGAATAGGTTGTATCACAGCGGATGGGGCGGGGGGGGGGGAGGGGTTGGGACAGGGTGAAAGACGAAGGGCAGGACCGGATAAATAAGGGCGGGGGGCGTTGAGGGGAAGCTACACACATGGGCCTCCAAGTAAAAGAAAGGCCTCTTCTATAAATGTTTTGTGTATAGGCAAATTCTGTTAGGTATTTAATGAACTGCACGGTCTATCTCATTTTAGTAAGTGTCTTCCTTCAAAATGTTCTTACTATAGTTTAACGGAAATGCTTAGGCCTTCTGAAGTCAGGAGGACCACATTTTTTCTAGCCCCAAGCCTCCACATGTGCTAAGCCGGCCCTGACGATGCTCGCCCTACATTATATTAGACAGGTTTACCAGGCTCTTTGGCTCTTCAGTGTACGTGACGCTGTAAATTGCGTCTCTCGTTTACTGTTCACACAAGGAGACTACCATAGCGGAAATACTAACGCTCCACCCACATGCTTGAAAATGTGTAATATTAGCTGCATGTGGTGGGGTTTGGGGTGGGGGCAGGAGGAGAGTGGAGGACGCAGTCGCAGATCCGAGGGGAGCGGTCATGGCGCTGATAAGCAAATTCGCCAGTTTGTGAGTTCCACACGACACGAATCCGGCAGATCACAGGAAGTAACCGAAAACAGAAAGGGAATGACTGTCTTCAAGGAAAGGAACTTAAAAACTGACTTCCCAAAAAAAGGCTAAAATTACAGAAAATAACAGCATTCCTCAAGTTCCCAACTTCGTATAGAAGTACACTTCTGGCCATTAAAATTGCTACACCAATAAGAAATGCAGATGATAGACGGATATTCATCAGGCAAATATATTATACTAGAACTGACATGTGATTACATTTTCACGCAAATTGTGTGCATAGATCCTGAGAAATCAGTACCCAGAACAACCACCTCTGGCAGTAATAACTGCCTTGATACACCTGGGCATTGAGTCAAACAGAGCTTGGATGGCGTTTATGGGTACAGATGCACATGCAGCTTCCACACAATACCACAGTTCATCAAGAGTAGTGACTGGCGTACTGTGACGAGCCAGTTGCTCGGCCACCGATGACTAGACGTTTTCAGTTGGTGAGAGATCTGGAGAATGTGCTGGCCAGGGCAGCAGTCGAACATTTTCCTTATCCAGAAAGGCCCGTACAGGGCCTACAACATGCAGTCGTGCATTATCCTGCTGAAATATAGGGTTTCGCAGGAAGCGAATGAAGGGCAGAGCCACGAGTCGTAACACATCTGAAATGTAACAGACACTGTTCACAGTGCCGTCGGTGCGAACAAGAGGTGACCGAGACGTGTATCAATGGCACCCTATACCATCAGGCGCGTGATACGCCAGTATGGTATGGCGATAACGAATACACGCTTCCAATGTGCGTTCACTGCGATGTCGCCAAACACGGATGCGACCATCATGATGCTGTAAACAGAACCTGTATTCATCCGAAAAAATGATGTTTTGCCATTCGTGCATCCAGGTTCCTCGTTGCGTACACCATCGCAGGCGCTCCTGTCTATGTTGCAGCGTCAAGGGTAACCGCAGTCATTGGTCTCTTAGCTGATAGTCCGTGCTGCTGCAAACATCTTTGGTGCAGATGGTTTTTGTCTTGCAATCGTCCCCTTCTGTTGACTTGGGGATCGAAACGTGGCTGCACGATCTGTTACAGCCATGCCTGTCATCTCGACTGCCGTTGGGATCCAGCACGGCGTTCCGTATTGCCCTCCTGAACCCAGCGATTCAGTATTCTGCTAACAGTCATTGGATTGCGTCCAACGCGAGCAGCAATGTCGCGATAAGCTAAACCGCAATCGCCATAGGCTACAATCCGACCTTTATCAAAGTCGGAAACGTGATTATATGCATTTCTCCTCCTTACAGGGGACATCACAATAACGTTTCACCAGGCATGGGCGGCCAACTGCTGTATTTGTATGAGAAATCGGTTGGAAACTTTCCTCATGTCAGCACGTTGTAGGTGTCGCCACCAGCGCCAACGTTGTGTGAATACTCTAGAAAGCTATTCATTTGCATATCAGAGCATCTTCTTCCTGTCGATTTAATTTCGCGTCTATAGCACGTCATCTTCGTGGTGTAGCAATTTTAAGTTTGAGGGGAAGGAAAAAAAGTCTTAAAACTGTAGTACCCACTGAATTACTGATAATTCTGAGTGCTGCTTTGATTTTATATTCTGTAAATGACCAGGACATAAGAATTGTGGTGCTATAGTTGTTATTTTACATCTACGTGTCCAGTTTTCAATCTCAATCATTTCTGTTCTTAAATTTTAAAATCGGTATACTGTTCACTAATGTAATGAAATTAGTATGCTATTTTTTAAGTAATAACAGCAATTTTTGTGAGAGGAGAAGTGGAAGATACGTCATGAAATTTGATCAATCACTTTAACCAATAAAGTGTCGGAACTAAAATTTATGGGTGAGATCTCAGAACCATTTACAGTCAGAACGGGGGTCACACACGGAGACATACTATCCCCACTCCTCTTCAACTGTGTCTTGGAAAAAATCTGCCGGGTTTGAATGACAGCACGGATTGCGCGACCGCTCCCCGTCGGAGATAGAGTTCTCCCTCGGGCATGGATGAGTGTGTTGTTCTTAGCATAAGTTAATGAAGTAGTTTGTTATGTCTAGGAACTAATGGTCCCAGAAGTTTGGTCTCTTTCGTCTAGAAACATTTGAACATTTTTTGGAGGAAGTTGTTAGACTAAGAAAGACAAAGGAAAATCGGTTTGTAGTTGACCTTAAGCACAAAGGGGTATAGTTGACCGCCTGGCCTTTGTGAATTCCTGGATATTTTTACTAACGACATAGATTCAACAGTTAACAAGGCCAATAAGCTGCCAGAAATTACTGATAAGGTAGGACTCCAGATTTCTATTCAGAAGACAAAACATATGACAAACGTTTGGGATGAATCTGAATCGATGCTCACTAATCATGGAAAATCGGTCGCGTGAAGAATTTCAGATATCTCGGTGAAGTCGTGCAGCAGAATCAATTAGAAGAAGAAGCAGTTAATGTCAGGAGGAGGAAGTTAGACCAGGCATACCAGGTGACAAAGAATATGTCTAAGAAATAGTCTATA
This sequence comes from Locusta migratoria, assembly GCA_026315105.1. NCBI lineage: Eukaryota > Metazoa > Arthropoda > Insecta > Orthoptera > Acrididae > Locusta > Locusta migratoria. Next base: position 140,795,888 of record CM048747.1, on the reverse strand, counting down.
ATGGCTAAGTTCAGACGTTATAACACAGTTTTAAAATTTGAGGGATTATATGTGTCCGAAACATTTACCATGAGCATTGAAGGTCAAACTGACCAGCTAGGAAACAAAAGAGCGCACGATATTAAGAGAAATCCATGGTGATAGATGGGTTGGTAGACAACAGCGAATGAAGACTTGTACAACAAGACAGAACCTAACACAGCGTTAGTTAAGGAGAGGCGGCTACTATTTTACGCCCATCTCTTCAGAATGAGTGAAGATCGGTTAACAGTATACAGGGTGTTACAAAACGGTACGGCCAAACTTTCAGGAAACATTCCTCACACACAAAGAAAGAAAATATGTTATGTGAACATGTGTCCGAAAACGCTTAATTTCCATGTTAGAGCTCATTTTATTATTTCTCTTCAAATCACATTAATCATGGAATGGAAACACAGCAACAGAACGTACCAGCGTGACTTCAAACACTTTGTTACAGGAAATGTTCAAAATGTCCTCCTTTATCGAGGATACACGCATCCACCCTCCGTCGCATGGAATCCCTGATGCGCTGATGCAGCCTTGGAGAATGGCGTATTGTATCACAGCCGTCCACAATACGAGCACGGAAAGTCATTTGGTACCGGGGTTGTATAGACAAGAGCTTTCAAATGCCCCCTATAAATGAAAGTCAAGAGAGTTGAGGTCAGGAGAGCGTGGAGGCCATGGAATTGGTCCGCCTCTACCAATCCATCGGTCACCGAATCTGTTGATGAGAAGCGTGCTAATCCATACATCAAATGGGCATCTGCCAACTCCGCATTAGTAAACATTGACTGCAAAACCACGTTCGTGATGAACACTAACCAGTTGATGCTACGTACTGAGGTGCTTGATGCTAGTACTGTAGAGCAATGAGTCGCATATCAACACAAACACTGAATTCAACATTTCCTTCTTTCAATTGGGCCAACTGGCAGTGAATCGAGGAAGTACAGTACATTCTAACGAAACAATTTGGTATTTTGACAATTGTCTGCACAAATTATTTCAATTTACATTTAAAGAGAAATACTAAAATGAGCTGTAACATGGAAATTAAGCGTTTCCGGACACATGTCCACAAAACACATATTATTTCTTTGTGTGTGAGGAATGTTTCCTGAAAATTTGGCCGTACCTTTTTGTAACACCCTGTATATACATGGAGTTTCATTCAACGCAAGGCAACCAAGCCGAGATGTTCCCAGGAATGCGAAAACGATCTGAGGCCAACTGGCATTTCAGACAGAGGTATTCCCGACAGAAACACATTTAGAAGATTGGTGATCAGGTACGAACGTTAAAGTGGCATCAACTTCCAGGAGACGGAGAGGATCTTTGTCCGAAGAGCACTTGTCGCTGTGCTCAGACGATAGTGACAGGAAGTCAAAGCCGGGACAGGAGCATTAAATTCTGTATTTTACCACGTCGTCTATAGAGTAGGGATGGGAAAAATCGAACGGTTAAAACCGATACTGGTACTTTAGTTTTGAACAACCGGTGCTTTTCGGTATTTATTAGGTGTGGGTTGTAACCTGTTTTTTTGTTATTGCTAAGAACCGGGTAAAAAAACCGGTACAACAACTTCCTGTAGTAGTGGTTAATTTTTATTTTTTTTTTATTTTTTGTAGATAATTTAAAACATTAAAACTACTAGACCTTAATATTTAGGGCTATTCCTAAAATGTCCACTGCTATGAAATATTAGGTCATCGCAGTAACTAAGAAAAGCGATCAGTGATAATTTAAGAACAATCCCGGCAGTGAGATTGGCGTGGCATAAGAGCTTAAGGACTGGTGCAGCTATTGAGGCATCGATGCACCTGTTGCCGTGTGGCGTTTCCTATTAGACGACGCGCGTGCACCGGCAGTGTACAAGACTTGCCTCCGTCTGGTCATGCGGCAGTTCCTTGCTGTCGTCGCCAGACATCGGTTGTGTCTTCCCCAATGTGGAAGTACTTCACGAAGTACAATGCTCCATTTGGTTTAAAAACTGAAAACGTGTGGAGGTACTACAAACATGCTGTGTCATTAAAGGAGAAAGCATCCAAAATGTTCCTTGGAAGAGAAGGTAAATTCGATTCATATACCTATTATGTAAGTGATGTACTATTAGCTTCGAATAACAATTTTAAATGTATTGTCATACTGTTACGCTAATAGGTTTAATTAATGTGATTCTTTGAAAGCGAGGGGCTTCTTTAATAACCAATATGGGTTAAGGTAACATTGATCATGTGGTGCCTCGCGAGGTAGCCGTGCGGTCTGAGGCTCCATGTCACGGACTTCGCGGCTTCTCCAGTCGGAGGTACGAGTCCTCCCTCCTCCCTCGGTCATGGTTGTGTATGTTGTCCTTAGCGTAAGTTAGTTTAAGTAGTTTGTAAGTCTAGGGACCGATGACCTAAGCAGTTAGGTCTCATAAGAACTCACACCCATTTGAACATTCGTTGATAATGTGGTACACAGCTTTTCTAGTTCAATTTGCGTAAATTTACACTGACAGCAATCATACTTTTAGTCGGAAATATGACTTTATTTTTCGAAATACTCCTGCAGCACTGACTGAAGTTCATTTACTGACTGTAACTAGATATTCGTATGCGCTGGCTCAGAAGTCCAACTTACGGAGTGGTTGGCTCAATATTCGCTACTGCTGGATGGAAATACTAGGCGTGTAAATCTGTATGCTTCGTATATTGTCTTCTACGGCTGGATAGGCTTACACATACTCAAGAAGGCGTAGTATTGGGAGGGGATCATGCAAAATACGGAAAGACTAGTGATCTGTCATATAACCTACATTTACCTTACAATTTCGTAAGTTTCGGTTTCGGCCGAAACTAGAATAACCGAAAATTCCTGGATAGGCTTACACATACTCAAGAAGGCGTAGTATTGGGAGGGGATCATGCAAAATACGGAAAGACTAGTGATCTGTCATATAACCTACATTTACCTAAATTTTAAGTCAATTTCGTAAGTTTCGGTTTCGGCCGAAACTAGAATAACCGAAAATTCTATTACGGTTTCTGTTTCGGACGCAAAATATGTTTCGGTCGAAGTCTACTGGAAATAACAGCAATAAAAAACCGAAAACCGGTGATTTAAAAACCGGTTATCTTGAGCAGTTTTTACAGTACGGTTAAACTGGAGATGAAAAGAACCGGTATAACCGAAAAACGGTTGTATCAGCGATAACTGCCATCCCTACTATAGAGGCTCAATTCGATGTATTATAATTGAATAAAAAAAAAGGAAATAAAAACGAGTGTAAAATTTATCAGAAGGTATTTGCATCGACCGTCAAGAGGATTCCGAATCTTATGTATGCCAATCGCCAGCAGCGTGTTAGGTGGGTTCTCGTTAAGCCCGTTTTAAACGATCAACGAACTTGTAATAGATTGATAACAAGTTGCGTTAATGGCGGCCGTCAGTCGTTTGAACGGCTGCACTACTATGATCGCGCTAGTATCGAAGCGCGATAATTATAGCGATAAAGAAATAGGGCCCGTTCTAAATTCGGTACTAGTGGGTTCACTGCGCATGCGCGAGCTAGTAGCTGTCAGCTGCAGTCACCGCTCCAGTTAGTCCGCCATTTTCCTTGGTATTTACGTATATTTTGCGTTATTTTGAAGTTTATGATCAGAATGTATTACAAAATCTATTTCTAATGACGGCATTCACACTGTCCGTCACCAGACCGTCACTTAACGTCAATGTCATGTTAAGCATTCTGGAGAAGATTGTTTTGATTGAACGGTCGTCTGCTGACATCGGAAGTTAACCTATTTTCGTCAGGCGATGTTCATATTGTAATCAACAATTACACGGTTTGCACGCAAATTTGTCTTATTAATCTTTAGTTTATTATTATACTTTGGTTTAGCGGTAAATTGCAAATGTTTCATGAAGACTTAAGTATTTATGTCAATTACTGTCCACCGAAAAGCGAGGTCGTAGGCCTACATCTGAAACCGAAAAATGGTTTATGTTTTGCAATATCGTAACAGAAAAGATTGAAGCCAATTGTTTATTTGAATAAGATTGTACTTTGATGATGCAATTTTCATTAAATAGCATTTTAAATGAAAAAGTCAGTCCATATGAAAGATAAAAATTCAGTTGTGCATGACGTTATTAACAATGTCAGTGGGCAAATCGTAGCAGATAAAATAGAGAAGGTCTATTTACGCTCTTATAAATATGGCTTGATGTGTTCATAAGTTTATTTTTCTCGCTTGAAAATAGATGTGAATGTTTTGAAATGTTGTTTCACATTCCAGAACTTTAACTAAGTTGACCAAAAACATAGACTGCAAGGTTTTCTCTGGCCGTCAATAACATTTAGCGTTGGTTCCTCAACTCCAGTATTAAACTATGACTTCCTACATAACAAATCGCCTGTTATAACCTCACTTTCAACATCGGGTATTACTGTTCGATTACGTTTATCGTCTAAACACGCTGCCACAAGATCTTGCTTGAGTTTGTAGTTCAGGGCTGGCACGCTAGGAGCGCTTCAGTAGCCTATTATCTATCTTGTTCGCCTTCGTTCATGGTTTAAAAAGGGCTTTAGACGCGGTGTGGACCGCGCGCTGACTGGCGCTGTTGGCCGCGGTGTCCGCCGGCCGGCGCGGCGCGGCTGTTGCCGGGGGAAAGCGACCTTTGCTGGCATTGGCAGGTAAGCGGGGGGAGGGCCGCTAATGACTGGCGGCAGGGCAGATGTTGCCAGCTGCCGCGCCTTGCTCGCTTTCGGCGCCGCTGGGGCGCCACTGGCCAGCACGCTCCTCTGCTACCTACTGTACTGCTGCAGTGTCCCATCTCACGTCCAAGCCTCAGTTCCGGTACGTACGTAGTACGACACACCTGACCCTGTTACGTCACACATTTGCGCCGCAATAATTATTTCCGATCCGAACAAACGGAATGAGATTGCTCCTGGTCTACTTCTTAGTCTTTTCTGTCTTATCTACATTTGCATAGATACTCTGCAAATCACATTCAAGTGCCTGGCAGAAGGTTCATTAACCACCTTCATAACTTTTCTCTACCGTTCCATTCTCTAATAGCGCGCGGGAAGAAAGAACACCTAAATCGTTCCGTTTTCGATATGATTTCTCTTATTTTATTGGGATGGTCGTGTCTCCCTAAGTAGGTGGGTGCTAGCAAAATATTTTCACATTCAGAACGAAAAGTCGGTGATTGAAACTTCGCAAACAGATCACGCCGCAATGAATAACGTCTTTCTTTTAATGATTTCCACCCCAATTCGTGCAACATTTCCATGACGTTTTCCCCCCCGTAAGGTGATAAAACAAAACGAGCTGCCCTTCTCTGAACCTTCTCAATATCTTCCGTCAGTCCCACCTGGTGAGTGTCCCACAATGGGCAACAGTACTCCAGGAGAGGACGCACAAGTGTGATGTAGGCAGTCTCTTTGGTGGAGCTGGTGCATCTTCGAAGCGTTCTGCCACTGAAACGTAACCTTTGGTTCGCCTTCCCCACAATATTTTCTATGTGTTCTCTCCAGTCCAAGTTGTTCGTAATTGTAACTCCTAGGTATTTGGTAGAATTTACGACCTTAAGGTTTGACTGATTTATAGCGTAATTGAAGTTCAGCGGATTTCTTTTAGTGGTCATGTGTATTACTTCACACTTTTCTTTATTTAGTGTCAATTTCCAATTTTCGCACCAAGTAGAAATTTTGTCTAAATCGTTTTGCAGTTGCTTTTGATCCTCTGTTGACTTCACTGACCGATAAACGACAGCATCATCCGCGAACAGTCTAAGGGAGCTATTCAGATTATCTCCTAAATCGTTTATAAACACGAGGAAGAGTAGGGGACCTATAACGCTTCCCTGTGGAACGCCAGATATCACTTCTGTTTTACTCGATGACTTACCGTCAATTACAACGAACTGTGTCGTTTCTGATAGGAAATCATGAATCCAATCGCACAATTGGGGAGATATTCCATAAGCACGCAATTTCATTAGAAGCCGCTTGTGGGGTACAGTATCAAAAGCCTTCCTGAAATCCAGAAATATGGAATCGATTTGAGATCCCTTATCGATGGCACTTAACACTTCATGTGAATAAAGGGCAAGGTGTGTTTCGCAAGAGTGATACTTTCTGAATCCGTGTTGACTACTGGTTAATAGGTCGTTCTCTTCGAGGTAGTTCATAATATTCGAACAAAGTATATGTTCCAAAATCCTACTGCAAATCGACGTCAGTGAGATAGCCCTGTAATTTTGGGGATCACTCCTATTGTCTTTCTTGAATATTGGAGTAACTTGGGCAACTTTCCAGTCTTTGGGTACGGATCTTTCGCTGAGTGATCGGTTGTAAATTGTAGCTAAGTATGGAGCTGTTGCATCAGCATACTCTGAGAGGAACCTGTGTGAATGTTATCGGCTACTGTAAGGAAGGAAGGAAGGAAGCTTATGGTTTAACGTCTCGTCGACAGCTTGCTCATTAGAGACAGAGGTCGCGCTCGGATTTTGTGGTAAGGTTGGAGAAAGAAATCGGCTGTGTCCTTTCGAATGAATTATCCCGCCATTTGCGCGGAGTAATTTTTGGAAATCACGGAAAACCTAAATTAGGATGACAGCAAGTGGAGACCACCGTCCTCCACAATGCGGCACCTCGCTCGGGCGGCTACTCGAATGGAAACAGACTCCCAGTCTCCTTGTTGTCAGGTAGCTGGAGAACAGAGTTGAGTACCCCGCGTGAATTGGGCCTTCGTGCCAGGGAAGCAGAGGTGCCACTCAAACGAAACATATGTGACTGATAGCGTTATAGGTCCCCTACTCTTCCTTGTGTTTATAAACAATTTAGGAGACAATCTGAATAGCTCCCTTAGACTGTTCGCGGATGATGCTGTCGTTTATCGGTTAGTGAAGTCAACAGAAGATCAAAAGTAACTGCAAAGAGATTTAGACAAAATTTCTACATGGTGCGATAATTGTTAATTGACACTAAATAAAGAAAAGTGTGAAGTAATACACATGACCACTAAAAGAAATCCGCTGAACTTCAATTACGCGATAAATCAGTCAAAACTTAACGTCGTAAATTCTACTAAGTACCTAGGAGTTACAATTACGAACAACTTGGACTGGAGAGAACACATAGAAAATATTGTGGGGAAGGCGAACCAAAGGTTATGTTTCATCGGCAGAACGCTTCGAAGATGCACCAGCTCCACCAGAGTCTGCCTACATCACACTTGTGCGTCCTCTCCTGGAGTACTGTTACCCTTGTGGGACCCTCATCAGGTGGGACTGACAGAAGGTTCAGAGAAGGGCAGCTCGTTTTGTTTTATCACGTTACGGGGGGGGGGGGGGAGCGTCACGGAAATGTTGCACGAATTGGGGTGGAAATCATTAACAGAAAGACGTTATTCATTGCGGCGTGATCTGTCTGCGAAGTTTCAATCACCGACTTTTAGTTCTGAATGTGAAAATATTTTGCTAGCACCCATCTACTTAGGAAGACATGACCATCCCAATAAAATAAGAGAAATCAGGCGAAAACGGAACGATTTAGGTGTTCTTTCTTCCCGAGCGCTATTAGCGAATGGAACGGTAGAGAAAAGTTATGAAAGTGGTTAATGAACCCTCTGCCAGGCACTTAAATGTGATGTGTAGAGTATCTATGTAGATGTATGCATCGAGTCGCCCCTAGTGACAAGTCGGTTACGGTAGGAAATAAATAAATCTCATTAGCTGTGGATGACGGTACTTGTGCTGCAGAAGCAAAACTTTCTCATTGCCGTCTTCTTCCAGCCAGCTAATTGATTTATATAGAGTAAGGCGGTGTTCACACTGCCGGCCGGGCCGAGCCGAGAGATTAAATACATTGTTTTAAATCGCGCTGTTCACACTGCCGGCCGGGCCGAGAGGACTCCGCTTCAGCCGAGCCGACGACATTCGAAATGTTTAATATTTCCTTTCTACAAGCCAACTAAAGGCGTATAAAATTTTTTTAACTGAAAGTAACTTATGCCTAGGACAACGCAAACATCCATGCTCGAGGGAGGACTCGAACCTCCAACGGCGCAGTGTAATGCTGCTTTCGTATGAAAATGGGTGTTGCGTATTAAAGGTAAGGTTTGGGACCACAAATGAAATTTTACCAGGTAGTGAAATATTTTTAAATGAGATTACTAAGCAATTTTGACAAGGAAGGGACAATTTAAACAAAATTATTGGATTCCGCCATTAAATGGAAGCGGTCGTAATTTCGGTAGCAAATACAATACCAGAAAGCAACATTACAGAAGAAGTCGGCGGAATCTAAATTTTACCTTACTGAGAGCTGGTACTAATATTTCGGTCATATTCTGTAGTGATTCTAGTTGAGATGACTGGAATATTACTTCGATAAATTGATACTGGGATTGTGCATTTCGTTTACTATTGTTCTATGACCGTGTGGAAAATTAATCATGATAGTCGCCAAAAACTGCAAAATTATCGGACTTCATAAACATCGCAAAGATTTTTCTGCAGCCATTAAAATGTAATAAACCATTCATAGACACGAAATAAATAAAAGTTACACAGAGAATGTTCTACTACAATCGCGAAAGAAATCACAACAATACCCGAGCATCACTTTATGAAGTACTGGATCGGCTGAAAATAAACAACTTTAAAATTAGTGAGAATGGAGAAGGGATTGTAAGTAAGTAAGATATTTCAAATTAACTGTGGGGGTTTATTGAAATTAATAAAAAAAACTAAGCTCACACTTACATTAATTACACCAAATTCTGGGACACGTCCTAGCACATGAAGGAGAAGAAAGTAAGTGACGAACAGTTCCGCTCTCTCCCTTCAGCTTGTTGCAAAAAAAATTGAACGTGACAAATGTCATATGTTTATCAATACGCTGGCAGAGAGAGGGCAGAAGTCAACGACAAGCATCGCACAAGTTATTTAAAAAAAATCATTAATGTATTACTACAGCAGCAAGACGCCTTAGAGCGCTCGGCCACTGCACCGCGGAGATTTGAGTATCCCCCTGTGAATAGGGTGTTATTATTTATTTATTTATCGTATGGTTTTTACAAGTATACAAGAATATATACATACAATTAAATGGAAATGTCCAAATTTAACAGCCAGTCTGTCACTTGATGTAAGCTCTCCAAATCACCATTAAATGCACGCAATGGACACTGCTTGACGATGTGCCCTACGGTTTGCTCCTCTGCCCTGCAGTCACAGTCAGAAGATGGAAGGAAACCCCACTTCTTCATGTTGTAAGCACACCTCCCTTGACCAGTCCTGATGCGGTTCAGCCTCGACCAGGTTTGGCGTGGTAGATGGAATCCCTCAACCTTCTTGGATGGATCTGGCACGAGGTGGCCATTGTGCGGTGAGTTTTCGTTCCAGCGTTCTTGCCACTTGGAGGTCACGTCGAAGGAAGTAGTGCTTTCTGTGTCACACCAGGGAGGTTTTCGTGATTTCAGACGACATGCTGGGGGATCCCTTAGAGCATCATACAAGGGAGAATTCTTGTGCGCCTCGACATTCTTTATCAATTTCACCTTAGCTGCTTTCCTCCTCAGATCTTGCGGAGCAATGTTAGCCAGGACAGGTAACCACTGAATGGGCGTAGATCTGACAGTGCCAGTGATAATCCTCATGGGTTCATTAAGTTGGACGTCAATGTTTGTTGTGTGACCGCTGTTTTCTCACACTGGCGCGCAGTATTCCCCAGCAGAATACACTAGAGCGAGCGCAGCAGAGCGTAGGGTATTGGCGTCCGCACCCCAATTACTGCCAGCAATCTTAAGAAGCAAGTTCACTCTTGAGGCAAGTTTCTTTGAAAGCTTTAAGCACTGTTCTTTGAATGTCAAGGATCGATCTAGAGTGATACCTAGGTATACCGGATTGTAGCTATGTGGCACTTCAATTCCGTCAAAAGTCACGTGTAGCTTCCTATGGGCTTCTTTATTATTCAGGTGGAATGCAGTAACCTCAGTTTTATTTGGGTTTGGTTGAAGTCTCCATTTATGGAAGTAATCACTTAATTTAATCAGGTCACTTGTCAGTACCTGCTGCAATAGGGTGTTACAGAATGGAACGGTAGATAAATATCATAAAAGCTGATCAATGAAGCCTCTGCAAGGCCTTTGAATGTAATTTGCAGAGTAAATATTTAGTGGCCTGTCGGTTCGTATAAGCGATCTGCCATCTGCTGGAAGCCTGCACTGAGTTGCACAGTGGGGACGGCGCGAGATTTGGACGGCGGTTGCGCCAGCGCCACGGCGCAGTGAAAGCCGGCCCAGTTTGTGCAGCGCGGCGGGTGCCGGCTGGCCGATGCCCTGGGCTCGCGTGTGAGCAGCGATCGGCCTTTGTGCGTGGCCCGCGGCTGGCCGGTAGCGCGTTTTATTTTTTACGAGGCGGCTGGCGGCCGGCGGCCAGGCTGTGTAATCTCAGCCGCCCGCCTGTACCTGCCGCGCCGCGCAGCTGCCGCGCTATCGTGTGCCGACGCTTGTCGTCCCATTAATCCGCCGCGCTCCGATAACTCCGCTCATCAGCGTGTACGACACGCGCATCACCGTCGTTATTTCTTCTCTATGTGCACTTATTTCACCAGGCCTGTCGCGTCTTACCAGAGATAACGTAACAATGTGTGTAGTCCTCGGGCCCGACGTGCAACGGCTGGATACAAAGTAGTGGTAACACTGCTGTAACGTCGAACCGATGAGTCGGCGAGCGTCTATCTGCGTTGACACGACGAACCCGATAAAGCCTCCCGTATCGTCGACGTAATACTGCGTTTTCTGTGTGCACTGTCTTCACGTATTAAGCTGCTTTCCTTTACTATCCTCTATGATTTGTGGGAACAACATTCCTTTCTCTTTGGTTTTATACAGATTTTTTTCTTTTCTACCCTTAACATCTCTGAAATGTGCGTAACTAGAAACATGCGGTCTCTCAGACCATCTAATGTTATTATGTCACTGACCTCCACATTAGTTAACAGAAATTAAGTAAAGAGTCAGTTAATTCATATTCTAAGTAACCTCCATGATTTGTGGGAACAACATTCCTTTCTCTTTGGGTTTATACAGATTTTTTCTTTTGTACCCTTAACCCGAAACATCTCTGAAATGTGCGTAATTAGAAACATGCGGTCTCACAGACCAGCTAATGTTATTATGTCACTGACCTCCACATTAGTTAACAGAAATTAAGTAAAGAGTCAGTTAATTCATATTTTAAGTAACCTCCATGATTTGTGGGAACAACATTCCTTTCTCTTTGGGTTTATACAGATTTTTTTTTTTTTTTTTTTTTTTTTTTTTTTTCTTTTGTACCCTTAACCCGAAACATCTCTGAAATGTGCGCAACTAGAAACATGCGGTCTCTCAGACCAGCTAATGTTATTATGTCACTGACCTCCACATTAGTTAACAGAAATTAAGTAAAGAGTCAGTTAATTCATATTCTAAGTAAATTTAATACTTTCTAGTCGATATTAACACTTTGTTGTTTACATCATATAAAATAGACATGAAATATCACAAGTAAGTGCGATCTGACTTTTCTCTTTCCTCCCTGGTAGTCACATCGTCAAATCTCAGGCTGCTTAGAAGTATTGCAATGCGCTTTGCCGACATTGGCACCACAAATATAGGACGTCCGGTCAGGTCTTTTTCGAAACGAGAAAACATATCTTCATGAGACGATTTGAATACTGATGTCATCCTTAGAAGACCTATGAAAGCCTCGATGTCAGTGTTGTCAGTATTTCTGTAATTGGATGGATTAGTTGTTGTCTGCAACTTTGCCCGTATAGTATTCAGTTTCACGTTTGTGTGTAAAACTATTTCATCTATCATGTCATCATCAAATAAATTCTTCCATATTTGACATTTAGTAGGACTTTGTCCCAAACTTCGACTTTCGGCTGTTAGTCCAGGCATTCCTGCTTTCAGAATGTTGTGCACGGGTCTTCTTCTTGTCCTAACAGGCTCAGAACGTTCCCAATTGAAATTATTTTTACCATAAAAGAACTGTGTTTCCTGAGCGGTATTATCTGTTGTACAGACCACTCCAGGCTCTTCTTCCAGTAAATCATTTTCTTCACTAGTATCACTCTCTGTTTCATGGTGGCCATCACCTATCACGAAATCGGGATCATCATCAGAATCATCAAATGTGTCATCATCGTTCTCATTTCCCTCTTCATCTAAATCCCGTAATTGCGCTTGCACCCAAGCTTCCAAATCTGGATTAGCTGCAGATATGTTCCTCTTCTTAGAAATTCGATCCATATTATACCTGAAATATAACATACATTCATGCATAGAAGAAAATGCTACTAAATAACAATCACTGAAATCAGATTATGTCATAATTAGAAACATGCGGTCTATTGGACCCACCAAATTCTTGTACGTAATACGAAACATGCGGTATCTCAGGCACACAACTTGATGCACTCCTCTAAACAATACTCTGTATCTCTTCGGTGACGAAGCAAAACTGATTGTTGACTGTTGCTTTACACGCGGCTAGTATTGCGACGAAGGTACTGGGAAGGGGGAGCCGCGCTTTTTTGCAGTGCTGCCACACTCGACCTTTAAAATAAACGAGGGGTCTGAGAGACCGATGTTTCGGGTTAAGGGTTAAAAAAAAAGGTAAAGCAGTCAACAATCCGAAAATTGGTTTGAACACCACAGTGCTTTACTAGGCATGGTCCTGTTTGGAGGAGGTATGCCGTTGCCTTCCTCTGACCTTCGAACTGACTTTCCCAGCCAGTAATAGGGGTACCTACAGTTTAACGTGGGTTCCGAACCGCGGTGCTACTCGGTATTTTTCACATGAGCAACACTGCCAGAGGTGAAAAAAGTGGAAAGTGACAGATAAAAATCCTAGGACCTGGCGAGGTTCGAACCCGGGACCTTTGGATTTGTAATCTGGCACTCTACCACTGTGCTACGGAGCCGCACATATTACACTAAAATAACATAAATTACCACATAATATTTGACGAGAAATTATGTTTATGTATTGTCAGTAATAAACTCCATTATCATTTCCCCTTACTCACTATGAATTGGAGCTCCATTTTAGTTCCCCTTTCCTTCTTCCTAGACGTTGATTTTCGTTTTAGGTATCACTTACTCAAATGTTCAAATGTTTCTTAAGGGACTACCTACGGGGTCATCAGGCACTAAACTTACAAACTATGTATGAACCACGTTCTACTAAAGACGACACAAACATCCATGCCCGAGGGGGGATTCAAAGACCCGACGGGGAACGGCCTAGCGAATCGGAGCATAGCGCCTCAATGCGCTCGGCAACCCCGCCGCGGCGTTTCACTTATTGTCAGAAGTGTTCGATCCGGTACACACACGGCGGATTTTTCCGCCGCGGTCAATTGACCGTCGCCGCCGTACGAACAGTAGTGCAGTGGAATAAATCAGAGCTTGCACACCAAGCGGAACAAACCGAGCGGTAGATCTGCCGTCGGCGGTAGCTCTGCGACCGCCTGCTGCCACTGGCGAAGACGGTAGTTTTGCCGTCGTTGTCCAAGTTGTGGCCCACTGGACCAAATGCACGCTACACACAGCGGTTTTTCTACCGTCGACAGTGGTTTTCTTCAGTAAGAGTTCAGCCTTCGCGAGTGCACACAGTTGTTAACTGGATTTTTAACTCTCTTGAATAATGAGTAACATGGATATAAATAACGAAATTCCAATTTAATTAATTCAAGAAAGGCCTGAATTAATTTCTACTGCAAGAAAAAAATCAAAAATCATATATTGCGCTCAATATTGGCGTCTCAGACCATTTATAACATCAAATATAAGAAATGTTATACATAGTTGGTATAATTAGGCATGTGTCAAATTTGCGGCAACAGGCTTTTGAGAAATAAAACGCTTACAACTCTTCATTGAGGGAAATTTTTTTATTGTTCTCATAAGATTTAATGAAAAAAATGAACATGCGTTTGAATTACAATTATGGTTACTTATAAATCTAATGCAGAGGATCAACATTTCTTTACTCATGAAATTGCCTAAAACAATTGGAATTTTTGTTTAGGCAAAGGTGAAGTTTGCATTTCGCACACATAATGACTGTCTGCCCTTTACAGCTGGGTCTTTTGCATCTTTGCCTTCCTGTAACACAAGGCCAATGACCTACTTCATCGGTACGGGTAGATTTATCAGGGACTGGTTTCATTGGACCCCGACGCTTCTCACTTTGAATTTCCGTTTCCATACTTAGTAAGAGCCTACCTCTCTTTTTTCGTGTCACGTCTTTTCCTTGCATAGAGAGCATCTGCTATTCTGGATTTGAATTCCAGAAGGTCGTTTTGTTTGCGACGGGGAATTTCCAAAGCATCACAATCCCTTGGATACAGCAACCACGAATTCACTATCACAAGATCAACTAGGTGCAAAAACAATCTATGGTAATATTTCCTTGACTTTACGAAAATCCTATAACAGGAAATTAGAGCGTCAAGTAAATCCACCCCTTCCATGAATGTATTGTAAATTGTAACAATGCTAGGGCATGGTACTTGAGTGCCTGCTTTTTCTTTCGGTCCCATCTTTTTATTGTGATCACCGGATGAGCAGATGCAAATGCACTGGAAACAATTACACCTCTGTTGTCAAACCATCGTCCTTTCTTCGTTTTATTTTATAGCTTGCATTTGCCTACAGAAGTGCCCAAGTGCCTGATGATGCATATTTTACACAAAACCGTATTTACGTGTTCACTGAAAGTTTTATCTGCTTTATCACATCTAAATATGATATAAAACACTTAAAATATATTAGAAAAACAAAATATAATTTTCAAAATGAAACTGACCTTTGTATTTAGCTGTATTTCATGGAACAATGAACACAATCTCAGGTCTTTGTTAGCAACACGCACACAATACACAAATGTTGTCATAGAAAGACAGTCAGTGCTCTGTAGATGGTAGCACATGTCACTAGCACTGCGCCGGTCCCTATAGAATCTGATACAACCGGAGCTGGGGTCTGACAACACTTACTCTTCCAGATATATGGGTCACAATGGTATGAGGCGAATTTGCGACTACCGGCATTAAGTGGTTAAATAAAGAAAGGCCCGTTTTCTGAGATAAAACCCTCACCAGATACAAGGTCAATCGACATAAATTTTTAATTGTTTATTACTGTGTTCAAATGTTTGTAAAGCTTATGGGACTTAACTGCGGGGTCATCAGTCCCTAAACTTACAAAATACTTATGAACTAACTTATGCTAAAGACAACACAAAGATCCCTGCCCGAGGGAGGATTCGAACCTTCAACGCGGGAGAGCGCGATCCGCAACGTGGCGCTCCAGACTGCTCGGCTACTCTCGCGCTGCTATTACTGCGTATTACAATGTATTTGTGTACGTAAAGCTCCGGAAATATAGACATTTTATATGTTTCTACAGATGTATAACAATAAATACTGTTAACTTTAATATTAGTTTGAAAGTGATTATACCACATTCACCTCAGTGTTATTGCCAACATTTCTACAGGCTTAATACAGTTCTTCATATTGGTATTTATGCGATGAATAATGCTTTTCATGTACCAACTCTCAATTCCTTTTCCTTGCCAATAATTGTCGTAAAGAGTTTCCATCCGATTTCCGAGGCTCCACTTCAGATTCTCGAGTTTGTAGAAGTTTTTTGTGGACAATGGGGTGCTGGCCCAATGATCCAACCCCCAACTTGGAGGACCAGGATTTGATATCAGGGTTTACTCCCCTAGCAGGGTTGGGTTCACCTCGCCTATAGAGACCCCCCTTCCCTAGGTGGGACACATTTCGTCTGGCTCCTCCGTTGAGGCCTGTCCGACTTGGGTGGCCCTGCCAGTAGCTACGCTACCGCCGGCATAGCCCTTAACTTCAATGGAACACGCAAACCCTCCCGCCCGGTACTGAAGGTACCTTCGATAAGGCAGCGTCCCTTGGCATAGGCAAGAAAGAAGCGCTGGATAAAGAGGCTTGGCGGAGGATAACCGGAATACGACAAGATGTTATTAATTAGTATTTGTATTAATTAATCCTGTAATAATAATAATAATACTTTTCAACCACCAATGGAGTCTGTTAAAGGAAGTCACCGGTATTCTGAAGTACACTACTGGCCATTAAAATTGCTACACCAAGAAGAAATGCAGATGATAAACGGATATTAATTGGACAAATATATTTTACTAGAACTGACATGTGATTACATTTTCACGCAATTTGGGTGCATAGATCCTGAGAAATCAGTACCCAGAACAACCACCTCTGGCTGTAATAACGGCCTTGATACGCCTGAGCATTGAGTCAAACAGAGTTTGGATGACGTTTATGGGCAAAGATGCCCATGCTGCTTCAACACGATACCACAGTTCATCAAGAGTAGTGACTGGCGTATTGTAACGAGCCAGTTGCTCGGCCACCACTGACCAGACGTTTCAATCGGTGAGAGATCTGGAGCCGGCCGCGGTGGCCGAGGGGACTGAGGCGCTTCAGTCACGGTCTGCACGGCCACTACGGTCGGGGGTTCGAATCCCCCCTCGGGCATGGATATTTGTGCCGTCCTTAGGATTAGCTAGTTCATAAGTAGTTTGTAAGTTTAGGGACTGATGACCCCGTAGTTAAGTCCCATAAGCTGTACAAACATTTGAACATTTTTGACGGCGACGGAGATTTTACAGCTATGAGCGGCGACTCAGTTGACGGCGACGGAAAAATCCGCTGTGTGTGTAACCGGCATTCGTTTCGTTATATGGACGCTCGCCTTCCACAAGCAAGGCGAATTTCCGTTCATTTAGCATAGGAATGCTTTCTTCTTCTGATTGTGTCTTGAGAATTTTCATATGCGCCCATACTATTTCTTTTCTATTCAATTACCTATCACTAGACCCATAACGCCTTAATGTTTTATTTCATATGCATGTAAGCTTTATTCCTTTAATTTTCGCAATGTAGTAATTTTTAATTTCTAAGAAAGTCCAGTTTGTTTCACTCGTCATGGTGCGAGACAGGGGAAAAAAAAAAATAAAAAAAAAAAGGGCTGTGGTACGAAATTGTACCTCGTGCATGGACAGTCCTCTGTCAATATAGTGGTGTGTGCTGACGGTTGAACGTAATAACAGTAGTGCAACCGCCCTAACTTCGTGTTCACAATGATGGAGGAAAATTTTTGGCTCAGAAGTGATACGAGATCAGAGTGCATAAGAATGTTTCCAGAGACTGCGTGAAGCATGTCGCGACGCATCCTTGTCATATACCTAGTGGCAGTCGGTGCCTAAAATGATGGGAAATTTACTACCTTTACTGCATTTTGCAATTTATATTTCTAAATAACAATCAAAAAGTTCGAAACCCGTACCTTGTCTTTCGCGTGCGCAACGTCTGCTCGCCTGTACCTCTTCTCAAACAGCTAAATAGTTGTCACTACAAAGAATATAGATGTCATTGAGCATCGAAATCGCGACATTCGGAGAAACATCCAAAAAGGAATACAATGTCATTCTTGGGTCAGAGTCTGTTACAAACGGAAAGATGGGGAAAAAATGGTTTGTCGCCTCAGGCGAACCATCTTTCTGAAACTTCACAGTGTGTTCTCTTAAACCACACTGCTAATTTCAAAGCTTGGGATTGATAAAATTATTATTATTCGCCCGCACGGAAGTGGCCGTATGGTCGAAGACCCCTTACAACGGATTGTGCGGACGCTCCTCGTCAGAGGATGGAGTCCTCCTTCGGTCATTGTGCGTGTGTATGTGTGTGTTTTGCTCTTACCGTAAGTTAAATACTTTGTCAGTCTAGGAACCAATGACCTCAGCAGTTTGGTCCCATAGATATGCAAACAATGGAACATCTGAAACTTCCTGGCAGATTAAAATTGTGTGCCGGAACCGGGACTCGAACCTGGGACCTTTGCCTTTCGCGGGCAAGCGCACTACCGACTGTGCTATGCCGACATGACTCACTATGCCGCCTCACAACTTTACTTCCGCCAGTACCTCGCCTCCTACTTTCCAAAGAAAGTATCTGATTATTATTCATTATAAGATGTTCTTAATGCTTTTACAGCGGATGCATAATTAGTTAGCATTTAGTTATAAGACATTTTGTTACATATGAAGTGTATTTAATAAGTATTCAGTACGCCAAAAACAACTGTAAGGCGCAGGAACTAGCTACATTGTCTTTCGTTTCGGCCAATTAGTGTGATTCCATCACAGTCTGACGAGCATAGAAGCTGCTGCCATAACCAGCTCAAAACGCTCATGTTACTAGAGACCCTTCACCTCGCCCTTCCCTGACGAAGGAGCGTCCACAGGCCCATTGAAGAGGTTCAGCAGAGAATCTGAACCTCAGCAGTGCATGTGCAACGCTATTTTATGTATGGAAAGAATGCTGTATTTGTTAACCAAGCTTTTCTCGGTAGTGTCAGAAAGTACATATTTTTAAAATGATTTTCTTACTTTCATACTCGTTTTTCCATGTATTAACCTCGTAGTTCAAATTCCCTTGAACTAAAGGAAATTGCGGTTTGCAGTGATGAATCGAGCGTCTAAATTCAAACGACATGTCCGAAAGAACAGATAACATATCAATAACAGTAATGCCCCTAACGGGCAACTGACAATTTCTGAACGCGTGCTCAAACACGCCCGGTCCCTTGCAGCAATACAGTCATAGCTGCGAGCAGTAGGAAGTAATGGGCAGGGGGCGCTGCGCCGGCCGCGGTGGCCGAGAGGACTGAGGCGCGCCAGTCACGGTCTGCACGGCAACTACGGTCGGGGGTTCGAATCCCCACTCGGGCATGGATATTTGTGCCGTCCTTAGTATTAGCTAGTTCATAAGTAGTTTGTAAGTTTAGGGACTGATGACCCTGTAGTTAAGTCCCATAAGCTATACAAACATTTGAACATTTGAGGGGGCACTGCCATCGTAGTGTGCGATATGTTGAGAATTTGGGCAGGACGGGAAGCGTGCCGAGACAGCCTAGTTGAATGCATGTGTGGTGGCTCAGCGCGTTCGGTCAGAGGGCTAACCGCCCTCTCTAACAAAGCAATCGAGCAACTAATTCATCGAAGAAACGCGATCTACGACAGTAACGAACAAAACTGCCCAGAGAAAGAAGAAAAAAAGAAAGTTTATCTGACCGCTGGCCCCAAACGGAACATTCGGGTTAGAATCCCGATCTAGCACAATTTTTCAACTTCTTCATTGAATTTATTTCAATCCCCTTGTAATATATTTAGCCAGGAGGGTCCCGTTTGTTTAAATAACTGAAGTATTCGATACCATAGTAGGTCGTAGTATTGTAACCTAATATTCCATGTTTATATTACATAAGCATTTTATAGCGCTTCTGTCAAGTTATTTTAATCATTATAATTTGCATTACTAGGGTTTTCTAACAAACTAAATTAATTAAGTATTGAAAGTCGTAACAACAATGTAAACATATATTAACACTGCACTAATTGTTGTTTACTTGCGATCTTTTGTATTATTTCATTTTGATATGGAAATACCTTTACTACATCTGTCATACTTTTATGTATCTCCATGTAAAGCAAAATATGCGAATGTTTCATGAACAAATTGTTAAATATTTAAATATTGTACTCCCGTGTTCTAGAAGGTTCTAGAATATACACTACGTATTAATACGCGCGAATTGGCGCGAGCTCAGTCAGTCTTAGGAGAGTCTTATGGCAGTATTAAAGGAGTAACATCTTAGTTAGTATGGACGTGTGTTGTGAAATGCTTTATCAGGAATGGATGAATAAACATACTTAAAAAAATTAAAGTGTCACAAATGTAGTTTTCTGAAAACCCAAGAACACATCGGCATAACATAATTTTGTAATGTGTTAATGGCAGGCGAGCTACAAGATCTTCGAGACCACTTAACATCTGCAACAGGTGATGTATAGAAAAAAGTGGTTTTAATGTATGTCCAGTAAAAACAAATGCGCCACATATGGTGCATTCGGCGCGGGAAACCTGTCGATTTTCGAAAACCTACAAATGTGACATGTTTCAGAAAAAGGAAGACGCAACATGAAGAAGAAACGATATATGTACATACATTTTATGGATGAAGTATTAAAACTGGCATGGATTTCAGAACGAAATGAAGATTTATAATAATTGTTTAAAAAGGACGCTGCAGCAAGACAAGAGTGTGGTATGTACGAACTTTAAATGGACTGGACGCCGAAGAAAGTAAGTTAATGTTTGATTTTTTTTTCATTAAAAAGAAAGTGATTACGGTTTATTCAGAATGGAGAAAGAAAATAATGTAAAAAGGGATTTTTCTGCGAAACAAAATAAGACTTTAAACATGTTACAATCCGTACTGAACGAACTGGAAAATACATTATTAAAAACGTTAACAGACCAACAAAAACTAATTAAATATGAATTTAAAGTTTCGTGTATAGAAAAATGTGGCGTTAATGTATGTCCAGTAAAATAATAATAATAATAATGCCTTGCAACTGTCGAGATGTTTCAATATTTCTAATTCAAAAATTTACGGCCTTTAATGTCAACCAGTGGTGTTTTTTTCTTCCGGACATGTCAGTAAGAATAGACACCTTTAAGAATTGTTCTTCGTCGTTTAATTTTGACTGGCGTTCTGGTGGGATTCAGTGTTCTACAAATCGTCCACCGTTATGTATTTATCGGGGGGCATCTCTTGTGAGGAACGATAGCCACTCATGAGGTCATTTACTCACTATTATGGAATTTATAGCAGTATTGTAAGTCTGCTAGGTCCACGTGAAGTATCGAGTAGTGAGTGGCGCCCATCGAAAGACTGTCTAAAATTCTTAGTATTTCACCATCATTTCTTCGGACTTTAGGCTCGAAAATGAGGTCAATTGGTATGTCGATGAAACTTAAATGATTCCATATTAAACATTTTAAGTTAAACATACATGTAGCTTTATTACTGTTGTAGCTTAACTGTTTTATAGCAGTAGAAAAATATAGGTAAGTGTATTATTTATTGTCACTACTGGGATAGCAAGTTTGTACGGCATCAATGCTATTATTGTGACACATAGTGAAACATCTTAGATTTCATTATACTTCAGATATGAGAGGCATCCTATGGAAATTTATGAATATGCCACCATCTATAAAATACACCGCCTTCCTGACTCAGTGATGACTCTCTTATAATTGTAACAGTGTGTAGGTCCCCGTCAGGAAACTTCCAGTTGTTTTTGGAAAACGTGGATGCCTTGTTGTGCTATGTATCATATAGGGGGAAGCAAATTATTATTTGTGGTGATTTCAATACTGATTCACTGAGTGTTATTGGAAGAACGACCAGGAAGTCTTACTTATTCAATCTGACATCTGTTATTGATTTTCCTACTCAGGTACTAAAGGACAGCAGTACATTGATAGATAACTTTTTTATTAACCAACATAAGTTTTACAGCGTAAATGCTTGTCATGTTGAGAAAGGTCTTTCTGATTATGATGCACAGCTAGTATCTGTATATGACGTAGCTCCGTTCAGTAATTCAAAAAAGTCCTGCAGAGTTTTGCGCTCTATTAATGACTAACAACTAGAAATTTCAAAGAAAGTCTGCAGCAGTGAGACTGGGATGAGGTGTACAAGGAACCTGTTCCTAATTTAAAATATAATGTATTTCACGATACATTTGTAAGGGTATTTAAAAACTGTTTCCCCAAGAAATAGTTAAATATAATTGTAAGAAACCATGCAGAAATCTATGTCTTACTAAAGGAATAAAAATACCTTGTAACCGAAAAAGGGAAATATATCTATCTGCAAGAAAGAGTAATAACACAGAAACAATCAAATATTGTAAAAACTACTGTGCTACATTAAGAAAAGTAATCAAAAATTTAGAAGCATGTGCCTTATGTCTGAGATTATTTCTTCTGATAATAAAATTAAAACAATTTTGAATGTTATTAAAAAGGGAGGCAGAACAATCTAGAGCACTAGAAGAGGCCATTACCATCAAAACAAATGAAAAGTCTAGTAACAAAAAGTCAGAAGTTGAAAACATTATTAATGATTACCTTTTAAATATTCTGGAGAATAATTTTCATTATAAAAAGCAAGGCAGTTTATGGAAGAGGCCATACTTATACAATAAGAGACGATTGAAATTCCACCCACCTCTCCTTCAGAAATTAGAAAAAAATAAACTATCTCAAGAGTAAAAGGTCACATGGAATTGATGGCATATCCAGTAGGGTATTAAAAGCTTGTTCCCGAGAGATAAGTAGTATTCTTAGCCACATTCGTAATAGATCTTTAAAGCGGGGTATTTTCCCTGATAGACTAAAATATGCTATCGTTAAACCATTGCACAAAAATGGGGATACGTCTGATGTCAACAACTGCCATCCAATCTCACGTCTGACAGCTTTATCCATTTTGAAAAACTTATGAATTCTTGAGTAGCTTCACATATTAGTAAAAATAAATTTCTAACAAAATGTCAGTTTGGTTTCCAAAAACGCTTTTCAACAGAAAATGGGATATATACCTTCACTGGAGAAAGATTAAATGCTTTGAATAACCGGATATCACCCGTTGGGACTTTTTGTGATCTCTCAAAGGCTTCTGATGTGTACGCGGAGTTAGCCCACAACTTGAAACTTTTTTCATTTCTTTTGTTGTTCTGGGTTGCTCTACTTTGCTCAAGAGGCACAAATTAGTAAATTTAAAAATAGGTCAACAATTAAACGAAATTACAACTTTCTACCAGCCCCCACTTTTTGAAAAATCGAACTTTTTATGCTTACTCTAGTTGCACTGAACGTTGCTCCAGAACAACAATGTCCTCGGACCAATTGTTTTCAAATGGGAAGCGAAAATAAATTTTCCGCCAGCCCCCACTTTTTGAAAAATCGAACTTTATATGCATGCTTGGAGTTGTTCTAGTTGCTCTGAATGTTGCTCCGGAATAACGATATGTCTTATGATTTTCAAATTTTAAAAATATTGTCTTTCTTCATGTGGAGTCAGTGTTGCTGTAATTGTTCTGAACATAAACATCGGCAAATAAGTCATACTAATTTAGAAAGTAAAAATTAAGGGAGTTCGGTGTAAGAGCTAGCCGGGAAAATACTTCAGGAAGCTTCAATTCTGTTTTCGATTATTCTGAAATGGCAGCCTTCTAAGTGAAATATTAAATGAAAATTATGTGTAAGGTATTATGAATTTCATTCAATTGAGATTAGTTCTCTCTCACTGTCGTGGGAAAATTATCTGTCTAAGAGTATGCGTGGAAGACCTCGTGAACATTGTCATCCATCTTCCCCTGTGTTTAAGTTTATTTATTTAATTTTAATAAATCTATTTTTTAATTTTTGGTGTGTCTTAGTTGAGGGGGTTGGTGAGCTTTTTGGCTCGTAAAAGAGTCGCGGTTCTACTAGATCAGTTATCAGACAACTTGATTGTGGGGCAAAAGGTAATCCCCGTTAGGAATAATTGGGATGGACTTACCAGTTGCGGCATACACCTTATAAACAAGGAAAACCTCCCGAAAGCTTTGTCGGAGCTGACGGGATTAGGACTAAGCAATAATCAGGATGGCGCGAATGCATTTCCAACAGCGAAATATTAAACGCGAGAACTACTCTCTAAACTCGCAGAAATCAAGTCGACCAACTTGCAAAGGACAAGCGTCTCTCTGGATAAACCGCACCCGGTTAAGAACGCACAATTCGCAGATGATACCGCGTTTATAGCCCTCAGCGGTCGACGAAACGTAGTCAAACCACGCCTCCAGTGCGTATTAAACAAAACAGAAAAATGGGCAAAAATGGCGGATAATGCTACATGCAGAAAAAACGCAACCAATTATGTTCACAAGGAAATTAGGTAAAAGAGCTCCCTACAACACACCATTCCCAGTACTTACCTTCCAAGGCAGAAACCTTCCATGGAAAAACGAAGTTAAATACCTAGGGGTCACCCTCGATAAAAGACTTACCTGGAAACCCCACATCACCACCCTTAAGAATAAAGCAAGTGCTAGACTAAGCTCACTCTATCCAATACTAAATGTAAATAGCAGCATATCAGGCGAACTAGGAGTCAGAGTGTCATGCGCCTGGGCGCACCGCATACACGCCGCTTCGCCCCGGCAATATTTAGCAACATGCCGCAGCTTTTGGCATTGAAAGCATTGAAGTACTCGTTTGCGGGCGCTTTTTTCAAACAGCTTTGTAGTTGTGGTAAAGATACGAAAGAAATCATTTCAAAAAATCTCACATTTTGGGAAATATATTCACAAACTTTCACTTCCCTGTGATTTGTGCTGCCTAGAAACAAACATTCAAAGTCATCAGATATAAGTCTTTTAAACAAATTGCACGTTTCAGCAACAGTTTGAAATATGAAATCAGATGATTGCTTTAAGGTACCTGTGCACAGATTGAGAAAGTATGAGACAATCTCACTGTTTACCTCGCTGCAGTGAATTCATCAGCTCTAACAATAAGTGCGTTACATTGATCACATGTACTTACGAGTTTTAATAAGCAATGAGATACGTAACCTCCAATATAGAAAAGCACACTTAAATAATTTTGAGATGTTCCTACTTGAGTAGCAAAATGTTTAAATGTTTGTAATTCTATGGGACCAAACTACCTTGGTCATCAAACTACTTAAACTAACATAAGGACAACTCACACTTCCGTGCTCGGGGAGGATTCGAAGCTCCGACGTGGGAGGCCGCGCGATCCGTAACATGGCGCTCCAGACTTTTTTTCGTGGCGGCCTTTATTTGTATGTTCATGAACATGCTCTAAACTTCTAATAGATACTTTTTCATCAAGTGTTTCTGCAGAACTTACTGTCGAGTCTTTTACACAGAAGTCCTCAAACAACGCAGATCTCATTTTTAATACACTCATTGTTTTAATTTTTTTCTCAGTCTAAGACCTGCGAAACTGATACATGGTAACACGCACCACAGATTAGTCAGTACCGACCAAACCTACTCTCTACAGCAGTGGTTCCCAAAGTGGTCTGTATAGACCCCCAGGGGTCTATTCCGACCTGCAAGGGGTCCACATCAGCGGAAAAATAATTTGGGGTTCTATTTGTTGCAAATGGGGTTGCTCGATAGTGGTTCACATTTAGGAAGGTCACAATGAAAATTCAGAATTGTTCTCACAATGCTGAACATTGAATCCTTTGTATGTCACTGTTTGCTTTTTTGGCTAACCGAGAGAGTGGAGGAATTCTGTGTTTTCAGTCATCTACTGAAGGCGCGTAGTCAGATTTTATTTATGTATTTATTTCTTTATTTTTGGAGGGGAGGGGATAGATCAGACAATTGTGACATACATATTGCATCTTTTAAAGCATTACAGTAAATTTAAAGGTGCACATGTATTTCAATGGAGATAATATTAGACTCCACCCCCATGAACCACAGACATTGCCGAGGTGGGGTGGCTTGCGTGCCTCAAAGATGCAGATAGCCGTACCGTAGGTGCAACCACAGCGGAGGGGTATCTGTGGAGAGGCCAGACAAACGTGTGGTTCCTGAAGAGGGGCAGCAGCCTTTTCAGTAGTTACAGGCGCAACAGTCTGGATGATTGACTGAGCTGGCCTTGTAACATCAGCTAATGTGGCTTTGCCACACAGCTACTGCGAACGGCTGAAAGCAAGGGGAGACTACAGCCGTTACCTTTCCCGAGGACATGCAGCTCTACTGTATGAACATATGATGATGGCATCCTCTCGGGTAAAATATTCCGGAGGTAAAATAGTCCCCCATTCGGATCTCCTGGCGGCGACTACTCAGGAGGATGTTGTCATCAGGAAAGATAATACTGGCATTCTACGGATCGGAGCGTGGAATGTTAGATCCCTTAATCGGGTAGGAAAATTAGAAAATTTAAAAAGGGAAATGGATAGGTTGAAGTTAGATGTAGTGGGGATTAGTGAAGTTCGGTGGCAGGATGAACAGGATTTCTGGTCAGGTGAGTACAGGATTATAAGTACAAAATCAGTTGGGGGTATCACAGGAGTAGGACTGATAATGAATTAAGAAAATAGGAATGCGTGTAAACTACTATGAGCAGCACAGTGATCGCATTATCATTGTCAAGATAGATATGAAGCCAACACCGACAACAGTAGTACAGGTTTATATGCCAACTAGCTCTGCCGATGATGAGGAGATAGAAGAAATATATGAGGAGCTAAAGGAAATTATTCAGACAATTAAGAGAGAGGAAAACTTAATTGTGATGGGAGACTGGAATTCAGTAGTAGGAAAAGGAAGAGAAGGAAAAATAGTAGGTAAATATGGACTGGGCAAAAGGAATGAAAGAGGAAGCCGTCTAGTAGAATTTTGCACGGAACATGATTTAATCGTAACAAACACGTGGTTTAAGAATTACAAAAGAAAGTTGTATACTTGGAAGAGACCAGGAGACGCCGGAAGGTATCAGATAGATTTTATAATGGTAAAACATAGATTCCGAAACCAAGTTATAAACTGTAAGACATACCCAGGGACAGATATAGACTCTGACCATAACTTGTTAGTCATGAACTGCATGCTGAAACTGAAAAAACTGCAGAAAGGTAGGAAAATATGGAGATGGGACCTAGATAAATTGAAGGAACGTGAAGTTCTGGAGAATTTCAGAGGGAGATTTAGGCAACAATTGACAGAAACGGGGGGAAATAAAACAATATAAGAGGAATGGGTAGCATTGAGAGATGAAATAGTGAAGGCAGCAGAGGACAAAATAGGTAGAAAGGCAAGACCTACAAAAAATCTTTGGATGTCACAGGAAATACTAAATTTAATTGATGAAAGGAGAAAATATAAAAATGCAGTAAATGAAACAGGCAAATTGGAGTACAGACGACTACGAAATGAGATTGACAGGAAGTGCAAAATGGCTAAGCAGGAGTGGCTAGAAGCCAAATGCAAATCTGTAGAAGAATGTATAAGAAGGGGAAAAGTAGACACCGCCTACAGGAAAATAGAAGAGACATTTGGGGACAAGAAAAGCAACTCTACCAATATCAAGAACTCAGATTGGAAACCAGTTCTCAGCAAAGAAGGGAAAGCTGAAAGGTGGAAAGAGTACATAGAGCAGCTCTACAAAGGAAATGAACTTAGAGACGATGTTGTAGGAAGGGAAGAGGAAGTAGATGAAGATGAAATAGGAGATACTATACTGAGAGATGAATTTGACAGAGCCCTGAAAGACCTAGGTCGGAACAAGGCCCCAGGAGTAGATGACATACCCTCAGAGCTACTAAAGTCTCTGGGAGATCCAGCCATGACAAAACTATTTGAACTGGTGTGTAAGATGTATGAGACAGGCGAAATACCCTCAGATTTTAAGAAAAATGTAATAATCCCCATTCCAGGAGAATGGAAAAGCTGGTAGAAGCTGACCTCAGGGAAGATCAGTTTGGATTCAGGAGGAACGTAGGAACCCGAGAGGCAGTACTCACTTTACGTCTTATCTTAGAATATAGATTAAGGAAAGGCAAACCTACATTTTTAGCTTTTGTAGATTTGGAGAACGCGTTTGACAATGTTGACTGGAATACACTCTTTCAAATTCTGAAGTCAGCAGGGGTAAAATACAGGGAAAGGAGAGTTATTTACAACTTGTACAAAAGCCAGACCGCAGTTATTAGACTCGAAGGACATGAAAGGGAAGCATCAGTTGGGAAGGGAGTAAGACAGGGTTGTAGCCTTTCTCCGATGTTATTCAATTTGTACATCGAGCAGTCGGTGAAGGAAAGCAAGGAAAAATTCGGAATAGGGATTGAAGTTCAGGGGGGAGAAATAAGAACATTGCGTTTTGCTAATTACATTGTAATTCTGTCAGAGACACAAAGGACCTGGAAGAGCAGTTGAATGGACTGGACAGTGTATTGAAGAGAGCGTATAAAATGAACATTAACAAGAGCAAAACAAAAATAATGGAATGCGGTCTTAGAAAATCAGGCGGTGCTGAAGGAATTAGATTAGGTAACGAAACAATGAAGGTGGTAGATGAGTTTTGTTACTTGGGTAGCAAAATAACATGCGATGGTCGCAGTACAGACGATATAAAATGCAGAATGGCAATGGGAAGAAAAGCATTTTTGAAAAAGAGAAATTTGCTAACATCGAATATTAATTTAAGTGTAAGGAAGTCTTTTCTGAAGGCATTTGTGTAGAGTGTTGCCTTGTACGGGAGTGAAACATGGACGATAAGCAGTGCGGACAGGAAGACAATAGTGGCTTTTGAAATGTGGTGCTACAGAAGAATGCTGAAGATTAGGTGGGTAGATCGCATAACTAATGAAGAGGTACTGAACAGAATTGGTGAGAAAAGGAATTTTTGGCATACTCTGACCAAAAGAAGGGATCGCTTGGTAGGACACATTCTTAGACATCGAGGAATCGTAAATTTAGCATTGGAGGGAAGTGTGTGGGGTAAAAATCGCAGAGGGAGACCAAGAGATTCGTATAGTAAGCAGATTCAAGTGGATGTGGGTTGTCGTTCTTATGAGGAGATGAAAAGGCTTGCTCAGGATAGAGTAGGGTGGAGAGCTGCATCAAACCAGTCTCCGGACTGAAGTCCATAACAACAATATTAGACTTTATTAAATGCAAATCTCCTAAGAGGAACTTCAGCATAATTTTCAATTACGATACCGTCAGCTACGTTATTGATTATTTTCATAGGTCTGCTACGTAAACTACTACCATCCTGCCCTTCTCCGAGAAGTGGGACGAGTATCGGACGCTGCCCATGAAGGGCCAGCAAATGTTTCGTCACATAACTGTGACATAAAATCACGGAGGAGGCAGGCTGCCATGATGAATAGTGAATGAAGTCTGGAAAAAGCTGGGAAGGTCGCTGTATTGTTAAATTTCATTAGTTTGCTACAAAATTATTTTACGCGCTGCGGCGTGGGCCATCAACAGTCATGTCGATGAAAGTAACCATTGCACATTAGTTACACGTTTGTCAGGTAACTTTTGTTATATTTTGTTCAGTAACATCAGAGAGCAGATTTATTTATTTCACAACAAAAGAAATCTGTATCTTGTTTTTAGTTTCGTAAATGGAGATTCGATTACAATTACTGCTTCAGAAAACACTGCTAGATGTGAAAGAAGTGACATATGACGATTACAAATCATGAAATTGACGGGGATGTCAACTGACAAGGAAAGTACTTGGGCTCGAACACACACATATATACAAAATCGTATGAGAGATAATGTAAAGATTCCTTATTGCACTAGTGATACCCCGCATCTGCAAAACTCTACAGTCGTCCGTTAGAGGCCTCTGCGTGTGCCATGACCGCATTGCACTTTGACCTGTCGGTTCGCCAGTACGGACGGTGCAGTGTGCCTCCGAAGTTGCGTTTTGTGCTGTTATTTGTGTGGTGAAGCGTCAAATGGGGCGGCGATTGCTAATCAATCCTGCTAATGTATTGCGATTAGTTGAGATGAAGTTACGAAGAATCCTTCTTCGTGAAGATGGTATTAGTGTAGAAGATGAATCATTTGCATGCTTTCTCGTATCTGTTATGGTACAGAAATATGAGCTTAAGTTAGATACTGTTGTTACAAACTCATAATAATGGTAATAGGGATGATAATGACGAACAACTCATTGCAAGCGGTAGTGCTACGGTAAGTGCGGGAAGAGGCGATGGAAGCAGTGGCAGTGAATACCAACAGTCTTTCGGGAAGAATGTTAAAGTTGCAACTATCATCACGGCTTTTGATGAGAATTCGCTAGAGAACATGTACGATGATTATTACATGAGTTATAGTTAAGATATCTGCATTACGTGTGGGTGTCTACAATTACATCTACAGTGCTATCTAGAGCATGGTTGCAGAGTTCTGCAGAAAAACGACACCCACCAGCACATTGAGGTGTACGTAGAGATCCCGTAACCAAACGTTCATACAGATATGTTTGTTCGAGCCCATGTACTTTCCTTGTGAGACCTTCGGATTTCTAGCCTAGTACTCAGTCACTTACCCAAGAAGTGTTTTATTTGCGATAACTCTTATTATCTCGACAGTGAAGCGATATTTTTTTTTCCATGATATGGACAATAAGCTCTTGAAAATAAGTACACCTCTAGCAGACATCAGTCGAGACCCTTTGTGCTACGTGCGACATTGTAAAGCACGAACACTGGGTTGTCTGTAATCCTTTCCCGCCAAGATCCAAGTTTAAAAGAAACGTTAATCAAGCAGAAAACAGACATTGCTTATCCATCAGATTTTCATGCTAAATTTAATGATGTTAACGTGCATTTACAAGGCGTCAGTCTAAATTTGATAAAAACGAAGTCCATTACTTAAGCTTTTCAAAATGTTCAAATGTTTGTAAATCTATCGGACCAAATTGCGTGATCATCAGTCCGTAGCTTACAAACTACTTAAACCTAGGTAAACTAACCTAAGAACAAACACACACACCCATGTCCCACGGAGGACTCGAACCTCCACGGCGAACAACCGCGCGCTCCGCAGCGATATGCTTTAGACCGCTCGGCTACTCCACCGCGGCACTTCAGCTTTTCTTCGCAGAATGAAACTAATGAAGCAAATCATTGGGCGGCGTGAATTTTCGTACTTTCCCAATTTCTCACAGACAAACTGTGAGGGTAATGATGTTTCAACCTACGTTCTACATTTAAATGTCCTTCAAACAGACTTTGACAAGATATTTGAGGATGCTTTGGATATGGGAATACCGCAATGGATTATCAATCCATATTGTGATGTGGAAGATACGGATGTCGCACGTCAAGAAGAACTCATCAGAATAAGCTCTAATGAAGAACTTAAGGTCCAGTATAGAAATGTATAACGGCAATTCTGGCTCCAGAGAGACATACCTGTTACTTACCCTTTATCATGGTGGAAAGAGGTTTCAGTATTGTTGTCAATCTTCTTACAAAAAGAAAAAAAGGCTGCAAACCACTAAACGAGGAGATTTAAGGTTAAACCTAATAAAACTGAAACGAAATACTGATGATTTACTAAAAAAACCATCAGCCACATCCCTACCATTACAAGCCTGTATGTATCAGTTTTGTTAAATATTCATTTGTGTCATTTGAAGCAATAAATGTCTGATACTTAAAATCTTTCTTTTTCTTTTTTGTTCTTTTTTATTCCACCCTTTTACAGTTAAAGTTATCAACGTTAGAGGCACCATACCAGGCGCGAAAACATATTTGAAATTAGGAATTCGTAAAACATTAAGTACACACAAGGCAGGGGGTCTATATAGGGCAGAAAACCTTGGCATAGGGTCTACGAGCCAAAAACGTTTGTGGATCTCTGCTCTAGAGAATCCGTCTGAAACTTCCCTGACAACAAATATTTGCAGCCCGCAACAGTGCTGAAAACGTATCCAGTTAAATGAATTACTGTTGTCGTATGTAGCAAGGGGGGAAAAAGTATCAGGTGTCAATTTTCCTGTATGTTTAGGGGAAGATTTAGGAGATAGCAAAAATTTTCAAGTATTGGATACTGCAATCATCAACACTTCGTATTGGTTCTTGCAGAGGGTCTCTGAGACGACAACCAGTCTTGGGAGAACGAACATTCACAATATTCTACGACAGAATAATCTGAATAAATTCTGCACTGCCTTCGAAACATGTAGAATGTTTGTCCAGGAAACAAAGAAGGAAGAGCATCTGATGACAACTTGAGAATTCTCCAACGAACTGTCAGCACAGAACATCTGCTCTCCTCATTTTATCTTCAGTAATTATGTGCTATACGGCGAAGTGCTTAGCACAAACTACAGAATTCTTTCAAGGAGGGAAATCTGTGCGATGAACTGCTCGTAACCACTTAGCCGGAACGATTGCGTCTTTTGTAAATGAAAATACTAAAATATTTCTCTCCTTGTTCGTCCTGTAATTTACAGTGCAACCTGGTACACAGCAAGTTCGCCCCATTTCGAACGTCTACAGCAAGGAACAGACCGATATATCAGTTCCAGCAGCAAGAAAACCATACTGCTCACGATTAAGCTAAGACTGTTTGTACTAACCTAGTATCTGTGTTAGCTTGTGGACATTTTCCTAATATGAAGACACACAAATCCTCACTCAAATTCTAATCAAGAAAAGCTAAATGCAGGCGATAGTCCTCACACTGTCGCTAAAAGCTTACTGAACCGTAGCCTACGGCACGTAGGGCTCGACTGAACCCAGGGATGCAGCACCAGAAGACTGGGTTTACCCCGCGGCTCGGCACTCAGTTCGTGACGTCACGCGGGCTACCTGTCAGTTGTCGCAGGCTCTGTGTCCCGTAGCTACGGTCCGGCCCATATTGCCAGTTGCACGGTTGTTTCTTCCAGCGTGTTGTCTGTACTAACAGCAGAGCATGAGTCTTCATTGATGAAAAAATTTCCAGAAAATACCTGAAGAAATGGAGTTTCCAACTCCAACTCCTACATAAAAATGCTAGATTTGCCAAATTTGTCCTGAAGGGATCTTCTCACTGGTTAATTTAGTACAACACCTTCTACAACTTGCAGTTCAGTTGGTATATATACCCATTTGATAGAAACAACTTATTTCTGTTAAAGAATCGCCAATGCAACTGCACTACACCAGCGCAGGAACAGAACTGGAAAACAAAACTCATTCAAAGAGCTTGATGTAAAAGCAAGCATCTATATCAAGTTCGATGTCTCCCTTACCTTCATTTAAAACAGTGGTTATTGGCGAATCAACACTCTGCATTCAATACTACGACCATACATACAACACTACGATCATACGCAGTCAACACCAAACTACCAAGATAACACTGCACAGAAGGCTACCACTATGGTCTATGAAAAGTGCCAATAATGATTTCAACAATGCTCATTGCAAGAATGGAGCCTTAAAATTACGGCCACTTCACAATGCCTATGGAAACTGAGCGATTCATAAATGCATCACCATGCATTGTAGTGCTGAGATCAGTTCGTGTTTTCCGCTTCGTTCCGTAACCTCCTTTATCATTTATAATATCTTCAGTCTGTATCCTGCCGGCCGCGGTGACCGAGGGGATTGAGGCGCTCCAGTCACGATCTGCACGGCCACTACGGTCGGGGGTTCGAATCCCCCCTCGGGCATGGATATTTGTGCCGTCCTTAGTCTTAGTTAGTTCATAAGTAGTTTGTAAGTTTAGGGACTGATAATCCCGTAGTTAAGTCCCATAGACTATACAAACATTTGAACATTTTTGAGTCTGTATCCATTTATTAAAGTTTGCTATTCGACATAATAAAATTGCGTTGTTTCTTATAGATCGTTTGTAACAGTTTCATTAAAACCCTTATATAGCCGGGATAAAGTTCTGTTTATGTTAATGAATTTTGTACTACTGGAATTCTTGAAGTTTTAGAAATCTTGTTCTCATCAGTTTCTGTATTGTTCCATTGGTTCCGTCCCACCGTCTTTACACTCTCAACGTCTCTTGGGAATTAGAATCAGGGCTTATTTTGTGATTCTTCAGTTTCTCCCGGCGTATTTTTTGATCGAAGAGTACACGGGTAGTTAAGTCTATAGTATCTCAATTTACAGGAACGTGCAAATAGTTATTCTATTTGACGCTTTACCTAGTTTATACCTACCTCGGATACACTGATATCTTTAGTTCTTTCAAGCGTAATGACGAACATTCTTACGTTTTTGTAGTTGTGCTGCCACTGTAATAGCCATTCTGCCTGTCACGTTCTTCAGTGTTAAAATCCAGTAGATGCGTGGTCACGATTCTCTCTTAACTTCCATATAACGTTGTAGGGTGTTTTACTAAATGAAATAATCTGTGTTAATACACTATATATCAAACCTGTATAACTTTTTATATGGACTATAAACCATTTATCATACACATTGAGGAAGTAGAGGTTTCCAATATAGCGAAGTAGGTTCGAAAGACATTTTAAGTGTGGCTTATTCAGTTTCCTAGATACAGATTCGTAATTTGGAAGCTTTACAGTTCAGGCAAAGAACATTTCCTTTAAAAAGACGGAAATATTGTGACAAATATTACTACATAGTTCTGTTAACAGTAAAATAAGTAACCGTAAAATTATAAACATTAAGGGTATAACATCTTGTCGACGATGATGTGATTAGAGGTGAAGCAGTATCGGGAACTTCGAAAAGTACGATTAAGGTGACTTATGAGAAATACGGAATCTTCCTGACGCCTATAAAACACAGCTATTTCGTCTCATGAATCTGTTCCTATGGGCAATTGGTCGAATACTAATCGCAACATGGGGCCATATGAATATAACAGAGTATCTACTTTATATCCTGGATTCCAGAGAACATGCTCAGTTTAGCATTAATAAAGCGTGTCAGAAAATATACTTCAACCGACTTTGTTCTCAGCGTGAGTAAAAGGGTGAGGGAAGATCTGAGAACATTCTCAGATTTGGTAAGAATAAAACTTAGAGAAGTTCCTTACGACCGGAGAACATTATCTGTTTTCTGAAGTGAACTGTCTAGCATACTTCGAACTGAATATCTTCTTTTAAGGCTTCGTTTTTCTGTGGTTAATAATAAAAATGAAAAAATTGTGTCCGCGCATTGAAGCGCTATGCTCCGATGCGCAAGGCCGTTCCCCATCGGGGGTTCGAATCCCCCCTCGGGCATGGATGTTTGTGTCGTCTTTAGTATAAGGTTGTTCATAAGTAGTTGGTAAGTTTAGGGGTTGATGACCCCGCAGTGAAGTGCCTTAAGCTGAACAAACATTTGAACAAAAATTGTGTTTCTTAGAAGGCAAAAAAAAAAAAAAGTTCCTTTTTTACGTAGGCTAGTCTGAAGAGGAACTAAAATGTTTATGCAAATAAAAACATTTTGCTGACGAGTCGCTTCCTTCACTAAATCATAAGCGTGACACTTCAAGCATTTTATATAGTGACGAGAGTGATGTGAGGACAGTTTTCTCATTACCGACATAGAAACTAAACACAAGTGGATTCAGCTGCGTGTTTACCCGTTTGTTTGGAGTGCATAGTTCCAGCTGTAAACAGCTAAATAGCAAAATAATATTGTATGTTTTTAAATAGGGTCTATTAATAAAACCTTATGACGTTACAGTAATTCCAAATAAAGTACATTTCAGTATTTCACAGTGTGTATCACAAAATATATATTGTAGAAAAGACAGTTTTATATATGCACCAAAGCTGCTTTTATTTGAAATGATGACTAGTTTCGGGCTTTGCCCATTTTCTTAAGCCACATTCATATATATTTTTTATATTTGGATATTGCTTAGGTCACGCTGTTTGTTGTAATTCAAATAAAAGCAGCTTTGGTGCATATATAAAATATATTTAAGAGCTGCAAAAAGCGACATATCAAAAACATTTGATTAAAATATATATTGCTGCAAGACCGGGTACTGAAGTATTATTTTTGTACGTCTCTTGTTCATTCTACCCAAACCGGTTGGCCTATTTAAGATGCGTTTTCTGACTTCGTAATAGTAACCTCTGTTATGTTAGAAGTAAGTATATACGACAGGAAATTAATAACTGATTAATTGCCTTCCTAGTAATCTGGTTCTTTTAACAAATTCGCATGGCCTATCGCTTATGAGTGAACCATTGGATGTCAATTTAACAAAAAGTATCTCGTGTTAGAAAGCTCTGACGGATGGATGGTTGGATTTCGAAAGGGACTAAACGACAAAGGTTATCAGTCTCTAGATCTGATAGTGTTCCACGTTGAAATAAATGAAAACGTAAATCATTCTTAAAATTTCGTTCGTAAATTGTGCTAGCCCAACTTCAATAATACAAAGTTTCTCGCATGACGAAAATTTTACATCATCGTCAGAAGAATACAGTTTCGTAAATAGTCCATATTTAGTCTTAATAATATGCTGCTGCACAATAAACTAATATCTAAACATAGTACAGTTCTTCCTGAATACGTAGATGCCTACTCCATATTTGTACAGTGAGTAATTTGCCTGGTCGGGCTAGTTTAAAGAAATATACGATTGAACAGCTATTCTGTGCTAGACATGTCACACGGAGAACTTGCACAAGAAGGGGAGTGAGCGAGAATGAACTTCGTGCTCAGAGCATATGCTTCGAACTTTTTATTCATACGAAACTGAGAAGTTAGTAAGCTATTTGGTAAGAGAACGTTCTTTTGCTCTGAGAATCTTCTCTGGAGCATGTGCTCTTTCTTATTCATACAGTTCATGGTCTCGTGATTTCGCTCGCACTGCTGTGTTTATATTTATAAACACAGCAGTGTCATGTGTTGATTCCTCAGGGGAATTTTGTGGTAATGTTATGGTGGTTTTGACGATGTAAATGCAAAGACGAAACAAGTTGGTTTTGCGTCGGGTTTGACCCCGGTATGCCGCAGTCGCAGTTGTTTAGTGGCACGCCGGCAGGAGTGCGCTGTGTAGGAAACACTAATTTGTCATTCAGGCGGACGGCAAACAGCGCCTCACTTGTTGACGAGAGCCCCTCTGCCGAGCTTTCGAGGCGCCGCCGGCTGCGCGCGCACGCCACCTACTGGTTTTTCATGAATGGGACTATCTCCGTCCTCCTCTGATATTACTACGTCGTTATGACGTCACGGAATTCCGTAGTAGCAGCCATAAAACCGTTCGTGTGTATCTGTGTGTGTGTGTGTGCGAGCGAGAGTGGTAGGGAGGGACAGCGGGAGTGTGTGAGAGGGAGGGCGTGTGGAACTGGGTGAGGGGGCGAGGGAGGGGGAGGCAAGCCCCTCCCGTACCTCTCCCCAGGGACACTTAACGTGCCCCACGCCGGCACACGGCAGCTATAATACGACTGAGAGCCTCTCTCGACCTCTCCATCATTTTAATGCAGCGTTTTATCCTCGTGTATCCTCTGTTCTGTTCTCACTACACAGATTTACAATTACAAATAGAGTCCCCTGTACACATCTTCCCCCTCGTAATAGATTCCATATATAAACGGCTGTTTTCCATACAGTGCTTGCTACAGATCATTCCCGACGGCAGATAATAAACGTGTTGCCGCAAAAGGCGTTGGAAGATTTATTGGAAGAATTCAGTAACCCACGAGTCTTTCATATATACCAGCAGTCCGATTATATTTGACGACATTCTCTTAACTAGGAATATATGAAGTTGCGGGCATGATTTTCTATGAGTCGTTTAAAACTGACTGACAATAAAGTAGTAGATAACTATTACAGAAAGGATGCTGGGCTGCTATTCGTGTCTGTCTGTCGATTCAACACAAGTATTGAATGTAGGTTTTCATGGCCGGTTATGCCGGCCGATATTAAATTTTTTTGGACCTGCGCAGAATCAAAAAAATGTTCAAATGTTTGTAAATCTTATGGGACTTAACTACGGGGTCATCAATCTAAACTTACAAACTACTTATGAACTACTTACGAACTAGGACGGCATAAATATCCATGCCCGAGGGGGGATTCGAACCCCCGACCGTAGTGGCCGTGCAGACCGTGACTGAAGCGCCTCAGTCCCCTCGGCCACCGCGGCCGGCTGCGCAGAATCCTGTGCCTGGACATTTTTTCTTCATATACCATTAGTTGAAGACGAGTTGGATGAAAATCAGTGTGAGTTTAGGCCTCTTAGACTGTCAGAAGCAGATCTTCAGCTT
Organism: Locusta migratoria; assembly: GCA_026315105.1. NCBI lineage: Eukaryota > Metazoa > Arthropoda > Insecta > Orthoptera > Acrididae > Locusta > Locusta migratoria. The sequence continues at coordinate 140,758,141 of CM048747.1, read as the reverse complement.
ACGGCAGATAATGGTGAAGTGTTTTGTTTTAATTGATTTAGATAAGGCTTATGACCGTGTTCCTAGGATGAAGCAATTGTCAGTTCTACAAGATTATGGAATAGGAGGCAAACTTCTGCAGGCAATTAAAGGCAGCTGTTAGAGTTGACGGTAAATAGACTTCATGTTTCATGTTAGTTTCAGGGGCAAAATATACTATTAGCGTTAGATCAAAATAGGTGAAAGCTGGGTGGATATAGCTTACCTTATTAATAAGTTTGAGGTTACAGATATGAAACTTAGCAAGATTGATTGCAAGCACTATCAGATGGGAACGACGGCAGGAGGGTATCCATAATGAGGAAATGAAACAGAAACTCATAAAGAACACCATAGATGAACCAGTTAGAAAGAACAGGTTGAGATGGTGGGGTCATGTTACACACATGGGAGAAGCAAGGTTACCTAAGCGACTCATGGGTTCGGCAATAGAGGGTAAGAGGATTCGAGATAGACCGAGGAGAAAGTGCTTGGATTCAGTGAAGAATGATTTTGAAGTGACAGGCTTAATATCAGACGAGGCATCAATGCTAGTTCTGAATAGGGGCTGCGGTGCAGTGTCTAGCACTCTAGGCGCCTCGCTGCGGAAAGCGTGGTTTTGTCACGTCGGAGATTAGAGTCCTCCCTCGGGCACGAGTATGCGTGTTGTTCTTATGTTAGTTTCAGTAGCCTATAACATTAATAGCTAAGTTCCATTGATTTACAAATATTTCTTGAACTGAATAGGGAATCAGGAAGGAATTTTATTAGGGAGCTATGCTCCAGTCTGAACGCTGAAAGACATAATCAGTCTCAAGTGATGATGATGATGACTGAATACATCTTCTAAGACTTTACTCACACAAACGTTGTTTCGCACTTGAGCCACCTCAGCAAGCCGCACTGTAAATGCATATCCACGCAACGGTCAGTTCCGTGACGCCATGAGACAGCTGTCTAAGATCGCGAAATCATACCGCCGTATTTTATGGAACTCGTGGTATAGAGTTGTTCGTACTATTTATTTTATCAGGAAGTCTCACAAATTTTCTAATTTAAGTCATATTTCTTCTCTAATTAAATTGTTTCTATAAGTTATATATATGTGGTCTCTGTTCTTTCGGAAATTCCGAAAGAACAACGCCACTTTTGATCCTGCAGTTATTATCTATTCGTACACACAGAATGTATGACATTAACTGCGAATGGCCAAAGTTGAAAATTTGTACCCAGCCGGAACTCTAACCCAGGTCTCCTGCTTTCTAGGCAGTAGCGTTGACCTGTACACCGCTGGGGAAACAGCGATCGCCACAACTGCACGGAATTACTCACATATGCCTTCCGTCAGATACAAATTTTCAACTTTACCCTGCCCACTAGAATTCAAACTCGTAGTTATTGTAAACTAATTTTTCAGTGCGGAGGCACTTCTAGGTCCTTACTGTTACGGGAATTAGTTTACAATAACTACGACTTTGAGTTCTAGTAGGCAGGGTAAAGTTGCAAATCTGTATCTTACGGGAAGCATGCTTGAGTAATTACGTGCAGGTGAGATGATCGATGTGTCCCCAGTGGTGTAGGGGTCAGCGCAATTCCCTAGAAGGCAGGTGACCTGGGTTCGAATCCCGGCTGGGTACACATTTTCAACTTTACCCATTCGCAGTTAATATCATACAGTCTGTGAATATAAACTGTTTCTGTTCTCCAGAATTTCGACGGCTTTTCTATATATCGTAGCGTAGCAACTACTTGGTGTTACTAGAACCACGATGTCACTACATCGAATTTCATAGTTTACACCTCCTAGTGCATGTTCTGCTACCGCTGATTTATTAAAAAAAATCAAATGTTTGTAAATCTATGGGTCCAAACTACTGTGGTCATCAGTTCCTAGGCTTACAAACTACTTAAACTAACCTAAGGACTACGCACATGCACGCCCGACCGTACCGTATTTTAAGTATTTTACTGATACGATCTGTGATAATTTTTTTTAATTGTAGGGAAGAAAGTCCTCTCCTTCAGTAGGTTCATTAGAAATTGTACACCGTCTAAGATGTAGCTCTCTATTCTCTATTCTTCAGAGTATCCGTTTCTTCTGAAGGCTGTCCTTAAATGATCGAAATGAAAATATCGTAGTGAAAACATTGGTGGATAGGGCCAGTAAAATCTGTGAAACACACTACTTGGAGGAAGAAACCGTTCATTTAAGGACAGCCTTCAGATAAAACGGTAGAAAAAGAGATAAATAGAGCGCTACATCCTAGGAGGTCTAACATATTTTGTAATGAAAAACGAACGTAGTAATGGGATAGTCTTCTTTCCATATGGAAATATTGTCACACATCACATCACTAAAATATATTTAAAAATACAGTATTGGTACGATATGTAAACTAACAAGGTGCGCGGCAAAAAGAACGTAGTAATGAGATAGTCTTCCTTCCATATATGTAAATAGGGTCAATTATCGCATCACTAAAATATATTTAAAAATACGTTCTTGATATGATATTTAAACCAGCAAGGTGCGCGGATATTTAAACACTGCTAATGACTTACGCCCACCGCTTGCCAGATAGTGTATTAAATCCATTGTCCTCACGGCCAAGTATACAAATGAACTAGGAAAATGAGTTTGAATAGAATTTCAGTAGAAAGACATAAGGGTTTAAATTAGTGTAAATGCGGACGTTAGTGACAAATAAAATAAATAGTACGAACTCTGTACCAGAAGCTCAGTAGAATTCACAGACGCGACTCCGCGTTCGTAGACAGCTGCCTCCTAACGTCAAGAACCGAGCGTCGCGTGGTTACGCATGAATCGATTTGCTGAACTGACTGAAGTGCGAACCGGCGTTTTGTGTGTGCAGAACATTTGCAGATGGCTTCAGCAGAGGATGACGAAACGTCAGCCTGACGATTATGCTTTGGACCACGGTCTTATTTCCAAGAATGTAATATCGGCAATAAATCATTCAATCATTGCTGCCAAAATTAGGATTAGAAGCGGCTACTTATGTACGAAGTTGTGTCTTTGTGACCTCGGTTACGAAAAAGGATTCTTTTTAACACAAATTAAGAACACAAAAAGTTCAAAATGGTCTGAAAAAATTAAGAACGAAAGTAACTTGCAGATGATGGAAAGGACTGCCACTGTGCACTACAAAGGTAACTGGAAGAAATACTCTTAGAAATGAAGAGAAATAACACTTTTATTCAAAAAATGTTCAAATGTTTCTAAACCTATCGGGCTCAACTGCATGGTTATTAGTCGGTAGCTTATAAACTACTTAAGCTAAGGTAACCAAACCTAAGGACAACACTAACAACCATGCCCGAGAGGGTACTCGAAACTCCGACGGCGAACGGCCGCGCGCACCTCTGCACGGCACCCCAGTGCGCACGGCTAATTCGCATTCAATATTTGTACTGTAGTGACTGCGTTTAATGGGCGTCTACTGAGCAGTACAAGAGCGGGATATGGTTTCTAATAGTTTGCGTGATCACTATTGGCAGTAAAGCAAACTCTGCAACGTGTCCCCATGCTGGCTACGATGTTCTTATGGTAGGGCGTTCGTCTTCTACTACTGGATCACTAAATGCTTCATTTAGTGACCAGATACATGGATTTCGGAGGATATTCCTTTTTGTGGCCTTATCTTGCGGCCCGCCAGTAGATTAGAAAATCTTTAAAATGTCACGCATTTCAATATTACCCTGCTAAATAAGTTCATCCTCTTATTCAAGAGAAATTAATAATTATAGAGTTAATGAAGAATGACACTCATACACACAAGACTTTTGCGGAGAAAAGGAAGCTTTGTTGATAATGTAGCATCTACCACACGTGTCGTCCGGAGAGTGAAGGCCTGGTTATTGTTTCTGGTTTCAAAAGCCACTTTGGAAGCATTTTATTCCACTTGTATATAATACTAGAAGTATTGTTTTGGACTAACCTGAATTCTGTGTTGAGCGGTGTTATATCGAAAAGCTTTTCGGATTTTGTACTGAAATACACTGGGAAGGAAATTAATGACACAAAACTTATTGATGAAATTTGAAATGTAGGTTATTTATACTACAGTAAAGGACGACGTACTGGACGACGCTATGCATCAATTGATATCCATGCCCGAGGGGGGATTCGAACCCCCCACCGTAGTGGCCCTGCAGACCGTGACTGGAGCGCCTCAGTCCCCTCGGCCACCGCGGCCAGCTGTTTCGCATCAGTTGGCTATCTGAAATTTTCAGATATATTACGAGAAAATGACGATCAAAATGTAGAAGCGTTTTGACCTAGAAAAGACATTGCCTCTACCAGAACATTGTTCTATAAGCGACAGTTGTGGCTATATAACCTAGGATTTCGTAATGCTAGTAATGTAAAGGGGCGCTGCTACGCCTGGTTGAAAGGTGAGGCAGGACGTGGAGCGCAGGAAGCAGCATCTTGTTTATGGAAGCATTTAATGGAACAGGTATCGCCAGCTAAACAAGTAATTTTGTGATCCGATTCATGCGGCGAACAGAACAGAAACATCAAGATAGTTCTAATGCTAAAAGCAGTTTTAGAACATCATCTTACATAGCACACAATAAGACAGAGGTTTCTTATACCTGGACATAACTTCCTACAGAATGACAGCGATTTCAGAGATATAGAAAGCGCTCTCATACTGAAACAGAAACTTTATACACCAGACGATTACACGAATGTGTCGCAAACGAAACTCTCTTACAATCCATAGAATGAAGGTTGAAGATTTCAAGAGTACTTCAAATATAGAAAATCGTAGAACCAACTCCCGGAACGAGATAATATACTGAGATAGACCTTTTTATATAGTGTTCAAAACTGACTTTCATCGTGTGCCATTTGAAGTTGAAATTAGGAGGAAATCAGTAGGTCTACCTCGAATGCGGAACAAAAGTAACTTTCATGCCCTGTTGACGCCTCTATGGCTAAATGGGGAGCCAATTTCTGAAGTCAAGCTAAAGGACATTCAATCTCTAATGGACCTCATACCAAAGGAGGCCCAAGAATCTTACCACAAACTTATCAGCCTCCTTGATGACAATGATAGCTTCAGCTTCGACTGCTCACAACTTGATTTTACTATTGACAATGAAATATCGCAACAAAAATGTCTATTGTTTTTCTTTACATTAAATGTCTGCAATCATTTTGTTATGCTGTGATAGGTGTCAAGTACTGATATATTCAATAACGTGTATAACTCTTGAGAAGGAATGTTAATACCTATATTCGTACTTCAGTAAAATACATTTCCATCTTCATGCTTCATATAATTTATTATCTATTGTCGTCATTTTTTATTTCGAGTTATTTTTTTTGTTAATTGCACTAGAAAGAATAAATTATTTTCGGAATATATACGGAGTGCTGTACTTCAAGCTACCAAGTTATTTACGACTTATTACTTCAATAAATAGCCTATAGAAGGCATAAACATAGAATAGCGACGTTATTTATCCTTGTATCGGTTAAATATCACTAAATGTAGCGTGAAATAATGCAATCATTGTATTTTGTGAAAGAATAATGTCACTGCATCCTCCTCTAAATGCATCACTTGACTAAGAGACACAGTTCGCCTTTTAGTCAGTTAATCCAAAGTGAAGAAATGAAAATTACATATATAAGCATCAAATGACCAAGCGCCGTTTTTGTATAAATATTGAGTTTCGGTGCATTTTATATGTTTTTCAGATATTCAGTAAATTTAATTCAAGTTCATTACCTTATTGCGTCGAAAGCTAGATTTGGTGTAGCCGCTGAATTTATATTAACACTTTCGCGTTTTCGTTAAATATGGCGCTTGGTCAACTAATGCATAACGCCATCCAATTGTTTGTCTAATTATTGAGGCAAATCAGATAGTTTAAAAATATCTCGAGAATAACAGTGTAATTTGGCGTGTAAGACGAATAAAATAATTGAAAAGGAATTATTCTTTGCGAGTGTGAGCAAAAAGGCGAAAGTTTTGAAAGGAGTCAGCTGAAAGTTGGAAGAAAGTAATGCGCCAATGGTGAACAAGGGGCCAAGGAAAACACAGCCATCGAAATGAAGCAAGGTGATTATATAGATAAACTTAACAGTTTATTTTGTTAAAATGGTACTGTAGAGGCCAAATATCATTATACTAGTAGATTTGAAGCAGGACTTAAGCAGCGTTTAAAGGAAACTCAGTTTTCGTTTACCAAAAAAGAAATAGAAGCCTCATAGTGATGAACCCGGAATCTCCATATTTGGATGGAAGGATAAAAACGCACAAGGACGAGGAACCGGGGAGGCCAGTAATTAATGGGAGAGAGGGGCCAGGAGATAAATTAATGAAACATTGTGTGAGAGATTTCAGGAGTGGTATACGTATAATAAAAGCTTTTCAGTGAAACATAGTAAGGAAGTGGCACACTTCATATAGGAGTCCCATTTAAATAGTGACGCAAGATTAGCTTATTTAGATGTGATTAATTTTTATATATCTATACCGGCACAAGAAACAACAGACGTTGTAGAAAATAATTGTTTGTGTGCAAAATATCTGGAACTGAAATAGGTTGATTCATAACACTGTTAAGGTTCGTACTATCGTTTACTTATTTTAAATTTAATAGCAAATTTTATATGCAAGAATCTGGTTTGGCAATGTGTCGTGCATCAGCAGGTCAGATGGCAAACATATTTCTGAACGTGTATGAGAGAAAACTGCAATAGACAGAGATAAAGCACGTTAAACTGTAGGTCCCCATATAACTGGCTGGGTAAGTCAGTTCAAAGGTCGGAGGAAGAGAACGGCATACCACCTCCAAACAGGACCATGCCTAGTAAAGCACTGTGGTTTCAAACCAATCTTCGGATTGTTGACTGCTTTTTATACGCTACGTATGTTGACGATGTAGTTGTAGTATAGCAAGGCTCTGAGGAGGAAATAAATGACTTTGCAAGTGATCTGAACAAGTGCAGAGGTAGATAGTATTTACGATTGAGCGTGAACAACAAGGAATTTTATAATATCTTGACTTGAAAATTGATAATAAGAGTTAGACATTTATAGGAAGCCCACATTTGTAGACGCTGTTATTAACAAAAAGTCATGCCACCCTCATAAAGATAAAACAGTTTTTTAAAAGTGTTAAGGCAATTCCGTTGACTCCTAAAAACAAGAAAGACGACATTAAGACGCTTAGGCAGATAGCCTTTGCAAATTATTATGCCGTGGGTTTAATAAATAGATTTACTAAGACGATAGCACGTACGAAACAACGAATCGCGAAAAACTCACGCAAATATAGAGTTATGCCATTCTGGGGAACCATCTCATACAAACTGGCGAGATTATTTAACAAGAAAGATGTTAAAATTGCTTTTAGGGACGACAATAAATTGAACAGAGGCTGAGACCCAAGATTGACGCAGATGAGAACTGGATGGGGAAATCATATCTCAGGATTGTGACATGAGTATGTATGGCCAACGGGTTGAAATTTTAAAGTGCGATTTAAAGAGCACAATAGTGGAGGGAATGGCTCATCACAGCAGCGAAACACCTCAAGATCGAAGAACATTCGTTAGGTAACATAAATGATAGTTTGAAGGGCGTTCACTTTGTAGACAAGGGATAGTTGTTATCCAGTTTCGTGGAAATTGAGGTATTTTGTGCTTTAAGGGAGGATTACAAGAACATGCTCAATGAGGAGAAATAACTGTCTAAAGGCCATTGCTCGGCGTACTTTAACAATCTCCTCCTTGAAAAGCAGTGACATGTTCTTTAGTTTTAAATATTGATGTTTGGTTTTCGTAATGAAATGTAACTTAGAGAGGTATTGCATTTATGGTAGTTTCAATAATAGTGGATGACTAGTCGCATAATTTGTAATATATCAGGAAATTATTATCTTAGGTCGTATTTGACAGTGGTGATTTTTGATATGTGAGTGCTGCTGTCCGTTAGTTGACAACTAAGCGTCATCACAGCGGCATGTTTTACGATCGACAACTTTAATTTGACTGTACATAAATGCTGCAAGTATTTTGTTAAGGACGTTGCTTAACGGCAGATGAATTTTGTAGTTACGTTAGTATTTTAGTTTTATGATTTGCACATTTCGTAGTTGAGTCGTCGATAATGGGACAATGTTGTTGCCGGCCGCGGTGGCCGAGGTGACTGAGGCGCTCCAGTCACGGTCAGCACGGCCACTACGGTCGGGGGTTCGAATCCCCCCTCGGGCATGGACATTTGTGCCGTCCTAGTTCGTAAGTAGTTCATAAGTAGTTTGTAAGTTTAGGGACTGATGACCCCGTAGTTAAGTCCCATAAGCTTAACAAACATTTGAACATTTGACAATGTTGTTCCGAAACATATCATGCTGACATAAAATTTTCTACGTCTGACAACTGGTGCGTGATTTGGCTCAATAATCATTTCATTTAAGGTAGTTTAAATATTTGCAAAATCTGATGAGTTAAATATTATGATACCCATGAAAAATCCAGACTTAGGACAGATCTTTGAAACAATTGATTATTGCACAATGTAATTTAATAAAAAATTGTGTAAAGTTCAAAAAATGTTCAAAAGTTTCTAAATCTAAGGGACCCCCTACTGTGGTCATCGGTTTCTACACGTACAATCTGTTTAAACTAACTTACGCTAAGGACTAGACACATACACCCATGTCCGAGGGAGGACTCGAACCACCGATGCGATCGGTCGCGAAATCCGTGAAATGGCGCCTGAGGTCGTCGTGCGGCTGAGTAGAGTACTATTATACACCTCTGAGGAATTCTGATAAAATCGATACATTCAAGTGAGAAATTAATTGTTTAATTAAGTTTCACCATACTTTATCTGTATTTCACCATTATCGTTTGTTTCGCCTTATTTAGAGTGTGTAGATCTAGAGTGGATAACTGTTATATTTCTTGCATGTTCCGTTAGACAATTACAAAAAAGCAAATAAAACTGGTGAGGTACATTTGGCACTATCATATACCGGTAGATCCTGCTTTTTCTGACTCAAATATGTTCGTCATTGCTTCTGTACGCCTCTTCAAGGCATCCGACAGTGCTCGCTACGATTTAAGACGGGGGAACGTGCAGGTTTTTTCATCCGCCTCATATCCTCTCGTTATAGTTGTAAGAACTGCTTCTGAGTGCGGTCGTGCGTTGTCGTCAATATAAATTAAGTCAACGAAGAATGTATCCTCGGAAGAACGCACATGTGGAAGCATTATGGCTGACTTTTGCAAACTGCTTGTCCTGACACCTTGGAGTCTGTAATTAGAGTTGGCAGCCCTGCGCAATGTCGGACGTGCTGTTGAAGAGCGCTTGTAAACGATATGGAATTTAGCTAGTAATAAATTGTAATTTAACGTTTTTAACTGATTAAATACTTTCATTAGCGTGCTCTTAAAGCCCACCAATAAAAGTTTTTCTTTTATTTGCCTATTGTTTTAGTAACAACTAAAAGTCGGTTTTGTTTAATTACTGCTTTTAGGCCTAATTTCCGAGGGTGCATATTTAGCGTGACATCGCAGTTTTAAGTTCATTTTCTAATAGTTTCCATACATAATTATATTTGTGGTTAATATGTATATTAGCGTAATCAAATAAGTAAATCTCGTAAATAATTTGTAAACAATCACGAATTCCAAGTGTGTGAGCTGCTGTAGGAAAGTTAGTTTAGGGGTTTCATGCAGCTGTTGCGACAGGTGGTTTCATTGGGGATGTAGCGGTGTGGGAGTTAGGGAAACAAACGGGGCTCTTCCATTCTTTTACAGGGTTTGCTCAAGAGATAGGAAAATAGCAGAACAGGAAGGGAAGATTAGAGCCCTTCAGGCTGATTTGGATAGAGCGAGGGAGGAACTGATAAGGTTAAGGGGGTAGGAGGGTAACCAGAGGTGCGAAGTGATAGCAGGGAACATGGGCCAGAGAAAGAGAACAGTGTCTGACAGTTTTGCTATCGGCACAACCAATAGATTTTCCCCGCTATCATAGTTGAATAAGGAAGAGGCTCCAGTAGAAGTAGGAGTAGTTCATATACAACAGAACTTCATCAGGAAACCATCTGTTTAAAAAAAATGAAATTAAGAAGAAAGTTCTGTTGCTAGGTAGCAGCCATGGAAGAGCCGTGGGCCAGATTTTGCAGGAAAAAATAGGTGACAGGTTCCAGGTCACAAACTCTTTCGAGCCCAGCGCCTGTCTTAGACAGGTGGTAGAGGATTTAGGTTCCCTGTACAAAGATTTCACTAAAGAAGGTCATGTTGTGCTAGTGGGTGGAGTGGGAAACAGTATCGATAGGGATCAGGGCTACAGTATTGAGTGTGACCAAGTGAAAATAGCCTCTGCAGCGATCCACACAAATGTTGGTCTGGTGCCTGCTTTCGTGCGACACGACGTGATCAGCCCCAGTTGAACCGCTCTGTCAGGAAGGTCAATATGGAGTCAGATCAGTTGCGCAGGGCGGCCACTCTGTCAGACATTGGTTTGGTTCCTGTTGACGCTATAGATAGGTGGAACGTCACAGGCATAGCCTACACCTCAATAGGAAAGGGAAGGCTAAACTGGCTGGTTAATAGCAAAAACCTTAAGGGAGGACACGGCAATTCATGAATGTACCTCTTTTTTAGGCTAAGACCAGGGTTCAATGGGAAGCTCAGGCAAGCATGTGCTAAAGATGCTCAAAACTCACACGAATCTGACAAAAGTAAAGTAAAAAATACTGTTACCATATTTCACCAAAATATTGGGAGATTAAAGAATAAAGTTGAGTTTCACAAAAGTAAAGTAAAAAATAATGTTACTATCTTTCACCAAAATATTGGGGATTAAAGAACAAAGTAGATGAGCTACTGGTTTGTTTAGATGACATAGAATCAGAGAATGTAATAGATATACTATACCTATCTGAGCATCAAATTGTAACGGATATGGAAAAAGTAAATATAAGCAGTTACAAACTAGCAGCACATGTGAATAGAGAGAATAAGGTGGGAGGAGGAGTTGCCATCTATGTCAAAAGTTATTACTGTGTAAAAAGTTTAGAAACACAAAAGTTTTGTGTAGAGCAACATATAGAAGCCTGTGAGCTTAAACTTAAAAAAGGTCCTTCTTTTGTAATTGTAACAGTATATAGGTCCCCTTCAGGTAACTTCCAGTTATTTATGAAAAATTTGGATGCCTTGTTGTGCTATCTGTCAGATAAGGGAAAACAAATTATTATTTGTGGGGATTTCAATGTTGACTCACTAAAGGAATGTAATAGGAAGAATGACCTGGAATTCTTACTCGGTTCTTTCAATTTGTCATCTGTAATTGATTTTCCTACTCGGGTGGTAAAGGACAGCAGCACACTGAAAGATAAATATTTTATAGTCAAGATAAGTTTAAAAACATAAATGCTTGTCCTGTTGAGAATGGTCTTTCCGATCATGGTGAACAGCTAGTTACAGTAAATGACATAGTTCCTCTCTGTAATTCAAAACAGCCCTCCAAAGTTGTGCGTTCAGTTAACGATTCAACAATTAGAAATTTCAGGGAAAATCTTCAGCAGGTAGACTGGTATGAGGTGTATCAGGAAGCTGATGCTAATTTAAAATACAACTTATTCCATGATACATTTGTAAGAGTATTTGAAAATTGTTTTCCCAAGAAAATAGTTAAATATAATGACAAGAAACTATGCAAGAAACCATGGCTTACTAAACGGATAAGAATATCTTGTAATCGAAAAAGGAAACTGTATCTAACAGCAAGAAAGAGTAATGCCCCAGAAACAGTCAAATATTATAAAAACTGCTGTGCTACATTAAGAAAGGTTATTAAAAAGTCCAGAAGCATGTGCATCATGTCTGAGATTAGCACCTCCGATAACAAAATTAAAACAATTTGGAATATTATTACCAGAGAGACAGGGCAACCAAGGGCACAGGAAGACAGCATTACCATCAAACTGAATGAGAAGTTTACAACTAACAACCCAGAAGTTGAAAACATTTTTAATAATTATTTTTTAAATGTTGTGGCGAAAATAGGATCTAAATCTTCATTAGAAGAAGCTAGACAGTTAATGGAACAGGCCATAACCACACAATTTGATACAAGATAAATTCCACCCACTTCTCATTTTGAAATTAAGAAAAGAATAAACTCTCTCAAGAGTAAAAGCTCACATGGAATTGATGGTATTTCCAGCAGTGTAATCAAAGCTTGTTCTCAAGAAATAAGTAGGATTCTTAGCCACATGTGTAATAGTTTTGTGAAGCAGGGTGTTTTTCCTGATAGACTGGAATATGCCGTTGTTAAACCACTGCAAAAAAAAAAAGGGGATACGTCTGATGTCAACAACTACCGCCCAATCTCACTTCTGACAGCCTGATCCAAAATTCTTGAAAAAGTAATGTATTTTAGAGTAGTTTCACACATAGGTAAAAATAAAGTTCTAACAAAATGTCAGTTTGGTTTTCAGAAAGGCTATTCAACAGAAAATGCTATATATACTTTCACCAATGAAATATTAAATGCTCTGAATAACCGGACATCACCCATTGGGCTTTTTTGTGATCTCTCCAAGGCTTTTGTTGTGTAAATCATGGAATTCTTCTAGATAAACTAAAGTATTGTGGTATGAATGAGACAGTGTACAAATGGTTTAAAGCATACATAATAGGAAAAGTGCAGAAAGTTGACATAAGTAATTCACATAATATGCAAAAATACAGCTGATTCCTCAAACTGGGAAACAATCAAACATGGGGTGACACAAGGTTCGGTCTTGGGCCCTTTTGCTTTTCTTAATATATTTTAATGAATTGCCATTCTATATTCATGAAGATACAGAGCTGGTTCTTTTTGCTGGTGATACAAGTGATACACCTGCCAGACAAGAACTAATTGAAGAAATTGTAAACGACATCTTTCAGAAAATCATTAAGTGGTGCTTAGCAAATGGACTATTATTAAATTTTGATAAAACACAGTACATACAGTTCCGTGCAGTAAATGGAATGAAACCATTAATAAATATAGACTTTGATCAGAAATCTGTAGCAAAGGTAGAATAATAAAAAATTTTAGGTGTTTGCATTGAAGAGGGGTTGAACTGGTAAGAACACATTGAAGATCTGCTGAAACGTTTGAGTTCAGCTACTTATGCTATTAGGGTAATAGCAAATTTTAGTGCTATACATCTCAGTAAATTATCTTACTATGCCTGTTTTCATTTTACGCCTTCGTATGACATCATTTTCTGGGGTAATTCATTATTGCACAGAAGCGTGTAATCAGAATAATTGCTGGAGTCCATCTAAGATCATCCTGCAGACACTTATTTAAAGAGCTAGGGATCTTCACAGTAGCTTCACAGTATATATATTCGTATATGAAATTTGTTATTACCAATCCCACCGAATTCAAAAGCAATAGCAGTGTACATAACTACAACACTGGGAGAAAGAATTATCTTCACTATTCTAGATTAAATCTAGCTTTGTCACAGAAAGGGGTGAATTATGCTGCCACAAAACTCTTTGGTCACCTACCAAACAGCATCAAAAGCCTGACAGATAGCCAACTAGCATTTATAAATAAAGAATTTCTGATTGGCAACCCCTTCTACACTATAGATGAAGTTTTAGATATAAATTAGTAAATCTGAAAGAAATTGAAAAAATTAAATAAAAAAATATTGTGTCATGTAATATTTAGTACAAAGTAATAATTTGCAAAGACACCTTTGATTAACTTGACACGTTCCACGTCATTACGAAGTGTCGTATTCATGATCTATGGAACAAGTATTAATCTAATCTAGTGTCAATGTATATCGTGAGACTAGTAAATTCTCAATGTAAATCAAATGAAAAACTTCTGAAAGGAATTACAAAAGATTCTTCTCCTTGTTCAGGGTATACTGTAGATATTTCGAAATTGGAACAAAATCTGAGATTTCCTTCAAGCCTTTTTTGTTTTCGATATAATCTCCCTTATTAATATTAGTCAAAGGGTGTTTCGTGAAACTGAACGTATTAGCAGGGTGTCGCTGTTAGAAATAAAGTTTGAAAAGCTCTGGTAAACGGTGACACAATAACGTTGGCCGATGTGTGTAATGTGTTGAAACATTTAAAGGTCTGTACGCCCATCCAACATTATGCATGCCTTCCCCACGATAACGACGGACTACCAAAACAATCATATTCGGCAGATTACTGGACGTACTCTCATATGGCGAACGGGGATAACACATATCATTTATTTATCATAACTGAGCAAGTCTTCATAGTCATCGAACGAGCATACATTTACTATAAGAGAAGTATAGTAGTAGATAAAATGTAAGGCATAGCGATCCTACGCAGACAAGCCGTACGTTTTAATAAACATAATCAACAACGTAACACAGGAATTAGCTTCATTTTTAAATTTTCCAGGAATTTCTCGACGAATAGAAAGAGTGAACCACAAGGGAAACCGTCAGTTTAAATTTGAAATTGCGTGGATTACTGCTAAGATTTTTTAATTCTTGTGGCAGCTTACTGGAAATGGATGCAGCCGAATGTATAGTGTCAAGGAGGTGTGATCCAAATTCATATTCAACTTCTGTCTATAATTTGCAAGTGAACAGGGCGAGACAGGGTGAGACTTGCAAATTACACTGTAAAAATGTTAAAGAGGCCATAATTCTACATGGTAACATATGATTTTTCGCAATTCCAACAAATGTCATATGCCAATACCGAGTATTCTGTGTGTTGTATATATCTTGTTCACTATCTTTGAGAAACTAAGCAATAGTGTCTTTGTCGACGCCTGTCAACAGTTTACCTGATGATGGCCTATTAAGTCGAAAACTAGTTTGTAAATAAACAAAAAAATTGTAGAACAGAAACAGTTAGTTTTCAACTTCAAATATGGAAGCTTTCTACCAAGAAGTGACGGAAGAATCCATTTATAAGATTTTAGAATTACCTGTTATACTAGAAGGCATATCATTTACATAAATAACAAACAACAGCAGCCCCTGAACACACCCCTGGGCCAATCCCCACATAACCCATCCGAAGGAGGTTAAAATGAACACAACCTCCTTGATAATCCCCACTGTCAGTGCATATCATAGCCATCTTCAAAGCATCGAACAACATTTGGATGACGGTATCTCACTGCGAGTGGAGGAACTCTTTGGACGATAGGATATTCGGTGAATGGTCTCGCCTGTGCTTTCCTCAGACTTAAACCCCATCGAACACGTGTGTGATGCGTTGCACGTCAAGGTGCTCCAACGACTAATCAGTAGATGTCAGCCGCGCTTTCACAGGAATGGAACGTCCTACTACAACTACTTCCACTTAAAAACTCAAAAGTTCCAATGTAACCGTTAGCACCCTCAGAGGTAGTATGCTGCTACGGGATCACAGGATATGAGTACGGGTATGTCCATTTGTTAACGTCCACGCACTAACATGGTCCCATCTAAGAGATGGTGAACTAAGAGGTAGAAAAAGCATTTGGATAGAGGGAGAAACGCAATCACAACTTCAGTTTCGGGATAAAACGACCTTTGCGAATATATGTGTATGGTCTGGTAGTGAGGCGAATGATAGGAACCAAAGCTATGTGACGTTCGTGGGGGTTTATGCTTAGTGTACCAGGGCAAGCCAATTATTATCCGAAAAGTAGTTATAAAATCCACCCCTATGAACCACAGACATGGCCGAGGTGGGGTGGCTTGCGTGCCTCAACGATACAGATAGCCGTACCGTAGGTGCAACCACAGCGGAGGGGTATCTGTGGAGAGGCCAGACAAACGTGTGGTTGCTGAAGAGGGGCAGCAGCCTTTGCAGTAGTTACAAGGGCAACAGTCTGGATGATTGACTGAGCTGGCCCTGTATCATCAGCTAATGTGGCTTTGCCACACAGCTACTGCGAATGGCTGAAAGCAAGGGGACACTACAGCCGTTACTTTTCCCGAGGACATGCAGTTCTACTGTATGAAAATATGATGATGGCATCCTCTCGGGTAAAATATTCCGGAGGTAAAATAGTCCCCCATTCGGATCTCCGGGCGGGGACTACTCAGGAGGATGTTGTCATCAGGAAAGACAATGCTGGCATTCTACGGATCGGATCGTGGAATGTTAGATCCCTTAATCGGGTAGGAAAATTAGAAAATTTAAAAAGGGAAATGGATAGGTTGAAGTTAGATATAGTGGGGATCAGTGAAGTTCTGTGGCAGGATGAACATGATTTCTGGTCAGGTGAGTACAGGATTATAACTACAAAATCAGTTGGGGGCATCACAGGAGTAGGACGGATAATGAATAAGAAAATAGGAATGCGAGTAACCTACTATAAGCAGCACAGTGATCGCATTATCATTGTCAAGATAGATTCGAAGCCAACACCGACAACAATAGTACAGGTTTATATGCCAACTAGCTCTGCCGATGATGAGGAGATTGAAGAAATGTATGAGGAGTTAAAGGAAATTATTCAGACAATTAAGAGAGAGGAAAACTTAATTGTGATGGGAGACTGGAATTCGGTAGTAGGAAAAGGAAGAGAAGGAAAAATAGTAGGTGAATATGGACTGGGCAGAAGAAATGAAGTCGCCTGGTAGAATTTTGCACGGAACATGATTTAATCGTAACAAACACCTGGTTTAAGAATCACAAAAGAAGGTTGTATACGTGGAAGAGACCAGGAGACACCGGAAGGTATCAGATAGATTTTATAATGGTAAAACATAGATTCCGGAACCAGGTTTTAAAACTGTAAGGCATACTATTGGGGCAGATATAGACTCTGACTGGTCATGAACTGTAGGCTGAAACTGAAAAAAACTGCAGAAAGGTAGGAAAATAAGGAGATGGGACTTAGATAAATTGAGGGACCCTGAAATTCTTAAGAATTTCAGAGGGAGCTTCAGGCAACAATTGACAGAAACAGGGGGAAATAGAACAGTAGAAGAGGAATGGGTAGCATTGAGAGATGAGATAGTGAAGGCAGCAGAGGAGAAAATAGGTAGAAAGGCAAGACCTACAAAAAATCCTTGGATATCACAAGAAATACTACAGTTAATTGATGAAAGGAGAAAATATAAAAATCAGTAAATGAAACAGGCAAAATGGAGTACAGACGACTAAGAAATGAGATTGACAGGAAGTGCAAAATAGCTAAGCAGGAGTGGCTAGAATCCAAATGCAAATCTGTAGAAGAATGTATAAGAAGGGGAAAAGTAGATACTGCCTACAGGAAAATAAAAGAAACATTTGGGGACAAGAAAAACAATTCTACAAATATCAAGAACTCAGATGGAAAACCCGTTCTCAGCAAAGAAGGGAAAGCAGAAAGGTGGAAAGAGTACATAGAGGAGCTCTACAAAGGAAATGAACTTAGAGACAATGTTGTAGGAAGGGAAGAGGCAGTAGATCAAGATGAAATAGGAGATACTATACTGAGAGATGAATTTGATAGATCCCTGAAAGACCTAGGTCGCAACAAGGCCCCAGGAGTAGATGACATTCCCTCAGAGCTACTAAAGTCTCTGGGAGATCCAGCCATGACAAGACTATTTGAACTGGTGTGTAGGATGTATGAGACAGGCGAAATACCCTCAGACTTTAAGAAAAATGTAATAATCCCCATTCCAAAGAAATCAGGCGCAGATAGGTGTGAAAATTACAGAACCATCAGTTTGACAAGTCATGGTTGCAAAATTTTAACACGAATTATCTACAGGAGAATGGAAAAGCTAGTAGAAGCTGACCTCGGGGACGATCAGTTTGGATTCAGGAGGAACGTAGGAACCCGGGAGGCAATACTAACTCTACGACTTATCTTAGAAGATAGATTAAGGAAAGGCAAACCTACATTTTTAGCTTTTGTAGATTTAGAGAAAGCTTTTGACAATGTTGACTGGAATACACTCTTTCAAATTCTGAAGTCAGCGGGGGTAAAATACAGGGAAAGGAGAAATTATTTACAACTTGTACAAAAACCAGACCGCAGTTATTAGACTTGAAGGGCATGAAAGGGAAGCATTACTTGGGAAGGGCGTAAGACAGGGTTGTAGCCTTTCTCCGATGTTATTCAATTTGTACATCGAGCAGGCGGTGAAGGAAAGCAAGGAAAAATATGGAATAGGGATTAAAGATCAGGGGGAAGAAATAAAAACATTGCGTTTTGCTGATGACATTGTAATTCTGTCAGAGACAGCAAAGGACCTGGAAGAGCAGTTGAATGGAATGGACTGTGTGTTGAAGAGAGCGTATAAAATGAACATTAACAAGACCAAAACAAAAATAATGGAATGCGGTCTTAGAAAATCAGGCGATGCTGAAGGAATTAGATTAGGTAACGAAACAATGAAGGTGGTAGATGAGTTTTGTTACTTGGGTAGTAAAATAACATGTGATGGTCGCAGTACAGAGGATATAAAATGCAGAATGGCAATGGGAAGAAAAGCATTTTTGAAAAAGAGAAATTTGCTAACATCGAATATTAATGTAAGTGTAAGGAAGTCTTTTCTGAAGGCATTTGTGTGGAGTGTTACCTTGTACGGGAGTGAAACATGGACGATAAGCAGTGCGGACAGGAAGAGGATAGAGGCTTTTGAAATGTGGTGCTACAGAAGAATGCTGAAGATTAGGTGGGT
Organism: Locusta migratoria; assembly: GCA_026315105.1. Lineage (NCBI taxonomy): Eukaryota > Metazoa > Arthropoda > Insecta > Orthoptera > Acrididae > Locusta > Locusta migratoria. The sequence goes on along the minus strand of CM048747.1, from coordinate 140,739,445 downwards.
AGAGCGCATAACTAATGAAGAGGTACTGAATAGAATTGGTGAGAAACGGAATTTTTGGCATAGCTTGACTAAAAGAAGGGTTCGCTTGGTAGGACACATTCTTAGACATCGGGGAATCGTAAATTTAGCATTGGAGGGAAGTGTGTGGGGTAAAAATCGCAGAGGGAGACCACGAGACGCGTATAGTAAGCAGATTCAAATGGATGTGGGTTGCTTCTTATGAGGAGATGAAGAGGCTTGCTCAGGATAGAGTAGGGTGGAGAGCTGCATCAAACCAGTCTCCGGACTGAAGACCATAACAACAACAGCTATAAAATGTTATTGTAATAAAATACGAAACTTACAAGAACATCATTTTTCGACTAGTCTCCTTGCTTTTCAATGCACTTTGTCCATTGCTCTACAAGCTTCCTTATGCCCTCATAAAAGAAGGTTTTCGGTTGAGCTGCAAGCCAGGAATGCACCGCTTCCTTCACTGCTTCGTCCGAGTCAAATCTTAATACCTGTTTGAGTGGACCAAACAAGTGATACTCAAAAGGGACAAGATTGGGAGTATATTAAGGATGATCCAGTACTTCGAATTTGAGTTTCTGGAGCGTTTCAGCAGTGTGGACAGCAGTATGCGGACGGGCATTGTCGCGCAACAACACAACACCTTCTGACAGCAATCCTCGGCGTTTGCTTCGAATTGCAGGCTTTAGCCTGTCAGTAAGCATCTCACTGTAACGTACACTGTTATTTTTGTACACCTTTCACCATAATGTACTAGTACAGGACCTCGTGCATCCCACAAAACCGTAAGCATCAGTTTTCCTGCGGATGGTTGGATCTTGAGCTTTTTCGTGCCCGGCGAATTTGGATGTTTCCATTCCATACTCTGCCGTTTACTCTCCAACTCGTAATGATGGATCCATGTTTCGTCACCAGTAATGTTCAAATCAAATGTTCAAATGTTTGTATAGTCTATGGGACTTAACTACGGTGTCATCAGTCCCTAAACTTACTAACTACCTATGAACTACTTACGAACTAGAAAGGCACAAATATCCATGTCCGAGGGGTGATTCGAACCCCCGACCGTAGTGGCCGTGCAGAACGTGACTGAGGCGCCTTAGTCCAAATGTTCAAATGTTTGTAAAGCTTATGGGACTTAACTAAGGGGTCATCAGTCCCTAAACTTACAAACTACTTATGAACTACTTACGAACTAGGACAGCACAAATATCCATGCCCGAGGGGGGATTCGAACCCCGACCGTAGTGGCCGTGCAGACCGTGACTGGAGCGCCTCAGTCCCCGCGGCCACCGCGGCCGGCAGTAATGATTCTGTCTAAGAATTTGTCCCCTTCGTTACCATAGCGATCCAAATGTGTTTTGCAGATGTCGAGGCGCGTTTGCTTATGCAACTGTGTGAGTTGTTTTGGGACCCATTTTGCACTAACTTTACGAAATCCAAGTCTGTTGTGAATAATTTCGTAGGCAGAACCTTGACTAATTTGAAGACGATGAGCCACTTTATCAATAGTTAATCGTTTGCCTAAGAGAATCATTTCACGTGATCGCTCAATGGTTTCTTCATTTGTGGCGGTAAACGGTCGTCCGGCTCCTTCATCGTGCTTAACACGCGTGCGACCATGTCGGAATTTTTCAATCGACTCGTACACACTTCGTTGTGGCAAAACACTGCTCCCGTACTGTACTGAAAGTGTTCTATGAATTGCGGCCCCTGATACACCTTCCGCCCACAAAAAACGAATCTCTGAACGTTGCTCATCTTTGGTGCACATAGACAGCGGAGCAGCCATGATTAACAGCACGGCAGCGACAACGAAACTAACGTAGCAGCTTGAAAATTGCAAAGATATAACAACAAATATACAAAGCATGCGTCACCAACGTAAAACGACAGTACTACTAACATAAACACAAATATAACTAAATTGCGGATAATAATTGACTTACCCTCGTAGAATATACTCCTCGGTGAATTCTCGTAGCCATCGGCACCTGTTAAGTCTCCTGGACCGTCACCTCCTGGCTAAGCGTTCCTACAACAAGCCAGAGTCAGCTTGATAGTGACCAGTTTAGTTATAAAAATTATCTTTCCGTATATTTGGGATTCAGCGTGTGTTTGTTGGCGGCGTTACGGCTTGACGTCTGCCGAGTTTCACTTAACAGTAGCAATAGCTGTTTGTATCACAGAGGTTTTCCAATGCGTATTGTCTGCATTGTGTTAGCTGTAGATCATAGGTGCTCAATTTTTCTCTCTTTATGGTGTTTAGGCATGCAATAAATCGACTGGGGCTGTGGCCACCGATTCTCAGGTTCAGAATGAATGCTGAATTTGTCTCGTGTTTCTGTACAGTCGTATGGCCGGTTTCTTGAATGACATGAAAGGCTCGAGGTGGAACTCAAGATGCATGTACGTAGTGCGAGTGTATCGAGTATCACAACGATGACTCATAGCACCATATTCTCTGTGAATTGTACTGACACTGCGTACATCAGCGTTCTAAAAAGAGTCATTAACCTTGGCTTATTCGAAGTTTGAATTACCTCAAAGCCTTTTTTTCTCTAGGATCGGTTTTTTCACATACCATGTTGGTATATGTCGCACCATTCTATTTCCTAATGTTTAAATGTCTTTACTTTTATTGTCCTGTCATCCTCAATTGCATGTAATATTATGCTGATAATTTTCACATTAGGCTGTAAGACATACCCAGGGACAGATATATACTCTCACCATAACTTGTTAGTCATGAACTGTAGGCTGAAACTGAAAAAAACTGCAGAAAAGTAGGAAAATAAGAATATGGGACTTAGATAAATTGAAGGAAAGTGAAGTTCTGGAGAATTACAAAGGGAGATTTAGGCAACAATTGACAGAAACAGGGGGAAATAAAACAGTAGAAGAGGAATGGGTAGCATTAAGAGATGAAATAGTGACGGCAGAAGAGGACAAAATAGGTAGAAAGGCAAGACCTACAAAAAATCCTTGGATATCACAGGAAATACTAAATTTAAATGATGAAAGGAGAAAATATAAAAATGCAGTAAATGAAACAGGCAAATGGAGTACAGACGACTAAAAAAATGAGATTGACAGAAAGGGCAAAATGGCTAAGCAGGAGTGGCTAGCCGCGGTGGAGTAGCCGAGCGGTCTAAACCACCTCGCTGCGGAGCGCGCGGTTGCTCGCCGTGGAGGTTCGAGTCCTCCCTGGGGCATGGGTGTGTGTGTTTGTCCGTAGGTTAGTTTACGTAGGTTTAAGTAGTTTGTAAGCTACGGACTGATGACCACGCAGTCTGGTTCGATAGATTTACAGACATTTGAACATTTGAGGAGTGGCTAGAAGCCAAATGCAAATCTGTAGAAGAATGTATAAGAAGGGGAAAAGTAGATACCGCCTACAGGAACATAAAAGAGACATTTGGGGACAAGAAAAGCAACTCTACGAATATCAAGAACTCAGATGGGAAACCTGTTCTCAGCAAATAAGGGAAAGCTGAAAGGTGGAAACACAGAGCAGCTCTACAAAGGAAATGAACTTAGAGACGATGTTGTAGGAAGGGAAGAGGAAGTAGATAAAAATGAAATAGGAGATACTATACTGAGAGATGAATTTGAGAGAGCCTTGAAAGGCCTAGGTCGGAACAAGGCCCCAGGAGTAGATGGCATACCCTCAGAGCTACTCAAGTCTCTGGGAGAGCCAGCCATGACAAGACTATTTGAACTGGTGTGTAGGATGTATGAGACAGACGAAATACCCTCAGACTTTAAGAAAAATGTAATAATCCCCATTCCAAAGAAATCAGGCGCAGACAGGTGTGAAAATTACAGAACCATCAGTTTGATAAGTCATGGTTGCAAAATTTTGACACGAATTATCTACAGGAGAATGGAAAAGCTGGTAGAAGCTGATCTCGGGGAAGATCAAAGATCAGTTTGGATTCAGGAGGAACATAGGAACCCGGGAGGCAATACTCACTTTACGTCTTATCTTAGAAGATAGATTAAGGAAAGGCAAACTTACATTTTTAGCTTTTGTAGATTTGGAGAAAGCATTTGACAATGTTGACTGGAATACACTCTTTCAAATTCTAAACTCAGCAGGGGTAAAATATAGGGAAAGGAGAGTTATTTACAACTTGAACAAAAGCCAGACCGCAGTTATTAGACTCGAAGGGCATGAAAGGAAGACGTCAGTTGGGAAGGGAGTAAGACAGGGTTGTAGCCTTTCTCCGATGTTATTCCATTTGTACATCGAGCAGGCGGTGAAGGAAAGCAGGGAAAAAATTGGAATAGGGATTAAAGTTCAGGGGGAAGAAATAAAAACATTGTGTTTTGCTGATGACATTGTAATTCTGTCAGAGACAGCAAAGGACCTGGAAGAGCAGTTGAATGGAATGGACTGTGTGTTGAAGAGAGCGTATAAAATGAACATTAACAAGAGCAAAACAAAAATAATGGAATGCGGTCTTAGAAAATAGGCGATGCTGAAGGAATTAGATTAGGTAACGAAACAATGAAGGTAGTAGATGAGTTTTGTTACTTGGGTAGTAAAATAACATGCGATGGTCGCAGTACAGAGGATATAAAATGCAGAATGGCAATGGGAAGAAAAGCATTTTTGAAAAAGAGAAATTTGCTAACATCGAATATTAATTTAAGTGTAAGGAAGTCTTTTCTGAAGGCATTTGTGTGGATTGTTGCCTTATACGGGAGTGAAACATGGACGATAAGCATTGCGGACAGGAAGAGAATAGAGGCCTTTGAAATGTGGTACTACAGAAGAATGCTGAAGATTAGGTGGGTAGATTGCATAACTAATGAAGAGGTACTGAACAGAATTGGTGGGAAAAGGAATTTTTGGCATGCCCTGACTAAAAGAAGGGATCGCTTGGTAGGACACATTCTTAGACATCGAGGAATCGTAAATTTAGCATTGGAGGGAAGTGTGTGGGGTAAAAATCGCAGAGGGAGACCAAGAGACGCGTATAGTAAGCAGATTCAAATGGATGTGGGTTGCTGTTCTTATGAGGAGATGAAAAGGTTTGCTCAGGATAGAGTAGGGTGGAGAACTGCATCAAACCAGTCTCCGGACTGAAGACCATAACAACAACAGGCTCGTCTTGTTGTGCTTAGGGCTTATCTAGTTATGAATAGATCAACACTAGAGAATCAGAATTGTTAAATCTTTGTAACCCCATCTATTTGCAGATTGAAACTATCGTAAGTGCTACTACTCCACAGATGCAGCAGCCACAGAGATATCTCTTACCACATATAACAATGAACCTAACCAGTTCACCAATTCGTTTTAAGCAACTTCAATTCTCAGTCTTTGTTTAGTTTCCGATAACGTTAAACAAGACTCAGGGTCAGAGAGCTGGGATAGAGAATAAAGAAGCGGGGTATTGACAGAGGCAAAGGGAGAGGAGGAAGAGAAAGAAATGGACAGGAAGAGTGGGAGGTGGTACACAGAGAGAGGGGGAAGAAGGAACAGAAGGACAAAACAAAGGGTGCGTTGGAGATGGTTAGAGGGGAGGATGGGGGAGCAATTTAGGAGTTTCAGGTGTTTGTAAATCTAAGGTACTTAACTGCTGCGGTTATCAGTCCCCAGGCTTACAAACTAATTAAATTAACTCACACATCCATGCCCGAGGAACGACTCGAACCTCCGACGTCGAGCAAACGCGCGCTCCGCAGCAAGGCGCCTTAGAGCGCTCGGCCACTCCAATTCCCATGTATATTTATCAACTGCAAAATATTATCAGGTTTGCTAGTAAAATTATATAATTGATGTAGGAAAGGTGTATAATAGAATCGCTTTGTATTTTACTTCGGGACGTGTTCTCTAATTTTGCTAGATACTTATGGTTTTGTTCCCATCATTTAGTGCGTTTGCGTTTTGAAAATGTAAATCTGATTATGTACTGTGTGATTGGCTGACAAGTAACAATATCACGAATCTTATGCTCGTATTGGTTAGCAAAAGCATTTTGCACACTACAATCTACATTCAACAGTTTCCGAACCTTTTGAGCCGCACTTGGTGTATTTCGTATTAATAATGGCATTTAGTTCGGTTTATGCAGCCTGTTAAATGTTTCTTGTGTGGTTGGTTTTGTAGTAGCAGGAAGTCCTGTGTCGGTGTGTAAAAAACGGTGTCTTAATACTTATTGTCTTTCACCAAATTTGATCTCTTTTCATATTATTATTATTATTATTATTATTATTATTATTATTATTATACCATCACTCAAAGTGTCTCCTTGATGCGATACTTTCTCAAGCGTCACACCAATCATTATGCATTTTCTTCCATTTTCCGAGTACAAGCAGTTCAGAATTTCTTGACCTTCTGTTTGACTTTCCACTTGAGTAATTTATTATTGAATATTTGTCTTGCATATCTTCAGGATTTTTCTGACTTTGGTGAGTCACGTCACGTTGTCAAAGCTTTCTGTCTACCTCTAGATACACTGTTCAAAACAATTAGGGGTTCCAGTGAGATATCATATACAATATCCCCATGGTAACGTATTTTATTCAAGTATTGGTCACGATTGTAATTTGTATGTTGTACAGTATATTTTTCTGTCTCAGCTCTTGACTTGAGGGCTACCATAAAAGTGAGTTGCCGTCTAATATGGTGTGTGATCAACTCAGGTGGCCAGTACACTTGCACACCTTCGTGGCATGGGCAGTATGAGCTTATCATTCAGCTCTTGAGGGATATTTGGCCGTTCTTCCATGAAGGCAATATCCAGTTCTGCAACCGTTGTGGGATATGCTGGTCTTTCTGCAGTACGTCTGCCAAGTGCGTCCCAGACGTGCTGAATTGGGTTTACGCCCGGTGAACAATTTGGCCACTCCATTTGTTCCCCATGAGCTTCAAGCATGTTGTTCACCAGTGCAGTTCTGTGGGGACGAGCACTATCGTTCACCACATGGAACTCATCTCCCATGTCATCTCTTACCTTTGAGCAGTCAAAGCGCATTCCAAACGACATAGAGGCCCGTTCGTCCACTAATACTGGCTCCTGCCTACACCATTCGTGTACCACAGTGATATGGTGATGTTTCCTGCACTTAAGCAGGATTGTTCCCAGTTGCACGTTCTCTACAGCTGAGGGAACGGCGATTGTCATGCTGATCACAAAATTTTGACTTATTTGTGAACAGAACCCGGCGTAATTCGTTACGACCAAATCCTGATGTTCTTCCGCCAAGTTTCTGCTGGCTAAACGATGTCGTGGTTTAAATAGGCCTCCGTGCATAGAGGCCACATTTCCGAAGGCGATTTTGTACTGTTTGTGTTGATACTGCGCGTCCTGTTGCTGCCTGGAAGGTGCGTTGCAGCCGAGTTGCATTCAGCCTCCTGTCTCGACGGCCTGTTAACCGTAGATAAACTCATCTGTTGCTGATATTACCTCGACCTTGGCCTTGCCTTCTTTTAATGGTTCTTGTTGTAAGAAATCATGTCCAGATCCTGGAAATTACACTTTGGGACACTCCAATAGCTGCAGTCCCCTCCCTCTGAGTATGTCCCGCTTCTAACTTTTCTATGGTTCTCCATGCCATAGTTTCGGGTATGTCTCGTTTCTGTTGCATTGGACTACCTGCTCAGTATACTATCTGAACGCTGTTGCCTGTGTAATTTGTTTGGTAGAATAAACACAAGTCAAAACACAACCCCCTCTGCAGCAAGTTTATGTAATTAGCACTATCTCGGTTGCCGTAATGTTGTCTGCACTCCGTTGCACCGACAGAAAGGCGTCGAACCTGTTTAGTTCATTCTGTGGATGACAATAGTTCAGAACCTAGATTTATCAACTGGTCCCATGATTATTTTGATAATTATGGATTGCCATTCGTGACTGATGCAGCAAGTTACTTGATCAAATCTGATATTGCTCTCAAAGTTGTATTTTTTCAACATCATACATGCTGTTGTCTTGCTCTCGGGTTACATTACATCGCTGAAACTATTCGAGCAAATTGTCACCCAGTTGACAAGTTTGTGTCTGCTGTTAAGAAGGTGTTTGTTAAAACAAGTCTTCAGAACAGCAATACCTAATATTCCCTGCCACCATAACCAATCGCTGCATATTTGTCTGTACTGAAATGTTACTTCCGAAAATTAAACAATAGTCGCTCTCTGTTTTTTGTACATTTGATCCTAAAAGTGATGCCTCAATGCAAACTGTTCAAGAAGCTCTGAGAACTCCAAAAATAGGAACTTATCTTGCGTATATAATTCCTCATATTTCTATGTTTCTATGGAGAGAGGCCGCGCGGGAATGGTCTCGCACTTTGTGGCGCCATGTCACGGATTGCACGGTCACTGTCGTCGGAGGTTGGAGTCTTCCCTCGGGCATGGGTGTGTGTTGTCCTTAGCATGGGCTAGTTTAAGTAGTTCGTAAGTCCAGGGACCAATGACCCTGACAATTTGGTCTTTTAGGTTTACAAACATTTAAACATTTTTATGGAGAGGCGTTCCACTCTTTGTCATTTATTGTGTTCGAAACCATAATCTCAGAACTTGATGTCACTGGAGGAGTTGGTGAAATAGTGAAGGGGAAGGACGTCCACAGCAAACTTTCAAAAAATCTAGGATACGAACAAATTTGTGAAAATGGAAAAATTATCTGGTAAACTCACTGAACTTCCGCACAATACGTCGCTAAGAGAGAATCGAGGACCCGCTTTTACCTAAGCACCGTTAAATTCCTTTGACGAAAAGTGTTTTCCCGCTGCAACCACATTTTGCATGACACCAGGAGACTGCTTACTTTCGAGCAGCTTCAACATACGGGAACTGTAACCCGACGGGAAGATGAATACTAATTATGAGTATAATAGCTTTTCGTAAATTAATATCAAATAATAGTTTCGTGCATGTTTTGTCGGCGTTTCCTTGTGGGTCATTCATAGGAATTTATGAAATTTCTTCTTGTACTAAAAACGATGCCACTGCAGTTTTTATATAACTTTATGCGAACTGTTTATGTAGATTCTTAATCTGCACGCCCATTTTTCCCCATTCAAAAAAATGTTTAAATGTTTGTAAAGTTTATGGGACTTAACTGCGGGGTCATCACACCCTAAACTATCAAACTACTTATGATCTAACTTATACTAAAGACAACACAAACATTCATGCCCGAGGGAGGATTCGAACCACCGACGCGGGAGACCGCGCGATCCGCAACGTGGCGCTCCAGACCGTTCGGATACTCCCGTGCGGCTTTTCCCATTCCCTGACAACTTTAACGTCTACTTTCTCCCGTCGTGTCGTTCTCGTCTACTTTCTCCCGTCGTGTCGTTCTCTTACAATTTTAAGATTAGTGATGGTGTTATTTATAGAATCGTATGATTTCTTGAAATACTCAAAGTGTCTTTGCGTCTATCGCGTTGAATCGGTATCGTGGGGTTTCCTATTTTCCTATTGGCCCGGGCCGACATAACAAATTGAGGCTTCCCTTGCCGCTCCCTCCCCCTTCCTATCCCTCCACGCGCAGGAGTTCTCCGAGACTTTCAAACGCAAGTCCCACATTGGTTATCAAGTAACAAGGTATAACGTAGTATTACAGCAGGTATAACGTAGTTTTACAGCAGTGACATTAAGACTGTAATCTCGCCGCTATTCTGTAATATCTATGTTGCCTCTTATACGACGGCAATCATTACATGATTTCCGTGTTTCGAATCTATTATATATGACTCGCAACTAAGTCGCCATAGAGCGAGCGAGATGCACCCCTTTAAGGTGCTGACCATAATGAAATAAAGATTTACGCAATAATGGGCGTGTTCGTTTGAAAGAAATTACAGAATGTTTTGCTACGGTTAGGTCCGGCGTATAAAGTCTAGAGAATTATAATGTTGTTCTTGATATCTACAGATGATAAAAATCGTTGCATAATATAGTTGAGTCCACCCAAGTTCATCTAGTTGGAATTTCATGTTTATAAAATGAACTATATAATAATTATGTATGAGCCTTGATTAAGTAAAATTTTTTTGGAATGTAATACTTAAGCTGAAAAACTAAATCACTGGCAACCACTTCAATGCGCATATGTGCTCATTTTTGTTCTGTACTTACAGCACTACTGTGTACGTAGTACCAGTATCAGAAACGTTTCACGTAGTGGAATACTTTAGTCTAGCAGAAATCTTGTAATTATTCTACGCTATTTAAGTTTCACTCAAAGTTTTACAAACATTCTATAAATTCTGAACATATCTTCAGACGCCATGACTTGATAATAGGGGCTTATGTAGGTATGTTTATACTTTCCATAGGTATGGGGCCACTAACTTCAGACTGCGTCCTGTTAGTAACTTTCGTTAATCTGTGCTACACGTTGAACCGTTTTGGAAATACAAACATCAGACTTTCAACCGTTTGCTGAAAGGCTACAGAAATATCAGGGCCCTCAACCTTGTTACGAAGATTACATTACACTGGGATTATTGAAACTGTTGTCAATAGCTGTTTATTTGCCATTATGATGGGAGAATCTCCGTCAGCAATCTGGATAACGAAATCTTCACTAGCTGAACAACAGCTAGTAACTATAAAGGTATACCGGTATGTTATAACATTTCATTACGGACAACTGAGTTTAGGTTTTAATTATTAAAGAACCAGCAGGTCAATCGTAAAATCTGTATCGTTTAATTCTTACGCAGACTATATGAGAAACTTTTATATTAGGCTTCAATAATTGTTTTAGTTATGTTTATACTACGAATTAACAGTGTTTTGGATGTTCTTCGCTAGGAATTTCTCATTTTATAACTGCCTATCATGAAACATTTGTCTGGTGTCTTCAAAACAGCTTTATTTTCAATGTCGTAACTTTAAATAATTCACAGGAAGACCTGAAAATAACTAAATCCTTTCTAGAGAAATATCAAGTGAAAGAACTCTAGTTAGTGACGGGAACATCAGTGGTGTTCACGAGTTTCGATTCCCGCTTGATATTCTGTATCTTGTGAAACGGTTTAGACATACAAAAATTTCATGCAGTTTCCAGTCATCTTGAACTTTCAATTTACGTCCTCCTCTACTTGTTCTTCTGGTCTTGTCACTTACGTAGGAAGCTTCACAGGACGAGTAACAATATTATATAAGAAATTTACGAAGTAAAATTTCAGTTTTGTTCAGATTTCAGTAAAAAGCAGATTTCATATTAGAGCTTTAGAAACACTGTTAAAAGCATACTTTTGTGAATGAGACCTGCCAAATACATAAACTCCAGAATCGGTAAGTTTACTTTGCAAAATTATCGAAGCTCGTAAAATGTATTTTTACACATTTTTAGATGAATGAGGAATATTTAAACATTTCGACCGTTTCAGGGCATTGAAATAAATCCAGTGGCAAAGATGAAAATTTTTGCTGGACCTGGATTCGAACCCCGATTTCCCGCTTTGGGTCAGCGGTCGCCTTAACCAATTAGACTATCCAGACACGCTTTTTCTCCAACCCAAATTTTCACTTTGTACCACACTACGATTGTAGTGCCCCCTGCCCATTTGATTCCACTTGCTCGCAGCCTATTCCCTGGATTCCTGCAAGGGATCGAGTGTATTAATGTGTTCGCATTGAAATTGTAATTTGCCAGTTGGGGCAGGTATACAGTTATTTATATGGTGTCTGTTCTTTTCGGACCTTCGTTAGCGATCGTCGCCCTGTGTCTTTGGTTAAAAACGTTCCATGTTTCCATAGGTGTATTAGGATTGTCAATCCAAGTCTGCAAATCCAATGGACAGTCTGCATATCCAATGGGCATTTGTTCCATCATTAAAATCCACGATCCATCGATAATGTGGAAGACGCGCAATTGCAGCACACATGCGATAAAACAATCGGACTTCCTCCCTATCCCTGCAGTCTTCCGTTAATCCCAGTTCTTGTAACTTCTTCCACAGACACAGACAGGGAACACTGTGTTTATTGTTTAATTGTAGCCATTTCAAAGTCTAGCAATGCAGTTTTTGCGTACCGCCCAGGCATCAATCCATAAACAAGTCTTCCGTTTGAATTTTTACTTTTGTCTGCGAGAAAGGCAAATAAATCATGAAATATCTTCGTTGTCTCTTCCGTACTTCCGTTATCAACATGGATTATGTACAATTGTTTGAACTGTTTCGAACAGCTGTCAAATGTCACATCCATAAGCACAGTTCCATTTCTACAGAGTATTTTCTCTGCTTCTTTACAAGCAAATACAAGAATTCTCTTTCCTGGAAAGACCCATCATCTATCTTCATAAAACTATTACCTTCAGTTAATTTTAAAAGGTCTTCGATAAGTCGGATTTCCGACCTAGAGCCGGGGTTCTGTTTGTCGCAATAGCTCCTCTTTCCGCCTTATACAATTGAGTCTTGGAGCTGTCATAATTCGGAATATTTGCAACGAACTCCAATCCGCTATCTTCCAGATCTTGAAACTCCTTTTGTTTCTTCACAAACTCTTTTTCTGCAATTATGCATTCTTTTCTTTAACTCCACATGTGTTTTGTCACGTGGACAAGAACGTTGCTGTTTTGGAACTATTTCACCATTTGCCATTTTAGGCGACCTGTGTACACACTCTTTTAGTAATTGACGCACATCCAGTTCGTATATTCTTCAATTTTCTTATAAATACAGTAGCGATGACCATCCTTGTCAAAACGCGACCTCACTTCCATCGTGTACAATGCAAAGAACAGAAATCGCGCACGAAAATTCACGAAGTGAAAGCTATCGGCGATGACACTGTGTGCGAAATTGTGACAACACCTGCACTGATGGCGAGCGACGGCTGGAGACAGGCAGTGGGGGACGGCTCTGTTCGCAAACACCTAACACCTTGTTCAAGAACCAGTTGGTCGGGACAGTTAAGCTACCTGCGGCACCGTAGCAGGAAACCCCACAGTAGGAAACCCCGTAGCCGTTGAATCTCGGGAATGTTTTTAAATTGAGTATTCGTCAGGATTAGATCTTTCCGATCCGATGCCTGGTTGGCATACTCTGTCTTGTTTTATAGTTGCAATTGCGTCCTTATCTTGCAGGTACTTTGTGAATTTTGTATGTATCAGGCAGTAAACGTCAGTTTCCGTAGTATATAATAAATACTGTGAGGCCACCTATAAATTACGTCACACGTTAAAGGGGAGAAAGGGATTAACAAGGTATGCAATCTAGTGACAAAGAGGAGGCCACGGGAGTCATCTATCTAAATTATTACAGTTCTAAATCTAAAATCTAACGATAGTTTAAATGATTTTTTCCATTACTTTGAGCCACAGTTATTATAGCGGCAAAGGTGTGTAGGGATATGGTGTACCCTGTGGTGTCTAGTATAGAAATCAGTGAGTATACTCCACGTGACGAATTTCAATTGTCAATTCCTAGATGACATGTCAAACCGCTTTGTAGTTCCAGGCAGCTGTTACAAGATGTCAGCAGAGTGGTAGTAGTGTGTTTTTGTAACGACCTATCACAATATTGTAAACCGCTGATTGTGATGCCAGACAATTTGTCGTCCACACATCACTGGCGTAAGAAATCCAGGTCAAACCATTGTCGGGTTAAAAGAGAGTTCCATCTATTGAGAGCCTAAAATTTTATTTTCATTTATACGTGTGATTGGTTATCAAGTCTCACAATGATAAAATGCGATGTGACGGTCGCTGTGGCCGAGCGGTCTGCGGCGTGCCAGTCACGGTCTGCACGGCCGCTGCGTTCGGGGGTTCGAATCCCCCCTCGGACATGGATGTCCGTGCCGTCTTTAGAATAAGCTAGTTCGTAAGTAGTTTGTAAGTTTAGGGATTGATGACGCCGTAGTTAAGTCCCATAAGCTCTACAAACATTTGAACATTTGATAAAATACGATCAGACTTCTCTACATGAAGTCATCGTTATAATGGTTTTAACTCGCGTATGTTATTCAAGTGACCCACTGAGCTAACACTCGGTGACATCTGTGGACCCGTGGCATAGCTATATTTTTCATCATACAAAGCCATTAACCACCACATTAAACTAACAACAGCCAAAAGAGAGATTTTTTTTTCCCATAGCGTAGATTCGTCCTTGAAGAGTTGCAGCCAGACGTGCCAGAGAAGTTCTTTGTATGATAAATGATGATGATGCTATATGGTTGAATGAAGAATATGTGAACACATCAGATGTTCCTAACATTACCCAAATCGAAAATGAAGTGACTGCTATTCCATAATATAAAGAAATTGGTTCAGAGTCTATGTATACAGGATGATTAAATAATGTACCGTTCTTTGACGTGTTTTTTGTGTGAATTTTCCATATTGTTTGATTTATATTTGATTTTGTGAAATAACGAAAGAAAAAGTAATTTTAAGTCCGATGTTTTAAATTTAAAGTTTCTATATTTAAAATTACATAATATGGGACCTCACACCGCAGGAGAAGGCCACACAGATGTGGCCACCTCAGTGTTGCCAACTCAGAAAAATTTATTCTGCTAAATTGAAGTTAAACTTCCGCTAAATGCTTACTATTGTTATTTACCCTTCTAAAACTGAAATTTCAGTGCACCAATAACTGATCCATAGCTCTTATTGCGCATTGGTTAGCCACAAATAAACTTAATGCGGCTTCTAAAACAGAAATTTCATTGGAATGCCTAACGTCATATGAATCTGGTTCAACTGCCCCTTTGAAGCAAATGGTGCTTCAGCTTTTACATGCTTTTTGAATGATTCAAATTAGTACACTGGCAAAATCGACATCGCCCACTAGTAGGATCGGCGGGGATCTCAACAAGCCAGTCTTAATTTTTTGATGCTAAGCCGCTCTTTTCTAATCTTTTGGGTGTATTGTTTGTCTTTTTGTTTTGACATTTTTATGACGCAATTAGTAAAAACGTAAATATAATCACAGTTTACACTGCGATCAACTGCACCATAAAAGATTAACACTGTAACACTAGGCACAGTACCGAGGCGGCGGCTAAACTTCGGTCCAGGGTAAAAAATTGAAACTTTAATACTTTGCACTGTTCCGATGCGACAAAAGAACTTCGGTGACCAGGATGACTTGCATATGTAATTACAAAAGCAAAGAACTAAGACTGGAAAGGATTGTTCTGTTGTGTTGAAGCAAGGGAATTACTATATCGAAATTGATTATTAAACTTCAAAAAAATGTTCAAATGTTTGTAAATCTTATGGGACTCAACTACGGGGTCATCAGTCTCTAAACTTACAAACTACTTATTAACTATTTACGAACTAGGACGGCACAAATATCCATGCCCGAGGGGGGATTCGAACCTCCGACCGCAGTGGCCGTGCAGACCGTGACTGGAGCGCCTCAGTCCCCTCGGCCACCGCGGCCGGCTATTAAACTTCATGCGTATGCAGTAAGTACATGAATAATAGGAAGTATAATAGAAACAATGAATTAAACAGAAAAATATTGTTGCAGACAAAAATACACAAATCCCTTAAAAATCCGTTGACCGACAAATTACAATTTCAGCCCGCTGACTATGTGTAAAATCCGTCAAATTTAGCGGAAATTCCGCTAATTTGGCAACCCTGGGCCACCTTAGACGAGGAGGAGCGAAAGGGAGGAGGGGCTCCAAAAATTATGAAATTCGTGTGATGTAATTTATGAATGCCCCCTGTTCTATATTAAGAAAATTTATTTGAAAAATTGAAAACTTTGATCACCAAGTATTATAGCGTTTTTAAGTACGTAGTTATTTGGCATGCTGTTCATCGCTTGTTAGTATGCAGAGGTGTGTAGTAGCCCTAGAGAACTGTTCCCACGCTACGTATGCGCCATATGGCCCGTCCTTGTGCGTGCGCATAATATCGAATCGCCCGTCCTTCAGCGTGCCCCTATCGAGTCGCTTACTCATATACCACGTTGTTGATTAATTTTTGTCTGTTTCATTACACTTACAGCAATAAAACTGAGCCAACACTTCCAGTTAGCTATCGTAATTCACCATTATTTTTAACACCAAGTGTTGCTAAGATTCTTTAATCTTGAATTTTATTTTCTTATAGAATAGCTTCATGATATACTAATATGACATTGTATACTTATTACGGGATGCGTTCGAATCGATTTAAAGTCGAAAGATTACATAAAACTAAATGTGGGACCGATATAGACGAGACAGATTTGCTGGAAAAATCCTTGGGAAATATAGATCGCCGTCGGAGATGCGAGTCCCCCATCGGACATGGGTGTTTGTGTTAGTTTACCTTAGTTTAAGTAGTCTGTAAGCTATGGACTGATAACCCGGCAGTTAAGTTAGATAGATTTACAAACATGTGAATATTTGGAAATATAGTTCATCAACAAAAAAAATGTTCAAATGTTTGTAAATCTTATGGGACTTAACTACGGGGTCATCAGTCCCTAAACTTACAAACTACTTATAAACTACTTACGAACTAGGACGGCACAAATATCCATGCCCGAGGGGGGATTCGAACCCCCGACCGTAGTGACCGTGCAGACCGTGACTGAAGCGCCTCAGTCCCCTCGGCCACCGCGGCCGGCCATCAACAAAAGAAATAGTTTTTAATAGAGAAAGTCTACAAAATACTAGCGCATTCCGTACCAGGTTCATTTAGTAAGCAGGGCAGGGTCACAGAGATTCTCGACAAACTCCAGAAGCAGAGGCATTCTGGTTTACAGTTAAAAGTTCCGAGAGCATACTTTCCTAGAAGAGTCAAGCAGTATTATACTCTATATCTGCCTCATGATAGGCTGTCAGTAGTTTTAATGTGACTACAGCCATAACTACTTCCACCTCCACCACCACCACCACCACCACCACCACCATCACCCACAACAACGACAACAATAATTATTATTATTACACATTGTAGGCCCTACGAAGTGCAAAATAAATTACTTCGTTAATATTGTGTAGTACGGTACGAAAAATGCAACGTTGGATGACATGCGATATGTCCCGATATAAAACATGACATCATATATCGTGTTACTTTACTTGACACAGTGCATAATAATACATGATGAAATGATGTTTAATAGGACGCGATATGACATGAACATGACACAGCACGATATACTGCGTGGAAGGAAGTGATGTGATACCGTGTGTTACATTATGATAAGATGTGGGCCACAATTTGAGATGTCACGCTTCGCATTAAAACAAGATGTCTTTTGTGGCATCTAAACACAAGGTGTAGTCACGTGACATGGCACGTATTACTCCATGACTTGGCACGTCTCTCATTATAAGAGATGTTACAAAGTAGATGATGTTCTACATGCCACACCAGCGCGTAATGTACCAAGAATTGGCGAACAAATTACCATATGGCAAAAAGTGATGTCGAAAGCAATATACAATATATATGCCTTAAGTGAGACGTTACAGGAGAGGTCATTAGGTGGCAAGACTTTCATGTAGCTACATGTTACATTTGATGCGCGTATGATGTATGTAGGACACAACGTACCATGTGATACGAGTCATAATTGAATGTGCACAATGGGTAAAAATACTATCAAGTAAAAAAATCGCGAATATATAAAGAGTTTTTTTTATTATTTAAAAAGTTTTTCAAGCTGCCAGATGAGTCTAAAGCATCATGACTCGGCAATAGACACTGATTACTGGGACAAAATGCCCAGTGTGGTCTAGATCAACCCACGCAAAAAAGCTTGACATATATCTCAATGAAACATGCCGATTAACAAGAGGTTGCATGAAACCCACTCCTCTACCAAAACTACATAGAGCTGCCGGATTTGCAAAACCCAATCCTTGGAAGATATCACAAGAATTCACAGAGATGCTCAAATAAACCATCGACGATCGGTATCCCCTTTCTGGCAGTGAGTGTAAACCCGGGCGACTGAAATCCCGTTATAGGTTCTTAACCACGAGAATAGAAGAACCTCCAGATGATTACCCACCTGTACAGGAGGTGCCCAGCGGATTCACCACGAACTGGAAGACATGGAGGACACTGAACCAAATAAGGTCGTGGGTGGCCCCAGTGAAGACAGACATGGTTAGGAGGGGTCTTGGAACCACGGCTGATAAGTATGACTGCGGTGCTGTGCAGGACATGGAGCACCCGCTCGCCTGCCCCATCTGCCCATATCGGTGCAACCCTGACGATTTATGGCTGAAGAAGAAGGAAGCTTTGGACGTGGCCCTATACTGAGCTGAAAGATTGTGACTTGGTTTCCGGACACGAAAAAGCAAAAGTAAGCATTGGAATAAAAAATTAGTTTTTACATTACCCATTTATGTATTTTCATGAAAAATTTGAGCCGATTCATATAATTTTAAAGTATGGAATTGACGCGCATATAAAACTTCCAGTTTTTCTGCACGTTAAATCCAAACATCCAGATAAAATGATTCCATCACATGAGCGTTAATTTCAGTCCAGTTGAATTAATCGTTTCGCACAATTTGGGCGGCAGTTTGGGTTGGTCGTTCAAATTTTTCTTGTGTATTGTAACCAAATATTATACAGGGTGGTCCATTGATAGTGACCGGTCCAAATATCTCACGAAATAAGCATAAAACGTAGAATTCGACGGTGCGGACGGTATTTGCTTCGTGATACATTACTCGTGTTAAAACGGACCGTTTATCAATTGCAGATGTTTCAAATGTTTGTAAAGCTTATGGGACTTAACTACGGGGTCATCAGTCCCTAAACTTACAAACTACTTATCAGCTAGCTTATCCTAAGGACGGCACAAATTTCCATGCCCGAGGGGGGATTCGAACCCCCGACTGTAGTGGCCGTGCAGACCGTGACTGGAGCGCCTCGGTCCCCTCGGTCACCGCGGCCGGCCCCAATTGCAGAAAAGGTCGATATGGTATTTATGTATGGCTATTGTGACATAAATTTCACCCGTATTTCTATGCACCAGGATTTGCATTGCGAAGACTTTGAACGTCGTGTACAATTTTGCCACTGGGCAGAAAATAAATTACGGGACGATAACAGATTTTTTCACGCGTTCTGTTTAGTAACGAAGCGTTATTCACAATCAGAGGTAACGTTAACCGGCATAATATGCACTATTAGGCAACGGAAAATCCACGATGGCTGCGACAAGTGGAACATCAGCGACCTTGGCCCATATTTTATCGATGGTAATATAAATGGTGGAATGTATGCTTATTTCTTGCGTAATGTTCTACCGATTTTACTACAAGATGTTTCACTGCATGACAGAATGACGATGTACTTTCAACATGATGGATATCCGGCACATGGCTCGCATGCAGTTGAAGCGGTCTTAAATGGAATATTCAATGACAAGTGGATTGGTCGCAGAAGCACCATACCATGGTCCGCACGTTCACCGGATCTTACATCCCCGGATTTCTTTCTGTTGGGAAAATTGAAGGATATTTGTAATCGTTATTCACTGACAACTCTTGAAAACACGCACCAGCGCATTTTCAATGCATGTGAGAATATTACTGAAGGCGAACTACTCGCTGTTGAGAGGAATTTCGTTAGCGTATTGCCAAATGCATTGAAGTTGAAGGACATCATTTTGAGTATTTATTGAAGTCATGAGGTAATTACAGGTAACCACGCAGTAACAGCATGCGTTCTCATAATATTGTATGATAATTTCACAAAAGTACATGTATCACATTGGAACAACCGAAATAAAGTTCAAACCTACCTAAGATATGTGTTTTAATTGAAAGAACCTACCTGTTACCCAATGTTCGTATGAAATTGGGAGCAATATGTTTGTGGCCATTACAGCGCCATCTATCACAAAGCGAAAAAATTGTTCCAAATAAAACATTCATATTTATTTAGGTACTAGACTAATATGTAATAAAAATTGGGATACCTATTTAAAAATGCAGTTGATATCCGTTTGACCTATGGCAGTGGGCCAAACATAGCGCCATCTGTTTTCCCCCTTCAAGCTAGAAAAGTTTTGTTCTTTGTAGTTTTTTCGTTTGATAATTATTTAGTGAGATATTTGGCCCGATCACTATCAATGGACCACCCTGTATATTTGAAAGAAAAGTAATGGGGAAGATATGGGGACCAATTTTAGAAAACGGAGAGTGGAGGAGGAGGACGAATGAGGACATCTACCTTCTGATGCGACAGCCAAATATCTTAAAGAAGATAAAGAGCAAGAGAATACAGTGGGTGGATCATGGAGCCCGTATGCCAGAAGCAAGACAGGGGAAGATGGCACTAGAAGGGAAACGAAACACCAAACGCCCCAATGGACGACCAAGGCAGCGCAGGATGGACGACCCGACGAAGTACTTCGCAGCTCTGGGGATTGAAGACATCTGGAGGAACGTGGCACAAAACAAGAGGGAATTGAGGCAGTTCATGGAAGCAGCGCTTGGTCTGGAGGGCCTATGATCGCTGGATTGTATTGTATACTGTAACCAAAGGCGTTGTAAAAATAATTAGATTTATCGAGGGCCTGTTGGCGCTGGACAATGTGAACCATCGCCTGGACGTCATTATGATTGAAAGATTGTGATAATTAGAATGGTACTGAGTCTTGTCCCGATACATCAAAAAAATATATATTTTTTGGTACATACCTACAGTATTTATTTGGCATAGCTATTCTATCTACACGTTTCAATACACGCTAACAAAACTGGTAAAGAGTTGTGCAGCTTTTAATTACACGAAAAGTTTCGGGAAAGAAACGAATAACACCTTTCGCATGTTGTTGGATATATTTAGATGTTTAATATTAGGAACTGTAAGTCATAGCATTTAAATTTTAGGAAGGGATGGATAACTGAATTTACATTCATCATTTTACGAGTACCAACCTGCTGTTTGAAAGTCGTAGTGCACATCAGGCTCGAAACGTTTTGCTAAATACACTTCACAATAATCTGCAGTTAGTGCTGAGCAAGCAATTCTGGCAAATTTCTTGTGGCGGGTAGAAATTTGTTAAAGAGGGACTGATGTTTGTTTATATACAATTATCAAATGGGACATTACGATCACCTACATAATAGCCGGTATGTCCACCTTAGGCACGGATAGCCGTGGAAGCATGGAAGCAATGAGGCCGTGGTAGCTCGCTGGAGGGAGTTGCCGCCACACGTGCACACACAAGTCACCCAGGTCCGTAAATCCGAAGGGGGAGGGGCGATGAACTCTGTCGCAACGTTCTGTCACATTGTAAGAGTACACCTGTCGCTGTATCACAGTTTGATTTAACGTAATGTATATATGGTCTTAAATTTGTTTATTTCATGTATTTTTCATTTGTTGTATGCTAGATTTATTTCTTATGTAACGTCATTTTCTATATTGAATCATTTAGTGTAAACATGTACTATATGTGTAAACCCGCATGAATGCACCTACATTCTTATGCTGTAAGTTAGCAATGCGCCAGAGAAAATGTTGAACCTGTTGTAAAGACTGTCTTTGGCACAGTAGTGGTAGCTGTGAGTGTCGCGCTGCTGAAGCAGTCGCGGAGCGGACTCGCTATAGTAAACACATAAATGTTTTGTTGATAGTGCAGAGGCACGATAGGCGCAGTGTAGCGCGAGTTTAATGCAATTGCAATAAGCCTGAGAGGCGTACCGTTTAATGTACTGAAGGAAGTGCGAAACAAGTTTATTTATACTCGAAAGTAATCTTTTTTCATGTGTACAAGAAAAGTAATTGTTTGGTTATCAAGTCTATTGTCACCGAGTGCGATCGTTGTTGTAGTAAGAGTACCTATTGTAATCATATCTGTCATGTTTGGACTTCACGACGAAGACGACGAAAGCAGATGAGTACTTTTGTAACATTTTATTTTGTATGCATGTAAATGTAGTGTCAACCCAATCAGAACTTTGGTTCAATTATACATGACTTATTTTGAAACCAGTCTTAATTTTGTAAGTAGTTGTAGTCACCCCATTATCACCATTATTAGATTATGTTGATTATGCAAGCCTGTGCATTGACTGACAAGTTCAATCATTTTCAAAGTAATTACGATCAGTTTTAAAGAAATTGCTAGACGAGTTAAAGAATTGCTAAACGTGTTACAACCACAGAGATTTGTAATTAAAGTGCAAGAGAGTTTGCAAGTAAAGTAAAGTTGGTTTCATTTATGTAGAAAGTAACCAGGCTAACAGCAGTCAAAGTATTACAGTTGATTAACCAGACTTAACGGAAGTAAATTTTTTATGAAATACGTTAAATGCCAAACTCTGCTCAGCCAGTTACACGCGTACGCTACCCAGGGCCTGGAACCAATTTACCAAAAAAATAGTTCATGCAAAGTTTTATAAGGAAGTTGAATGCTTTAAACAATATTATTAAAATAATTGGGAACTTTAACTGTAGTATTTGTGAAGCTCATTGCACCACGCAGTTTCACAGTACTCAGCTATTATCATTGCAATCAGAGTCTATCAGCTATTACGATTTTGATTATAACACGAACACGCCATCACCACTACACGAATTCTGACACATATATTAGTGAAGTTGTGCTGTTCGTGAATCGTAAGAGGTGCTAGTTGGAGGCTGTATTCAATGCTAAGTCAGATAGGGCCAAGCTTAATTAATTACTACTGTGACTGTTTTAAGTTAATTAATATCAATTTTTTATTTATTCAGAATTCGAACTTACACTGCGCAAGTGTTGTTGCGACCGATTAGTTGTGATTTGCTGCAACATTCTATAACAAAATTATTATTACTAGAGTATATCATTACGCCTTCTAAATTTTGAGATTTTTTGACGACCTCCAACAGGCAATTTTCTTACAACATGCTAAATACTTTTGGGTTGAGATCTGGCAAGTTGGGGAACCAGAACATCAATTGCAACTCGCCACTGGGTTCTTCGAACAACACTATCGCTTTTCTGGCCTTGTGAGAGTGTCCCATTACCTTATTGAAAATGGCGCTGCCATCTTCTTGAAGGGGTGTACGTTGTCTGCATCCAGTGAACAATACTTGTTGGCCATCATGGTCACTTCATGGGTGGTCGGCTACGGTGGCAGTGTTCGGTGCACTGTGTGTTCACGTACACTTGTACTCTGCCCAGCCCTAAAAACTAAAGTTGCACCACCAATCGTCGGCTGTGCTGTTTTACCAGGATTCGCCAGTGTTGGAGACGCGCCACAGCACTCGTCATACACCCAAAAGTCGCGCAGTTTCCGAAATGCTCATGCTGAGCCTCCGGGCCATCAGTCAGTCCTCGTCCAAAGACCGCCAGATTGCGCGGCTCCTCCATTCTACATGGAGATAGCAGAGTTGCTAAACACAGCTTTTCGAAACCAAAGAAGACGAAACCGATATTCCAAATTTCGAATTACAAACAGAGGTCAGAATGAGTAACGTTGAAGTAGATATCCTCGGAGTAGTGAAGCAACTTACATCACTTAACAAGAACAACTCTTCTGGTCCGGACCGTATACCCATTAGATTTTTATCTGATTATGCTGAAGCGATAGGTCCTTACTTAACAGCTCAGAGACGGATCTGTATCACAAGATTGGAAAGTTGCACAGGTCACACCTATATTCAAGAAAGGCAGTAGGAGTAATCCACAGAACTACAGGCCTATTTCATTGACTACAATTAGCAGCAGGGTTTTGGAACGTATCCTGTATTCAAATATTATGAATTATCTCGAACAGAATGATCTACTGACCCAAGGTCAAGAGGGATTTAGAAAATATCGTTCTTGCGAAACACAATTAGCTCGCTACTCACACAAGGTGATGAGTGCTATCAACAAGGGATCTCAAATTGATTCCGTATTTCTTGATTTCCAGAAGGCTTTTGACACCGTACCTCACAAACGGCTTTTAATCAAATTGCATGATTATGATATATCGCCCCAAATTTGCGTAGGAAATTACCTGTCAGAGAGGACACAATTTGTACTAATTGATGGTAAGGCGTCTAAAACAGAGGCGATATCGGACGTTCCACAGGGTAGTGTTATTGGTCCTCTGCTGTTCCTGATCTACAAAACGATTTGGCAGAAATCCAAGCAGCTCCCTAACGTTGTTTGCAGATGACGCCAACTGTAGAACCGTCTACATAAGATACCAGTATGATGTAAAAATTGGCAATTGACTCTAAATAATGAGAAGTGTGAAGTCGTCCAGATTAGTACGAACAGAAATCGGTTAAAATTTGTTTACAAGATAAATCAAGCAAAAGGGAAGACCGTAAACTCCACTAAATACCTATTACTTCAGATTGAAACTGTAAAGACACGTAGATAATGTCGTGGGATAGGCGAACCAGAGACTGCGTTATATTAGCAGAACCGTTAAAAGATGCAACAGAACTACTAAACAGACTGCATACACTACGCTTGTCCGTCCTTTTTTGGAGTATTGCTATCCAGTGTGGGATCTTTATCAGGTGGGTTTGATGGAGGACATCGAAAGAATCCAAAGAAGGGCAGCTCGTTGTGTATTGTCACGATACAGGGGAGACGGCGTTACGGAAATGATACAGGATCTGGGATGGGAATCATTACAACAATGGCGTTTACCGCTGCGGCGTAGGCTACTTACGAAACTCCAATCGCCAACATTCTCCTCCGAATACGAAAATATGTTGTTGACTCCCACTTACAGAGATAGAAATTATCGTCAGAATAAAATAGGAACGGAGAGATTCAGGTGTTCTTTCTTCCCGCGCGCTATTCGAGAATGGAGAAAAAAGTCAAATGTTTGTAATTTTTATGGAACCAAACTACGTTGGTCATCAGTCCCTAGAATTGCAAACTACTTAAACTAACCTAAAGACAACACACACATCCATGTCCGAAGGAGGATTCGAACCTCCGACCCGATCCGGAACGTGGCGCTCCAGACCGCTCGGCTACTCCCACGCGGCCGAGAATGGAATGGGAGATAAATAGTATCAACGTGGTTCGACGACCCCTCTGCCAGGCACTTAAATGTGATTTTCAGAGTATCCCATGTAGATGTAGGACGTTGATACTACATCCATCGTGCGGTTGTCTGACTAGCAGTCATGCGCCGGAAGGGTTTATATCCATAGCAGGTAATTGGTTATAATGTTATGGTTGATCAGTGTATTAAATTACTAATTTGTATAAACATATTAAACTTTAATATTATGTTTCTGACATAACTGAAAGGAACATGTTTTATATCGAATGGTGCGTAGTTTACCACTAAAATACCCACTGTCGGTTGTTCGCAGTAGACCAGTTACAGTATTGAGTGGCCATGACTGTTAGCTACAGTTAGACATATTCTACAGGGTAAAAAACTGGCGGTGCCGTGGGCTAAACCAAATACTTTTTGCCCTATGGACCTAGCTGAAATAGGACCCGAGTACCTATATCCCTTCCCCCAAAATGCGATTCTGCGCGCGGCCTTTTCAAAAAATATATTACAGCGCCATCGCTTTGTAACGATATCAGTACTTCTATATAACTGAAGAATTAACATTATAACGCATGTTGCTTCGCCGCACTGCCCACTGGTATGTGTCCCATAATTTGATTTTTATTCAAACTGTGAACTTAAGATTAAATTGTATGTTCACATGAATATAGGCACAAGCCCGAAACCGGTCTTGAGTTAAATAAAACATCTTCAGTTGTGATTGGTAGCGAAATTAATTATTCCAGACAGTTTTATGGGCAAGACGCATATTATTGCCCACTCTTCAAAATCAAATGTTTGTAAAGCTTAAGGGACTTAACTATGGGGTCATCAGTCCGTAAACTTACAAACTAACTAATACTAAGGACGGGAAAATATCCATGCCCGAGGGGGGATTCGAACCCCCGACCGTAGTGGCCGTGCAGACCGTGACTGGAGCGCCTCAGTCCCCTCGGCCACTGCGGCCGGCGCCCACTCTTCCCCGTCTGTTTTATCAAACAAACAACCACCTTTCGGTAGTACCCCATTTCTCTCCCTCTCTCATACCTTACTGTTTCTTGCACTCTTCTAAGACTTAAAATTAAATCTACTGACAGTTAATTATTTTTTCGCTATTAATTATGATACAAACGGTATGCATAGTTTGCACACGGAATACCTCAGGCGCCCCTCTTAACTCGGCGCTTACCTCGCTCGGTCTTTAAATTGACGCAGCTTGTTCTCAAAATTCCAAATGGCTTTATTTCGAAATAAGAATGAAGCACTTGCTTATAAGTTTTGTCTACAGAAATTCCTGACTCCAGGAAAACGGCTGTCCCGTCTTTTGATGCAGCGCGCGGTCGCTTTTGGCACATTCTCACACGGCACGTGGGAGCCGCGCGGTGGCGCAGGCAGGCCTTTGGCGGCGTGACGACCGGAAGGCGACGCCGGCCGCGAGCGCTGCACGCACTTCCTGCGAGACGCCGCGCCACCTGCCCAGCCTATCCGGGCCCAAGGCCGGCGGGCGCACGCGCTGCCGCCGCACTCCTCTGCTAGAGCCCCATTAGACCACGACTGACGAGTGACGACACCACGTCCAACGTTCTCAACTTGCTGCGCTCGCCGTTTCACTCCGTGTCTAAGGCAAGCTACTTGAGGAGGCCTAGGGCACTTTTCCGTAACAATCAGCTTTTCCTTAGACCGGTATTTAAACTATCCAAAGTATCATCATCATCATTAGAGACTCATTATGCCTTCCAGCGTTCAGTCTGGAGCATAGTACCTCTAATAAAATTCCTCCATGATCCCCTATTCAATTGATGCCTTGTCTGATGTTATGCCTTTTACTTCAAAATCATTCTGCACCGAATCTAAGTACTTTCTTCTAGGTCTACCTCGACCTCTCTTACCCTCCGCTGCCGAGCTCATGAGTCTCTTAGGTAACCTTGCTTCTCCCATGCATGTAACATGACCCCACCATCTCAGTCTGTTCGCTCTAACTGCTTCATCTATGGTGTTCATTCCCAGTTTTTCCTCATTATGGACACCCTCCTGCCATTGTTCCCATCTATTAGTACCTGCGATCATTCTTGCTACTTTCATATCTGTAACCTCTACCTTATGAATAAGGTAACCTGTATCCACCCAACTTTCACTCCCATACAACAAAGTTGGTCGAAAGATAGAGCAGTGCACCGCTAACTTAGTCTTGGTACTTACTTCCTTCTTGCAGAAGAGAGTAGATCTTAGCTCGTGGGCACTCACTGCATTAGCTTTGCTGCACCTCGATTCCAGTTCTTTCACTATGTTGCCATCCTGTGAGAAAATACATCCTAGGTACTTGAAACTGTCAACCTGTTCTAACTTTGTTGCTCTTATTTGGCACTCAATCTGTTTAAATCTCTTTCCCACAGACATTACTTTCGTTTTGGAGATGCTGATCTTCATATCATAATCCTTGCACATCTGATCGAGCTCTGAAATATTAGTTTGCAGCGTTTCAATAGAATCGACCATTACAACTAAGTCATCCGCATATGCGAGACTGCTTATTTTGTTTTCACCTATTTTAATCCCGCCCTGCCAGTCTACTGTTTTCAACATATGATCCATGAATAGTATGAACAACAGTGGTGACAGGCTACAGCCTTGTCTTACCCCTGAAACTACCCTGAACCATGAGCTTAATTTGCCATCTACTCTAACTGCTGCCTGACAGTCTACGTAAAGCCCTTTAATTGCCTGCAGAAGTTTGCCTCCTATACCATAATCTTGAAGAACTGACAGTAGGTTCCTCCTAGGAACATGGTCATAAGCCTTTTCCAGATCTATGAAACATAGATACAATTCCCTGTTCCACTTCATAGCACTTTTCCATTACCTGCCGTAAGCTAAAGATCTGGTCCTGACAGCCTCTAACAGGCCTAAACACACACTGATTTTCATCAAACTTGTCCTCAATTAATACTCGCGCTCTCCTTTCAACAATACCTGAGAATATTTTGCCTACAACGCTAATTAAAGAGATATCTCGATAGTTGTTACAATCTTTCCTGTTTCCATGTTTGAAAATTGGTGTGATTACCGCTTTCGTCCAGTCAGACGGAACCTGTCCCGATTCCCACGCCTTCTCAATTATCCTGTGTAACCATTTGAGACCTGATTTTCCACTGTATTTGTGGAGTTCCGGCTTAATTTCATCCACCCCAGCCGATTTAATGCACTGTAATCTACCGACCATTTTCTCAACTTGCTAAAATGAGATCATGTTTCCATCGTCGTTCCTATCCATTTCTACCTGAAAATCTGACACATCATTGAACGTTTCACCTACATTGAGCAATTCTTCAAATATTCCCTCCATCTGCTCAAGGCATCCACAGGATTGACTAGCAGCTTTCCTGGCCTGTCCAAAACACTTGTTAATTCCTTCTTCCCTCTCTTTCGAAGATTGCTAATTACGCTCCAAAATGGTTTTCCCGCGGCTTGACCCAGTATTTGGTTTAGCCCACGACACCGCCAGTTTTTTACCCTGTAGAATATGTCTAACTGTAGCTAACAGTCATGGCCACTCAATAATGTAACTGGTCTACTGCGAACAACCGACAGTGGGTATTTTAGTGGTAAACTACGCACCATTCGATATAAAACATGTTCCTTTCAGTTATGTCAGAAACATAATATTAAAGTTTAATATGTTTATACAAATTAGTAATTTAATACACTGATCAACCATAACATTATAACCAATTACCTGCTATGGATATAAACCCTTCTAGCTTCTTTCCAAAGTCTTCCAATGATTTCTGCTTGGAGTCTGCAATTATCCGTTTGACTTTATTTCTTTCTGCAATATAACTTTCTGTGTCTGCCTGATTTCTAGTACAGAGCCATTTTCGAAATGCCTTCTTTATGTTTTTACAGGCTGCCTTGACTGTGTCATTCCACCAAGCTGTCTGCTTCTTCCTGCCTTTACACACTACAGTTCCAAGACATTCTATAGCTGCTTCCAGCAGTGTGTCCCTGTACCTTGACCATTCCTCTTCCAGTGCCTGTAAATCATTACATTCAACTAACTGGTACCTTTCCGAGATCATTGTTATGTATTTGTGCCAATTTTCTTGTCTTGAAGCTTCTCCACTCTTATCCTTCTACACATGGACCTGACTTTCTGCTCTTTTGGCCTCACAAAACCAATTTCACTGCAGATTAAATAATGGTCAGTATCATCAAAGAACCCCCTGAAAACACGTGTGTCCTTGACTGTCTTCCTGAATTCCTGGTCTGTTATTATATAGTCAATGACAGATCTGGTTCCCCTTCCTTCTCAAGTATAGCGGTGAATGTCCTTATGCTTAAAGAAGGAGTTTGTGATAACTAAGCCCATACTGGAATAGATTAGTCGAATATTTTGGACG
Source organism: Locusta migratoria (assembly GCA_026315105.1). Lineage (NCBI taxonomy): Eukaryota > Metazoa > Arthropoda > Insecta > Orthoptera > Acrididae > Locusta > Locusta migratoria. Next base: position 140,710,129 of record CM048747.1, on the reverse strand, counting down.
TAGTGGAAATTTTCAAATGTCGCATTACTTTCAATTTCTTGGATGAAATCTAATTTCCCGCCTTAGATCTGATCAGAGTAAGCGTTCGTCTTCTGTTTCCTGCAACGGAAAATATTTTGTGTAACTGCTTAGAGCTCTAGCACTACTATATCTGTTTGTCGTCTGTAGCGGTAAACATGATTGACAGCTGATACGTTTTCCTGTGTACTGTAATTTAGGGTGACCATATTTCTGGAAGACGAAACTAGAACCTATTTTGGAACTGCTCACTACCAGGAATGAAACACTGCCCTGTAATTTTTATACATTATTAAAGTTTACAATCAAACGATCAATACGCATTAAATGATAATATAACAAACATTATATAAAACGTAGACACATTCACAGTTCCTGTATATTTATAATGCACACAAAGATTAAAAGTAAGTAAAAATCTTTCATAAGTAACCCTATAGAACCATCAGCCACCCTCATGAAGCACGGACATTGAGGATGTGGGGTGCCTTGCGTGCCGCAATGATACAGATAGCCGTACCGTAGGTGCAACCACAGTGGAGGGGTATCTGTGGAGAGGCCAGACAAACATGTTGTTCCTGAAGAGGGGGAAGCAGCCTTTCCAGCAGTTACAGGGGCAACAGTCTGGATGATTGACTGAGCTGGCCTTGTAACATCAGCTAACGTGACTTTGCCATGGAGTTACTGCGAACGGCTGAAAGCAAGGTGAAACTACAATCGTTAATTTTCCAGAGGACATGCAGCTGTACTATATCAATATAAATGATGGTGGTATCCTCCCTCCGGGCGGGGACTTATGAGCAGTGGCGTTTTCTCAAGGTGTGCAAGTTGTGTGTCAACGCCCTGTTGAAACATAATGAAAAATAATTGATTAATTTCATCTGCTTAAACATAATGTTCCATTATAATGTGTTTTCCTTTCATTATAAGTTCATTCTTCTGTTCCATATACAATAGTCATCCTCCTCCTCCGCACTGTCCGGAATCGTATGTCGCCCTCTGAAGCTCAAAAGTCCAATCCAGGAATCCACAATGTCCATTTTCAGCATTAAGTGTCCCAAGGCAAACAAAAATTAGGTCAACAGCTCCATGCTGCTTGCTATGCCGCTTTTACGCAGTGGACGCGACCGACGGGAAAAAAAAAAAAAAAACAACAACAACAACCTACAGTTGCCAAGGCGTTGAATCTGCTTCCAACGTCCTGGCAGCTTCACACGCTGCCCATCACGCATGCGCGCTGCCAGTTTGTCCTCTTTGCCTTCCGCCTCCCAAGGCGTTGATTCGGTTTCCAACGCTTTCCGTTTGATTCTTGTTTCCGAGTTGCGTGCGAGTGCATTATTGCTTATGCGAGCACGTCAGGCGTTTAAACATCCAACATGGACAGTGAAAGTGTAGTAAGACACTTATTAAACACCAGTTTGTCATCACGTTATAGTGAAAATTGATAGTGCTCGCCCATGAACTATTATATCGGCCCTTTGCTATGCCATTGAGGCGAACTACAAAGTGACCAGTTCGCTGAATTTGCGGGAGGAGCGCCATACATTAAAAATGTTGACTGTAAAAACTGTTGTCCCTTTACTTTGTTTTTCAAAAAAAAAAAAAAAAAAAAAAAAAAAAAAAAAAAAAAAAAAAAAAAAAAAAGTCTCTAAATCTAAGGGATTTAACCACGTTGGTCATCAGACGCTAGTCTTACACACTACTTACACTAACTTAAAGTACGAGACGTGTTTTTTAAGTAAGTACCGTTGTGTCACACCTCGGCCGCAGCGCTGCGGTCGGCGTTCTGTGCATGCGCACTGAGTATCTGTTGTCTACGCACCGACGCCATTGCAGTCTGATTCTTCCTTGTTACAGTACTTTGTGTACTAAGCGTTTAAGATGCCTCCGATAGTCGTGAATCCCGCCGACTGTGAAGTACAGGCCGTTGTAAGATTTCTTAGTGCTAAAGGCCTAAAAGCGATCGATATTCATCGTGAGATCTGTGCAGTTTACGGAGAAAACATTATCAGTGATGGAATGGTAAGAAAGTGGGTGAGAGAATTTAAAGATGTCCGCACAAATGTGCATGATGAGCAAAGGGAGTGGGCGTCCTTCGGTCGTTAATGAAAGTTTGGTGCAGGAAGTGGACAATAAGGTGAGAGAAAACAGACGCTTTACGATTTCCTCCTTTTGATTTTACGGTCAGCTTCTTCAAGACTATGACGAAGTCAAAACAGTTGTGATGCAGTGGTTAACAAGTTAGGCCGCAGACTTCTATGAGGAGGATATTCAAAAACTGGTACAACGTTATGACATGTGCCACAACATTGACGGAAATTACGTGGAAAAGTAGATTAAGGTACAGGCTTTCATGTAAAAATAAAATTATTCAGATATCTTAGTACATCTTTCTTTTTTTAATTTCAAAACGGTACTTACTTAAAAAATAAACACGCCTCGTAACCAAGGACAGCACAAACACCCCAAAGAAGACTCGATCCCCGACAGCGAAAGACCACGGGTTTTACTTTGTTAACAGCTATCCCCTGCATCTGCACAATGATAAAGGCCGATCGTTCGAAACAAGTATTTGCACCACCCTCATTACTTGTTGTTTGGTTGCCCTTGAATCTAAGTCCACACACGTTCGCAAATCAGCAGGTGGTGCCCTTCTCCCCATGCAGTACAGTTTCTTGCAGGGCAAAGATTTTCATGTACATAGTAGCCTACTGAGCGAATAATTTTAGACTGTTGTTGACCCACCTGATAAACTGCAGATTGACTATTGAAGACACCGATGTTAATTTCGCTTCTGGAGTACTGAAAAATCTGAAAAAAAATAAAAATAAAAAAATTGGCCGGAACATTTACCGTTGAGCGACCTCCAGAAGATCATAAGCAACTGCAAAATGTTTTAGATAAGATATATGCATGATGCAAAACATGGCAATTGACCCTTAATAATGAGAAGTGTGAAGTCGTCCATATGACCACTAAAAGAATCCCGTTAACCTTCATTTATACGATAAATCAGTCAAAACTACAGGCCGTAAGTTCAACTAAATACCTAGGACTAACAACAATTACAAACAAATTAAATTGGAAAGAACACAAAGAAAATATTGTAGGGAAAGCAAACCGAAGACTACGTTTCCTTGGCAGAACACTTAGAAGATACAACAGTTCTCCTAAAGAAACTTCCTAACTACACTTGTGCGTCCTATTTTGGAGTATTGTTCCGCATTGTGGGATCCCCGCCAAGTGGGACTCACAGACGATCTAGAGAAAGTTCAGAGACGGGCAGCTCGTTTTGTACTATCGCGATATAGGGGAGAGAGTGTCACAGAAATGATGCTCGAGTTATTTGTTGCGATGAGATCTATTTGCAAAATTTCTTTCACAAAACTTTCTCTTCCGAATGCGAACATATTTCGTTAGCATCCATCCACATAGAAAGACATTATCATGAAAATGAAATAAGAGCAATCAGATCGAAAACGGAAAGATTTAGAAGTTCCTTTTTCCCGCGAGCTTTTAGAGAATGGAACTGTAAAGAAACATCATAAAAGCGGTTCGATGAACACTCTGCCATGCACTTCAATGTGGCTTTCAGAGTATTTATGTAGATTACTCCTATTAGTACCTTGGCTCCTATTTTCCAAACTTAACAGAATTTCTCCAGCGAACTTGCAGGACTAACACTTCTGGAAGAAAGAATATGGTGGAGACATGACTTAGCCTCAGCCTGAGGGCTGTTTCCAGCTTGATATTTTCATTCTCCACCGGAGTGTGCGCTAATATGAAATTTCGTGACAGATTAAAATTGTGTGCTGGACCCGGATTTGAAACTGGGATCTTTGCCTTTTGCGGGCAAACGCTCTGCCTTCTGACCTATCTACACTTGCTTCACAGTTTGTCCCCACAACTTTCTGTAGTAGGAGGCCAAGTACTGACAGAAGTAAAGTTGTGAGGACGGACCATGTGGCGTACAGGGATAGTTCAGACTGTAGAGCGTTTGCCCGCGAAAGGCAAAGATCCCAGGTTCGAATCCCGGTTCCAGTACACAATTTTTGTCTGCCAGGAAGTTTAAAGAATGAATATTAAGACACTTTCTTTTAGATAAAAGCAGAAAAAATATGTATTTATTTGGTGCTGAAACATCTGTACAGTGTTTTGCTTCTGGTGGAAAGTTGTGAAAATGGAGTTAATGCCTTTCAGCTCTGACCGATTCAGTTGTATTTTTAAGTAAAACTTCAATATTCTTAATTCATTACAACCTATCTCATACGCTGATTTGAGTCCAGTATCTTTGGTTACCAAATTTTAATATGTTTGATTTATTTATTGTAAATCTTATTTTATAATTTCAACAATGTAACCAATTGCCATTAGTAGTAAATAAGGAACCTTGCTGGAGCCCACGTTCTCTCAGTGCTGAACTAACTTTTCAGGTCGTCCTATGCCTCTTGTGTTAGCAACTTTTGAGGCCGTCATTATGCACCATGAAAATCATTCTTTATAAGTTTTACTTTGAATCGAATTAATTGTGAATTAAAACGTTTTATTGAAACTTACCTTGTTTTGTTCTGATAACTTTCACCAACGAACTCATAACAAGAGTGGTAATGCACATCTCCTAATTCATCTACAACAAGGCTGAACTAGCTGCCACAAGACGATGAATTGCATCAAATCCAACTATTATTGTAATGTCTTTAAACACATAAGAACATTTCAACAATATTGTGGTTTACTTTTCAAGGACTATCGTGTTCAAAGCGACAGTGACTATGTGGCAAAAACATTGAGTTGATGTGTGATTCTGTGTGAAAGAACCCTATAAATGCGGCAAATGAAGTTAATATAGTGGTGTATATCCAAATAAAGTAATTTCATCAGCATCTTTTTTGCTCCTTTTAGTATGTATTTTGAGAACCTTTTTCCGCCATAATATATACCTTAAAATCTTTCAACCAATAATGCCATCTATAACATTAAACATCACATAATGTCATTTAGCAGGAATGTCTCATCCAGTGCAATATGAAATCATGTGTCATTTATGTTGAGGATGAAAGCATTCCCAATGAAGCTCATTGGAATAATACGACAGAGCATTGACTGTAAAATCAAGTTGAAACATGATTCCTGGAGTAGACAATATTACCTCAGAGCTACCAATATCCTGGGAGAGCAAGTGATGACAGAGCTGTTTCAACTGGTATGCAAGATATATGAGACAAATAATATATTCTCAGTCTTCATTAAGAATGTCAGAATTCCATTTCCAGAGATAAAAGATAGTAATAGGGTAATGGGAGTCTGAGCACAGTACAATGTTGCCAGATGTCCTCTTACCTTTTTGACCACCTGGTCGCTGATGGCAATGTCGCAATGACGTCATCAAGATAGCTTCACTTCCAGTTCTGGAACAAAATGACCACTGGAGAAAACCCAGGATCAAGCCACCTTCTCTCCCTCCAACTGCGATGTAATCCAAGATTGCATCACATATATTTCTGGTTCAGGATGATGTTTTCCAGGAACTTTGAATTTAAATTTTTCTGTCCATCACTTAGATGTCAGTATCACAACCACCTCCCCTCTGCCAATGTGAATTTGGCGGGAAACTCTGTCACTCTGCACGAAGATGCCGCCGATTGAAGATGTCGTCCCCATCAACAGCACCACCATGCTAGATGTAAGTATCGTTTATAAACTATCAGAAACAATTTGATTAACAGTTATCACTGAGAGAACTTTGTTTGCATTAACTATTTCCGAAAACATTTAGTTTTTTCGGAATTCGCTAGTTGCCTACTCTCTGGACAAGACTATATACGACAAGTTGTATACTCAGCTTAGGTATCGTAATATACTCTAATTGCGCTATTACTTATAATGGTAATACAATTTTACACACATGCAACTTATCTGAGAGCCCTCTGGAGGCAATCGTATTACTGTGGAAAGTTCATTTTGCTGTGTAGAGTTTGCTGTATTGTGATAACCATCCCCATCCATCCACACAGCCACAACATGCTGTTAGTGAAAGCCGGAATCAGCCTCCCAGGAATCATTGTCAGCACTGACCACATCACTCGTGTCTCTCGCTACCAAGATAATTCAAGACATTCTACTCCCAGTAAGTTACAAAAACATTCCTACCTCCCTAATGCTGAACATTGCTATATGTTTAAACATTGTATCCTGCCTTTTTATTAAGTTTTCTTCCTCAGAAACATCGATATAAACGTTTTGAGCAGCCACTGTTAGAATTGATGTTGATGTGGACAGAACTGATGTTTTGTCAAGGTCCATTGGATCTCCAATAGAGATGCAATGTTCCGCCACTGTGGGTGCAATGTTTATGTTCTGTACAACATTCTTCCACCACGCATTGTCTGTCCTATGTAAATCAAACCACATTAGCAAGGTATTTTGTAAATCCCCGACTTCTGCAATAACAGAAGTTTTGGGGAATTGTCAGTCTGGGATCACTTCATCGTTGCCAGATGTTCTCCCCCACCTTTCGCCACCACGGCATTGATGTGGCAACGTTGCAATGATGGCATCCATGATGGCGTCCCTTCCGGTTCCTGAACCGGTGGCCGAGGGGACTGAGGCGCTCCAGTCACGGTCTGCACGGCCACTACGGTCGGGGGTTCGAATCCCCCCTCGGGCATGGATATTTGTGCCGTCCTTAGGATAAGCTAGTTGATCATTAGTTTGTAAGTTTAGGGACTGATGACCCCGTAGTTAAGTCCCATAAGCTTTACAAACATTTGAACTTTTTTTTTTTTTTTGGTTCCTGAACAAAAAGGATGCTGCGGAAAAACCAATGACCATGACACCTCCTTCCCCCTTCCCCTACTATGTAATCGAAGATGGCGTCTACCAGGCAATTTGAATTTCTGATATTACTTGAAATAGTCTTTGACCTACTCATTATGGGCAGGAGAATATACAGGGATTTTTTTAAAGTGTGAAACATTTGGGAGATATCAGTACCCGTCAAAAGAAGAAGAAAAAAGCTCACTAACCCTTGGTACGGAAACGCATGTTTTCTGAGTTATTTACACTTGTTCTTAGGACGACCATACATTGCAGTTGTTCAATGTGACGTTAGTCCGTGATAATGCATGCCTCTGCACTTCAGCGTAATGAATTACGCACTCTTTGAAATATACCTGGTTCTTGTTGTAAATTCTGGCATGCACTGATGACTCGGTCCTGGAGCGAGTGGAAAAAGGCACAGGTAACTTCCGTTTATAAGAAAGGCAAAAGAACGGACCCACGAAATTACAGACCTATGCCATTAACATTAGTCTGCTTTAGGATTCTTGAACACATTCTCAGTTCCTTGAGACGAAAGAGCTTCTGTCAGTGCATCATCACATCTTTAGAAAGCGTTGATCATGAGAAACCCAGCTTGCCCTTTTTTCTCATGACATCTTGGGTGCTATGGGTGAAGGACAACAGGCAGACTGCATATTTCTCAATTTACGAAAGGCGTTTGCCACTGCACTACAGACTGCTGACGAAGGTACGAGCTTATGGAATAGGTACGCAAATATGTGAGTGGCTCGAAGATTGCTTAATACAACCCAGCATTTTGTCCTCAATAGCTAGTGTTCATCAGAGACTAGGATGTAGGCAGCGGAGCCCCAGGGAAGTGTGATAGGGCCGTTATTATTTTCTATCTATATAAATGATGTGATGGACAGAGTGAGTTTCAATCTGCTGCTGTTTGCTGATGATGCTGTGGTGCACAAGCAGGTGTCGTCAATGAATGGCTATAGTAGGATGCAGGATGACTTGGACCAAATTTCTAGGTGGTGTGAGGAATGGCAACTAGCGCTAAATGGGGGAAAAAATTAAGGTGGTACGGATGAGTAGGAGAAACAACCCGGTAATGTACGAATACAGCATTAGTAGTGTGCTGCTTGACAGAGTCGTGTCAATTAAATACCTGGGCCTAACACTGCACAGCGATATGAAATGGAACGAGCATATAAGACAGTCATGGGAAAGGCAAATGGTCGACTTCGGTTTATTGGGAGAATTTTGGGAAGGTGTGATTCGTCTGTAAAGGAGTCCTCATAGAAAACGCTTGTACGACCCCATCGTGAGTATTGCTCAAGTGTTTGGATCCCCACCAGATCAGTTTAAAGGACAACATGGAGGCAGTTCAGAGGCGGGCGGCTAGGTTTGTAACTGGTAGATTCGATCAATGCGCGAGTCTTACAGAAATACTTCGGGATCTCAACTTGGAATCGTTGCAGGGATGGCGACGTTATTTTCGAGGAGCACAGTTGCTCAGTGACCGGCGGCCAGTGCACACGTGACCAGCAGCAGCTCTACATTGTACGGTAACCGGCTTCTTAATAGAAGCGACTTATTTACATTTCGTGTGTGCTTTCTCTTGCAGCTCTTTATACTTTAGTGTGCTCGCGTGTTTGTTTATTAAGAATCGCGTTTATTTGTCAGTTCAGTTACTGAATTTTTGATTTATTAGCTCGCGTATATATTTTTCAGATTCGCCGTTAATAAACAGTTCAGCGTTAGGATTATACTTTGCAAAGCTCACTGTTTATCAAACTACTGTGTCCTCTGACGTACTTACTTGGAAGAAACAAAGGTTTTTAGAATGGCTAGGAACTGTGACTGCTGCGAACGGATGGAGGCAGAGTTGGTGACTCTTCGCTCGCAGCTTCAGGCGGCGTTGGCTTCGCTGGCAACGCTTGAGACTGCGGTGGGTGGGCGCCGCTGTTGTGGGCCGCTCGCGGGGGTGCAGCAGACGCCCTGTGCGTCTGTTGTGCCCTCCGATCGGACTGCGGTTGTGGCCAGCCCGCTCACTGCCCGCGAGGAGGTAGCCCCCAATCCGTGGTGGACTGGGAGGTCTCCTCAGCGCGTGTCAGGCGGCGTAAGACTTCCCGAGGGACCAAAGTGGAGGCCTCCCTAGTTAGTCTTGCCAACAGATTCGAGGCGCTGTCTGTGGCAGGGGATGTTCCTGATGCGGATGGTGTCGCTTGTCCTGTACTCGCCCCTCTGCCTTCAAGATCCGGGCACTCACAGAGGGTGGGTTTATTGGTAGTTGGGAGCTCCAACGTTAGGCGGGTAATGGAGCCCCTTAGGAAAATGGCTACTAGGGAGGGGAAGAATTCCAATGTGCACTCCGTGTGAATACCGGGGGGAGTCATTCCGGATGTGGAACGGCTCCTTCCGGATGCCATGAAGAGCACAGGGTGCAGCCAGCTGCAGATGGTGGCCCATGACAGGGACCAATGATGTGTGTCGCTTTGGATCGGAAGAGATCCTCTCTGGTTTTGAGCGGCTATCAGAAGTGGTTAAGACTGCCAGTCTTGCTTGCAAGATGAAAGCGGAGCTCACCATCTGCAGCATTGTCGACAGGACTGACTGCGGACCTTTGGTTCAGAGCCGAGTGGAGGGTCTGAATCAGAGGCTCAGACGGTTCTGCGACCGTGTGGGCTGCAGATTCCTCGACTTGCGCCAAAGGGTGGTGGGTTTTCGGGTTCCTCTAAATAGGTCAGGAGCCCACTATACTCAGGAAGCGGCTACACGGGTAGCGGGAGCTGTGTGGAGTGGACTGGGCGGTTTTTTAGGTTAGATGGCCTCAGGAATACACAAAATGGGTTTCAGTCTCAAAGGGAGCAGGTCAGACATGGGAAGAAAGCAGACCTAAAAACCATTGGTGTAACAGTTGTAAATTGTCGTAGCTGTGTTGGGAAAATTCCAGAACTCCAAGCGCTGATAGAAAGTACTGAGGCACAAATCGTTATAGGTTCTGAAAGCTGACTGACGCCTGAGATAAATTCGGCCGAAATTTTTTCAAAGGGCCAAATGGTCTTCAGAAAGGATAGAATAAATAAAACAGAGGGTGGCGTGTTTATTGCTGTTACAAACGGTTTATCCTGCAGCGAAATTGAGGTAGATACTTCCTGTGAATTGGTCTGGGCAGAGGTTATACCTGACCACCAAATAAATTAATAATTGGATCTTTTTATCGGCCCCCTGACTCAGACGATGCGGTTGCAGAAATGTGCAAAGAAAGCTTGAATCATATTTCAAATAGGTATCCGAAGCATACTGTTATAATCGGTGGCGACTTTAATTTACCCTCGATATGTTGACATAATTACGTATTCAAACCCGGTGGCAAATATAAAACATCGAACTAGTTCTGAATGCTTTTTCTGAAAACTACTTCGAACAGTTAGTTCATGAACCCACTAGAATAGTACGTGGTTGCGAAAATACTCTTGATCTCCTAGCAACAAATAATCCCGAGATAGTAAAGAGCATCAAAACAGATACAGGGATTAGCGAACATCGAATTGTAGTAGCGAGACTGAATATCGAAATTCCCAAATGCACCAAAAATAAACGAAAAATATATCTATTCAATAAAGCAGATAAAAATTCGCTTCACGCTTTCCTGAGTGATAGTCTCCAGTCCTTCAAAACTAAAAATACGAGTGTAGATCAGTTGTGGCTTACTTTCAAAGACATAATATCAGTAGCAATCGAGAGATTTATACCAAATAAATTAATAAAAGAGGGGGCTGACCCCCCCGTGGTACACAAAACAGGTCAGATCACTGTTGCAGAAACAAAGAAAAGCGCATGCAAAATTTAAAAAGACACAGAATCCGCAAGACTGGCAATTTTTACTGAAACTCGCAACCTAGCGCGGACTTCAATGCGAGAATCTTATAGTTGTTTCCACAACGAAATCCTGTCTCGTAATCTTGCAAAAATCCAAAGAAATTCTGGTTATATGTGAAGTACACTAGCGGCAAAACACAAACAATACCTTCACTACGCGATAGCAATGGTAATACTACCGACGACAGTACTGCTAAGGCAGAATTACTAAACTCAGCTTTCCGAAATTCTTTCACCAAAGAAGACGAAGTGAACACTCCAGTATTCAATCCAAGAACAGCTGCCAGCATGCGAAACTTAGAAGTAGATGTTCCTGGAGTAGTAAAACAACTTAAGTCACTAAACAAAAATAAATCTTCCGGGCCAGATTGTATACCAACTAGATTCCTCTCAGGGTATGCTGATGGAATAGCTCCGTACTTAGCTATAATTTACAACCGATCACTCAGTGAAAGATCCGTACCCAAAGACTGGAAAGTTGCCCAAGTTACTCCACTATTCAAGAAAGGCAATAGGAGTGATCCCCAAAATTACAGGCCTATCTCATTGACGTCGATTTGCAGTAGGATTTTGGAACATATACTTTGTTCGAATATTATGTACTACCTCGAAGAGAACGACCTATTAACCAATAATCAGCACGGATTCAGAAAGTATCGCTCTTGCGAAACACAGCTTGCCCTTTATTCACATGAAGTGTTAAGTGCCATCGACAAGGGATCTCAAATAGATTCCATATTTCTGGATTTCCGGAAGGCTTTTGATACTGTACCCCACAAGCGGCTTCTAATGAAATTGCGTGCTTATGGAATATCTCCCCAATTGTGCGATTGGATTCACGATTTCCTATCAGAAAGGACACAGTTCGTTTTAATTGACGGTAAGTCGTCGAGTAAAACAGAAGTGATATCTGGCGTTCCACAGGGAAGCGTTATAGGTCCCCTACTCTTCCTCGCGTTTATAAACGATTTAGGAGATAATCTGAATAGCTCCCTTAGATTGTTCGCGGATGATGCTGTCGTTTATCGGTTAGTGAAGTCAACAGAGGATCAAAAGCAACTGCAAAGCGATTTAGACAAAATTTCTACTTGGTGCGAAAATTGGCAATTGACACTAAATAAAGAAAAGTGTGAAGTAATACACATGACCACTAAAAGAAATCCGCTGAACTTCAATTACGCGATAAATCAGTCAAACCTTAAGGTCGTAAATTCTACCAAATACCTAGGAGTTACAATTACGAACAACTTTGACTGGAGGGAACACATAGAAAATATTGTGGGGAAGGCGAACCAAAGGTTACGTTTCATTGGCAGAACGCTTAGAAGATGCACCAGCTCCACCAAAGAGACTGCCTACATCACACTTGTGCGTCCTCTACTGGAGTACTGTTGCCCCTTGTGGGACCCTCACCAGGTAGGACTGACGGAAGATATTGAAAAGGTTCAGAGAAGGGCAGTTCGTTTTGTTTTATCACGTTACGGGGGTGGAAAGCGTCACGGAAATGTTGCACGAAATGGGGTGGAAATCATTAAAAGAAAGACGTTATTCATTGCGGCGAGATCTGTTTGCGAAGTTTCAATCACCGACTTTTAATTATGAATGTGAAAATATTTTGCTAGCACCCACCTACTTAGGGAGACATGACCATCCCAATAAAATAAGAGAAATCAGATCGAAAACGGAACGATTTAGGTGTTGTTTCTTCCCGCGAGCTGTTAGAGAATGGAACGTTAGAGAAAAGTTATGAAAGTGGTTAATGAACCCTCTGCCAGGCACTTAAATGTGATTTGCAGAGTATCTATGTAGATGATGTAGAATAAATTTAGAGGGTCGGAATTTGATGCAGACTGCAAAACAATTCTACTGCCGCCCACCTGCATTTCGCGTAAAGACCACTAGGAGAAGATCGGAGAGATTGGGGCTCGTACAAATGCATACAAGTATTCGTTTTTCCTTCATACTATATGGGAGTGGAACACGAAAGGAAGTAACTAGTAGTGGTACTGAGTACCCTCCGCTACGCACCTTTGGATGGATTGCGAAGTATGTATGTATGTAGATGTAGACGTCTGGACATTGCTGACTGGGTGGCACGTGGCTGTGCATGGCAAGTGTATTTGTAGCGTCCCCGCCGTAGGCTACCGGCTGATGAGTCGGCCTGCAACTAGCATGCCCAGCTACCTGCCTTAAGCCAGCTGTATAAATATGCTATTGTAGTGATAACTCTTTTAGGAAAGTGCTCCAGTTTCACCTCACCTACAGCCTCTAAGCTCTAAAGCGCTTGAACTGAGCCAAAGCCACAGAATTAGCCATGATTCTGTTCAAATATTGTTATTATTATTATTATTTTATGATCCTCTCTATCCTGTTTCTCTGAGTACAATAACATTGCAAGTAACTTTTTTCCATCATACAGTCCACATGGTTGCAATCCCATTGTCAAACCACTGACTGAAATGGACTCAAAAGAACAACCTAACACACCAGAGAATGGACTAACATTTTAAACCCACAACGTAACGATTCACTTTAACCTCTATAAACTCAAGGAAATTTAAGCCTCTATCGTACACACTATCGTCAATCTGACACATCTCGTAATAACATCACACTGTACTCTTCGAAAGTAATTATTCGATTCCGAATACTTGGATTCTAGCGACCAAACCCATCTGATTAAACAAACTGTCAACCAAATACAGAACTATTTATCAAGGTAAATATCCCCCTTCTGGTCATAAACGGCCACTATCACTCATTACAATGGACGCAACGAATTTCATTGAGACAATGACATCTTGAGCATGAATGCAGGTCCACCAAACACACGCCTCCAAAACCTTACACCAGTTCTCCCGCCCTGCAATCCAAATAACAGGTTACTGCCACCATTAAACACATCAACAACAGCAACAAAGTAGGGCATCCCTGTATAGGCCCACTGGAGATCTTATTACAGCGAAAATTATCGCTATAAAAATGAGACATTGTACTTACGCAAACTCTTTCGTACCTATTAATAACAGCCTACCTCCCATTCTGACAATGCTTAGAGATATTCCTTCTATCTGCATTTAATAAAGTGTTGATCAGTAGCTACCACTCCCTCCGAGTATACAATTCCATACTATGAACATCCACAACATTTAACAACAACCGCTCATATTTTCTTTCGATCTTTGACTTACAATTCTACTCTCGATAAAGGCATGTAACAAACAATAGTTTCTTCTATCATTTTAGCTACACAGCTGTTTATTTTAGCATCACCCTTTTTGTCTCATAGTTGATACTAGACTAACGCCATAGAGACTAAAGCAAAGCTATCATATCGTGAAGTTCAAATGTTTGTAAATGTAAGGGTCTTAACTACTTTTGTCCAAAGTCCCTACGCGTACAAACTAATTATACTAACTTATGCTAAGGACAACACCAACACCTATGCCCAAGGCAGGACTCGAACCTCCGACGGCGAGCAACCGTACGCTCCGCAACAAGGCACCTCGGTCACTCCACCACGTAAAATACGTAGAAAAGGATTGAAAAATAAAGTGTCATTAATACGACGTATATGTCCTTAACATGCGGCTCCCTTGCTCATCGTTTGAAGCGGTAGTATCGTCCCAGCTGCAAGGCGGTAACAGATTTTGTACCATTGAGTGTGGCGACACATACACACATTAAGTAGACTGGCAAAGTCCCTGGTTTTAGTGAAACCTGACGCCGCCATCTTAGACAACTTCTGACCTAAAATAACGTTTTAATCTTTTCGCGGTTGTTTAAACAAGTTCTGAAATAGAGCTAATATTTGCGTACTAGCTTACTTTAATACGCAACTTTTAGGATCGTGTTATAAGTTGAACATTAAGATACATATGGCCCACATTTAAAGCAGACTGCAGTTTTCGTAAGAATACTCCAATGAATACGGACACTCATTGGCAACAAGAAACAGCCATCTCTGCGTACAGATACACTTTTATAGCGAACATGCTATAAGACGACGTTGATTCAAAGTGGAGAAACATAAAAACAGGAACGCCCAGTGCCGGATGTACGGGAGGGGGTGGAGGGGGGAGGGCAAACTAGGGCATCTTCCCCGGACGCCAATATCAGGTGAGCGCCAAATTCATATATTTGGTAAAAAAGAAAATAAAAATAAACAAATAAAAGGAAGAAAACCCACACTACCTCGTCTCACAAAGCGTCTAGCATTCGGTGCATGTTATTGTAACGTTTGGCATATATTGAATGATTTCTGTTGATTGCAATCAGTGAGCCTGTATTTGCTCCTCCCTGGACAGAGTTTGGTGCTCGCTGCCTGCCCACCCTGTGGCTGTGCCGAGCGCCAACTGTTGTCTCGCTAATGTCCGCCAGTTCCCACGGGCGCCCGCCTGCTCTCGAGCTGGAACAGGGTCCTGATAGTAGAGTTGGTCAACACGATTCTTTTTTAGTAATCGATTCTTGCGATTCAATCCCACATTCTGAATCGATTCTTACGATTCGTTCACGATTCTTTCGCGATTCTTTAGTCTGCATTGGCGCGATTCTTACTTCTACGTCTTGCTCATAGATGGCAATACATGTCTGTGTCATGGATGTTGGAATCTTAACCTTTTGCATCTGTTCCTACGGTTCGTTCACGATTCTTTTTGGTCTGCGACGGCACGATTCTTACATAATGCCGAAAAGGTGAAAATATGGGTATCGGATTATTTAATATTTATGGTGCGTAAAGTTCAGACTTAAAATAATACTGAGGCAAAGCTATTCGATTCAGCTCTCAAAAATTCTCGAGAAAATAGTCTGAAGTTTTGCGAGTGGTTATAAATACATATTACACTACCAACTATTTCTGCTGTCATCGTAGCTCATTTAGTAGCGTTGTAGGTTTAGTGAACGTAGGTCACTTATTTCGAATCCTGCTGTAACCTTATAAATCTTTTTTCGTCCTGTTTGAATACTTCGGCCATTTAAATAAAAATTTAATTAAATCTACGGTAACTAACAGATATCTAATCATTATAAAATACTTACTATGTAAAATCAATTACTTTAAGGAAACACGAAATAAACATTAAAATGAAAATCCGTCTCTAAATATTAAATTTCTTTCGAGATGCAAGAATTTCACGTTTATTAAAATGTTTCTTTTTTTTTTGTAAAATCGGTTTCTTTCAGGAAAGCTGATAACCTAAAAACCAAAATGGTAAAAATGATTTTTGAGATGGCTTTAAAAACATTTAAAATCGCGTTTTTATATAAAAAATTGTTTTTGAAAAATTGTGTTTTTACAAAAACTACAACTATGTAGATGAACTCTAAAAGCTTAAACCTCTCTAAACACAAAATATAATCCAAATCGTTAGTCATTTCCGGGATACGCGAAATATAAATGTGTAAGGATTTCTCGTTTAAATACGTAATATGTAAACTGTATAAAAGACGTATATTCGTATGTATTGACAGCTGTGTATTTCGCTGCGTCATGTTTCTGTCATCTGTAATTCGTGAATAGGCTAATAATTAACAGCTCACGATCTTCGTTATCTTCTTCCTTTGTTCACACGCTTTCTGGCTTTCGTAATTATTTGGCACTATTCGCCACTTGCTTTCGAATCATGAATCGTTTGATTTTGGAATCGTCACGAGGCAGGCGATTCTTTTGAACGACGATTCGTCCCCCCTCTTCTCTCCGGAATTCGGCAAGATTCGGCAGTAGCCTTCGAATCGTGAATCGTTGGAACGTGGAATCGTCACGAAACAGACGATTCTTTTGAACGACGATTCGTGCGAATTCCGATTCGATTCTTACGATTCTTTATTTGTATTCGTTCAAATGAACGACTCATCGACGAATCGCCACAACTCTAACTGATAGCCAGGGGAATCCCCGTCGCATCTAGTAAAATACGAGCATTCTCGCAGAAAGAAAGGCACGTGTCTACACGAACTGAGCCGAATAAACCCGATCGCTTCCTCGTTCACTTATGTGGATCATTGGTTGTGCAAATAACCAGCGTTATTAAAAGTATTAGCGAAATCTATACTTTGAAACTAACAATTGCCAGTAATAACATGTAAGGATGATTACATATATTATCTTTTTGGTGTAATAGTCCAGTCAGATATCCCACAAATGTCAAGAAACTCGATATTAAAATGCAAATTATTGTATGCTGGCGCAGTGTTATGAACATAAGTACTCACCTACACCAGACATTGTTATCATGTTGTTTCGGAGGTATAATGGAGAGCGTTAGGGTTTTCTGAGGCAGAAATCGTGAGGTAGCGGCTTAATGTAGTGCCATGACTTATATTTCTTCCATTGTAGCGGCAGACAACTTATTTTTCGTCCTTCTCATGAGTGAATATAGTACACGCACGTTCTACATTGTTTTTGTTACGGTCTTCAGTCCGGAGACTGGTTTGATGCAGCTCTCCACCCTACTCTATCCTGAGCAAGCCTTTTCATCTCCTCATAAGAACGGCAACCCACATCCACTTGAATCTGATTACTATACGCGTCTCTTGGTCTCCCTCTGCGATTTTTACCCCACACACTTCCCTCCAATGCTAAATTTACGATTCCCCGATGTCTAAGAATGTGTCCTACCAAGCGATCCCTTCTTTTAGTCAGGGTATGCCAAAAATTCCTTTTCTCACCAATTCTGTTCAGTACCTCTTCATTAGTTATGCTATCTACCCACCTAATCTTCAACATTCTTCTATAGCACCACATTTCAAAAGCCTCTATTCTCTTCCTGTCCGCACTGCTTATCGTCCATGTTTCACTCCCGTACAAGACAACACTCCACACAAATGCCTTCAGAAAAGACTTCCTTACCCTTAAATTAATATTCGATGTTAGCAAATTTCTCTTTTTCAAAAATACTTTTCTTCCCATTGCCATTCTGCATTTTATATCCTCTGTACTGCGACCATCGCATGTTATTTTGCTACCGAAGTAACAAAACTCATCTACCACCTTCATTGTTCCGTTACCTAATCTAATTCCTTCAGCATCGCCCGACTTTCTATGACCGCATTCCATTATTTTTGTTTTGCTCTTGTTCATGTTAATTTTATACGCTCTCTTCAACACACTGTCCATTCCATTCAACTGCTCTTCCAGGTCCTTTGTTGTCTCTGACAGAATTACAATGTCATCAGCAAACCGCAATGTTTTTATTTCTTCCCCCTGAACTTTAATCCCTATTCCAAATTTTTCCTTCACCGCCTGCTCGATGTACAAATTGAATAACATCGGAGAAAGGCTACAACCCTGTCTTACTCCCTTCCCAACTGATGCTTCCCTTTCATGCCCTTCGAGTCTAATAACTGCGGTCTGGCTTTTGTACAAGTTGTAAATAACTCTCCTTCCCCTGTATTTTACACCTGCTGACTTCAGAATTTGAAAGAGTGTATTCCAGTCAACATTGTCAAATGATTCCTCCAAATCTACAAAAGCTAAAAATGTAGGTTTGCCTTTCCTTAATCTATCTTCTAAGATAAGACGTAAAGTGAGTACTGCCTCCCGGGTTCCTATGTTCCTCCTGAATCCAAACTGATCTTCCCCGAGGTCAGCTTCTACCAGCTTTTCCATTCTCCTGTAGATAATTTGTGTTAAAATGTTGCAACCATGACTTATCAAACTGATGGTTCTGTAATTTTCACACCTGTCTGAGCCTGATTTCTTTGGAATGGGGATTATTACATTTTTCTTAAAGTCTGAGGGCATTTCGCCTGTCTCATACATCCTACACACCAGTTCAAATAGTCTTGTCATGGCTGGCTCTCCCAGAGACTTTAGTAGCTCTGAGGGTATGTCATCTACTCCTGGGGCCTTGTTCCGACCTAGGTCTTTCAGGGCTCTGTCAAATTCATCTCTCAGTATAGTATCTCCTATTTCATCTTGATCTACTTCCTCTTCCCTTCCTACAACATCGCCTCTAAGTTCATTTCCTTTGTAGAGCTGCTCTATGCACTCTTTCCACCTTTCGGCTTTTCCTTCTTTGCTGAGAACTGGTTTCCCATCTGAGTTCTTGATGTTCTTAGAGTTGCTTTTCTTGTCCCCAACATTATTTCTCGTTATTTATTTTTCGGTCAGGTTTTACCTACGGCAACAGTGACATAGTGTGCTGATGCGACGATAGTATTAGCTAATCGGGTGTACTATACTTGCACCTATTCATGTCAGTTTCGTCATATCAACGCAAATGTTTTTTTTTTTTTTTTTTTTTTTTTTTTTTTTTTTTTTTTTTTTTTTTTTTTTTTTTGTCCCAGCCTCTTCGCCGCTTTTGTGTCTCGTTCCGTTGTAGGTGTCGGTGGCCGAGTGGAATGAGACCGACACAGAAATAAAGATAGCACGCTGGTGCAGGTACGGAGGGGAGCAGCCAGAACTAGAAACACTAGAGTAAATTAGAATGAGATATATATTGCACAGAATTTATACAATACTTAACTTTTACATAGTACTGCAGAATGTTGATACATAGTTGAGCTAGAGTCTTGCCTAGTACCTAACTGATAGCAAAGTCTTCAATGGTGCCTATCTGATTACGAAGGTCCTAACTGGTTGCTATCTCAGTCCCAAGTGAACGATGTCGTTCACTGGTGGCCACGAGCGGAGTTGCCGCAGAGGGCGCCCGTGGCTGTCGTCGTAAGAACGCCGCGCCGTGCGTGCATGGCGGCGCGCGGCGAAAGTAGGTGGCGCGCACTTTGTACTTGTGCGACACCACACCCCTCCCCCCCAAACCGCCGCGCCGTCGTGGCGTAGTGCTGAGGGCCACGGCGACGGCACTGGGAAGAGGGCCTGGGCGGGGGCGTTACTGGTGAGACGGGCGTCGTAGCTGAGGCTGGGATCGAGACGCCGTCCGCGCCCCGGCATCCGCCGTGCGATCCCCCAGAAAACCCGCGAAAACGAGGGGAAGGGCGCACGCTTCCGCCCAGATTGAGCAGGTCATCTTTTTCTGAGGTGCGTGGCCCAAGCTAGGGGGCCCGCACGGTCCCGGAGTCCCTCTCGGTGACGCTGTCAGCTGAGGCGGCGACGGAGGCGGAGGGGCCGACTGCGTAGGAGGCGCGTCGACATCCATCGGGAGCTCGTAGCCCGGGGAAGCTGGGCCCGGCGGCGAGCGATGTGGCTGTGCTCCCTGGCGGTGAACTGGGTCTGGAATCAAGAAACCGGAGACAGGATCGCGCGGCCTGTGCAAGCGCAATTGGTTTGCGTGGCGCCGCAGCTCCGACCCTGTGGAAGAACGTACAACATACATATTGCGACCGAGCACGCGCTGAATGGTGCCTGGCAACCATGTCTTCTTCATACCAGCAAACACCCTGTACAGCACCGGCGTAGAAACCTGAAAACGCGTAGCGCCATACGAACCGACTCGGTGCGTGGGAGGCTGCAGCAGGTGAAGGAGAGTGCGGTGACGGCGGCCGTGTAGCAGCTCGGCAGGAGACGGGCCGTCACGTGGCATGCACCGATACGTAGACAGGAAAATTTGAAGAGCTTGCTGCCTGGAGTGCTGACCTTTCATCTTTTCCATGTGAGACTTGAATGTTCGAACGAAACGTTCTGCTTCACCATTGGACTGAGGGTGAAAAGGTGCGGTGGTGATATGCTGAATGCCATTCACACGACAAAACTGTTGAAATTCCGCACTAACAAACTGAGGTCCATTGTCACTGACGATAGTTTCAGGCAAACCTTCGATGCAAAACACTGATGTTAAGGCACAGATTGTACTAGACGCCGTCGTTGAGTTCATGGCAATCACGAAAGGAAACTTGCTGAAAGCGTCTACAACAATTAACCAGCGCGTATTCCAGAAAGGTCCGGCAAAGTCGATGTGTAAACGTTGCCATGGTCCCTTGGGGCGTGGCCAGTCTGAGAAACGTTGCGGAGGAGCCGCCTGATGCTCCGCACAAACAGTACACTGTGACGTCATGCTCTCTATCTGAGCGTCCATACCAACCCAGGTACAATGACGTCTGGCCAGTTGCTTTGTCCTAACAATGCCCCAATGTCCTTGATGCAGGAGGCGTAACACTTCTCGTTGCAGGGAACGAGGAACAATCACTCTTGCTTGGTCGTTGTCGGTATGCAACAACAGTACACCCTGACTTAAAGATAATGCATGACGTTGTGCAAAATAACGTCGAACCAGAGGCCGATCAATGTCTTTGGCTCCGGCAGGCCACCCTGAGCGAACAAAACGTGCTACCACACTTAGGTATGCATCCGCAGCTGTTTCCTGTGCAACCCGACGAGAGTTCAAAGGAAAGTCTGCGACAGCGGAAGCATCTCTGGAGTCTATCTGACAACATGCCAGAATCAAATGATACATCCTGGCCAACCGGAAGTCGGGAAAGTGTGTCCGCGTTGGCATGTTTAGTGGTAGGTCGGTACAAAATCTCATACTGATAATTTGACAATATCAAGGACCATCTCTGAAGTTTTTGTGCCGTTCGTGGCGGAATTGGATTTGTGGGTGAGAACAACGACGTGAGAGGCTTGTGGTCTGTCAACAAATAGAATTTTCTGCCATAGAGATAATGATGAAACTTTGTGACGCCGTAAATGATTGCTAAGGCCTCCTTTTCTATCTGACTGTAATTCTGTTGCGTTGGCGTCAGAAGCTTGGACGCAAAGGCAATAGGACGATCGTGACATCCAATGCGATGTGACAAAACTGCACCCAGACCGTACGACGAGGCGTCAACTGCTAACACCACAGGCTTCTGTGGGTCAAAGGGAATCAAACATGCATCACTGATTAGTGCAGACTTTAAGTTGTCAAAGGCAACCTGGCAATCTTTGGACCATACAAAAGGAACATTCTTCCTACGTAAGTGATGCAGTGGAGCTGCAATCTGAGAGGCATTGGGAATAAACCTGAAATAATAGTTCAGCTTTCCTATTACTGCTTGCAATTCGTGCACATTCTTAGGAGGAGGCAAGTCTTTGATTGCTCGAAGATGTGACTGTAAGGGATGTATTCCTTGGGCATTAATCACATGGCCTAAGTACTCTATTTCAGTCTGGAAAAACGAACACTTGGCTTTATTGCAACGTAGACCTGCTGCAGTCAAAACTTGGAAAAGACACTCCAGGTTTGCTAAATGTTCTTCAACTGTACGTCCTGATACCACAATATCATCTAAGTAATTCGAGCAACACGGTACAGAAACTGT
This sequence comes from Locusta migratoria, assembly GCA_026315105.1. Lineage (NCBI taxonomy): Eukaryota > Metazoa > Arthropoda > Insecta > Orthoptera > Acrididae > Locusta > Locusta migratoria. The sequence goes on along the minus strand of CM048747.1, from coordinate 140,688,241 downwards.
CAGCTGTTCCAAAAAACGCTGAAAAATAGCGGGGGCGGAAGAACTGCCAAAGGGTAGGCGTTGAAATTGAAAAAGGCCCATGTGAGTATTAATGACGAAAAACTTTTTTGACTCGTCATCAAGCGGAATCTGTAAGTATGCCTCTGCTAAATCAATCTTGGAAAAGAAGCGAGACTGTCCTAATTTGTCCATCAGTTCGTCAGGTCGGGGCAGGGGATAAGTGTCTACAATTGTTTGACTGTTCACTGTTGATTTGAAGTCCGCACAGAGACGAAGTTTTCCTGACGACTTGGGTATAATTACTATAGGCGAGGCCCACTGACTCGCAGAAACAGGAGAAATCACCCCACTATCTTGCCAACGTTTAAGTTCTTCGGCAACTGCATCACGCATTGCGATAGGCACTGGTCTAGCTTTACGAAATTTTGGAACTGCAGATTCTTTTAAAGTTACATGTGCCACGAAGTCTTTTGCACAACCTAGTTCCGGCGAAAACAAGTCACTATATTTTTCACACAATGCATTAATTTTGTCCTGAGGCACTACGGACGAAATTTGAAGCACATCTCTTTGAATAGATAAACCAAACAAGTCAAAAGCATCTAGTCCAAAAATATTCTGCGTAGATTTGGCCTGAAGAACTATAAAAGCAACTGTTTTTGTAACACCTTGAAAAGAGGCAGGCAGGCTACACGTTTCTTATGAAATTCCTCTCTAAGAGGGTATTTTATTTATTCAAAGGACAAGGCGTACATATAAGCAGTGCTTTAGTCGGGGCGGTACGGCGTACCGCCTAAAATTCAAACTCGCTATTAGCGTACTGGCTGAAATTCTTTCTTAAATCTGTAAATTGTCGAATGGATTTCGAAAAGAAAATTGGAAAGTTTTAGGTCTGTTCGAGTTGCGATCATAACTATCGAAGCGTTCAAATTGCACTTTCGCAAAATTCCAAAGGAATCTGACTGGCAGTCAAATGTTCGAACTAACCAATGGAGAGCTCCGACTAGTCTCAACCGAGACAAATGCTTCTACCGACTCCAAAGCGTTTAAGAACATTGTTCCAAAGAGATAAGCCACTTCATCCGTAATGTCTTTTGTATGCAATATCGTTGCCTATTCGTCGAAGAAAGCATGTGCGAAATTCCGGCATAACTTTTAAAAATTTAAGGGACGGTACATCGCAAAATATTGACTTAATTTCCATTGGTTGAATCATGAAATACTGCACGAGATATGTATGTTTCATGCTTAGCACGACACGTTTTGTGGACGACTTACTGTTAAGATAAAATATTTACCTTAAATATTATGTGTACTTAACCGTCTTCTTCGCACTATAGTCAGTTTAAGATTATATAAGAGTGTGTCGTAGCACTAGTAGGAACTAAAGTAGAAGCGAATTTTAAAATCATTGCTCAATGTTCCTTCAACTGACTGGATGTGTACATGTTCAACTGTTGGTAACGCAGCCAGTTTTGCTTCTTACGCCGGTAAACGCTTGGTTCCATCTTTAAAAGTTCCACGCAGTTCTATTGTCCGATTTTTGTAATGGTTTTCGTGTGATATAAGTCTGCTTTTAATTCCTTGCAGCAACACGCACTCTTATCGTCTTCTGGAACGCCACTCCAGATTAGTTACGATAAGACGTCGTTGTCCAGTGCCGATATGTGGTATCCTCGTCTACATTAAACCCTTGAATACAATAAAAATGAGTTTAAACTCTGTAAATTATAGCTATATTTTGTTAGTGTACTCACATGCTTAAATCCTTACTTTTTTGAATTTCCAAAAATATCCATTTGACTCATTTCATGTGGAATAAGCAGAGTACCGCCTGTCTACCTTAGAGCAGGAACAGCATTAATTACTTACTTCTTGGTCACCACTGATGATTGTTAATGTCATTATACGTACTTGAGTTTTCAAAGAGTATAGATAACCTGGCAATTCAGTTCTATCGCCTTGTTGATTATAATGTTGCTTGTCACAAAATTTCCACCCGTTTTTCCTATATCTTCTCGGTTTGACAAAATAATTACCTTACAATCGCAACAAAATCACATACGACAGTAAAATGGTGTACTAGGCTATTACACAAGAACCTCGTTTACCAGGTCCCCATTTATCGAGATTTCCTATTTATCCGGATAGTTTATTTTTTTTCTGCAAAAATGTGCGGTATATAATTATTACTTACTCAAAGGGGGAATCCTGGGTTCGCTTCCCAGTCCGGCACAAATTTTCACTGGTCACAGTTGATTTATTTCAATGCCCTAGCAACAAAAGTTAATTATTTCCAAATTTTTACCGAGATGTGTGATAACAGTCGTAATATGCTTTTAAAAGTGCATATTGCCAACCATTAGCTGTTTATTGTATTTACAACTTTACCTGTTTCGGTTATGAATCACGATCAGAAAAGTAAATTAAACAAACTGACTATGTTGGTACATAGTCTGCCACCTTATCCATGTCAATCAATAAAATATACGTAAAATGTCACTTGACATTAGGTCTTGATGATAAATTTAAACTGTCCTGCATTGTACCGTTTCGTATCTTCCAGTGTTTCTTACAGCCGGCGTCACCAACGAAAACGGCCCAGTTTTGAGCCGTTCTGCGCATCCCCCTCCATTACCGCAATCGCAGCCAATGATGTTCATTCTGTAGGCCCGTCGATGGCCACGTGTTACGCAATGTTCTCCCGCAGGCGCAACTGTTGGCACTCATCCGTAGCCCCCCCCCCCCTTCGCTTCCCCTATTGCTCCGCCTCTATGCGCGGAAGCGCCGTCTTATATTTTGTTATAGGAAACCTAATAAAGACAATTGTGGAGTTATTGTGTAGCTATTGCCGATTTTTATGACAATACATATCTTCCATGTTGTAAACTATGTTGAAATCTATTTAAACAACACAATTAACACTCATATGATATCATATTCAGAAATGTACCTTGCCAACCACTTGGAGCGTTGCTGGGAGTGGGAGTGTCGTGACTGTATATGTTAGACTGTGGTTCTATGCTCAGAGACCAGTCATTCATCCAGGTTGTATAAAGATCGCTGGTTTAACATAAGAAATTTTTCTTTATTGGCTACGTTGACTGAAAAGCTAGAGTGGGGAGGGGGGGCGCCAGTATGAGTTTTTGCCCCGGTTCGGAAAAGTCGTCAGGGGCTGGAAACACCAATGAAGCTCATTACCGTTATGTAGACGTCAAAACTATAAAGGTGGCGTACCTTTATCACTTTCGTGCTTTCTTGAGACTATTTTGTCTTTAATTTAGTAGTTGTTCACAAACACGTTTGGTAGAGGCCTAATACGTGGACGATTGCTTCATTGACACCAATGATACCGCATAGTGCATTGCCGGTGTAGTTAATATACAATATGTCTACGGTGACGACTGGTGTATTCCACTGTCTCAGTGTGGAAGCAATAGATGTTCATATTTTGCTCCTTGCCAAACTTCAACATAAGACGCATGTTGTTGTTGTTGTGGTCTTCAGTCCGGAGACTGGTTTGATGCAGCTGTTCACAATACCCTATCCTCAGTAAGCCTCTTCATCTCCACATAAGAAAGGCAAACTACATCTGTCTGAATCTGCTTACTGTATCCATCTCTTGGTCTTCCTGTGCGGTTTTTACCCCACACACTTCCCTCCAACGCTAAACTCACAATTCCGTGATGTCTAAGAATGTGCCCTACCAATCTATCCCTTCTTTTAGTCAAGGTATACCAGAAATTTATTTTCTCCCCATTTCTGTTCAGTACCTCCTCATTAGTTATGCGATCCACCCACCTAATCTTCAGCATTCTTCTGTAGCACCATATTTCAAAGGCCTCAATCCTCTTCGTATCCGCACTATTTATCGTCCATGTCTCACTCCCATACAAGGCAACACTCCATACAAATGCCTTTAGAAAGGACTTCCTTAGGCTTAAATCAATATTCGATGTTAACAAATTTCTCTTTTTCAAGAACGCTTTTCTACCCATTGCCATTCTGCATTTTATATCCACTGTACTGCGACCGTCATTTGTTATTTTACTGCCCAAGTAACAAACTCATCTATTGTTTCGTTACCTGATCTAATTCCTTCAGCATCACCTGATTTTCTTAGACTGCACTCCATTACCCTAGTTTTGCTCTTGTTAATGTTCATCTTATATGCACCTTTCAGCACACTGTCCATTCCGTTCAATGGCTCTTCCAGGTCCTTTGCTGTATCTGACAGAATTACCATGTCGTCGGCAAAACGCAATGTTTTTAATTCTTCACCCTGAACTTTAATTCCTTCTCCAAATTTCTCCTTGCTTTCCTTTATAGCTTGCTCAAGGTACAAATTGAATAACAATGGAGAAAGACTGCAACCCTGTCTTACTCCTTTTCCAACCACTGCATCCCTTTCATGCCCATCAACTCTGACAACCGCTGTCTGGATTTTGTACAAGTTGTAAATAACCTTACGCTCCCTATATTTTACTCCTGCTCGCTTCAGAACTTGGAAGAGTTTATTCCAATCAACATTGTCAAAAGCCTTCTCCAAATCTACAAAAGGTAGAAATGTAGGTTTGCCTTTTCTTAATCTATCTTCTAGGAAGACGCATGTAGGCAACTAAATTAACTGTGGTTCCACTGCGAATGCAGCCTACATACGCCTTGAATGGCCGCTGAAATAACAGTCCACGATGGCCAAAAATTTGTCCGTAGTTTCGACGTCAACTGTGTCAAATACGGTTGTTGAACATCAGGTTCTTTTAACAGACGAATTGTGTCTGTCGAGCGTATACTCGAGAGCATGGCTCCCATTCATAGTGTGAGGCGCTAGAGATCAGGTGCGGCTGTATGGTAGCGGTGGGTTTCGAGTGGGCTTTCATGTTGTACGTGAGGAGGAAGTCACCCCAGCTGTTTTATTATCGGAGTGGCGCCGCCCCTGCGAGCCGGGCCCCCACAACGAGGGTGGCCGAGTCGGTCACAACAGTATAATAAAACTGGCCAGTCGGCGCTGACCCAGTGACGTGCCGTGAGCAGCCAGCTGTCTGCCATTCAGCTGCGCCCAGCTGTTGTCTGTAAACTGCTGTGGCCATCACTCCCTAGACTTACAAAATACTTACACCAACGAGTACACACGCACCCGTGACCGAGGGAGGATTCTAACCTCCGGCGGGGACGGGCGCGGCCGAGAGTATTACCACAGTCTAACATATAATCACGACCAGAGTTACCAGGTTTTTCTATTGCTCTGTCGCCAAATTTTAAACAAATAGTAACCAAAATATCGCCATCTTTTCATCAATAAAATGCCAAAATATAACCATCTTTTCATCAGTAAAAATAGCCAAATATCGCAACCTTTAATCGGTTAACATTATTATGCTATGGTAATTATGGCATGTTACTCGACAATAATAATCTTGAAATTCAGGGTGTAAGCTGGTTACTGAGTAAAAAGTAACACAAACTGTGGCACTTTGACATCCACAGACATCAGACTGAACTTTCCAAGGAAACTCATACTTTACAGAAACATTTATCTGAGTCCATCCAAGAACTGAACCGAGACACACCACTAACTGACAATGACGGCAGTCAAAATATTGTCACATTGTAAATATAATAGAGAGACTCCGGAAATTCAGTTACATTTAACTATCACGTTTATTAATGTCATAACTTATAAAAATTACAACACAAAACTGTTCAAGAATCATTCTATCAAACTTACACAAGATGTTTTCTCATGCATAGGTTCGATTACTAATCACTTTCATCTTCTTAAAAACAAATATTTACAGATGTTAAATAGAGTTATTGAATCTTTCAAACATTTCTTTAATACACACAAAATCATTACAACATTTGAAGTGAGGTAATTTATAGTAATGCAGTAAGAATTTCATACTTTGAGGTGAGATGGACTTTAATTCGTAATAATGCGTCATTACACACTGAAAAATCAGCCATGAGAACGACTGGGAAATCATTGCGTGTTCTCCATCGACATTTATACTCTGTAAACCATTGTTAACCACTGTGAAGTGCGTAGCAAAGGGCTCACTTCACAGTAGCAATTGTTACGAATTTCTGTTCTGTTGTATGGATGGAACGCGGAAAAAAAACTCTTTAAATGCCTCCTTGCATGCTGTAATTTATATAATGTGATCCTCATGTTCTCAGCGGGAGCCATACATACGGTGTTGTAGTATACTTCGAGATGTCAAAGCCTGTTCTTGAACCATCGTAAGTAGGGTACAAGAGGTAGTTTACGTCTATCATAAAGAGTCTGTAAGCTGAGTTTGTTTACATCTCTGTGACACTCTCCCACACATCCATGATACCTGAAAACATTTGTGCCAACTTGTGTAGGTTGATTACTTTCTCCAGCATTCTACCGAAGTTTAACCGGATCATTGACGTAATGTCTAAAGAGTGATTGCTTTACATTCGTTGTATATGATGTAAAATAAAAGAGCCATTAAGTCGTCAACCAATTCCTTAATAGCCAAATTAAATCGCCAGTCGCCAGACTGCTAGAATGGCTACTATTATAAGAAAAAGATAGCCAAGAATGCGAAAAATCGCCACACCTGGCAACCCTGGTCACGAAACGCAGATTTTTGTTATACACTACGACTGCAGCGTTCCAAGCGGCCGGCGAAGCTACTTTTCTGATTACGGTATTGGATGAGTGCGAATAGGATCGTTGGAGAGTTGGAGGCAATAAACCTGGCACTAAGACAATTTCTCTCTGTATCCAAAGGTCACAAAAAGGTTGTTATATTTTGTGATTCAACTCCTGCAATACAGGCAATTGCATCCTTCCAAACACCTCAAAGTGCTTGCATACATGAAATAAAATCCTCTATTGCCTCAATCACAAAAGCTGGAACTGAAATAGTTTTGCAATGGATACCAGCACATACAGGTATTCATGGCAATGAAATGGCAGACTTTGTAGCCGAAAAAGGAACCAAGATTTCTCAAACAAAATGCCCAAAATTATCATACATCTCCATTAAAAGACTCATCAACAACAGTTTCAAGAAGAAGTTTTATGACCACTTGACAACACAAGGGCAAGGAAAAACATGGTTTCTACTGTTAGAAGAGAAGAATGCACTTCCCAAACACCCACGAAGGGAAACTGTGGCAGCATTTCGAAGAATTACTGGCCACGACTGCCTTGCGGAACACCTGCACAGGATTGGAATCTTACCCTCACCGAAGTGTGTTATATGTGAAAGAGAAGACACCATTATGAACTGGGAGCATCTCAGAAACTGTGAAAGACTGCAATGTTGTGACGGGATGTCAGATGGTCAATTGTATTGGGAAGTTAGAAGACTAATGACTATGTATCAAATGTCTGAGCATTAAATAAATAAATAAAATATTGATTTTTACAGACTTTTCGCTCTAGGGAACGTATGCAGTGCCATAAAAATAGGTAGTCTTTTAAAATTAGCTCCACCTTTGTCTTTATTAGGCTTACTGTGATCCCTGATGAGGTACGAAACGGAACATTGCAGGAAAGTTTATTTACAGTTATCTTGTAACCTACAGGCTTTTGCTGAATAATATAATTTTCTATTAAAAATAAGAAATGGCTAAGAGACACCGGAAGACCTGCCTTTGGCAAAAAGTTGTCGCTTTTCTACTCAGGAACGTTATGGGTTCTTCACTACAATTTCAGTAAAATTGATGAGAGTGGAACTCAGCAAACGCATATAGAATGCAATAGCTACAGTATTTAACGTACCAAAGCAGCCACCACAGCTATAGCTGAAGGAAAAACGTCAGTTATGTCACAAACCTGGCAAGAAAACGGAAAAAGCAATCAGACTGTTTTCAACAAAGAAGAACCCAATTTCAAAAAAATGTTCAAATGTTTGTTAAGCTTATGGGACTTAACTACGGGGTCATCAGTCCCTAAACTTACAAACTACTTATGAACTACTTACAAACTAGGACGGCACAAATATCCATGCCCGAGGGGGGATTCGAACCCCCGACCGTAGTGGCCGTGCTGACCGTGACTGGAGCGCCTCAGTCACCTCGGCCACCGCGGCCGGCACCCAATTTCACAATTGTTGCTAGAACTGAACCACAAAGGCAAGAATCTTCAAGCCATTGTCTTCTTAAGCTGAAGTAATTGCACTCAAACGAATATGCGCGTATCAGAAAAACGATTGATGCCTAAAAATGTTCGAATCATTAGACTACACACCGAATTGATACGCATCAAGAAACTCTTGTCCTAGTAAGAACACGCCATAATAGAAATGTATGTATCTCTTATGCTTATATTCTACTTACTTTCCACGGAATAAGCCGCAAAATAACACATATTCGTAAGTATTTGTTCATGACGAAGTTGTTCATTACACATCTGAATCAGTTAAATTCGGCTGTTTTTACATCAATGTCTGTGTTAAGTATATCTCTTAACATTTTACTAATGCTTGTAACACAAAAACTGTAACAACTATTTCGTTAATTACGCACACAAATAATTATAAACAAACATCACTCCTACGGCAGCTTGCCCACCGCTAGGAGCGCTAGTGTCTTTGCAACTGTCAGTTGGTAACAACTTTCACAGCAGTGAGTGTCGCGACTGTATATGTTAGACTGTGGTATTACCACAGTCTAACATATGTTGATTGGAATAAACTCTTTCAAGTTCTGAAGCAAGCAGGAGTAAAATATAGGGAGCGTAAGGTTATTTACAACTTGTACAAAAACCAGACAGCGGTTGTCAGAGTTGAAGGGCATGAAAGGGATGCAGTGGTTGGAAAGGGAGTAAGACAGGGTTGTAGCCTTTCTCCAATGTTATTCAATTTGTACATTGAGCAAGCTATAAAGGAAAGCAAGGAGAAATTTGGTGAAGGAATTAAAGTTCAGGGGGAAGAATTAAAAACATTGCGTTTTGCCGACGATATAGTAATTCTGCCAGATACAGCAAAGAACCTGGAAGAGCAATTGAACGGAATGGACAGTGTACTGAAAGGTGCATATAAGATGAACATTAACAAGAGGAAAACTAGGGTAATGGAGTGCAGTCTAAGAAAATCAGGGATGCTGAAGGAATTAGATTAGGTAACGAAACAATAAAGGAGGTAGATGAGTTTTGTTACTTGGGCAGTAAAATAACAAATGATGGTCGCAGTACAGAGGATATAAAATGCAGAATGGAAATGGGTAGAAAAGCGTTCTTGAAAAAGAGAAATTTGTTAACATCGAATATTGATTTAAGCCTAAGGAAGTCCTTTCTGAAGGCATTTTATGGAGTTTTTGCCTTATAAGCATTAGTATAATATTAAGAAATATACATAACACGGACATTAATGTAAAAATAGCCGAATTTAAGTGATTCAGAGGTGTAATGAACAACTTCGTCATGAACAAATACTTACGAATATGTGTTATTTTACAGCTTATTCCGCTGAAAATAAGTAGAATATAAACATAAGAGAAACATAAATTTTTATTATGGTGTGTTCTTACTATGACATGATTGTTTTTGACGCGTATCAATTCGGTGTGTAGTCTAATGATTCGCACATTTTTAGGGTTCACTCGCCTTTCTAATACGCGCATATTCGTTTGAGTGTCATTACTTTAGCTTAAGAAGACAGTGTCTTGAAGAGAGTTGCCGTTTGTGGTTCAGTTGTACAACAATTGTGGTATTGGGTTCGTCTTTGTTGAAAACAGTTTGATTGGTTTTTTTCGTTTTCTTGCCAGATCAGTGACGTTTTTCCTTTAGCTACAGCTGTGGTGGCTGCTTTGGTACGTTAAATTCTGTAGTTATGGCATTCTATATGCGTTTCCTGCGTTCCACTCTCACCGATTTTACTGGAATTGCAGTGAAGAAGCCTTAACGTTCCTCATTAGAAAAGCGACGACTTTTTGCTAAAGGGAGGTCTTGCGGTGTTTCTTAGCCATTTCTTATTTTTAATAGAAAATGATATTATTCAACAAAAGCCTAAAGGTTACAAGATAATCTTTAATAAACTGTCTGCAATGTACCGTTCCGTACCTCATGAAATCTAATAAAGGCAAAGGTGCAGCTAATTTTAAATTATTACCTATTTTTATGGCACTACATAGGTTCCCTAGTGTGAAAAGTCTGTAAAAATAAATATAAACGATACTATTCGCACTCATCCAATACTGTATTCAGAAATGTAGCTTGCCGGCCGCTAGGAGCGCTGCAGTCGTAGAGTATACCAAAACACTGTGGGAGTGTCATGACTGTATACGTTAGACTGTGGTATTACGTCAAGTAAGAAGTCGTACTGTATTCCTTGATTCCACGCAGGATTTAGTTTCTTCAGAATTCGATAGTACGTTTCAAATTCCTCGCGCCCCCACACGGTTGGTGCATGCTTGATCAAGCTTCAAGCATCAGCTTCTTTACCAGCAAATAAGCCCAACACTGTCTTCTCTTGCTTAGCATGTCAAGTGCAAATAATTCCCTTTCTGCCAGATGTTTGCTACTGTTGTTATACTGTAGAGTCCTTGCCTTTAGACGTCTTTTGAGGTTATAATTCCATTGAAAATTGTACAAAATAAATCTTTTTGTTTTCTGCATAATTGAGGAGACAACACGTTATCGATGCCTGTAAGTGGACAGGTCAAAATACAATACCTAACATAAAAAAGATAATGCATAACCTCAAAAAGACAACAGTGTAAGAGAAGCAGAATAACACTACTATAAATTACTTTTGTAATTGCAACAAATTCTTGGAACGCATTTTACTACACTACTGAGAGTGTTTCGTTATTTAAATTACGAATGAAACATTTCGATTTTGATGAAACAAATAGTTGTTTTTCTTCTTTTATCCACGTACAATATTGCATTCTTTGACTTTCCCCGAATAACAGTGCAGAACTTCTTCAGAATGTAATTTAACAATGGCAAATAAATATAATATCACATACCTCCAGCATACACATGCTTGAACGCTTGCACAAGCATCATAATCCAAATTCGATCAAGCATCAAGCTGATTGTACAAGCCTGAAGTTGTGTGTTTCGTACCTCCTCCTAAACTAAATAGTGGACCGATTTCAACCAAGATAGTGTACCGATTTTAACCAAACTTGGTACACATAGACTATTCCTTATCGCCAGCCAACAATCGCTATTGGGAACAAGATGCGACACATAATTCAGGCGATTACGTCATAAACAATGAATTGCGTGAAAAACTTCCAAATAATGCGTTAGTGCCCACTTTTCCTCCTATATTGATGGTTCGAAAAAAATGTTCAAATGTTTGTAAAGTCTATGGGACTTAACTACGGGGTCATCAGTCCCTAAACTTACAAATTACTTATGAACTAGCTAATCCTAAGGACGGCACAAATATCCATGCCCGAGGGGGGATTCGAACCCCCGACCGTAGTGGCCGTGCAGACCGTGACTGGAGCGCCTCAATCCCCTCGGCCACCGCGGCCGGCAGATGGTTCGATTTGGTACAGATAATCTTTACTGTCAGGAAGCAATCGCTATTGGTGTATAAACCGGGTATGACAAATAGTTCAGGATATGACACCATGAACGAGAGTCGCAAGTAACTGTCGCATCTTGGGTCGCGTGAATGACAAATCCTTATTCATCTACTACTTCAGAATGACAGCACTTAGTGACTTGCAACAAACTAGACACAGAGTTTCAAATCTTAACGAATTTTTTTCTCGCTGACGACCCCAGCAAAATGATGGAAGGAAAGAGGTTTATCGCTTTCTACTTTTCCGCTGTCAAAGCAGTAAAACTAAACCATTCTCCATGACGCTACAACTTATTACTTCTACACTACCTAGGAGTCGCGAAACATTTTACAGACACTATCTTTTGTCTATGCGGCACCCACTCCTCCATCTCTGCGTCCGATTTGGCCCTCCTCTCCTTTTACTTCTCTTACCTTGAGCCTTGTTTCTTGTAATAGGAAACTAAACTTGGATTAGGAACTGAAGTCACTTAAAATGAACGGGTAGATCTGTTGGGGTTATAGGTAAAAGGGGTACGAAAAAGATATCTCCAACTATTCAATCTGGGAAACAGTAGCTTCATTAAGGCGGCCAACTTCTTCGGATCCCAATGCGGGACGTGTCGAGTATGTAGTTGAGGACTTCCGCGCGTGACTCAGTGAACTACTAGTGGACTAACGTTGTTGGAGGCCCGGGGAGGCAAAACAAAATGAGGCCCACCCGTCCACTTGGAAACAATGTATTTAATAATAATAATAATAATAATAATAATAATAATAATAATAAACAGAATACCCATTGGGGGCTTTGCACCGCACTTTTGGAGATGTTGTATACTTCTGTAAACAAGGAAATTCTTTTACAAGTCCTTGTGGCAGTACCAATTTTGAAATCAATGTCCCGTGTCCCGCCTATATTATGTCTCGCAGGACCCACATTTGTACCGCTTCAGATGTTTTACTTTCCTATTAAATTCTTGTTTTGCTGTATGCCTTCATTAGCTGAGTGAGAAATTTGTGTCTCTGTTTGTGACACGGGCACTAGAAACGTAGGACACAATAATAGGCAACCCGACAGTAATTTTCATTGTCTTCCTGTTTATTTTCAGACGAAAACGTGAACGTAATGCTTTTCCCAGTCAGGCAGTCGTAGCACATGCAAGCCATCGCGGAAGTTTTACTCTGTCAATAGTCAACTATAAGCCCATGAAATTGGTCCAGCAGTACTATACTACAAGTACGTAAGCGGTATTGAAAGAAATGAAGTCAATAGCTGACGCGTCAATTAGTCCACCGAACCAAAATCGGGGAAGCACGCAAACACAAATCAACAAATATTCCTTGAAACCGTCTTGATTGCAAGTTTTTTATTAGTTAATGACGCGTTTCGCCCTTTAGCAGAGCATCTTCAGATTATCTGCGTGACAGAATTTACACAAAATTACAAGGCGGAATTACAAACGGTTATAATGGTACATGGGTTTATTTTGTGTTAAGAAGACAGTATAAATGGTAAACAAAGCTTACAATGCGCTCTCCGTGGTGTGACACCGTAAGTTGTTATGGCGGTGTTTCTATTTTTTTTTTTTTTGAATGTTTTTTTGGATTTCCTTGTGGCCCTAAAAATGTCGGAGTCTTCAAACTACAATGTCCCGAATGCCCAGCTGAATATATAGGACAGACAGGCCGGGCCTTTAAAGTACGTTTTACTGAGCACCTTCTTACAAAAAAAGGCCAACTCAAAAAACATTCCCCTTTTGCGGAACACACTAAAGCATCCGATCATCAACAACCTACCATTGACAACATGCAAATCTTACATATAGCGCAGAAGGGGCGTAAGCTAAATTTACTGGAAGAGTTTGAGATAACGAAGCGCGCTTACTTTGGACACCCACACCTCCTAAATGATCCGTTGACATGCAAAGATCAAACATTCCTAGATATTATGTCTTTGTTCAAATAAAATTCCCCTCATTTACAGATACCAACATAAATTATAAACTTCTGCCCTGCTTTATAACCTCCCTTTCGTTAAATTTGTATTCAGATAGCTAGATTTCACCCGTCCCGTCTTATACATCGGCTTCCTATGTCACTCCCTTCCCACATGCCCTTAGTCTGAACAAGTCGGCGGAGCAGCATACCACGCCCGCCCACCGCCCGTGAGCGCAATTGTAAACATGGGCTTCTCTTGTATCACCAGAGACCACCGCTTCTATTAAGGTAATCTTAAAAATCGGTTTTATGTTTCTCACATCTTTACTGAGTATGTTCCAACTGTAATTCGTTGTTACCCGAACATATGTAGGGCCACAAGGAAATCCAAAAAATAGAAACACCGCAATAACAACTTACGGTGTCACACCACGGAGAGCGCATTGTAAGCTTTGTTTACCATTTATACTGTCTTCTTAACAAAAAATAAACCCTTGTACCATTATAACCGTTTGTAATTCCGCCTTGTAATTTTGTGTAAATTCTGTCACGCAGATAATCTGAAGATGCCCTGCTAAAGGGCGAAACGCGTCATTAACTAATAAAAAACTTGCAATCAAGACGGTTTCAAGGAATATTTATTCTAACTGATTGCTGCTGTACACCATAGATTGGAAATCATTTTATACAAATCAACAATGTCGAGTCTCTGTGGGGACTAACTTACAACCTAAATAATCGCCGGTTGAACTTCTGCATCACCCGGAATTTTTCGTCTGAAACCTTTTAAGATCTCTGCCAACTTCCGAGAACTAAGAGTGGTGCACCGGGCTAACAGCAAGTGATGTTTCACTTAGTTGTGTATTTATTTCTGTTTTACGTACACTAGACAACGACAGTTACTGCATATAATCACACTCACAAAGCCAATTCGTGATATGAACTTATACTTAAGATACGTGGGAGTAATCTGCTGTCGGTGGAATATGAAAATTACCAAAATGCGGGACAAATTAGACATTTTGCGGGACACTTTTATTGAGTCTCCCAAGTCCCAATGCGGGTCGGTGCGGCAGAATCCGGGACGGTCCCGCAAAATCCGGGACGGTTGGCCGCCTTAAGCTTCATTCAGCGGATGGTTAGGATTACAAAGTTTCTGATGATTCAGATCATATTCCAGAATTCTGATCATTAGGCGATAAGTTATAAATAATAACTATCTTCTTTTCTGCAATAGCGATGACAAAAAAATAGAACACCACATTTCTTGTTTGAAATCATGTCTCATGAGGAAGCCTATATACAGGAGAACAATTTTACCAATAATCAAACCTCTTCGTTATTATTAAAAAATATTATGTATTGTGGAATAATTGGATGTAAATCGGCCAAGAATTATCGAGATTTTTTTTTTATATCAACGTGTTCCTATTCTGAGTTAAAGATGTATTTATTCAATGAATATACAGCTGAAGCTCATGCGAATGATCATTAGAGAAACGTGTAAAAATTTGAAGTACTTCTCGAGATTTTTAGTAACAACGTTAAGCAATAATGACATGTCTTATATAGATTTTTCTAGATACTTTTCCATGATTTGAAAAAACCCATGGACAACACAGGTGTTTGCTATAAATCACGAGAATATTGAAACCTTATATTCATTTCATATGAATGGGTGATTGTGATCATAACTAATTTTGCTCAAGAGACTAAGAAAATTGAAATGCTAATTTCCCACAAATACTTCACTATCCAAGATCCGGAAAACGCAAAATTTACAAATTAATTAAGGACGTTTTATGAGCTTGTAAGCTACATAAAACGGTTATGAGCTACTGGTGTAGCTTCCCGGTAGTTTGAAATTGTGTCGGACACGGACTCGAACTTGGGACTGTTTGCCTGTCGCAGGTCCAGTCTGCCAAGAAATTTTCAGTTCAGTGCACGCTCCGTTGCAGAAAATTAATACGCACTGTATGTACTTTGTATGAACTAAAGGACAGCTGTAATAGTCAGGTGTAGTACGTACCAATTTAGATGGTGCTGGCTGCGTTGTATTTATATCACAAAAAATAATCTCAAAAGGTGCAAAAGCGTATTCCGATCGTAATCTCTTACAGATTCGATATTATCTACTTGTGTGGTACTCACAAGCCGTATTTAAGGGGTGACAAATTGGGCAACCGCTCAGTCCGGGCGATTTTACCAGGGGTATCAAACAAGTTCCTAAAATTTAAATCTGCCACTAAAGAAGAAAATTAATCGACACACATCAGCAGTGCTGATTAGTTTCTACGCCACACACACATTCCGAATATTTAAATCCTCCACTCACCGGGGAATATTTATTACATGCATGTGTAACGTATTATTAGTCGTTTATTCCCGATACTAATGACAAAAATAAGAAATGGTTTGATGTAATTGTGTTAATTTCTCTTTATGACTTGTGGGGAAAGGTTCATTCATATTTAATTTTTTGTTGATAATTTTGTTACAGTACGGTTGAAATGGCGTTTACGTATGTCCACACTAGTGTTTCATTAACTTTGTCAATAAACTCTCAACAAAAGATATTCATGGACACATCTTCACTGGTCAGATTTTTTGCTTCCTGTTTTATTCTTAATTTTTTCCTATACATAGATGTTAGATTACAACATCTCACGTTAACTGACAATTGCTCTATTTACTTGTTCGTATTATGTGGATGCACTTACACTTCCTGTGATTTTTATTTTAAATGCCTTTTTTTTTTTCGTGATCCAAAGTTCTGAACTACGTACGTCTTTAGATGCGCAGGATGTCGAATTTCATGAGTTTAACGGAGAATGAAACCATCTCATTTGTTCGAAATGACACAGTGACGTCATTAATGGAACACAATGAATCATCGACTAATAAGTACAGAATAACTTGAGAACTAACTCGAAAATCGTTCATTTAAGCTACATTATTTTCTCTTTAAGAAATTTCGGTGAATAACCCTTTATGCCTCATTATGACTGTGAGAGCTTGACAGATATTTTTTAGTATACGAATCGTCTTTGACAAGACTGATAAAGTGATAGACTTGCAAAAATTATGCGGCTTTGATTCTTCTTTATTTCAGAATATGTGTTTGCGAAATACCTCTTCAGTCAATAGGACTACACTTACTGACAAATTCATGGGAACGATGTATGAGTGGGTAATATAGTTCCTCTGTGAATTGCATCAAATATGTCATTGTCACCGTGAGGCTCTCCAGTTACGGTCTGCACGGCCACTACGGTCGGGGGTTCGAATCCCCCCTCGGGCATGAATATTGGTGCCGTCCTTAGTCTTAGTTAGTTCATACGTAGTTTGTAAGCTTGGAGACTGATGACCCCGTAGTTAAGTCCCATAAGTTCGACAAACATTTGAACATTTTGTCATTGTCACCAACAGCCTCTCTTCCTCTTCGGAAGTATGCGATATGGAAACAATAATACTAAAAACACCTATCCTCTTCAGTAACACTACAAGAAAAAATTTAATCAATCTATTATTTCTATAACAGGTGATCACCTGACAAACAAGGCTAAGAAAATATGATTATTGTTAAAAAAATACTGAATACAATTTTCAAAAGCGATGAGGGTTACATGGGTTTGTATATAAACAAAATTCATTAGAATTGTGTGTCGTATACGACACACGGCAAGCGAAATGGCTATATAGTGGACAGTCGATCTTGAACACTGTTATTATGAACCATTTGGACTCCACGTATACAGTAGCGCGCTATAACCTGTCACTTTTTGGTAGTGTAAGTAGCTTTCCTTTGTTCATCGACAGTACGTCAATGCTTGGTCTGTATTGATATCATTTATAAGAAGTTAAAGAGATTCTACGATAGCAAATTAGAAGCCGCGCTAGTGAATATTGCTTTCCAATACGGACGTCGGTCATCGTGGAGGCGCCAGGGTACAGAGCAGAACAGCACCAGGTTCGCAACTTTCCCGCGTAGATGGCGTATGCGACTGGCGCTAGAATGGCAGAAGGTGGCGGGCCATTTTAAACCTTTCGGGTAGCTCTTACGTGAAACAAAGAGTATATTACACGGAGCGTATTTGGTCGCTAGTTGCTGCCGTCTGTTTTCGCTCTGCATATGGGCGAATAACAAATGAATACGCTGACGCAATGACAAGCAGCGACTTCAGACTCTAGCGTCTTCGTAAAAATAGTTTAAACACGACGTAGCATATGACACATTGTTTTGGAGGTTAGGTGATACCGTACAGTTCTGTTACACCCCAAACAAAATATGAAGTGGAATTGTAATCAAATTTCCAAATTTCTGGAACTTTATCAAAGTTTACAGTATTATGGGATATTAACAATAAGGATTATTTAAATACTAAACTTAATGATGCTCAATTTAACCAACTGTTCGACGAATTTAAGACTGAAGGTCTCTCGGGGGATATGGATGCCAAGCAGCTGAAATCCAAAATCAAAATAATAAAAGATGTTTACCGCAAACAACTTGCAAAAATGGTCCGTTCCAGTTTTGTTCTTGGAGAGATCGCCATACTCATGACGGTATTCTGTTTCCTTGTTTTACCCTCCATCATTTCCAGTCATGTATCAAAGTTTTCTGACGTCATCCTTATTATATTTCTGTAGGCAGAAGGATCTTCACACGATAATTCTCTCAAAAGATTTGCAGAAGCACCATATTTACCCCTCCTTGCAATCGACCTTCCTATCCATTTTCTTTTATTTTTCCTACTTTTCCGTTTTGCTTTTATTGGATCGTTCTTCTAAGACTGATGCGAGAAACACAACTCCAACATTTATTACTTCCTTCGACATTTTGATCCGACTGGTGGCTACTTTATTCGCCCCTGTATATGACACGGGGCGACCAACACTTCAAAGCGACCTAAAACGCCAGCGACCAGCGTCTACGGCTAATGCCACACTAGGCGATTTTCTCCTCTCGGTAATAATCGCGGCTGAAATAGTGGCCTTAAAGTGCCACACTTCAAATGATTATAGTCGCGTGGGATGAAGTCGTGCCTTACTTAACTGGATGCTGCACTAGCGGAAAAAAAAATAAATAAATAAAAATAAATAAATTGATGGCATCAGCTGTTGTGTTGCAATCAGCCACGAAGCACACCACGCATGATAAGCTGTCATTCGAAACTTAAATATTTAGCTGTAGTTGGTATTGTATGTAGTTCTTCCTCGCAGAAGGCGTAACCGCCAACTAAAATGGTGTGTTCATCCAATTATTACGAATCTACCAAGAGAAGGGAATTTTTGTTGTTATACAAGAAACTTAGAAGTTACCTGGAAAAATTCTTTGATTATTACCGTATGTTTGTAGCATCTTTCAAGTTACTGCTCTCGAATATTAAAACTAACTTACAAAAGAAAGAAACTAAGTTACGTGACTGTGTTGGTGCGGAAGAATAGCTTGCAGTAACGATTACGTACGTTATTTATTTTTTTCAAATTAAATAGAGTAAGTAGTTTATTGACTTGAATGTACACTTAACATAACATAAACTGGGTTGAAATAAAGCATTTTACAAGTTCATGTCAACTCCCTAATTACTTGTGATACTCTTCAGTATCCTTCAAGTGACAAAATCCTGCTTTTATCTCCCACTTCAGTAATTGCTGAAAAATAAGTGGTGCACTCACAGCTGTGGGACTTTGTGTGCTAGTCGATGTCTACGTTGAGTCAGTAGTAGTGCTGCTGCCAACAGTCTTCAAGTTGTAAGATTTTATTAATTGTAATGTTTTTATTTGGAAGTCTAGTTTATCGTAGCTATTCATTTCTTTTACATACGGCAAAAGAGATGTCAGAAACAACTCATCAGGATCCTTTTGTGGAACAGCACCAGTTGAACTTTGGCTCAAAGCTCTTATCAAGTCTCTTTCAAATGGACCCTGAAGTTTCATTTTCTTTGCTTTAGGGGTGGAAGGCTTAGCAGCAGTGTTAGGTGGCGGTTCAGTGTCTTCATTATGCTTTTCTGCTTCATCATCCTGAAGGATAGAGGCGTCATTCACAGTTACTGAGGTCCTGAAATTTGAAGAAATGTTTTTAGAAAAACCCATGTACGGTCCCACTTTATACTGTGTAAATGGGTGTAAAGGTAAAGCAGTCAACAATCGGAAGATTGGTTTGAACACCACAGTGCTTTACTAGGCATGGCCCTGTTTGGAGGTGGTATGCCATTGCCTTCCTCCGACCTTCGAACTGACTTACCCAGCCAGTTATAGGGGCACCTACAATTTAACGTGGGTTCCGAACCACGGTGCTACTCGGTAGTTTTTCACATGAGCAATGATAATATATAGTAAGACTGTATAAAATACGTAATTAACTACCACATCCATTGGAAATACATTTAAATATTACAAAATTGCAGAGAAAACTTCTTACTTACTGCCTCAGTCCCATGGCTTCTTGCAGGAAAGACATCTGTCTATGGTAGACATTTTTTTTTTTTTTTTTTTTTTTTTTTTTTTTTTTTTTTTGTAGTCTTTGCGCTACCCCTCTTATTATTTTTCTTCATTTCTTTCAGGCTGCGACTATATATGCATCACGAATATTTTTCCACCGCTTTTGTACTTCTTTTTCTGTAAGAACGTTAAAAATAATTATTCTTACACCTGCTCATAGAAATTAATTAATTTCAATTAACCTGATATTGTGATTTACACTCTGTTTATTGAAATCATGTATGTTGGAACGGGATGCTTCATGAAGTTTCTAAACTACAATTTTTTACTAGGTCACTATAATGAAGATACCTGCAGAGAAATTTGGAACTGCTTCCTTTTCAAAGTACAAGCCAACGTCAACGCGAAAGGACTTACAACAAATAGCTCTGAATTTTGAGGAAACTACAAATTTTTCTCATTGTCTACCTGCAATTGACGGTAAGCATGTGCGGTCGGCGAAGCCCTGGAATAGAGGAAGTGAATTACCTTTACCAGACGCCAAACCTCTGACTAATGAATCAAGCAATGAAAATGTGCCATTCGTATTTACAGGTGATGAAGATTTTACTCTTGATAAACACTTGTTGCGGCCCTTTGCAAGAAAATCACTCACAGTTTCTATGAGAGCGTTTAATTATAGGTTGACTAGAGCAAAGCGTATAGTAGAATGTTCGTTTGGTATCCTGGTTAACAAGTGGAGAATTTTCCGCAGGTCCATAAATGTTGATATTGACTTGGCTGAAAGTATTATAAAAACTTGTTGCCTGTTGCATAAATTTGTGCGAAAGCATGATGGTTATCGGTTCAAATCTGTGGAAAACGTATGGCTAAGAAGTTGTAAGCATGACTAGAGATACGTTTTGCAATTACTTGTGCTTGAGGAAGGATAGTTCCTTGGCAAAATGCACACATTGTCGGCAAATATAATTAGGCGTCTGCAGATGAGACTCTCATTGTTGTCGTAACCTATACTTTGTTGTATTAATAGCTGATGCACTTCATTTTCAATTTGTCATGTTACACTATTTGCTTCATGGTTTAAATACATAATGATACGAATACTTTCACAGGAATACTGTCCTTTCAAACAACCCTTTGTAGTTTCCTTTTTAACTTTTGCTCCTAAATAACGTATTTCATAAAACCCTTAGTCTCGAAACTCCTATTTGCTTTTTACCTTAGGTACAATTGGATTAAGATAACTGATGAGTAAGAAAAATGTGTACCAATTCAGAGTAGCCGGCCGCGGTGGCCGAGGAGACTGAGGCGCTCCAGTCACGGTCTGCACGGCCACTACGGTCGGGGGTTCGAATCCCCCCTCGGGCATGGATATTTGTGCCGTCTTTAGTATAAGGTAGTTCATAAATAGTTTGTAAGTTTAGGGACTGATGACCCCGTAGTTAAGTCCCATAAGCTTAACAAACATTTTGAATTCAGAGTGATTACTTTTATGAGTATTTTTAAAATATTGAAAATAGTCTACAAATACCTCTAAATTTCATTACGCAAAGTTTCAACACAATTAACTGAGTTATTTTGGTGCAATGGGTTTGAATACATGTCAAACTATTAGAGGAAGAAGGCAAACCAAAGATTAACCTACATTTTTACTAGTTGCTTAGAGGACACTTACATCGAGTGCCATGAAACTTTGCAGGTGCTTTACAAGCAAGTATATATATATCATCTTACCTATTGCATTTTGTGCATCCAGTGACAACGAGTTCCATTTCACAGCCCCAACAACATCTTCACACACGTTCTTCCATGCTTCTGCTTTCAATAGACGATCTTTATAATCTTGTTATTTTATGTTGTAGAGACAGGGATATTTCTCCACCTCATTTATTATCAGTTCACTGTCCAATTGATCCACTGGAACGACATTTGCAGAGTTTCCGGACATTCTCACACACAGACGAAACAGAACTGAATACAGTGTCTTGTGGCTGCAGCGCGACTGCCGACAAAAACAGCCGAGTGTGGCTGGGGTGACGACGGCTATTGCCGCCTCAGAAGTAGTCCCAGGCCCATTCGACAGCGACAGTCGCGCGAGGATGCTTCATGCAGCTACAATTACAGTCCAGTATGACATTCTCCGTTGCTCCCGTGTGTTCCATTTCCGGCGCGACAAAAAACTTTGCCCTTTAGCGGAGAAAATCGTCTAGTGTGGCATTAACCTAAAGTAGCCCGCCCATCAACTTCAGACGCTCGCATTTCGGAACAGCGACTTTGTTCGCTGTCCATGTTTACACGGAGCGAATTTAGCAGCTGCGTTCAAATACGCCAGCGACTAACAACCAAATACGCTCCGTGTAATATACCCTTTACGCTTTCTACACGCTGTCGCAAAAGGAGAGTCATCCATAGATCAAGTTTGTCTAGGACGTTAACCCTGCACTCATGAATTTATTAAATTGTGGTAAAAATATTTCAGTAGTTTTGAGAGGAAAAGTAAATTGCAATTTGTAACATCGGTAAATTTTCAATTATTATTGCATTCTGGGTATACAGCCAAAAACGTGCAAAAACGCTACATCCCGCAGTGTGGGTGTTATATTAGACACTCCGAAAAGATGTTAAATCATACAATGTGGTATTAAACAAGTTACACTTTTCCCATTTAACAAATGATACAATCAATATGTTGTAGCTTCTAACATGTAATTCAGTACAATATAGAAAAACAGTCATTTGCTTGCAAAACTGTAAATGTGATACACTTTGCTGCAATCAAATTTCGTCATCAGAGCTAGTTCACTCTTTTCACACTGCATAACAACAAGGGGGCGTCCATTAATTACGTGGGGCGATTTTGGCCTGTTTTCAACCTCCCTCCTCCTCTTCCCGTTTATACCGATATTAAACTATCAAATGTTCTTTGACAGAAAATCATTGTCAAAGAAAATTGAACAGTTTAATATGGAACCTTTGTTAAAGTTGACTTTCGTGAAAAATTAATTGATAAAATCTAACAGATCACCTTACACTTGAACAAAGGAAACGTTCGTCTTTTTGTAGGAGGTTAGTCTTATGTTAACTATGGTGAGAAACATAGACCAAAGATAACATTGACTGTGCTTGACGTTATTATACGAAAACATCTAAGTCACGTGACTAGGTCCAGCAATCCCTTTTTATCATTACAACAATTTGAAGCGGAGCTTAGGGTTGCTGTACTTCTTCTTGGTTGTGGAAATTCAGCTAAATTTCGACAATAGAACATTTTATCCTACTCTTATTACACATTTAGTAGTGCAGTTGAAGTTAGCTTTCTGCAGTTTCTAATATCAGTGTGGTGGTTACAGTTTTTAAATGTGCCTAAATCAAATATATTCATAGTTCTTTTTACAAAAACCATAACTGAAGTCCCCAAGCGAATGAATGTTTTTGTTGTACTGGGACTCTTTTAGTTTGTAGCTTACACTGGAGATGAAATATCAGTTTGACAAGCAGCAGCAATTTTCTTAACATTCCTCAACAATACATGTGAAATGTTTTGTCATGTTTTTATAGATACATCTATAATGTCCAATTTTAATACAGCCCATATCCAGTTTTTTGCTTTGTACAGCCTTTAATAAAGACAGATCAGCATCATAAATTAGTTTCTGACATAAAATCAAGAAATCATATTCATCAGCTGGAAAAAGTAAAAATAGAATAAAAGAAGAGAAATTTAACGGAATTGACAGTGTTTTGAAAGGAAGGTGTAAGATGAACACAGGCAAAAGTAAAATGAGGGCAATGGAATGTAGTGTCAGAAAACCAGGAGATGCTGAAGGAATTAGATTAGGTAATGAGACAATAAAAGTAATAGATGAGTTTTGTTATTTAAGTAGCAAGATAACTTCTGATGGCCGAAGTAAAGAATATATAAAATGCAGGATGGGTATGGGAAGAAAAGCGTTTTTGAAGAAGCAAAATTTGTTGACATCCAATATTAGATTAAATGTTACGAAGTCCTTTCTGAAAGCATTTGTCTATAGTGTAGCATTGTATGGAAGTGAAACGTTGACAGTAAGAAGTTCAGACAAAAAGACGATAGAAGCTTTCGAAATGATGGAGATTAGATGGGTAGATCACGTAACGAATGAGGAGGTGCTCAACAGAATTGGTGAGAAAAGTAGTTTCTGGGTTCTGACATATCCTGACTATGAGAAAGGTTAGATTGGTGAGACACATTCTGAGACATCAAGGAACCGCCAGCTTAGAAGAAAGTGTGTGGGGTAAAAATTGTAGAGGGAGTCCGAGGGACGAATATGGTAAGCAGATTCAAAAGGATGTAGGTTGGCGTACTTACTCGCAGATGAAGGGACCTTGCATTGGACAGGGTAGTGTGGAGAGCTGCATCAAACCAGTCTACGGACTGAAGACCACAGCAACAATAACAGTGCAACACAAACACTGGGGATATGTAATTCTGTTGTTTTAAAAAGAACTGTCAATCCTTTTAACCTGGTTACATATAAAAACGATTATCACCTTATTAAGGTCAGTAATATGAAGAAATTGCATTACCTTTACCACTGTATGTGTAATGGGAATATGAGAAGTCGTTTTATTGTTAAAACGATCGCTTGGTTTCACCTGTAAAATAAGAAAACTGTTGCTGATGTCGAAACCTCAGTCACATGACTCGGGGCAATATTAGATGTTGATTTCAGGCAAGGGGGTTGGTTTCAGACCACAAAACAGCAGAGAGTAGTATGAGAAATGTCACAGCTTGAAGCGTTAGCATTGCAGTAGTAGTTTTTGACGTATCGTTTGAAAACATGACCATGTCATTCGTATGGTGTGTCACTGCAACAACAAAAGTTATACATAAATTTATCCATGTTATGAGGATTGATATGAGGGACTGCGACTGATTAATAAACTTTTTTTGAAATAATTTATTCTGCAGCAGTCAATTTTTACTAATATTTTAATTAACATGATGTGTTTCAGCAGCAAGTTGCCATCATTGGGCGCAATTCACTGTTACAAGTTGATTATTGTTTAGTTATGTTTTGTATCGTTGGTGCCATGAGGTTATGGTTGGACATTTTAACCTGTTCATGACGATACAGCTATTTCAGTATGTATGTTTCGTGATTATAGCTTCTGGATTATTATATGGCTGCAAATTGGCACACTGTGCTTGGTAACAAGAGACATGTTGAGGTCGTTCATCAGAATTTTGTGACAAGTACCGTGGCTGACTCCTACTATATTGTGAGAGCGTCTACTGATGGAGAGTGTTTAGCATGCACAAACATTGTAACTTGCGAGATCTTGCATTCCATCAAATTGTTCATGACCGACTAGTACACATATCACTGTCCTAACTGTCCTGCTTGCACGAAAGGTTGGTGCAACATAAACACAACAATGCGAGTGAATATGTTCTCACCGTACACCTGCAGCATCATTTCAAATGTTTCATCAGCAGTTTTGCTTAACTTCTGGTAGAACTTGATGTTTGTTCATTCCTCGAACTGTGTCAAAGTCCGACCGGCGCTTTCAACTCACCATCACAACAACCACCGTAAAGTCTTGCAGAGACGAGATACTAACTGATATGGTACCATACCACAGTACCATCTATGTGCTATAGTGCATCACAGGGCCATCATGCATCAGCCGCAAAACTTATTGGACTGCACCAAGTATAATATGAAAGGAAAACACTTCCAAATGTTCTACAAATAATATTAAATTATTTATTTGGTCACTAACCAATATATGCTAGATTGCATTGGATTGATTTAAGACTAAGACTAGTTAAGAAGACGGGATGTGGTCGGGAATCACAGCGAGAAATTAGAATGATACAATACTAAAATAAAAGGAACTGCTAAATTTTGTAAAAGGCTATTCATGCTAATTCAGTCCAGCTATGGAATTCTGGATTTTGTTCCTACTGTTTTCGATACTTCTGGTCTCTGTGTACCAGTAGCTGTTTCGTTGAGCTTCCTCCCCTTTCAAAGTTTTTTTCTCTTGGTTATTTCAGTTAAAGGGACTGTGGAAGACGAATTATTTGTGGATAGTGATGTGCAAACCTGTTTTCATAGCAGAACAATCGGTAGTGAAAACATTCAAAAGGTCTTATTTCCCATATGTATGGAGATCTCGAAATGTGCATAAAGAACCTTACCTGATGAAGTGATGATAGAGTAGTCTCCACCTTTCTGCCTGCCATTTCTTTTAGAAGCTTTTCGATACCATGTTGAACGTGACATTCTATAACTCTGTCACCTCTTCCTTTCGTTTCCACCCTTCTTGTCCGCCGCAGCGTTCGTCGAGCCTCGATTTTGGCTATCCAGTGGTGACTGAACAATTAAAGGGGCCTACTATGCTAATATGTGACGTTTGCATAACTGTGATAAATATTATCTTATTTTAGTTGCAAAACATATTTCACTCAATTGAACCAAATTTTCTCCCATTTTTATACTGATTCTTGCACACAATTAGTATGATATTTGCCAAAGACCCTCCCCCATCCCACCCCTCTTAGTCCGCGTGAGTTTCAGCATGTTTCATTACCATTGTTTGAACTTCCAGCGACTATGTGCTGAATTTAGCGGCATTTAAACCAATATATTTCGAAAATACATAATGACCATTCGCTAAAAATCGTTTTCACTTCATCCTTTTATCTACCTTAATTCAAAGTTTTAACTGTTTGCTACAAGAGTAAGGCGTAGGAAGTAACATGCTTCAAAAACTCCCATGAAAACTGTACGTTTGCACATAAAAGCGGAACAGTGCACATAAAAATGGTACCATTGCCTGAGCTTTAATTTCAGCCCAATTAACATATTTTGTAAAACGAATTAATCGATTTACATAATTTGCCTGAGCACCAGCTGCGGTTCATCATTCAAACTTTGCTTACCATCATCATCAGCCAATTCTATCTCTTAGCCTTTTTGAGTCGGCTTGTAACATAGGATCCCTGTAGGTTCTTCCATTACTTTCGATTCTGAGCTTATGGTTGCCAACTGAACCCAGCTGTCTTACATAGATCTCTGTCCCATCTGTCTGGTGGTCTTTCTCTTGATCTTTTTTAATGAATTGGGCTCCAGTTTAGAATTTGTTTTGACCATCTACCATTTTTTGTTTGTTTGTTTGAACAACATGACCAACCCACATTAATATGTTGTAGCTTCTAACATGTAATTCGGTACAATATAGAAAAATAGTCATTTGCTTGCAAAACTGTAAATGTGATACACTTTGCTGCAATCAAATTTCGTTTCAAAGGTTAACGCTGCGCCAGAGTGGCTGAGCGCATGGAGGCACTATGCTCTATTGCACGAGGCCGTTCCCTGTTGGTGGTTTGAATCCTGCCTTGGGCATGGATGTTTGTAATTAGTTTGTAAGTTTAGGGACTAATGACCATGCAGTTAAGTCCCATAAGTTTAACAAACATTTGAACATTCAAAGGTTAACGTTTTCTTCCATACCTAAAACTGTTACTAACCACTGTAAATGAACTCTTTGCTATTCGTGACATTTTCTTCTTGCTTCTCAGCATATTTTGCTAATGAGAGATTTCCGAATTATAAGGTTAATAGTTGCTACAATGTTTAGTGTCTTAAAAGCTTCTAAATACGGTGGTTTTAAGAATGTGTTGGTCACTCCAAATATAGATTCAATACATAAGTGTTTTGCGGTATGTTTATTACGACTCACCTGCTGAACGGCACTGCAGTTGCGATGTTGCAGAAAATCTGTAGGAGTTTTGTCACTCTTTTTTTAGACTCTGGTTGAAATTAGTGCATACCAATAGACTGAGGATTCCATTAACTGCAATTTAAACAACAGTTAATTTGCTCGATTTGTGCTGACAATATGTCATGCAAAGTATATTTATGGCCATATATTTTCTGTTTAAGAAGTTATATTTCACTCTATATCTTAACCCAGTGAGTATTTCTTGTTTATTTCCGTTATTCACCAAATTGCATGAGGTTATGTCAGACTGTCTTCAAAATAACAGGAAAATTGGATTTATATGTATGTGGCCCTATCATACATCTAGCCCTGTTTTCAGTGACGGATCTCAGTGGCCCAGACTGTGTCCCTTTGCAGTTGTGTATACCTCCCTCTGGTTTCCATTCCTTTATCATGATCTTGGTTTTATCACTCTTCATTTTCAGACATATGTCAGAGCATACTAATGTAAGTGCTAACTAATTTGAAGTTATTGTATATCATTTGCAAAGAGAACCATATCATCTGCAAACCCCAAGTAGTTCATTCTTTTTGCAAGACTGTGAATTCCCTACTTTTTCCAAAACTATTTTGGGAGATACAGAGTCACCTTGTTTTACACCCTTGTCCATGAGAAATTCATCAGTTTCTTTAGCAACACTCACAAAAGCAGTGGAGGTTTCCTATATGTTATATATGACTTTAATATAGCCATGTTCTCTTCGCTCAGAGCCTGAACCCAACTTGTTCCATTAGATGTTTTGTTTCCAACTACAGATTGCATAGTTGTTTTTAAAGTAACATTTAAAGTGATTACTTTGACTTTTTTTCAAATGATGTCAAACTCGTCATCTTACCCTTGTTTGTGAGTAAGATGACGAAAATAGGCAGTAATTTGATAAAGGAAAACACAATTGTTTATTCTTCTCTCCTTTTCTCCCCTAGTTGTCATTCAATTTTTCTGCTTTTGTCTTTTATATTTCTTTTTCTACAGTGTCTCTTCTGTTTGTGATTGCAATGAGGGCAATTTTTTCCTGTTTCGTCTTCGAAGTTCCGCACACCAATGCACCATTCTGTACCTCCTGCACTATGGTCATAAAATCCTGCATTGTAAGCAGAATAACAACTATTGTGACACTGAAGAAATGTACGTATAAAATGAGATTATTTTACAGGCGAGCTATACAATTCAGTGTAACATCTGTCAGCTACTCAGCAGTACTGCAGATCTACATCTACATCTACATCGATACTCTGCAAATCACATTTAAGTGCCTGGCAGAGGGTTCATTAACCACCTTCATAACTTTTCTCTACCGTTCCATTCTCTAATAGTGCGCGGGAAGAAAGAACACCTAAATCGTTCCGTTTTCGATCTGATTTCTCTTATTTTATTGGGATGGTCATGTCTCCCTAAGTAGGTGGGTGCTAGCAAAATATTTTCACATTCAGAACTAAAAGTCGGTGATTGAAACTTCGCAAACAGATCACGCCGCAATGAATAACGTCTTTCTCTTAATGATTTCCACCCCAATTCGTGCAACATTTCCGTGACGCTTTCCCCCCCGTAACGTGATAAAACAAAACGAGCTGCCCTTCTCTGAACCTTCTCAATATCTTCCGTCAGTCCCACCTGGTGAGGGTCCCACAAGGGGCAACAGTACTCCAAGAGAGGATGCACAAGTGTGATGTGGGCAGTCTCTTTGGTGGAGCTGGTGCATCGTCTAAGCGTTCTGCCAATGAAACGTAACCTTTGGTTCGCCTTCCCCACAATATTTTCTGTGTGTTCTCTCCAGTCAAAGTTGTTCGTAATTGTAACTCCTAGGTATTTGGTAGAATTTACGACCTTAAGGTTTGACTGATTTATCGCGTAATTGAAGTTCAGCGGATTTCTTTTAGTGGTCATGTGTATTACTTCACACTTTTCTTTATTTAGTGTCAATTGCCAATTTTCGCACCAAGTAGAAATTTTGTCTAAATCGCTTTGCAGTTGCTTTTGATCCTCTGTTGACTTCACTAACCGATAAACGACAACATCATCCGCGAACAGACTAAGGGAGCTATTCATGTGCCATAATGTATCTTCGAAGTGACATCTATCGGCATCGCCAGGTACTTTCCTTTTTATCTCTGGACCTATCTTGTGGTATATTTGGGGGGCTAGACGCATATTTTTGGGGCCAACATTGTGGGAGTGCTTCGGTTCACCTCAATCATACTACTCTGTGGTGTCATTATGATGTGTGCTTGCTTAGTTTTGATCTTCAAGGATTTTGATGGACTGTTGAGGTTGTAAAGGGCATAAACACAGTGAGCTTCCCCTGAAAAGGAGTAGACCAATGAGCTTAAATTTCATAGCATGGCTAACACACAAATTACGGCGCTCTTTGCGGCAACCTGTGTAAATTCAGCCATCATACATTTGGTGGTCAGTAAATATGAGAGGGCTCTGTGTATTGGTACAAGTTTTAGCTGCTGGAATATGGACAAAGTGTGTTCAGCATTTAAATGCACAAATCGAAGTGATAAAACGACAAATACCTTTTGCAAGAACACCAAATGTTTTGCCGTGTTTGATCTCAGTCTGTTTATATTCAAATATCATTCCTGACTAATGACACTTAGCTGTCCCTAGACTGAAGCTGCAGATGACCTATCCTGAAATTCCCTTAAAATATACAACATAAAAAGATGCTCAGTTTTATATGCAGTGTTGGTGTGTTTTAGATATGTTTCTTCTTCTTTTGTTCCTGTGGTTGATGAAACCACACTGTCTACAATTTCTTTAAAAATATTTTCATTTATTGTTGACAGTAGCCAAATGAGCGTGGTTGACATGTAATCGGTGCAAAATGTGGAAGCGTAGTAACAGTCAAAATTTTTTCACTTGTATATGTCTGTTTTCTTTGCAACAAATATGTATTTATGCCAGAGTGGGCATGCAACAAAACTGCTACTCTCCAGCTAATAATTTCAACATGAGAAATTTTAGTAAATCATTCATTCACTTCATCAAAGAGAAAGTCGTTTTTAGGGATACTTAACTTTTCTAAAGTCTTCATGTTGTCCTGAAATTCTTGGTGTTTAGTATCACTGTAAAATTTACTTTGAAAGTGTGTTTCAGGTTCCAGAAATTGCGAGAATATAGTACTCTCAGTTTTATTATCTTCAAGTCTCATGTCCAAAAATAATCTTCTTGTTACACCAAACTCAATTCTGGCCACTTTACAACTTACAATTCCACATTGTAACTGTAACTTCCAACTCACAACTGTCAACAACTCATAACTGACTTCCGCCTACAACAACTGTCAGCTCATAACAGACTACTAACTCATAACAGATCACCACTCTAGCACTGCCTATGATCAGCTTACATACACTGTTAGATTAGATTAGATTTGGTTTTCGTTCTCTAGAGCCATGTTGAGGAGGTCCTTGTGGATGTCGCAAATGACAATCTATATCGTGTGGTCAGTTATATTAGTGAACATGTGATGATTTTCATTGTTACTTAAAAAAGATAATTGTTTAATACAATAAGGAATTACAATACTATTCGGATCTTTGGTATTGTTAAATTTCAGATTTTAATATAGCATTTTATGTTAGCAACAAATAGCATTATTATACATTTTCTTCTATAACAAATATTACATTTATCATAAAGATATAATAGTTCCATTCAATTTACAAAGCTTCAACATAATAAAAGATTATTTACATTAAATACGAATTTAGATCATTTATATTTTTAACTGGCATATCTTTTTTTTAAGATCTTTGACACTATTATATAAGCTTCGTTAGAGTGGCGCTGCTGACTGTCAGGAACAGTTTGAGGCGTTCGAGTGGCACTTCTGACTCTTGCTGACGATATCTGACTGGCCAATCTGGTGTTCGAGTGGCGGAGCTGATAGTTGGCGACCGAAAGTTTAAGTCAGCGGATTTTCGTCAAACTGTTTTCTGACTAACTCCAAAGCGTTTAGCAAGCCTCGGCCAAAAGACAAGCCTGCACATTTACGAAGTGGTTTGTGACTTTGTGTTCCAAGTCTTCCATTTTCTCTTGATTGAGGATGAGTTTGTATATTAGACAGGCATTCTTTCAACTTAAGTGGCCTTCTAATACAGTACGTCCCCTTTTTATTACACCCATACATACTATAAATGAAAGGTGTGGAAATTTTCATAACACGAATTTAAAGATGAATGCGTATGTTTTTACAGTTTGGATTGTGATATATTCGCCTGAAAATGAAGTAAAAATAGTCCTACTGAGATTTTCTGTGTCATCTGTAAATGAAGTGATTGACACATAAGAATAATATAGTTCACAACAGGCATTAGCAGTGATAGATTTTTATAACCGACATATGTGCCACTATAGCGTCTCACAATTACTGTTCCGTGTTTCTCCTGGTGGTTATATATTATAGAAATCTATTAGTGCCAATGTGGGCGTTTCTACACGAAATGTGTAACTTCTGGGAAAATCATGTACGATGATAATTCTTGCACAACACCTGCAAATTTTTGTATGTTTCATTTTTTTAAATTATATTGTAACTTATAATAATGGGACAAAATGCATATGAAGTTGTATGTTACCAAATATTCCTTCCACACACAACTATCCTAATTTACCTCATTTTTGTATGAGGTTTTGTCAGGTTAAATTGGCTACATTATTTATAAATGGAGAGACATGTTTACGTATATTTTGCGTTTTGTCGAAGTTTATGATCAGAATTTAATTCACAATGTATTTCTAATGGCGGAATGAACACTGTCCGTCGCCGGTCCGCCACCTCACGTCAACGTGAGCTTTCTCAAGAAGAATGTTTTGATGGAATGGTTGTCTGGTAACATCGCGACTCGCAAGTTAACCTAGTTTCGCCACACGAATTTTATACCCGACAGATACACGGTTTGCAGGCAAATGTGTCTTGTTAATCTTTATTATTATACTTTGGTTTAATGGTAAATTGCAAATGTTTCATGGCGACTTAAATAGTTTTCTCAATTGAGAAATGCATAACATATCGCCAGTCATAACTTCACTTTCAACATTGGTAGAGAGAAAAGATGCCAACTAGCGCTATGGGTGGCCAATATGCGAAACAGGTGAAATAAGCGTTCGAGTTGGCTTCGGAGTTGGCAACTGTCAAAAAGCGCGCATGCGCAGTAGAGGCCTTCCAAATCGTCAGCAACTGTCAGGAACTATCAGCTTTTGGGCCACTCGAACGAACCTATAGTAAACAACATGGAATCCTCCCCTGAGAACTGTCAAAACACGTGAATTGATTTGAACACACTTGTTATTGCGTTATAACAGAACAAATTTTATGTATGGATTTATATAGAATTTTGAGTTAAATTTAAAGAAATATTACATAAATAGTACGCTTACTTATATATGAGGCCAAAAAGGAAAGTTCAAATTCGATATGTATATATCATTGACACATCAGATATTTAACAATTATATTTTTTGTGTAGAATACACATTATATAAACAAATTTAAAGATGAAACAAATTTCGTTACAGCTTCATTGCATTGTCACAATACTTTATTCGATGTGGAATGATTTTTATGGCAACTGAGGCAGGTAAATTTTTAACTGCAGTAATTTTTTTGTTACTTTCGTCGTTGTACTCAACTTTCCTCCACCAAATTTCACAACCTAATCCTTTGACAGCAATTTTACAATTTTGCAGAGTGTTTAGTAACACCAGATAACTGTATACTATACTTTATGAAAGCAGTTGCTAGAACAGATGCAAATCCACGATCATGCTTGTTTGTCTTAACAATTACTGTTTACTGTATGTTTTGCAGCACATTTCGACCATGTACTTGCACTATATTCAACACAAATATTTTCAAAGTGGCACATTTTTTGTTGTTGCAAACCTCAACTAACTGTTATACTTCGAACTGGAACCGCATTACTGACAGATTAGTGAGATTTCATTACCACTGTTTTAGGAAATATACTACCAGGCTCGGCAATTTGCAGCTTCAGTTAAGTCTGATGAAACTTGATGCATCTCCATATCCAATAGTCAATCTTTATTTAACATGTGGAACTGTAAGAAGGTAGAATTCGCTAGTGGGTATGGCACATCACCTGTCAGCCACTACCCCAAATAACGTGGCAGACACCATTTCAGTTTGCCTCAAATATATTGGACCTATTGCTGTTCTATTGAAATATTGCCTAAAAAATCTTACCATGCATAGGCACCTATAGAGATTCCAGCATACAACATTGAGTAGGCTGTATACATTGTGATATAAATTAAAGTTATCCTCTTAGTTTTGGGCTAACCACAACCTCCACAATCGTCTCACATTAAGAAATAAACAGCCAAATGTTGGTAACAAGCAAAGAATATCAGTTTAAAGGCGGATCCACACACAACGAGCTGTCTGCACAAATGTCTGCAGACACCTCGCAAATCATTGGGTGTAGACAGCAGATTTGTATAGATATGACATGTGTGTAAAGCTGGAAGTTGGAGTTGGAGGCTTGAGCAAAGGATTCCATGATTTTCTTAAATTACTGTAGGCAAATGCTGGGATGATTCCTTTCAAAAGGTGCAGCTGCTGGCCTTCTCCATCCTTAACAAAACAACAATTTGATCATGAACTCCGTTTCTAATGGTCATGCTGTTGACAGGACATTACACCATGAACCTTCCATCATTTTTAAGAGTGAGGAACCTAAGAAAAAAAGCTAACTACTCAGAATGTTGTAAACCAGAATAGGAATAATTCATAATATTAAAGAATGATGTTACATAGAGTCCTTTGAGTAAAACAGGACTAAAAAAACAAGCAGGCTGAAACCAAGATCATATAAACAGTGTCAAAGGGCTAGTACACAATGGGACTCTATAATGCCTTTAGTACTAATAATTACTCGATTTGTTTTGCCAATATTTTACAGCTAAATTGGCAAATGGAGAGTGAAACGTATAGATGGATCATTTACAAAAATCATATGCACCTGTAAAAACCTTTGCAGACTAACCTGAAAAATGGTACACATAGCATCAAAGTAGGAACTTTCCTATGCACTGTCCACATCTTGACTGAAATGTCGTGATATGCTGCGGCTACATAATATGCTTAATTTCGTTATTGTATCAATAGTTGTGTACACAAATGATTAAAATTACGCAATATAAACTTGGAGAGTTTCTCTTTCATGTTGTGAAGGTTTCACATTTCTATCTTGTTTTGTTTCCTTTCTGTGACCGGTTAATAGTGCACCATGACTTTACAGCACACTGTATTTACTATGGCACTATAACACAGAAATGATTAAATGGAACCATAGTATACTGTACAGTGCTCTAGTTGTTTCTTCAGGCAGTTCAGTGCTCCCCGTCTTAACATCCATATAAAGATAGTTATAATGAAAGATTTTCAATTAACTTTTATTCAAGTTCAAGTTAAGAGAAATATGCTGCAGAACCACGCCACACAGGTTACAAGTAGCTAAATCGATACAGAATGAAAGTACCACTCTGCAGCAAAGTATACACACTTATAAAAATTGTTGGTAAGTTAAAACTGTAAACTATGTCCCTCTGAAAGAACAGACATCAAACAGCATTTGTGTCATAATTGGGAGATGCCAATTTCAGTGTCAATGTACTAAAATCGTCCAGCCCCTGGTGGGAATAGAGATACTGCTGCGAGAAAATGGGAAAATTGATGTGAACACTTCAATAGTAGTGTGTGGCCAGCTGGGAATTTGGGGAGAACAGGAAGCATGTACCAGGTTCGTTCCCAGTCTGCCACAAATTTTCAGTTGCCACCATTGATTATATTTCAGTGCTCTGGAACAGGCAGAAAGGTCAGAAATCATAGTATGAATTGTTATACACTTAGAATTATGGGTAAGTGGAAGGGTTGGAAGGGGGAGGACGCTAGTTCATAGTGCTTGGTTCATAGGTGCTGTTTAAGTTAAGAACATGGATTAAAATTTTTTTGGAAGCCCACACCAGCACCCAATTGCTAGAGTATCTATCGTACTATAACTATGTTATAGTATATGAGTGCAGTTTGAATGAAGAACCGGACCTGTAACCCAGGATGAGATTAATAGATTAATTCCCTTTGAAAATGATGTTGCGCTTAAATTATTTTCTATGGATCCTATCTTACCTAGTACCGGGTGTACTGCCGGTCTATAGTGTCCAACGTGCACAATATTTCGGCGATCATACATGTCGCCATCATCAGGTGAACTGACGGACTGAGCTTTTGGAAACGCGCCGGTACGGAGATCCGCACGCTACGGCTGCTCGAAGGGAACTGGGTTCTAGCCTGGTAGCGGGCGATTTAAATACCCTCGGCCCGCGGAGCGATCCCTCCGCAGTCCGCGCCCCGCGCCGTGGCCGCGCAGTGGAACCGATTGCGCCGGCGTCTGAGATGATGCCGGTGTGAGGGCTCTGTCCGCCGTGGTCGTCACTTCGTTACGTTTGCTAGATTTACTCTTAATTAATACAATCGCTGTTTCCCAAGCTTTGCTAAGATTATAGCCACAGTCACGATTTATAAGGTTGTTACTTGTGCGAATTTCAATGGCCTCTCTAACAACGCAGTCCCAATATCTCGATGTCTGTACCAGAATCCTAGTGTGTTCATACTCCATCACATGATTCTCCGACAAACAATGATCAGTGACCGCCGACGTGCTCGGATACATCAATCGTGTGTGCCTCTGGTGTTCAACCAGGGCATAAAATAGCATGTTAACTGGGCGACACTTGTGTGCCGGCAATTAAAAAATAACCTCTTGTAAATCTTTTAGAGCATAGGTTCCCAACCTTTTCAGTCTTGTTAACCGCAAGACCTACTAGGGGAAACTCATTTTACCCCCCTACTGGCAAAAAAAAAAAAAAAAAAAAAAAAAAACACCTATTAAAATATTATCAAAGAAAGCAATACATGAAAACACTACCAATCTTTCTTAATCATAATACACTGCATAAGACACATATCTTTTATACTTTCGATGCAGCAATGAAACAATTATATTCAATGAAAAGGTGGATACTGTTTACCAGTCGCAAGTTTTCTAAAGTTTGGTTTTGTTTTGCTTAAGGCGCATCTCAGGTCATGTTCCACATTGAGACTGTTTCTGGTCTTACTTTTTATTGTCAGTAGCTTTGAGAAACTACTCTGATATCTGTAAGTGGTACTGAACTGTCGTAACGTTCTTAGAGCTCTGTCAGCTATAACAGGATATTCGGCTTCTGCTTTTCGCCAGAATGTACCAAGGTCATAATTTTGAAATTACATTTTGAATGTGCTATCTTCGAACAATCAGAAGGATTCTACTTTGGCTGAAACATCTTTGAAATTTTCCTCTTCAATAGAAAATGGTCTCAATATCCAAGTGTTGACGTGCTGATTATCCACAGCTGAGGAATATTGATTAATTGAATTTATAACTGCAGACGAATGCTAAATAACGGCAGTTTAAAACACGATTCTTTTATTTTCCTCGCCTACTCATTGATCACACATTGCTTAAATATCGATAGATCTCTGACTTGAACCCTGCGTTGGTAAAGTTCCAGTTTACGGACGAAACTTGAAATTTTATCCTGCACTGTCAAAATATTAGTCCTATTTTCTTGCAATGAAATACTCATACTTAATTTCAATGAAAAAGTCAGCAAGATACGCCAATATTGCGACAGTTTTTTCTTTTACTTTTGAGTAAAATCTCTTTTTGTCTTCCTTGCTTTACCAGAAGGAGTCCTATTTCTAAATAGGCAGAGAGAAGCAGCACTGAAGTGATGTGATGTTGCTCTGCAAAGTAAAATAAATTCTCGTTGCTGTTTTCTTTCGTTAAAACGGTTATCTGACGCAAAATAAAAACCGAAAGTACACTAGGTGGTAAGCAATATGTCATCGAAATGTTTTACAGTTGCACAAATACGTCTCTCCGATGATACCAAAAGGGTGAAATGGCATTATGATAATACTCTACCTACGAGTCAAGACTGAAAATCCCCTAAAAAAGATAAATATAATGAATGGTATAAGGGTACCATGTTAGATTCGTCTTGGCTGTTAAAAACCTACGACTTTCTTGCAAAAGTAAAACTGGAAACAAGCGTTCTGGTGTAAAACGTGAAATTGCTCTAAACATATTCAAGAAGCACTGAAATTTTCAAAAAAATTGTACTTTGCCCATTGCTGATGGCATCTGATGTGACGGAAAAAAGGAATTGGAAAGAATTATTGACCATTTTAGCTGCAAAGCTTACAAAGCTGCTGTCAACTTTAATGAAATGGAAGAAAAATGGACGGCACAATTTGATAAGCACCCTTGGGTTAAAACCCTTAAGTCTTACACTGCAGAGAAAATAACACTACTGATTGAACTAGCATTGGATGTGTATAATAACAGTCGCACAATGAATCTTTCTGCTCATTCTTGGCCGTCACGATCACTAACAAAGATTCACAGTGACACCCAAACTTCGTCATACAAAGACAATGGTTTGAAATCCGAGTTTTCTCCTCTCACTCCTTCTCCAGCTTTATTGCAGTACAGAAACCCTGTAAAGTATCGCGAGATGCTTGATGTTGTAGGGGAAGTAATGATAATGGAAGGTGTGGTCACACAGTTAAAAAACTCGGAATGCTTTTCCATTCAGGTTGGTGGGACCGTAGACAAATACGGAGTTGACAACAAATTAATTAGTGCACGGTTCATTACAGAAGATAACGAGATGAAATCTGTGTTTCTAGGTGAAAGCAAATCGAGTCTGCAAGGGGCAAAAGGTCTTATGGAATCGGTCAAAGTTTTATAGGAAAATTTAGACCTTGGTGATACAGCAAAAGATGACAGGATTGACTACAGATGGATACAGGCAAATCCAGTGGCCTATGGGTTCCAATGAAAGAGTACTTAGGAAGAGACTTACTTTGTATTTGGTGTGTGGATCATCGATCTGACCTAGCCATGTCAGACTTAGAATCAGCAGTCATTGAAGTTCAGCACTGGAAGACAAATTTAAAAGCTGTGCGAACGTTTTATAGGGCACTGGATATACGCTTTGAAGAACTTGAAGAGCTGGTTGAGTTAACCCAGAAAACTGTCTACCGCTTTCCAGCACACTTTGATGTAACGTTCGTAGAACACCTCAACAATTTAGCCAAAGCAGTTTGAAACAACCTTCCATTAATGCAACAACATTGGAGTAATATTCTTGGAAAGACTGTTTCCTCAAAAGTTGAAAAAGCTTCAGCACATGGGTTTCTTCGTTTGTGGGAGACATGTGGCGAACAACAGCGACTTACCAGTCTTATGCTAGAGCTTCTGAAACGTCTGGAAAAACTGCAAAAAGATTGTCAGAGGTCATTTGTTACAATCCCTGATATTGAAGTATCTAAAAAAATATTTGTTGATTCATTATCTTTGATGGAAGAAGACTGTTATCCTGGTGGATATGAAGAAAAGTTGAAAATATAAAGTGCAAGAGAACTTGAAAGTGACGAATCAGATACTGAAGATCTTCCTAGAAGACGTCAAGTAAACCGATTTGTTTCAACAAAGCGATACTGGCCTGTAGCGAGAAGAGAGGTTGTAATGAGCTGCAAAGAGTTTATCTTACAACGGCTCCCCGAAGACCAGAAGGAAATCTGCAGTAGGGTTAATAGATTATTAAATTCTAAAAATCCTATTGAGCTTGTGAACGCAGTTTGTGCAGACGTTGGAGGTCTGTTTGGTAGAGATAAAGTATCAGGTTTTAGTGATGATATTGTAGAGTTGTTTGCAGCAGAAAAACTCCCTGTTCCGTCTAGTATGACGTCATCTACTGGAAAGCTGTACCACTTTTTGAAAGTATCTCAACCTCACTCGATCCTAAGAAAGTTGGTGCAGTCGTATATTTCTCTGACACCGCACAGTGCAGGTCCTGAAAGAGTAGTGTCACTACAGAAGACTTTAAAATCAAACAAACAATCTGGCCTCTCACGAGAGGCTCTCAGCTCTAGAATGCACATCGCTCTGGGACAGCCTTTTTCGACCCAAGATCATCTGTGGCGAAGTTCCTTGAAAAGAAAGAGAGAAGAAGGAAGCTGCCCAATTTTGGACTGTATCAAGACCGAGAGTTTAAAAAAAAAGTTTTTTTGCAGATGACAGTAACCTTTAAATTTGATGTTCTTCGATTCTTTTAGTTAGGGACTTTGTAACTTTTTTTATCAAAATATTTTGTAAACCCAGTAATTTCATTATCCTTTAAAATTTGTTGTAGGCCTCTTTTAAAATATTTCTTGAAAATTGTTCCTTGTGTGCATTAAAACATTTATAAAAACGGCAAAAGAAATGTCTTTACCTACAATCTTACAAGTGAAGGTATGAAGTTACTGTTCAATACTCTTTGAAAGAAAACTGTTACACTAGAACTTTACGTTCTTTAAAGACATTTTTAGCACCATCATCTCATGACTCATTTTCTTCACAGTTAAGTACTTTTCTTAGATAGCTTAAAATTGTAATTGCGTTTCTTTCCCATTGGTGTACAGAATTCTCTAGAGCAAAAATACAAATTGAGGAACCGTAACGTAATATGAGCTTTTAAGACAAATAATGACTTATTAACTTTTACAGAAAGTGCACAGAAAGGTATTTTAAGTAATCATAGTACTGATATTAGTTTAATACTATTTTCATTTAATAGCCATATAAAATTAAAGTGAACTTATAACAGGTACTGTATTCTATTTAACTACTTAACGAAAAAAATTGAAAGATTGTTTAACAAAATTAGGAGACATAAATGATTTCTTCAGAGTCCAAATTTAGTATTGTTCCACAAAAATTTTTATTTATCATTAAAAACATATATGAATAAAATCTATTAAGGAAAAATTAAGCAGCTTTGATTCTTAATAAAAAATGCTTCAAAATACGGTTTCAGGGAACAATATTTTTCTGGGGGAGGGCCCCCGGAAACCTCGGATCATCCTTCCAATGTCGCCCAGTGAAAATCCCTTAAAATATGCTCTGTGTTCAACACATCGATCCTCAACGGTATGCATCGTCTGTCCAATATATGACTTTCCACACTGACACG
This sequence comes from Locusta migratoria, assembly GCA_026315105.1. Taxonomy (NCBI): domain Eukaryota; kingdom Metazoa; phylum Arthropoda; class Insecta; order Orthoptera; family Acrididae; genus Locusta; species Locusta migratoria. Next base: position 140,647,495 of record CM048747.1, on the reverse strand, counting down.
GAATCTGGTACACGCCGGCCTTCCTCAAACCGAGATCATCTTTGGTGCTCCTCACCAATGCACGAACTTTATTTGGCGGACAAAAAACAGTTCCAACCTGGTGTTTTTTCAAAATGCGGGCAACCTTCCCCGAGAGTGCGCTGGTATATGGAACGAACGCAGTGCCTACATCCTCCCTAGTCTTTTCATCCGTTTCCACAGGTTGTGATGTTGTGGTTGGGCGGAGAGCACGCTAAATCTGCCACTTTGAGTACCCATTTTTGGAAATACAGTTCTCAGGTGTTCCAATTCCTGGGTAGACTCTCTGCGTCGGAGATAGTGCGTGCCCTATGTACTAGAGTTTTAAGTACCCCATTCCTCTGTGAAGGGTGGTGACAGCTGTCTGCATGTAAATACAGATCAGTGTGCGTAGTCTTCCATTATACACTATGATCCAGGGTGCCATCAGCTCTTCTCTTGACCAAGACGTCAAGGAACGGCAATTTACCCTCCGTTTCAGTCTCCATAGTGAATTTGATGTTGGGGTGTATGGAGTTCAGATGTGTAAGGAAGTCAAGGAGTTTATCCTTACCATGTGGCCAGACGACGAAAGTGTCGTCCACGTAACTAAAAAAGCAAGTAGGTTTCCAGTCAGATGATGCCAGGACTTCCTCCTCGAAATTCTCCATGTACAAATTTGTGACCACAGGGGAGAGTGGGCTACCCATGGCGACTCCCTCCGTTTGTTCGTAGTATTCGCCATTGAAAAGAAAATACGTGGAGGTCAAAACATGCCTAAAAAATTCGGTGGTCTTCTCGTCAAACTTCTGACCAATCAAATCTAGTGACTCTCGAAGGGGCACCCTCGTAAACAACGAAACGACGTCAAAACTCACCATGATATCTGACTCATCCAGCCTGAAGCTGTTAAGGTGTTTAACAAAATCCACAGAATTACGGGTGTGATGAGGGCATTTACCCACATAAGGACTTAATAATCCCGTCAAGTATTTGGCCAACAAATATGTATGTGCTCTGATGTTACTGACAATGGGACATAACGGCACCCCATCTTTGTGAACCTTAGGGAGTCCATAAAGTCTTGCCGATACCGTACCTTGAGGTAGCAGTTTCTTGGCGACACCCTCCGGTAAATCCGCATCCTTGAGAAGCGCCCTCGTCTTGTTTTCCACCTTTTTTGTGCGGTCAACGCTGATCTTCCGGTAGGAATCGTCATTTAGCAGGCTCTGCATCTTTTCAGTGTAATCCTAATGGGAGACAACAACCGTAGCATTGCCTTTGTCAGCCGGTAAGACAACAATTTCAGGGCGCTCCCTCAGGTCATGAATGGCCGCCCTCTCTTTACTGGGTGATGTTCGACTTCATGGGCTTGCATTTCGCCAATGCACAACAAGTTTCACGACGTATTTCCTCAGCTGATTCAGGCTGCAATAGTAAAGACAGACTCACTAAGCATTGGCCCAAGCTACTCATCATCATTGCTCCATCTACCTACTCATTATCATTATTTCATTATACCTCATAATTACTCATCGTCATTATCATATCTAATCAATTAATATTCTTCATATTATCTCACTCCTTATCTACATTCTCATAATATTCCATTGACTCATTACTCATTATACCTCATTACTGCATCAACATTCATTTCAGTACCTTATCAAAGAAACTATGGAAACCCTGCCAAAGCCACAACAAATCTCCAGAACCCTACTCCACAGTAACTCACTATTTTTACTTTCATTACTTCAATACAAACAGAACTTCTCTTTGCAATATCATGTTGCTTTAAATTCATGGCTGCAGTTACAAATGTCTCACATAGCTACAGCTCATTTTGCCCACAACTCACTAGGTAGATCACTACTGCACTAACAAAGTGTAACACACTCACTTCATCTCGGTAAATATCAAATTTAACCTTCATTGCACAAAACTTAGTTGTAATTGTTTGCTGCTGCTACATATGCTGTTCAGAAGATACATCATTTAGGTAGAATGTTACTGCATTCATACAAAACTAACACAATACACACTACACTATGGCATCCTACAATTATACTGTGTCAAACTACAATTACACTCTGGTAACTTACAATTCCACTATTACCTTTAACTATACCAAATAAAACACAGTAGGAGAAGATTTACTGGCTTAGAAACTACTCATAGGATAGTGGAAGAAGAATGGAATGACCTAAGAATTGTAGAATAAGATCACCCAGATTAGGGAAGGCATTACTCGCCAAGTAATGTAATCATCATAGAGTGATGAACCCTGTACCTACTCAGTTAAACTTACCACTAGCAAAATCACTACTTACACACGTTTTACACAAAAATTGTGGCCCAAGAATCATGCCACTACTAAGATCTGATGTTACTATGGAATTATATCCTAACTTTTGTCCAGCTATCTCCACTGATACAAGTGTGGGCCGTTAGGTTATTTGAGTACAGTAAACTCCACTAATTAATATGTTCATTATCATTCACTTGTATATGAGCTCTTAACCTAAACACATTGAACAAAGCATAAAACTTGGCAACAAGAACTAAAGAACAAGAGATGTCAGAGAGAGTCATTGCTGTTTGCTATTGATACTGGCATTGCTGTCACCACAGAGCCCCCCACTGTGAGAGCGGATCTCCATGGTGCGTCTTCAGCCTTGGGAGGTTGTCATGTTGGTAGCAGATGATGTAGTCTGGCCACCACACTGGAGGGCGGACTGGATGCGTGTGATGAAGTACTGACTGGAGCTGGCGACAGGTGGGTCAGTGGCTCAGCCAGGGACACGCCTTTCTAGGGGGGGGGGAGGAGTATCGTCACACATCACCTTCACACGCGGAACACCACTCACTGAAACCTTCGAATGGAGGAGAAAGGTCTGATGGGAATTTTGTGGGTGATTGAATTTCTGGTGTGGGGTTGGCTATTACCAGCGAGGATGGTGGGTCAGGCCCAGGCGGCATCGAGTTGGCTTCCTCATGCATGTCTGGGATAGGGTAGGACCAAGCAGGTTTGACTCTATGCGTGAAACTGTGTCAGGCTGGTCGTTTAGCATAATTGTCATTGTATTGCTCGATCTTTTGACGACTTTCTAGTGGCCTGTATAGGGTAGGTGTAGTGCTGTTTGCACAGTGTCATCTCACAACATAACTGTTCTGCACATTGCTAGGTCTTTGGTCACAAAGACCCTTGGAGCTGTGTGATGACATGGTGGGGATACTTGCATATGGCGAATGTGCACCCTGACTCACTAACCTAAGTCGGCGAGCTCAAATGCACTTTCACTTGGGATATTATCCACAAAGTCTGTGGGTAGCGTGAGAGGTTCACCATACATTATTTCATGAGGCATCGAGGTCATTTTTATGGTACAAATGTATCCCCAGCAGGACCCAGGGCAGGGCTTCCACCCAGGAACCACCATGGCACATAAGTGCTGTCTTCATAGTAATGTGCCATATATCAACTAGGCCATTTCTCTATGGGTGATAGGCCATCGTACGGAAACAGTCAACCCCACATAGTTGACAAATGACAGAGCCTGGTGAACAATGTCAACTCAAACTGTCGTCCTTGGTTTGTTGTGATGGAAGATGGACACCCAAAAAACAAAGCGATCCAAGTGGATAGAGCCTGTGCCACTGTGTCAGTGATAATGTCTTTGATAGGGCATGCTTCCGCCTAGCGAATGGTTCTGTCAGTTGCCGAGAGTATGCATCTCTGCTCTTCTGATGGGGAAGGGGGCTAATTACGTCAATGTGGACATGATGGAAATGGTCAAAAAATGTTCAAATGTTTGTAAATGTTATGGGACTTAACTAGGGGGTCATCAGTCCCTAAACTTACAAACTACTTATGAACCACTTACGAACTAGGACGGCACAAATATCCATGCCCGAGGAGGGATACGAACCCCCGACCGTAGTGGCCGTGCAGACCGTGACTGAAGCGCCTCAGTCCCCTCGGCCACTGCGGCCGGCGGAAATGGTCATGGGGTGCAGTGAAAGGGGCGAGGAGAGCCTGAGCATGGCATCCGATCTTACACTGTTGGCACGCTGTGCATGAACATATCCACTTGTGACAGTCACAATGTATGCCTAGCCAGACGAAGCATTCACAGACCAACCAATTTGTGACTCGGGTACCTGGGTGAGACATGTCATGGAGATATGCAAAAACCTCTTGCTGCAGAGCCCGTGGGACCAAGGGTTGGAGGCGGCCCGTAGAGACATCACAAATAACTGGGATCGACGAACCCGGGAGGTGGCAGCTTTCAAAGTGAAGTGCAGTTGTATCAGAGTTAATCAAGTCCTGCAGCTCAATGTCCGAATCTTCTGTAAGGGCGAGAGACTCCAATTGACAGAAGGTGAGTCCAAGTCTATACGTGAAAAATAGACTGCCACCACATTGTTGCCACCCCTAATATCTGTGGAGTATTGGCAAATTATGTCTATGTGGCGGAAACGTTGTGGGGGTAGGTCATCACTGGGGTTTCTGATAGCATCTACCAGGCGTCGGTGATCAGTGAAAATCGTGAAATCTCGTCTCTCAACCTCATCGCTGAAATGTCGCACTGATTTGTACACAGCCAAGAGCTCTCTGTTGAAAGCTGACCACTTGCTTCATGATGGGGTGAGCTTCTTCGAAAAGAATTTTCACATGCTGGTGCAATACAGCCCTAATAGCCATATCACCAGCATCTACTGTAATGGAGTTGGTAGTGTCTGGAACTGGGTGTGCGAGAGTGACAATAGCCGACAAGGCAGTCCTTAGGTCACTGAATGTCCCAAACATGTCCAGAGTCCAAATTACAGTTTGCATGCCAGAGGTGTTCTTGACTGTGAGGGCATCAGTGAGGGGTATCTGAATGGACACTGCATGTGGGATATGTTTTCGGTAAAAATTCAGCATCGCTTGGAACCGCCGTAGTTCTTTGCAGGTTACTGGCACAGGGAGATCTCTGATGCACGTTACTCGGTCGGAGGTTGGTTGAACACCTTGTGCAGTAACCCCTGTGACCAAGGAAAGTGAACTTGGTTTGTGTGAGTTGCGATTTGGCACTTGCGGTGATATCTGGCCACCCCTGAAACTGGCGAGTCGCGAGCTGTTGTTATGGTGAGCATTGTGCGCATGGTCGGGAGGTGCGGCCGTCTTATCGCAGCGTTCACTAAAGAGGAATATCATTGCACGGTTTTGGTGGAAAGGGGAAACGAATATTCGTTTCTGTGGCATCAGTGAGGGGTATCTGAATGGACACTGCATGTGGGATATGTTTTCGGTAAAAATTCAGCACCGCTTGGAACCGCCGTAGTTCTTTGCAGGTTACTGGCACAGGGAGATCTCTGATGCACGTTACTCGGTCGGAGGTTGGTTGAACACCTTGTGCAGTAACCCCGTGACCAAGGAAAGTGAACTTGGTTTGTGTGAGTTGCGATTTGGCACTTGCGGTGATATCTGGCCACCCCTGAAACTGGCGAGTCGCGAGCTGTTGTTATGGTGAGCATTGTGCGCATGGTCGGGAGGTGCGGCCGTCTTATCGCAGCGTTCACTAAAGAGGAATATCACTGCACGGTTTTGGTGGAAAGGGGAAACGAATATTCGTTTCTGTGGCATGCACTTCCTTTTCATTTCTGCTACTTATTTCGAAACATACCGTCCTGTAACTGGTTAGAGATGTGAAAGATATTCTGTACATCTACATCTATACTCAGCAAGCCACTTTACGGTGAACATTCAATCTCCCCTCACTGGTGATGGCAAACCCTGTTAAATGTTTTGCTGCTTGCCATGGAGATATACCACAGTCGCCAAATGAAGCAATCAACAGAAAACACGCGCAAAGACTATGTGATGTGTGATATGGTAGTTAAACTACTAGACGAGCATGTAAATAGCGCAGACACGTGGTTAGAAAGGACTGAGATACTCGATACTGCAGACGGCGAAGAAACGGCGACTTTTTGAGCAATTTACCGATGCCAGACGACAGTCATTGAGTGTCAGCGTGATTGGGCGTTAGAGATTGCCAACGCGATAGACGCTAAAGAATTTACAGCTTCTCAAAGTTGGATTAGTCGCTTCAAAAGATCACATAAAATTGTGGCACGAAAAATAACAAAATTTGTATCGAGAAACGGGTCGGAAATGAAGTGACTCAAATGGAAACGCTAGAAACTTTTCTTACGACTGCAAAAAATAAGATCGCCTGTTTTAGTGCATCTTACGTTTACAATGCAGATCAGTCAGGTTTTCAAAAAGAAATGCATGCGAAAAGAACACTGTCGTTCAAAGGGGTAAAACATTTTGAGGCAATTGCGCAGTCCACGACTGCACTCACCCATTCATACACTATAATGCCCATAATTAGTCTGGATGGTTCACTGCTGCCTAAACTATATGTGTGTATTCAAGAACCAACTGGACGTTTTGGACCACGTGCCAAACAAAGAATGTTTTACGCGGACAGTCTTGTGATAGACGCATGAAAGTCTGGAGAAATGGGAAACGATAACGTTACACTTTTCATGCGTCATGCTTATCTTCCGTTATATGGGAACAAATCTCTTCTCCTTCTTGATTCGTGGTGAGGTCTCTAAAAGTTCTGATTAATTAAAAGCTGTATTTCGAGCTCATCCTGACAAAGAAGTAAAGATACTTCAGATTACACCTGGCACGACAAACGTAATTCAACCTTTAGACAGAGAATTTTTCCGCCAGTGGAAGGCATTTTACAGAAAACTAACAGAGTAAATTATTGTGTGCAAATCACTGCAGTGTCCTGTCTATCACCGTGACAATATTCTCAAGTGGCAATCAGTCATACATTATCAGTTCTCCTCCCCATGGCTTCAAAATGTGATTAAATATGTGTTGCATGCCTCGAAATATACTGATACTAGCTGAGAAACCTGGCGTTGCTTGGGTTAGAATATATGGCATGGGAGACAGCTTGAGTATTATTCTAAATATGAGATGAATAGAGACTGTTTAATTGAGATATTGTGAAGCAGTTATTGTGCTTAAGGTATTCTGGCCACATTGTGTATTAATGGGTGAGTGTGGTGGGCAAAAATCCAGATAATACAATATAATAAATAATCTTAGGTGAAGCTAAATAATACACAAACCCTGTGTATGTGAAAATATATGGGGCCAATGCAAGTTTAGTAATACTGTTTTAACATAATAGTATTTAAATGAAGCTGGAAGAGATTGGACGTTACTATATTTCTCAATGCATTTATTTTTAATTTCATATACATCAGTATAACATAATTTTTGTCTTCAAAATACTTGTCTATAGACTATATTTGCAATTTTCTTGTTGGGAGTGTAAAGAAACAAATGTGTAGGAGATCCAACTCGTGAGCACGTGACATACAATTGTCCATGAGAAAAGCACGATTCCGTTAAATTAACGCCGCAGTATTTGAATGTTTGCCCCGAGCTTTGTTGATGGTCATACTGTATGCTAATTTAACTGGAAACTGCAGTCGTCTTAAGGTGAAGGGCAACCCAGATGATAATAAGGGTATTCGTGGTATAAAGACCGTCTGTCCCTTTTGTTTTCCGGTCATTATATTATATTATATTGCTGCGGCGTTGTATAATGACATCACGATGACTGTATTCATTGTCTACAATTACTACTGCAACTTCATTGACCTGAGGTGTATTATATCAACGTTCATGCTCACCGGCTGGTCGTTTATGACCCCGAATAACAATTCTATAGTTGTCTGCAACCATTTGTTGTAGAGAAGTCTCGAACACGTTTTATTAGTTGATTGTGAGTATGGAGTAGACTCTGTAATTCCTGTACGATAGGTCGTTGAAGTCCCTGAATATGTGTGCAACACTGATATAATTCTTGTTGCTCGTCACCAATGAAATATAATTGCAGAAATTTTGGCGTTTCATTTAGTGGAGGTATTAATGACCCTAATCAACGATAAACTTGTCCTTGGATTTTAAAAACTGGTGCGAAATTGTCGTCATTGCATACTGATGTAGCTCTGAACGATGTCATCTGGAAGCAAGAATTGTAACGACATATATTTTGTAGGAAGTGCTTAGAATCCGGTGCCGTTCCGATCATATAAGAGTATAGCTGTGGTGGTGGCACTTTTAAAGATGATAATTTGACTTTACCACTCATACAGCACATACCTGGTGTTTCAGCTTTAAATTTTTTTGCAGAGCAATACTTGCATGTTTTGATCATTTTTCCGATGACGATGTTTGGATGTTCACTGTATTTCTTCGTGGCATCATAACGCAGCCCCTCAACGTGTGAATTGTAGTTCCTGCGTATATCATGACGTATATTGGCCATTCTGTCTCCATTTTGTGAATTTCGGATTTGACGTTGGTTATCAGATTCACGGTTTCTTAGTGAAGACACTCTGAGTCTCGTTGCTTCGCAATCCTTTGCTCTTTCTTGTTCACTTCTGCCATCTCTAATTCGTTGCATCCTTTCGCGCAATTTTGTAAGTGTTCCTTCTCTTTCCTCTTCCGTTTCGTTTCGTCGTGCTAGTTTTCTTCATTTTGAATTCACGTAATTTTGTGTGAACACAGTCTTACGCTTTGGCATTTTGATGAAGTTATGCGATGAGCAATATTAAATCACCCACACCAACTAATAGAAGTATGACTTTGACTGTAGTGTAGAATTCTATTATTCATTTGTTAGCCTATCTGCATTTTCATCTTTGTCTCTGTTGATCGTCGGTAAAGTGTGATTGAGGAAAACGCGCCGAGAAGTTAAAAACTTATATATTTGATATTATGCGTCGTTATTCTCCATTTTGTTACACATTGCAACAGCAGCGCCGAAAGCGGCTGGCAAATTAGATTTCTGAAAACGATACTGGATAAGTGCGAATACTGATTTGTAAAAGTTTTCACAAATATCTTCTTGAATAGGAATTTGGAATGAATTGTAAGACTGTGTGAATCATGAGACTCTATACAAAAGAGTTTCGCGTGAAAGTGCTGGTCATAATGAGATGTGACAACGACGAATGTATCTGATTCGGTAAAATTTGACTTTCTATCCTAGTGGCCTCGTGTTTTTATGTTGGCAACATCAATAACACGATATAAAATCGTTGCAAAGATGACCGAACCACACAGAGTGTAGATAAATACTGCTTGAGTCTATCTGGATTTTTATCTTTGTTTTGTGTCTCTGTTCATAGTCAGTAATGTGTGCTTGACGGAAACAAGTGATCTATTTAGGAAATTGTGTATTTGATATTCCTCACCGTTATTAAAGTCTGAAAGGACCGCATTGTTTGACGATTGAAAGAATAACGAGATTTTGACTCATACCATAAAGTTTGTAAGTCACAGAGTATATAGCTTTTCCTAAGAGTATTTATTGCATATTTTGCGAATTTTTGCTCGTCACACTCACTTACTGCCACGCACCACGACCAAACTCCCTCACTAACATCATTAGACCAAGGGCTATCTACCACCACAACCACGAGTGGGTGGCTGTACGTGGTCATAGAGAAAAGTCTGTCAGCACGTACACACACAAGCCTTTTATATATAGATATAGATTAGGCCTGAGTCCTTCCTATCACCGGCCGAGTTTTGTCTACAGACTCTAACAACGTCTGTGATTCGCAGGGCTGTCATATGTCGTCTTTGCTTGTATGTTCTCGGTGCACAAAAAACCTGTTCTGAACATTGTATCAATAATTCGCATTTTTGCGGTAATTACAAGAAATGAAAGTTTGACGTGTTCTAAACCGATATGTATTTGTGTCTATTTCATAGCTATTTGGAAAGAATGTTGTAGATAACATATCAGCTACATTTGTCAACGAGTTTATTATTATGTTATTTATTAATTATCGTACGATCGCTTTCACTGGGCGAATCAGCCCTTTCACTGCTGTGGCAGGACAACGGCACGTAGCTAATGACACCTTGTCCCTAGATGGGGCTGGTATAAGGTAGCGAGAGTGATCAGGGTTTGTACAACAGGCAGTTATAAGCACGGAAACTATGCGACAATAATGTCATACTTCATATAAGCTTTTACAGACTTCCAAGTCATGTCAGCAGCTAACTGTCTGCATTTAGACTTCCTTCAATGTTAACTCACAGTGGTAAAAATAGCAACACAGGTTTCGACATGACAGGTCTGACCATTCCTTTGTTAGTGCAGATTGTACCTGTGACAGGTGAGTATTATGTTCTTCCGATGTGCGGGGGAATATCAGCATATCGTCCAGGTACGCATAATAATATGAGAAATGATGGAGATCTGTGTCTATGAACCTCTGCCATGTTTGCGCAGCATTCCTGGGGCCATAAGGCATAAAACGGTATTTGATGGTAAGTTTTATGGCTGAATACCTGTGCACTACTCAACTGTTGGGCCAAGTCCTGTATGTTTGGGATTGGATAATTGTCTATGATTGTGCAGGCATTCAGTTTGTGGTAGTCCCACACATCCTATAATAACTTAGATCATTAACGACGTCTTTTGCTATGTGGAGTTTCTTTGCATTAAAGCGCCAAGACCTGTGGCAGACGTGGGTCCTTCTGTGATATTTGTCCTATGTGTCGTGCTGTTAGCGATGACACCTGCTTAGAGAGGGGGTGGGGTCATGACTGACGCACCAAGCTGACCACTGACCTGTAGATTGCTGTGCTGTGGTGGTGATGAAGCGACGGGTCCGTGGGGTGCAGCAGCTGGTGTTGTACTGAGTGTTGGAGGCTGGGGTGGGAACTTGTCTGACAGCGGCGAGTCGCTCAGATAAGGCACCGAATTTGTGGGCGTGACGTGGCTCGATGTTGCTCCAGTGTCTTGAAGGTAACTCACAGTTGCGTCGTTGTAAAATGACGTGCTCAGGTGGGCTCATCTGATGTACCCTCACATGAGATTGCAGTCTCGTCGGGTTGTGCTATGGGTTGCAAACACTTGGAATTGTATGTTGAAGGGGGGGGGGGGGAATTGTCCGAAACACAATGGTCGAACGTGCGTGTGACACAGGTATTTGTCATACTCTGCCTGAGAGATGGGGCCTGGAGGTTGATCGAAAGTCCAAAATGACGCAAAAAAATATTCTGAGTACAGCCTCATCAACATCTGTGACACAGAAAGGCCAAGTACATTTCAGGTCAGGGGTGAGGCGGACAGTTTGTTCGAGAAGGCCGTTAACCTTGATGAGTGAATTGTTTGCTACACATAAGGTGAGAGGGGTAAGAGTATTCATTACTGAAGTGAAGGAAATTGGGAGTACACACGCCTTGGCACCTGTGTCCACAAGGAAATTGCGACGAGACAGCTCACAGAAAACATATTGTCTGTTAGATGTGTGAGATTGCACATGAAAAGGTGTCTGAGAGAGGCGCACTTGCCAGCGAGAGCAGTCCGTAGCGCATACTGGAGCCTGCTTTATGCGTTTGGGAACGTGCATGGTTGACAGCACTTGTGAACAGTGGCACCATGTGTGGCATGGAAGCAGCATAAAGGGGGAGAGGAGGGGGGAGGTTTCTGTTGGCTGCTGCCTGGAGCAATGAGTACCCACAGGTACCAGTGGGGCACACGTGGCGGTATCACTAGGAACATGGCCAGCAGGTAGCTGTATCAGCCGGTCTTGTGATACAGGATGCCGGAAATTGCCCTTGCCCCTTGTGGGTGGCATGGCAACAAAGCTGAGAGAGGGAGGAGTGGGGGTAGAACCTGTCTGGAGGCAATTATTAGGTATGTATGGTCCGCCACTTTGAGTTGAATTTCAAGTGGGTCAGAGAAGTGAGAGAGAAGTTGGAGTTGTACTTCCTCCAGTAATTTTTTTAAGTATAATGTCCAAAGTGCCAAGTCCAACATCATCTTTGGGCCCACCTGCGTACATAGTTAACGCTAGAGTTGTGAAGATATAGGCGACCCAAACTCTTCAGTATTAAGAGCATGAAGTAATGACTTGGCGGGAGGGTGTGGCAGGCGTTCTAATATGATTGCCTTGGTAGTGTCATATTTAGGAGGGGGTAGGGACTGCAGGACGAGGTCGCTAACCAGGTCTAACTGTTCATACAGGTGTGTAATTAAGCAAACAATCTTAGGGTCTTCATCAGTGATGTGATATATGCGAAACAGGTGTTCTAAAAGAGCTAACCAGGTCTTTGCGCTATCGTTTTGCAGTGTGGGAAGCTGAGGTAATGTGTGACAGGTGCGGGGGATGAAATCTGTGCAGTCAGCGGCGTAAGAATTGTGTCCAAACGTGAGAGTGAACTGCCACATGCCGAGCAAGGGGGGTTAGATTGCGGAAAACAGTTGTGTGCTGATGGGGCTGCACTACCTGCTGGGGGGGGGGGGGGGGAACTGTCCGTGCAATACACAGGTGTATGGCATAGAAAACTGCACCCCTCTCACCTGAGAATAGTACGAGGCATAGCGACCTGTTTGCAAGCCAACTGGAGGGGGTGGGGGAACACGGGAGGGGGCTGGCGTGGCTGGGGCAGCAACAGGCGTTAACGGATGTAAAGGGTTCGTGACCTGTGCCTGTGCTGATTGCAACATGCTGGTGTGAGCTTGGCTATGATGCAAGTATCCCAGTGCCAGGGTGTTTGATCAAGGTTTGGGGGGGGGCACTATCGTAACCTGGCATGTAATTAGTAGCCTGGGGAAAGCAAAATCCCATGCTCGGCCACTTGGTAGGTTGCACTGAGTGTCCACAAGTTGCCGCGAGAGTCTCACTGAGCACTTGATGCTGAACGGAATTGCACTTATCTTGTGTGTGAGGCTATGGCGTAGAGGTAACCAGTTGCTGTAGCAGAGGCCATGTCATCACTACAAGCGGCACATTTGAGTTGACCTGGAGCGAATATATATTCGCTTGTGAAACAATGTTCAGTCCACTCTAACGTATCTGAGGCATCATCACACGATAGTTGTCTTGGTAAAAACTGATAAAACATGACTCTGTTACCAGTACGCTTTGCATTGTGGTGCGTAATCAACAACATGGTCACACGTGAAAACACAAGTCCATTAAAACGTATCACACACATAGCGTAATGGAGACGGAACCAAAACCAGGGTCACCATTGTGGAGTGTTAGGGTATTTGAGTACAGTAAACTCCACTAATTAACATGAAAGTACTGTTTTATTATCATTCACTTGTACATAAGCTCTTAACCTAAACACATTGAGCAACGCACAGAACTTACCAGCCTCTAGACAATATGGCAACAAGAACCAAAGAACAAGAGATGTCAGAGAGAGTAATTGCTTTTTGCTATCAATACTGGCATCGCTGTTGTCACACAAGTATTTCCTTCTCCACTCTCTTGAAAAACTTATCATTTGCACAAATAATCTTTAACCAGAAACAAGCATAATCATTATTCTATCTGTATCCTTAATTGACTCAAAGAATGTCCGAGAAATATCATTTAGATCACTACCACTGTTTAGTAAGCTTTTTACAGGTAAACCTTGCACTCTAGTTGACAGTATTGGATGCAACACCATATCAATACTTACTACTGCTTCTTTTTCATACAACTGATCATTAATTTTCTCCCTGGATAAGCAATCATTCATTTCAAACGAATTATGTGAAGCTACAGTTAAGTGACACACATCATGGTCTGCTTCCGCTTCCCTACTATTTTCTAGTTCTAACTATGCATTCTCTTCTTGCTCACTAATTCTTTCTACATTTCTCTTAATAATTACTTTGCTATCATTGTCAAAAATAGATTCATGTACCTCAACTATATCATCACTAGATTCTTCATTACTCTAATTAATGTTCCTGAACACTCACCACTATCACTTCAAAATAACTATTTACCACTTTACCTGTACCGGTATCCTCAATATTTGACCATAATGCCTAACACATAGGTTCTTCATTTTGTCTTAACTGTTGCATATTATCATTAGGTTCAAAGCCATTAAATTCTGTACATTTATCAATTAGGTTCAAAGCCATTAAATTCTGTACATTTATCAATAGAAACATCGCTACCACCAGCAAATGCGCTAAAGTTGACATGATCTACCTTCTTCACTTCCTACTCAATATATACAAATTTAGAATCCACATCCTCAAATTTTTCTTCCAAATACAGAGATTCCTTCAATTTTATCCTCTACTGTGCCCAATATAGTTTCCAATTCTGATTTTACCTGACCAATTTGATTTTCAATTTCTTCTTTATTCTTTGTTCAAAATTCTCTCATAGACTGAAAGTTGTTATCACAAGAACTAGCAACAGTTTACACTCTTTTTTGACATAAGGTAATTCTGTTACAATTATTTACAGTTTTTATTTCATTTTCGCAACTAGCTTCTACTTCAATTTTCTTATTGCAACCTACTAAACTACTATTTACTGCCGCAACTTCCTGACGCAAACTACTAATTTCACTACTGATTTTACTTTCAGTCTTAATATTGTTTTCATCCATTTTCTGGTTTAGTTCCTGACGCAAATTACCAGTTAAACTACTATTCTGTTTTACATCACAACTGAATTCAACAGTTTTCTGACTTAACTCACGATTGTATTCACCCAGTGTCTGGTTGTTTGCGTGCAGTTCCTGTCATAGAGTATTCAGTTTCGCCAAATTATGTTTTCTCAACCTGGAGGAAATCCAGGAGGAGCTGACTTTTCAAAACCATTAAATTTATCATCCATGGTTGATTTTTAAGAACCTTACCTTAAAAGTATGATGTTTTCTCGGTGGCGATGTACAGCACTGCTTACAAAGCGATGTCCAAGGCCAGCTGCTAATGCGACTTCAAAGGCTAAAAGGCTGCGGCGGGATTTCTACCATCTGTTTACAAGCTGCCTCAGAATGCTGATTGGCTGCTTTTCCACGATGACATTGGTGTTGCTTCTTTCTCTATTGGCTGTCTCTCGGTGTAGATATTTGCATACAGCAAAAGATGCAACTTCGAAATCATAGATGTATGTGATTGTTTTTCGAAAACCATCTTGAAATAACACTCGCATATCACTGTCGATTGTTCTACCACAGTCTTACATATACATTCATGACACTCCTACAGATTTTTGTTATACATTGCGACAGCAGCGCTCCAAGCGGTCGGAAAGCTACCTTTCTGAATACGATATTGGATGTGTATGATTAGAATCGTTTATATTAATTTTAACTTACTTTTATACGTTAGGGAACGTACGTACTGCCATAAAAATATGTAATAATAGCTTCACATTTGCCTTTCTTAGGTTTCCTATACTCCCTTACAAGGTACAAAACGGTACATTACAGGGCAGTTTATTTACAATTATCTTGTAACCTATCGGCTTTTACTGAATAACTTCAGTTTCTGTTAAATATAAGAAATGGGTAGGAAACACCAGAAGATGTGCCCTTTGGCAGAAAGACATCGCTCTTCTACTGAAGAACGTTAACGTAACTCATTACAGATCCAGTAAAATCAGTGAGAGTGGAATGTAGGAAACGTATATAGAATGTGGTAGAATCAGCCACCACAGCTGTAGCTGAAGAAGAAACGTCACAGACAGGGCAATAAAATGGAAAAGGCAATGAAACTGTTTTCAACGAAGAAGATCTCAATTTCACAATTGTTGCTGCAGTTACACCACAAACGGCAAGAATAATAAAAAAAAGTCTTTTTAAGCTTATGTAATTACACCCAAAAGATATGGATGTATAAGAAAGACGAGTGAGATGTAAAAATGTGCGAATTATTAGACTCCACATCGAATTGCTACGCGTTGTCATTTAGGTTATCGTTTTAGAATTGATATAAGACTACAATAAGCGGAAATAAATTGTAAATGTTTGGAAATGCATTTTGCGTATAAACAACACTAATATACTAAAGACAGGTATAAACCAAGTAGCACATGTAAATAAACGTCTATTACTGAACCAATTACGAATAAAAAACAGTAAATTGCGAGTGGGATCTGCTTATCAAGCTCTGTAAGAAAGTCTGATATCAACATTACAAACGCACTACTTGACCAAGTGACACAAAAAGTGTCACTGTGATAATTGTCACCTGACCATTACCTGTCATTTCTTCAAACTTGACATCTTGTCATCAAAACAAGTTCAGTGATCTGATGTGATGTTATGGATGCTATTTAAAATGGAATGGGCGCTTATTTGAAACCTTATATAGCTACCTACACTTGCCTACAGTTAAATATGACGACTTTTTAAAAATTTATAGTGATTTTTGAGGTTATGCTGTGTATAACTGCACTGACAGTTACTGTAATACAGTTTATTTCTTTAATTAACAGATACACTCAATCAGAAATTACAACATGAACCTTGCCACATCCTTTCTAAAATCCATGTGGCAAGTGTTTATGAGAAATGAAAATGCCAATTCCAGAAGCTGAATACACGGCCACCGCCACACTTATTTTCCGCAATTGTAGAATTAAATAGTTTGTTGTGTACCTGCAATCTCTCTTCAGTAATCAATCAATAACACCTGTTTAGTCATACACAAATATTAACCATACACTGTATAAGAACATCTTAAAATACGCAAATTAACTATGGTATGCTCATGAAAACTTTGTTCTGCATTCCGATGTCTATCACTGTTATCCAACAAACCATACTTAAAAGCACATATTTTGGAAAGATCTTTAATTTGATGAGCATTTAAAATGCACATTGTAAAACGTAGGCATAAATACACGAAAACACCAAATACGGCATAGCCTTCAAATAAACATGGCGGCGGTTCCTTTTGATTCTGAGAAATGGCGCCACAAAGTTTAAACAACCTGAGCTTTGTCGAGTGGTGTCAGTTAAGTGGCGCCATACAAATATTTGCAATTGACACTAGCATTTTCCTTGGCGAAAGTCAAATAGCGCCTTTTTTGTGGCTAGTGTCAACATACCTTTAGACTGTGGTTCTACACTGTTCAGTATTAGCCACAGAAAGTATTTTCATTTTCAAAGTAATGTCTATGTACACCTTCATTCACGACGCACTGTTCGTAAAAGATTTTGAGTCCCAACACAGTTCTATCAGTCAGTTCCTAAACACGGGACACCATATGTGCCATTCCTGGTCGTAGATTGATGGTTCTCCATGTTGAAGATTGTTGCTTTTGGTAGCGGCTGGCTGAAATCTCATGGGGCGAAAATAATTCACTATCAATGGAGCCAACACACAGAATTGCAGTTCTTTGACACTTTTAATAATACATAAATGCCCATTTGTCCCCATTTATGGCCAACTTACAAGACTCATTAATTACAACAATTACGACCAAGAACGCGTATTCCACACTACAATAATACTAAGACTAAACAGTCTGTGTGTGGAATACTGAATCTGAGGTGTACAGTGTGGCACAAATATGGATTAATCACAATAGACACACTTTCTGCAGTATTAACACTGACTAACTTGTACATAATTATTCAGAATTAAAGTTCCAACTGGCGTGGCTTGTGACTCATATCACGGCCGAAACAATTAACAATACTCGAAACTGACATAGATTGTGCTTCTTATGGAGGATGAAACAGTATAAGGGTGGGCAAATTTTTAAAAATATCGATATGTATCGTATCGATATTTATACAAATACCGATTTTATCGAAATAAAAATATCGATATTTCGATTTATCGATGAAATCTGTACATAGAATGCTAAATTAATAATTTTAATCAAAACCACAAAAATTATCAACATACAATTAAAAATTGACAAATATTTTATAATCTTAAACACTAATCAATAAAAAAGCATAATTTATAATCAATAAAAGAAACACAATGTAGAGGAAGATATTTATTTGTAAAAAATTAATTGAGGCAGTAGTCATCAATAATAGACATTAGGAGAGATCTTTGCTACTTCTGTTGTCTTAAACCACTAAATTGATCAATGAAGCCACTCTATCTGATGGAACAGAAGAGGCTTGGCATATCACATACCTCTGCGCAAAGTCTGGTAAAATGGGCCTAAAGTGTCAAGTGTTAGCCCAGAACTTCAGAGGATCACTGTTACGCTTTAAATATGGTTGATCAAGGTACTGCTTCAGCTCATTTGGTACAGAATCATGGCTTGAAATTTGCCGTGAAACTGAACTTTGGGTGAACAGTTTTCCATGCTGCGACCAAATGGAAGTTTTCCTCGGGTTTCTTGTTCAACATCTAAAGTGCAATGCTCAAGAGAGAATTGTCCTTTTCGCCTATGTTCGGAACGAATTTCTTTGCTAATATGAGCTACTGCAGCTGACACTGCAAGTGGGGATTCAAAATGAATACACTAAAACCGGGAGTCCAAAATTGTTGCCACAGAGAGAAAAATATATTTTTTTTCCAAGGGAACGAATCTTTCCAGAATTCCTTTGAATAGAATTTTTTTTTTACTGACGCTCCTAAATCAGTGAAAGTAGTTGTGTGCTCCACATATTGCTAAGCAGGTTTGTGATGGGTATACTCAAGCTTGCAGTGAAGTAATTATCACCTTCTTTGTGGTATTTCCAAACGTTTTGTAAATTTTACATCATAAGTTACATGAAACAGGTTTATTTTTAGATTCTTTTGTAAAGAACTTCCAAACAACGGACATAGCTGACATGAAAATAACCTGGTTGATGTCGAATGACACACCAATAAGATATCTGACACGCCGCCACACAACTGATCAACTGGACTAGACAGTGGTTTGGCAACACTAGGTGAAATCCCGATAACTCTCTAACAATAAAGAACATGGAAACAAAGGGAAAAGCACAGTGCAGACACGAAAACTTGGCCTCTGCCCGCGATGTTTCACAACAATTATGCCTAAAGGTCGGAATTTGTATTTCTACCAACAAACTCTTTTCCAACATTGTATGAGAGTGATATCACTAGTTAGGTTTATTTTACAATGAAATAAGCATTACATTTGTCCATTAACATTTCTGTAACCCCCTTTCATAAAATCAACGCCCAGATTTGACAGTTCCCGGATTGCGCAGAGGCAAGTTTCTATATTTTCATGGATGGGACAAGGGCGTCAGGTTGCCTCATTCACCGTGCTTGATAAGCATTTATTGGTAATAATGACACACATAATTTCGATCTGACACAAGACGGAGAAGGTGCAGTAAAATATGCAGCATTTACAATTTCTGCTACTATTGTTTCATTACAAGAACGTACTAATTTCAGAGTGCTAGTACAGTGCTCTATTAAAAGAGCAGAATATCAGATTGCTGACACGGTATCATAAATTCACGGTATATACAGCCACAGTACATCTTTTAAAATAAAAAACAAAACAAGAATAATAAGGATAAGAGTGAAATTTATCTCTGAAATTGTTCACTTTTCTTCGCTGAAGATTACGTATGATACTGTAATATATGCCAAAACTAGCCGCCACCTACTTTGAGGCGTTGTGTCATGAGCATAAACGAGACTTGGACTCGTAAGATGCAAAATTTGTATTGGCTCTGCATTTTTAAATCCTCTTCACCAACTCCTGGGCCCCGGCTTACTACCCAGACTATCTAAATGGACGCGTCTTGATGTCATTAGTTGGCTAGCGTGTCTTAGCTTTCCTTTCGTTCAGTTGCCTTACTGTGAAAATGTACTTGGTCATCATAGAACCAACATGAGAAATGAAAGGGGCAAGTTGTCTCAGGAATGAGATACTTGTGATATGCAGACCTATTCTAAATCGTAAATGAACAGACAGCATTTTCCATACAAAGCCAGGGTAGTTAAGTTTTCACTTGTCTGTCACGTCTAGAGCACGGGGCACTATACATTCTGACCCACAGTAAGGAATGGAGATTCGTAACTTAAACCAGTCTAATGCTTTGCTGAAACAACATTTTCTATCTGGTGTCCTTTTTTACTAAAGAATATTTTACTTATATGTATTATGTAAGTACTCAATCTTAAAAATATTTATATAATATTCACACTGAAAGCCAATTCACACTGTCCGTCACGTCACGTCACCTTCCGTCAGAACATTCCGCAATGGATTTCTAATGGCGGCGTTCACATTGTCCGTCACAGACCGTCACATCACGTCAAGCTTTCTCGCGAAGAATGTTTTGACGGAATGGTCGTCTGCTAACACGGAAGTTAACCTATTTTCGTCACGCGAATTAAATGTTGCAGTCGACGATTGCACCGTTTATATGCAAATAAGTCTTATTCGCCTTTATTTTGTTGTTATACTGCGTTTTAGGGCTCCATCTCAAATGTTTCATGACGACTTAAACGTTTTTGTCAATTGAGTGTCCCCCTAAAATCGAGGTCGGATATCTGAAACCAAAAAATGGTTAATGTTACTTAACATTGTAACAGAAAAGACTGAAGCAAACTGTTTATTAGAATAAGATTGTAATTTGATTACACATTTCTCATTAAATAACATTTTAAATGAAAAAGTCAGTTCTAACAAAAGACAAAAATTCAGTTGTTTACGACGTTATTAACAATGTCAACGGGCAAATTGTAATGGATAAAGTAAACAGGCGCTATTTATGCTCTTATAAGTGTTGTTTGATGTATTTATGTGTTTATTTTTTTGCTTGAAAATAGATGTCGATGTATTGAAATATTGTTTCAGTTTCCAGTAAGCTGGCCAAAAACATACACTGTAAAGTTTTATTTGGCTGTCAATAACATTTAGCGTTGTTTTTCCTTCAATTCTAGTATTAAACTATGACTTTCTACATAACATATCGTTACTCATAACCTCACTTTCAACATCGCGTGTTGAGATCGGCGATTTGATGTGACGGACACTGACGGACAGTGTGAATACAACTTGACGTGACGGTGCCGTAACGTGACGTTGACGTGACGGGCAGTGTGAATTGGTCTTGACGAAGCCAATAGTATGGTAAACATACCAAAAGGCCATTAAAGAATCTAATCTAATTTTAAAAAAGGGTGACTTTTAAAAATATCGCCTTCGATATTCAAAATTTAATATTGATACATCGATACATTGGAAAATAAAATATCGTCACTAAATATGGATAAATTTCCATATCGATATTTTTTGCCCATCCGTAAAACAGTTCTATCTTACATGCCGCGAGCGCATCCTATTTGTATCATCCAAACAATGTCACTGAAAATTGCGTATTGTTAATTATGTACGTTAAATTAATTATAATGGGAAAATAAACAATTACATGCAACTGTCTATTGTAAAAGACAGCGTAAATAATACTGAGTAAATTGATATACAAATTTCTGTTAAAATAGTACTTCACCTGCAAATATATTTAAATAGGTTTTCAAACAATTACTGCGTAATAAACAATAACTACACAGAAACTAATGAGGGCAAAACTTTCCTAACATTACTTGTGAAACATAATACGTACTTTAATATTAAGAGAAAAGAATTTACCTAGTTTTAACAGAAATACTAATTAGCACTCCATCTGAACTTTAACAATATGTCTCTGGCATTAATTAATTTGCTAATTAAACAAACTTCTCCAGTGTCAAACAATAGAAAAAGACTTCAGCTAGTTACTTTACAACAAATAATAACATACGTTTAGGAGAAGAAAATGATAATAGACTAATTACATTCGTATCAATTATCAGGCAACAGTAGTGTCGGGAGGTTCAGTAATGGAAGCAGATGGGAATAAATCCCGACAAGCACCGTTACAAGTTCAGTTACATATGCTATTAGTGTTATCGCAAATTTGGCGATAAGAATCTCAGTAAATTAGCTTATGCCTATTTGCATTCACTGCTTTCATGTGGTATCATTTCTGGGTAATTCATCATTGAGTAAAAAAAGTATTCATTGCACAAAAGGGTGTAATCATCATTCTGCAGACATCTGTTTAAGGATTTAGGTATCCTTCCCTCCCCTCCCCTGCTTCACCACTCCATTTCTAAGCTACATCTCTTGCCATCGATTTGGTATTTACATTCTCTGTAATACCAAGCTGTATCCATCACCACCTCCACCACCACCTTGCAACCAACCTGCCCCCCTCTCTTCTCCCTATACTTCCACTGCAGAGCATGATTTGGGGTGTGGTGGCTAGAGATGACAGTTGTGTGTCTGTGAAGTGTGACTGTGTGTACGCTCTTTTTTCTGAGGGAGGTTAATTGCCGATAGTGTAAATGTTGTATATGTGAGTGTCTTTTTTACTTGCCTGTCACAACTCATTGTACATCTTTGCGGTGAGTTGTAGCCTATCTTCATTATATTATTATAGTTGAGTAGTTGTCATAGTCACCAGGAGCTGCTGATAAGAACGTCTTCAAAAATTCTTCACAAAAATGTAATAAATGTTGTCTTTAATTATAGGTACATACTCAATAGCTTTCTGTAATAAATGTAGAAGCAAAGAACCGATCATCAACTGACAAAATATTATCAACTTTTCATTTCACCTTTATTAGGACATCCAACAAGTTTACTGCTTGCTAAGTTTAGCTTGACTTAAAAGCGACATGCCTTCACTATGGATAATAATTATTGGCTTGAAGAAAAAGAAAGTTCATTTTGGCTTATTAATTTATCTAGCTTTGTGCAAATTTTGATACGATTTGCACAAATTGACAGTGTGGAAGTGAACTCTTGAAAAGCTTCATAGACAAACAACTTTTTGCACATAAAATGTGAACTGGGCACATATAAATGGTGTCATTTGCTGAACCTTGATTTCAGACAAATTGACATATATGGAACAAGGAATTAAACAATTCACACAATACGCCTTTGTGCCAGCTGCAGTTCATTGCTCAACATTTGCTTGCATACTGTGAGATATATACAGTAAAACAGATGTTCTGATGGCTATACAATTTTGGGTGCTGATCCAAACAAAACTAAAGAATATTTATCCTTTGTTTGTAGCTTAAATAGGCACCAAGATCCTCCGAACCATGAATCTGCTTTTCAAAAACATTAGTTACAGTGCTACCCTAATGACACTACATTTATGTCAAAATTAAGGGAGCTCAGACAGTGTTGGCATATTTAAGATACAGTGTGCATTTGGTAGTCTTTTGTTACAGCAGGTGCATTTTAGGTCATACTTTTGAGATAGAATTAGTATTCTAACCTATATCCACACATTAGTGATAAGAATCTTTAAAAAATCTTGAAATATTCACTAAAATTCAGATATGGACTCTTTTTACAATTGTAATGATTCCCTTAAGGTAAAAATTAGTACAGTACTAATAATTTATGTAGTTATTGTCAGAGATTCTTGTGAGTCAGAAATGTCAATCTTGTGTGTCCACAGCCAGATCGCTTGCTGTCACCAACAGCAGTGCTGTCTCGCCAGGCAGGCCACTGCTTTGAGTACAGCACCCTGCTGTGTTCATTGCTCATCGGAACTGGCTATTCTGCTTATGTTGTATCTGGCTATGCTGCTCGTGAGTTTTGTAACAATGACCAAACAATGGTCACCTGCCCTCGTCTCATTCCGCCACCACCGGTGAGTAAGACTATGCACAGCCCTGCTTGTCAAAGTTCTTAATGTGGGAATAATTTACATTATGTTCTTTGAATCTCATCAGTTGGTTTGAAGAACTAACTGCAGTGCCACATCTTAGAATAGTTGCAGTTTTTCTTCTAATTGGATGAAGCTCTATAACTAAAGTTAAAGTAAATTTGTTTCCACAATTAAAGGAAAAAATAAGAATATATCATACTGAATAGTCGTTTTCAATTGTTATTAAATTTAACCAAAGTGTGGTACATATTTTAACGATGTTTCATAGATTATTAATACATCACCTGATATTTCTTGTTCAGTGGTAGACCCAGTAGCTCGCCTGCCTATACATTATTAAGAAACAACAGGTTCTTCCAGGTCATTTGAATCACAAATATAACATTTCATTTAATAAATTTTTTTATTAACTTTTTGAAAAACACACAAACAAAAGCAGACATACGTAACAAAGCAATGAATGACTGTACCAAGACTTCTAAGACATGTTGTAGATTGACTTATGACTTGTAACAAACTCTTCTAAGAGATATTGTAGACTGACTAAATTCCTTTGCATGTGCGCCAGTTCGCACATGTATATACAATGTGATATTTTTGAGAAAATTCTAGAACAAGGAAGTTGCAAAATACATTTTTCATATGTTATCTATTGAACATAAATGAATATTTCATAAAGAATATAATAATGGAAAGGCACGGTTGGAATTAATAATATAGTAAGGACAGTTTACAACTCACCGCAAAGACGAGCCGTGACAGTCACATACAAAAGAGACACACATACAACAGTTTCAGCGATCGGCCATGGCCTTCTTCAGAAAACAGAACTCTCACACAATCACACAGGCACACAACACAGTCATACAACCAACACCTCCGGCTGCCGCACTTCGAATCACGCTCTGCGGCAAGTCAATCATGGAAGGGAGGGGGAGGGGAGAGGGGATAGGAAGGTTATGTCACGGTGGTGGGGATGGGTTAGATGGGAATAATGAGATGCAGCTTAGGAATGGAGTGGGGGGGCAGGTGAAGGGAGAAAAATAAAATAAAATAAATATGCACACACACTCACACACACACACACACACACACACACACACACACACACACACATATGATTGCACATTCATGCACCACTCAAAATAGGCGAGGTTTGGGATAGAGAGGTAAAAACAAAAGGGATATTATCGTAGGTTGAGGCCTGGTTGATCTCGGGATTGGAGAATATATTGTAGGGATAACTTCCATCTGTGCAGTTCAGAAAAGCTGATGGTGGATGGGAGGATCCAGATGGCCTGGGTTGTGAAGCAGCCATTAGGATGAATGGCCACCACCAAACTGTGGCCAAAAACAAGGTGGACCACCATGTGGCACAACATGCAGCGGAGCACATGCTTGATTTCAATGGCTGATTCACAACCCGGGACATCTGGATCCTCCCATCCACCACCACTTTTTCTGAACTGCACAGATGAGAGTTATCCCTACAATACATTCTCCGATCCCGAAATCAACCAGGCCTCAACCTATGATAACTTCCCCCTTTTTTTTTCTTTTTCTTTTTTTACCTCTCTATCCCAAACCTCACCTATTTTGAGTGGTGCGTGAATGTGCGATCGTGTGTGTGTGTGTGTGTGTGTGTGTGTGTGTGTGTACCCGGTCTTGTGTACTTGCAGTGTGCATGCATTTTGTATATTTATTTTATTTTTCTCCCCTCCCCCACCTCCCCACTCCATTCCTAAGCTGCCTCTCGTTATTCCCATATATCCCATCCCCACCACCGTGATGTAACCTGCCTATCCCCTCTCCCTTCCCCATCCCTTCCCTCCCATCACCGATTTACTTGCCGCAGAGCGTGATTCGAAGTGCGGCAGCCGGAGGTGATGGTTGTATGACTGTGTTGTGTGCCTGTGTGATTGCATGAGTGTTCTATTTTCTGAAGAAGGCCATGGCTGATAGCTGAAAGTGTTGTATGTGTGTGTCTTTTGTATGTGCCTGTCACAGCTCGTCGCCACTTCTTTGCGGTGAGTTGTAAACTGCCCTTACTATGTTATTATTTCATAAAGAAGATATAC
The DNA here is from genome assembly GCA_026315105.1 of Locusta migratoria. NCBI lineage: Eukaryota > Metazoa > Arthropoda > Insecta > Orthoptera > Acrididae > Locusta > Locusta migratoria. The sequence continues at coordinate 140,621,941 of CM048747.1, read as the reverse complement.
ACAAAATTATGACTATTGTAGTGAAAGTATTTTTGTAACAAGACAAAACAGAAATTAAGATTGTAAGTAATTTATTAATAGAGCAATAAATACATTTGTTTGTTATGTTTAAATTATTTATAATGGCAAAATTAAAGCAATTCCACAGTTTTAAAGTAAGAAGAGCATCGCAAACAAGTCAATACGTTGGAAAAGACATAAGATAATGTTTGTTAGAAATATAATTAGCAATAACGTATTATTGCATAGTAAAGAACCTTACCTTTGTTGCAATTTAACAATTTTACATTATAATGTTTTATGAATTGATTCGTGGTTATGCATAAGGAAAGGCTCATTTATGATTGGTATCATACACTTTAATTTGCTATATTCAGGTACTAAAACCATTATAATATGAAATTATAAAAATTAAACTAATAATATTCATTTACTAACAATGGAAAGCCCAGGTTGCAATTCAACAATATAATGAGGATAGCTTGCATCTCATCATAAAGATGTTCATCAAATTACTAGCTAGCATTCAGTTAGCTTTTGTCCATTTAGCTTTTATTGTCACAATGTTTAAACAGAACACAAATATCCAAGAAAACATTACTGTAATGAATGATGAGCTTATTGATAGTGTGGTGGCAGTAGTCATGAACCAAGTGTTATATCTACATGACAGACTATGGTTCTTTGCTTTTCTTATATCATCCGCCATGTTTAAGTCAGGCTGTGTTTGTTCGCTCGGTTGACAACATAGAATAAAGTATGGGAAAGTGTGTGGTCATTGGGCTCCACTGACCCTAGTACCCTCCACAGTGGTGACCCTGTACTAAAACAGTTCCACACATCCGATACAGTGTTGTCCTGCAGTTTTCAGTGTGTTCCTTTGGCCATAATTCACTCGTGTTCAGTGCACCATCGTTCCTGCAGCCAAGTTCAGCATGTTAACGCCTGTGCAACCGTCGCCCGGACTCACACTTCCTTGGCAACCTGTGGCTTCCAGCATTTACATGAGTGTCAGCAGTTCGCATGATGCCAGGCTGCCACACTTGTCTGGACATTTGCCACAGGACATCTTCACATTTCTGCAGTTCAACAATTCTGTCCCTCAGCAATGTGATTCTGGCTTTGTCACTCCACATATGCTTTCGAGTGCTCCACTCCACCATTCAAGCGCTCTCAGCTCTTCTGTGCTTTGGACAATACCAGCTGCAACATGGACTTTGTGCAAAATTCAAATGTGCAACCCCCCGCCCCCATGCTGGATACGCGAGTGTATCACTCCCCCGGTCACACACCCAGCCTCCAATGACCAGATGGGATACAAACTTTTGCCTCCTCAAAGTGCATCAAAGTGTCCGTTTTCAGCTTTGCCAGCCTTGTTACTGTACCCATGTTTGTGCTGAACATTGTGCTAACTTTGCGAGTGAACCTCCTCATGCAAGTTTGTCTCTGGCAGCTCCCCCCCCCCTCCCCACCTCTTTACTGGTTCAGCTGCATCACTAAGTGCATCCTGTGAACATTTCATGCAACAATCCATCCTATGACACCCACAGTTTCATCCACTGTGCCAACTCTGCAAACATGTGTGCTACACAGCATGTGCTACCGTGCGCTGTGCCTCTGGGTGTGCCTTCCATGATGTGAAGTGATCCCCTTCCTCACCTGAACTTTGCTGGACTTTCAACTGTTGCTCCGGCGCCGCATGGTGCCTCTGTCACACTGTGTGATGCTTCCACGCCTTCGCCGATAGCTGATGTTGATGCCACAATGTCTCTGCCACTTTCTGGCTCATCTCCTTCTCCACCGCCACCACCTGGCCACCTGCTGAAGCTGCCTCAATTTTCTTTCGACTCTCCGACCACCTGGTTCACTCTCATCGAGCATATATCTGAGCATTACAGTTTGGACGACTCCGCTTGCTACCTCTGTTTAATCACTTTGCTGCACGACCACGTAGATCTCATTTGTGATCTGGTTACCTCCCCCTCTCCCTCAGTAAGGAACGCTATGACACTGCAAGAAGACAATCCTGGAGCATGTCACCCACTCTGTGGAGGAGACTGTTTGACACATAATTGAAGAGGAGAATCTTGGTGACGAACATCCATCTGAACTATGGCTCTTGGTTAACGAGCTAGTCATGCCTGACCCCTTCTTCATGGCAATCTGTACAAGTAAACTCCCTCTGGCTGTGCAAACAGCATTAATGTACAGCATGCTAGAGTCTCCCAGTGAGAGTATACACATTGCAGATCAAGTACATGAAGTTCATCTTCGAGAATCTCATCTTGCTCAATCTGCCTTGCTGAGCCTCACACCACGTCCACCTACCTTCACATGGGGTCGTTATCTTTTGCTGAAGGAGATCATGAATCCGCCTGACATTCTCCGCTGCATCGTCACTGCAACTGCTGCCAGCACCGGAGGGCGTTAGCTCTGGCGAAGAGGGCATGCCCCCTTCCCCTTTGCGCTTCCCACAGGAACAAAAGTCGCACTAACCGTATTGCCTTTTTCAGGCCCAATTCAGCAGTGCTGCAATGAAGTGTGGGTCCCCTTGCAGCTACCTCAAAGAGGTGGGCGGGCTGGTCTAGGCGCCACCGCCTGCCTTGAAGATTGCAGGGGCTTTCCTACTCTCCACTCTGTGTGCACTGTTGCCACTGCAAGTGCTCGTCTCTGGCATAAATTTCCTCATTGACAATGGTGCTGATGTCTCACTTCTGCCTCCTGGTCTGTCTCTGCACCCTGTGCGATCAACCAACATGCTTCTTTGAGCTGACAACACATTGAAACTTCACTGCTCAGGCTACACAACTCTGAAAGTCAGGCTCTCACCTTTGCGCATGTCTGAGTGGGATTTTCTGGTGGCCAGTGTTCCCAAGCTTATTCTAAGAATTGACTTTCTCTTGTTTCATGGACTGTCAACTGATGTTGTTTGATGTGCAGTGTTTCACTCCCCTTCACATACTTTTATCGAGAGTGCTCTGTCAAGCTGTGCTAATCTTAGTGTAATTCACGAGTGTTTACTCACTGTCACCAAACTTGGTAGTATCATTGACAAATTATGTGCGTAACAAGTGCAAGTTGAGCAACTTGCCGTGAACACCTAGTGTAATTCGTGAGTGCTTTGACACTGCGGCCAGACTTCGAAGTGTCATAAATAAGTTTAATTTGGAACACTTGCAAGTGGAACAGTTATGTCATGAATGTGTCAACCTGTCTCGGTGATTGGCTGAAAATCAGTCCGCATTTCACTCTGCAAGTCAAATCCTGGAGCAGCTGACCAGCCCCATGTCACACAAATCACAGGTTAGTCACAGTGCTGCTTTGCCTCATGTTCCCAGTGAACCCCCTTCTGTTTCAGAAATTTTACCTTCTATGAGTATTACACTAACTCCTCCTCGATTGTGCGCAGAGGTCTGCAACAACAATAGCAAACTCTCACCTCATTCACGTGCTCCACAAACTGTTATGCCCTCGAACTCTGCACAAAACAGATGGTTGTGCATTCGTTCAAGTGCTCCGCGAGTGACTTTCCTGAATCAGCCTACTGTGTTCACTGTCCCTGTCTCAACAAACTCTAGTGAAGTGCCTAAGTGTGTGCCCATTAGTACTCCTGCTTCTGCTTCTCGCAAATTTTTTGTCAAACATTCATGTGCACACTGCCGTACAGAGCTTAATTTCACCAACCAGCTTGCTGTGATGTTGGCAATGCTGTCTCCCCTCCAGCTTATATCGCCTCCCTGCCCCAGCACTCCAGCTCCTTTTTGTCTGACTCCGATGCTCGCTGCTGCCATCTCCTCAGCGCCACGTACACCCACCTGTGCGCTGCCTGTGGCCAACGCATGCACCAAGCGCTCACAGTTGCGGCTAAACTGTTCTGTGGCAGCTGCCGCCACTGCTGCTGTGTTGGCGCCTCACACCAATTCGCTCACCTCAGTGGCTACCTCATCACCTAGGGCTACTGTTTCGTCTGCTACCACTCCGCCAGTGCCGCTGTCCTCTCTCACAGTCTACGCAGCAGCTACTTCAAGTCTGACGCACCACATCCTCTATGCTTAGTGCCACACCCTCACCTGCTTCACAAGTAGCTGTCGTCACGAACGGCAAGGTTCACTGACTGCGCCTCACTGACAATGTCCCTCTGTGTCTTGAAAAATAAGCTGCAGGCGACGTGCAATTATCTGAACACTGTCGGTTGGTGTGATCGAGCGATCTTATTCACTTAGTAAAGAAACATGATGGCACCTGGCGCATTTGTCTATCGGTGAGGTTTTACATGACTTAAAATTTTGCTTTGTGTACTTAGATGACATTCTTATTTGCAGCTCCTCGTTTGAGGAAACAAAAGACATTTGCAAAATATTCTTGACACGCTGACCGAGGTAGGAATTGAGTTGAATGATGACAAACGTCTACTGCATTTCCCCAGGTACACAGTCTCGTCGGAGGGCATGCCCCTCTCCCCCCCCCTCCTCCTCATTGACAATTAACTCGGTGCAGAACATCATGTGCCCCTACACTTACAAAGAGCTTCGCAGCTTCCCATTAACTACTACAGGTGGCACCTGTCCAACACGGCTGTGGTTCAGACCTCCCTGACAGACGCGTTGGCTGGCAAGCACACATCAGGTCACCGTGCAGTGCCCTGGACAGGCCAAATGACCAAATCATTCAATGTACTCAAGGAATTACTTGGTCAAACGATCACGGTTGCTTATTTGCATCCAAATGTAGAGTTTTTCTCACTACTGATGCGAGCAACACTGCTATCGGTGCGATTCTCAGCAAAACTCATGATGGTGTAATCTCTCCTCTGCATTTGTTTTCCAAAAAATTCAAGAATGCACAGTGCAAGTACTCAGCCTATGACAGGGAACTTCTTGCCATCTATGAGGCCATTAAGCATTTCTGTGTAGAACTTGAAGATCACGCCTTTCACGTTCTTCCTGATCACAAACTGTTGGCTGCTGCCATCAAAAATTCCACAGTCACCCGCCCCCTAGGCACTTTCGCTATTTCGACTACATCTCGCACTTCACAATGAACGCGTGTTACATCTAGTGTGGATAATATGGTGGTGGGTTTCCTCTCTTGGATCGATGCTGTCTCTACCGTCATTGATCTCTCTAACCTATCTGCCCTGCAATCCACTGACGATGATCTCCTTGCTATCATTTCCGACCCTTCCTCTTCCCTACATCCCATCCGCACCACCTTTCCGGCCATCACCAGCGAGGTATGGTGTGATCACTTGATGGGTAAACTCCATCCTTTCATTCCCCACTCTTTTTAATGTCCTATTTTCCAAAATTTGCACGAGCTTGCACACCCGGGTGTCAAAGCCTCGACACGCCTGGTGTGCGAGCGTTTTGTTTGGTGCGACATGAGGTGGGATTGCCAGGCCTGGTCCCGCTCTTGTGTCGCATGTCAGCGGAACAAGGTCTCATCTCACACCTCCCCTCTGCTTGGTTCATTCCCTCCTCCGTCTGGCAGACTACAACACGTCCACTTGGATCTTGTTGGTCCTCTTCCGCCAGTCGACGGTTACACCGGTACATCCTTTCCATGATGACCGCACCATGAGGTGGATGGAGGCCACAACTCTGCTCAAAATCACTGCCGAGTCCATCGCTCGTGCTTTTATATCTACATGCATTGCTTCCTTTGACCGCCCCTTGGTCATCACAACTGACCAGGGACGCCAATTCGTGAGTGCCCTTTTCACCAATATCTGTCACTTTTTCGTCATTTGCCGGATACACACCACTGCCTATCATCCGCAGAGCAGCGGGCTGGTGGAGTGGTGGCACCGGACCCTAAAAATGGCCCTTCAGTGCCACGGGTCACTTCGGCTCAACGCCATTGCTCTGCTCCTCCTTGGTCTGTGTTCGATCTACAAGGAGTACTGTTGCGGAATTCATATATGGGCAACAACTCACCTTACCGGGTGAACTTGTCGCCCGATCCCTGCCCCCCCCTTGCTCAAGGATCTACCTGTCCTGGTCACTGAGTCCTCCTCATTTGTGCTACAGCCTCCCCTTCTCCTCCTGCCAGCCACTCTTCTCTGTCTGTAAGGATACCTTCAGACCTACAGACTTGCGTGTTTGGGCTATTGCGTGATGACACCGTCTACCCGCCTGTGCAGCCCCCTTACTCTGGTCCTTATCCTGTCCTCCTTCGTGCAGTGAACATCTACACCATTCTTGTGAATGGCAAACCTTCTGTCGTCTGCATTAATCACCTGAAACCTGTGGACCTTGATCCTGTTCCCCTCCCGAGGTCGAGGCTGCCTCCTCTTCCTTCTCCTCATTCAAGGCTCCCCCTCCCTCTCCCTCCTACCCCTCCCCCCCCCTCCTTCACCTTCGGGATACGCACCACTTTCAGTCTTTGACTCCTCTTCCTCCTCTCCATCCTCCCCCTTTAGAGGATTCTCTCGTTCTCTTCCCCTCTCTGATCCCTGCTATCAATTCTCTGTTCCTGTTCCCCCGCTACTCACAACAGAGCTGTCCATCATGGTGCACAACTATAACCTATTCATTATGTGCACGTCATCCACTAAATGTGAGTTTATTAAATGATCCCAGCTGGCCTGTGATTTCGTTCCTTCCAAGTCTCGGCCTTCCTGCTCCCATCAAGCATTGTGCTAGACATAATTCCAGTCTGTGGCTCCCACTCGAGCTGGCAACACTCACGACGACAAGTTACGCTGCCTCCTCTGGATTGCAGAATTTCATTGTTCTAGGCCCGACCACATGTCGGCTATCCCCCCCTCCTGAACTACCGGATGGGACAATAGAACTCACCGTGTGCACGATGGCCTCTGCTTGTGCGTCTGCTAGTGCTTGTGACTTTTCCACCCCCCTCCCCAATGAATCCATACTGTGTGTGTGTGTGTGTGTGTGTGTGTGTGTGTGTGTGTGTGTGTGTGTGTTTGGGGGGGAGGGGGGTGCTGAGTAGCGGTGCTGGCCACCAATGCGAGTGTTTGTGTCTCTGGTTGTCAACCATGGTCACAAAGCAAGTATTACATCTACATGACAATCTTCGGATTTTCGCTTTTCTTGTATCATCTGCCATATTTAAGTCAGGCTGTGTTTGTTCGCTCTGTAGACAACATAGAATAAAGTCATTTGTATTGTAAAGTATTTGGTCATTGGGCTCCACTGCTCCTACTAACCTCCACAATAGCATCTATGAAATCTAAAGGAGAGAAACAAAACCATTTTCATCCATAGCCAGTTTTAATATAAGAATGATAAATTAGGAACTGTTCTCTGTAGTGTCTAGTACACAATGAAAGAAGAAAGATAATTTTCATGTAACTTTTTTGCTTGATAAAATTTTCAGTAGCGGCTAATGTTTCCCTGGAAATGGGGCAACATTGGCCACCATTGAAATAATATGACAATATGAATGCCTGCGTTATCTTCAGCCACCTGAAGTTAAGGATACACTATTGGAGGATCTTCCTCTAATTTATCTTGGACTCATATTCTCATCCAGTCTTCTCCAGGCAAATTTTCTTTGAAAATGAGCACAAGTTGCCCCTCTCTGTTCAAGTAATTTTTACTAACATTCTAATGTCCTTTAATGTTAGGGAAAAAAAACCCCATAAAGCACAAACAAGAACATCTTTGTAGTAAAATAAATTAATAATTAGCTACCATTTTCATCTTGCACACAGATATGTGCATTATAATATTTAAGCATTTCAAAATTTCCAATTCAAAGCGAGAATAATAAAGAGAAGATTTTTTAAAAATCTCAAAAGAAAGAAATCAAGCATGCCCTATTTTTCTTACCTGGTTTTTTTAAAATTTTGTTCTGGAGAGTAGTCCTGTACTGTAAAAATTCAGAGGCTTGTCATATCAATAATTTTCCTTTTTGAACCTGCATTACAGCATTTTGTAAATAAACCTGGTTGTAATGCACACCTTCCTAATATTTCATTACGTATTTTTGGTTTGTCCAAAGTTATCCTGAGAATTCATACATGCACTTATAAAATTAATTCTGCCAAACACTAACTGTTGCTTAAATTTACTTTTTTTATATACTCAATACACCTGTTGACAAATTATTCACTTACAAGACCAAGATTTTCGTGAAGGGTAGGTTGCTTACTCACCACAGAGATGTCTGATGAGTCACATTAAGGCACAAATAACAGAAAACAGCTTGATAGTCTTCAGCCATTAAGGCCTTTGTCGGTCACAGAGACATACACACATATAACACACTCACACAGACATGACCGCCAACTCCAGCTGCTGTGGCCAATCTGAAAAACTCAGCATGGCCGAGCTGAGAGCAACAAGTGGTGTCGGTGAGGAAGTGGTGACAGTAGGGAAGCAGGAGTGGAGGGGGCAGATGCATGGCACAGGTGGGGGAATATGCCAGTGCTGTCTGACGGACAGTGGAGAAGGAATGGAAGATTTTAAAATGTATGGCGAGATGGGAGATGAATGTGAGGATAGTGTGAACAGGAAAGGGAAGGGTGGTAGAGGAAGGAACTAATGAAATTTTAGGCCTGGGGGATTGCAGGAGCATAGCATATATTATAGGGAGAGTTCCCACCTTCACAATTCAGAAAAGCTGGAGTTAGTGGGAATGATCCATATGGCACAGGCTGTGTAGCAATCATTGAAGTGAACCAAATTATGGAGCACAGCATGCTCTGCAACAGGATGGTCTAGCTTTCTCCTAGCCACAGGTTGATGATGGCCATTCATCCAAATAGACAGCTTGATACTGGTCATGCCCATGTAGAAAGCTGTACAGTGTTTGCAGCCCAGTTTGTAGATAACATGACTGCTTTCACAGGTTGCCCCATCTTTTATGGGATAGGAAATGCCTTTTATGGGACTGAAGTAGGTGGTGATAGGCTGGTGAATAGTACAGGTTTTTCATCTAGGTTTATTGCAGGGATATGAGCCATGGGGCAAGGGTTTGGGAGCAGGGCTAGAGTAGTGACGGGCATGGATATTACGTAAGTTTGGTGGGCAGTGGAATACTACTGTAGTGGGGGGGGGGGGGTACGAAGGAAATTAGCTAGGTTATTTCTCATTTCAGGACAGCAAGAAAAGTAGTTATAACCCTGGCGGGAGATTGTGGTTTAACTGCTCCACTATTGGGTGGTACTAGGTAACCATGGTTGTCACATCTGCAGTGACAAGCAGTTCCTTTCTAAATATGACAAACGCCTCACTGAGGCCTTCATTGACCACAGTTACCGTCCAAAACATGTTCAGAAACATATCTCATGGCCCTGTCTGTCCAGTCAGCCACCAGCTGCCCCACACCCACCGTCCAGCCCTTCCCTTCCCTTCCCTTCCCTTCCCTTCCCTTCCCTTCCCTTCCCTTCCCTTCCCTTCCCTTCCCTTCCCTTCCCTTCCCTTCCCTTCCCTTCCCTTCCCTTCCCTTCCCTTCCCTTCCCTTCCCTTCCCTTCCCCTTCCCCCTTCCCCCTTCCCCCTTCCCCCTTCCCCCTTCCCCCTTCCCCCTTCCCCCTTCCCCCTTCCCCCTTCCCCCTTCCCCCTTCCCCCTTCCCCCTTCCCCCTTCCCCCTTCCCCCTTCCCCCTTCCCCCTTCCCCCTTCCCCCTTCCCCCTTCCCCCTTCCCCCTTCCCCCTTCCCCCTTCCCCCTTCCCCCTTCCCCCTTCCCCCTTCCCCCTTCCCCCTTCCCCTTCCCCTTCCCCCTTCCCCCTTCCCCCTTCCCCCTTCCCCCTTCCCCCTTCCCCCTTCCCCCTTCCCCCTTCCCCCTTCCCCCTTCCCCCTTCCCCCTTCCCCCTTCCCCCTTCCCCTTCCCCCTTCCCCCTTCCCCCTTCCCCCTTCCCCCTTCCCCCTTCCCCCTTCCCCCTTCCCCCTTCCCCCTTCCCCCTTCCCCCTTCCCCCTTCCCCTTCCCCCTTCCCCCTTCCCCCTTCCCCCTTCCCCCTTCCCCCTTCCCCCTTCCCCCCTTCCCCCTTCCCCCTTCCCCCTTCCCCCTTCCCCCGTCCCCGTCCCCGTCCCCGTCCCCCGTCCCGTCCCCCCGTCCCGTCCCCCCGTCCCGTCCCCCGGTCCCGTCCCCCGGTCCCCGTCCCCCCGTCCCCGTCCCCCCCGTCCCCGTCCCCCCGTCCCCGTCCCCCCGTCCCCGTCCCCCCGTCCCCGTCCCCCCGTCCCCCGTCCCCCGTCCCCGTCCCCCGTCCCCGTCCCCCCGTCCCGTCCCCCCGGTCCCGTCCCCCGGTCCCGTCCCCCGGTCCCGTCCCCCCGTCCCGTCCCCCCGGTCCCGTCCCCCGGTCCCGTCCCCCCGTCCCGTCCCCCGTCCCCGTCCCCCCGTCCCCGTCCCCCCGTCCCGTCCCCCCGTCCCCGTCCCCCCGTCCCCGTCCCCCCGTCCCCGTCCCCCCGTCCCCGTCCCCCCGTCCCCGTCCCCCCGTCCCCGTCCCCCCGTCCCCGTCCCCCCCGTCCCCCCGTCCCCGTCCCCCCCGTCCCCGTCCCCCCGTCCCCGTCCCCCCCGTCCCCGTCCCCCCGTCCCCGTCCCCCCGTCCCCGTCCCCCCGTCCCCGTCCCCCCGTCCCCGTCCCCCCGTCCCCGTCCCCCCGTCCCCGTCCCCCCGTCCCCGTCCCCCGTCCCCGTCCCCCCGTCCCCGTCCCCCCGTCCCCGTCCCCCCCGTCCCCCTCCCGTCCCCCTCCCCCTCCCCCTCCCCCTCCCCCTCCCCCTCACCTCACCTCACCTTGGCCAGTGTATATGCCTATCGAAAATCTCTGTTTGATGATTGTGGAATGACTGGCCTAGGGTACACCACCTGCTACAAGACTAGATAGGTAGATTTTCACCAATACCAAAATACACTTTTTGGTTCAGCACATAGAGGTCAAATTTGATGAAGTTGAGGCACTGGGTATGATGCATCTGGCTCGCTTCTGTTCAAAAACATCTTTGAGTAATGTCAGCTACCCTTGGAAACTGTGAGTGATGGGAAGACACCCCAGTGACCATCAGATCTCACAAGTCCCTAAACATGACTCAGTGGATTATATTTCACATCGACTTCCTCTTTCAATCTGATGAAGAACTCAGGCGGAACGTGAATGATGAAGCATTCATTTTATATGGTATGTGCAAAGAGGCCCCAAGTAAAATTGGGTTGACAATGGTGCTTTCATCCTAGATTTTGAATGATACCCTCCCTGAAAAAGTTGAGATAATTGTCTGCAGTTGTGGTGTAAATCTTCCTCTAAGCTGATTCCATTGCCTCCATTTTGACCACATGTCATCTTGATATGATGCTGTCCCTGTTTTCAGTGAATCAGTTGCCTTTTCCATCTAAGGATCCCTTGCACCCCAATACACAGGCATTTGAATTGTTCTGGCCCGTATGATCATCAGTTGTTGAATTGGCCAGTGTATAAAAAGGAAAAGAAAATCTTGGAAACCAAGAGTCTTACTCTGAGGCTTGATAGAAATTTAAACATTTCCACCCAGTATTGCTAGCTCTTTGCCTCTGTTGCATCACTTCTTCCTTAACCTTATCCTGTCCTTTTTTCCTCTCCTTCTTCCTGATGGTTATTGTGGTGTCACCCAAGTCTGAAGTGCGCACCATGTACTTTCGCTGCGCGCCGCCATGCATGCACGGTGCGGCGTTCTTACGACGTCAACCACAAGTGCCCTCTGCTGCAACTCCACTCGTGGCCACCACTGAACTGCATCAGCCACTTGGGAATCAGATAGGCACCAGTTAAGACTTGGGGTTAGGACAGGCAATAGGACACATCAGTAGGCAGGCCTCTATCTAGTTTAACTAAGTACCAACATTCCACTAGTCTGCTGCCCTCCAAGTTAAGTAATGTATTATTTCTATGAAATGTATCTCTTATACTAATCTAGCTTAGTGTTTCTATTTTATGCTGTCCCACTGGCTGGTCACCTCCGTACTTTCACACGCGTGCATCCTATTTTCCTGTGTCGGTCTCTCTCTACTAGGTCACCGACACCCAGGACAACCGGCGGAAACGAGACACAAAAGTTACCATTCCCTCCACTCTTGGTAATGCTCCTCTTCTCCTCAGATGGAGAAAAAATTCCCTTCTACAACACCTGTGGAGGATGAGGATCACTCTTGGAACCCCCTCAACAGCATCCTTAGGACAAGAAGCATGAGATATTGAGTGAGGTATGAGTCACATAATCTATGGTCCTTAAGACTGCTCATCCCTCTCAGACCTGACCTGCTTTCTTACTGACTTGAGCACAGCTCCTCTCACCCTTTGAGTGAGAAAAAGAGCAAGATGAAGCAGCAGCATAAGTCTCAGGATGACCCCCTTGCCCTTCTGACATTCCAGGGGTTTCACAGTTTCCCTCTCAATAAGTGACTGACCTTGTATTTATGGATGTCACTCCAAACTTACCAGTGATTACCACTGATTTGGTGAAATGACAGACTTTCATGGTGTCTTGCATTACTTCACACTGATGCAACTGCAATTGCTACTATAGTCTCCTTTTGGAACTGCAGTCTCTCCTTTCTATATACTTAGCAACCATTGTTGCTTGTCAAGAATCATGCTTTATGGATGCCCATTCACCAGATCTTTGTGGTTTCCAAGACTACTGCCAGAACCAGGTCATCTCCTTCCTAACTTCAGGTGGGGGTCTGCATTCTAGCACCGAAGGTTGTTGCGTTACTCTTCATACTATGGTGTAAGTGGTGGCTGTTTGGATCCATCTAGTCTCTTCAATAACAATAAATAATCTGTATTTACCCCAGTCTAACCCCCTTCGCTCCCTGTTCTTCAAGCCCTCTTTCGACAGCTCCTTCCTCCTCCCTCCCTTCTTCTTGGAGGTTTCAGCACCTATCATCTTCTGCTGAATAGTATTGTGACCACTGAAAGGGGCAGGTTTGTTGAAGATAAGCTTGTAGGGCTTGACCTCTGACTTCTTAACACTGAAGGCCCTACACACTTTAGAGTGACTCATGACACTTTCTCAGCCATTGATCTTCTTATTTAGAGCCCTGGATTCCTCTCCATTAATTATGGGTACATTACAGTGATCATTTCACAATTGTCTTATCTTTTGTTCATCAATTCTTGCTGGAACACTGATCCATGTGGGCCTTTACTGATGCAGATTCAGCGGCTTTTTCTTGACAGCCATCTCACCCACTCCACCATACAGTGGCACTGATGAATCTTCATGGAGTTTGCTCAACACTATCCTCTCAGTAATTGCTTCAGCAGTTTTTTGTTTCTCTGGATCTCCCTGATGGCAGATGGCTCATTGATAGACACCAAGAATTGCTGTAGCTATTAAAGATTGCTGTCATGCTCTCCAGTGCTACAAGTACCATCTGTCTCATTACTTCCTTGTGGTCTTTAAGCAGTTTTGTGCCCAGACCTGTCTATGGGCATCCATTAACTACAGGAGGCAATTTTGGAATTTTGTCAATTCCCTCCCCCCCCCCCCCCCCCCCCCCGCTGGTGAGATACTGTGAGATTTTGAGATTTTGCTCAACCCCCTCCCCTGCCCTAAGCATACGTGAGATTTTTTGAAATGTCTAAATGTCTAATTTTAGTTTAAATATGTTACCCTGTGCTTGATTGTGCTGGCTTTATTTAAAAAAAATCACAATTTGCTTTTTATTTATATTTTACACATCATGTTTCAGGAAATGATTCTCACTTTAAAGTGTAATTCTTATGTGCTATGACATTTATTCATGTTTTTTTCTACATTACTACTGCAGTGTTCTGTTGGTCTCACTGTGTTGCCTAGAACCATGTGCAGTTTTGAAATAATGCTCTATCTGTACAGACCTGTGTGTGTAAATATTATTCATAAGATAAAAAGTGTGCATGGTTTTATATGTTACAGTAAAGACAACAATCCAACACCTCATACATGGAAAGAATTGTGAATAATGGGCATAGCACACAGATAACACACTTCAAAGTGAGAATCTGTTTTGAAATGTATTGTGTACAATATAAATAATTCAAAATCTTGACTGGTTGTAGAAAAATTATTTCAGTACAAAATCTATAAAATTATATAATTTTAAGCAGAAGGTCTGTAATACTTTTATTTATTTAATTTAATTTATTTTATTTAATTTATTTTATTTAATTTATTTTAATTATTTCACTACAAAATCTATAAAATTATATAATTTTAAGCAGAAGGTCTGTAATACTTTTATAAAAGTACAGAATATGTGAAGAGTGTGATAGATTTATTTTAAATAGGTCAAAAACTAAGGAAGGAGTAAAGGTGTTGCATCATTCAGGAGATCATATGTATTTCAAAAGCACGAATCTTTCCTTGAAGTAGTGCTGCGGTAAAGGACATCCCTTATAAACATTCATGAAAAGAATGCTCATAATAGCCTAGCAATCTGTTCTGGTATCCAAATTCTGACAGAAATGCCTGTGTAAAAATAGGTCGTGTTTTGCTATGTGATTTTTGTATAACCACAATAATATTATTGTGTAGGATTTAGCTATATTTTAGACATGAAAGATGTTTTACTTAATTTAACCCGGTCATCTCACAGTTTTACATTGTTTCTTGCAGATATATATTACATGAGATTTGCTGGGACTCCCCTCTCCCTCACATGAGATTTGGTGAGATTCGGGTTGACCCCTCCATTCCTAAACACCTCATGTAATTAATGGACATCCACTTACCTTGTAAAAATCAGAAGTAGATTTGTTAATAATTATAAATTGCTGTTACAGAGCCACATACCCCCTCTTCTCAGATATGAGCAAAATTCGGGTACATTTTTCTCCACCACCTTCCTGCAGGTGTTTTGGAGAAAATTCCTGAACGACGCAATTCCGAAGCTGAGCATTTTGCTAGCCATTTTACCCAAGCCTCAGCATCAGAGCACTATCTGCCCACATTCTGTCTTATCAAAAGCAGTTTGGAACAATACCTTTTGTTCTCCATTATCTGTAGTATTATAATGACCCATTTAATCAGTTGGACCTACAAGTCCCTGTCTCAACACAGCCCCTGGACTGGACTGCATTCACAATCAAATGTTTTAATATTATTACTGGCTATTAGCACCTCTAACCACCTCGGGGTGAGGGTTAGTACCCTACACAATGACGAGAAAACATGGTTATTCCAGTTTTGAAGTCAGGCACCCACTTCTCCAGTTGGATAGCCATAATTCATTCGGTCTAACTAACACTCTCAGTAAATTACCTGAACATATGTTAAGTTGCAGGCTGTTTGGAGCCTTGAATCTGAGACTAGCTTTGACTAGAGTGCTTTTTGCCAAGGCCAATTTGAATGATTATCTAATGACCATGCTGTCAATGGAACATAAAACCCTAATCTTCCTTGAGTCATTCTGAATGACTTTTACCAAGCATTAACATGTTGCTGTACTCATCTTAAATCTACATAGAGCTTGAGAAACCATGTGATGTCACCAAATCCTTCTCATCCAACATGAGTTGGGCTTCCAGGGTCCTTTTCCAATTTTCATTCTAAGCTTTCATTCAACTCACACTTTTGAGGTACAGGTTGGCAGCTCCCATAGCTCTTCCCACTGGCAGGAGAATGGGGCACTGCACAATTCTCTTTTGAGTGTCCCTTTCTCTCTAGTAACTATCAATGGTGTAGCAGCAGCTCTGGGGTCTATGATGAACCCTGTATGTAACTGATGACTTTTGCCTTTAATTTGCCCATGAGTGACAAGTGTTACTGAATGCAATTACATGAAACAATAAACTGAGCAGTCTTGAGCTGTAACTCATGCCTTCCAGTTCTCAGCTGCCAAGAGCAGCACTATTATTTATGTTATTGCCGTAAGTACCTCCATGGGTAGCCCATTTAAGTGGTAGAGTTCTCTCCATTTCTGGGGCTGTTCTTTGATGCTCTTTTGTCATGGCTTTGCCATCTTTATCAACACAAACTGACATGTTGGTTGTAACTCAGAGCTCTTCACCACATGAGATGCAGACTGATAAATTCTAGTCTATTCCATGGAAGTCTCATATATGGTTCGGTGTCACCTTTGATGTTCAGATACTGGACTCAATTCACCATTTTGGAGCACAGTACACAACTTGAATGTTGTTGACTAGCCCTGTGATCAGCTTCCTAGCAGAGGCAGGGAGTCTACTGTTGAGGGTTTTGTGTCAACAGAAACTGACTGCTATTGTCTTCTCTTTGCAGCTGTTTAGATTCTCCTCTCCCACAATGATTGCCTATGTCTGGGGTTACATTCCATGTCCAGTCTCTTCTCTCCCACTACTACTTCTTCTCCAGGCCTGCTCACATACACCTCCCTGGTGCATTCCCTGGCCACATCTTTGTCTTGACCTATCACCAGATCTGAATGACTCTCTATATCCTGACTCTCTGCCATAAATTTTTCTCCATTCTCAATGCATTCTGTGTTCCGAAGTTGTATACATGATGACTCAATAGTTGCCAGTCATAAGGGCTTTGCTTCTTTATATGTATGCAGGATACACAGAACTTCATTCCATACCAGATGGCTGCAGTACTTTCACTGTGGTGTTGGTAACCATTTCTTGTATTCTTGAGCATATCCATTCCTACTCTGGTGAGTCCTTCCTCATCAGTAATGAATCCTTCAGCAGAATACAAACTCTTGATCAATGTTATCTTTACTGTCCCTTGATATCAACTAGCTAGGAAACCCTTTATGCTCTCTGAACAGGGCGGATGCTCAATGATCTTTATGTGTTTCCCAGGCCCTGTTGGGATACTGGGGAATGAACTCACTGACAGGCTGGCTAAATTGGCTACCAGCAAGTCGATCCTTTAGGTCAATATTCTGGGTCTAGACCTATGATTGGTAATATATCATCTAGGGATCTGGAAAATAAATGGCAAACTCTGAATTTGCCAAACAAATTATGAATGACAAAAGAGATCATAAAATTATGGAGGTTCTCATTGAGGCCCCCTGCAAGAACTTCAGTACATTGTCCTTTGCCAGCTCTGCATCAGCCATTTTGGCTCACTTGTGGCCTCTCTTGTATTGTGAGAACCTGCCTCATCTGATGGTGGTCCACTTTTCACATTTTGTTGGACTGCTCTAACCTAGCCGCCATGTGACAGATTTTTAATCTTTCTGACTCCCTACCATTGTTGTTAGCACACAATGCCTTAGGGCTTCACTTAGTTTCACATCTTATTAGTGATTTTCTTTTCTCTCTCTCATTTTAATAATGTTTTCTCTAAGGCTTGGTGTTTCAGCTTGTTGGTCTACCAATGGATTAGCAGAACATGTTGCCTGCTCTTCCTCAATTGAACTGCAGCATTGTGGTCTTGAAGACCTGATCCTTGTCCCACCTACTTCTTTATTCTCCTACCCCTCTCCTCCCCTTTATCCTCTCATGTCATCTGTTTGACATGGTCCTCTTTTTACCTCCATGTGATTTTCCAACACTGTTCTAATCTTTCCTATGTATTGTTGGATGAAGTGCATTTGGCACCCCCCTCAAATACTAAACAAACATGTCAAGAATTATCTTTACAACTTAAATATATCAGTTTCTTATTGTAGCTTGTGTTTGTTGTGTTTCATACTTGTAAATGAATTTTGAGGTGTATGAAATTACACTGTGTTTTGAGTAGCCAAATGGATTTACTAAATAATTTAGTGTGGTTGTGTCATTTTTGGTAATTTATATGACAGCTAAATAAGGTTTGTGTGTATTATCAGATGCAGTGGTTACTTGGTGAGTGTATTGTGGTATAGATAGTTTATTTGTTTAAAATCTAATTATATATTGATTTGAAGTATGCATTTGTATAAATTTATTTACATGTTTGTATCATGTTTTATGTATTTTTTGGTTGTGTATTTTATTCATTATCAGTACATTTTAACAGTTCTAAAAAGACATTAAGATTCACTTGCAAATTTTTATATGTGGTGTTTGTAATAGCAAAATATGTTTTGTGCATGTAACTTTGAGGTTTAAATAAAATTAGCTGTGTGTAGTGTTTATATGTTGTGTACATGTTGTTTGAAGTTATAGTGTGGATATTGGGTTGCAATAGCTATGATAAAAATTGGATTTTCCATGTTGAAGGGTATGTAAAGTATGAAATGGGTTGTCCTCATAAAAGTTTTAGTATAGGTAGCTAATCTAATACCGTTTTGTCAGAGGTGTTTCGTGTGGTTTAACTATGAATATGAAAGTGATTTTGTATTTACCACTGATTGTAGAGGTTTTTTAGTGTTCAATCATAAAGAAAAGGGGTTTGTGTGCACATTTGGAAATGTTACACACACCACATCTGGCTTTTATTTTTCTTGGTTTTGCTGAATTTCCTGTTCCAAGTGGGAGGAACTTTTGACCAAATTTTTTAGTCCCTTTAACTACTGACCAATCAACTTTGGCAGCAGTACATGGAGGAATACATTCAGAGGCCCTTTGATTCAATGTCAAGGCATGTAGCAACAGTTATAGCCAGCAGTGGTTGCAACACTCAAATCGCTTTCATCATCTTCCTCACTTTAGATTTTGAATCATGTGATACTTGTACAACATAATATTTCCAGAATAAATTTGGTAGGCTTTGATATATCTGGTCCTTCTTGATGATGCAGTAGCTGGTATGGCCAGCAGTTTTCATGTTTTAGGCTCTTTTGAAATTATTTAGATGGCTCTCTGTCAGAAAATGTTATCATATTATGCAAAAGAGATAGAGTGTTTGGCAAGTATTTTCTTTAGCTTACTACTGTCAAAAAAGGTGCAAATGGAGACAAAAATAAATGTGGACACTAGCTTTTGGAAATATTTTCCTTCATCAGTTAGGAGAGGAGGGAAGAGAAAGAGGAAAGAAGGGACCTACATTAACCTCTCCCATTCAGCCATCCTCAACTCTCTTACTCATTACTCATTTCTCACTCCGTCTTCTCCCTGCCTCTTGTTATATATTTGTATGTGTGTGTGTGTGTGTGTGTGTGTGTGTGTGTGTGTGTGCGCACACTTTTCTAATCTTACCCTTCTGAATTAATTAATTTTTTTCTATCCCCCCTCTCCCACTCAGCATTATTTGGTTCACTTCTCTTTACACCTTGATCTATCCTCTTTGGTTTGCTATTGACTTGGCTCAGTACTTAATAAGCAATATCTACGACTTCCATGAACTACTCATATTAACCTCATGACTTACATTGTGAGAAACCTTTCCCTTCTGTCCCTCTTCTCTTCCGTCCACTCATAGCTCATGAAGAAAAATATTTCCAAAAATTAGTGTCCACATTTATTTTCATCTCCATTTGCATATTTTTTGTGTGTGATTATTGACGGTATCAAGCTAAGATAAGCACTGGCCGGCCACTTTATCTCTTTTGAATAATATTTTGACACCTCAGAGGAGAATTTTCACCAGATCAACAGAAATTGCTCTCAGTAATTCCTATTGTCACCAGCTCTCCCTGCCCTGTTATCTTTACCTCAATGTAAGTACTTCACGTTCAGTATGAATCTTGAAATTTTAATTTTGTGATAAAATATTCCAGATGATTGAAACTACCTGGCAGAAACCATTAGAGTTGGAGTACTAGTAGGTTAATCTAAGATATGGAAAGCTCAACTGTGACAATGTTGATTTCTGCATTTGCTTATATCAATATTTCTAGGTAGTGATTTGAATGCAGTTCTTCACAGATATTTGTATAGTGTTTAAATCATTGTTTCAGTGTGAAATATGACAATTTTACAACTAACATAATTAGCAATTGATCAGCTGATCAATTAATTAATTGTGTGTTTTGGCTCCCAGGGATGTCATATCAGTGCACACTCCACTGCAAAATGAAAATATCATTCTGATTCCATATGATTATTAATTAAATATTGCAATGCTTCAGATCATATTTCAAAATATTTGTATTTAAAAAGACTTATCTAGAAACATTTGTATTCTTAAAAATGCTACCTTTAGATGCAAAAGGAAAGTGTCTTCTGTTACCAGCATTGAGATGGGATACTTATTTTAATTTTATAAAGTATTTATTCCTTACAGTTTAATAGTACAGTAAGAAAAGACAGTTTACAGGCACATACAAAAGACACACACATACAAGACTTTCAGCTATCAGCCATGGCCTTCTTCAGAAAGTAGAACACTCACGCAATCACACAGGCACACAACACAGTCATACAACCATCACCTCCGGCTGCTGCACTTAGAAGTGAAGAAGGCTATGGCCAATAGCTCAAAGTGTTGTGTGTATGTGTCTTTTGTATGTGCCTGTCACAGCTTGTTGCCATGTCTTTGTGGTGAGTTGTAAACTGTCCTTACTATATTGTTAATTCCAACCTGGACTTTCCATTATTATATTTTGTCTTACAGTGTAATGTTAGACTAATTACAAATTATTCTTTTATTATCACTGCAGCCAGAACCAGAGGAGAAGGAAACTGTAGTTTTAAAATATGAGATAGAACCTCCTCCTGATCTTCGCAGCCAATTTCTTTTAGAAATGGAAAGAAGGGAAAGACAACGAGCAGCAGATGAGGACCGAAAGAGACAGGAAGAGAGACGGCGAGCTATTGAGGTATGATTTATGTACTTTTCAGTATAATACAAAAGTTAAGCATGTGTGTGAGAAAAAAGAAAATAATTAGAGATGGAGGTACTAAGTTGGTTAATATAGGATAAGGAAATATCAACTGTGATACTATTGATTTCTGCATTCTTGTGCTTGCTTATAACATGATTTCTGGGTAGTTATTTGGATCCTATTCTTCACAGAGATTAGTGTAGTGTTTGAACCATTGTTTTAAGTGTGAAAAAATTGACAATGTTACATCTAAGTCAGGTAATTAACAATTGATCAGTTTATCAATTAATGTGTCTTCGCTACCAGACGTATCATCCCCCACAATAGAGATGTCACAGTGGTTTCAGGAAATTAAACAATTTGGTTTATTTGATTTTTGAGTATAAGTGCAATGCATGTGCCAGTAGTGGTATGTAGTGGCCCAGCAAGTATGTGTGGCAGTGTGTTAGGGAAAAAACATTAGGATGAAATATATATATATAAAATATAAAAAAATAGACGAAGATTACTCACCAGGCGAAGGAGCACAGGTGTGACAGCATCACAAATAAATAAATGAATACACACACACACACACACACACACACACACACACACACACACACACAATCGCAAGCTTTCGCAACCCAGTTGCGTCTTCAGGCAGTAGGGAAGGAGAGGGAAAAGGAAATGATGAGGGTTTTAAGGAAGGGGGTAAGGAGCCATTCCAATCCCGGGAGAGGAAAGACTTACCTTGGGGGAAAAAATGGAGGGTAAACAAATGCACACATGCCCACACATTCACACAGACACAAGTACACCTAGGCAGACATACTGTAGAAAGCCAGCTGCACATCAGACACCCATTGGTGTTTTCTGGAGACGCTGGGCAGGACCACAACAAATGGCTAAAAGGTTTCGACCGAGTCGTCAAGTACAACAGGTGGGATCATACAATGTGCTTGGCCAATGTTTACTTCTACCTGGACGGAACAGCCCAGCAATGGTTTGAAAACAACCAAGACAAGTTGAATGACTGGGAGAAATTCCAGGAGGAACTTAAGAAGACGTTTGGAGACCGCCAGCGACAAATCTGCTTGGTGGAAGAACAACTGAAGAACCGGGCCCAACGACATAGTGAGCCAACACAGTTGTACATACAGAATGTTTTGGCCCTGTGTAACATAGTCAATCTGAATATGACTGAGGCCGACAAAATCACGCACCTGATGAAGGGTATTGCAAAAGACATGTACCAAGCTCTTCTGATAAAGGATGTCGCTACGATGGAAGAGTTCATTAAGTGGTGCCAGCGTATTGAAGAGATGCAACAAAGGAGGGTTGGATGAAAGAAGTATGACAGACTCCCCAATGTAGTCCCTATGGCCGTTGTGGAAGATCAGCATGACTTCGTTTCTCTCATATGACAAATTGTGAGAGAAGAATTACAACAATTTATGGCAGCTGGGACTATTAGACCGAGCGAGCATTAGATCATGGCCATGGATGTAAGCCCTGTAATTGACGAGGGAGCCGATGCCACTGAGGAAGAGGTATTTCAGGCAATAGTTCCTGTCTGCCCCACCAATCGCATCCGACGTGAAGAATGGCGTCGCGCTGCTATGACTTTCGCTGCAGCCACCAAACGGCAGCCCATGAACCATCCGACGCGGCCACAACAAACTCCCCCCCTAACTATGATGCACCGCAGAAGAACAGATGTTTGGAGGGCAGAAGACAACACACCATTGTGTTTCCACTGTGGGCGCTCTGGACATGTCATACGCTACTGCAGAGAGAGAAGGTGAGTATTCGACAATTATTTTGCCGCAATACATCAGCCACCAGAGCAGTTGTCTCCCAGGCAGTCACCTGCTGATGAATTCAGTCGACCTATGGGAAGAAGCCTATCGCCGTACCCTAGATGAGGTCGCTCCCCGACATGCCGAAGCTGTTCACCGTTGCCGTACAGACGTACAAGCCGCTCCCCTAGCCGCCGCGCCCAGGAAAACTAAGCGAGGTGACCATCTACGGAGGTGAGGCTGCCGCAGATGAAAATTCTCCATGGACGACAGTCGCTAAGATGGCAGGAAATCTCATCGACGTCATAATCGACAGCCAACCTGTCCGGGCACTTGTTGATTCAGGAGCATCTTTTTCTGTATTGTCGGATAATTACTGTCACACACTAAAGAAGACAATGTTCTGTGATACGGGGGCAACTGTGCTGAAGGTCGCAAACACAGCAGGTCACAGCAGGAACTTGTGTCGCAAGAATAAACATCAACAACAGGACCCAGCCGTTTGAATTTGTTGTGTTAACAGAATGTAGTTACAATGTCATCCTCGGAGGGACTTCCTTCAGGCATCGCAAGCTATCATTGACTGTGGAAGATCTGAGCTGCAAATTGAAGTTGTTCCGACGGATACACGTAATACAGAATTTTCTAGGAAGTTATTTGCCATTGACAATGTGATGCTCCCGCCGTTGACGATGAGAAGAGTTGCAGTCACAAATACAGATGAGCGATTAAACTGTGAAGTGCTTGTTGATAGTAAAAAGTTTATCAGGGTCACCAAAGAAATTTAAACACCAGCGGCTATCATAAGCATTACCGGAGGTCGAGGAGAGATTTGGATCACTAATTGTCATGAGCAGTCGCAACTTATTCCCAAAGGAATGTGTATCGGGATAGCCGAACCAATTCAGGGCGGTGAGCTCAACATAATCAAAGAAGACCCATGCTCTTCTGTTAGTACAGACAACACGCTGGAGGAAACAAACATGGAACTGCCAATAGGGTCCAGACTGACCAAGGAACAACACCAGCGGGTGTTAGCTATACTACGTCAATTTTCGGGTGCATTCACACCTCAGCAGGGGAAATGTCAGACAAAACGGCCCACGATAAAGCACTGTATCAATACTGGGAATCATCCACCAATTAGACAGCGTTCGTATAGAGTGTCATCAGCTGAAAGACAGATAATTCGGGAGAAAGTGGAGAAGATGTTGCACGATGATATTATTCAACCTTCGGAGAGTCCTTGGTCGTCTCCGGTGGTCCTTGTAAAGAAGAAGTATGGCACAAGGCGATTCTGTGTCGACTATCAGCAGCTGAACAAAATCACAAAGGAAGATGTCTACCCACTGCCGCACATTGACGACACCTTAGACTGCTTGAAAGGAGCTACATACTTCTCAATTATGAACACGCAGACAGGTTACTGGCAAATCGAGGTTGATGAAGCTGACAGAGTGAAGACGGCTTTTATTACACCTGACGGCCCCTATGAATTCAAAGTAATGCCATTTGGATTATGTAATGCACCGGCCACATTCGAACGTATGATGGACAACAAGCTTTGACACCTTAAGTGGACGACATGTCTTTGCTATTTAGATGACATTGTCATTTTCTCGAAAACATTTGAAGAACATCTGAGTCGCCTGTCAACTGTGTTGAAGTGTGTTCAGGCTGCAGGACTTCGCCTCAATCCAAAGATGTGCCTCTTCGTCACCAAAGAGGTAAAAATCCTAGGGCACCTAGTCAACGGAGATGAGTCCGTCCTTATCCAGATAAAGTAAGGGCAGTCACAGAATTTCCAATTCGTGATGTGAGAAGTTTTCTCGGACTGTGCTCATACTACCGACGTTTCATAAAAGGATTTTGTAACAAGGCACATCCATTACAAAAACTTCTGCAGGGAAACGCCAAGGTTTACTGGGATGAGACAAAAGAAAGAGCTTTCCGGGCACTTAAGGGGGCTCTAACTTTCGCACCAGTGCTAGCCTTGTACGACGAGAATGGGGAAACGGAACACACAGATGCCAGTGGTTATGGGATTGGTGCAGTGCTTGTACAAGTTCAGGAAGGTGCTGAAAAACTGATAGCCTATGCATCAAGAGTACTCTCAAAGTCCGAGATAAACTACTCTACAACTGAGAAAGAATGTCTCGCAGTTATCTGGGCTATCAACAAGTTCTGGTCGTATTTATTTGGCAAACCATTCACCGTCGTGACAGACCACCATTCTTTGTGTTGGTTGACTAGCTTGAAGGATCCATCAGGTCGACTAGCAAGATGGGCACTAAGACTCCAAGAGTACGATGTCACAGTGGTATTCAAGAATGGACGCAAAAACAAGGAAGCTGACTGCCTTTCGAGGAATCCATTAGTGGAACACAACAGCATTAATGAAATTTCAGCCCTCACTGAATTAGATGATGTTACAGCTGAACAGAGGGAAGATCCAGCACTATTAAAAATGATAGAGGCCTTGGAGAAAGGGGAACCGACCAATGGAGAGATCCAACTTATAAACGGAACATTGTATAAGAGCAACTACGATCCACTGGGCCCCAAATTGCTACTGGTCGTTCCAGTTCATCTCCAGCCAGCTATTCTCAAATATTTCCACGATGCTCCAATATCCGGTCATGTGGGATTCGTGAAGACCCTAGACAGAATCAGACGCAGGTATTACTGGAAAGGTCTCTACCGATCTGTCAAGCACTATGTGAGTCACTGTAAAGAGTGCCAGCGACGGAAGCATATGCCGCAATTACCTCCAGGGCATCTCGTACTGATTCTGCCAGCAGCAGCTCCATTCCACTGAGTTGGGATCGATCTTTCAGGGAGGTTTCCGAAGTCGACAACTGGTAACCGATGGATAATAGTCTGTACTGACTACCTCACACGCTATGCTGTAACCAAACCTGTGCTGACTGCAGAAACTCCAGAGATTGCAAAATTTCTTGTAGAAGACATTATTTTGAAGCATGGAGCACCACATGTCATGATATCTGATCGTGGAAAGGTATTTGAGTCACAACTAGTATCAGAGGTAATGTCACGGTGCGACATTGTCCATAGAATGACAACTGCATACCATCCTCAGACAAATGGTCTTACAGAACGTTTTAACAAGATGTTAGCGGATATGCTGTTGATGTATGTCAATGTTGAGCAGAATGATTGGGATGCAATTCTGCCAGTCGTGACATTTGCTTACAATACCGCAAGACAAGACACCACAGGCTTCATGCCATTTTTCCTGCCCCATGTCCGTGGAGCTGAGACGACAATGGATATGCTGTTCCCGTTCCAACCGGACGACACTCAGGATGACTATGTTAAACAGCTCATCACCAGGCTTGAAGAAGCAAGACATCTGGCTTGCATACGGTCACTGGACACCCAGGAGAAGGACTGTCAGCGGTATAATGACAAGCACCAACCTGTTGTATACAGCTCAGGAGATCTGGTACTCCTGTACAGAAGATTGGACTGACAGAAAAGTTATTGAAGCTATACTTTGGTCCATATCGTGTTATACGCCGCCTGTCAGACGTCACATACGAAGTTGAGGATTATGAGCTATCGTCGAAGCGACAAAAATGAAGAGACATGGTTCACGTCCTCCGCATGAAGGATTACTACGATCCCAAAGAGCAGGTAGGCAACAATGGGTTCTTGTCCAAGGACTCTAAGGACAGTAATGTTACTGATGAAGCCAAGACAGGACTGTCTGTTGTTGATAATCGTGCAGAAGGTAAGGACTCTCCAGAACTGCCATACAGAGGACCCATGACAAGATCAAGATCCGGGACATTGCAGCTGGCTACACAGGGAACATAACAGTGGTTCGCTGTTTTTCCAGGAGAGGGAGCAATGCCGTGAGACACCACGTACACCGACTGCAAGCATGGCACAGGGGATAGCGTCACTGATTGCGGTGCTAAAGGTCGCCGGTTCAGTCCCGCCCAGCGGAAAAAATTTATTTCTTTGTAATTAACAATTCCAGAAGGTTCTACATCTTTCTTATGTTCTCTTGTAAATTCTACTTCTTTCTTATGTAAACTGTTCTTCTAATTTCTGGTGCATTCTGTCTGTGTATAAATAGCAGAGCTCTCTGCCCGAGAGGCAGTCAGTGCTGTGTGTATGTTAAGTTTGTAATAAACCTGATTTCAGTATAAGTGCTGTGTTCAGTTGCCTTCGAATTCAAACCTGCTTCCATTTCAATGCGACAATATTGTAGGAAGAGTTCCCTTCTGCGCAGTTTAGAAAAGCTGGTGTTTGTGTAGAGGATCCATAAGGCACAAGTTGTGTAACAGTAATTGAAGTGAGCCAGACATCATGCAGGGCTGATGCTCTGCAACAGGATGGTCCACCTGTCTCTTGGCCACAGTTTGGTGCTGGCCATGCCCATGTAGTAAGTTGTACAGTGGTTACAGGTCAGTTTGTAGATCACATGACTGCTTTCACAGGTTCCTTTGCCTTTTATGTGATAGGAAATGCATGTGATGGTACTGGAGTAGGTGGTGGATAGGGCATGTTTTATGTCTAGTTCTGTTGCAGGTATATGAGCCATGGGACAAGGGGTTGGGAGCAGGGATGGAGTAGGGATGGACAAGGATATTATGTAGGTGTGGTGGGTCAGAATACCACTGGATGATTGGTGGGGAGGATATGGGGTAGAGTATTCCTCATTTCAGGTCAGGATGAAAGGTAGGTGAACCCCTGGCAAAAAATGTGGTTTAATTGCTCGAGTCCTGGGTGGTACTGAGTCACAAGAGGGTGTTCCTTTGTCCCCGGACGGTGAGTGATTGTACTGACACAGCATGTGTGATCTGTTTCTCAACAAGATTGGGAGAGTGATTACAATCAGTGAAAGTCCCAGTGATGCATTTTGCAATTAGGAGACAGACTGCTTTCCACTGCAGATGTGATCACTATGTGTGGCTAGGCTGTATGGAAGGGACTTATTTGTGTGGAATGGGTGTCGGTTGTTGAAATGGAGGTATAGTTGATGGTTGGTAGGTTTGATGCTGATTGAGGTGGAGGTCAATGTCAAGGAAGGTGGCTCATGTTGATTAGGATAATTTGAAGTGAATGCAGCAGAAGGGTGTTGAGCTATTGGAGACATGTGGATAGTGTGTCCTCACCATCAGTCCGAATTATGAAGATATCGTCAATTAATTTGAACCAGATGAGGGTTTAGAATTCTGGGTAGTTAGGAAGCATTCCTCTAAATGGACCATGAACAGGTTGGTATAGGAAGGTGCCATACAGGTGCCCATGGCTGTATCATGAATTGGTTTGTATATGATGCCTTCAAAGGAGAAGTAATTGTGGGATGAGTTTTGGTAATTTCATTTGCTTGAAACATGAATACACATGCATAGCACTTGTTATTACAATTATATTTATAAGTGTACAATACAACTTTTATATATATATATATATATATATATATATATATATATATATATATATATATATATATAAATATAAATAGAAAAGAGATGACTTACCAAAAGGATCGGCTCGTCGAGAGAAACAAATAAAATCACACACAAACACACATACAAGCTTTCGCCACCACTGGCAGCTTCTTCAGGAAAAAGAGGAAAAAAGGGGAGGAAAAGGGAAGGATATGGTTTTAAGGAAGTGGAAAAGGAGTCATTCCAATCCCAGGAGTGGAAGGACTTACCTTAGGGGAAAAAAAGGAAGGTAAACAAATACACACACACTCAGACATATCGAAACGCAAACACACCTAGACAGACATTTGTGAAAAGCAAAAGGCTTTTTTGCTTTTCACAAATGTCTGTCTAGGTGTGTTTGCGTTTCGATATGTCTGAGTGTGGGTGTATTTGTTTACCTTCCTTTTTTTCCCCTAAGGTAAGTCCTTCCACTCCTGGGATTGGAATGACTCCTTTTCCACTTCCTTAAAACCATATCCTTCCCTTTTCCTCCCCTTTTTTCCTCTTTTTCCTGAAGAAGCTGCCAGTGGTGGCGAAAGCTTGTATGTGTGTTTGTGTGTGATTTTATTTGTTTCTCTCGACGAGCCGATCCTTTTGGTAAGTCATCTCTTTTCTATTTTTATTTTTATTTATCCCACCGGGAAAGTTTCCCTCTATAATTTATATATATATATATATAGTATAAAATAAAGATTTTTGACTTACCTAAAGTACAGGCTCGTCGATAGGAACACCAAACACACACAAAAACACACAACCGTTCGAGCTTTCTCCACCAGTGGTGGCTTCTTCGGGAAAAAGAGGGAGGAAGGAGAGGAGAAAGGGAAGGATACGGGTTTTAAGGAAGTGGAAAAGGAGCCATTCCAATCCCAGGAGTGGAAGGACTTACCTTAGGGGACAAAAAGGAAGGTAAACAAATACACACACACTCACACATATCCACATCCAAACACACTTAGGCAGACATTTGTAGAAACCAAAGAAATCCTGCCCCGAAATGAGATCCATCCTTCATGACATCCTTCCTACTCCACCGAGAGTGTCTTTACGCCGCCCACCTAACCTCCGTAACCTCCTAGTCCACCCCTATGAAATCCCCAAACCACCTTCCCTACCTTCTGGCTCCTACCCTTGTAACTGCCGCCGTTGTAAAACCTGCCCTATGCACCCTTCCACCACCACTTACTCCAGTCCCGTAACCCGGAAGGTGTACACGATCAAAGGCAGAGCCACTTGCGATAGTACCCACGTGATCTACCAACTGACATGCCTGCACTGTGAAGCGTTCTATGTGGGAATGACCAGCGACAAACTGTCCATTCGCATGAATGGACACAGGCAGACAGTGTTTGTTGGTAACGAGGATCACCCTGTGGCTAAACATGCCTTGGTGCATGGCCAGCACATCTTGGCACAGTGCTACACCGTCCGGGTTATCTGGATACTTACCACTGACACCAATCCTTCAGAACTCCGGAGATGGGAACTAGCCCTTCAGCATATTCTCTCTTCCTGTTGCCCACCTGGTCTTAACCTCCGCTAAATTCGAATTCCCACCCACCATCTTAACATCTTTGCCTTGGTTCTCTGGACAGAGGCTCTGCCTCAAGTGGCATCTCTGTCTGACTTCTAACTTCTTTGCTTTCTACAGTTCTACAATATGTCTGCCTAAGTGTACTTGTGTCTGTGTAAATGTGTGGGTGTATGTGCATTTATTTACCTTCCATTTTTTCCCCCAAGGTAAGTCTTTCCTGTCCCGGGATTGGAATGGCTCCTTACCCCCTTCCTTAAAACCCTCATCATTTCCTTTTCCCTCTCCTTCCCTTCTGCCTGATGAAGCAGCTAGGCTGCGAAAGCTAGCATTTTTGTGTGTGTGTGTGTCTGTGTGTTTATTTGTTGCTATTACTGCCTGTGCCCTTTCGCCTGGTAAGTGCACTTCATCTATTTTTTACGTATATATATATATGGGCTGTTTGCAGTTTTTTTCAGTCTCCTACTGTGTATGTGAAAATCTTGTACTTGTTTGGTATTATGCTGATGGGCTTCGTTATTGCGAACTGTATATTCCTTATCTTCTACAGTTTTTAAAATTGATTCATATGTATACATAGAGTAAACAGTCATAATTTTAAAATCTAAAAACAAGCTCTTGCAAGAAATGCTAGAATCTACTTTGCCCATTAATCTCAGTGCTCTCTTTTGAAGTTTAAAAACTCTATCTACATGGGTTTTGGCAGCACAACCCCATAATAGAAGTCCATATGAAAGAAAGGGGTGTGTTAGGCCGAAATACATAGTTCTCATCATTTTAATGTTTACATATGGAGCTATTCTTTTCAACACATCTAGATTAGATGTTATTTTTGCACACACATTATCAATTTGTTGGATCCATAAGAGTTTGCTGTCAATGCTTATGCCTAAGAATTTACACTCACTACAGACTTTCCCTATTGTATCACTACCATGATAATCAATACTGCTTTGCAAATCACTTAAATTAAAAGAAATTATGTTTGTTTTTTGCAGGTTGACTTTTAGATTGTCATTTTCAAATTTTGTTTTTGCAGTTTCAATAAACTTTTTTACTTCTAACCCGACATCATTCGTATCAGTTCCCCAAACGAGGCCTGAAGTGTCATATGCATACATAGTTATGGAATTTTCATTATTGAAAGTACTTGTGAAGTCATTGACATAACAAATAAACAAGAAAGGACCTATTATTGATCCCTGTGGCACCCCAAATTTAATGTTTCTGACCCTTGACTTATGTGCTTCTATTGTATCTCCATTATCGTGTGTGATTGCAGTACACTGGCTTTGGTTTCTTAAATAAGAAGTAACAAGGTGCATGAGTTTTCCATTGATGCCATCTCTGGCTAATTTTGACAGGAGAAGATCATGGTCAACCCTGTCAAACGCCTTTGAAAGATCCAAGAAAACTCCTGCTACTTGATAACCTTCATCAATTTTATCAAGAGCTTTCATCATGAATTGTAATGCTGCTGTCATAGTGCTACGACCACTCCTGAAGCCATGCTGAAAGTCTCGATGTAGTTGATCATGGTGATGAGGAAGGAGGTTACTGATTTGGAGTCAGACAAGCATTGTGAAAGGTAGCGTTTAACAGTGGCAAGGACATGAGCATTGGTGAAGTTGGTGTAGATGGATATGGCATCAACTGTGACAAGCTTGGTACCAGCTGGTAAGAAACAAGGACTGTGCAGAGTCTGTAGAGGAAATGGTTGGTGTCTTTTATATAGTAGGGTAGGTTGTGGGTAGTAGGTTGAAGGTGTTGGTCTATGAGAGCAGAGTTTTTCTCAGTTGTGGTGCCATAATTGCTCACAATGGAAAGTCCAGTGTGGTTGGGTTTGTGGACTTGAGGGAGCATGTAGGTGAGGGTGTGGGGGTGTAGAAGGAATGAAGAGACTGATAGATTCTGGGAAGAGGTCCTGGGATGTGCCTAATTATTTGAGGAGGGACTAGAGATTCTGTTAGATTTTTTGAATGAGATCAGTTTGGCATGGAGAGAAATCTGACAGTTGGCTGGGCCCTCTGCCACATAGTCCTTGCAGTCTAGAACCACATTGGCGGAGCCTTTGTCAGCAGGTAGGATCATAAGTAGGGATCTGTTTTTAGGTGGTTGTTTGCATATCTTCCTGTGGCTGTGAGGTAGGTATCTATTTTGAGGGATTTGGGGAATGATGGTGAGTCAAGTTTGAAGTTAGGAAATTCTGAAAAGTTAAAAGGTGATGATTTGGGGCATTGGGGGTTGATCTTGACTGGATGGAGGAGTGAACTGGGTCAGGCAGGGTTCGATACTGGTATTGGAATGTGTCTAAATGGTGGGTTCGTAGCAAAATAGTGTTTACATTGTAAGGACCGAGAGAAGGAGAGAAGATCCTTAACAAGTCCCACATGGTTGAATTTGGGAACCGGACAAAAGATAAGGCCTTTGTAATGGAATGGACTGTGTTTGGCTGTGTGGGGGAATTTCTGAGGGTGTGGCAAATGTAAAAATGTCTGCTAGTCTGGGTTTGTGAGGTATGAGGGGCTGTGAGGTATGTTTGGTGGCTCTCATTGAGGGGGAAGGTAATGGTAACCCAAGGCAGGAGTTGGAGGTGAAAAGGTTAGAGAGGTTTTTGAGATGGTGTTGTGGACACTTCTCTAAGTACTTGGAGAGCAAGGGTATCAGTCTGGAATACAATGCAGGTATATGGGGTTGTAGAGCAAGAAAATTTTTCAGATGGAGTTGAGGTGCTGCAAGAATGTTTGGGTCTTGTTTTCATGGTTTTGCAAGATTAGGTTGGTGGTACTGGGGTTTGGCTAGGAATATGGAAACTTTTCTGTACTGTTGCATATGGCAGGGTATAAAAATGAATAAAACACCCACAAAAATGCCAAAACATAAATAAGTTCCTGTGTGAGTGTAGAAATATGCAACTGATACTCAAAACTGTGAAAATATCGTAATAAATGTGTGCTAAACACGTAGGATTGCGTAAGAACACCACAGGAAAATGTAAAACACATGGGAATGCATAGAAAAATAGTATGAATATGTAGTAAATCATGAGAATCTGTGGAAAACACCAGAAATCTGTGGAAAACTTATGGAAAAGTGTAGACCACAGTAAAGAATGTCTAAAATAACATACAAGAATGTGGGAAAATTGCATAAAAATTCACACCAGGAGAATAACAATGAGGATTTAACAGATAAATTCCAGACCTTGTGGACAGACTGTGGAACTCAGGATGGCTGAGGCAGAAGCAGCCACTGTTGGGGATGAGGGGGCAGTGTGGAGATGGAAGCAGGAAGGGATGGCAGGGAATGGAAGTATGGGTGTGGGAGAATACACCAGTGCTCTCTGACCTACAGGGAAGGAAAGGAGAGAGACTGGAGTGTGTGGTGGCAAGGAAGATGTACATGAGTCTAGAGTGTGGGGACAGGAACTAGAATCAAGAATCAAGAATCAAGAATTTTATTCACCATAGATCATTGTACAATGATATTGGTTTCGTCATTGGTATATAATACAATATTAAGTATTAAGCACAGATAATGAAGTATAGTAATCTAATGCCGATTAGACATGTTATGCATTCAAACATAGAAATAATAACATACACAAGAAAGTATTATTTAATAATG
Organism: Locusta migratoria; assembly: GCA_026315105.1. NCBI lineage: Eukaryota > Metazoa > Arthropoda > Insecta > Orthoptera > Acrididae > Locusta > Locusta migratoria. Next base: position 140,588,993 of record CM048747.1, on the reverse strand, counting down.
TCTTAAGCTATATTATTCTGTAAAAATGGTGTAGCAAATCATTTGTTTAGCAATTCTTTATACAATTACATGACACTTAATACAAATAAATCAAATATTATTAATTAAAAGAATTGTTAAATGTTGATATCCTGCTCTGGTATCTCTAGGAATTCTTTAATATCATAAAAAGGATGATCAGATAGCCAGCTGTACCATTTCAATTTAAACATTTTTATATCCATAGATCTTGCATATGGTGGTAATCTGTTAAAGAATATAAGTGGGTTCACTTTGTGAGAATTTTTAGTCCTTGACAACCTGTGTCTTGGTATATCCAAGTTATTCCTAGCCCTGGTATTGTGCTCATGTATTTGTCCCCTAGCAACAAATTCTGAGATATTGTTTTTAATATAGAGCACAGACACATAAATGTATAAATTTATAATGGTGAGAATTCTTAGTTTTATGAAGATAGGACGACAATGTTCCCTATGGCCCCTTTTACACATTATGCGTAAGACTTTTTTTTGTAGTTTTAAGATATTCTTAGTGTGAGGGGAGTGTCCCCATATAATCAGACCATACAAAATATGGGACTGAAACATCCCAAAATATGTCACTCTGAGGTACTCCACACTCACTACTTCCCTGAGTTTCAAAATATTGCTACCCGAGATATTTTTTTTGCATACATGATTTACATGTTCTTCCCATCCAAGTTTGGAGTCTATGTGAATACCTAGAAGTATTGCAGACTTATTCTCTACTTCTTTAGACATTCCCATTAACAGTTGTTGGGTTTTATTAGGGTTACATAGAAGTTTATTTGCTGAAAACCAGTCTAGGGCCCTGTCTAGATTTTCTTCTGTTAGTTTAGTCAGATCTTTGCTGTTCGGATGTGTGGTAATAAGTGTCGTGTCATCAGCATAGCACACGACTGGGTGGCCTATATTTTGTGGTAGATCATTGATTGCCACAATGAAGAAGAAGGGTCCAAGAATAGATCCTTGTGGAACTCCTGTATTGATGTCCATCAAGGAAGAATTTATATTTCTTACTGATACAAATTGTTTTCTGTTGCTTAAGTAAGAATTTATAACTTCTAATGCACTTCCGCGCACCCCATAGAACTCAAGTTTCCTTAGCAGTATGTTGACTGGGATGCAATCAAAGGCTTTGCTAAGGTCACATAATACCAGAGATACCATGTTATTGCCTTCAAAAGCTGCTAAGGTTTGATCAATAATTTCCAAGACAGCTCCCGTTGTGTTTCTCCCCTTGTGAAAGCCAAACTGGCTGTCGCATAGGATACTGTACCTCTCAAAGTAGCTGCTTATTTGTGTGTGTAGCAGTGCCTCGAATATCTTTGAGAATACTGGGACAATTGACACTGGTCTATAACTTTGAGGAAGTTGTTTTTCCCTTTTTTTGAACACTGGGACAACTTTTGAGATCTTAAGTGTATCTGGGAAAACACCAAATTCCACACATTTTTTAAAAATAAATGCTAACAGAGCAGAGACGGAGTGTATTGTCTTTTTGATTACGTAGTTAGATAACCAATAACAATCCATACTTTTAGATGTTGAAAATTTTGATACAGCTTTTATAATATCACCAGACGTGATATCACTCCAATGAAATACCTGCTCAGCTGACTGTGGTGCTCCAACCATATCCATTGCAACTGAATTTGTAGTTTCAATACTGTTTTCTATTTCTTTGACAGAATTTAAGAAGTAATGATTTAATACTTCAGGGTCAAGTTGAGGTGTTTGTGTGTAGTTTGGTGAGTTCTCTTGTTTTATTATTTGCCATGCTGCCTTACATTTATTGGGTGCATTTTGAATATAGTTTTCAACTGCTAGCTTTTTTGCAAGAATAAGCCTAGCTTTGTAAAATTTTTTGCATTTGAGATATGACCTGTAAATGTTCTCACTATTTTCTGTATTCTGGGGATAGGTATTCTTATGCATATTGAATAGCAAGAGCATGTTTCCTCTGATTTCTGCTAGTTCTTTAGTAAACCAGTTCAGCCTTTTATATTTTGGTGTATGTGGATGCTTGATTTTTCTTATTGGTGAGCAAGAATACCATAAATCTATATACTTTTTAAAGAAGTTATCAAAGTTCATTTCAGCTCCCCTTTTCCCAGGTTGACAATCATATACAAAGTTCCAGTTCGCACTACTTAATTTTTCACTGAACATTCTTATATGCTCTTCCTTTTGTCCTCTAATAACTACTACTTTGGATTCTTCAGTATTAGGCCTAACTGATTTGCTTTTATAGAGTGTGAGGACTACTGGCTCATGATCAGCTAGCCCCCCACCCACAAGTCTGACTGTAAAATCTTCCCTATGGGAGTTAACAACAATGTTGTCTAGGCAGGCATTCTTTCGGGTGGCACGGTTATTTGTACAGTAGAGGTCTAATGATCTTAGCATATTAATGAATGTCCTTGATACTTGTCTTTGTGTGTTTGCCATTTCTATGTTAAAATCACCACAGATTGCAATTCTAGTCTTACCCTTCAGGATATTTCTAACTACTAATTCACATTTTTCAATAAACAAATTAACATCACCATATGGAGACCTATACAGACTAACTACCACTATATTTTCATTTAATAGTTTTACACAACTGAACTCTCCATCTAGTTCAGAACAATATGAGGATAGATCAATTTTGGTAAATTTTACTCCTTCTTTGACAAAAATTCCAGCACCACCATTCTTTCTTTGTTTTCTATATATTATGTCTCCCACAACATATCCATGAGGAACAAAAACATTTACTTGCTCTTGGCTTAACCAGTGCTCAGATATACATATAATATCTACATTCTCCACATTACACAAATGTTCTAGTTCTAGTAGCTTATTCCTAATGCAACATATGTTAATTTGTAAAAAAGTAATAACTTTGTCTTTATCTTTAGTCCTCTGAGAGATGTTCCACACTGTTTTTGACATTGTAGGCTCTGTTAATGTCTTTAGTCCTGGCACATTGTGATTGTCTGCATTGTGATAGTCACATACCTGATCTGTTTGTTGACTCACTTTAACTGCTTCCTTCTGTGGAATAGCCGTCGATCCCACCAAAAATCCTGGTCCTTTGGTAGCTGATTCTTTCTTCTTGTTGACCGTCATATTCCACCTGCTGATTGTTTTGCAGCCTGCTTATAATTTGGACTACTTCTTACTGCAACTGGTTCTTCTTTCTTGTAAGCTGTTTCATTTCCGGCTCCATTAACTGATTCTGCTAACTTTTGCCCTGCTTTCTTTCGTATCATATTTCCCTGTGTGATGAATTAGGTCAGGGACATTGTGGGAGCATAGAATATATATTTCTGGGAGAGTTCCTATCCATGCAATTCAGAAAAGCTGGTGTTTGTGGATACACAGACATATATTCCTAGACTGGCAAACTTACCTCTCTGACTGAGGCTTGACGCCACCATCTTGCCTTACCTCACGTCAAAAAATTTCCGTCTGGTACTACTATCACATTTTGACACGAACTGACATTGTAAGCTTTCGTAGTTTTAAACATGATTTGCATTTGAGCCAATACCTTCGTAGTAGTTGAATTTAAAACACACATTGCAGAATCGTGTTATGAAGAGCCTTGCACAGGACAGGGTAGTGTGGAGAGCTACATCAGTCTGCCAACAGCTTGTTATTGACACTTTATTGCTGTTATTACTGCCGTTTTTAGCGTTCATATAGTTAAAGCATCAGAGATGGTTTGAGTATTTCCTATGATTGGATCCAACGATTCATTTTGTTACATTGCAAATATATTTTCGTCATGGCTACTGTCATTTTTGTAGTACAATTAAACAGCGATTCGCTATTCAAGTCCGAATCTATCCCATAATTTTCGCGCAAAAAAAAAAAGTATAAACAATATATACAGTGTACCGTAAAGCACTCATTTCGACAAGAACTCACGATACGAAAGTAGATTTTACGATTAAAGCAGATTGTACATGTCGAAAAGACGGCCAGATAAAAAAAATACGTCTTAACCACGACAATTAGCTCGTTCATAACGGTCATATTATTGAAAGATATGCCTTAGTTGATCGAAACTGGTAACAGATTTATAAAAACAGCAAACTAATGTGATTTCCTACAGTATGTATCAAAATAGGCGGTAGTTTTCGTAGAGAAAACTCAAATCAATAGACTTGTTATGAATCATAAACACTTTAGTAACACAATCACCATAGAAAGAAAAGTGTTTGTTGATCAAAACTTTTAACAGAGTAAAACACAGTGAGCCATTACTGGATGTATCTGAGTAGCCAAAGTTTGTATGGACACTTACCATCCTCTAAAAGCACTTCTATAACGAGCACACTTCTCAAAGAAAAGCAGATATTGACAAACTTTAAACAGAATAATGAACAAAAAATTACCCACTAAATGCTGCTCATAGTGAATAAAACAGACTCCTGCCACTTAGTAAACCTGAATGAGATTTAGTTCTTCATTGAGTTCATAAACTATACGAGGTGGTCTGAAAAATAAAAGACTCATACCACTTAACAAACCTGAATGATATTTAGTTCATTGTAGATTTTATAAGCTATACCAGTTGGTCTGAAAAACTTCTGCAATTTAGGTGAAGCTGTTTTTGACAAATTTAAAATTACATGGTAACACCTTAGCATGAACCCACATTTACATAACATGTAAGTCTTCATAAAAACACCCATACAAAATCATTAATGCCAAATGCTCAGCCCAACCTGTAAAATTCTGCTATAAGAAGCACATCATCTGAAGAAATCAAAGCAGGACAAGTGAAGTCTGGGATACCACCCATAAGATTTCAGAAATGACATAATATCTTAAGTCACAATCAAGTTCATATAATTTATTTAGGAATATTAACTGCTACCAGATCAAAATTTAGAGAAGTACATCAAGAACAAGTCACTATGTTGATTTCAGTCCCAATGTCAACATAACCAACAACCCTCCCATTAGCAAACTCTATATGTTCTTTTAAGCACATGTCATCCATGCTAAGAGCCACTAATGGTACTATACCGTTTTCTTTGCACTCTTTTGCTTTCTGCTCAAGTGCACTAAAACATTCTTGGCTGAAACCTGGTTCACAATTCAGTTTCATGTACCAAGATCGGATAGTTCTTGGTGATGGCAAAGCATTATTAAATTTCATTCTAACAAAATCATACGCTTTAGGCGACAAATAATGTAAAGTCAATGCAAATGACCTTAAATCGGGATCATATTTTACGCCTGGTCTGTTTACATGGCTACTGCCATTCTGTGCTGCTTTTTCAAGCAAACAGCAAACATCTGATGGTAACGAATTTCTTAGCATTTCCGCACTATTTTCATTAATTATCCTATCTTTGAGAAGTAAATCAATAACTTCACCGTCTGATTGCATTTGCTTCTCATTTTGTCTAATTTTCTGCTGTAGCACCTTTATTTTTTTCTTAGCACTAGTTAACTGCATGGTTTTTTCCTTCAACTCTTCCATCAGTTTCCTTTTGCGTGGTGACAGATCTGTTACATCAGGCACTTGGCAACTCGACACACTGCTATCACACACTTGTAAAGTTTTATCACGAGCTGCTTCCCGAACAGGAGGCTTCCTTGAGACAACAGTTTTCTGATAATACGATGGATACGAAGGAAATACAGAAGGAACAGCTCCTTCTCGAAGTCTTCTTGTCTGCCCAGTTAAATCCATGTCTTCCTCACGAAAGTGCTGCGAACAAACAGCTGAAGCATTTGTAGGTGACCAGTTCTCCCTGCGAATTGCTTTTACCCAAGCATCCCTCAGCTCTGTCCTTTTTGGAAATCTGAAACATCATAATAATACGAGATAAGAGACAATAACAACACAAGTAACAACGAAGTGTCTGTGCCAGTAGTTAAAGACACATTATTAAGCTATTCCAGTCGCTGCTACATCTATTACAACGCTTAAAATATACATGTACTATTCAAACATTGGCGGTGCTTCATGTAAGACAAACTGTAATGTAAATATTTAGACTTACATACAGTACAAAACTGAATATAAACAGTATGTTTCTACTTACCCATGGATTGAAACATGTTCTTTTCCTTGTTCCTTTCATTTGCTGTACGAAAAATTACAGCCATATACAACACAAGAATTAACCATTATGTTGAAACTCTAAACAAAGCGTAACTATGTGAATTTATCAGATATTTTAAGACTGTTTTCGGTAATACACACAACACTGCAGACACGATTTATAGTAACCCAATATGGCGGCGAAGCTTCAGTGACACCAATGATACTGCATACGGCATTGCCAGTCTAGGAATATATGTCTGTGGTGGATAGGATGCATGTGGCACAGACTGTGTAGCACTCATTGAAGTGAGTCACATTATGCAGGGCAGCATAATCCACAACAGGATGGTCCAGTTGTTCAGTTTGATAATGGCCATCCATGAGTACAGGCTGCTTGTTACTGGTCATGCTCACGTAGAGAACTGCAAAACGGTTGCAGCTCTGTTTGTAGAACACATTAACTGCTTTCATAGGTTCCCCTGTCTCTTATGGGATATGAGATGCCTGTGACAGGGCTGGAGTAGGTGGTGGTGGGATGGTGGGTAGGGAAGGGTTTTGCATCTAGATCTATTGCAGGTAAATGTGCCATGGGACAAGGGGTTGGGAGTTGGGATGGACAAGGGTACAATATTTTGCTACCAACCCAATTCAGATGTATTCAAATACCAGTATTGAACCCTGCCTTCCCCAGTTCACTCCTCCAGCCACTCGAGATGTGTGTTCAGTGCGCCCATATCATATGCTTTTAACTTTTAAGAATTTCCTAACTCCTAACCTGACCTCAACATCATTCCCCAAATCTCTCAAAATGGGTAGAGTTCACGTAAGAAATCATGGCCCCTACTTTCTCAACTTGTGTTCTAGGTGAGTCCATTCCTTTATTTTGTAGTGACGTCCACCTCAGTTGCACGTTGCCTGCCTGGTTGTAGGGTACAGATGACAGCCGAATGACAGAATAAGTGAACGGTTCAGCAGGCAATGTGCAACTGAGCCAGCTACCACTCCAAAACAAAGGAATAGACTCACCCTGTGCACAACTCAATAATGTGTTTCTGTGCACAGGCCATGACTTTGTGCACAAGGTCTACCAACCACACACCTGCAGAAAGAAATGCAATCCACCATCAAAAAACTTATTTCATGTTATAATCCTAGCTGCTGACAAAGGCACCACCTGTGGTTCTAGACCACAAGGACTACGTGGTAGAGGGCTTCATTCATCTGTCACATTTATGAGGGGCTGTGAGGTATATTTGGTGGCTCTCGTTGAGGGGGAAGATAATGGTAACCCAAGGCAGGAGTTGGAGGTGAAAAGGTTAGAGAGGTTTTTGAGATGGTGTTGTGGATGCTTCTCTAATACTTGGAGAGCAAGGGTATCAGTCTGGAATACTATGCGGGTATATGGGGTTGTAGAGCAAGAGAATTTTTCAGATGGAGTTGAGGTGTTGCAAGAATGTATGGGTCTTGTTATCATGGTTTTGCAAGATTAGGTTGGTGGTACTGGGTTTTGGCTAGGAATATGGAAACTTTTCTGTACTGTTGCATGTGGCAGGGTAAAGGAACCATATTAGGGATCCAAAACTCCAACACGATCTCCAGTACGTCCTCAAATCTTTAGGCCCATACCAGGACCTCCTCCAGATTCTATTTCTCTCCTCACCCTCCTACACCCCATGCCCCACCTTCTACATGCACCATAAAGTCCACAAACCCAACCACCCTTGATATCCCACTGTGACCAGTTATGTTACCTCCATTAAGAGAATCCTTGTTCTCATTGACTGACACATTCAACCTGTTACCCACAACCTACCCTACTATGTAAAAGACCATTTCTTCTACAGACTCTCCTCATTTCCTGTACCTTACCACCTGGTACCATGTTTGTCATGGTTGATGACACCTCCATTTACACCAACATCGCCAATCCTCATGGCCTTGCCGCTGTTGAACACTACCATTCGCAGCACTTGTCTGATTCCAAGACAATAACTTCCTTCCTTGTCACCATAGCCAACTACATCCTCACCCACAATTACATCTCCTTGAAAGGCATCACCAGCAAAAAATTTGTGGTACAGTCATGGGTACCCATTCACTTCACATGGTCCTACTCAACACAATGAGCCACCTTCCTCAACATTGACCTCCACCTGAAGGATTACCTCATTAGTATTTTTGTCCACATACATTGTACTAAACACCAACAATACCTTCATTTTGACAACTGACACACATTCCACACCAAAAAGTCTGTTTCATAACTTGCAGTCATCACAAATATGCCAAAACTCTCACAGAGGCATTCACTGACTGCAATTACCATCCCAAACTTAATGAAAAACAGATCAGTCACGCAACACCTCCCTCACACCCAGCATCTGGTCAAAAAGGAACACCACTCTTATGAGGCAGTACCACCCAGGACGAGCAACTAAGCCACATTCTCCTCCAGGTGTTCAACTACATTTTATCCCGCTCTGAAATGACAAATATCTTCCCTTATATCCTCCCCACCTACCAAACCTACATAATATCCTTGTCCATCCCTACTCCCAAAGCATTGACCTATGGCTCATATTCTTGCAATAGACCTAGATGCAAAACATATCCTATCCATCATCCCACCACCAACACCTACACCAGTCCTGTCACAGACATTTCCTGTCCCATAAAAGCAAGACAACCTGTGAAGGCAGTCATGTGATCTATAAACTGAGCTGCAACCACTGTGCAGCTTTCTATGTGAGCATGGCCAGTAACAAGCTCTCTGTCTGTATGAATGGTCATCATCAAACTGTGGCTAGGACATCATCCTGTTGCAAAGCATGAAGCTATGCAAGATGAGCTTCACTTCAATGACTGCTACACAGCCTGTACCATATGGATCCTCTCCACAAACACTAAATTTTCTTATTTGCACAGGTGGGAATTCTCCCTAGAATATACCCTACACTCCTGCAATACCCCAGTCCTATACCTTCACTAGATGCTGCCCCCACTATCCTCCCCTCCCCTTCATTGCCCACACTCCAGCCTCATGTACTTTCTACATTCCACTGCAACTCCAGTCTCTCCCCTTCCATTACTCCCTATCCATCAGGCAGCCTACTTCCACTTTGCATCCCTCCTTTCCATTCCTGCTTCCCTCTCCATGTTGCCTCCTCACCCTGACCACTGGTTGCTTTTGCTTTGGCCATCCTGAGTCCCACAGTGTCTCTGTGAGTGAGTGTGTGTGTGTGTGAGAGAGTGTGTGTTTCTCTGTCTGGCGAAGGCTGTGATGGCTGAAAGTTTTTAGTAAGTTGTAATCTATTATGTGTGCCTTTCTGCAGTTAATTCAGACTTCTCTCTGGTGTGAAGCAGCTTATAGTTTTGAAAAATATTGTTGAATCCTTTATGAAATTTCCATTGATGGAAGTAATTTATTGATATTTTTAGATTATACATTAATATCAAAATTTAACTATGGAATATTTGATAGGAGTATCAATAATGGAGAATAGATAACAACTCACTCTAAAGAGACTCACTGAGCTGTTGACAGGCACGAAAATTAGACAATCATATTCCTGACCTTATTGTCATTCCTTCACAACTTCAACTCCTTCTCCCCCTTCACTTTCACTTGGTCCTTCTCAACCCGGCATGTCACCTTCCTGGATGTTAACCTCCACCTCACTGATGGCTCCATCCACACCTCTGTTCACATTGAACCTACTAATTACCAACAGTACTGCACTTTGACAGTTACCATTCATTCCACATCCAAAAGTCCCTCCCATACAACCTCGTCACCCATGGATGGCGAATTTGTATTGCTGAGAAGTAGGCAGACATTACCCTCCTGACCTAGTATGCAAACAGATTTCTCGTATCATTTCCCCACACACCACCATTCTTCCCTCCAACCCTAAAAACGACTCACAAAGGAGTGTCCTTGTCACCCAATACCCTCCTGGACTGGGACAACTAAATCACATCATTTGTCAGGGCTTTGATTATCTGTCATCATGCACTTAAATGAGAGACATCCTACCCATGATCCTTCTGACCCTCTTAATGTTGTGTTCCATAGCCCACCCATCCTCATAACATCATAGTCCATTCCTATGCCACTCCCAACTCCAACATCGTATTACAGGGATCATATCCATGTGGAAGACCCTGTTACAAAATCTGCCCAATCCACCCACCCGGCACTTGCTACTCCAGTCCTGTCAGAGGCTTATCCTACTCTATCAGAGGTCGGGACACCTGAGAAAGCAGCCATGTGATTTGCCAACTCTGCTGCAGTCATTGCACAGCGTTTTATATTGGTATGATGATGAACCGGCTTTCCATCAGGATGAATGTCCTCCGCCAAACTCTGGCGAAAAGGAAGATCGACCACCCTGTGGCGCAACATGCAACTGAACATAGCACTCTGGATTTCAATGGCTGATTCACTACCTGAGCCATCTGGATCCTCTCCTCCACCACCAGCACTTCTGAACTATGCATATGGGAGTTGTCCCTTCAACACATTCTAAGGTCCCGCAACCATCCTGGCCTCAACCTAAGATAACTTCCCATTGCTGCACCCTATGCCTAACACTGCCCCCCCTCTCCTTCCTCACTTATTATCCTGTATCTGTCCAATTCATGTCTTCCTTGCAACTGTGTTTGCCCTTTGTAATATTCCCTTTATTTATTACTTTTTAATTTTTATTTTTATACATCATAACAAACACGTGGTTTAAGAATCACAAAAGAAGGTTGTATACGTGGAAGAGACCAGGAGACACCGGAAGGTATCAGATAGATTTTATAATGGTACAACTTAGATTCTGGAGCTAGGTGATAAGCTGTAAGACATACCCAGGGGCATATACAGACTCTGACCATAACTTGTTAGTCATGAACTGTAGGCTGAAACTGAAAAAACTGCAGAAAGGTAGGAAAATAATGAGATGGGACTTAGATAAATTGAAGGAACGTGAAGTTCTGGAGAATTTTAGAAGGAGATTTAGGCATCAATTGACAGAAACAGGGGGAAATAAAACAGTAGAAGAGAAATGGGTAGCATTGAGAGATGAAGTAGTGAAGGCAGCAGAGGAAAAAAACAGGTAGAAAGGCAAGACCTACAAAAAATCCTTGGATATCACAGGAAATACTAAATTTAATTGATGAAAGGAGAAAATATAAAAATGTAGTAAATGAAACAGGCAAAATGGAGTACAGACGACTAAGAAATGAGATTGACAGGAAGTGCAAAATGGCTAAGCAGGAGTGGCTAGAAGCCAAAACCAAATCTGCAGAATGTATAAGAAGGGGAAAAGTAGATACCGCCTATAGGAAAATAAAAGAGACATTTGGGGACAAGAAAAGAAACTCTACGAATATCAAGAACTCAGATGGGAAACCAGTTCTCAGCAAAGAAGGGAAAGCTGAAAGGTGGAAAGAGTACATAGAGCGGTTCTACGAAGGAAATGAACTTAGAGACGATCTTGTAGGAAGGTAAGAGAAAGTAGATCAAGATGAAGTAGGAGATACTATACTGAGAGATCAATTTGACAGAGCCCTGAAAGACCTAGGTTGGAACAAGGCCCCAGGAGTAGATGACATTCCCTCAGAGCTACTAAAGTCTTTGGGAGAGCCAGCCATGACAAAACTATTTGAACTGGTGTGTAGGATGTATGAGACAAGCGAAATACCCTCAGACTTTAAGAAAAATGTAATAATCCCCATTCCAAAGAAATCGGGTGCAGACAGGTGTGAAAATTACAGAACCATCAATTTGATAAGTCATGGTTGCAAAATTTTAACACGAGTTATCTACAGGAGAATGGAAAAGCTGGTAGAAGCTGACCTCGGGGAAGATCAGTTTGAATTCAGGAGGAACGTAGGAACCTGGGAGGCAATACTCACTTTACGTCTTATCTTAGGAGATAGATTAAGGAAAGGCAAACTTACATTTTTAGCTTTTGTAGATTTGGAGAAAGCGTTTGACAATGTTGACTGGAATACATTCTTTCAAATTCTGAAGTCAGCAGGTGTAAAATACAGGGAAAGGAGAGTTATTTACAACTTGTACAAAAGCCAGACCACAGTTATTAGACTCGAAGGGCATGAAAGGGAAGCATCAGTTGGGAAGGGAGTAAGACAGGGTTGTAGCCTTTCTCTGATGCTATTCAGTTTGTACATCGAGCAGGCGGTGAAGGAAAGCAAGGAAAAATTTGGAATAGGGATTAAAGTTCAGGGGGAAGAAATAAAAACATTGTGTTTTGCTGATGACATTGTAATTCTGTCAGAGACAGCAAAGGACCTGAATGCAAGAGCAGTTGAATGGAATGGACAGTATGTTGAAGAGAGCGTATAAAATGAACATTAACAAGAGCAAAACAAAAATAATGGAATGCGGTCTTAGAAAATCAGGTGATGCTGAAGGAATTAGATTAGGTAACAAAACAATGAAGGTGGTAGATGAGTTTTGTTACTTGGGTAGTAAAATAACATGCGATGGTCGCAGTACAGAGGATATAAAATGCAGAATGACAATGGGAAGAGAAGCATTTTTAAAAAGAGAAATTTGCTAACTTCGAATATTAATTTAAGTGTAAAGAAGTCTTTTCTGAAGGCATTTGTGTGGAGTGTTGCCTTGTACGGGAGTGAAACATGGACAATAATCAGTGCGGACAGGAAGAGGATAGAGGCTTTTAAAATGTGGTGCTACAGAAGAATGCTGAAGATTAGGTGGGTAGATTGCATAACTAATGAAGAGATACTGAACAGACTTGGTGAGAAAAGGAATTTTTGGCATACCCTAACTAAAACAAGAGATCGTTGGGTAGGACACATTCTTAGACATCGGCGAATTGTAAATTTAACATTGGAGGGAAGTGTGTGGGGTAAAAATCACAGAGGGAGACCAAGAGATGCATATAGTATGCAGATTCAAGTGGATGTGAGTTGTCGTTCTTATGAGGAGATGAAAAGGCTTGCTCAGGATAGAGTAGGGTGGAGAGCTGCATCAAACCAGTCTCTGGACTGAAGACCATAACAACAACATTGTTTTCATTCTTTCCCCTATTTTTATTTTTTCCTTATTATTTTTATCATTTCAAATTTCCTCATTCCCTCTCCACAGTCATCTACATTTCCCTTTTATCCTTTCCTGACCCTTCCTTTCACGGTATTCAATGCCACAATTCAAATTCCTGTCTATCAGAGCCTTTAAATCCAATCATGCAATGTGGAAATTTCAATACCCTCCCTTACCCCACATCCTTCCTGCTCCACTACCCACCTCAATCAGTCTGGATGCTTGTGGCGTTGTAGTGGGCAGACATGCTGGTTGTGTGTGTATAGTTGTCTGAGTAATTGTGTGAATGCATGTATTTCTTTTTCTGATGAAGGCCATGGCCAAAATTTTATTTGTGTTGTGATTGTTGTTTTGTGCCTGTCAGCAGCTCAGCAAGGCTCTTTATGGTGAATTGTTATCTATCCTCCATTACAAGTACATTTAAATTTTTCATTCCTTTAATAAGCTCTATTGTTCTTATCAATGTATCTGAATAATTGTTGTACAGATTCGTCTGGTCCATAGCCTAAACCCCATAGCAGTCATTTCAGTAAACTGCATTTTAATGCATATATTTGTGTTAATTCATTAAATGGTCTGTTCAAGTGAATTAGTTTTCATAGTTATATTTTCCAGAAGGCTTTCATTGTGCCACCTGACACCCATAACTTGTCTCATTCAGGTGCCCACTTTAGTTTCTAGCTAATTTTGTGTTTGACCAAAATTTAGTTAAGAAACACTTTTCAACGCTTTCAAATGATATTTTTGTGGAATTAACCTGATTGACCACAAAAGTGGTTTGCCATGTATTAATTACTTAATAAACTTGATTTTTAGCCTATCGGTCAAGTCTTTAGAGAAATTTTCTTTGCAATGTAACAGAAAATCTTTAGTTTGTATTTTCCATTGCCTGGATAACATTTATTCAGTAATTTTCCCCTTGACCCATGACAATTTCCATGCAAATTCTTTTGTACAATGTTTTCATGCATTCAAATAACTTTTTGTCTACATTTTTCACATGTCCACCAATTTCATAAATTTTTCTGTCAGTGTCTGCTTTGTACGAATTTATTTTATTTTCAAAAGACAGTTTTCTTTGGTTTACTTCAGTTCTCAGTTGAGAATTTTAATTTACTATGAACTCACTAAGCTGTTTGAATTTTGTCTGATTACTGGATATTTCTGTAGTCAGGTTAGTTTCAAGAGTTTCAATTATAACTTCAATTGAATTTATTCCAGCAGTAAGTTCAGACTCTTTTGACTCAAACACACATTACTGATGGAATTCATTAGTAACATGATATTGATGTCATCTTGACTTACATGATCATGATATTTACCAAATCTGAGCTATGGGTTATAAAATAACACCATTGAATTGCAAGAAACTTCTAGAACCTGCTGTCAAACATATTTTTTGTAATATGATGTGCATTCATAAATGTTCTCCTGTATACAAGTAAAAATTATGCAGTGCATAAATATTTGTAAATTTATTCACAACCAGTCATATTTATAATAACTTTAGCTTACTGCGGTGAAAATACATACACTAGTTTCAATATATCTCTGACTTTAGTTAATAACAATGTTAATTGTCCTCATGTATACAAAGATGAATAGTTGCAGAATGTCTCCAACATATAATAAAAGTAAGTGCAAATGGTGTTCCCTGCTAAGTCGAGCCGGAATTGTGTGGTGCTTCACTATGGCTTAGTCAGGTATGGGCCCATTATACTGCCTGTACCTCAGTATTTTCTAGAGGTGATGACAAAGTATCACCCTCCCCCCTCTCCCCTCCATGGTCTGAAGGTTAATGAACTCCATGTTGTTAAGTACTGCATTGTTTTCTTCTTCTTTTCCTTCAGCATTTGTCCAGTGTGCCTGTGGAGTTGAGATGCATCTGGATGGATGCTCACACACTTGAGGTTTTCATGCAGCATATCAGCCCAGCATTGCAGGGGGTCATCCTTTGGGTCTTCTGCCAATGTCTTCAAGTGTGGAACCTGTCTCGGCAATAGAATCATCACCGACTCATAGAACATGACCAAACCATCAAAGATGGCTCTAGCACATTTTGTTTTGGATTGGTGCAACACCAAACTGTTTCCTCATTCTGTTGTTGGAAACATGATCTAACCTAGTGACGCGTGCTATTCACCAAAGCATCTTCGTTTCCTTTACACTTAGGCAGCATTCTGTCTCAATTGTAGTCAGGCAACACTCACAACCACACAACGTGACTGGTTGGATGGCAGTGTGATAATTTTTTGATTTTAAATTATCTTTCATCTTGTAGTTGCAACTGACTCCGGTTGTTGTTTGCCACTTAATCAAGGCTGATTGAGGTCTGGTGTTGACCTCTTCAGTGAGGTGGCCATCAACAGTGATTGTGGAGACAAGGTACTTAAAACTTATTCACACAAGTCATAAGTTAACTATTAATCATGATGGTCCCCATTTCATGTCTGTCTGATGTCATGTACTCAGTTTTCTTTAGATTAAGATGCAAGCCATGTTGCACAAACCATTCACTCTGTTTTTGAGTTTGGTGCTGCAGATCCAGCTTGCTTTCTGCTGATATTGCTTTATGAGAGAGAAAAATATAAAACATCAACAGAAACACCATATGACATTTACAATAGCAAAAGTCTTGAATACAATTTAAAGTAGCAAGAGTTGCATGTGATGTAATGGATGAAAATAATTAAAACTTTGAAGTTTGTCGTAAGAAAGTGATCTCAGAGCATGAATGCAACCGTCTTGTTAAACCATGTGATATTCCCAGAGCATTTCCCTCATTCCAAAGTCCTACACATGCAGCTGTTCTTAATGTGCAGATTCAAGTGGATGTGAGTTGTCGTTCTTATGAGGAGATGAAAAGGCTTGCTCAGGATAGAGTAGGGTGGAGAGCTGCATCAAACCAGTCTCCGGACTGAAGACCATAACAACAACATTGTTTTCATTCTTTCCCCTATTTTTATTTTTTCCTTATTATTTTTATCATTTCAAATTTCCTCATTCCCTCCCCACAGTCATCTACATTTCCCTTTTATCCTTTCCTGACCCTTCCTTTCACGGTATTCAATGCCACAATTCAAATTCCTGTCTATCAGAGCCTTTAAATCCAATCATGCAATGTGGAAATTTCAATACCCTCCCTTACCCCACATCCTTCCTGCTCCACTACCCACCTCAATCAGTCTGGATGCTTGTGGCGTTGTAGTGGGCAGACATGCTGGTTGTGTGTGTATAGTTGTCTGAGTAATTGTGTGAATGCATGTATTTCTTTTTCTGATGAAGGCCATGGCCAAAATTTTATTTGTGTTGTGATTGTTGTTTTGTGCCTGTCAGCAGCTCAGCAAGGCTCTTTATGGTGAATTGTTATCTATCCTCCATTACAAGTACATTTAAATTTTTCATTCCTTTAATAAGCTCTATTGTTCTTATCAATGTATCTGAATAATTGTTGTACAGATTCGTCTGGTCCATAGCCTAAACCCCATAGCAGTCATTTCAGTAAACTGCATTTTAATGCATATATTTGTGTTAATTCATCAAATGGTCTGTTCAAGTGAATTAGTTTTCATAGTTATATTTTCCAGAAGGCTTTCATTGTGCCACCTGACACCCATAACTTGTCTCATTCAGGTGCCCACTTTAGTTTCTAGCTAATTTTGTGTTTGACCAAAATTTAGTTAAGAAACACTTTTCAACGCTTTCAAATGATATTTTTGTGGAATCAACCTGATTGACCACAAAAGTGGTTTGCCATGTATTAATTACTTAATAAACTTGATTTTTAGCCTATCGGTCAAGTCTTTAGAGAAATTTTCTTTGCAATGTAACAGAAAATCTTTAGTTTGTATTTTCCATTGCCTGGATAACATTTATTCAGTAATTTTCCCCTTGACCCATGACAATTTCCATGCAAATTCTTTTGTACAATGTTTTCATGCATTCAAATAACTTTTTGTCTACATTTTTCACATGTCCACCAATTTCATAAATTTTTCTGTCAGTGTCTGCTTTGTACGAATTTATTTTATTTTCAAAAGACAGTTTTCTTTGGTTTACTTCAGTTCTCAGTTGAGAATTTTAATTTACTATGAACTCACTAAGCTGTTTGAATTTTGTCTGATTACTGGATATTTCTGTAGTCAGGTTAGTTTCAAGAGTTTCAATTATAACTTCAATTGAATTTATTCCAGCAGTAAGTTCAGACTCTTTTGACTCAAACACACATTACTGATGGAATTCATTAGTAACATGATATTGATGTCATCTTGACTTACATGATCATGATATTTACCAAATCTGAGCTATGGGTTATAAAATAACACCATTGAATTGCAAGAAACTTCTAGAACCTGCTGTCAAACATATTTTTTGTAATATGATGTGCATTCATAAATGTTCTCCTGTATACAAGTAAAAATTATGCAGTGCATAAATATTTGTAAATTTATTCACAACCAGTCATATTTATAATAACTTTAGCTTACTGCGGTGAAAATACATACACTAGTTTCAATATATCTCTGACTTTAGTTAATAACAATGTTAATTGTCCTCATGTATACAAAGATGAATAGTTGCAGAATGTCTCCAACATATAATAAAAGTAAGTGCAAATGGTGTTCCCTGCTAAGTCGAGCCGGAATTGTGTGGTGCTTCACTATGGCTTAGTCAGGTATGGGCCCATTATACTGCCTGTACCTCAGTATTTTCTAGAGGTGATGACAAAGTATCACCCTCCCCCCTCTCCCCTCCATGGTCTGAAGGTTAATGAACTCCATGTTGTTAAGTACTGCATTGTTTTCTTCTTCTTTTCCTTCAGCATTTGTCCAGTGTGCCTGTGGAGTTGAGATGCATCTGGATGGATGCTCACACACTTGAGGTTTTCATGCAGCATATCAGCCCAGCATTGCAGGGGGTCATCCTTTGGGTCTTCTGCCAATGTCTTCAAGTGTGGAACCTGTCTCGGCAATAGAATCATCACCGACTCATAGAACATGACCAAACCATCAAAGATGGCTCTAGCACATTTTGTTTTGGATTGGTGCAACACCAAACTGTTTCCTCATTCTGTTGTTGGAAACATGATCTAACCTAGTGACGCGTGCTATTCACCAAAGCATCTTCGTTTCCTTTACACTTAGGCAGCATTCTGTCTCAATTGTAGTCAGGCAACACTCACAACCACACAACGTGACTGGTTGGATGGCAGTGTGATAATTTTTTGATTTTAAATTATCTTTCATCTTGTAGTTGCAACTGACTCCGGTTGTTGTTTGCCACTTAATCAAGGCTGATTGAGGTCTGGTGTTGACCTCTTCAGTGAGGTGGCCATCAACAGTGATTGTGGAGACAAGGTACTTAAAACTTATTCACACAAGTCATAAGTTAACTATTAATCATGATGGTCCCCATTTCATGTCTGTCTGATGTCATGTACTCAGTTTTCTTTAGATTAAGATGCAAGCCATGTTGCACAAACCATTCACTCTGTTTTTGAGTTTGGTGCTGCAGATCCAGCTTGCTTTCTGCTGATATTGCTTTATGAGAGAGAAAAATATAAAACATCAACAGAAACACCATATGACATTTACAATAGCAAAAGTCTTGAATACAATTTAAAGTAGCAAGAGTTGCATGTGATGTAATGGATGAAAATAATTAAAACTTTGAAGTTTGTCGTAAGAAAGTGATCTCAGAGCATGAATGCAACCGTCTTGTTAAACCATGTGATATTCCCAGAGCATTTCCCTCATTCCAAAGTCCTACACATGCAGCTGTTCTTAATGTGCCCACATACTAGCACTTACTTCAGATCAACCAGTGGTAAATACTGCAAATTAAAGTGTAGGACAACATGTGTAACCATCCATGGTTTTTATCAAGTAACTTGAGTTCACTTCTCAGTGTTTTATTTAGGAATTAACACTAAAAAGTTGGCTACCCATCTTGGAACATCTGGTGACATCACTTTCTTACTTATCAGTCACTCATAGAGCTGGTGGACATGTTCTGCCATGTAAACCTAGGGACCTAAGTGTCTGCTACACTACACATACTAAGTGGATTCCCTCATTCAGTACTAGTTTCCTTGATATCAGGATATGGGAACTTGCTTTAGAACATGTTAAACTTACCTCATACCATCAGCCCAGACCTACTTTCATTTTAATCTTAGACATTTTATTTATTTATTTACTTAATTTTCCTTGTTCGTTTATAATGCCTATTCCTCCTCCTCATCTGAATCTCTCCTTGTCTTTTCCCTAGTGCTTTTCAGTTTTATACTGAATTGTTAATTTCATTTTGCAGTTCGGGTTCTTACTTTATTTCTCTCTCTGTGTGTCTACACTGTGTGAAATCAAGCTGGCACAGTGTTCAACATTATACTATTTTGACTCTCTTGTTCTCTCGCACTTCACCCACCATATTTGTTCTCCATAATCCTTTCAACAGGTAGGTTCCTCTCAAAATGGGGTTAGATTTATCTGAGCTATGTTTTCACACCAGTTCTGTTTATCTTGCTGTATAATGCTCTTAGTTACAATATTTAGGATCCTACATTACTAAAGTTTTCCAAAGTTACCATTTAGTTTTGATATTACTCTATTAATGTGTTATTATGGTGATTTATATTTTAGGAACTTGAGCGCCCACCACCAGATGATTTACATGGATTACGACTACATAGCTGGATTCTTGTTTTGCCACCAAATAAAGAAGTAACAGAACCATTTTTTATAGAGCCTACAACTGGAAAGAAATATGAAATTGGTGACCCACATTATTTGGGTATTGAAAGTATCTGGAATGACACAAATTACTGGGTCAATTTGCAGGACTGTTCTGAAGGTTGCAAGGTATGTATACAGTGCTATTCTGTGGACTTAATGGGATTATTTTAAGTATAGTCGTAAGAGTTATTTTCCAGTGCCCACATTGACATGTGATTTTTATGTATGTTCATGGTACTATCGTATTATTCATTCATGGTTTGACTGATGTTCAACATATTGTTCTATTATTCATCTATAAGTGTAATAAGGTGAATAAATTGATTTTAAGAAGTTTCTCAGTAAAACTGAGTTTTTCTCTATATTTATTAAGAACATTACAATTGGACAGTTAACATCAAGAAGGTTACAAATTATAATTTCATGTATTAGAAATGACAGAGGCACAGCTGAGGCTGGATCTCTCATTTAAAACTGAATACAGCTATGTTGAATTATGTGCTTAACCTGACTGGAAGTGAGTTTAAGTATGGAAGTGTTGGTTTGCAGTTTAAAGAATATACTTTAACCAACATCCGGAACACAATGACTGCCTTGTGATCGCCAATGACTTCAGCAGAACCATAAGTATCTTGTATATAAGAAACGTAAGAACATTTCATAACAGCTTACATCATTCCATTAGAGCAATCTACCCATTATTTTTCTATCATAATTCTAATATGTGTATTTAGAGCAAAATCAGTATCTCATTCCAGATGTGGAATAGGTCCTTCCAGATGCCATGAAGAGTACAGGGTAGAGACAATTGCAGGTGGTGGCTTATGTTGGTACCAACAATGTGTGTTGTTTTTGATTGGAAGAGTTTCTCTCCGGTTTGTGGTGACTATCTTAAGCAGTAAAGGCTGCCAGTCTTGTTTGCAATATTGTCGTGTTGCAATGGAACCAGGCTTGACTTCGAAGGCAACTGAACACAGCACTTATACGGAAAGCACGTTTATTACGAACTTAACATACACGCAGCACTGACTGCCTCTCAGACAGAACAGTCAACATAAGAAACAAGTAGAATTTACAAGTGAACATAAGAAAGATGTAGAACATACTGGAATTGTTAATTACAAAGAAATAAATTTTTGCCGGTGGGCGGGATTGAACCGGCGACCTTCAGCACCGTAGTCCGTGACGCTATTCCCTGCGCCACGCTGGCAGTCAATGTACGTGGTCTCTCGCGGCATTACTCCCTCTCCAGGAGAAACAGCGATCTGCTGTAATGATCCCTGTGGAGCCAGCTGCAATGTCCCAGATGTTGACCACGTCATGGGTCCTCTGTATGGCAGTTCAAGAGAATCCTTCCCTTCTCCACGATTATCGATGACAGACGTTCCTGTCATGGCTTCATCAGGAACATTACCGTACTTGAACAAGAAGCCATTGTGGTCTACCTGCTCTTCAGGATCGTAGTAAGGCTTCATGTGTAGGATGTGAACAACGTTTCTTCATTTTTGATGTTTCGACGACGGCTCATAATCTTCAACTTCGTATGTGACGTCTGACAGGCCAAAGTATTGCTTCAATAACTTTTCTGACAGTCCAACCTTCCGTACAGGGGTAAAAATCCATACCAGATCTCCTGGGCTGTATACAAAAGGTCAGTGCTTGTCGTTATACTGATGACGGTCCTTCTCCTGGGCGTCCAGTGTCCGTATGGGAGCCAGCTGTCTTGCTTCTTTGACCCTGGTGATGAGCTGTTTAACGTAGTCATCCTGAGTGTCGTGCCCGGTTGGAACGGGAACAGCGTATCCATTGTTGTCTCAGATTCACGGCCATGGAGCAGGAAAAATGGCATGAAACCTGTGGTGTCTTGTCTTGCGGTATTGTAAGCAAATGTCATGACTGGCAGAATTGTATCCCAATCCTTCTGCTCAACATCGATGTACATCGACATTGTAAGCAAATGTCATGACTGGCAGAATTGTATCCCAATCCTTCTGCTCAACATCGATGTACATCGACATTGTAAGCAAATGTCATGACTGGCAGAATTGTATCCCAATCCTTCTGCTCAACATCGATGTACATTGACAGCATCTCTGCTAACGTCTTGTTAAAACATTCCGTAAGACCATTTGTCTGAGGATGGTATGCATTGTCATTCTGTGGACAATGTTGGACCATGCCATTACCTCTGATACTAGTTTTGACTGGAATACTTTTCCACAATCACATATCATGACACGTGGTGCTCCATGCTTCAAAATAATGTCTTCTACAAGGAATTTTGTGATGTCTGGAATTTCTGCAGTCGGCACAGGTGTGGTGACAAGGCAGCATGTGAGGTAGTCATTGCAGACTATTATCCATCGGTTACCAGTTGTCAACTTCGGGAACCTCCCTAAAAGATCGATCCCAACTCGGTGGAGTGGAGCTGCTGCCAGCGGAATCGGTATGAGATGCCCTGGAGGTAATTGCGGCACATGCTTCCGTCGCTAGCACTCTTTACAGTGACTCACAAAGTGCTTGACAGATTGGTAGAGACCTTTCCAGTAATACCTGCGTCTGATTCTGTCTAGGGTCTTCACGAATCCCAGATGACCGGATATTGGAGTATCATGGAAATATTTGAGAATAGCTGGCTGGAGATGAGCTGGAACAACCAGCAGCCATTTGGGGCCGAGTGGATCGTAGTTGCTCTTATACAACGTTCCGCTTATAAGTAGGAACTCTCCATTGGTCGGTTCTCCTTTCTTCATGGCCTCTATCGTTTTTAATAGTGCTGGATCTTCCCTCTGTTCAGCTGTAACATCATCTATTTCAGTGAGGGCTGAAATTTCATCAATGCTGTTGTGTTCCACTAATGGATTCCTCGAAAGGCAGTCAGCATCCTTGTGTTTGCGCCCATTCTTGAATACCACTGTGACATCGTACTCTTGGAGTCTTAGTGCCCATCTTGCTAGTTGACCTGATGGATCCTTCAAGCTAGTCAGCCAATACAAAGAATGGTGGTCTGTCACGACGGTGAATGGTTTGCCAAATTAATACAGCCGGAACTTGCTTATAGCCCAGATAACTGCGAGACATTCTTTCTCAGTTGTAGAGTAGTTTATCTCGGACTTGGAGAGTACTCTTCACGCATAAGCTATCACTTTTTCAGCACCTTCCTGAACTTGTACAAGCACTGCACCAATCCCATAACCACTGGCGTCTGTGTGAAGTTCCGTTTCTGCATTCTCGTCGTACAAGGCTAGCACTGGTGCGAAAGTTAGAGCCTCCTTAAGTGCCCATAAAGCTCTTTCTTTTGTCTCATGCCAGTAAAATTTAGCGTCTCCCTGCAGAAGTCCTTGTAATGGACGTGCCTTGTTACAAAATCCTTTTATGAAACATCGAGTATGAGCACAGCCCGAGAAAACTTCTCGCATCATGAATGTGCTGAGGATTTGGAAATTCTGTGACTGCCCTTACTTTATCTGGATCAGGCGGACACCATCTCCATTGACTAAGTGCCCCAGGATTTTTATCTCTTTGGCGACGAAGAGGCACTTCTTTGGATTGAGGCGGAGACCTGCAGTCTGGACACTCTTCAACACAGTTGACAGGCGACTCAGATGTTCTTCAAATATTTTCGAGAAAACGACAATGTCATCTAAATAGCAGAGACACGTCGTCCACTTAAGGTATCGAAGCAAGTTGTCCATCATGTGTTCGAATGTGGCTGGAGCATTACATAATCCAAATGGCATTACTTTAAATTCATAGAGGCCGTTAGATGTAATAAAAGCCATCTTCTCCCTGTCAGCTTCGTCAACCTCAATTTGCCAGTAACCTGTCTGCATGTCCATTGTAGAGAAGTATGTAGCTCCTTTCAAGCAGTCTAAGGTGTCGTCAATGTGCGGCAATGGGTAGACATCTTTCTTTGTGATTCTGTTCAGCCACCGATAGGCGACACAGAATCACCATGTGTCATCCTTCTTCTTTACGAGGAGCACCAGAGATGACCAAGGACTCTTCGAAGGTTGAATAATGTCATCTCGCAACATCTTCTCCACTTCCTCCTGAATTATCCGTCTTTCAGCTGGTGACACTCTATACAAACGCTGGCTAATTGGCAGATGATTCCCAGTATTGATACGGTGCTTTATCGTGGGCCGTTTCGTCTGACTTTTCCCCTGCTGAGGTGTGAATGCACCCGAAAATTGGCGTAGTATAGCTAACACCCACTGGTGTTATTCCTTGATCAGTCCAGGCCCTATTGGCAGTTCCATGTTTACTTGCTCCAGCGTGCTGTCTGTACTAACAGCAGGGCATGGGTCTTCATTGATGACGTTGAGCTCACTGTCCTGGATTGGTTCAGCTGTCCCGTTACACATTCCCTTGGGGATAATTTGTGACTGCTTGTAACAATTTGTGATCCAAATGTCTCCTTGACCACCAGTAGTGCTTATGATAGCTGCTGGTATGTAAATTTCTTTTGTGAGCCTGATAAACCTTTCTCTATCAATGAGAATTTCACAGCTTAACTGGTCATCTGTGTTTGTGACTGCAAATCTTCTCATTGTCAACTGCTGTATCGTCACATTGTCAACGACAAATAACTTCCCAGAAAATTCTGTTTTACGTGTATCTGTCGGAATGACTTCTTCAATTTGCAGCTCAGATCTTCCACAATCAATGATAGCTTGGGGTGCTTGAAGAAAGTCCCATCCGAGGATAACATTATGACTAAATTCTGTTAACACGACAAATTCAAACGGCTGGGTCCTGTTGTTAATGGTTATTCTAGCGACTCCGACTCAAGTTCCTGCTGAATGGACGTACTTTCCATTCGCGACCTTCAGCACAGTTGCCCCAGTATCACAGAACATTGTCTTTTTTAGTGTGCGGAGGTAATTATCCGACAATACAGAGAAAGATGCTCCTGAATCAACAAGTACTCGGACAGTTTGGACCTCGATTATGATGTCGATGAGATTTCCCGACATCTTAGTGACTGTCGTCCATGGAGGATTTTCATCTGCGGCGGCCTCACCTCTATAGATGGTTGCCTTGCTTAGTTTTCCTGGGCACGGTGGCTAGGGGAGCGGCTGGTACCTCTGTACGGCAACTGTGAACGGCTGTGCGCGTCGGGGAGCAACCTCGTCTAGGGTACGGCAATGGGCTTCTTCCCATAGGTCGACTGAATTCATCAGCAGGTGACTGCCTGGGATAGAACTGCTCTGACGGCTGACGTCTTGCGCCAAAATAATCATCGAATAACCGCCTCCTCTCTGTGCAGTAGCCTACAACATGTCCAGGGCGCCCACAGTGGAAACACAGTGGTGTGTTGTCTTCTGTCCTCCAGACGTCTGTTTTTCTGTGGGGCGTCATAGTTACCAGAGGAGTTGGTTGTGGTTGCGTCGGCCGGTTCATGGGCTGCCAATTGGTGGCTGCAGCATAAGTCATAGCAGGGCGATGCCATTCTTCACGTCGGTTGCACTTGATGGGGCAGACAGGAGCTAATGTCTGATATACCTCTTCCTCAGCGATGTCGGCTCCCTCGTGACTTACAGGGCTTACATCCATGGTCATAATCTGATGCTCGCAACAGTCCCGGTTGCCATAAATTGTTGTAATTCATCTCTCACAATTTGTCGTATGAGAGAAGCGAAGTAATGCTGGTCTTCCACAACGGCCATAGGGACTACTTTGGGGAGTCTGTCATACTTCTTGCGTCCAACCCTTCTTTGTTGCATCTCTTCAATACAGTGGCACCGCTTAATGAACTCTTCCGTCGTAGCGACGTCCTTTATCAGAAGATCTTGGTACATGTCTTCTGCAATACCCTTCATCAAGTGCGTGATTTTGTCGGACTCAGTCATATTCAGATTGACTATGTTACACAGGGCCAAAACATTCTGTATGTATGACTGTGTCGGCTCACCATGTCGTTGGGCCCGGTTCTTCAGTTGTTCTTCCGCTGAGCGGATTTGTCGCTGGCGGTCTCCAAATGTCTTCTTAAGTTCCTCCTGGAATTTCTCCCATTCATTCAACTTGTCTTCGTTGTTTTCAAACCATTGCTGGGCTGGGCTGTTCCGTCCGTTGGCCAAGCACATTGTATGATCCCACCTGTTGTACTTGACGACTCGGTCGAAACCTTTTAGTCATTTGTTGGGGTCCTGTCCAGCGTCTCCAGAGAACACTGACGGGTGTCTGATGTGCAGCTGGCTTACTGCTGATTTTGTCTCCATGGTTCTTCTGATGATACAAACTTTTGGAAGGATGTACTCGGTGTATCCCTTGTATTCCAGTTCCAGTCCGTGTAAGTGACGGCTTTTATGTTGCCTAATCGGAGCCATGGTGATGCAGCTGTTGCACAGGATACCCAGTGCCTCCACCAAACAATGTCGCATTGCAATGGAAGCAGACTTGACTTCGAAGACAACTGAACACAGCACTTATACGGAAAGCACATTTATTACGAACTTAACATACACGCAGCACTGACTGCCTCTCAGGCAGAACAGTCAACATAAGAAACAAGTAGAATTTACAAGTGAACATAAGAAAGATGTAGAACATACTGGAATTGTTAATTACAAAGAAATAAATTTTTGCCACTGGGTGGGATTGAACCGGCGACCTTCAGCACCGCAGTCCATGACACTATCCCCTGCGCCACACCGGCAGTCGGTGTACGTGGTCTCTCGCGGCAATATGAATGCAGAGCTCACTACCTGCAGTATGGTTAACAGGATGCCAGCAGATCTCTGGTACAAAGATGAGTGGCATTATTCATGGCAGTGTGATCTATTTGCAAAATTTCTCTCACCAAATTAATCCTCCAAATGCAAATGTATTTTGTTAGCATCGACCTACATAGGGAGACGTGATCATAATAATAAAATATGAGAAATCAGATCTAAAATGGAAAGATTTGGTATTCCTTTTTCCCTTGATCTAATGGAACAGTAAGGAAATATTTTGAAAGCAGTTTGATAAATTCCCTATCAGGCTTTTAAATGTGGTTTGCAGAGTACATACATAGATGTAGACAGCTATGTTGTGAGCATAATTTGTAACATACTGCAAATAAGTAGTGTGTTCTTGAAATGGCAATAAAAGGTTTTCAACAGTTTTGGTGCTGGTTATTGTTAAAAATGTATCTTTACCTTAATATTTGAGGCTTTATAATATTCTAATACCATCTCCTGTTTTTATGAACTGAATTTTTTAGTTATAACAAACAATGGATCCCAGTGCTTGGCCAATTTACCGCTCAGGTGGCATATCACACTGTCATTCGGACCTTAACCTTTCTTGTAGTGGATAATGCAACCACAGAGAATCTTTTTGGTATGGACGCATTTCAGTTGTTCAGGTTTTCTATTTTGGACAATGTCAACCTAGACTCTACAGCAACTGGACGAGCTCTGCTTTGAATTTCCTTCTCTGTTTACAATGGGTTTGGGTTGCACCACGTCTTTTCAGGTACTCATATCTATGAAACCTTCTGCGCGCCTGCATGTTTTTCGGGCGCACCAGATACCGGTGGCCCTCCACGATTCCGTCAGAGTGGAATTAGATCACCTCACATCCCTGGGGGTCATTTGTCCTATTTCCTCGAGTGACTGGTCTTCTCCTTTGGTCATTGTAATAAAGCCAAGACCACAGTCAAAGCACAGTCAGTCATTGACACTTACCCCTTTCCCTTGCCAGGAGGAATTGCTCACCAAGTTGTCAGGAGGACATTTGTTTTTGAAGCTGGATTTGGCAGAGGTATATCTTGCTTCCCTTGGACGAGGAGTGGTTAATACACCATTTGGCCTATAGCAGTATTTATGCCTACCGTTTGGAGTTGCCAGTGCCCCAGCCATATTCCAATGGTTCCTAGAACAGCTCACAGCACCAATTATGGGCTGTATAAATTATCTGGACGACATCATGGTCTCGGGCACATCTGCCAAAGACCACTCCTTTTTCAGCACTCCAGGTCGCTGGACTCAAATGCATCTGGACAAGTGCATCTTCTTCCAACCTATTATTGTCTATCTAGATTTTGAAGTTTCACATGAGGGTGTCACCCCTTCATGCCAGCATGTCACGGCTATTTTGGCCTTACCTTGCCCTACGTCGATGCAGGAGTTACAGGTTTTTCTCGGCAAGATCGCATATTTCCACAAATTTCTTCCCGAGGCAGCATCCATAACGCAACCATTACACACCCTTTTGCACAAAGGTGTGCGTTTTCGGTGGTCGCAGGCATGTGAAACGGTGTTTTTCTCTTTTGAAACAAATGTTACAGTCTGCCTCCTGTTTGGTCCCCTTCCAGCCCAGGCAACAATTAGTTTTGGCCACATGCATCCCAAGATGGGGTGGGAGCAGTCTTGGCCCATAGGTACGAATAAGGTACTGAGAGGCCCATAGTTTACGCATAGAAGACATTGAACTCAGCACAACTCAAATATTCACAGATAAGAAAAGAGGCCCTTGCCATCATCTATGCATTGCACAAATTCTACGTTTTTCCTTATGGCACAAAATTCCATTTGATCACAGACCATAAATCCTTGATTTTGCTGTTCAACCCTTCCACATCCCTGCCAGATAAAGCAGCACACCACCTTCAGCGATGGGCCCTATTGAGGTTCAACTATTAAATCCATTTTCGCCCCATGGCCCAACATACTAATACCAATGCGCTGTCTCGTCTTCCAGTCGGTCCCGACCCTGTTTTTGACAATGACAAATTGATCTGTTTTCATCTGTACACTTAGGAACAATACATAGTGGATGGTTTTCCTCTTACCGCATCATGTATTGCAGCCGTGGTCACAGCCGATCCCGTGTTAAGACAGGTGGTCTCTTTTGTGCAATACGGCTCACCAGAGAGACCTCTGGGCCATGTTTCGGGCCCACTTCGCAATTAATTTTCCTTCTGGTATCAGTTTTCAGTCAGGGATGGAGTCCTCTTACTGTCTACAGCAGGCACACCACCTCGGATGCTCATTCCCTCATCTCTTCGTCGCTAGGCCCTTCGTCTTCCGCATGCGGACCACTGGGGTGTCCTGCCTTAGCCCACCACACATGTTCTGGCCAGGCCTGGACGGGGATATCGTTAGACTTGTTTCTGCCTGTTCGACATGTGCAACTCACCAGGCTGCTCCGCACACGTCCCTTTCATCATGGCTAGACCCAGAAAAGGCTTGGAAACGTTTTCATGTAGACTTTGCAGGTCCCTTCTTGAATTCCTTCTGGCTCTTGGTGGTAGATGCATTTTCTAAGTTCTCATACATGATACATTGCACTTCCATGTCAACAGCTGTAACGGTTTCAGTGTTATCTAAGATCTTTGGTATCGAAGGCCAGCCTATCACTTTAGTTACTGATAATGGCCCACAGTTTTCTCCTCAAGAATTTGCCAATTTCTGTGCCCAGTGAGGTATCCATCACGTGTTGGCACCCCCTTTTCATCCCCAATCTAACGGGGAGGTCGAACGTCTTGTCAGAATGTTTAAGACCCAAATGAAGAAGTACATAGTTCAATCTTCACCTGAAATGGCATTAGAGAGATTCCTGGCTTCCTACCATTTTACGCTGATTGGTGATAAGAACCCAGCAAAAGCCTTGGATGCTGCTTCACCTGTTGCGGCCCCTGCCGGGCCACCTCCGCGCTGCACTGCCAGCCCGTTTCTGTCCGCGCACTGCAGTGTGAGCCCTCGGGTTTGGCCGCTGCCCCAAATGGATCCTGGCGGTTGTCACGCTCTGTTCTGGCCACCGTCTCTGTGAGGTCCGCACAGAGGATGGCCTCACATTTTGACATGTGGATCAACTGCATCCTAGGGTGGCAAGTTGGGAGTGGGAGGACATCCTGACTGACCTGAGGGTTCGCCTGTCACTTGATGAGGCCGAGAACCAAACCCAACCTCCTCCCGGTCGACTCTTCACAACATCCGGTGAGCGGGATCCTGCAACATATTCCATTTGGCCGGTGTCAGCTGCTCCTGTGGTACCAGCTCCACATCCATCATTTCCGTCAACGCCTCTGTCACATCCGCCTCCACCACCATAGTTGCTCACAGTTACGCTGCCTATGGCATTGGGCGAAAGTGACAACAGCATCATGGACTATGACCCAGCTTCTCCGGTCATATCTCACTGGTCACCAACAGGCAGGGCTTGCTGTGTTGCATGGCGCTCTCAGTCTGCATGCCCGTACTCTTTGGTGCCGGCTAGGCGCTTTGGCCAAGAGGACAAAATGGATGTATCCTGTGTAAGAGTTCAGTTTTTCTCTGTGGAAGAGGAAGATGTGCTGTAGTGTAATGCACATGTAATTCTAATCGAGCATGCTGACTATGTATTTGCAGTGCCTGCCACCAGAGGTGCGAGAGACTAGTGACAAGCAGCGCGCCCTCTATGAATGAAGATGGATATAATGCGGAGTTGCGCTGGCAATTGGAGAGTGAATGCCGAACTGTTATATTGTCATGTTCAGTTTTATACTTAATGGCCGACGTGGGCCATTTATGTTAAACTTCATAGGATAAAGTTTGGATGTTACAACACTCATTATTTATCTTATTTATTATTATTATTATTATTTTCCCATTTCCATAGTTTTCAAAAAATATCTTGAAGCCATTTGCTCCCTCATATTCCAGACTGACACACCATTGTTAACTGTTTACTTATAATTCAGTGTAGATTTTGCAAGACATGTGCATTAAAAAACCAAATACACTGTGATGGTTGTTTAAACACTAGGTCCCTATAAACATCACCTATAAACTCACCCATATTGGTTATACCTTCAACATCAATTAAAGATTCCCTCACATTGGTTACAACATCTACATCAAAACCGCCCACATTGGCTTCAATATCAACTCCTTCCACACATAACTGCCTGGTCCCATAACACACAAATTCACCTTCTTCCACATTAAACAAATAACCAAATATGGTGTCAGTCTTACTATCATCATAATTTTTATTTTCTGACCAACTATGGAAACTAGAAATGACCACTATTTCATACAAATCTTCAAGTAAATTGAATTCTCTGTTCTGTATATGTTCCTGAAATGGTGTGTGTGAATTACTAATTTGGTCAGTATGGTTTGGAATACAGTGTAAGTCCCAGCTAAACTGTAATAAAAACTATTTATTGCTACTGGTAATTTCAGCATTTGCTCAGTATTTTGTTTTAATTGAAATGAAATATGTTGCAAAACAGCACTGTGACCATATTTGTAGCCACTGAAATACTCTCATCAAAAAGCTCTGAAACTTGCATGTCATCATCCTCAACACTTTTCCCTAATTTCTCAGTTACATTTAAGTGACAGCTGAGCAGTGGAGGTGTGCACGTCGCTGGTGTTGCACACTCTGTACCAGTTTGCCTGACAGCTGCTAGGAAGAGTCCGTGCTATGGTGGGAAAGTATTGTTGTCGCATTGTTGTAACAGCAAAGCAAATTGTCCTTTATTTCCCCACGCTGCACCATAGGCAAGAAAAGCGTGCAGCAGAAGAGAGAAGCTGCAGCGAAGGGGTCGTCAGTCATGCAACTCATTGAGTCTGCTGATCTCGGCAAGAAGACAGAAGAAGATCGTACATCTGAGCCGCCCTTGTCATTTCGTGCAAGTGAGAGGTCGGCATCGAGACAGTGAACTCGGAAGTCACCATATTGCTACAGGCAGTGACTAAGGCAGATCACAGGGCACTCAAGAGAGCTGTGGCTGCCTTCATAGTTACCGTGCCTTAAAGGGAGGTGAGAGAAGTGCATCAGGGCACTCCTAAGGGGGCTGCCACGGTGCTGTGATGAAGTATCAGTCTGGGAAGGTCTGCGGTGAGCTCGGTTCAGTGGTGTGACTGTAAAGATGCACAACCAGACCAATAGGAAGAGGCTGCCGCTTTACATTGTGGCAATGCAAACGGTCGACGATGGGGGGGACGTCTTCGCCTTGCGGAAGCTTCTGGGCTTCCCAGTGACAGTGGAAGCTCTCTCTGCTGACATGGACCCTCTCCCACAGTGGGACAAGTGCAAGGGGGTGGGCCTTGTGGCCAAGTACTGCCCTAATGCTGTGTGGTGTGTGAAATGCTCTGGCAAGCATGACACACGAACCTGCACACATGGCAGAGAAGAAGTGCCGACTTGCATCCATTGTGGCGGCCCTCATGTTTTCAACTGGCGAGGGTGTCCAGCTTTCTCAAGTCGAGGCCAAAGCAATGCGGGTGTGGTAGCCGCTCCTGCAGTGCTGCAACATCGCTGGAGATGCCGGCAATGACGATGATGAGGGGATGACACGGCTGCTGCACCTCCTGCCTGCGATCGGCCAGTAAACCCTGTCAAAGGCAGCACGGACCAACCGAGCATGGAAAGGGGGGTCAGTGCCTCCTGCCCCAAAGAAGAATACACAGACTGGCATTGACCTATGCGCTGTCATAGAGGAGGAGACAGCAGATTTCAAAGCCAGCATGGAAGCAGAGAGGGTGGCCTTCCAAGCCGAACTCGCTGTGGAGACAGCAAGGGCCTACCAACAACTACGGCAGTTGCACGCCGAACTGGCGTGCAACACCTGGGAGGCGAAGATGTGGCTGTTCCAATGCTCGCTCTTCAGCACAGCGCTCTGGGACGAGAGGCGCCCTGCGGTTCTAGGACAACAGTTGTCAGTCGCCACCAAGTTGACACCTGAGCAGACAAAGGTGATAGAAGATGTCAGGATTGCGATGGAAGGAACATCACTAAAGGACGGATGTGCCATGCTGCAAGAGAAGGCGCTGCATAACACCGTGGCACACTGTTGCACTTGGACAGCTGTGCAAGTCTGGCAGAGCAGGCCAACGCAGCAAATTTTGGTGCCATGGTCACTGGACTGATCTCTTTATGACAACCATTAGCACTGACATCGTATCTGATGTACGATACCCATTACTAACATAACTAAGGCAGCCAACTGTCCCAGATTCTGTGAGACTGTCCCGGATTCTGCCGCACCGTACTGCATTGTAACACTCAATAAAAGTGTCGCGCAAAATGTCTAATTTGTCCTGCATTTTGGTAATTTTCATATTCCACCGACTGCAGATTATTCCCACGTATCTTAAGCATAAGTTCATATCATGAATCGGCTTTATGAGTGTGATTATATGCAGTAACTGTCATTGTCTAGTGTACATAAAACAGAAAAAAATACACAACTAAGTGAAACATCACTTGCTGTTTGCCTGGGGCACCACTCTTAGTTCTCGGAAGTTGGCAGAGATCTTAAAAGGTTCCTGACGAAAAATTCCGGGTGCTGCAGAAGTTCAACCGATGATTGTTTAGGCTGTAAGTTAGTCTCCACGGAGTCTCGACATTGTTGATTTGTGTTTGCGTGCTTCCCTGATTTCGGTTTGGAGGACTAATTTACACATCAGCTATTGACTTCACTTCCTTCAATACTGCTCAAATACTTGTAGTATAGTACTGTTGGACCAATTTAATGGGCTTACAGTTAACTGTTGACAGAGTAAAATTTCTGCCTGATTGGGAAAAACATTGTTGTTGTTATGGTCTTCAGTCCGGAGACTGGTTTGATGCAGCTCTCCACCCTACTCTATCCTGAGCAAGCCTTTTCATCTCCTCATAAGAACGGCAACCCACATCCACTTGAATCTGCTTACTATACCCGTCTCTTGGTCTCCCTCTGCGATTTTTACCCCACACACTTCCCTCCAATGCTAAATTTACGATTCCCCGATGCCTAAGAATGTGTCCTACCAAGCGATCCCTTCTTTTAGTCAGGGTATGCCAAAAATTCTTTTTCTCTCCAATTCTATTCAGTACCTCTTCATTAGTTATGCGATCTACCCACCTAATCTTCAGCATTCTTGAGTAGCACCACATTTCAAAAGCCTCTATTCTCTTCCTGTCCGCACTGCTTATCGTCCATGTTTCACTCCCGTACAAGGCAACACTCCACACAAATGCCTTCAGAAAAGACTTCCTTACCCTTAAATTAATATTCGATGTTAGCAAATTTCTCTTTTTCAAAAATGCTTTTCTTCCCATTGCCATTCTGCATTTTATATCCTCTGTACTGTGACCATCACATGTTATTTTACTACCCAAGTAACAAAACTCATCTACCACGTTCATTGTTTCATTATCTAATCTAATTCCTACAGAATCGCCTGATTTTCTAAGACCGCATTCCATTATTTTTGTTTTGCTCTTGTTAATGTTCATTTTATATTCTCTCTTCAACACGCTGTCCATTCCATTCAACTGCTCTTCCAGGTCGTTTGCTGTCTCCGACAGAATTACAATGTCATCAGCAAAACGCAATGTTTTTATTTCTTCCCCCTGAACTTTAATCCCTATTCCAAATTTTTCCTTGCTTTCCTTCACCGCCTGCTCGATGTACAAATTGAATAACATCGGAGAAAGGCTACAACCCTGTCTTACTCCCTTCCCAACTGATGCTTCCCTTTCATGCCCTTCGAGTCTAATAACTGCGGTCTGGCTTTTGTACAAGTTGTAAATAACTCTCCTTTCCCTGTATTTTACCCCTGCTGACTTCAGAATTTGAAAGAGAGTATTCCAGTCAACATTGTCAAATGCTTTCTCCAAATCTACAAAAGCTAAAAATGTAGGTTTACCTTTCCTTAATCTATCTTCTAAGATAAGACGTAAAGTGAGTATTGCCTCCCGGGTTCCTATGTTCCTCCTGAATCCAAACTGATCTTCCCCGAGGTCAGCTTCTACCAGCTTTTCCATTCTCCTGTAGATAATTCGTGTTAAAATTTTGCATCCATGACTTATCAAACTGATGGTTCTGTAATTTTCACACCTGTCTGCGCCTGATTTCTTTGGGATGGGGATTATTACATTTTTCTTAAAGTCTGAGGGTATTTCGCCTGTTTCATACATCCTACACACCAGTTCAAATAGTCTTGTCATGGCTGGCTCTCCCAGAGACTTTAGTAGCTCTGAGGGTAAGTCATCTACTCCTGGGGCCTTGTTCCGACCTAGGTCTTTCAACGCTCTGTCAAATTCATCTCTCAGTATAGTATCTCCTATTTCATCTTGATCTACTTCTTCTTCCCTTCCTACAACATCATCTCTAAGTTCATTTCCTTTGTAGAGCTGCTCTATGTACTCTTTCCACCTTTCAGCTTTCCCTTCTTTGCTGAGAACTGGTTTCCCATCTGAGTTCTTGATATTAGTAGAGTTGCTTTCCTTGTCTCCAAATGTCTCTCTTATTTTCCTGTAGGCGGTATCTACTTTTCCCCTTGCTATACATTCTTCTGCAGATTTGCATTTGGCTTCTAGCCACTCCTGCTTAGCCATTTTGCACTTCCTGTCAATCTCATTTTTTAGTCGTCTGTACTCCATTTTGCCTGTTTCATTTACTGCATTTTTATATTTTCTCCTTTCATCAATTAACATTATGTTCACATTTTCATCTGAAAATAAGCAGGAAGACAATGAAAATTACTGTTGAGTTGCCTATTATTTTGTCCGGTGTGTCTAGTGCCCGTGTCACAAACAGAGACACAAATTTCACACTCACCTAATGAAAGCATACAGCAAAACAAGAATTTAATAGAAAAGTAAAACATCTGAAGCAGTACAAATGTGGGTCTTGCGAGACATAATATAGGTGGTACAGGGGACATTGATTTCAAAATTGGTACTGTCACACAGACTTGTAAAAGAGTTTTCTTATTTACAGAAGTATACAGCACCTCCAGAAGTGTGGTGCAAAACCCCCAATGGGGTATTCTGTTTATTATTATTAATAATAATTTTTTTACAATACTTTGTTTCCAAGTGGTCGGATGGGCCTCATTTTGTTTTGCTGTCCCAGACCTCCTACAACGTTAGTCCACTAGTAACACTGAGTCACGCACTCAAAGTCCTCAACAACATCCTCGAAACATCCCGCATTGTGATCCGAAGAAGTTGGCCACCTTAAACATAACCCATCCTTGCATGAACTGTCGAAGTTAGCAAGGAACCGCTACTGCCCTTACTACCTACTCCACTGTCACAGAGGTATTTTTCCCTTGGCTCTTGCCTAGGCACTTTTGTCACTCTGCCCTTACATACCTAACCTTCGTTTACATTTTGACCAATTCTATCTTCAGGTGCACCATATTAATGGGTGATCATGCCCACACGTATGGATAATATTGCAGCTGCCACGTTCTGTGATCCACCTTAGCAAAACTAACCAATATGGAGGTGACAGTAGAACTTTTGAGTTGGTCACCACATTGGTGTGGGTGTGAAGGAGCCCCATCCTTTATAAAAAGTTACGTTTGAGTCTGCCATAATCTCTGAAAATTGAATTTAAATAATCTCCAAAACTTTTTATAGTACGTAGCTGGTCTATAGCATGCCGATTATGGTAGTACACTTTTGTCCGAAGTCTTGCTTGCATGTAATCTAATAATCCAGCATAATTAATCATCTTGCTTTAATCTCTTTTCATTTTATTTAATACTTATGCTATTGTGCTAGTTCTGTCACCAGCACACACAAAATAAATGTTGCCAACTTCACCATCTGGAATGCATAATGTATTAACAGCTGTTCACAAATATCCCGGATGATGTTCATACTTGTAATCTGACCTCTCACTGCTCTATTAATATTCCAATAGTTATGTTTTGATGATTTGTTCATTATTTTGTTTCATTAGTCTTTCTTACTGTTCTGTTTTCAAATATAATGTTGGACGAATGACCTTTGAAACTGATCTGTCTACAATGTAATTATTTTGTCATTGTAGTACTTATGGGATGAATGATACAAGTGTGTTTTATATCCCTAAATTATTCAGTGAATATGTGTTCTTTGGATACCTGGTGCTAATTTTTACGCGTCCATCAGATTCAACATTTCTTTGGTTCTCTCCCACAAATAAAAGAAATCTGTGATCCATAGTGCTGCCCTTCCTTACATGTGTTCAGTATTTTCTGTTTGTCCTATTTGGTGTAAGTCACCGAGTGGACGTCGTCCAGTACGCACCTCTCCAGCACCAGCACACTTTCAGTTGTAAGTGTAATCAGATTCTCTCTAGAAGCTACATATTTTGACTTTTCAGTGCACTTTGCCTTCAGTTCATTAAATTTATTGTGTGCTCACATTTTTATTTGATTAATATTCATGTTAAATATCTGGTTAGTGTATTATTCCACTGTGTGAATCGCGTTGCGACAGTCGTCCATCTTTGTTTTCTGATTTTCATTTTTGTCTGCGCGTTCTCGCTTCAGTTTGCAAATTTATACTGTGCTCTCGTGCATATTAGATGCAAATCCGTGTTCTAACAAACAGTGTAATCTTCTTTTGAGTGCATTGTGACTGTAGTTTTTCGCTTCACAGCACTGTAATCATGAATAGGGACTGTGACGGCTGTGTGCGGATGCAGTCTGAGCTGGTGACACTTCGCTCCCATCTTCGAGCTGTGTTAACCTCGGTTGCACAGCTGGAGGCTGCGATCGAGGGGCGTCATTGTTTTTGGTCGGTAGTGGGGACCAAACGGACTCCCGTCGTCTCCACCAATCAGTCTGCGCCATTGACATGCCCTAATACTGCTAGCAGTGAGGCAGACACCCCACCCATGGTTGCGTGGGAGGTTGCTCCAGTGCATGGCAGGAGGCGCAAGACATTCTGGGGGACCGATCGTGAGGCCTCCCCAGTTCATCTTGTGAACTATCTGTATAGGACAACGTTCCTGAGTTGGATGGTGTCTTTCATCCTGAAGTCACCCCCCAGCCTACAAGATCCGGACTTTCACAGAGCGTGGGTTTGCTCGTAGTTGGGAGCTCCAACGTTAGGTGGATGATGGAGCCCATTAGAGAGATGGCTGCCAAGGAGGGGAAGAAGGCCAGCGTGCACTCCATGTGCATACCGGGTGGAGTCATTCCAGATGTAGAACGAGTCCTTCCGGATGTCATGAAGGGTATGGGGTGCAGCCAACTGCAAGTGGTGGCTCACATCGGTACCAATGATGTGTGTCACTTTGGATCTGAAGTGATCCTCTCAGGTTTTGAGCGGCTATCTGAAGTGGTAAAGACTGTTAGTCTTGCTTGCAAGATGAAAGCAGAGCTCACCATCTGCAACATAGTTGACAGGACCAACTGTGGACCTCTGGTACAGAGCCGAGTGGAGGGTCTGAATCAGAGGCTCAGACGGTTCTGCGACCATGTAGGCTGCAGACTCCTTGACTTGCGCCATCAGGTGGTGGGTTTCCAGGTTCTGCTGAATAGGTCAGGACTGCAGGAAGCGGCTACACGGGTAGTGGGGGCTGTGTGGCATGGACTGGGCGGTTTTTTTAGGATAAAGGGCTTAAAAATGGGCACTCTCAAATGGTGCAGGTGGATCACAGGAGAAACATAGATCTGGAAACTATCGGTATAATAGTTGTAAATTGTTGTAGCTGTGATGGCGAAGTACCAGAACTCCAAGCGTTAATAGAAAGCACCGAAACAGACATCATTATAGGCAGTGAAAATTGGCTCAAGCCGGAAATAAGTTCAGCAGAAGTATTTGCAAAATATCTAACTGTGTTAAGAAAGGATAGATTAAACAAAATAGGTGAAGGCGTGATTGTCGCCATCAAAATTAGTATTTAATGAAGCAAAGTTGAAGTGATAGTTCCTGTGAGCTACTATGGGTAAAGGTTGTACCTGAAAATTGTAAGAAGTTAATATGTTCCTTTTACCGGCCTCTTGACTCTGACAATACAGTAGCAGAAAGGTTCAAGGAAAACCTGAGTCTAATTACAAAAACATACCCGACTCACACAATAATTGTAGGTGGTGATTTTAATTTACCCTCTGATCTATTGGCGAAATTATATTTTCAAATCAGGAGGTACGCATAAAATATCGTGCGAAATTGTACTCAACACATTCTCTGAGAATTACTTCAAACAATTAGTTCGTGAACCAACTAGAATTATAAATGGATGTGAAAACACACTTGATCTCGTAGCAAGAAATAATCCTGAGCTCATAACGAGCAATAAAACAGATACAGGTATTAGTGAACACAGAGCTGTCATAGTGAGATTGAATATCGAAAGTCCCAAAATTACCAAAAATAAATGAAAAGTATATTTGTTCAGGAAAGCAGGTAGAAATAAAATACATTGCTTATTGAAAAACAGCTTCCACTCATTTCTAACACTAAACATTGGTGTAGACCAGATGTGGCTCAAATTCAAAGAAGTGGTATCGACAACAATGACAGTTTTATTCCAAATAGATTAATAAAAGAAGGAGGCGATCCCTCTTGGTACACAAAACAGGTCAGGACACTGATGCAAAAGCAAAGGAAAAGGCATACTAAATTCAAACAAACACAAAATCCCCAGGATTGGCGATCCTACACAGAAGCTCGAAATTTAGCAAGGATTTTAATGAGAGATGCCTACAATACTTATCACAACGAAACTCTTTCACGAAATTTGACTGAAAACCCAAAGAGATTTTGGTCATATGTTAAATATACTAGGACAAAACACAAACAATACCCTCACTATGTGATAGTAATGGCGATCCTGCCAATGACAGTGCTACTAAAGCAGAGTTACTAAACATAGCTTTTAGAAACTCATTCACCAAAGAAGACAAAAGCAATATTCCAGATTTTGAATTACGAACAGAGGCCGTAATGAGTAACATAGAAGTAGATATCATTGGACTACTGCAGCAACTAAAATCACTTAGCAAGAACAAGTCTTCTGGTCAGGATTGTATACCCATTAGATTTCTATCTGATTATGCTGAAGAGATAGGTCCTTACTTAACAGGCATATACAACCTCTCTCTTATAGAAGGATCTGTACCAAAAGAATGGAAAGTTCCACAGGTCACACCTATATTCAAGAAAAGCAGTAGGAGTAACCCACTGAACTACAAGCCTATTTCATTGACGTCAATTTGCAGCAGGGATTTGTAACATATCCTGTATTCAGATATTATGAATTATCTCGAACAGAATGATCTATTGACCCAAGGTCAACAAGGATTTAGAAAAAAACGTTCATGCAAAACACAGCTAGCTCTTTATTTACACGAAGTGATGGGTGCTATTGACATGGGTTCACAAATTGATTTGGTATTTTGGTATTTCTTGATTTCCAGAAGGCTTTTGACACCTTACACCATGCACGGCTTTTAATCAAATTGCGTGGTTATGGTATATCACCCCAAATTTGCGATTGGATAGGGGATTTCCTGTCAGAGAGGACACAGTTCGTAGCAATCGATGATAAGGCATCGACTAAAACAGAGGTGATATCGGGTGTTCCACAGGGTAGGTTTATTGGTCCTCTGCTGTTCCTTATTTACATAAATGATTTAGGGGAAAATCTAAGTAGCTCTCTTAGGCTGTCTGCAGATGACACCGTCATTTACTGTCTAGTAAAATCATCTGAAGATCAAACCCAACTGCAGAATGATCTGAATAAGGTATCAGTATGGTGCAAAAATTGGCAATTGACTCTAAATAATGCGAAGTGTGAAGTCATCCACATGAGTACGAAAATAAATCCATTAAACTTTGTTTACAAGATAAATCAATCAAAAGTGAAGGCCATAAACTCCACAAAATACCTAGGAATTACTATTACTTCAGACTTGAATTGGAAAGAACATGTAGATAATGTCATAGGAAAGGCGAACCAGAGACTGCGTTTTATTGGCAGAACCCTTAAAACATGCAACAGAACTTCAAAAGAAACTGCATACACTACGCTTGTCCATCCAATTTTGGAGTATTGCTGCCTAGTGTGGTATCTAGAGCCATGTGCATGCCACGTTTACCCACCCGTGCTTGCCTGTGTCCGGCCGCTGCACTCTGCTGCCCGCAAATCGGATAGTCGAGCCCCGTTGCACCATTGTACACAGCGAGCGAGCTGCGGTGCGCCGTCGAGTCCCGACACTCGCCGGGCTAGCGGGTACCCGTCAGGCCCGTGCAACAGCACTACAGGCGGCGCTGCGAGTGGGGGAATGCAGACAGTTCTGAGCAAGACGTTGTAATAATCACAGCATAGGTTTCACACACCTTTTATGTTACCTACATTGCAATTATAAGTTATAGATCGTTATGTCTGAAATGGTGAACAGGACAGATTGTACCAACATGCAAGGAGTAGATGATCCGAGGAAGAAAAAAAAAAGACGTTTCCAGGAAACTCTCGGAGAGACTCTACAAGTGTTTAAATATATCTGGAGACAGCATTGTATGGGAGTGTTTTATGTTGATTTTAGGTAATGAAAATAAACCTGTGGGAATTGCAGAGTGTAATGGCTGCCGTAAATTATTGTCATTCCATGATGACAGTACCACTACGCAGTTACGGCACCTGAATAGCTGCAAAGCTTATCTTAATCACTTAACGGTTGTAGCAATATTCCAGGGTCATCAAAATCTTTTGTGCTGGAGAAATGTGTAAGAATGTGTGCAACAGATTTGCGGCCCTTCAGCAGAGTTGCGGGAGAAGGATTTCGAGACCTCGCACAGACTCTGATGGAGATAGCACAGTACCCCACTGCAAGTGCCAATCTTCTTCCTCATCCTTCAACAGTTTCTAGGAACGTAAAAAGAATAGCAGATGAATACCGTGTTCGCAAACTACTGGCTTTTTAAAGATTTCCTGTTTACCTTGGCAGGATTTTAGCTAGATAATTAGTTGGACAACATTGAACAAAATTAAATATCATATCATTGTAGGGCATATAATTTTTTGTCACATACATGAAATACATAGATTTACTAGCAACAAGGAACTGAAGAGATGTAAGGAATAACCTTGTTCTTTATGTTAGAGCCATCACGTAGTTTAATATGAAGTGAAAGTGAAACACTGTGTAAGTAAATACTGAGCAAAGTATAAAACTACCTACAAATTTGCTGTAGCCAACTAACGCGAAGCCAATGACTTTCAACATGTTTAATATTTTCGGCGCAAGCCGATTCGGCTACCGTTTTGCTTCTGCACCACAAAATTGAACGTTCTGCTTTTACCAGGTGCATTACTGCTCACATCTATTTTTTTCCTCACAACTGATAGTACACTGACAATTGAGTCAGTGAGGAAAAATCCCAAGTGTTTTCAAGACGCATGAAAGACTGTCCAGTGATACAAAACTGATAACTGCGACCTTGAATGTCACCTCTCGAATAGTGGTGACTCCCTTGGGGTTTCAGCTACCCCCCAGCCAAAGGGAAAAGGGGGAAATATAAAATAAAACAACAATCGATAAACAGTAATTAGTTTACTTCCCTTGGAGTGGTTAAGCGTAAGCTGTACCTTCCACCATTCTACCAGTTAGTCGTTTCTAATGACCTTGATTGCAACTGAACGTTTATTCTTACCTATATTTATCTACTCATTTTTTCTTAGCAGCAAGGAAACATCAAGCAATTTAGCGAAATGTCCACAGAAACGCTGTTCGAACATGCGCTGAATGCGTATACTTGCTATCACAGCACAATTACTCATGATTTGAGACAGCTCTATTACACTCGCATTAATGTGGTTCTAAAATGCATTGGTCAGTAAGCTGCCCACTATCTAACTTTTTTAATACATGATTTGTAAATGAAAAGTTGAATGGTTTGTTAGAAAGCTAAGTTGCTGTACTATCAGATGTCCAAAAATCAGATTTAATTAACCCCATAGTTTCTTCAGAATCGAGTGAAAAGCAATATGAAACTAAACACTCACGCAGAATGAAAAGCAGACATGTTATTTTCTCCAAGGAAAGTAAAGCTTCTAAGAAAAAACTAAGTTCATAAACCGATGTGGGATGGTCGTATGTACCGTGAACAATCTTGGCAGCGTGAAAATCGGAACAGTGGGTTTCCCGCTGAGGACTGTAGCGGCTGGGAGGCACGTGCCCTGGCTAGCAGCAGAGCGCTGCTCGTGCCAGCAAGCCGGCCAGTGTGGCCGGCGTGGCTACAAGCCTGGGTGACCGGGTGAGCAGCGCAGTCCCGCTGCACACCTCTGGTGGGATCCTTATTAGGTGGGTTTTACGGAGGACATTGAAAGAGTCCAAAGAAGGGCAGCTTGTTTCATATTGTCATGATACAGGGGAGACAGCATTACGGAAATGATACAGGATCTGGGATGGGAATCATTACAACAACGGAGCTTATTGCTGCGGCGTGGGCTACTTATGAAACTCCAATCGCCAACATTCTCCCGCGAATGTGAAAATATATTGTTGACTCCCACTTACATGGTAGAAAAGTTCATCAGAATAAAATCCAAGAAATCAGAGCTCAAATGGAGAGATTCAGGTGTTCTTTCTTTCCATGTGCTATTCGAGAATGGAATGGGAGATAAATAGTCTAAAGATGGTTCCATAAACCCTCTGCCAGGCACTTACATGTGATTTGCAGAGTATCCCATATAGATGTAGATGTGTGTGTGTTTGTCTTACACACATGACCAGTATTCTAGAATGGGACACAGAGGCATTTTGTAGTCAGTATTATTTATGACTGATGACATTTTTCCAGAATCCTGCCCATAAACTGAAGTCTGTGATCTGGTCTTACATATTACTGAACCTGTGTGAACATTCCATTTGTATCCTCTTATATGGTTACACCAAGGTATTTATATGTAGGGGCCGATGAATTACATTTATGACATATTCATGCTATAGTGTGTGAGGTACTTCTTTTATGGTTTTTTTTTTTTTTTTTTTTTTTTTTTTTTTTTTTTTTTTTTTTTTTTTTTTTTTTTTTGCCAAGCTGTATAGATCCCTTATAGTATCTGCCACTGGAGTTGTTTGAGCATCTCCATGATGTTTTCACACCATTAAATGAATGTGTTTATTTATTTATTAATTTTCAAGTTATGTGGAGCCCTGATGTGAGTAAATTGTTAGGATGTAGAACATGTCAGGTAATTACAGAAATAACCACATGAAAATGGTCATGAGGTTTAAAATATAAATAATATGTAAATACACACAGCAAAAAGGTGTTTACTTGCTCAAGTAATGGCATGGATTACACACAAAAATTCAGATAACGTAAAAAAAAGAAAATTGATCCAGCAATAATGTGGATTACCCAAAAAATTTAAAATAATATTACAGATAATTATACAACAACACAGGAAGGTAATATGAACAAATTAAGTCTCACATTGTAATATATGTAAAAATGTGACTTCTCATGCTTTCCTTCTCATGCTCCCTTCTGTGGCAATTAACTTCTCAGGTTTGCTGTCAGATGATACTGTGCAGCTCTGTGTAATGAAACTTACTGCTTTGCTATGGACCTTATGTATCTGCTCAATCAGTGCTACCTGGCTTGGGTCCAAGGCAGTTGAGCAATATTGAAGTACTCATTGAATATGTGTGTTGTGAACTATTTCCTTTGTGGATGAACAGCACTTATTATTCTTGTTTCATATAGGATGACTAAAGGGCCATAAGTTTTAACTATGCTTTTGGAGTGGGCTTTGATGTTAGCCCAGTAGTTAAGCATCCTCTGACTGTGTAGTTTCTTTCCTCTCCCGTGACCATAGAGCACCATTTTTCTTACTTGGTAATCTGTCCTTGTCTAAACTTCTTTTTGAGTGTCATCCAATCCTTCAAATTTCCTTCTGTTATAACCAGTTCCACTTCCATCAACCATGGTAACTTGGTCTTTGTCTTTTGCCAGTAACAGAAAAGCTAGTTGGCCAACCTGTCACGGTGTGTCCTGCAGACATGTCCATAAAATATTCTGAAGCATATAAGGCTTCAGGGTGGATGACTGGTAGTGCTTCAGTTTAGTGTTACAGGAGAGACACTTTTTACTATAAGTGTTTGTGGTCAATTGGTATGCCAGCTCTCATCTGTTGACTCAAGCTGATAATGCTGTTGCTTCAGATATATTAGTTTCCAGCCCTTCTCCCAATTACTTAAACCTATTGGTTTTCTTGATCTCTCCTTGGTCTAGATGTTGTAGTGTGACCATGAGCGAGTTGTCAT
Organism: Locusta migratoria; assembly: GCA_026315105.1. NCBI lineage: Eukaryota > Metazoa > Arthropoda > Insecta > Orthoptera > Acrididae > Locusta > Locusta migratoria. The sequence goes on along the minus strand of CM048747.1, from coordinate 140,544,132 downwards.
GAACTCCAAGCACTACAATGTAACTTTTTCTCTGGAAATTTGTAATTCAGGTCATATAGTTTTTTCTTCCTTATATTAGCTGCAAATGTAATTGGAGGTGCAGCTAGTCTTTCCTCCTGCAGATAGATCATCATCTTTTAAATACTCAGACTTCTTACTTTCTGAAGACTGTTCTTAGGATGAAGATCAGAGAAAGAGAAATTGGGCAGTTCATACCCGATAAAGCCTTGGACACAAAGTATATTAGCAACTGATTAACTTTTTATTGGACTTTCGGATACAATCAATAAGCCACAATGCTTATCAAGCTCTGTACATGTTAACTAGTTCATGGCTCAACAGAGAATCCCACAATACATTACACAATACAAAAGAATATACCACATATTTTATTTATTTATTTATTTATTTATTTTTTTACATAGTATTCCATGGAATCCCACTTTCTGAATTCTCAGTACTCCTTGACCATGTCTTCTCCTTGTAGGAACAGCAAGTGTTTTCCTTGACCGCCCACATGGGCAGACAAAAACTTGAGGCAGTACTTACTCTTTTACCCTAATCCTCAAAATGAAAGTATTTGACCATCTTATGTTGAGATATAGGAATGTAGTGTAACTCATTACACTACATACCCCTTCCTTTAGACATAACATGCCAAATATTTTATAAATCCCATTTTCCAAACGTAATGCAAAATAACAATACTTTTTACAATTATATAGAATGATCATTACATCACTATTACCTTTTCTTTAGAGGATGACATAATCATTTTTTTCTATTATTCATTCTCCATAAGCACTTCAGAACCATTATGAGTACATTAATCTTAAGTTCGCTATGTTTTAATCACAAGTTTATCTTTTATTTTTCTTGATATGGGCACTTTACCCTATGCACACTTTAGTGCTTCTCTATATGGAAAGAGTTCAACACTACATTCAATTATTACGAGTGTTTCTTTTACTAAAGTTAGATCACTCATGTGCGGTAGGAATGGAAGGATTATGTTCTTTTCTTTTTACTTGAAATGTTGCCTTGCCTATAAACCTGATCATCTAGCTACAGCAGATATAGCACCAGTCAGCATTTCTCTAAATCTAAAACTGTTACTTAACTCTCTTATCAGAGAGGCAGCTGCACTTCCTTAATCTTTACAAAAACGTGAGGATTATACCTCACTTACTCACTCCGATCCATACAATTGGGAACTGAAGAGCACCGAGTGCACATTGGACTTCTTTCTGGATCTCGATGCTATCCGCCTAAGGGGCTCCATCACACGCCTAACATTGGAGCTCCCAATAACTAATAATCCCCTCCCCCATGCACCTGCTCGGACCCTGCTGAAGGAGTGGTGAAATGTTCCACCAAGTCAAAAGACTTGTACAGCCGAAGACTGGACAAGACTTTTGAAATCTGTTCAAGTAACATCAGGTACATATATTTTAGTCGACACAAATTTTATTGCAGTATGTATTATATGTCATGTAGTACAGCTGTTGGTTGTTGACTTAACATAATTTTATCGAATGTCTGAGGATCGAGGTAGGGGTAAACATTTTCTGTCTCTATTCATTATTACACATTAGCCTATATATACATATTTTTCTGAGGCCTGCCCTTTTCATACATTAATGTCAAAGTGTGCAATAGTTTTCTGTGAACATTGGTCATTACACACATCAGTCCACAAATGACCAATTTACATTTTGCAATTGTTTAGGTAAATACATTTAAAATGGAAAGTAAATCAGTCTGCAAACAATAAATATGACTAAATTAATCTACACATAACAGCACACAATAAAAAATTACTTTCACTTAAATTACATTTATACAATATTACTTGCTATGTGCTCTCCACTGAACATGTCATTGTCAAAGGTGATGTAGTTGCATGCCTTCATATCCCATTTAAGCCACCTTCTCTTATCATGGGCAAAACAGAAACTTCAAAACCACATTTTATGAACTTGATTAAGAGTAATATCTTGGTCAGAATTAAGTCTGAATCGGTAAACATACAAGTTTTAAATTAACCCTTGAAGTACAAATTTAAGTTTCAAGTGCTCAGATAACCTTCATTTCCAAACTCTTCCACCCTCCTTATCTGATTAACATGACTGCTATTTAATATTACAATACTAGCTTCTCCACAAATTCCAGTTTTATGATCAGTAATTGTTATTTTCATACCACCCCAAATAAAATTCACATTTGCTTTCACTATCCAGTTCATTCCAAGAATTATATCTTCATTTAACTCCTCAATTACTAAGCATCCTTGAACAAAGCTAATATTGTTGATCTTAAACTCTAGTAAAACCTGTCTGGTGATGAATTTGCTACTCCTACCAGCGGCTCCTTTTATTCTAACACCTGTCACAGGGAATTCAGTAAAGTTATCACTATTCATTATCCTATCTCTCAATTTTTTTGACATACCAGTAATGGGACTCCCAGTGTCCAGAAGACAGTTACCTATCCAATTATCAATCTGCACAGTAACATAGGGATTACCAGGTTTGTTGTGCTTTTCATCCTCCTTTTTCTCATACAAAAGATCCTCCTCAATTTCCTGAAAACTTGTTCCTTTCTCTCTCTCCAAGACATTACTTTTTATTGATTGCAAACCTCCCATAACCATGTTACAACTAGATGCCTTATTATTAGAACAAACATTCATTTCATTTCCTGAGTGCCGATTTTGAGAAATTTCCCTTAAAACTTCTTGCATTTGATTGCCATTAGTAGCATTATCTGAGTGAACACAAGCTATCTTCAAAATTTCATCCGTAATTATATCTCTTCTTTTATTTTCATCAAAGCAAGTGGACTCAATGTAACTGATATCTACTGGCAAGAGCAAATTATCAGGTACTTCCATATTTAACCTAACATCATCATCTAAACCCACAATTGAACTCTTAATGTCATCTCCCTTCAGACATTCCTCTTTTATCTCCACATAAATCATTCCATCTAACTCACTACGTAGCAAAGCATCATCAACAGCAGAAAAGTCAGTAGCATCATCACATAAACTTGCTGTTTATATATCATTATCTTCAGCACAAATATCATTAGCATCTAAGTCATCATCAAATATTTCAGTAATTCTTACAAAATCATGCTTAACATAATCAATATAGCAACCATCTACCATCTTGTTTCCCCTGCTAAGTACATGACTCTTTGACTCTATACATATAACTTCTGTATCAAGTGGTTCTATTAGCATTTCTACATCAGAATTATCCATTAATCTCACTAGACCATATTCATCAAAGTTCACATCACTTACATCATTAGGTGCAACTTCATTACTGTTATTAGAATCAACAAACAAATTTGTCAAAATATCATTACTAATCTCTATTTCAGACTTCTTTGTGGTATTCTCTTGTTTCATCTCACTCAGCATGTTCTCCCAAAATTCTCTACTAAATTCTATTTTATTCACTGCATGTACTTTACTAGTACCAAAACTTTGGTTTGTCCTGTTAAAACTCTCTCTTCCTCTCCTGTAGCTACCGTTTGCCTGATTTTGATTTCTCCTTGCCTCAAACCGACAGGCCCTCCTTGAGGCAGATCTCAGTTTTCCTGGTTACTCCTTCTATTTTCAAAGTTTCCATTACCAAAATTCCTGTTATTATTATTCCACTGCCTATTCCTTTGCTCATGACCTCTATCTTCTTCTCTGCGTCTCCCATTCCAGTTATTACCTCTTCTGTCATCATCTCTACGCCTGCCATTATCACTTTGGTTCCTATGGTTATTGAAGTAAACACTCTTAGTCAAAGCACGCTATGTCTCGTTCGCCGTACACTTGTTGACTGACACGGCTGTCACGTCGGCCGTTTGACGGGGGCCCGCCAGCAGACGGCGCGCAGCTCGCGTCAGCTGTTAGGCCGACCGTGCCCTCCTGTGGCACGGCCGGGAACTACCACGGCCGGGCCCGCGCCTGCCACGGAACCCAATGACGGCGCGCGCGATATGAATGGCCCTTAGGCCATAACATCCCTCCCCCCTTGGGGTGAGGAGCCGGACCCCTGAACGGCGGTGCAGAGGTCTGGCTGCTGGGACGCTTCCACCTCCATCCGATTGTCTGGCGGCTCCATCCACTCCCTAGCCGGAACCACCTCATACGGGCGGAACCCCTTCGAGCGACGAGGGGTTCGCCTACGCGAGCGCTGTCTTGCTGCTCCCAGCACTGGCGATGGCGGCGGGTCCTCCATTCCTCCCTCCTGTGGCTCCTCCATTGGAAACTCGGGGCCTCCGTCGGCAGGCTGCAAGGTGCCCCCACTGCCGGCGACCGGAGCTGTCCACTCCTTGTAGCTGGCCGCTGGGACTGCGGCGGGAAAGCGGGCCCCGGACCCCGACGGTGACGGGAAATTCCCTTGCCCCCCAGCCAATGCCCGCGAAGCGGAAGTCGGGAGAGAACTGTCCCCTGATGGCACCCGTAACAGCGGGGGGCAGGACCTGGACGAAGAGGAAGGGACTGTAGGCGTTTGAGGAGGGTGGCGGACCCGTAGCTCATCATGGTGGCGGGTGAGGACCCCGGTAGGAGAACGGACCTCACAGAAACGACGGCCACGCTCCCGAACGACCACGGCCGGGACCCAACGAGGATGGCGGCCGTAGCCTCGAGCCCAGACAGCCGAGCCTGGGGGAAAACGTGACCGAGGACGAAGAAGCGGTGTGGGAGGGCCTGGATGCACGAGGGATAACAGTGTCCTATGAGGGCGGCCGTGAAGGAGCTCTGAGGGGCTCTGCTGACCTGCCGGAGTGGACCGATAAGATGTCAGGAATCGAAGGAGGGCCTCCTCCACTGAAAGATGTGCCACATACTTGCGCATTTGCGTCTTGAAAGTGCGGACGAACCTCTCCGCCGCCCCATTGGACTGCGGGTGGAAAGGTGGGGCCAGGACATGTTGGATCCCATGGGTAGAACAAAAATCGTGAAAGTGTTGTGAAGTAAACTGTGGCCCGTTATCTGTCACCAGTACGGCCGGGAGACCCTCAATAGAAAATATCTTTAACAGGGAACGTGTGGTAACTTCCGCAGACGTGGAGGTCAGGCGAACAACAAATGAGAAGTTGGAGTATGCGTCAAGGACGCAAAGCCAGTAGCTATCTAAGAAGGGCCCTGCAAAATCAACATGGAGTCGTTCCCAAGGTGCAGACGGAGTGGGCCATGGGGAGAGAGATGAGCGTGGAGCCGCTTGTTGGGATGCACACGAAGAGCATCCTGCAATGAGGCGAGTGATGTCCCCATCTATACCCGGCCAATATACATGTCGGCGAGCCAGCATCTTCGTGCGAGAGACACCCCAGTGGTCACGATGGAGAAGACCGAGAATCTGGCGGCGCAAGGACCCAGGAACCACCACTCGATGGGAGCCGTCTTCCGTGGACAGAAGTAAAACACCCTCGTAGGTGCTAAGGCGGTGCCGAATAGCATAATAATTGCGGAGAGGGTCTGATGCCCGGCCCGGAGGACGCTCTGACCAGCCCTGCCTCACCCGTTTAAGGACGACCCGGAGGACCGGGTCAGCCGCGGTAGCCTCCGCGATCCGTGAGCTATTGATAGGAAAATCAGAGACTACATCTTTAGCCGACTCGTCAACTGCAAAACACAAAAGCTCTTCAGCATCGAAGACTGGATCAGGGCCTACCGGGAGGCGCGATAGGGTGTCGGCATTGGCGTGATGAGACGTCGAGCGGTACTGTATCTCGTAATGGAAACGAGAGAGGTACAAGGCCCAGCGTTGAAGACGATGGGCTGCCTTGTCCGGAAGAGCTGCTGACGGGTGGAACAATGACACTAACGGGCGGTGGTCCGTGTAAAGCGTGAACTTTGACCCATAGAGATAAACGTAAAATTTTTTTAAAGCAAAAATGATGGCTAGGGCCTCCTTGTCCACCTGGGAATACCGGCGCTGCGCATCAGTAAGAGTTTTAGATGCAAACGCCAACGGGTGCTCTGACCCATCGGGAAACCGATGTGCCAGCACCGCCCCCACACCATGCTGGGAGGCGTCCGCTGCCACCACAAGTGGGACCCCCGGGGTGTATGCAGTGAGGCATGGAGCCTCCAGGAGGGCCCTTATCAGTGACTGAAAAGCTCGCTCGCACGCAGGAGACCAGCGGAACGGGACACCTTTACGTAGCAGTTGATGCAAGGGGTAAGCCACTGTGGCTGCCTGCGGGAGGAAGCGATGATAATAGGCGATCTTGCCCAGGAATACTTGGAGTTCGTGAACGGAAGAAGGACGGGGAAGATCTGCGACCGCCCGCACGTGCTCGGCCACGGGACGTACCCCCGACCTGGATACCTCGTAGCCCAAGTACTCGATAGTCGGTTGGAAGAAAGAAGATTTCTGGAAATTACAGCGGAGGCCAGCCCCCTCCAGAACGGAAAACAAGGAACGGAGGTTGGCAATATGGTCAGCAGCTGTGGATCCCGTCACCACAATATCATCCATGTAGTTCACGCAACAGGGGACCGGCGCTAGCAACTGCTCCAAAAAACGCTGAAAGATTGTTGGGGCACTGGCCACCCCGAATGGCAATCTCTGATATTGATATAGGCCAAAAGGCGTAGAAATCACCAGCGCCTGTTTGGAGGCATCGTCTAAAGGCAACTGGAGATAAGCCTCTGCCAGGTCTATTTTCGAAAAATACTGGCCCCCGGACAACCGATCTATCAATTCCGCCGGGCGAGGCATGGGAAAAGAATCAATGACGGATTGAGAATTTACAGTTTTCTTAAAGTCGCCACATAAACGCAGGGCACCCGAGGGCTTGCGTATGACAACTAGAGGGGAGGCCCACTCGCTTGCTGTGACAGGACGCAAAATACCTTCCGCCGTCAGGCGATCTAATTCCGATTTAACAGCGCCATGGAGGGCGATCGGGAGAGGCCGAGCCCGACAGAAGACGGGGCGAGCCGTATTTTTAAGTGTAATAGTGGCCCGAAAATTCGTAGCACACCCAAGACCCGGCGCAAACAGGGACGAGAACTCCACGCGAAGCTGCTTGAGACTCTCTTACGGAATTTGATCGGAAACTAAGCAGACAGAATCGGTAATAGAAAAGCCAAAAGCGTGGAAAGCGTCGAGGCCGAAAATGTTCATAGCCGTTGCACTGTTTACTACCACAAACGGTACCGCGCGGCTAACGTTCTGATATGTAGCTTCGGCGACAAACGACCCCAATAGTGGAATAGGGTGGCCACCGTAGCCAACCAACGCGCGAGGCGCTGGACTTAAAGTGGGGGAGCCTAAAGCTTGATGAGTTGCAGCACTTAGAAGCGATGTCGTCGCGCCTGTGTCCACTTGAAGCGTAACCGTTTTCCGCAGAATGCGGAGGTCTATAAACAACTTCGGCGGCTGAACGCCGACGGGAACAACCTTATTAATATCCATGGGCGCTGCGCCGAAATCGCGAGGGGGAGAGGTCCTTTTGCGGCCCTTAGCCGAGGAGCGGCACACTCGGGCGAGGTGTCCTAACTTGCCACAACGATTACAGGTGGCCCGCCTGTGCGGGCACGATTCCCGAGAATGGGACGCTCCGCACGAAAGACATGACATCGGCTCGCTCTCTGAAGCGGGCGACGCGCGCCGCCTTTCCCCCCGCCCATACGACGCAGGCGAGCGCCGCGGCGTCCGAAGGGAGGGAGGGGAGGGCGACGCAACAACAGCCACCGAAGAAACCGGCGCCGCGGATAACGGGGCCGAATCGTCAACTGAGGATACCGCCCCCCAAGCGGAAAGTTGACTCCCCACGGCCTCCGAAACTTCAAATGCGCACGCAATACGCAAAACCTCCGCTAATGAGGGATCGTCAGACTGAAGAGCCTGCTTGCGAACGTCCAGGTCGGGAGCAAAACAAACCAAAACATCGCGGACCATAGAGTCTGCATACGAATCACCGTGCGGTTCGGACCGAAACATACAACGACGGGCTAGCCCCTGCAGTTCCGTGGCCCACGCACAGTACGACTGACCCGGCTGTTTCCGCGAACGGTAGAAAGATATGCGGTCCGACACCACGTGAGAGTGGCGGCGAAAATACGCTGCAAAAAGAGAACAGATATCCTGAAAGGACAGGGATGCCTGCGTCTGAAGCGGCGCTAAATCGCCCAGCAAACGAAAAAGACGAGGCGAGAGCCACGAGAGGAAATAAGCTTTTTGCTTACCTTCATCACACACCTGGAAGGCTACGAAGTGTTGGCGTAAACGCTGTTCGTAGTCGGACCAATCCTCGGCAAAGTCGTCAAAGGGAGGAAACGGAGGAACGGGCACCGAAGACCGCAACCCGACCTGTTGTGTCACAGCCCTAGTCAATGTGTCAATAGCTGCCGTGAGAGAAGCATTCTGTTGAGCCAAAATTTCCGGTAACGACTGAAGATTCGTCAGCAACGCGCTAAGCTGTTCTGCCATGACTGCGGCAGGAAGACCACGCCACCAATATCCTCGTCGCCACTGAAGTAAACACTCTTAGTCAAAGCACGCTATGTCTCGTTCGCCGTACACTTGTTGACTGACACGGCTGTCACGTCGGCCGTTTGACGGGGGCCCACCAGCAGACGGTGCGCAGCTCGCGTCAGCTGTTAGGCCGACCGTGCCCTCCTGTGGCACGGCCGGGAACTACCACGGCCGGGCCCGCGCCTGCCACGGAACCAAATGACAGCGCGCGCGATATGAATGGCCCTTAGGCCATAACAGTTATCCTGATATTGACTCCCATTATCTCTTCCCCTATCTCTAAAATTGAAATTTCCATGATATTCAGTACCACTATCTCTTGGTCTTTCTTTGTTTCTTTCATCTCTCTCCCAAGCCATGTCCAGCTTATCTATATATCTTAAAAATTCCTCCACTGAATTGTCTGGCCCATAAACCAATCCCCATTGAACTTTCTGTGGTAAACGTCTCTCCAGGGCATCTATCTGAATCATCTCATCCAATGGTGTGTCCAGGTGTACTAAGGTTTTAATTTGTTCTTCACAAAAGGTTTTCATACGACCACTCCCATCCCTAAAGCTAGGTCCATTTAAAAATTCTGATTTTATCCTTGTCTGTTTAATTTCTGACCAAAATTTATCCATAAAACATTTTTCAAAATCTACAAAACTCATCTCAAGATGTATGATCTGATTTGCCCAAGACATGGCCTCCCCGTCTAAAAAATTTTTCACAAATTTGATTTTCAAATTATCTGACATACTCAGAGAAAAATTGTCTTTACATTGACAAATGAAGTCTACTGGGTGGATCTCGTAATCTCCTGGAAAGCTCCTAATATTTATGTTGTTCCAAATATTACCCCCATTGCTACAAAAGTTTTTTGTAACTAAATTTTCCTCTATTTCAGAAACTTTTGACCTTACACTGGAAATGTTACTGAAACATGCATCTACGTCACTTTTTACAATTGAAAGATTTTTATTAAATGTTTTGTTAATCTCATCTACCTTTTGGTTTAACAATGAGCTCCCATTTGTGATAAGTGTATGCATATCCGTACAGATTTTCTCGTTTTTCTTTGCCTCTTTTCCAATGCTATTTTCTATTTCTACAGTTCTATCTTCAACTTTGTTTAACCCTAAATTGAGTTTTTCATGTTTAGAATGCAAAATGGAAACCTCCCCTTTGATATTTTTCATTCTTTCTACAGTGCTGTTTACTGTGGTCTGAATTTGTTCAACCTGTTTGCAAACACGTTTTAGGTTTTCACTTTGATCATGTACATATTTTTCTAAATGATCCAACTTTTGCCCTTGTTTATCTAGTTTTTCGCCTAGTTTTCTAATCCCGCTACTTTGTTATTCAGAAGTGAGCTGGATTAAATTGGCAACCCTATCAAATATGTTTGCATCCCTACTGTTTATTGCCTCACTTTCGTCTAGACCCCGAAATGAAGAGCAAACACTACTATTTTTGTCCACTTCCTCAGTTTCCTTTTCCGAATCGCTTTCACAAACGTGATCATCGTGAATAGGTCTATTATTTACATTCTGAGCCAATACCACCTGCTCTTTCCTCTCGATATTTTCTCCATTCAAGTTTTCCATTTTGATTTTTAATCACACAAAATAAAATCACAAAATAAAGACATCGATGTAACCACTGATTTCTTCACAAGACCAAACACTCATAGCACTTGCAAAAAAATGGAAAAAAAAAGAATTCTTGAGATACCTTGGCACTTAGTTGGAGTTGCTGCTGCTGATGATGATTGCTTTACTCACGATCGTGATTCTGCCACAGATTCTTCCAGAACCGATGCTCCCGAAGTTCTAAAACATTACTGCCGCCGATTATTCTAATTCTTCTTTGTTTATTGACCACATTTGATGTTGATTTTGACACAAATTCATCGGAAAACAATAGGCAACTATGTGAGCACTTATTGGTCAGAAATTCACGCCGATCCCAGCTCTTCCACCAGATGAAATGTTCCACTTCATTATTTAGTAACTGGGAATACGGCTACTGACCGGATAAATAAACACTCTACCAATAAATAGTGCTCACATGTTTTCACCACAATCTTTATTTTAACCCCTTGCCGTTACAAAATACAAACTATATACAAAAGCACATGGCCACCACACACTAGTTATTCCCGCGACTTCCGGTGATGCCCCGAAAGATCTCCGATCAAAGACCCTCCACTTCGACTTAACACAGACAAAGTGAGCGAGAGCATTCTCGCAACAAATATCGATTATCACCCTAGCTATTACGTTTCAGTGGCCACATGTCCACTCACAGGACGAACGGGCCTGGACGAACGTCCAGCCTCCACATTGGCCTTCTGCCTCGAGCGACGCAAACACCATACAAACCACCACTTCCCTTGTGGACAGGGTGGCTCAACCATGTCTGGTACACCTGAAGGTGCCTTGGTAGCAGGGACAGAGAGTGAAGTATGAGACACCAGAGGTGTCCCACTCAACGCACCAGACTCCCCACCATCGCTGCACACCGAGACAGCAGCCTGAAAACGGCTGACCGTAGACAACAGCACGCTCAGCTGTTCGTGAACTGCGGCCAGTTCCTCCTGCGTCCACACACATCAGGCACACATCCTATCCATCCTTTTGATACAATTAACTGTTGAAAGAAGAAAACTAAATAATCAACTTTTAAGTAGCCTAGTACTTTAATAAAGGCGGCTGGCAGCTTATTGAACTGTGGTCAGTGGTAGGTACACTGTCAAAAAAATGAAACTGAGTCAGGCAGTTTTCAAAATAAACAAGAATATCTATAGAACACACCGTTATCAAACGTGCGGGCATATAAGCTTTCTCAAAGCAGAACACAAAATAAGGAAGTGACAATATGACACATAGCTTGCAGCAGACGAAAACTATACACACAGTATTTATCAAAATAAGCGAGAATAAACTCTTTAAGCAGTAGCACAAACGAAATCTATCAAGTAGGTGAGAAGAAACCTCTTAAAAACAGAAACACTAATGAAAATTAACTGGCAACAAAATTTCACACAATTAAATTATGATACTTAGCGCTCTGGGTGATGAGGCAGTGACAACAGCTGGCACTGAAGTGACAGCTAACTGACTGAATGCTAATCTGCCAAGTACGCAGAAATAAACATCTAAAACAGAAGTACTAATGAAAATGATGAACTAGACTGGCAAATTAAATTCGACACAAATTAAGTTAAGATACTTAGTGCTGTATACGATGTGACACTGGCAACAGCTGGCACTGCATCACATAAGTAAACATTGTAACAATTATGAATGGGTTTCAATGCAGCTGTTGTGACAAGTGGTTTCATTGGGGGGGGGGGGGGGGGGTGTAGCGATGTGGAAAAGAGGGCAGCAAACAAGTCTCTTCCTTTGTTTTGTAAAGTGTGTTCAAGGGACAGAAAAACAGTTGAACAGGAAGGGAAGATTAGAGCCCTTCAGGCTGAACTGGATAGTGCTAGGGAGGAACTTACGAGGTTAAGGGGGGAGAAGGGTGAGCAGGGGTGGGAAGTGGTAGCAGGGAACAGGGCCACAGAGAGAGAATAGTTCCTGACAGCTTCACAATTGGCACAACCAACAGATTTGCCTTGCTCCCACAATTAAATGAGGAAGAGGCTCCTTCAGAAGTAGGTGTAGTTAAGAAACAATAGACTTTCACTAGGAAACCAACGGTTTCAAAAAAAGTAGATAGTAGGAGGAAAGTTCTGTTGTTAGTAGCTATGGAAGAGATGTGGGCTAGATTTTGCAGGAAAAACTAGGTGACAGGTACCAGGTCACAAACTTTTTCAAGCCCAGTGAGGGGTTTTAGCTGGGTGGTAGAGCTTATAGGTTCCTTGTGTAAGGGTTTCGCAAAACAAGATCATGTTTTGATAGTGGGTGGGATGGGAAACAGAATTGATAGGGATCAGGGCTACAGTATTGAGTGTGACCTGGTTAAAATAGCTTCTGCAATGAAACAGAAAAATGTTGGACTGTTGCCTGCTTTCATGCGGTATGATCGACCCCAATTGAACTGCTCTGTTAGGACGATTAATAAGGAGATTGATCAACTGCTTAGGGTGGCTACTCTGTCAGAAATAGGTTAGGTTCCTGTTGATGCTATTGATAGGTGGGATTTCACTAGGCATGGCCTGCATCTTAATAGGAAACAGAAGGGGAAACTGGCTGGGTTGATAGCAAAATCCGTGAGGGGGGACACTGAAATTCATTGAAGTACTTCTTTTTTAGGCTAAAATCAGTGTCCAGTGAGAAGCTCAGGCAGGCAGGTGCTAAAAATGTTGAAAAATAAAATGTTTCTCACAAAAGTAAAGTAAAAAATAATGTTAGCATTTTTCACCAGAGTATAGGGGGACTAAAGAATAACATAGATGAGCTTTTGGTTTGTTTAGATGACATAGAAACTGATAATGTAATAGATATACTATGCCTGTCTGAGCATCACATTGTCACTGGTATGGAAAATGTGTATGTCAGTGGATATAAATTAGCTTCAAATGTAAGTACGGATAATAAGGGAAGAGGAGGGGTTGCCATATATCACAGTGTAAAAAAATTTGGAAAGAAAAAAGTTTTGTGTAGAGCAACATATTGAAACATGTGCCTACCAGCTTAAATTCAATGATGATTATCTTATAATTGTAACAATATATAGGTCCCCTTCAGGAAACTTCCAGTTATTTCTGGAAAACTTGGATGCTATGTTGTGCTATCTGTCAGATAGGGGAAAGCAAAATATTATTTGTGGTGATTTTAATGTAGATTCACTGAAAGTGTGTAATAGAAAGAAAGATCTGGAACTGTTCGTTGGCTCATTCAATCTGACATCCCTTATTGATTTTCCTACTCGGGTAGTAAAGGACAGCAGTACATTGATGGATAACTTTTTTATAGACCAAGATAAGTTTAATAACATAAATGCTTGTTCTATTGAGAATGGTCTTTCTGATCATGGTGCACAGCTAGTAACAGTTCAAAACAGTCCTCCAGAGTTGTGCGCTCGATTAATGACTTAACAACTAGAAATTTCAAAGAAAGTCTACAGCAGTTAGTCTGGGATGAGGTTTATTAGGAACATCATGTTAATTAAAAAGATAACTTATTTCATGATACATTTGTAAAGGTATTTGTAACAGTTTCCCCAAGAAATTAGGTAAATATAATTGTAAGAAACTATTCAAAAAAGTCATGGCTTACTAAAGGAATAAAAATATCTTGTAACCGAAAAAGGGAACTATATCTATCAACAAGAAAGAGTAATAACCCAGAAACAATAAAATATTTCAAAAACTACTATACTACATTAAGAAAAGTTATTAAAAAATCAAGAAGCCTGTGTATCACATCTGAGTTTAGGTCCTCTGATAATAAAATTAAAACGATTTGGAATATTATTAAAAGGGAGACAGGGCTACCAAGAGCAGAGGAAGAGGGTATTACCATCAAATGAAAACTTTATTAACAAAAAGTCAGAAGTAGAAACCATTTTTAGTGATTACTTTTTAAATGTTATAGAAAAAATAGGATCTAAATGTTCATTAGAAAGAGGAAGGCAGTTAATGGAAGAGGCCATACCAAAACAATTTGATACAATTCAAATTCCACCCCCTCTCCTTCAAAAATTAAGAAAATAATGAACTCTCTGAAGAGTAATAGGTCACATGGAATTGATGGCATTTCCAGCATGGTATTAAAAGCTTGTTCCCAAGAGATAAGTAGGATTGTCAGTCATATATATAATAGCTCTTTAAAGCAGGGTATTTCCCCGGATAGACTGAAATATGCTATTGTTAAACCTTTGCATAAAAAAGGGGATACGTCCAATGTCAACAAATACCGCCCCATCTGACTTCTGACAGCTTTATCCTAAATTTTTGAAAAAGTTGTGTGTTCTCGAGTTGCTTCACATATTAGTAAAAATAAAGTTCTAACAAAATGTCAGTTTGGTTTTCAAAAAAGCTATTCAACTGAAATTCTATATATACCTTGACTAATGAAATATTAAATGCTTTGAATAACTAGCCATCACCAGTTGGGATTTTTTGAGTTCTCTCAAAGGCTTTTGATTGTGTAAATCATTGGATTATTCTAGATAAGCTTAAGTATTGTGGTATGAGTGGGAAGTGCACAAATGGTTTAAACCATACATAACTGGAAGAGTGCAGAAAGTTGAAATAAGCAGTTCACATGATACAGATGAAACAATTAATTCCTCTAACTGGGGAGTTATCAAAAATGGAATCCCACAAGGTTCGGTCTTGGGACCTTGCTGTTCTTAATATATATTAATGACTTGCCATTCTACATTCACAAATATGCTAAGCTAGTTCTTTTTTCTGATGATAGAAGTATAGCTATCACACCTGACAAACAGGAATTAACTGATGAAATTTTAATTGATACCTTTCAGAAAGTTATTATATGGTTCTCTACAAATGGACTCTCATTAAACTTTGATAAAACCCAGCATATACAGTTTCATACAGTAAATGGCATGACACCATTAATAAATTTAGACTTTGAACATAAATCTGTAGCTAGGGTAGAATATTCAAAATTTTTAGATGTTTGCATTGACGAGGGATTGAATTGGAAGAAACATATTGAAGATCTCCTGAAACGTTTGAGTTCAGCTACTTATTCTATCAAGTCCATTGCAAAATTTGGTGATATACATCTCCGAAAATTAATTTGCTATGCCTATTTTAGTCACTGCTTTCATAAGGGATCATATTCTGGTGCAATTCAACATTGAGTAAAAAAGTATTCATTGCACAAAAGCATGTAATCACAATAATTGATGGAGCCTAACCAAGAGCATCCTGTAGACATTTATTTAGGGATCTAGGGATCTTCACTGTAGCTTTACAATATATATATTCAATCATGAAATTTGTTATTAACAATCTGACCCATTTCAAAAGTAATAGCAGTGTGCATAGCTACAACACTAGGAGAAAGGGTGATATTCACTATTTTTTTGCTTTTTACAAATATCTGTCTAGGTGTGTTTGCATTTGGATATGTGTGAGTGTGCGTGAATTTGTTTACCTTCCCTTTTTTCCCCTAAGGTAAGTCCTTCCACTCCTGGGATTGGAATGACTCCTTTTTCACTTCCTTAAGACCCATATCCTTCCCTTTCTCCTCCCCTTTTTCCTCTTATCCTGAAGAAGCGACCAACGGTTGCGAAAGCTTGTATGTGTGTTATTTTATTCGTATCTATCGACGAGCTGGTCCTTTTGGTAAGTCATCTCTTTTCTATTTTTTATTTTTGTTTATCTCACCAGGAAAGTTTCCCTCTATAATTTTCGTTTCATCAATTTGAATCTAATCTATATGTAAGTGTATCTAACTACCTCCCATATCAAAATGTATACAAACCCATTCTTTGGTGGAATGAAATTTTACAAAGCTATATAAAACCCTTACAAACTTTCCTCGATATTTGAAATAAAACAGTATAAAAATTATTACTAGTTCTTGACCACAATCTTGGTAAGTCATAGGCATAGCATACCACTTTCCTAGGTAATTCTTTGTTTATTATTGCTTGCACAATATCACAGCACACAATCCTACACATTACTAACCACAGTTTAAGAGCATGCTCCATATCTGCTCTAAAGAATTGTCATCAATTTTTGAAATTTTGAATTGATGTCATCACTATGTATTCTATCATTTGGTTAGTGTTACTTTCAAGTATAATCACTTAATATCAATAATTAAGTTACGTCGAATTTGGTATATCTCATAACCAGGATAAGAGTTAGAAAAGCTATAGACCTTTGTCTCAAGTATTACCTTGCATCAACAAATAAGAATAATTTAACTTATTTTTAATTCTACACTACTAATTATGGCCGATGACATGTTGATGCTTATAGCTACATAATGAATTACTAGTGATGCCTCTTTTTAACAAGAGTCACATCTCTATTGATCAACTGTTCCATTTGTGTAGAATTTTACTTGTGTGTCTGTGAACAACAGTTGGTAGTTCAAGTAATTTTTTTCACACAGATCTCTTTCTCTCATATTATAGGATAATTAAATAACAAAAGAATACTAGATAAACCATCTTAAGATGTTGTAAAACATAGTCATTAACTACGTATCTCAAGTCATCTACTTTTACTTATAGGTTCACATGCGACAGTTTGCAATACGAAATGCCCATCTTGTTTGCTATTTAAGCATGCTTTATGCACTCTACAATTTGTAGCTGGTAATGGCTATGTACCAAAGTAAACTTCACCTAAACTCCAAAATCTAGTTGAAGAGATACTTAATAGTTAAATAGAATAGAAAAAAGGGTAGACTTTGCTCTTCGGAAAACGAAAAAGGAATAGGAGAGAAAACGACTAGCTACCTAGAGGTCATCAATCTCTTAATTAACATTGGATGTTAATCAGCCTGAGGGGGAATAGTAGGACTTTCCCTCGTGTCATGGTTACTATTTTGATTCTCTGTCTGTGCAAACATTGGTGCTGAATTAGCATTAGTACTAGCTCCAGAATTATCATTTGTGTTTTGGTTTCTGTAAAAATTCCTGTTATTCCTAAATTGTTTTTTATTATTCTTTTGCATTTCTTGCTTCCTATGTAACTCACCTTTAGTGTTTTCCTTATTCGATGCAGGCTGAGGTTTACCACCATCATTCCTGGCCTTATTTTATGCGTCTACTCCCTTAGCATCGCTTGGTAGGACACATTCTTAGACATCGAGGAATCGTAAATTTAGCATTGGAGGGAAGTGTGTGGGGTAAAAATCGCAGAGGGAGGCCAAGAGACACGTATAGTAAGCAGATTCAAATAGATATGGGTTGTCGTTCTTATGAGGAGACGAAAAGGCTTGCTCAGGATAGAGTAGGGTGGAGAGCTGCATCAAACCAGTCTCCGGACTGAAGACCATAACAACAACAACTCCCTTAGCAGCTCATAATAATTCATGAATCGTTTTCCACCCTTTACACCATATCTCTCTTTGTGCAGAGAATGGAAGATATCTAAGACATTAGCCAAATACCCCTCGTTGATGGGTTTGTCCAAAAATTTTGTCTTTGTCAAATATGATTGATACTACCCACCTCTTTTGAACAGAATGTGGGGTGTGACAATTCTATCTTAAGCTTTTGATGAGTATCTGTTGACCAAAATTTTTCTTTAAACTTTAAAATCCTCCCAAGAGCAAATACGTCTGCATGAGCACTTCCCCATTGTGATGCCTGTCCTACTAAATAATCTAGGGTAAAATCTGTTTTCCTTTGATCATCCCATTTAGTAGGGAGAGACCGAGAGAATACCCGCAAGAAATGTTTGAGGTGTATATCCCTATCCAGTTTAAATTAGGGAAACTTTTTAGTGATATTCAAACCAGTGATATTTATTACTCGAATGTTACCTCCCTGTTCCTGCTTTTTATTTCTTGTCTCTGTGTTTGTCCTTTCTATCTCATTCCATAGTTTATCAAACTGGCTAGCTGTAATTTTAGAATCTGAGATCTTATCTTCCACACGGGAAGAAAGTTTGGACTTATCCTAAAGCTTCTTATTTAGAATTTCTTCTACCCTGTGTTCTCAATTACACGACTCTCCAGTTGGTAAAGTCAAATTTTGACTATTCTGGTGTTGCTCTAACTTGTCAATTTTGTTCAAATATAGAATTCAGTGATAGTGATATTATTGTTTACTAGATGAGATGTAATAGGCAAGCTAAAGAGCTAAATGTTTACTGTTTCATCACCCAAATAACAAATTAAACAAATTATTTTATTAGAACCTCAACTGTTAAATACCTGTTTGTGATCTCAGAGTTTGTGTAATACAAGAAACATGATTTCTAGATAAAGTGATGTTTAAGAGAAGATACAGACATTGCTAGGAAAACAAACAAATAATATTTCATCATAAAATAGGAAAATAAACAAGAGCACATGGCCATGAAACGTAACCTGCTAATATGCACTTTATGAAAACATAAAGTGAATTAGTATGCTTAAAGATATATTCTATTGTATATTTGAGTAGGAACAGGCCATGAAAACACAAATATAATAAATGTTTCGAATATAAAGTTGCCAGCATGGGCAGCATTGTAGATTAACTAAGCCTATATGAAATATTCCCGTGTTCTTGTATACATCAAAACAACTAATACTTTATTTAATTATTCTATACATGGTAGGAACATTTGCCCTTCATTATTTTTCAAGATATTAGTACAAACAAACGATGTACTGTTGTATTTTATACTTAAGCTTATTTCAGATCCGCAACCCAATGTATGAAAGCAGGCCATTATGAATCGATGTAAATTGAATAATTGCCTTAATTTTGAATGTAAAGCTGCTATTACCTTGCCATAACATGGCCAAACTAATTGTTTTTCACATCTTTAATGTATGGTATTGTAGGGCAGACTATAAAAGGAGGCCACATGAAGATCGAAGAAAGACAGTCTTGTAACAGCTTTCCAAGCCGCCATTATGCCGGTTTGGGCACCAATGTACATATTGTTGTAATGAATTGTAGGGCAAAAGTGATGAAATTAAATCACTTTTCAGATACCTCGTGTTTGTTCTGTGTCCTTGCCTTAATTTTGACACACACATAAAATAGAGAAAATTTCTCTAGCTGCACATATTTTGAATGAATTCTAGGGATTCCTGTAAGCAGGTTATGCAGATGCTGTGTTTTAAGAAGATTCTGCATCCATGAGATATCAAGGTAACTGCCCTGAACTTTGATGCTGTGGAGATGTATTAAGACATGAAGACCATAATCACTAAGTCGGTGAACCGAACAACTGTAAGGTGGAAACGTTTTATAGATCTAAATCAGATTTGGAGGTACCTGCTAACATTTCTAACTTCAAGTTAGTTGTAGCTAGTTCATTATCAACAGATTGTATTTTATCTAGCAGAGACTTATCTCTCTCCGCTAGTGTACCTGAAACTGCTCCAAGAATTGCCTGTTTTTTTAAAGCATAGTTTTCCTCAAATACATGTTCTGATACTTCTTTTACTTGTTCCTTTGTTACAAAATTCTGACTCCAACTACTATATTTATCATCAAACTTTTCCCTACATTCCTTACATGAGTCTTTAACTGAGTCCCAAATACATTTATGTTCTGTTTGCTTTGATAATATTTCAAATTTTCTACTATCTTTGTCTCTAAGTCAGATACATTTTGCTCTAACATAGTTTTTAGTTGTTTATGAGAATCCTTGATATCTGATCTACATTCATGCAACACTGATTTCATGTGCAAATAAATCCTATGTGACAATCCCTCAAACTTTTTCTCAACAGTCTCTAACCTGTTTTTATTGTCCTCGGATTACTTTTCCATGGCTTTGAACTGACTCATCATCATCGCAAAACCTGCATTTATTACCACCTCCTCCATACTTCTAATTGTAGGCATTTATCTATATCAGTACACCACACTTTCGTCTCTACAACTCACTAAAGACACAAAATAAAAATAAATAAATAAATAAAAAAAATAAATAAAAAAGAAATAGTCTAATAGGGTATGCTCACCCAGGTTCTGCACAATGGCAGGCACACCCTCAGCGCTCGATCAGGAAGTCAGGACCAGTTGCGTTGCTTGAACAAGCCAGCCGAAACACCTGAGATGCTCGAATGACGCAGACCACTTCCTGACGTAATTCAAAATACAGTAACACTCGGATTAACCTGTGTTACCATAAAGAATTCTCTTCCGTTCAGAACAATGATGTTTATTGATGTTTATCTGATGCCATGGTAATTTTACAAGTCCATATATTTGAGATTATCATGATTTTTGTCACTTTTAATCACTCATTTCTCTAATAATATCTTCTCTCCCTCTTTACTTCTTTCAAGCCCTGTCAATTTGGTCACCAAATCTTCTATAGTGTGACCATGAGTGGTTTGGATGAACTCCAAACACTATAAGGTTTCTTTTTCTTGTCTTTTCTGGAAATTTGTTATTCAGGTTGTATAGTTTTTTCTTTCCTAATATATATATATATATATATATATATATATATATATATATATATATATATATATATATATATGTGTGTGGGTGTATGTGCATTTATTTACCCTCCATTTTTTCCCCCAAGGTAAGTCTTTCCTGTCCCAGGATTGGAATGGCTCCTTACCCCCTTCCTTAAAACCCTCATCATTTCCTTTTCCCTCTCCTTCCCTTCTGCCTGATGAAGCAGCTAGGCTGCGAAAGCTAGCATTTGTGTGTGTGTGTGTGTGTGTGTGTGTCTGTGTGTTTATTTGTTTCTATTACTGCCTGTGCCCCTTCGCCGGTAAGTGTACTTCATCTATTTTTTACGTATATATATAATGGAGGAGAAATTCCTAGCAGGAAAAAAATATATATATAAAATAGATGAAGATTACTTACTAGGTAAAGGAGCTCAGGTAGTAATAGTAGCACAAATAAATTAATAAATTCACACACACACACAGAAAAACGCTAGCTTTCGCAGCCTAGCTGCTTCTTCGGGCAGAAGGGAAGGAAAGGGAAAAGGAAATGATGAGGGTTTTAAGGTAGTGGGAAAGGAGCCATTCCAATCCTGGGACAGGAAAGACTTACCTGGGGGGGGGGAGGGGGAAGGAGGGTAAACAAATACACAGACACCCACAAATGCAAGCACACCTAGGCAGACATACTGTAGAAAGCAAATAAGTTAGACAGAGATGCCACTTGAGGCAGAGGCTCTGTCCAGAGAATCGAGGCAAAGATGTTCAAGATGGTGGGCAGGAATTTGAATTTAGCAGCATTTGAGACCAGGTGGGCAATGGAAAGAGAGAATATGCTGAAGGGGCAAGTTCCCATCTCCGGAGCTCTGAATGACTGGTGTCACTGGGAAGTATCCATATAACCCGGACAGTATAACATTGTGCCAAGATGTGCTGGCCATGCACCAAGGCATGTTTAGCCACAGGGTAATCCTCATTACCAACAAAAACTGTCTGCCTGTGACCATTCATGCGAATGGACAGTTTGTTGCTGGTCATTCCCACATAGAACGCTTCACAGTGCAGGCATGTTAGTTGGTAAATCTCGTGGGTGCTGTCACAAGTATCTCTGCCTTTAATTGTGTACACCTTCCGGATTACAGGACTGGAATAAGTGATGGAGGGAGGATGCATAGGGCAGGTTTTACACCGGGGGTGGTTACATGGGTAAGAGCCGGAGGGTGGGAAAGGTGGTTTGGGGATTTCATAGGGACGGACTAGAAGGTTACAGAGGTTGGGTGAGCGGCAGAAGCACACTCTCGGTGGAGTGGGAAGGATGTCATGAAGGATGGATCTAATTTCTGGACAGGATTTATGGAAGTTATATCCTTGAACCAGTACACCAATAACCTGACGAAAGCTTTCAGATCCCACAACTACCCTCTTGATCAGGTACAAAAGCAAATAGATAGGGCCACTTCCTATCTCCCCCAAACCCAGAACCTCCTACAGAGGGACCCTAAAACTGCCCCTCCCTTCACAGGTTACTTTCCAGTACTGGTGCAGACTCTAAATGTGGCTCTCCAGAAAGGTTACGACTTCCTTAAATCCTGTCCCAAAATGAGATCCATCCTTCATGACATCCTTCCCAATCCACCAAGAGTGTCTTTTCACCGCCCACCCAACCTCTGTAATCTCCTAGTGCATCCCTTTGAAATCCCCAAACCACCTTCCCCACCCTCTGGCTATTACCCATGTAACTGCCCCTGGTGTAAAACCTGCCCTATGCATCCTCCCACCACCACTTATTCCAGTCATGTAACCAGGAAGGTGTACACAATTAAGGGCAGAGCCACTTGTGACAGTACCTATGTGATGTACCACCTGACATTCCTACAGTGTGAAACGTTCTATGTGGGAATGACCAGCAACAAACTGTCCTTTCGCATGAACAGTCATAGGCAGACAGTGTTTGTTAGTAATGAGGATCACCCTGTGGCTAAGCATACCTTGGTGCACGGCCAGAACATCTTGGCAGAGTGTTACACCATCCGGGTTTAATGAATACTTCTCACAGACACCAACCTATCAGAACTCTGGAGATGGGAACTGGCCCTTCAGCTTATCCTCTCTTCCCATTGCCCACTTGGTCTCAACCTTCGTTAGTTTTAAATTCCCACCTACCATTCAACAACATCTTTGCCTCCAATCTCTGGACAGAACCTCTGACTCGACTGGCATCTCTCTCCAACAATTTTGCATTTTGCATATGCCTGCCTTTGTGTGTGTGTGCACGTGTGGATTTGTTTACCTGTCCTATGTCCCCAAAGGTAAGTTTTTCTCTCCCGGTATTGGAATGACACCCGCTCCTTTAAACGCAAATCCTTTCCTTGTCCCTCTCCTTCCCTACTCTGCCTGAAGAAGCAACAAGTTGTGAAAGCTTGCTTTCGTGTTTGTGTTTGCTGACACATACCGGTGCTCCTTTGCCCGGTAAGTAAACTTACCCAAAGCACAGGCTCATATTAGACACAAAAACACAAATAAAATCACACACAAACACAAGATACAAGCTTTCGGAATCGATGGCCGCTTCTTCAGGAAAAGAGGAAGGAAGGAGGGGAGAAAGGGAAGGATGCGGGTTTTAAGGGAGTGTAAGAGGAGTCATCCCAATCCCAAGAGTGGAAGGACTTACCTTAGGGGGAAAAAAGGAAAGGTAAACAAGCGCACACACTCACACACATAAACATGCAAACACACCAAGGTAGACATTTGTAAAAGCAAAGAAGTTGGACAGAGATAACAGTTGAGGCAGAGGCTGTGTCCAGAAAAGTGAGGCAAAGATGTTAAAGAATGGTGGATGGGAATTTGAATTTAGAGGGGGTTGAGACCAGGTGGGCAACGGGAGGAGAGAATGAGCTGAAGGGCAAGTTCCCATCTCCGGAGTTCTGCAAGGTTGGTGTCGCTGGGAAGTATCCAGATAACCCGGACGGTGTAACACTGTGCCAAGATGTGCTGGCCATGCACCAAGGCATGTTTAGCCACAGGGTAATCCTCATTACCAAAAACACTGTTTGCCTGTGACTGTCCATGCAAATGGACAGTTTGTTGCTGGTCATTCCCACATAGAATGCTTCACAGTGCAGGCATGCTGGTTGGTAAATTGCGTGGGTGCTATCGCAAGTGGCTCTGCCATTGATTGTGTACACCTTCTGGGTTACGGGACTGGTGTAAGTGGTGGTGGAAATGCGCATAGGGCAGGTTTTACAATGGAGGCAGTTACATGGGTAGGAGCCAGAGGCTAGGGAAGGTGGTTTGGGGATTTCATAGGAATTGACTAGGAGGTTACGAAGGATAGGTGGGAAGCGGAAAGACACTCCCAGTGGAGTGGGAAGGATGTCATGAAGGATGGATCTCATTTTGGAGCAGTATTTAAGGAAGTCGTATCCTTGTTGGAGAGCCACATTCAGAGTCCGATCCAGTCCCGGAAAGTATCCGGTGACAAGAGGGGCACTTCTGGGGTTCTTCTGTGGAAGGTTCTGCGTTTGGGGGGATAAGGAAGTGGCTCTGGCTATTTGCTTCTGTAGCAGATCAGGAGGATAGCTGCAGGATGTGAAAACTGTTATTAGGTTATTGGTGTACTGTTTCAAGGATTCGGGACTGGAGCAGACTTGTTTGCCATGAAGACCTAAGCTGTAGAGAAGGGAACGTTTGATGTGGAATGGATGGCAGCTGACATAATGGAGGTACTGTTGTTTGTTAGTGGGTTGGATGAGGAGAGAGGTGTGAAGTTGGACGTTGGACAGATGGAGGTCAACATCGAGGAAACTGGAATAGGATTTGGAATAGGACCAGGGGAATTTGATGGGACCAGATGAGTTGAGGTTGGAGAGGAAATTCTGGACTTCTTCTTCACTGTGAGTCCAGATCATAAAGATGTCATGAACTTTGGGTTGACAGGCTTGGGTATCCACGGAGGGTTCCTCTAAGCATCCCATAAATAAGTTTGCATACGAGGGGGCCATCCTGGTTCCCTTCCCTTTAGTTGTTGGTATGACTGGCCCTCAAAGGTGAAGAAGTTGTGGGTTCGGATGAAGATGGCTAGGGTAATAGGAAAGAGGTTTTAGGTAAGGTTGCAGGTGGTTGGCGTGAAAGAAGTTCTGCATTGCAGTGAGGCCCTGGGTGTGTGGGATGTTTGTGTATAAGAAAGTAGCATCAATAGTTACAAGGATGATTTCCGGAGGTTACAGATTGGGTAAGAATTTCAGGCAGCCAAGAAAGTGGTTGGTGTCTTTGATGAAGAATGGAAGAGTCCATATAATGGGTTGAAGGTGTTGGTCTATGTAGGCAGAGCTTCATTTTATGGGGGCATGGTAACCGACCACAATGGGCTGGCCTGGATGATTAGGTTTGTGAATCTTAGGAAGTAGGTAGAAGGTAGGGGTGCAGGGAGTCAGTGGGGTCTTGAGGTTGATGGACTCAGGTGAAAGGTTTTGTAGGGGGCCTAAGGATCTGAGGATTCCTTGAAGCTCTGCCTGGACATCAGGAAAGGGATTGTCTTGACAAACTCTGTAGGTAGTGTTGTCTGAAAGCTGACACAGTCTCTCAGCCACATACTCCCACTGATCAAGTACCACGGTCGTGGATCTCTTGTCAGCCGGGAGAATGACGATGGAATAGTGAGCCTTCAGATCATGTATAGCTCGGGATTCAGCTGCGGTAATGTTGGGAGTTGGATTAAGGTTTTTCAGGAAAGACTGAGAGGGAAGGTTGATAGTGAGGAATTTCTGGAAGGTTTGAAGAGAGTGATTTTGAGGAAGAGGGGGTATATAAACTCAAGCTATGCCATAAATACTATGTAATTACAGAAAGGACAAAAGGAATGGGAACAGTAGGAACAAAAGTAATGTGGCTTGCATTGCTCTGTAGAGATACGGTTTCCTGGGCTTCACTAGAGCTTAGTATCCTGTACTTCACTAGAGAATTGCTCATGATGTTACATTACAGTATTGAATATTAGACATTCTGAAGCATATATGGCTTCAGGATGGATGACTGACTGGTAGTGCTTCATTTAGTGTTACAGAAGAGACACTTTTTATTATAAGTGCCCGTGGTCAGTTGGTATGCCAGATCAGGCCTGTTAACTCAAGTTGATAATGCTGTTGCTTCAGACCAATTAGGTCCCAGCCATTCTCCCAAGTACTTAAACCTGTTGGTTTTCTTGATCTCTTCCTGGTCCAGATGCAGTGTAGTAGGAGATTAAGCTATGTTTGTTATGTACTGAATTTTATCAAGTGATAATTGATTCCCAACCTTTGCTGCTTGTTGTCTGCGAATGTTGAGTTGTTTCACTGAAGTTTCTGTTGAATCAGATATAAGTGCTAGGTCATCAGGAAATGCCAGACATCAACATTGAGCCATAATCTAATTACCAGGGCACAGTTAAACTGCAAAGGGAAAAGACCATTTCCCTGTATTACTTCCAATTTGATTTCAAAACTTTCTGAAGGGTTCTTCTGAACTTTAATCATGACCTGGTGTTGCTTAAAGTCAGTTGGACAAGGCTGTGGGTCTCTTCTCATCCAGCCCTTGTTCCTGCAGGATCTTTATGAGAGTAAGTCTGTCAACTGAGTCATACACCTTCTCGAGGTCAATGAAGATGTCAGCATAATTTTTACCAGCAATTTTTACTATGCATAGTGGTTATTTCAGGTTATCTGTTCAGTACAATATTGTCCTTTTCTAAATCCTACCTGGTATTTCCCTAGTCTTGGGTCCAGTTGAGGTTTGGTGCTCTTTAGTAAGACCTCGGAGAAAATATTGAATGTGAAAGATTCCCACAAGATTCCTCAATAGTTATTGATGTCGGTCAAGTCCCCTTTCTTGTAAGGGATGGATCAAATCAGAGGGCCAGTCACTAGGTAATTTTTGAGTCTCCCAAATGTTTTTCAGGATATCCACTAACTTGCTTACATTCTTGTCTCCAGCCAGCTTCCATAGTTCAGCCACTATTGAATCGTCTCTTGATGCTTTGTTGTTTTTCAAGGACTGGATGATTACTGTTACTTTTTTCTTATGTTGGTGATTCATGATTTTTCATATAACAATCTAAGTCTGGGATCTGCTTTATTTGTGATTCATTAACTACATTTCACCATCACCCCAAGAACTGACTGCTAAAGCATATCTAGAGCTTACAGTAACAGAGGATTGACAGTGCTCACCTGTCCCTGGTAAGGAAACATAAATTTAACAGAACAGAAGAGCAATGTGTATGTTAAACAGTTGCCACTTGCCATGACTGCAGCTGAGCTTGATGTTACTTGCTACTTCAAGTAATTTTGAAAGCTTTTGTTTTTGTCTAGAATTACTTTTACAGTCCTTGTGAACTTAACCTATTTATATAATTATTTCATTAGCATGGATAATTTAAGGTGTGGAGGGGGGGGGGGGGGGAAGAGAGAGAGAACTATTCAAGTTTTTTTTCACTCCCTCTCCTATATTTTTGGATCTTTCTTCAATTTTAGAATCTTCATTATTATTTCAAAAATATTTTAGATTCATTTACTGTTTGGTCACGATAACTTGACGATTTGCGCGGTGGCTTCTGGGAGCTCCATTATGGCTGCTGAGGGGAGTGAAGGGTGAGAGGAAGGCAGCTTGTTGCAGTGCTGGAACCGTTAGTCTAACAATGTGTACAGTAATCTTTCATGTCGAGGACCATTGTAATGTGGCAGCACTTGTAAATAAAAGAATAACTTTCAACTAGTGCTGGTATTCACCACTTGTGGCAGCAGCAGCTAAATCGTCAAGTTATCGTGGCCAAATAGTACAGAATTAAAATTATGTGAACCCTTAGTCAGAACTTTCCTGTTTGTCTGAACATTTACGTGCATATATTCTTTTTTTATTAATTTGTTGTATTTTGAT
The DNA here is from genome assembly GCA_026315105.1 of Locusta migratoria. Classification (NCBI taxonomy): domain Eukaryota; kingdom Metazoa; phylum Arthropoda; class Insecta; order Orthoptera; family Acrididae; genus Locusta; species Locusta migratoria. The sequence goes on along the minus strand of CM048747.1, from coordinate 140,516,720 downwards.
GTTTTCTATCTATTATTGTACTATTTATAAATGAAATTATTTTTCCAAACGAAGGATTTGCACTTTGAACTTAATGACAATGAATGCTGGGCACACATTTTTGTTGGCGAGCCTTGGCAGACGCGGAGAGAAACTGGTGAAACAGAAGGTGATCCTCAACATGTCTTGCAAGAAAAACATCTAGACATTCCTCCTTCTTGGGTGCAGAGGATTGAGATACCTCGTTCAGGTAAAAATTTATCTTCACTTGTCCTTTTAGTAAAAGTTTCAATGCCAAATTATGTTTGCTAATTCAATATGCTGTTTTTGAATACACTTCCTGACAAATAAAGAAGAAAACTAAATAAATAATTATAAATGAAACACTAAAAAAAGGGGAGGAGGAATCAAAGCTTCTTATACTCAGAGGGTATTTGATGTTATCGTTAGTGATTACAAAATTGAGACAAATTTATGAAAAAATTTGGAAGTATGGGCCCACCTATCATTATGATGTTGCAGCCACATTTGCCATGAGAAGCATGTATTCATTTGGATGGTAAACCATTGTATCCTCTTGTCACCTGCAACTGTTGTAGCTGATCTTTGATATCCTGCTAGAATGTACGGGGATGAAATTATCTGAGTTGGTCCAACAATATCATGTTCCTTCATGGAGAGATATGGTAATGTTGTTGGCCACTGGAGTATCCGAACATTTTGTAGGTCATTCACAGAGACAAAAAAGTCAGGTGTAGATGTCACTGTTCTTTTTAAAAGTGGCAGAACATTTCTTTCAAATGAAAGGTAACACACAAGGACACATGAAGTTGTGGTGTACATTTGTGCAATCAGAATTATTGGGAGAATGTCATGGTCATACATGGAAGTATAGAACTGTGATTCATTGCTGAACACAATGTGATGCCTTCCATCAGCAGTCTATGCTTCACAGTCACAGAAATGCTAAAAACACATTAATATTTCCTGTGATTTTAAAGGCAGCCTTTGCACAGCTTGTGCAAGTCCCTCATCTCTGTCGAGGGATGACACAGAGACATAACAAGTGACAAGCACAGACATGAAGGGGCTAAGAAGTGCTTATTGCACAATATGACAATCCTCAGTTGTGACAGGCAACAGGGTTGATGAGAACTGCCGCAGTAATATGCCTGCCCTTAATTTCCCATACAGTCTAACTTCAGGTTACTCACATCCAAATGCTCTAGAAGTCTGGATATTGCATGATTTGACCAGCTAGTTTACTGGCAACCCACAACATGGGCTTTGTTCATATGCTGTCAGTTACTGATACCCAGCCTCTCAAGCATGTGACATCTAGTGTTTTTCGTGGTAATCACTCAACATTAGACACTTTGCACACATCTTATATACTCTCCAAATACTAAAAATAAACAATACTAATGTAAGATGATGACCATTCATCATATCACAGGTAAATCCAGTTGTAATCATTTACACACTCACTGATAAGGTGTATGTGTATGAAGTCACATTGACATCTGACCAAATCTTCTGGCAGATTTACTTTTACTAGTATTTGTCAGACAGTGTAAACACACTTGGTCAGTTGACATTATAATAGTTAATTCGATTAATGATGGAAATTCTCCACAGTCACAATAAATTATTTTTCAAAAGGATAGACTGGCTGGCCAGTACTTACCTTTGTGCTATACCACTGGTAGTAACACAGAAAAGAAAAAGGATGTAGAAGAACAAGCTTTTGGAGCAGAGTTCTTTCTTCAGGTAGGAGAGAAGGGAAGAAAAAAGTAATAGGAACAGAAGGGGAAGGTAATTCATGACCTAGGTCATGTGGATGGTGTTTGAGGAGTGTGGAAGTCAGAGATACTGTGTATTAGTACTGAGCCATGCCAAAGAGGATATATATAACTAAAGAGGAAAGATCAAGCAGTAAAGAAAAGAAAAGAGGAGTGAACCGAATGATGCTGAGCAGTGGAGAAGGGGGGGGGGGGGTTCCTTTAACTAATAAGAAAACTGTAACTGTGGCTTTTGTTCCATTACTATGTGCTTTGGTTGCCTATGTACCCATAAACTTCTTCTTGTGGAGTGGGAAAAGATAACCTCAATATCTATGTATCTTATTTACTGTATTTATTTCTATTTTTCTGTTGAGTATGTTGATTTGAAACGATTATTTTAACCCTTTCCAATCTAGTTTTTATATTCTTTGCATTCTCTCCAGTTCTTATTTATTTTACATGGGCAAGGATGTTGGATATTATGGTTTATTACACTACTTTAAAAAATGTAATATGGGTTCACTTGATTACTTTTTCTGTTACATGGATTTTTGAAAGTACATTGGTGGTTGATTATGGTTGTTTATAATTTTTCTCTATTTGATACTTCTTAAAACATTTACCTGGTGAAGCCCAGGTCTCCTCTTGCATATTTCTCAGTAGAAAACTGTGCCTCTTAACCAAGGACCCCTTTGTTGACTTTTTTAAATTTATTTTGCATTGTAAAATGCATCGTCTCATTTAATCTTGGTGTCAGAGGATGATGGTCTTCCTCTTTGCTTTTATTACTTACCTGCTGATAAGCTGTCTCATTAGATTTCTTCTATAGGAAAGGTAAGTTGGCTGCTGTTCTCCAGATTCGTTTCTTGTCTATTGAGTAAAAAGTATAATTGTTCACAACAGAAACTTCAATCAGCCAGAACAATCTTTTCCCACCAGTTGGATGACCATCTTAAAAACCATAGCAGCCACAGTACTGATAAACCATGTCCATTACACACATAAACTTTGCATATTCCAAAATAATAAAAGATTCTGAAACTACACAAGCTGTTTCTTCCTCTAACCAGTGATCAATCAGATTTGAGGCCAATGAATGAAATCAACATAGTCACTTAACTCTTATGACGCGATGAAAAGCCTCACACTTTAACAGGCACAGAACTCATTTTCAGAAAGTTTTGTCTTCTTCAAATCACACAGGAAGTGTTTCCTAGAAGAAAAGATGTTAGATGAAATTTCAGTTTGTGCATTTCCTGTACAAGTATAGAAGTTGTGTAGAACCTGTCAGCAGATATGTGATAGTCTGTGCCACCTGTAAGAACTTGGACTTGCTGTGCCAAATGGCCCACTATTTAGATTGCAAAAGTTAAGGGATGGCGACTGCCCAGAATCTGTACAAGCAAAACTCACATCTCATGTGTGATCTCAAAGCTGATTTTGATAGCGGTAGAAAACTTGACCAGAGGAAGTTTGGTTATTGTTAATGACTCTTCCATAATACCTATGACCTTGGTTGTATATTTGGAAGTATACATGGTCAGAGACAGAATGCTTGGAGCACAACTGTTGCAGAAATTGCATTGTTCAAGGCTGCAATGAGGATAAAAATGCACCATGAGGACATCCATGTACACATTTTGCAGGAGACTTGTAGTTAGAAAACATTGAATGAGAAGAACTAAGGAAGTGTTCTTGATGCAGATTCATCATCTTACAAATGAAATGTTTAGCATCTCCATTGGTCGGAGGCAGAAAAGCTACCATAGTCAAATGTCTGATTCTATTCAGGAAACCAAACTGCTGAAATTCAGCAGAAACAAATTGAGGTCCATTGTCTGAAAAATTGACTTTTTGCAATCCCTCTAAGCAGAAAATAATCTCCAGATTTCTGATGGTGTTTATAGATTAGTAGCATTCACAGTGACACACAGAATGAGAATTTACTGTAGATATCTACTACAGTCAATCATCTAGTATTCGAGAAAAGTCTACAAAAATCAATGTGAATGCACTCTCATAAAATAACAGGATATGGCAAACTTAATTTCCATTGTGGAGAAGCCACAGAATTTGCAAAACAGGCACGACAGTCTTCTGTGGTGTGATGAATATGTTTTTCAAGTCTGAATCACATAAAGTAGTGATGAATGAGCTATTTTGTCTTGACCAGACGCCAATGGCCTTTGTGGAGCTAGTGTACAATAGAAGCTCAACATGCATGAGGAACCAGGACTCATCCAGTTGATGATGAGATACTTCTGATGAATCAAAAGCTGCATTTCCACAGATTGGTAAACATGAAAGTGTATCTGTGTTTGCATACTTAGTAATGTCATAAATGTAATTAGAGAATAGCCTATCACTGCCTATCACTGTGAGGTGTCTCATCAGGATGTCAATAGCCTGTGATCAGTGCAAAACTGGGATAAAGATATTGAAGGAACTTTGTGACACCATAAATAATGGGCAGAAACTCTTTTTCAGTCTGATTGTAACTACAGTGAGTAGCTGAAATTAATTTAGATGCAAAAACAATGGCTCCTTCAGAGGTGCCTACTTTGTTCAATAAAGTAGCATCAATACCCACAAGAGAAGCTTTCTGTGGCCAGTATCAGTGGCTTTTGAGGATTGGTTCACTGATAAGTGCATCTTTAATTTTTTGAAAAACACTTTGAAATTTCTGGAGCCACTTAAGTGATATATGCTTCTAGGAAAATCAATGAAGCAGAAAAGTGATTTAAGCCACTTTGGGGATAAAAGTTTTGTAATTTGACAATTTCCACAAAACTGACTGTAGTTCCAGAACATCCCATGGCACTGATAACAAACGAATGGCGTCCATATTCTTATGTGCAGGGTGAATACCTAATTGTAAATCACATGGCCCATGTAATCTAATTTTTGGAACAATAAATACACACTTGTCCTCTTTAAGATGAGCACGCAAAAATAAGTCTTACTTTTTGTGTCATCCTCAACACACTTCTCCTCATTCTCATACTCTAGAAATCCTTCTTCACTAGGTGAGTTATAATCTTTAAGTTGACTAGAGCAATTACTATTAATCATTATAATCTCCGTTTCTCCATAACTACCACTCATTTCATCCCAGTTGAAACCTATCTTAGCTTTTTCTATCCAGTTCATACCTAAGAGAACACTTTCATTTAACTCATCAATGACCAAACAGCATTGCATGAAACTAACTCCACTTATTTCAAAGGTTATTAGGACTTTCCTGTTCTTGCCTGTTGCACCTTTAATCTTAAGTCCAGTAATAGGAAATTCAACAAAATTCCCTCCATCTCTTATTCTATCTCTCATTTTCTTAGAAATTGCATAGATAGGACTGCCAGTATCCACTAAACAATTACCTTTCCAATTGCCAGTCTAAATTACAATATATGGACTCCCATGTATCTCCTGTTTACTAAGGTTATTATTTTCAAACAATAAATCCTCTTCTACTTCTCTGAAACCCACCTCTACCTTGATGTATCAGAATGTGTATCACCAACCTATCCCTTCTCTTAGTCAGGATATGCCAGAACCTCCTTTTCTCCCCAATTCCATTGAGCACCTCCTCACTAGTTACACGATCTACCCACCTAATCTTCATCATTTGTCTGTAGCACCACATTAAGAGAAAGCTTCTATCATCTTTTTCTCCAAACTCCTTATTGTCCACGTTTCACTTCCATAGAATGCTACACTCCAGACAAATGCTTTCAGAAAGGACTTCCTAATATTTAAACTAATATTGCAAGTCAACAAATTTTGCTTCTTTAGAAACGCTTTTTTTCCTATAGCCATTCTGCATTTTACATCTTGTTTACTTCACTGATCAGAAGTTATCTTGCTACCCAAATAAAAAAGCACGACAACTAAATTTATTATCTCATTACCTAATCTAATTGCTTCAGCATCCATGACTTTCTGATGCTACATTCCATTATCCTCGTTTTACTCTTGTTGATGTTCACCTTATACCCTCTTTTCAAGACACTGTCCATTCCGTTCAATTACTGTTCCAGATCCTTTGCGGTCTCTGACAGAATTACTATGTCATCGGCAAACCGTAAAGTTTTTATTTCTTCTTGCTGTACTTTAATTCCCTCTCCAAATTTCTCCTTGCATTCCTTCACATCTTGCTGATTGTAATGATTGAACAACATTGGGGAGAGGCTACAGCCCTTTCTTACTCCATTTTCAACCAGTGTGACCCATTTATGCCTTTTGACTTTAATAATTACTGTCAGGTTTCTGTATAAGTTGAATATAACTCTTCGCTTCCCTGTATTTTACCCCTGCTACCTTCAGAATCTGAAAAAGTGTATTCCAGTCAACATTGTCAAAAGCTTTCTCCAGATCCACAAATGTCCCTTTCCTGAATCTATCTTCTAAGATAAGTCTTAATGTGAGTACTGCTCACATGTTCCTACATTTCTCCTAAATCCAAATTGATCTTCTGTAATGTCGGATTCCACCAGTTTCTCCATTTGTCTGTAAATAACACGTTTTAGTATTTTGCAACGATGACTTATTAAACTGATAGTTCAGTAATTTTCACATTTGTCTGCACTTGCTTTCTTAGGTATTGGAATTACTATATTATTCTTGAAGTCTGAGGGTATGTCCCCTGTCTCATACATCTTGCTTACCAGGTGGAGCAATTTCTTCATGACTGACTCTCCTAACAATGATAACAGTTCAAACGGAACATCATCTACTCCACGGTCCTTGCTTCTACTCAAATCTTTTAGTGCTCTGTCAAATTCTTCTCACAGTATAGTATCCCCTATCTTATCTTTCTCTATTTCGTCTTCCATTTCTAGAATGTTGCCGTCAAGTTTATTTGCTTTGTACAGGTCTTCTATATATTCATTCCACCTTTTAGCTTTCTCTTCTTCTATTCTTACTACTCATTTTCCATCTGAGTTCTTGAGATTCATACCGTTGTTTTTCTTGTCTCCAAATGTCTCTTTTATTTTCCTGTAGGCGGTATCTATCTTTCCCCTAGTTATATATTCTTCTACGGTTTAATATAAATAAACAATCCCTGAGACAGATTTTCGTCTCGAATATGACAAAGACAATAATGATAAATCTGAAGCATAGAATTAAAATTTGTGATGTGGCCGGGAATCAAACTCGGACCTCCATGCTTACTAGGCAGATGTCTTACCGTTAGACCACAACACCACTAACGATTAAGGCACCTCGGAATAGTCTAAGTACAATTTCCCTCCATGTCACAAACTTTAATTCAGCTTCTGTGTTCCAAAGATAATTGCCACTGCTGCCAAGGCTCTCCATGCAGCGGAATAGCACCTCGACAATGGACATATTGGAAAAATCCTGTTAAGGTGATATAAATATCAATTTAATACAAATAAACAATCCCTGAGACGGATTTTCGTCTTGAATATGCCAAATTTTAATTCTATGCTTCAGATTTATCATTATTGTCTTTGACATATTTGGGATGAAAATCCATCTCAGGGATTGTTTATTTGTATTAAATTGATATTTATATCACCTTAACAGGATTATTCCAATATGTCCATTGCCTAGGTGCTATTCCTCTGTATGGAGAGCCTTGGGAGTAGTGGCAATTATCTTCAGAGCACAGAAGCTGAATTAAAGTTTGTGACACGGAGGGAAATCGTACTTAGACTATTCCGAGGAGCCTTAATCCTTAGTGGTGTTGTGGTCTAATGGTAAGACGACTGCCTAGTAAGCATGGAGATCCGGGTTCGATTCCCAGCCACATCACAAATTTTAATTCTATGCTTTAGATTTATCATTATTCTTCTACAGTCTTACATTTCTCCTCAATCACTCCTGCTTACCCAGTTTGCACTTCCTGTCAACCTCATTTTTCAGACATCTGTACTTCATTTTCCTTGCTTCATTACTGCATTTTTATATTTTCTCCTTTCACCAATTAAGTTCAGTCTCTCCTGTGTTACAAAAGGATTTCTATTAGGCCTTTATGATCATCTGTGGCCTCCTCTACTTTATCTCTGAGAGCTAGCCATTCTTCTTCTACTGTTCTTCTACTGTATTAGTTTCCTCCATTTCAGCCAATCCTTGCCTAATGCTCCTTCTCAAACTCTCACACCACCTCCATCCACCTCCTCCACTTCCATCTCCTTGATTTTCTACCTTTCTGAATTCTCTTAAGTTTTAATCAACAGTTCATAATTAAGAAGCTCAGTTTGATTAGAAAATGCTTGGGAGGCACAGTGTCAAGAGCTTTTCTGAAATTGATAAATATGGAATTGATTTAAGATCCCTTGTTGATAGCACTCCTACTTCATGTGAGTGAATGATACTTTCTGAATCCATGTTGGCTGTGGGTCAATAGGTCATTCTTTTCGAGGTAGTTCATAATGTTTGAGGAAAATATAGCCTATGTTCTAAAATCTTGCTAGGCCTGTAACTTAGTGGATTTCTTCTATGGCTTTTCTTGAGTATTGGGATGACCTGTGCAACTTTCTCTGAGTGACAGGTTCTATATGATAGCTAGGTATGGAGCTATTGCATCAGCTTACTCTGAAAGGAACCTGTTTGCTATACAATCTGGACTGGGATACTTGCATTTGTTAAGTGATTTAAGTTGCTTCAATATTCCAGAGAGATCTACTTCCAAATTATGTGTGCTGGCAATTGTTCTTGATTCTATTTCTGGAGTATTTGCTTTGTCTTATTTGGTGGAAGTATTTTGGAAATCTGTGTTTTGCACTACTGCTTTAGCATAGCTATCATCTACTGCATCACCATTACTGTCACATAGTGAAGGTATTGATTGTCTTTTGCTGCTAGTATACTTGACATATGACCAGAATTTCTTCAGATTTTCTACCAAGTTACATGACTGGATTTCATTATGAAAAAAGGTTTTTGCATTGAAGTTGGAAGTAAATTTCAATTTTCTGTAAAAGATCACTAGTCTTTGGGACTCTATGTCTGTTTAAATTCCGCACACTTTTTTCTTTGCTATTGCAAGAGTGATCTAACCTGTTTTGTGTACCATGATGGGTTAACCCCCTCTTTTGTTAATTTATTTGGTGCACCGGTAAATCTCTCAATAGCTGTCAATATTATATCTTTGAATGTTAAGTCATGTCTGATCTACACTAACATTATTAGATTCGAAAGACTGGAGATTCCCAGAAAGCCCAGAAAGGTCTTAATCAATGTTTTTATCTGTTTTATTGAATAGATATATTTTTTGTTTAATTTTGGCAAAGTTTGGAATTTCGATATCCAGCCTCGCTATGACTACTCTATGTTCACTAACCGCTGTGTCTATTTTGATTTCTTTTTATTAATTCCAAGTGGTCAAGTAAATTTTCACAACCATCAGCATATTCACCAAACACTCAAGGACAAGTTGATATCTACCATGGAGCAATTTTTTGGTAATCACAGTCACCTGATTTCACACCTCTGGATTTAATCCATCTTCAGTGATCACACTGTTGATGGGACATAAAATATTAATGTTGCTTTCTTCTTTCTGGACTTAAACCTGTGGGACTACATGAAGAGTATTATTTATGAGATCCCTTTGGAGTCATAGGATGATTTCCTTGTCCATGTAATGCCTACAGCAAAGATCATTTAGGACAGTGCATACGAACATTGTTTGCAGGCACATCCTGTTCTATAGAACATGTGGTCACCACTTGTGATTCATGCAGGAACAAGTTTACTGATGCATGTGTGGTGTTACCTTTGATATTCTATCAAGGTCACTTGTTGTTGTTGTTGTCGTGGTCTTCAGTCCGGAGACTGGTTTGATGCAGCTCTCCACAATACCCTATCCTGAGTAAGCCTCTTCATCTCCACATAAGAACAACAACCTACATCTGTCTGAGTCTGCTTACTGTATCCATGTCTTGGTCTTCCTCTGCGATTTTTACCCCACACACTTCCCTCCAACGCTAAATTCACAACTCCTTGATGTCTAAGAATTTGTTCTACCAATCTATCCCTTCTTTTAGTCAAGGTATGCCAGAAATTTCTTTTCTCCCCAATTCTGTTCAGTACCTTCTCATTAGTTACGTGATCCACCCACCTAATCTTCAGCATTCTTCTGTAGCACCAAATTTCAAAAGCCTCAATCCTCTTCCTGTCCGTACTGTTTATCGTCCATGTTTCACTCCCATACAAGGCAACACTCCATACAAATGCCTTCAGAAAGGACTTCCTTAGGCTTAAATCAATATTCGATGTTAACATATTTCTCTTTTTCAAGAACGCTTTTCTACCTATTGCCATTCTGCATTTTATGTCCTCTGTACTGCGAGCATCCTTTGTTATTTTACTGCCCAAGTAACAAAACTCATCTACGTCCTTTATTGCTTCGTTTCCCAATCTAATTCCTTCAGCATCACCTGATTTTCTTACACTGCACTCCATTACCCTAGTTTTGCTCTTGTTAATGTTCATCTTATATGCACCTTTCAGCACACTGTCCATTCCGTACAACTGCTCTTCCAGGTCCTTTGCTGTATCTGACAGAATTACTATGTCGTCGGCAAAATGCAATGTTTTTAATTCTTCACCCTGAACTTTAATTCCTTCTCCAAATTTCTCCTTGCTTTCCTTTATAGCTTGCTCAATGTACAAATTGAATAACAATGGAGAAAGACTGCAACCCTGTCTCACTCCCTTTCCAACCACTGCATCCCTTTCATGCCCTTCAACTCTGACAACCACTGTCTGGTTTTTGTACAAGTTGTAAATAACCTTACGCTCCCTATATTTTACTCCTGCTTGCTTCAGAACTTGAAAGAATTTATTCCAATCAACATTGTCAAAAGCCTTCTCCAAATCTACAAAAGCTAGAAATGTAGGTTTGCCTTTTCTTAATCTATCTTCTATGATAAGCCGTAAAGCGAGTATTGCCTCCCGTGTTCCTATATTTCTCCTGAACCCAAACTGATCTTCCCCGAGGTCGGCTTCTACCAGCTTTTCCATCCTTCTGTATATAATTCGTGTTGATATTTTGCAACCATGACTTATTAAACTGATGGTTCTGTAGTTTTCACACCTGTCTGCACCTGCTTTCTTTGGAATGGGGATTATAACATTTTTCTTAAAGTCTGAGGGTACTTCGCCTGTCTCATACATCTTACACACCAGGTGAAACAGGTTTGTCATGGCTGGTTCTCCCAGAGACTTCAGTAGCTCTGAGGGAATATCATCTACTCCAGGGGCCTTGTTTCGACTTAGGTCTTTCAGGGCTCTGTCAAATTCTTCTCTCAGTACAGTATCTCCTATTTCATCTTCATCTACATCCTCTTCCCTTCCTACAATATTGTCTTGAAGTTCATTTCCTTTGTAGAGCCCCTCTACATAATTTTTCCACCTTTCAGCTTTCCCTTCATTGCTGAGAACTGGTTTTCCATCAGTGTCCTTGATATTCATAGATCTGTTTTTCTTATCTCCAAATATTTCTTTTATTTTCCTATAGGCTGTATCTATTTTTCCCCTATTTATACATTCTTCTACATCCTTGCATTTGCATTCTAGCCACTCCTGCTTAGCCATTTTGCACTTCCTGTCAATCTCATTTCTTAGTCATCTGTACTCCATTTTGCCTGTTTCATTTACTGCATTTTTATATTTTCTCCTTTCATTGATTAAATTTAGTATCTCCTGTGATATCCAAGGATTTTTTGTAGGTCTTGCCTTCCTACCTATTTTGGCCTCTGCTACCTTCACTATTTCATCTCTCAATTTTACCCATTCCTCCTCTACTGTTTTATTTTCCCTTGTTTCTGTCAATTGTTGCCTAAAGCTGTCTCTGAAATTCTTAAGAACTTCAGGTTCCTTCAATTTATCCAGGTCCCATCTCCTTATTTTCCTACCTTTTTGTAGTTTCTTCAGTTTCAGCCCACAGTTCATAACCAACAAGTTACGGTCAGTCTATATCTGCCCCTGGGTATGTCTTACACTGTAAAACCTGGTTCCGAAATCTATGTCTTACCATTATAAAATCTATCTGGTATCTCCCGGTGTCTCCTGGTCTCTTTCACATATACAACCTTCTTATGTGATTCTTAAACCAGGTGTTTGTTATAACTAAATTATGTTCTGTGCAAAATTCTACCAGGCGGCTTCCTCTTTATTCCTTTTGCCCAGACCATATTCACCTATTATCTTCCCTTCCCTTCCTTGTCCTACTACCGAATTCCAGTCTCCCATCACAGTTAAGTTTTCCTCTCCCTTAATTGTCTGAATAATTTCCTTTAGCTCCCCATATATTTCTTCGATTTCCTCATCATCGGCAGAGCTAGTTGGCATATAAACCTGTACTACTGTTGTCGGTGTTGGCTTCGTATCTATCTTGACAATGATAATGCGATCACTGTGCTGGTCATAGTAGTTTACCCGCATTCCTATTTTCTTATTCATTATCAATCCTACTCCTGTGATACCCCCAATTGATTTTGTATTTATAATCCTGTACTCACCTGACCAGAAGTCCTGTTCATCCTGCCACCGGACTTCACTAATCCCCACTATATCTAACTTCAACCTATCCATTTCCCTTTTTAAATTTTCTAATTTTCCTACTCGATTAAGGGATCTAACATTCCACGCTCCGACCCGTAGAATGCCAGTATTGTCTTTCCTGATGATCACATCCTCCTGAGTAGTCCCTGCCCGGAGATCCAAATGGGGGACTATTTTACCTCCGGAATATTTTACCCGAGAGGATGCCATCATCATATGTTCATACAGTAAGCTGCATGTCCTTTGGAAAGTTAACGGTTGTAGTTTCCCCTTGCTTTCAGCCGTTCGCAGTTACTGTGTGGCAAAGCCACATTAGCCAATGTTATAAGGCCAGCTCAGTCAATCATCCAGATTGTTGCCCCTGTAACTACTGAAAAGGCTGCTGCCCCTCTTCAGGAACCACATGTTTGTCTGGCCTCTCCACAGATACCTCTCCACTGTGGTTGCACCTATGGTATGGCTATCTGTATCGTTGAGGCGGACATGGGTTTATTACCAGATATCGCTATCCCGAGTTCCCTCTCCTACACCTATAACTGTGTAGTAGAAATTATAAATAATCCTGTTTATTGTTTAATAGTATTGAGATGCAACTTTGAGAGAATTTAATGAATTGAACTGCCATAAATTTTGATTATTTTCTAGTTTTCCTTAACCGATTTCCAAAGGGACAAAAATGCACTTTTTATAAGAAGGCAAGAGAAGAAAATTTTGCACCATATGTGCAGACTGATGGTTTGGTTACAAGAATCACTACATTTAGTGACTATGAATGGGAAGATCCTGAAGTGGTGTATGAATATTACAAAAACCGTAAAGATTTGCTTTTGGAAAGGAAGTGTAACTTGAAAACAGAATCCGCAGTGGATAAGTTCAGTAGAGGACGAAAGGATTCATTAAAAGGTATGGTATATGCCTCTGAATGAGGTCACAATCAGTAGATTTCTTTGTAATTAAATAAAAATATTGTATAAATATAATCAGTAGAGGACGAAAGGATTCATTAAAAGGTATGGTCTATGCCTCTGAATCAGGTCATAATCAGTAGATTTCTTTTTAATTAAATAAAAATATTGTATAAAGAAAAATTGAAGAATGTGCCTAATTTCTTAGATCACCATTTAGCAGAAATTACTAGACTGGGAATCCTTCATGAAGAAATGTGCAATACTTTGTTGAAGGATTATTCAATGTATGAGAAGAAATCTTTCTTCAACTGACTTTCACTTATGTGCCTGGCTAAGGCCTTTGGGCTTCAAACTTTCAATGACTCAACATTGTATGTTGCCGTTGTAACAAAATTAGCTTACACCAATTACAATATAATAGAACCCAAATCTCCACATAAAGGAATTTTATTAAATAAAATAGGCAAGATCTATATATATTAATTTGAATGTCTGTTCGATGTATGTACTACAGAACGCAAACAAATGGTCTGTGTGTAATTGTTGTCCAAAGTCTTTGGTTGTACACCATAGCAGTTCCATGCCAATACCTATAAGAGGGTGGAAGATATGGTGGTTGAAAGTCGTCAAATTATAAAAAAAATTTGGACTGAAGGCCAACAATGACGTTTGTGACTATAGCAAGGAGGTTACATACAGCGAAACGTGATGCCACAGACCATATCTTTGGTCTATGCATGCTGTAATGTCTTCAGCTCTTTCTCTGTAAGGATAAGCATTTGAATAAGGAAATATAAGAATAAATAAAGCAGTAAAAAAGAAATTTCTTTTAATACATCTCTTTAAAAAAAATCGATTTGACGTTTCGCGCATTACATCAAGTGATCGATCTTAATCATTGAAGCAACAATTTTGTCAGGAACATCAGCCAGAAAAGATGTTTTTATACCTCACATTTCTTTAATCCCTTCAGATATGCCGTTTCAGTTCAAAAGACTTTAGTTTCCATTTCATATAGCTTTTGCCATGACAATTAACAAAGCTCAAGGACAATCATTAAATCTCGCAGGAATCCATTTACAGCCATCATGTTTTTCCTGTGGTCAATTATATGTCGCTTGATCAAGGGTGGGCAACCCAAAATATCTCTACATTTAAGCTCCAAACAATACTACAAATAATGTAGTTTACCAGAATGCCCTAAAATGAAATTAAAATGAATTTGGACATTACTCTCACCATGTGTGTTGAGATATTGCAACACAGGCTATAAGGAATAATGTATGTATTATTTATTGTAAATCATTAAGTACTTCACATAATTTAATTTTTTTTATTTGAATGTTGATTAAAAATGTTTTTTTAAGAAGGTATTGTATTGTGTCTCATAGCACACTAGTGAAAGATAGCTTATCTATCATAATCAACCAACACGTGAGCAGAGCCGCGGGTTTAAGCTAGTTCAGAATAAAGTAAAATAATCTATAAAATTGTACCCAAAATGATATTTTCATTCTGCAGCAGTGTGTGCACTGATATGAAACTTCCTGGCAGATTAAAATTGTGTGCCGACACCAAGATTCACACCTGGGACCTGTGCCTTTCCTAGGCAAGTGCTCTACCATCTGAGTTATCCTGGCATGCTTCATGGTCCATTCCCAAAACTTTACTTCTGTCATAATTTTTGCAGAAGGGCAAATTGCCTTTGAGACCCTTAAGCAGCACATAGGGAATTTATGAGGGCAACATTATAAGACGAAAACTTTAATTAGTGCTGTACCTAGTATCATAGTGAGTCTTACTCTACTGAAGGTAGCTTTTATTCTTATCCGTAAGAGGCAAAGTATGCAAGTTGGTACAGGAGAAAGAATAATAGAAATACCAGTAGATTCAATACCAAGAGCATAGGAGGTTTGAAGAGCCATGGCAGTGTTTACCAAATGACTGAAACTCAGATAACTGTGTACTGTAGAAGACTGAAACTAATAAGTTCAGTGCACAAGAAAAAGGACATTTGAAATTCAGTGAATATGACAGGTTTAAGGGCTCATAAAAGAGGAGGGTAATGTAGTGGGCTTTAGACATGTAGTGAAATTGGAAGTAACTAACGGAGGTAGAGCAGCAGTTAATACTAGGTGGTTACATGCTGAGCATGGTAACATGTGTTGCTGTCAGAAGTTACACAAGCTCGCAAGGAAGCCACCTACATAAGGCAGTTGCATTATGCTGTGCATAATCAGAAGCAAAAGCAGTGGTAAACGAATGTCATGGAAATCAGTGTAAACTGTGGTAATTTGCAACTAAGATTTGCCTTTAGTTTTTGCAATACTTTGTCACCAGGTTCATCTGCCAGTGAGATATGCTATGTGGAGTTGGGAGTTAGACATCGGAGCAGAGTGGGGTTCTGTGAGACTGGGGGGCTGAGGTTCTGATCGAAGTTGTGAATGTAAGGAAAGGAGTGTTTTTTGAATGTCAGTGCCACAACAGGGACAATGCATAGGCAGCATTGGCTGCTCCATCAAAGCCTTGATGCTTGTGTCACCTGACTCAGCTACTGAACCAATGCTGGGCTAGGCACTATAGGACACGGAGCCACCACATGTTGGAGAGAATTGTACATAGTGTAAGCACTGTGTTACTGGTGCTCTGAGGTGTGTACACCAAAGTTCTGGCTTTCCGACCCTACATGACCCACTATCACCTCTACATGGGGAAGGGGGAAATAGGGAAAATATTTATTTATTTTTGCTTTAACATTGGCTGGTGTGTGTGTGTGTGTGTTTTGTACTGTACTGGAGTGGTCAGAGATGGTGGTTATGTGTGCTTTAGTTATGTCTGAGTTATTGTGTGACTGTAAATGTGTCTTTTCCTGACAAAGGCCATGTCTGAAAATTTAAGTTGTGCAAATAAGATTGTCTATTTTACATGACTGTCTGTGGCTCAGTAAAAGACTTTACAGTGATTTCCTATCTTCTATTACTTATATTGAGAAACAATTTTTTTGTTTTCTTGGGAACTCCTCATGAACAAATAGTGCTTTCATAAGCCAGCTAAGGTTCACCCTAGTTCACACTTAATGGAAATGCACCAACTGATTTGATGAAATTGCATGGGCTGGAGGAAATGTGTAATGTTTAAATTTTGACAATTTACTGTATGGTAGCTATAGCATACCTTTTTGTTCTGATAATGGAAAATTCAGGCTGAACCAACAATAAAGCAACAGGACAGTCCACAATGCTCCTCAAAGATGTGTTGATGATCCGCGACAGGAACACAAAAAAGATGCACACATACACCTCTTTCAGCTATCTGCCATGGCCTTCTTCAGAATTAGGAACAGTCATGCCATCGCACAGGCACACAACACAGTCACACAACCATCAGCTCTGGCTGCTGCACTTCGAATCATGCTCTATGGTGTGGAGGTAGGAGAGGGGACGGGGGATAGGAAGATTGTGTGGGATCGGAGAATGTACTATAGGGATAACTCCCATCTGTGCAGTTCAGAAAAGCTGGTGGTGGGTGGGAGGATCCAGATGGCCTGAGTTGTGAAGCAGCCATTGAAATCAAGCATATGCTCCGCTGCATTTAGTGCTACAGGGTGCTCCACCTTGTTTTTGGCCACAGTTTGGCAGTGGCCATTCATTCTAATGGACAGCTGGTTAGTCATCATTCCAATATAGAAACTGCCCAGCGATTGCAGCACAACTGGTAAATTACATGGCTGCTCTCACAGGTGGCCTGGCCTCTGATAGGGCAGGATAAGCCTGTGACAGGACTGGAATAAGAAGTGCTGGGTGAGTGGACTGGACAGCCCTTGCAATGGGGTTTTCCACAGGGATGTGATCCCTGTGGCAGTGAGCAGGGTTTTGGGGTGGCATAGAGATGGACTCCACTCACCTGCCTCCTCACTCTATCCCTAAGCTGCATCTTGTTCCTCCCATCTAATACATATATACTATGGAAGGCTGTGCTGTATCCGACCCCACCACTGTGATGCAACCTTCTTATCCCCCCTCCCCTCTCCTACCTCCACACTGCAGAACGTGATTCGAAGTGCGGCAGCCGGAGCTGACGGTTGTGTGACTGTGTTGTGTACCTGTGCGATTGCATTATTGTTCCTAATTCTGAAGAAGGCCATGGTCTATAGCTGAAAGTGTTCTATGTGTGTATCTTTTTTGTGTTCCTGACACGGCTTGTCGTCATGTCTTTGCAGCGAGTTGTGGACTGTCTTGTTGCTATATTTTTGTTCAGTTTACAACTCACCGCAAAGACGTGGCGACAAGCTGCAACAGGCACATACAAAAGACACACACATACAACACTTTCAGCTATCGGCCATGCCCTTCTTCAGAAAATGGAAGACTCACGCAATCACACAGGCACACAACACAGTCATACAACCTCCCCTCGTGTGATTGCATGAGTGTTCTATTTTCTGAAGAAGGTCTTGGCCGATAGCTGAAAGTGTTGTATGTGTGTGTCTTTTGTATTTGCCTCTTGCAGCTCATTGCCACATCTTTCCATTATTGTTTTGTTTATTTTTATTCAGTTTGTTTCTGGTTGATCACTAAAGTGGACTATGTTTGATTATTACCATTAACAATAACTTTTACAGTGATATTTTTCAATGTCTGGGCAGCATTGGAAGTTTATTACAAAGTTTTATACATTTTATTTTTGTTAGTTTGCAGTCTTTGGGTAGAGGTCCAGTTTCAGTCTGATATTGTGAGCATGCATAGGATATCTGGTGCTGAATTAATTTAAGTTGTTGCTTTGGACATATTGCAATACTACAAATTAGTATAAATTTACAACAGTTAATACCTGGAGTTTGATAAAAAGGGAATGGCAGTATTATTTAGGCTAGTACTGCCTGTCATCAAAATTTGACCAATTGTGTTTACAAAGTAATGAAACTCAAAAATTTTTAAATGTAAACAATACTGAGAAATAACATTATTCTGTTAGCAGATTTCTGCAGCTGACAGTGTTGTCGACATTGTAGTTCCACCCATTCTACCACTAAATGGCTTTTGAGCTACATCTGAACTTTTTGTGGCATATCATTGTCGAATACCACTTTACATATAAAAACATCCTCTTCCTCTAACTATTTGTAACGGCTCTGTACAGAAATGATTTTTGTTTTGTGCAAAGCCCTTTTTGAGTTATGAGTTTCATTAGCTACATTGTATAATTATGGTTGAAAAATAATACTTCAATTTTTGTGTTCATTTATTTACAATGAGCTTAAATTTCATAGAGTGGCTAATACATGAGTTACAGTGCTCTTTGCAGCAACCCATATAAACATGGCCGCTATATTGGTGGTGGTCAACACATTTGAGAGGAGTCTGTCCATTGTATGTTGGTGTTGAAAGTGAAGTACTGTATTTAGTGTATATTGTCTGAACAATTTTTGTCTCTGCAAAATGCCTAAAGTGTATTCAGCATTTAAAAACACAAATCGAAGTGTTAAAACTACAAATATTTTGAGCAAGAACACCAGTTGTTGTACCTTGTTTGATTTCTGTCTGCCTATACACAAACAAAATTCCTTGCTAATGGCACATAGCTTCCCCAAGAGTGAAGCTTCATAGGTCCCATCTTGCAAATTCCTTGAAGTAGATACATAAAAAGTGCTCAGTTTTCTGTCTAGTGTCTGTGTGTTTCTTCTTCTGTTGCTGCTGTAGTGTATGAAAGAGTATCTCATCTGTTGAATAATAAAATAAAATAAACACTTCTGAGTGTCTACACCTTCTTTAAAAATATTTTCATTTGTTGTTGACAATACTTGATCAAGCATAGTTAACATATAATCATTACAAATCATGGAGGCTATAGTAACAGTCAGGATTTTTTCACTTGTTAAACATCTGTCATATTTGTAACAAATATTTACATACTGGGTGATCAAAAAGTCAGTATAAATTTGAAAATTTAATAAATCACAGAATAATGTAGATACAGAGGTAAAAATTGCCACACATGCTTGGAATGACATGGGGTTTTATTAGAACAAAAATAAATAAATACATTAATGAAAATAAAATAAATAAATAAATAAAAAATAAATAAAAATTTAAAAAAAAGTCCAACAAATGGCGCTTCATCTGACCACAAAAGCAATTAAGACAAAGCAAAGATGATGTTCTTTACAGGAAATGCTCAATATGGTCACCATCATTCCTCTACAATAGCTGTAGTCGAGGAATAATGTTGTGAACAGCACTGTAAAGCATGTCCACAGTTATGGTGAGGCATTGGCGTCAGATGTTGTCTTTCAGCATCCCTAGAGATGTCGGTTGATCACAATACACTTGCGACTTCTGGTAACCCCAAAGGCAATAATCGCATGGACTGATGTCTGGGGACCTGGGAGGCCAAGCATGACAAATGTGGTCTCTGAACACACAATCACCACCAAATGATGCTTGCAAGATATCTTTCACGTGTCTAGCAATATGGGGTGAAGTGCCATCCTGTATAAAAATCGTATGTTCCAGCAGGTGTTTATCAGCCAGGCTGGGGATGATGTGATTCTGTAACATATCGGCATACCTCTCATCCGTCACAGTAGCAGTTACAAAACCAGAATCTCGCAGTTCCTCGAAGAAAAAAGGCTCGATAATGGTAGATGAATTTTTTATTTTATTTATTTTTATTTGTTCTAATAAAACCCCAAGTCATTCCAAGCATGTGTGTCAATTTTTACCCCTCTATCTACATTATTTTGTGATTTATTAAATTTTCAAATTTGTACTGACTTTTTGATCACCCGGTATATCAGTGTGACAACAATGTAAGTTATTAATGATACATTATTTCAGTGTAGAATTCTTTTGTGGCAGCAACCTAGGCGCGTTTGGATTGCAGTATTCTGTTGTTACATTCATGTTTGTCCCACCAAACTTTACTTGTTCCAGCAAGAGAACAACAAAAATTATCAATGACGCCATATTTCGGCGTGGAATCCTTTTGTGGCAGCTGACCTATGCACATTTTTAACTGCAATATTTTATCACTTTCATCTTTGTACTCAAATTTTGTCAGTCAAACTTCCAAACTAAACCCCCTAACAACAATTTTATGAGTATGTGGACTCAATACATTTAATAATCACCAAATAAATGTGTACTAGACTTTATGAAAGCAGTTGTTACAACACAGATGCAAATCCATGATCATGATTGTTCGTCAAAACAATTACTGCTCACTGTATAAGTTTTGAAGCACTTTTAAACCTTGAACTTGCATTATAATTAACATAAATATTTTCAAAGTGGCACTTTCGTTGTTGGGTCAAACCTCAGATAACTGTTATACTTCTAACTGGAAGTGTTTTACTGACAGGTTCATGAGATTTCATTACCACATTCTGAGCAAATACACTATCTGGCTCAACAATTCACAGCTTTGATAAAGTCTGGAGACATCGACAGAACTTCATGCACATCTGTACTGAGTATTCAATCTTTATTTAAAACAGGGACCTGTGTAAATAGGTAAAATTCTCTAGTGGGTGTGGCATACCAGCTGTCAGCCAATACCCCAAATAACATGGTGGACGCAAGTTCAATTTGTCTCAAACATGGTTGACCTATCGCCACTCTATGAACTTCAAGCTCATTGTTTATTTATGACACCAAGAAATAATGTGTTTTGATTTCCACTATTGACATTATGATCAACCTCTTAGTTCCACTCATTCTACTGATATGTGGCTCTTGAGCTAGACCTGTACTTCTCACAGTAGATGCGCTCCTCTATTAGTCCCTTTACATATGAAAACTTTTACTTCCTTTAACCACTCTTAACAGTTGCATACACACTTGATTTTTATTTTGTACATGTCTATGGCAAAGCTCCTTTCTAATTATATAAATTTCATTGATCTCCTTGCACAATTAATATTAAAATCAGTACTTCAATTTTTGTGTTCACATATTTATATACCTTTGCTCATTATTCTGATTACTTTCTCTTGGATTTTAAGACTGTCATCCTGACAACAATGTCACTATGTGTTGGACTATATTGAAAACACTTGGCACCTTATATCTGTTATCATTAGGACATGGAAATTCACATTTTTGCACATGACTTTTTGAAACATATTGGTACCTTGCACTGTTGTGTTAGGACAAATACTTTTCTTCACATTTCAGCAGTATAATAGAGCTGACATGAGTATTGGTATATATAATTTAAAAATGACTAATTAAGGCTTAAATATGACAAATGATGCAGTTGTGAAATGTGCTGCCTGCTGATGACTCTACAATAACATTACAAAGCTCTTTTTGTTGCACTGACCAGCATTTCACAACAATCTATTTTAAAAAACTCAAAAATCCTAGAACATTGCAACTACTCTTAAAAGTTACTTAGTGAAAATCATAAGCATTCATATTGTTTAATATGAGTACCAGGTTGATATATTAACTATTATATATACACTCAGATAAGAGAAAACTGAGATTATGGATCTTTTTTCGTAGAACACTCGTATTACGCAATGAAAATGTCAGTTGAAGATGAACATGTCTTGAAATTTTACAACGAAGCTCGTTTTGATGACCTAGAGATGTTAGAAATGCATCCAGAATTTTTAAAAGAACACTTCAAGAACCGTGATGACCTACTTTATTTTCGGAGCACCATTTTTGAACCAAAACTCTCATATTCAGATGAGGTAGGAGATGGAAGAAGAGTTGTTAAGGTAAATATTAAAATGTATTCTTTATTTGTGAAATAATTAATTTATATTTTTGTAAGAAAGAAGACTATGACTGAACACATTCAAGTGTATAAAATAGTAGGCCACTACTCACCTCAAACATTCAGATTGCATTTATACATTTAATACTGAGTTTACATGAATGAGTGACTAAATGATTTTACATTCTACATGATTTAACAGTTCTAACAATGGAAAGTCCAGGCTGGAATTCAACAATATGAGTGTTGAGCCACAGACAAGCAGGTAAAAAAGACAAACATACACACAATACCTAGGTTACAGCCACAGCCTTCATCAGTTTAGAACACACACTCTAATTCATCAACCACACAGGCACAACTCACTAGCATTCAGTTGTTAACTCTGGCTGCTGCGTTGTGAATGGCATTCCTCTGTGGGGATGAGAGAGGACAGGGAACTGGTGGGGATAGATAAATTAGTGGTGCCTTACAGAGCTTGTAGGTAGTAGATGGTTGGCAAGGGCTGCATCTTAGGAATGCAATGGGGATAGCAGCAAGGGTGGATTTTTTTTGGAGGGGGGGGGGATGAAGGGAAACAAAATGGGAAAGAACTGTTGGATGTGGGGTGAGTGAGGACAGTAAGTTACCATAAGTTGAGGCTGTGATAATTTCAGGACTATGGGAGCTGTCCTTACAGTACATTCTCCGTCTTGAAATTATCCTGGCCCCAAGATACTGTAACTTATTGTTCCAACAGTTCCTGCTTAGTCGATTCTACAATCCTACACCTCTGACAGTTTTTGTCTTTTAACCACCATCTACACTTTTTATTTGTTATTATTTTTATTTATTTGAGATTTCTCCTCCTACCCATTTTGTTTCCCTCTGTAACCCCCCCCCCCCCCCCCCCCAAACTCCACCCCTGCCCACCACTTCACTCTACGCTGCAACTCTTTCCATCCACTACTACCTACGTGCTCTGTAGCACTCCTATCCTTACTCGTAGTATATCTATCCTCCCCACGCCTTTTATCCTTATTTTTTCCTCTCTCCTCCCATTCCCACTACAAATTGCTCTCACTCATAGCATCACTTGGAACAAAGCACCTGGAGATAATGATTATGTGTTAATTAGTTGTGTCTGTGTGAATTTATGAATAAGAGTGTGTCTTCTGTAATGATGAAGGCTGTGACTGAAACCTAAGTTTGTGAGTGTGATTGTTTTTTTCACATACCAGTCTGCAACTTGATGATCATCTTTGTAGAGGGCTGCAACCTATAGATTGTTCTTTCTACAGTTCTGTATATTTATTTTGTTTTCTGTGATGTTGTTGGCACTGTTACGGTATGTTATTTACTCCATGGCACATCCTGATTCTTCAAAGTCTCACAGGTTCTGGAACTCATGATGCACATGAATATGTGCAGCATTCATTATACCTCATAACATACAAAATCAAGTTGCAAGAACCTCCAAACAGTTTTATGTTGTTAACTACTCAACTAAAAAATGATTTCAACTACATTCATCAGCTCATTACATGTACAGCTACATATCACTATGTCAGAATAGTGTATTACACTTAATATTCCTCTGAAATGTTCTTCAAAAGAGATAGATTGGCTGGCTAGTATTTACCTTAGTGCTATACCACTGTGCTTTAACACTTCAGTGGGATTTTTTCCATTGGCAATTTAATATTACCCTGCTTAGATGATTGATGCCATGACTATATAAAATGCAAGTAAATAACAAACACATACATTTTAAAATACACTTCTGGACATCAAAAATCTAACAACAAGAGGTATAAAGATATCAAAGCCAATTTTATTTGGGAAATAAAATATCGTGCATAGATCACAAGTGAAAATACATTCCATGGTAAATTGAAGAAAAAATAAATTGGCTGGCCAGTACTTACCTTTGTGCTGTACCGCCAATATTGACACAAATGAAGAAAAAAGAAAGTGGATAAAAAAGGACAAGCTTTTGGAACACAGTTCCTTCTTCAGGTGAGAGAGAATGGAAGAAAAAAGGATGGGAACAGAAGGGGAAGGTAAATCACAACCTACGTCATGAGAATGGTGTTTAAGGAGTGTGGAAGTCAGAGATACTGTATATTAGTATGGAGCCAAGCCAGAGAGGATATATACCCAAAGAGCTAAGACCAAGCAGTAAAGAGAAGAAAAGATGAGCGAACCGAGTGATGCTGAGCGGTGGGTGGAAGCGGGGGGGGGGGGGGGGGTTGTATAAATGATTTTGATTAACAGGGAAAGATATCGAGAAAACACACACACACACACACACACACACACACACACATATATATATATATATATATATATATAAAATATAAAAAATAGACGAAGATTACTCACCAGGCGAAGGAGCACAGGTGTGACAGCATCACAAATAAATAAATAAATGAATACACACACACACACAATCGCAAGCTTTCGCAACCCAGTTGCGTCTTCAGGCAGTAGGGAAGGAGAGGGAAAAGGAAATGATGAGGGTTTTAAGGAAGGGGGTAAGGAGCCATTCCAATCCCGGGAGAGGAAAGACTTACCTTGGGGGAAAAAATGGAGGGTAAACAAATGCACACATGCCCACACATTCACACAGACACAAGTACACCTAGGCAGACAAAGCTTGCGATTGTGTGTGTGTGTGTATTCATTTATTTATTTATTTGTGATGCTGTCACACCTGTGCTCCTTCGCCTGGTGAGTAATCTTCGTCTATTTTTTATATTTTATTTTTCCTGCTAGGAATTTTTCGTCTTAATATATATATATATATATATATATATATATATATATATATGATACGAATATTATAGAGGAAAAATTCCTAACAGAAAAAATATACACACAGACACACACACACACACACACACACACACACAAACGCAAGCTTTCGTAGCCTAGCTGCTTCGTCAGGCAGAAGGGAAGGAGAGGGAAAAGGATATGATGAGGGTTTTAAGGGAGTGGGTAAGGAGTCATTCCAATCCCGGGACAGGAAAGACTTACCTTGGGGGGAAAAAAGGAGGGTAAAAGAATACACAAACACCCACACATTTAGACAGACGCAAGTACACTTAGGCAGACATACTGTAGAACTGTAGAAAACAAAGAAGTTAGCATCTTTGCTTTCTACAGTTCTACAGTATGTCTGCCTAAGTGTACTTGCGTCTCTCTAAATGTGTGTGTGTGTGTGTGTATTTGTTTACCCTCCTTTTTTCCCCCCAAGGTAAGTCTTTCCTGTCCCGGGATTGGAATGACTGCTTACCCACTCCCTTAAAACCCTCATCATTTACTTTTCCGTCTCCTTCCCTTCTGCGTGACGAAGCAGCTAGGCTGCGAAAGCTAGCGTTTGTGTGTGTGTGTGTGTGTGTGTGTGTGTGCGTGTGTTTATTTGTTACTATCACTGCCTGTGCTCCTTCGCCTGCTAAGTATACTTCATATGATCTTTAGCCCTACTCCAAAATTCAACCAAACAGCCCCTGTGAACGATTTACTATCCTATACTCACAGTCTTTGCTGGAGATATCACTTTGCCAAGAAGAAAAATAATCCTCCTCCTAATGATCCAGCTCCCCAAGACATCATCCAAATCGAACCCTGCCTGGAACAGTTCCGTCCTCCGTCACAGCGAGACCCACCTGCTCTTCCTCAAAATCACCCTCTTCAAACCTTCCAGGAATTCCTTACTTCCAAAGTCTTTCCTGAGAAACCTTAATCCTACTCCACTTACCAGGTGAAGGAGCACAGGGAGTGATAGTAGCACTAATAAATTAATAAAGTCACACACACACACACACACACACACACACACACACACACACACACACACACACAAACGCTAGCATTCGCAGCCTAGCTGCTTCTTCAGCCAGAAGGGAACGAGAGGGAAAAGGAAATGATGAGGGTTTTAAGGGAGTGGGTAAGGAGTCATTCCCATCCCGGGACAGGAAAGACTTACCTTGGGGGGAAAAAAGGAGGGTACACAAATACACACACACCCACACATTTACACAGACGCAAGTACACTTAGGCAGACATACTGTAGAACTGTTGAAAGCAAAGAAGTTAGACAGAGATGCCACTTGAGGCAGAGGCTCTGTCCAGAGAACCGAGGCAAAAATGTTAAGATGGTGGGTGGGAATTCAAATTTAGCGGAGGTTGAGACCAGGTGGGCAACGGGAAGAGAGAATATGCTGAAGGGCTAGTTCCCATCTCCGGAGTTCTGAAGGATTGGTGTCGGTGGGAAGTATCCAGATAACCCGGACGGTGTAACACTGTGCCAAGATGTGCTGGTCGTGCCCCGAGGCGTGTTTAGCCACAGGTTGATCCTCATCACCAACAAACACTGTCTGCCTGTGACCATTCATGCGAATGGACAGTTTGTTGCTGGTCATTCCCACATAGAACGCTCCACAGTGCAGGCATGTCAGTTGGTAAATCACGTGGGTGCTGTCACAAGTGGCTCTGCCCTTGATTGTGTACACCCTCCAGGTTATGGGACTGGAGTAAGTGGTGGTGGAAGGGTGCATAGGGCAGGTTTTACAACGGGGGCGGTTACAAGGGTAGGAGCCAGAAGGTAGGGAAGGTGGTTTGGGGATTTCATAGGGATGGACTAGGAGGTTACGGAGGTTAGGTGGGCGGCGGAAAGACACTCTCGGTGGAGTGGGAAGGATGTCATGAAGAACGGATCTCATTTCGGGGCAGGATTTATGGAAGTCGTACCTTGCTGGAGAGCCACATTAGAGTCCGCTCCAGTCCCGGAAAGTATCCGGTGACAAGAGGGGCACTTCTGTTGAAGGTTCTGAATTTGGGGGGATGAGGAAATGGCTCTGGCAATTTGCTTCTCTACCAGATTAGGAGGATAGCTGCGGCATGTGAAAGCTGTTATTAGGTTATTGGTGTACTGGTTCAGAGCTTTGGGACTGGAACAGACTCGTTTGCCATGAAGACCTAAGCTGTAGGGAAGGGAACGTTTGATGTGGAATGGATGGCAGCTGTCATAAAGCAGGTACTGTTGTTTATTGGTAGGTTTGATGTGGATGGATGTGTGAACTTGGCTGGTGGACAGATGAAGGTCGACTTCGAGGAAAGTGGCATGGGATTTGGAATAGGACCAGGTGAATTTGATGGGACCAAAGGAGTTGAGGTTGGAGAGGAAATTATGGACTTCTTCTTCACTGTGTGTCCAGATCATAAAGATGTCATGAATGAATCTATACCAAACTTTGGGTTGACAGGCTTGGGTGTCCAGGAAGGCTTCCTCTAAGCATCCCATAAATAAGTTTGCGTACGAGGGGGCCATCCTGGTTCCCATGGCTGTTCCCTTTAGTTGTTGGTATGTCTGGCCCTCAAACATGAAGAAGTTGTGGGTTAGGATGAAGCTGGCTAGGGTATTAAGGAAAGAGGTTTTAGGTAGGGAAGTGGCTGGTCGGCATGAAAGGAAATATTCCATCGCACAAGGCCCTGGGCATGTGGGAT
Organism: Locusta migratoria; assembly: GCA_026315105.1. NCBI lineage: Eukaryota > Metazoa > Arthropoda > Insecta > Orthoptera > Acrididae > Locusta > Locusta migratoria. The sequence continues at coordinate 140,489,296 of CM048747.1, read as the reverse complement.
ATTTGTGTATAAGGAAGTGACATCAATGGTTACAAGGATGGTACCTGGGTAAGGATTTCAGGCCATTGAGGAAGTTGTTGGTGTCTTTGATGAAGGATGGGAAATTGCACATGATGGGTTGAAGGTGTTGGTCTATGTAGGCAGAGATTCGTTCTGTAGGGGTTTGGAAACTGGCCACAATGGGGCGGCCCGGATGATTGGGTTTGTGAATCTTGGGAAGTAGGTAGGAGGGGTGGGGGGTGCAGGGTGTCATGAGGTTAATGGAATTAGGTGAAAGGTTTTGTAGGGGGCCTAAGGTTTTGAGGATTTCTTGAAGCTCTGCCTGGACATCAGGGATGGGATTGCCATGAAAGTACTGTCTGAAAGCTGACACAGTCCCTCAGCCACATACTCCCGCCGTTCAAGTACCACGGTCGTGGATCCCTTGTCGGCTGGGAGAATGATGATGGAATGGTCAGCCTTCAGATCACGGATAGCTCGGGATTCAGCTGAGGTAATGTTGGGAGTAGGATTAACGTTTCTCAGGAAGGACTGAGAGGCAAGGTGGGAAGTAAGGACTTCCTGGAAGGTTTGAAGAGGGTGATTTTGAGCAAGAGCAGGTGGGTCTGGCTGTGACGGAGGACAGAACTGTTCTAGGCAGGGTTCCGTCCTCCGTCACAGCGAGACCCACCTGCTCTTCCTCAAAATAACCCTCTTCAACATTACCACAGCTGAATCCTGAGCTATCCGTGATCTGAAAGCTGACTATTCCATCGTCATTCTCCCAGCCGACAAGGGATCCTCGACCATGGTACTTGATCGTCGGGAGCATGTGGCTGAGGGACTGCGTCAGCTTTCAGACAGTACCACATATAAAGTATTTCATGGCAATCCCTCCCTGATGTCCAGGCAGAGCTTCAAGGAATCCTCAAAACCTTAAGCCTCCTACAAAACCGTTCACCTAACTCCATTAACCTCATGACCCCACCGACACCACGCACCCCCACCTTCTACCTACTTCCCAAAATTCACAAACCCAATCATCCCGGCTGCCCCATTGTGGCCGGTTACCAAGCCCCTACAGTGCGAATCTGTGCCTACATAGACCAACACCTTCAACCAATCATGTGCAGTCTCCCATCCTTCATCAAAGACACCAACCACTTCCTCGATCACCTGAAATCCTTACCCAGCCTGTTACCTCCAGAAACCAAACTTGTAACCATAGATGCCACTTCCTTATACACAAATAACCCACATGCCCAGGGCCTCGCTGTGATGGAATATTTCCTTTCATGCCGACCAGCCACTTCCCTACCTAAAACCTCTTTCCTTAATACCCTAGCCAGCTTCATCCTAACCCACAACTTCTTCACGTTTGAGGGCCAGACATACCAACAACTAAAGGGAACAGCCATGGGAACCAGGATGGCCCCCTCATATGCAAACGTATTCATGGGATGCTTAGAGGAAGCCTTCCTGGATACCCAAGCCTGTCAACCCAAAGTTTGGTACAGATTCATTGATGACATCTTCATGATCTGGACACACAATGAAGAAGAACTCCATAATTTCCTCTTGAACCTCAACTCCTTTGGTCCCATCAAATTCACCTGGTCCTATTCCAAATCCCATGCCACGTTCCTCGAAGTCGACCTCCATCTGTCCACCAGCCAAGTTCACACATCCGTCCACATCAAACCTACCAATAAACAACAGTACCTGCATTATGACAGCTGCCATCCATTTCACATCAAACGTTCCCTTCCCTACAGCTGAGGTCTTCGTGGCAAACGAGTCTGCTCCAGTCCCAAAGCTCTGAACCAGTACACCAATAACCTAATAACAGCTTTCACATGCCGCAGCTATCCTCCTAATCTGGTAGAGAAGCAAATTGCCAGAGCCACTTCCTCATCCCCCCAAATTCAGAACCTTCAACAGAAGAATCCCAGAAGTGCCCTTCTTGTCACCAGATACTTTCTGGGACTGGAGTGGACTCTGAATGTGGCTCTCCAGCAAGGATACGACTTCCTTAAATCCTGCCCCGAAATGAGATCCGTGTTTCATGACATCTTTCCCACTCCACCAAGAGTGTCTTTCCGCCGCCCACCTAACCTCCGTAACCTCCTAGTCCATCCCTATGAAATCCCCAAACCACCTTCCCTACCTTCTGGCTCCTACCCTTGTAACCGCCCCCGTTGTAAAACCTGCCCTATGCACCCTTCCACCACCACTTACTCCAGTCCCATATCCCGGAAAGTGTACACGGTCAAAGGCAGAGCCACTTGCGGTAGTACCCACTTGATCTGCCAACTGACATACCTGCACCGTGAAGCGTTCTATGTGGGAATGACCAGCAACAAACTGTGCATTCGCATGAATGGATACAGGCAGACAGTGTCTGTTGGTAACGAGGATCACCCTAAGGCTAAACACACCTTGGTGCACGGCCAGCACATCTTGGCACAGTGCTACACCGTCCGGGTTATCTGGATACTTTCCACTAACACCAATCCTTCAGAACTCTGGAGGTGGGAACTAGCCCTTCAGCATATTCTCTCTTCCCGTTGCCCACCTGGTCTTAACCTCCGCTAAATTTGAATTCCCGCCTGCCATCTTTAACATCTTAACATCTTTGCCTCGGTTCTCTGGACAGAGCCTCTGCCTCTAGTGGCATCTCTGTCTAACTTCTTTGCTTTCTATAGCATGTCTGCCTAGGTGTGTTTGTGTCTGTGTAAATGTATGGGTGTGTGTGTATTTGTTTACTTTCCTTTTCTTCCCTGAAGGTAAGTCTTTCCTCTCCCGGGATTGGAATGGCTCCTTACCCCCTTTCTTAAAACCCTCATCATTTCCTTTTCCCTCTCCTTCCCTTCTGGCTGAAGAAGCAGCTAGGCTGCGAAAGCTAGCGTTTGTGTGTGTGTGTGTGTGACTTTATTAATTTATTAGTGCTACTATCACTTCCTGTGCTCCTTCACCTGGTAAGTAATCTTCTTCTATTTTTTATATATTTATTTTTCCTGCTAGGAAATATTTACTAATACATGAAAAAAAAAACTATTCTCTTTTTCCTGTTTAATGTTTGGATCATTAACAATCAAAGCAAACATGCCTTCTGTTAACATTACTAACGAAAGGCCAGGGACACCACATGTAATAAGTTCCATTTGGATGTTACCCGATAGCTTAATCTAAGACTCTTTCCTACGGAAATTCTTTAGTCCCCATCAGTGATACACTGTTTGAACTATTTTCTTCTATTATGTAATTTCTAATATACTTATTATGATTTACACAGTAAAATGCCATTCCAGATCTTAAAATTTACCCTAAACTATATCATCTAATGAATTAAGTATTTTTCCCTGTGCACATAAATTTTTCTCGGTACTATGTATAAATCTGTAGAAAAGAAAAATAATTTTTCACTATTAATTATTTGTTTTAGGAGGGTTTATGAAGACAGTTTATATTGCATTTTAATGTCTACCAGAATGTTAACTAAAGTGAAAGTAGATGGAAATTTGACAGTATTTCAGTATCTGATTACTTAACATGTTGACTACCACAGGGTTGCCAGAGGTCATAGTAGAACCTGTGTGAGTCTCATGTCTCATGTTGTAGTGTAAGGAGTCGCACTGCAAACCTATAACCTGACATATGAATGTCAAATGTATTTATTTAGGAGATTTTAGATGTCAGATATTTCTTTCTGATCTTTTTTTCTACTTTTCAGGGAAGTAGTGAATGATTTCCACTTGCTGTAGTGAACTGGAAGTTCCATGGATTGAGAAAGAGGGAACAGAAACTGTTATTATTTCATGATGGAGTTCATATGTTCTGTGTATTGACATTGTTATTGTTATGTTATGTGGAGTTGGGCTCAGAGGTAGACAAACACTACTGGTGTAATTTGCTTCTGTATAAAGTATGGAAGTGCCTCTTTGTAGTCAAAGAAGAGAATAAAAGGCTTGTTAAAGATTAGAAGTCGAGTTTGAGAAAAGTTATTTATAATATTTTTTGTCTCTCTCTACTTTCTCATGCTGAAACAATCGTCAGAGACGAAATTCTGATGTCTTCATTAGGGGAAAACTAAAGGTATATACTTGGGGTACAGACTAGCTGGAACTCTTATCGCATAATTCTATATAGGGAAGAAATAAGAAGACTGAATTTTAATTGAAAAGAGTGACATAGTATTGATCTTTACAGTCACCAACCAAGAAACATTCCCAAATAGTTCACAATTCTCCCAGTAACACTACAATGTCTAATGCCATGTATCTGGCATCACATGGTGGTGAAGCATCATTCACTAGGTGTGTGGCAACCAGTGTGTTAAATAAAGCTTCCATGTCAGCTTATTTCATCTTTTCAGGAAATGTTCCACTGACATACGACCAGTTACACTAAAACTTAATATGTTACTTAACTCAAAAGTACATTATTTAGTTAGCATTGTTGATATTTTATTATAACCACTAGAATTTTTTCAAAGATTTTATGATGGATGTTACTTATACTGGTGAAATGTAAATCACGTTTATATTACTGAAGTTATTTTTAATAATTGGTCTTAAAAATTTCATGGCAGCATCTACAGTGCTTGAAAATGCCACATAAGTTTTGCAATCATATCGTGAATACAGAAACTCTCAAGACTGCCTTTACTAGGAGTAGTACCAACTCTGACAACAGCCACAGTAAACCTACCATTACCATGACTAAAAGTATCGTGATTAATAAGGCTGAATTTCAAATTAAAATCTACCAAAACAATAGGATGACTAAGAATAGAAAGTGATTATAGTCATGTCATGGTCACCACTTTATTTTTACTGTTAGATGCTCCAGTACCTATCTTGAAGACGAAATTCTTCTCATTCTTATAAACATAGACCTGGAACAATTGCAATAATGATATCTGAAACCAGCCATCCCCATGAACCACAGACATTGCCAACGTGGGGTGGCTTTTGTGATTCAATGATATAGATATCTGTGGATACAAACATGTGGTTTGTAAAGAGAGGCAGCAGCCTTTTCAGTAGTTACAGGGTCAACAATCTGGATGATTGACTGATCTGGCCTAGTAACATCAGCTAATGTGGTTTTGTCATGCAGTTATTGTGAACAACTGAAAGCAAGGGGAAACTACAGTCGTTACTTTTCTCTAGGACATGCAGCTCTACTGTATGAATATATGATGATGGCATCTTTTTGGGTAAAATATTCCAGCGGTAAAATAGTTCCCCATCCAGATCTGCGGGCTCAACAGGATGTCGTCATCAAGAAAAACGGAACAGGCATTCTACAGCTTAGAGTGTGGAATGTTCTATCCCTTAATTGGGTAGGTAAGTTAGAAAATTTGAAAAGAGAAATGGATAGGTTAAAAGTTAGATATGGTGGGAATTAATGAAGTTTGGTGGCAGGATCAACAGGATTTCTGATCAGGGGAGTACAGGGTTATAAATACAAAGTCACTCGGGAGAAACACAGGAATAGGTCTAATAATGAATAACACAATAGGAATACAGATAAGTTACTATAAACAGCATACTGAACACTTATTGTAGTGATGACAGACATGAGGCCAACACTGAGCACAGCAGTACAAGTTTAAATGCCAACTAGCTCTGCTGGTGATAAGATTGAAAAATCGAAGAAATATATGATGAGATAAAAGAAGTCATTCAGACAGTTAAGGGAAAGGAAACTTAATTATCACGGGGGACTGGATCTTGGTAGTAGGAAAGGGAAGAGAAGGTGAATATGGATTTGGAAAAAGGAATGAAAGAGGAGATCCCTTAGTAGAATTTTGTGCAGAGCACAATTTAATCATCAAAAACACTTGATTTAATCATTGTGAAAGCAGATTGTATATGTGGAAGAGGCCTGGAAACACTGGAAGGTACCAGATTGACTTTATAATGGCAAGGAATACGTTTAGAAAGCTAGTTTTAAACTGTAATACATATCGAGGAACAGATATAAACTCTGACTATAACTTGTTGGTTATGAACTGTAGACTGCAAAAAGGTAGAAAATGAAGGAGTTGGGACCTGGACAAATTGAAAGAACCAGTGGTGGATGGAGTTTCTGAGGGAGCATTATGCAATGATTGACCAAAGCAGGGGAAAGTAAAACAGTAGAATAAGAATTGGTAGCTCTGAGACATAGAGTAGTGTAGTGTTACAAAATAACTACATTCTCCCTCATGATCGACTTGAGTTTGTCAAGGTTTTAATTTGCATACGGGTGGCCTAGCATTGTAGTAGCTACTGCGAGAATATGTCTTTGTTGCAGCTATGATGAGCAGTTGGTCACTGCACAGTGGATGCCAGGAGAAGGCATTGAAAATCCACAGAATGAACCAATATGTAACCTCTGTTTTTGTGTATAAACTCCATGTACATTATCTTTTGTTTAAATTATTATTATGATTGCTGTTAATGAGATTTATTCACTTGGAAGTTCTGTAGAATAACATGCAATAAAACGTAACTGATGAGTTATTTCAACATGACTTTCACTCTTGTTGAAATCTAAAAAAAGGAAATGAAGTCTTGTTAGCCTTAGTAGCAAAATAATTTGAAGATGTTTGGAGGCACAGTGTAGCTGGACCTCAGTTCACTAATAATTTGTTACTCAAGACCTATTGAGCGGCTACAACAAAATTTCACTAGCTGCTCGCACAGGCTGTAAGTGCGTTTTCCCTGGTAAATACTAAACAACTTGGTATCCAAGGGAAATGAGGCAAAGTTGCAGATACTATTAGGGCTCTTTACACCCATGTCAGCTTGCAATAAAGCAGTAGTAAGGGCCACAGAGGATCATATAGGCAGAAGGACAAGGCCTAATACAAAAACCCCAGGATTACACAGGATATACTGAACTTAATTGATGAGAGGAGGAAATAGAAAAATGCAGGGAGTGAAACAGGCAAAAGAGAGTACAGACAGCTGAAAAATTAGGTTCACAGGAAGTGCAGACTGGATAGGCAGAAGTGGTAAGAAGACAAATGCAAGACACAAGAAAAGCAGCTGATTGAATATCAAGAGTTCAGATGGAAAACCAGTACTAAGCAAAGAAGGGAAAGTGGAAAGGTGGAAGGAATGTATAGAGGGTCTATACAAAGGAAATGAACTTGAAGGCAGTATTCTAGAAATGGGAGAGAAAGTAGAGGAAGATGAGATATGAGATACAATACTGCAAGAAGCATTTGACAGGGCACTGAAAGATATGAGTCGAAACAAGGCCCCTCAAGTATAGGAGAGCCAGTCGTCAATAAATTGTTCCACCTGGTATTCAAGATGTATGAAACAGAGAGAATACCCTCTGACTACAAGAAGAATGTAATAATTCCAATCCCAAATAAAGAAAGTGCAGACAAATGTGAAAATTACAGAAGTGTCAGTTTAATAATTCATGGTTGCAAAATAATAACAGAAATTATTTACAGACGAATGGAAAAACTGATGGAATCTACCCTAGGGGTAGATCAGTTTGGATTCAGGAAAAATGTAGGAACATGGGTTGATTTGATTTGATTTTTCCAGGGAAGCCAAAACAGTCTCGGTCCAACCCGCCACTGCCCGCACCGAAACTAAGTTTATTGTGCGATATTGCTCCCTATATATCTAGTAAAGCCAACCAATGCCCATGAACAGTGCAAGGAGTCCCTTTACCAGTTCTTTATTAGATACAATTTCTTCGGGTCTGGTTGTCCCAAATATTCTGTGCCTTTTACTCTCCAATGCAATGCATTCGAAGATTAGATGTGATGCAGTTTCATCACCGTCATCACAGATCCTACATTTAGGGTCCTCTTCTGTTATTCCCATTGTATGTAGGTGTTTTTTGAAATTCCCATGGCCTGTCAGCAATCCAACCACGAGTCTAATCTCTCTGCTGTTCACACCCAGGATTGCAGAGCTTCTTTTAAAACATGGCTTTGGCATCATTACCTTGCCATGTTTTTGTTGGTAGATTTTGGTCCAATATTCTACGTGCTGTCTTCTGAGCTAGTTACGTAGCTCCAATTTGATCATTGCCTTGGTGATTGTCAGGACAGGTTCCGGTCCAATAAATGGAGTCTCTGCCCCCATCCTGGCTAATCTGTCGGCATGTTCGTTGCCACTGATCTCCGAGTGGCCAGGGACCCACAATAGGTTTACTCTATAGCTTTCCCCTAGCTCCACCAGAACCCTGTGACATTCTGCAACAATTTTAGACCTTGTTGCAGGAGCTGCCAGTGATCTCAGGGCTGCCTGGCTGTCTGAATAGCTATAGATGCTACGATCTTTGTAGCACCTACACAAATTCTCCTCCACACATGCCCTGATGGCAGTGGTTTTGGCCTGGAATACTGAGGTCAGTTTCTTTAGAGAGATGACACCCTCCAATCTTGGCTCCACCCCGTATACCCCGGCCCCATCGCCTTGGTCCGATTCAGTGAACCAGACAATATCCCCCGTATGGTGTCTAGCTATTTTCTCCCACTGCTCCCTACTTCCAATTGTTATATTGAAAGGCTTGTTGAAGCAGTATGGGGTTATAATATAGTCGGCTGGCATTTCCCCAACCTTTCCTACATTTACCTCACTCACTATTTTAGTGTGTGATTCTGGATATCCCAAAGAGTTCCAGTTGTTGCCAGATTTGAGTCTGTATGCACCAGCCACTGCCTTCATCTTGACCCAAAGGTGTAATGGGGGCATATCCAGCATGGTTTTCATCCCAGCAGTTGTGTGTTGCTAATTTTGCCTGTTGTGGCTAAGCAGGCTAATCTCTGCACCTTACCAAGCTCCTTAGCAGCAACCTGCTGTTCTAACTTCTTCCACCACACGACCGCCCCATAGGTGATCCTGGGTCTAATCACTGTGGTGTATATCCAGTGCATACCCTTGGGGCTCAGGCCCCAATTGTTGCCACAAGCTCTCCTGGTACTTATAAGAGTGCCTTTTGTCTTGGAGCAAATATTCCTGATGTGAGAGGTTCATGTCAGTTTCTCATCTAGGGTAACTCCTAGATATTTCACTGTCCCCTTCACAGGTAGCGCTTCATTGAAAAGCTAGGAACATGGAAGGCAATACTCTCATTGTGAGTTCTCTTGGAAGGTAAGTTAAGGAAAGGGAAACCTACATTTTTAACATTAGTAGATCTGGAGAAAGCTATTGACAATGTTGAATGGAATACATTCTTTCAAATTCTGAAAAGGGGGGGGGGGGTAAAATACAGGGAGAAAAGAGTTATATTCAAATTGTACAAAAACCAGACAGCGATTGTAAGAGTCAAATGGCATGAAAGGAACACAGTGGTTCGCAAGGAAATAAGACGGGGTTGCAGCCTTTCTCCAATGTTATTCAATTTGTACATGGAGTAAGCTGTGAAGAAATGCAAGGATAAGTTAGTAGAAGAATTAAAGTTCAGGGAGAAGAAATAAAAACTTTGCATTTTGCAAATGACATAGTGATTCTGTCAGCAGCAAGGGGTCTGGAAGAGCAATTGAATGGAATGTATGTCTTGAAAGGAGGATTTAAGATGGACATTAACAAGAGTAAAACAAGGGTAATAGAATGTTGAGTCAAAAAATCAGGCAAAGCTGAAGGAATTATACTAGGTAACGAGACAATAAAAGTAGTAGATAACATTTGTTATTTGGGTAGCAAAATGACTTCTGATGGCCAAAATAAAGAAGATATAAAATGCAAAATGGCTATGGGTAGAAATACTTTTCTGAAGAAGCAAAATTTGTTGCCATCCAATATTAATTTAAATGTTAGGAAAGCATTTGTCTGTAATATAGCATTGCATGGGAATGAAATGTGGATGATAAGGAGTTCAAACAAAAAGATGATAGAAGCATTTGAAATGTGGTACTGCAGAAGAATGATGAAGATTGGATGGGTAGATCATGTAACTAATAAGATGGTTCTCAACAGAATTAGAGAGGAAAGGAGTTTCTGGCACATCCTGACCATAGCTTATTGGTTATGAACTGCAGATTAAAAGTTAAGAGATTGCAGAAAGATAGAAAAGTTAGGAGATGGAACCTGGACAAATTGAAGGAAACATAGGTGGTTGAGAGTTTCAGGGGGAGCATTAGGCAAATATTGGCTGTAACAGGGGAAAGTAATACAGTAGAAGGAGAATGGGTAGCTCTGAGAGGTAGAGTAGTGAAAGCAGCAGAGGATCATACAGGCAGAAGGACAAGGACTATTAGAAATCCCTGGATAACACAGGATATAGTGAGCTTAATTGATAAAAGGAGAAAATATAAAAATGCAGCCAGTGAAGCAGGCAAAAGGGAGTACAAACATCTGAAAAATGAAGTGACAGGAAGTGCAGACTGGCTACACAGGAGTGGCTTGAAGAGAAATGCAAGACCATAGAAGAACGTATAACTAGGGGAAAGATAGATACCATCTACAGGAAAATAAAAGAGACATTTGGAGACAAGAAAAACAGTGGGTCGAACATCAAGAATTCAGATGGAAAGATGGGAAAGCTGAAAGGAATATATAGAAGGTCTGTACAAAGGAAATAAACTTGAAGGCAGTATTCTAGAAATGGAAGATGAAGTAGAGGAAGATGATATGTGAGATACTATACTGCAAGAAGCATTTGGCAGCGCATTGAAAGATTTGAGTCATACCAAAGCCCTTGGAGTAGATGATATGTTGTCTGAACTGCTGATATTGTTAGGAGAGCCAGTCATGAAGAAATTGTTCCACCTGGTACTCAAGATATATTAGACATGGGAAATACCATCAGACATCAAGAAGAATATAGTAATTCCAATTCCAAAGAAAGCAAGTGCAGACATTACAGAACTATCAGGTTAATATGTCATGGTTGCAAAATAATAACACAAATTATTTACAGACAAATGGAAAAACTTATGGAATCCAAGCTTGAGGTAGATCAATTTGGATTTAGGAGAAATGTAGGAACATGGGAGGCAATACTCACATTACAACTTATCTTAGGAGATAGGATAAGGAAAGAAAACCAACATTTTTAGCATGTGTAGATTTGCAGAAAGCTTTTGATAATGTCGACTGGAATACACTCTTTCAAATTCTGAAGGTAGCAGGGGTAAAATATATGGAGTGAAGAGTTATATTCAACTTATACAAAAACCAGTGGTTATTAGAGTCGAAGGGCATGAAAGAGACACAATGGTTGGGAAGGGAGTAATACAGGGTTGTAGCATTTCCCCAATGTTGTTTAATCTGTACATTGAGCCATCAGTGAAGGAATGCAAGGAAAAATTTAAAGAGGGAATTATAGTTCAGAAAGAAGAAATAAAAACTTTGTGGTGTGCTGTTGACATAGTAATCCTATCAGAGACCGCAAAAAATCTAGTATTGCAAATGAATGGAATGAACAATGTTTTGAAAAGAGAGTATAAGATGAACATCAACATGAGTCAAACAAGGATACTGGAATGTAGCATCTGATAATCAGACAGTGCTGAAGGAATTAGATTAGGTAATGAGACAATAAAAGTAGTATGTGAGTTTTGTTACTTGGGTAGCAAGATAACTTCTGATGGCTGAAGTAAAGAAGATATAAAATGCAGAATGGCTACAGGAAAAAAAGCGTTTCTGAAGAACCGAAATTTGTTGACATCCAATATTAGTTTAAATGTTAGGAAGTCCTTTCTGAAACCATTTGGAGTGTAGCATTGTATGGAAGTGAAATGTGGACAATAAGGAGTTCATACAAAAAGATGATAAGAGCTTTTGAAATGTGATGCTACAGATGAATGATGAAAATTAGATGGGTAGATCACCTGCCTTATGAGTGTAACCGAATTGGAATTCTGGCATATCCTGATATACGAGAAGGGATAGATTGGTGGGACACTTTGTGAGACATCAAGGAATCATTAACTTAGCTTTAGAGTGAAGTGTGTAGGATAAAAATCGTAGCGGGAGACCGAGGGACAAATGCAGTAAGCAGATTCAAAAGGATGTAGGTTGACGAACATATTCTCAGATGAAGAGACTTGCACAGGACAAGGTAGCATGGAGATCTGCATCAAACCAGTCTGTGGATAGAAGACCACAACACCTGACTTAAAGAAGGGATAGGTAATTATGAGACATCAAGGTATCATCTCCTTAGCATTGGAAGGAAGTGTGTGGGGTAAAAATCAGAGGGAGACCAAGCAACGAATACAGTAAGCAGATTCAAAATTATCTCGGTTGCCATTCTTATTCGCAGATGATGAGGTTTGTACAGGACAGGGTAGTATGGAGAACTGCATTGAACCAGTCTGTGGACTGAAAACAACAACAACTGAAACCAGTGTTGCATTTAATAATCATACTATCTGCTCCTCTTCATCCGTCTCCTTCACTATTTTCACTTCATATTTATTTTATCTGGTGTGGTTATCCTTTACTTGTAATGCATTTGCTTTGATCTCTGCATAACTATCTTGAGTATTTTTCAGTTTGACTTTTAATGAGCTGTAGGTACTTTTAATCATATTTCAACTACACAGAAATGATAGTGTAGTATAGAGCAATAACTTTTATTTTACTTGATAGTTAAATTTTATCTATGTACAGAATATAGCAGAGATTTAAATCAACTCTCATGACAAAGAATAAACAGAATCCTACTTGTTCAATCAGCCAAAGAATGTTAAGAGTTGCTTTAATAACTGTTTGCAGCAGGCACTTTCCATACAGTCCCATACTCTTCAACATGTACCCAAGTGGACACTGCAGCTGGTTAGTTGATTCCCATGTCCAGTTGAGATGGTATCCCCTGAGAAGTAATTACCAGCCCTTGATACTGTGTAGGTGTGTTTGAGTCAAGTACATCAGCTGGTATCAATTGTCTCCCTGACACTTTTAGTGGCTTGCTGCAGCACTTTATCTGTACCACATGTTCATTGGGCTTTAGTAGCTGGAAAGGTCCAAAATATGGCAGCTGTAAGGGCGTGTGCTCTGTCTTTATTCATAACATGTTGTGCGAACATGCCTCTATGTCCATGTGCACAAACAGGTTTTTCATTGTAGCATGAAGTTGGGGAATGGCACAGTTTAGTTGTGTGGTTCTTAATTTGTTGCAGCATGTACTGCAGCTCATGTTCTATTGCTACAAAAAATTCTGTTGGAAGTATCAATGTTCCCCCAAAAAACTATTTTTGTGGTTGTGGCACCAATGGTAGGTTTAAAAGCTATTCAAGGCCCCAACAAAACTAGAGTAAGGGCAGCTGTCTAGGAGTTATCATGGCCCATAAGTGACACTTTTAATGTCGTGTGCTATCTTTTGACCATCCCATTGGTCATCTGATTGTGCTGAAAGCCTCATGTTGTAGCTCTCTATGGGGACATTATGGAATATAACTGTCACTCTTAATCTGTCATGACGTGTCTTTGAAACTCAAATTGGGAAATTCATGTCCTTGAAAAGTTTTCTAATTAAACAGTTTTTGGCTTGATGTCTACTTGAATCCTTCAGTAGATTCAGTAACATCATCAGTATTAACATTTAATATAAGTAACAGCATATAACAGCCTGAAATATCATTAACTATTGGTTTTGTAATATAATTTTGTTCATTTGGTCTCATAACAATATTTTGAGCAAGTAGCTATCCAATTGGTAAGTTAATAGTAGGAATTAATTTGAATTTTAATGTTGTTGACTGCAATAAAGTCTTACTGGAAGAGTTCCTAAGACATTTTTCTGTTAAATTGGCGAGCAGGACCTCAAGATGATTTACAAACAGATTGAAATTACCTTCTGGTGCTTACAGTTACTATTATGGATGATTTATTATGAAATTCTATTTCTGTCTCGCATGCTTCCATATGGAACTGAAGCAAAATCTATGAATGTCTCTGTACTTAAGTGGATGACTATTACATGTTTTCCTTGGTTCATAAACATAAACTGGGAAAGATGTATATCCCTGAAATGTGGTCATCATTAGTTATGAATTACCCCAAATACACTCCTGATCATTAAAATTGCTACACCACAAAGATGATATGCTACAGACGCAAAATTTAACTGACAGGAAGAAGATGCTGTGATATGCAAGTGATTAACTTTACAGAGCATTCACACAAGGTTGGCGCCAGTGGTGACATCTACAATGTGCTGACATGAGGAAAGTTTCCAAGTGATTTCTCATACACAAACAGCAGTTGACTGGCGTTGCCTGGTGAAACGTTATTGTGATATCTCATGTAAGGAGGAGAAATGCTTACCATCCTGTTTCCAACTTTGATAAATGTTGGATTGTAGCGTATCACAGTTGTGGTTTATTGTATCACGACATTGCTGCTCGGGATCCAATGACTGTTAGTAGAATATAGAATCGGCGGGTTCAGGAGGGCAATACGGAATGCCATGCTTGATCCCAATGACCTCGTATTGCTAGCAATCAAGATGACAGGCATCTTATCCACATGGCTGTAATGTATCGATCCCTGAGTCAACAGATGGGGAGTTATGCAAGACAACAACCATCTGCACGGACAGTTCGACGATGTTTGCAGCAGCATGGACTATTAGCTCATAGACTATGGCTGTGGTTACCCTTGGCGCCACATCACAGACAGGAGTGCCTGCGATGGTGTACACAACGATGAACCTGGGTGCACAAATTGCAAAATGTCATTTTTTCGGATGAATCCAGGTTCTGTTTACAGCATCATGAAGGTTGCATCAGTATTTGGCGACATAGCGATGAACGCACATTGGAAGCGTGTATTCATCACCTCCATACTGGCGTATCATCTAGCGTGATGGTATAGGGTGCCATTGGTTACACATCTTGGTCACCTCTTGTTCACATCGACGGCACTTTGAATAATGGCCATTACATTTCAGATGTGTTACGACCCATGCTTTACCCTTCATTCAATCCCTGTGAAACTGTACATTTCAGCAGGATAATGCACGACCGCATATATGGGGCTTTCTGGATACGGAAAATGTTTGACTGCTGCCCTGGCCAGCACATTCTCCAAATCTCTCACCAATTGAAAAGTCTGGTCAGTGGTGGCCGAGCAACTGACTCGTTACAATACGCCAGTCACTACTCTTGATGAACTGTGGTATCGTGTTGAAGCTGCATGGGCATCTGTACCAATAAACGTCATCCAAGCTCTGTTTGACTCAATGCCCAGGCATGTCAAGGCCATTATTACGGCCAGAGGTGATTGTTCTGGGTACTGATTTCTCAGGATCTATGCACCCACATTGAGTGAAAATGTAATCACATGTCAGTTCTAGTACAATATATTTGTCCAATGAATACCTGTTTATCATAGGTGCAGCAATTTTAATGGCCAGTAGTGTACAGTTTTGCCTACTGCATCAAGGTACTGAAGTATAGAGTGCTGATGTGAATTACAATGATTTGTAAAGGATGATATAAAGCTGAGAAGGTGATGTAATATTTTGCTTCTCATTTGTTGGCACCACTGACGATAATTTTTAAACTGAATTAAAATCGTAATTTTGTGTTTGTCCCACAAGTTCATCTTAATTTTATATTCCATAGGGGCCACAGTGTGGTAAAGGTCAGCAAGTAACATAATAATTTGACAATCTATATACAGACGCCTAAATGTCCTATGTATGTCAGGCCATCTAGACATAACGGTCACTTGAAAATGGCAATGTCAGCTGAAACAAGATTGTCGGTTCAAATAAATATTATTAAATAGCAGTGTTTTGGTTAATTATTATTTACTTTAATTCATTAACCATTTTCAACTTACAACACGATCTTCAGGTTTTCAAGTCTGTAGACAGTCTAGTAACCCTAAAACCGATTAACAAATTAAAGTAAACTAGTGAAACATACAAAAAATAGTGATGATTTTAATTTAATATGATGATGTTCCACCAAGAAACAATGGAAGAAACTGTGAAATCAATCATTTGAGAATGGAAAGTCCAGATTGGAATTAATAATACAGTAATAAGGACATTTTACAGCTCACCACAACGACATCACGACGAGCTGTGACAGGCACATACAAAAGACACACACATACAACATTTTCAGCTATCAGCCATGGCCTTCTTCAGAAAATGGAACATTCTTGCAATCACACAGCCACACAACACAGTCATACAACCATCACCTTCGAGTGCCGCATGTCGAATGATTCAAAGTGCGGCAGTCGAAGGTGATGGTTGTATGACTGTGTTGTGTGTCTGTGTGATTGTGTGAATGTTCTGTCATCTGAAGAAGGCCATGGCTGATGGCTGAAATGTTGTATATGTGTATCTTTTGTATGTGCCTGTTGCAGCTCATCGTGACGTCTTTGCAGCAAGTTGTAAACTGTCCTTATTACTATATTATCAAATCATTTATTTTTAGATTTAAAGTCAGTTAAATAAAAAAGATATTTTTTTATAGAATCAAACATTTCCTTACATTTAAACACATTTTTATGAATTGTATAGTCAAATGTTTGTGAAAATCTGAATTATTACTATTCATATGGCACTATCTCTATCAAACATTGTAATCTGATTTCGGACATTGGTTTGCTTCTAAGTATCTGCAGCTCAGGTTGAATCATATGTTGGGCACAAATATAATTGTGATTACAACCAAAGGTCCTAAATATAACAACTTATGTTTCATTTCACACAGAAAATAACAGAAAGATTCCTTCGAAATCCAGACAAACTACCAAATGAAGATGTTGCTGAGAGAGTGTTTGCACTATCAGAAAATGAGATTAGATTACGGTACTACCATGGCCCTCACCAAATAACTGGTGCTGTCAGAGAATTCACAAAGCCACCTCTGTCTGAAAGAGGTGAAAATCTCACATTTGATCCTGATCTCACCAGAGGCCATCAAGTAAGAATCAATGTAATATTAATTAATTTATCATTGCTGTGATTCACAGGAACATAACATTTTTAAAGGACATCATGGTCACTGTGGACTGTGAATATTTAATTCTGTTATTTATTTATTCTTATAACTTGCTATTTAACTACAACTGATTGTTGACAAAAAATCACCTGTGACTGTATTTACTAGGAAGATGTGGCTAAATTTTCCAGCTGCTTAAACATTAAAATTGTATGTTTGTATAATCCAGACACATTCCAATTATTTTCTTTTCCTTGAGGAATTATTTTTGCAACAAAATGTGTACTATCCACATGAAAATCCATATTCTGGAGGCAAAATTAAATTAGAATTTTTCTTCTCTATCATTTCAGTACATATTAATTCTTTAAACTATAAATTCAATTTCCTATAGACATATATAGTTTCAACATATCAAGGATATTGAACATAAGGCAAGGCATAGAATTAAACTTTGGTACTATTTACGTAGGAAAACATGGAGGCAGATTTGAAGTTTGTGTTGTGGGAGGAGACATGCTTATGTTATTCCATGCATTCAGATTATCCGTAAAACCATGGTGGTGAAGTGAGTAAGGCAACTGCCTAGTAAGGAGGATATCCCAGGTTCGGATCCACCCATGGCAAGATTTTAATTCAAAGCTTCACCTTATATTCAATATCTGTTACATTAATTTTATACTGTCATATGTCAAAACTGCAATGTGAAAACACACATTTTGTTATGATTAACATATTTTTACAGTGCTGTTCAAGATTTGTATGTACAAAATAAAGTCTTATATTTATTTACAGTATGATCCAGATGCTCCAGAGCCAAAGAACCTAACTTTATTTTACCTACTAGATGAGATGCTCAAAACTGAAGAGAAATCATTACTTCATGTTCGTGAAATAGAAAATGAGGTAAGTAATGGGAAATAAAATGAGGGTATTTAGTATGTTGCTTTTGGCAGTGGAAGAAATTAATATGAGCTAGAGAATAATGTCCTTTCATAACATCTGTTATTTATTACAAATAATTCATTCTCACCACAGAGACATCTGATGAGCTGCAGACAGGGACAAATAATAGAATACAACATTAGAGCTTTTGGCCATTAAGGCCTTCGTCAGTTAGAGAGACACAAACATACACCACTCACATAGACGTGACCGCCGTCTCTGGCCACTGTGGTCAGTCTCCATTGTTCAATCCTTCCTGGAATTTCCATTGTTTAAATAATTCATTGTGTCATGATGATGGAAATTCAGGACTAGCAACAATGAACAAAAAATTGAAAGTAATTACTCATATGAAGGCATTGCTCCATGGTACATAAAAAAACACAGTAGCACCAAACAATTCCTTAGCTTTTGTGTGAGCATCTGATCTTTTTCATATCATGAGTTGGAACATGTGATATGACTTTCCTGTGTCTGTTTACTTATGTTTATATGGAAGATTTATAAAGAAAAGCTTCTTCAAAATTAATTATATTCATTCAAGCTCAGGGAGCGACAGCCAGTGATGGTTGTGTGCATGGAGTCCGGGTGAAGGACAGCTCCACGGTCTAGCAGAGTGGTCTGGAGGCGGCAAGCAGTGGGGCCAGAAACCTCATCCCTGAAGTGAGGGGGCTGTTGAACCCAACTCACCAGATGGCGTGAGGCTGAGGGTTGCGCAAGCAGGAGGGGAAGTACTACTCTAACCACTCAGTAGGGGAGCAGAAAAGCTTGTGTGGCGTCCAGATTAAATGAAGCAGGAGGGGAGAAACATTTCAGTAACATGTACCTACATTGGTAGGTAGGGTGGGAAGTGCTGGCAGCAGTACATAATATGAAAATAGAGCCTTCGTGCAAAATAATTGCAACGTCGGAAGAGAGTTAGGGAGGGATAAAACCTCAAATTCCAGGACCAGGGCCTCAGGAAGAGGTTGAATGCCGAAGCCTCGGAAGTGGAAGGTGGGAGAGTATGGTGAGACCTCAAACGGAGAGGAGGGGGAAGGAGGAGTCGGAGAGGCAACAGTAGCAGGAGGGAGGGAAGGGGGGGGGGGGGGTGGAAGGCAGAGGCGTGTCGGCAGGAGACAATGGAGAACCAGAAGAGGCCAGAAGAGAGGAATCTGCCTCGAATGTTATGAGAGGAGGAGAAGGACTGTCCTCGACTGTAGGTGAGGAGGAGAGCTCGACATGAGCAGGTTTAATGCAGTTTACCAACACAGTGGAAGGAGAGTTATTGATAAGTAAGGTGAAGGTGTTGGGGGAGCGCCTGAGCACCTGATGAGACCCCAAGTAAGGAGAGCTGAGCAAAGGACGGGCCGTATTGTCCTGTAGCACAATGAACTTGTAAGATTCCAGGCCCTTGGGAACAATTACCTGTGGAGGAGTGTGATTGGAGGGAGGTGGAGGGCAGATCCTCGCGCAATGCTGACACACCCGGTGTACCAGGGTGGGGAGGCCAGATGAGTGAGGAATGGGAGAGGGGGAGACGAGTTCGCCTGGTAAAAGTAAAGATTGTGCATTGACAAATTCGAGTACAGTGCTACAGATGACCTCTTTGTAGGTGGAGGGGGAGTGCCTTCGTCCACAGAGAGTCCTGGCACAGGAGAGATGTTTTAAGGGTTCTGTGCCACCGCTCTATCAGCCCATTGCTTTGGGGGTACTAGGTGGTGGTGTGGATGTGTTTGATGCTGGAGAGGTGCCAAAGGTCAGAAAAGAGAGAGGTATCAAACTGGCGGCCTTGGTTTGTGGTGATGACCAAGGGACAGCCAAACTGAGAAACCCAAGAATGAAGGAAGGCTTTAGCCACTGTATCTGCCGTGATGTTGGTGAGAGAGGTGGCCTCAGCCCAGCAGGTTGTATTATCAATAGTTGACAAGACATAGAGGAAACCATCAGGCAGAGGAAGGGGGCTGATGAGGTCGATGCGGACATGTTGAAATCTGCCCATGGGAATGGAAAAAAGAGACCAAAGGAGGGGAGGTGTGGGAGGCGATTTTGTTGCCTTGGCAGGGAATGCAGGCCCGAACCCAAGCTTGACAGTCTCGCTTGACATCTCATCAGACAAAACATTCAGTGACAAGTCTGGTCGAGGTGTGGATGCCAAGGTGCGAAAGAGAATGCAATTTTTGCAAAACCTCGCACTATAAGGGGGCGAAGCTTGCCCGTGGAATCGACTCGCCAAATTCCACCTGTCACTCCAGAAAAAGAGGTGCAGATAGGGTGGAGAGAGGAGGAATGATCAGATACTAGTTGCATGAGCTCGTCATCAGATGATTGGAAAATGGCAAAATTAAAGAGGTCGATCAGGGAAGACACGGCATCGACTCAGGAGAGGAAGTTGGCTACAATTTGTCAGCACCCTTGATGTACCTGACAACGGTGGTGAACTGGGAGATGAAATCTAGGTATTGGATGTGTCTAGGAGGAGGATTGGCCGGTGGATGTTGTATGCGCCAGCCAAAAGTTGTGGTCGGTGAGGTCATGGAAAGGATGACCCTCGATCTCTGAGCAGAAGTGCTTAATGGCCTCATAAATGGCTATGAGTTCTTGGTTGCAGGCCACATACTTCCTCTGAGCATGATTTAATATCTCTGAGAAGAACTGAAGAGGAGCGATATTGTGATATTGTCATCTAGAGATTGGCTAAGAACAGCGCTGATGGCAGTGTCGCTGGCATCGGTCGTGATGAAGATTTTTGTGTCCCAGCCTCGTCACTGCTTTTGTGTCTCATTGTCGTAGGTGTCGGTGGCCGAGTAAAAAGAGACCGACACAGCAATAAAGGATGCACACTTGTGCAGGTACGGAGGTGACCAGCCAGTGGGACAGCAGAAACTAGAAACACTAGAGTAAATTAGAACGAGATATATATTTCTTAGAGACTTAGTAATACTTAACTTTTCCATAGGTCAGTACTGCAGAATGCTGATACATAGTTGAGCTAGAGGCCTGCCTAGTGCCTATCCGATAGCCAAGTCTTCACTGGTGCCTATCTGATTCCGAAGTGTTAACTGGTTCCTATCTCAGTCCCAAGTGAACGATGTCGTTTAGTGGTGGCCACGAGCGGAGTTGTAGCAGAGGGCGCTCGTGGCTGACGTAAGAATGCCGCGCCGTGCGTGCATGGTGGCCCGCGGCGAAAGTAGGTGGCGCACACTTTAGACTTGTGCGACACCACAAAGATGTCCGTCTCCGGGTGAGGGTGAGAGATAGTAATAGCATTCGATAAAAGATCTTTAAGGGAAGAGAAAGCCTCAAAGGGCTTTGTAGGGGTCAAAGAGATGGGGCAAGTGTCTGAGGTATTGAGGTATTCTTGCATTCCAGCGCATCAGTAAGGGGGGCTTGAATGTCAGCACCACCGGGCAAGTGCTGATGATAATAATTAATAGTGCCTAAGAACCACCTCAATTCTTTGAATGTGGAGGGGTGTGGTAATTCCTTGATGGCCCTGACCTTTTCGGAGGGAGGGAGGAGGGGGGGGGGACTACCATCAGCCGAAACAGTCTACCACAGAAACTTAATGGAAGGTAGGTGCAGTTGGTCCTTGTGAATCAACTCAATCCCTGCCTTGGCCAAAGTGTCACAGAGAATTTGTAAAGGACTTTTTCTATCTTCAACAGAGGTGCTGAATAGTAAAATAACATTTAAGTAAATAAAATAAAACTTTGGGGGAAGGATAATCTCAGCGATGTAGCATTGCCAGGTTTGTGTGGCATTTTTAAGTTCAAATAGCATGAAGCGGTAGTGGTATAAACCTATTGGAGTCATGATGGCAGTCTTCTCAACATCATCCACAGCCACGGGTATCTGAAGGTATGGACGTTTGCAGTCAACCACAGAAAAAATTTTAGCACCAGCGAGAGCATGAGTGAAATCGGCTACATTAGGAACAGGACACCTGTCCATGATTGTCTTAACATTGAGCCTATGGTAGTCCCCACATATTCTCCAAGAACCAACAATTTTTTTTTTTTTTTTCTGAGTGAATGGGGGAGGACTAACTGCTAGAAGAAGATTAGATCGTGCCTGCCTCTAGTAATCTGTGCTTCCATGGCCACAAATTTTCAGCACAAAGGCGGCGTGGTTTACTACACACAGGCATGTAATTGGTAAATTTGAGTCTGTGGATCATGCTGTTAGCAACTACAGAAATGCACTGCCGAGGGTGGGAGACAGTGGGGGACATGGTGTCCAGTGCATCGGATTTGGCGGACAATGTTGAGACAGCCGATGTGGATATGGGAGGCAACAGCTGACTGCCCTGCCTGGCTGTGATATCTGCTGGTGCTGCTGGAGGTGCCACTAGTGCGAGAGTGCAAGATGGCCGCCGAGCTGCTGTGGCGTGTTGGTCAGCTGGTAGAGTAGTTGACATGGGCGCCATCGGTGCAGGTGAGGGTGCCTCCTCGGTGCACGAGCAAGATGGCAGCCAAGTTGCGGCAATGTGCAGATCAGCCGGCCTAGTAGTTGCCGCGGGCGTCTTGGGAGCTGACAAGTGCACCACCTGGGTGCATGAGCAAGATGGCAGCAGAGCTGCGGTGGTGTGCGGATTGACCAGCAGAGTAATTGATGTGGCGACCACCGTGGCAGCGCCCCCTGTGGCACAGTGGGAGCAGCTGGGAGGTCAGCT
Organism: Locusta migratoria; assembly: GCA_026315105.1. Lineage (NCBI taxonomy): Eukaryota > Metazoa > Arthropoda > Insecta > Orthoptera > Acrididae > Locusta > Locusta migratoria. The sequence goes on along the minus strand of CM048747.1, from coordinate 140,466,842 downwards.
GAGATGTTAAGGAGGTGGCCACCGAAGCACCCGGGTCCACCACCATCGCAGAAACAGAAGGCTGAGCTGCGGCAGGCGTAGCCGCACAAACATTTGAAACACTGCGCGACTGGGGGCATACACTAGTGTTTGAGTGTTTAGCTCAAACAGAAGCACAATTGTTGCCAGTGGGAGATAAACTTGGATTTTTGTTTGCCCATGGGCTGGCGACTGACAGGTTGTTTAGAGATGGGCGAAGTTAAAGTTTCAGATATTAGGTCAGTAGGCTGAGAGTTGTGAATAGTGTGCGAAGCAGGTGCCAGAGGGCAGAGTACATGTACAGTTTTGACATGTATCATCCAGGGAATGGTGCTCGAAGATTTGTCCTACTAAGGCTAACCACATAGTCGGAGCCTCAAACGAAAATGGAGTAAGCTTGGGCAGACATCCAGGCGGCAGAGAAGGAGAAGATGGTGCTTGAGGTTCCGCATCCAGTACCGCAGTGTCTGGCTGATGTTGCAGTTGTTGAGGAGGCGCAACGCAGAAGGCCAATGTGGCAGAGACACCGAATTGTATTGATGAAATTGGCGGTTGAGTGGGAGATAGCGTAAGAGTGTCACATGATGTGCCATCTGCACGAGTGCATGTGGTAGGCCAAAGCAGGCATGGCAAGGGCATGTCGGAACACCAAATGTGGCTGCACATCGAACACATTGTCCAGGCCTGGCAAGTTCACACACAAGAAATCAGTTGACAGAGTGTAGAAATCACTCGACAGAGTGTGAGGGGTAAAAAACACAGTCCTAGTAAAACACTGCACAGATGGTTGTCCAGAAGACGAATGCACTGCACTGTACGCAACCAAAGCTGTGCCAACAGAAAGAGTGGCAGAAGGAGCTTGAGACAAAGGTCCTGAATTAAACCCAGAACTCGAAGAAGAGTCAAAATGTTCACAGTACATATGTTTATTAAGCTGAAAGGACTTAAATGCGGGGTCATCAGTCCCTAGAAGATGAGTCACGAATGAGTCCACTAGCCACTTCATTAGACATAGGCAGCAAAATTTAGTTCTGCGACAGTGCGCCACTGTTCAAAATATGTCCAGGCACATAAGTCATGGATGGATACACTGGTGCACATGACGTACCTTGGTGGGCCGCAAATACAAATTTGAAGCACAGTGCACTGAACTATCTGCAGTTGGCACAGCTCAAGTTGTCCATTGAGTGTGTACATTGGGAGACGCTTCTTGTATCTTAATATTTCAATTTCTTCCAGAATATTAAGGTTATGTCCCTTTCTTTCCCTGTGGAGAATTTTTAAATTAATTTGTAAATTTGTAATGGAGAGCCCCTCTTCCTTGAGATGTTTGCTTAAGGCAGACTTGGAGTTAGCAAGATTCATGTGTTCTTTAAATCTTGTGCAGAAACTTCTGCCTGTTTTTCCAATGTATCTCATGGGACAGTTATCACACCATATGCAGTAGATCTCACCATTATTGTATTTATTATCTATAGAAGTTTCTTTGTGCCTATATTTCTTCCCTAGAGTATATGGGATGAAAAAAGCTGGTTGTACATTTTAAATGCCTAAATGTGACCCCACTTTTTCCGAAATCTTACCAAAATATGGAATACGGTGATAATGTTGTGTCCTGTGTAACCAACTTGTGGTGCATGAGATGTGTTCACACAGTTCCCAAGACGAACACGCTTGGTTGGTGGTGTGCAAGTCGGAGAAGTTGAAGTTCCAGATTCGTGCTTGACCAACAGGGTGAGAGAGCAGGAAACAGAAGAAGGTCGCTTTGGGTGGCGGCCTCTAGAGTAGGACGAAGCGCTGGCAGTGCGCCTGAGTGAGGCGTTGGCATAGCAACCAGGTTTTTTTTTTACAAGCGCTCACGTAGGGGCAGCGCGGGAAAGCAGAACTGTCACAAGCACTGGTAACCTTGCGACCGGGCGAGACATCTCTATTAACACTAGCGGGGGGGAACACAAATGCTGAGCTGGGTTCAGTTATCCATTGAAGTTGCTCGACAAGTTGCAATAACTCGCTGCAGGGCAGCCAGCTTGAACACCGGTGAAGAAGGCGGTGAGCCTGGAACTTGGACACCAAGTGGACGGCGAGCCGAGTAAATTGGCTTACGTGTGTCATCCACGGAGCGACCTTGAACGACTGCAGGGCGGTGAGGTGTGTAATACAGCGTAGGCACAAGTACATCACAAGAGTGGGCATTGTAAATTCTGTCTGCAAATCGAAGGCACTCACAGGGTGTTGGAAATGGAGTCTCAACGATAGTGGAATCACAGCACACTTGTTGAGGTGTCCCCGGTGGGACAGGAAATGAGAGCGGTAGTTTGTAAATACAGTGCGGTGCAGTGGAGTTGTAGACAAACGTGGCAGAGGCATTGGCATGTGCCACACAAACGGGCGGTCCATGTGTCCGAATATGTGAGTTATATGTGAGTGTGGAACGGACTGTTGTGGTCGCGTTCCAGCAGACGCGTCACATGATGCGGCACATTGCTAAACATAAAGAACACTATCACAGGACACAGGATTTGAAAATGCAAAGTTACTACGGTGGTAGTTTAAAGCAACAACGGGAAAGACTGTTGCGTGAAACTTGCAGCAATGACATATTCATTGCGCATGCGGAAAAAGGTGCACTCGGTGCGCGACAAAACTGATCCAAATCATCATCATCATCATTAGAGACTGATTATGCCTTTCAGCGTTCAGTCTGGAGCATAGTACCTCTAGTAAAATTCCTCCCTATTCAATGCTAACATTGATGCCTCGTCTGATGTTATGCCTTTTACTTCAAAATCATTCTTCACCGAATCTAAGTACTTTCTTCCTGGTCTACCGCGATTACTCTTACCCTCCGCTGCCGAGCTCATAAGTCTCTTAGGTAACCTTGCTTCTCCCATGCGTGTAACATGACCCCACCATCTCAGTCTGTTCGCTCTAACTGCTTCATCTATGGTGTTCATTCCCAGTTTTTCTTTGATTTCTTCATTATGGACACCCTCCTGTCATTGTTCCCATCTATTAGTACCTGCAATCATTCTTGATACTTTCATATCTGTAACCTCTACCTTATGAATAAGATAACCTGTATCCACCCAACTTTCACTCCCATACAACAAAGTTGGTCGAAAGAGCGGTGCACCGCTAACTTAGTCTTGGTACTTACTTCCTTCTTGCAGAAGAGAGTAGATCTTAGCTGGTGGGCACTCACTGCATTAGCTTTGCTGCACCTCGATTCCAGTTCTTTCACTATGTTGCCATCCTGTGAGAAAATACATCCTAGGTACTTGAAACTGTCAAACTGTTCTAACTTTGTTCCTACTATTTGGCACTCAATCTATTTAAATCTCTTTCACACAGACATTACTTTCGTTTTGGAGATGCTGATCTTCATATCATAATCCTTGCACCTCTGATCGAGCTCTGAAATATTAGTTTGCAACCTTTCAATAGAATCGACCATTACAACTAAGTTATCCGCATATGCGAGACTGCTTATTTTGTTTTATTTTAATCCCGCCCTGCTTATTTTGTTTTATTTTAATCCCGCCCTGCCAGTCTACTGTTTTCAACATATGATCCATGAATAGTATGAACAACAGTGGTGACAGGTTGCAGCCTTGTCTTACCCCTGAAATTACCCTGAACCATGAGCTTAATTTGCCATCTACTCTAACTGCTGCCTGACAGTCTGCGTAAAGCTCTTTAATTGCCTGCAGAAGTTTGCCTCCTATACCATAATCTTGTAGAACAGACAGTAGCTTCCTCCTAGGAACCCGGTCATAATGCTTTTCTAGATCTATGAAATATAGATACAATTTCCTGTTCCACTCATAGCACTTTTCCATTACCTGCCGTAAGCTAAAGATCTGGTCCTGACAGCCTCTAACAGGCCTAAACACACACTGATTTTCATCAAACTTGTCCTCAATTAATACTCGCACTCTCCTTTCAACAATACCTGAGAATATTTTGCCTACAACGCTAATTAAGGAGATACCTCGATAGTTGTTACAATCTTTCCTGTTTCCATGTTTGACAATTGGCGTAATTACCGCTTTCGTCCAGTCAGACGGAACCTGTCCCGATTCCCACGCCTTCTCAATTATCCTGTGTAACCATTTGAGATGTGATTTTCCACTGTATTTGACGAGTTCCGGCTTAATTTCATCCACCCCAGCTGCTTTATTGCGCTGTAATCTACTGACCATTTTCTCCACTTGCTCAAATGAGATCCTGTTTCCATCATTGTTCCTATCCCAGTCTACCTGAAAATCTGACACATCATTGAACGTTTCACCTACATTGAGCAATTCTTCAAAATATTCCCTCCATCTGCTCAAGGCATCCACAGGATTGACTAGCAGCTTTCCTGACCTGTCCAAAACACTTGTTAATTCCTTCTTCACTCCCTTTCGGAGATTACTAATTACGCTCCAAAATGGTTTTCCTGCGGCTTGACCCAGAGTTTCTAGCTTATTTCCAAAGTCTTCCCATAATTTCTGTTTGGAGTCTGCAATTATCCATTTGGCTTTGTTTCTTTCTTCAACATAACTCTCTCTGTCTGCCTGATTTCTGGTTTGGAGCCATTTCTGAAATGCCTTCTTTTTCTTTTTACAGACCGCCTTGACAGTGTCATTCCACCAGGCTGTCTGCTTCTTCCTACCTTTACACACTACTGTTCCAAGACATTCTCTGGCTGCTTCCAGTAGTGTGTCCCTGTACCTTGACCATTCCTCTTCCAGTGACTGTAAATCATTCCATCAACTAACTGGTACCTTTCCGAGATCATTGCTATGTATTTCTGCCTAATTTCCTTGTCTTGAAGCTTCTCCACTCTTATCCTTCCACACATGGACCTGACTTTCTGCTCTTTTGGCCTCACAAAACCAATTTCACTGCAGATTAAATAATGATCAGTATCATCAAAGAACCCCCTGAAAACACATGTGTCCTTGACTGTCTTCCTGAATTCCTGGTCTGTTATTATATAGTCAATGACAGATCTGGTTCGCCTTCATTCCCAAGTATAGCGGTGAATGTCCTTATGCTTAAAAAGGAGTTTGTGATAACTACGCCCATACTGGAACAGAAATCCAACAGCTGTTTTCCATTCCTGTTGGCCTCCATATCCTCTCCAAACTTACTCATAACCTTCTGTTTGATTTCCTATCCTGCGTTGCAATCACCCAAGAGTAAAACACTATCCTTACCCTTCACTCTAACAACTACATCACTAAGTGCGTTGTAAAATCTGTCCATCTCATCTTGATCTGTCCCTTCACAGGGTGAATACACTGCCACAATCCTAATTTTCTTGCTGGAGATGGCCAGATCTATCCACATCAGTCGTTCATTTACATACCTTATTGCAATTATTCTGGGTTTGATTGCTTTCCTGATGTAATACCCTACGCCCCACTGTGCTCTTTCTACCTTGACTCCTGACAGGTAGACCTTGTATTCTCCGACTTCATCCTCTTTCACTCCCTTTACTCTAACGCCACTACCAGCTAAAACATCTAACCCCATTTTACTTGAAGCCTGCGCCAGCTCTACCTTCTTCCCAATGTAATCCCCATCTCATTCCAGATCGTTTGCCAAGTCGTATCGGAGGAGTCCCTGGTCTGTCAATTAGAGGTGGGACTCCATCACCTCCAAAGGCATTTTGCTCTGATTGTTGCCAGCATGATATTGAAGTACCTGGAAAGCAGGTTGCTAGCCTTACTTGCCCAAGGCCCCACTGGGTTTTACCCCTAACGGTTGAGGGACTAACCAGTGGATTTGGTAGTCTTTGCCGCCTGAGCACAAAGGTGGCCACGACTCAGAATATGTTCGAGATTCCAAAGTAACTGGTATCCCAACTGTCAGGACCACTTACTTGGCCACTCATACGTTGCCCGTGGTTCATGAACTAGGAGATGACTGCAGGAACCCACACCATGAACTGAACAACTGATCCAAATTGCAAGAATAATTCCTAGGAAAATTTGATATTGCACAATCAGTAAAGTCACTGTATCCCAAAGGAAGATTAAAGTTCGATTGAGGTGGCAGTGTAGCACATTATTGACCGGTTACGTAACAGGCAGTTGAAAGTCCATTGTTCAAATTTTGCAAGTCTGAAAAATATAGATTTGGATAATTAGAATCTGGACTGTTCAATTTTTTGTTGGCACTAAATAAAGGTGAAATGTGATGAAGCACATTTTGCGTAGCAAAGCCAGAGATGTTACAATACATGACTGCACTTGTAGGAAGCGGAGTGGTGAAAAAATCTGTGAAAAATGATGTGTCGAGTGTGCTGTTACCAGGAATGGAGTGTTGGGGTATCAGAACAGTAAGAAGTGAATTTCTATTTTAATTTAATTTAATTTTCTATTATTATTAAAAAAAAGGAGAGAGAAAATTATTATTAATAATAACAATAATTGACAATTATTAATTAATGTTATGAAAAAAAATTCATCGGTGGAACTAAAAGAAAAAAGGTGGAAGAGCAGTATCTTTGCTTTTTAATTAGCAGTGTCTTGTCTTGATTTCTCGAGCAGTTAGAAGTGATGAGCAATGAGCTGTCTCATTTTTTTTCCTCTATAAATTTTCAGTTGAGATGTAAATATTTTTAGAGAAATACAAATCCTTTACAAGAGTGAAAGGTTTCGTCTTAGTTCATTACTTCGGCCTTAAAGTGAACCACTTAATGACCCTGAGATGTGATGAAGCAATCAACAATAAGAAGATATTTTGAAAACTCGGTATTTTTACATGAGTTTATTCTACGGTTTCTCTGAGGTTTATTAATATTGACTGCAGTTCTTCTTTGCTAAGTTTCATTTATATATATATATATATGATATTTCACAATATAAAAGGTGTTCCACAATGGTGAATGGCGCCCAACGGGGTGGCCAAGTATGGTATTAATTACTAATCGATGTAATTTTTTTTACTTTTCCATGTATCGTATTTTATGGAGCCAGAAAAAAAAGGATATAAGGATGAGATCGACTCAGGTAACGGGAAAGGAATGCACAAATAACAACGCAAAGCGGTATTAAGAAGACGACAAAAGGTAGGAGAAGATAACCTATTATATATATACTGGTGCTTCCATGGTGGAAGAGGTGTCCTATCTATACTTCAACTCGAAAGAAATTTTCATTATCAATCTTTCTGGTAGTAAAAAAAAAAAAAACAAAAAAAAAAAACTAACATTTTTTTGAAATTTCTCTTTCCACCTTGCTTCAATAGTTACTCAGAATTAACGTAGTTTGATGGTGTAACATCACGTAGTTGCTGATGTAGCTTGAGTGTTAATCTAAATTTATCCAAAAATTAACTTCTTGTGGGATATAAGGCATGATATTGGTTTTAAGTGTTCAATTGTGATTGTTGAAGCGTTTTTTTAATAGTGGTTTGAGGAAGGAAATGGTCATTGTTGCCGAGGCCTTAAGTGAAAGTTTGCCAAAATGTCCGATAAACGTGAACAGTGTGAACTATCAGGAAAATCTTCTAGCAGTGATGGCGAAGTTAGTTTTGATAATCAGTTAGTCCAAAATCCCGAATTACAGATCCCAGCCTTAAATTATGAATCCAATGGTGATAACAATACCCCTTTCATATCAAACAATGACCCAATGATGAATCCTCTGTTAGATTCAAATATATCGATAAGTATAGAATCTTCTGGAGCATCAGAGCAATTGTGTGGGGCTGATGATGAAGCTTCACAAAACGCCCACACAATTGAATTTAATAACTGGCAGACCCCCACTTCTTCAAAGGCACAAACCGTGCACCCGGCAGAGATAAAAATTTCAGATAACAGCCGAGTAGACATGGAAAATAAATCTTCGTCAGAAATGTACACTCTTTTTAACCGAATAATGGAACTAATATACAAACAGTCACAAAGTTTGCAAATGAAAATGGACAAACAATCGGACAAACAATTAGAACAAATGCAACATTTGCGAACTGAAGTACAGGCTACCAGGGAGTCTGTTAAAAATTTACAAACACACGTCACGCAAATGCAAGCTGACATACAACAGGAAGTAAATGAAATCAATGTTAAATTTGAGGCTTTAAATGTTAGGCAAACCCGTTTGAGCACTCAAGTAGATCACATTGCCAAGGATTGTGAAAGTTTAAAAGCAGCAAAACAAATGGTCGAAGGATCCATAAGCTCAATTGAGCAAAGAGTAGACGAGCTGAGCGAGGGGTACAATCCGTTAGCCGATAAAATGGAACAGCTAACACGTGAAGTAGGATCTTTAAAGGTAGAACAAAAGAATTCCAACATAGAATTACAAGAGATAAAAAAGCAAATGCAAGGCGATGAATGCTACAGTAGCACTTCAGGGCATAGGAATTGTAGAGAGGAAGTGGAAAAATGGGTAAGTGAAAAAGGGGAACAAATACTGCGGGAAATAAAAAGGGAAGTTGGCAGTATGACCCGTCAGATTTACGGAGAAAACACACCGGCTCAATCATCCACATTAACAAGTAATACCGTGCCACCAGGACATAATTTAGTAAACGAGCATAGGGAGTCTGTATCGTTTACAAGGTCGCAAACGACGCCGCCAATTTTCCAAAACATTAATATGCAGCAAAGTCATGGATCACCTCTGGAACATTTAACTATGCCAACACAATCAAATGGGCCGCGTATAAATACGGTACCCGGTTTGTCCACAGTTGTAACCCACACCCAATCAGCAAAAAGCGGGGACCAGGTTATCAATATTGTTATTGAAGACGATTTAGGTGGATCGAGAAAATTTCCCACATTTTCGGAAGAAAACAAAAAGAGTCATCCAATCATATTTTTGCAAACATTTCGGAATGTATTGCCGCATTCTTGGTCGGATGCTCGGAAAATTCAAGAAATAGTTAGTCACATCGAAGGCAATGCTTCTGCTTGGGCTGCAAGCGCCATAAATAGGTGCCAAACCTATGCTCAATTTGAGCAGGAGTTCATTGCAAGATTTTGGTCACAATCTGTACAAGAACATCTACGACGGCAAGTTTTCAGCCCGGAGCCGTATAACAGATGCTCGGGCAGCCTACGTAAATATTTCGAAAAATATCCGAATAAAACCTTGTATTGGACGACACCAATGTCACACGTGGATGTAATTAGGATACTCAAATCAAAATTACCCGCTGATATTGCTGAAAAAATTATGTGGGTGCCTGAGTATAACTTGCCAAATTTTTTGGATGCTTTAGACGATTACGACCTGATCCATGAAGGGGAGAGAAGTTTTGTTCGCAATTCTAACAGGGATAATTATGGTGACAATGTGAACCATGGGAATTCTGATCGGAACTCACCGCCTAGGCAAAATGGAACGAATTCTAGCCGAAACGGTAATTACAACGGAGGTAGTAACAATAATAATAACAGTTACCGAATGCGGAACGACAATAGGAGGAGGAATGATAATAGGTATAACCCGGTCTACCAGAATGGGCAACAGCGTAACAATTTTCGCAATGGACAAAACCAGAATGTATTGAATGAGGAGGCACAGAGAAGAAAGCGTACGTATGGCAACAAGCTAGGTCGTATTCACAAATTTAAAAAGGGAAATCTGGTAGCTATCTCTTAGCATATCCCGGATCGGGAAAAATAAAAGGACTGCATCCGCATAAGGATCTAAAACCATATATCCAATAACACTTAGACAAGATACATTCACCTAATTTGATAAAGATGTTTATATGACGGTGTTAAGTATGCGTACGCCCACCGCTACGCACGCGAAAAATTTGTGCCACTAAGTTGAATTCTACTTTACGTGGCTATCATAAACACTGGCGGATAGCGCTGAGACAGCTGATCATCAACGCCCGCCAGCTGTCAAAGTTGATTTATACGGGGGAGTGTCAAACAGATGTAGGGGCGTGCTCAGTTTGAACCGATTCATATAAACAGGATAAACACCGAGATAGATATAAAGATATATATAAAGATATATATACACGGAAATAAAACATGCTATGTACACGAGAGAAAACGAACCATGCACACGCAAAATTAAATACAAAAATTATATATATATATATAAAAGAGATGACTTACCAAAAGGACCGGCTCGTCGATAGAAACAAATAAAATAAATAAAAATCACACACAAACACGCACACAAGCTTTCGCCACCACTGGCAGCTTCTTCAGGAAAAAGAGGAAAAAAGGGGAGGAAAAGGGAAGGATATGGGTTTTAAGGAAGTGGAAAAGGAGTCATTCCAATCCCAGGAGTGGAAGGACTTACCTTAGGGGAAAAAAAGGAAGGTAAACAAATACACACACACTCAGACATATCGAAACGCAAACACACCTAGACAGACATTTGTGCATATATATATAAAATAAAAAAAAATAGAAAAGAGATGACTTACCAAAAGGACCGGCTCGTCGATAGAAACAAATAAAATAAAATAAAATTACACACAAACACACATACAAGCTTTTGCAGCCTAGCTGCTTCGTCAGGCAGAAGGGAAGGAGAGGAAAAAGGAAATGATGAGGGTTTTAAGGGAGTTGATAAGGAGTCATTCCAATCCCGGGACAGGAAAGACTTACCTTGGGGAGAAAAAAGGAGGGTAAATAAATACACACACACCCACACATTTACACAGACGCAAGTACACTTAGGCAGACATACTGTAGAAAGCTTTCTACAGTTCTACAGCATGTCTGCCTAAGTGGGGGGGGGGGGGGGGGGGGGGAACAATTAAGAAATAACATTGTTTCTATTTTTATTCTTTTTCTATTCGGACTTAAGCTACGTCCTATTCATCAGGACTTCTTATTTCACTTATCCCAGGCATTAACAAACATTTATTAGACATTATAAAAGATTTTAGGTATAATTTGAGTGCCAGAAAAATGGGTTCAAACTTCCAGTGCGCCTCTATGATTATGCTACTTTTTAAGGCCTTAAATGCTTGCATTGCAAAACCAAATCCACTTTTCTAGATAGTTCAAATTATGCTCTTTCTAATGAGCATGGTTTAAAGGAATTTGGAGAAAACACTTTTTTGAAAAATTTGACTAAAAATACCCATTTTTAGCACTTTTTGAAAAATCGTCAACTTTACCCTAGATTTGTGAAATAATGGGAAGCAATAGGAGAATGAAACTTTATATTCTAAGACCTTGTGTTGGTGAGTTATGGTGTGCAAAGTTTCATGTACATCCCACAATTACTTCCGGAGATATAAAAAACTAAAGTTCGCACTTTTTTTTACCAGCAATTTTTTCGCCCAACTTTGCCCCAAATTTTCTATATGAAAATTGCTCAGAAATCCTGTTCTTAATATTTTACTTTAAAGAGCTCTAAAAGTTGTATAAGATGGCCAAGTTTTGTTTCTTTCATGCAAATACTACCAGAGATATATCATCTCAAAGTTGCTGAAAATTCAAGGACGCACTGTTGGAAGCCGTGCTATGGTCTTAAACAAGTGACTGTATCTCCGAAAGTATTTAATTTCTGAAACTGAAACTTTACCAGTGTTCATTGAGAACATGTGTGATTGTTCATACAGAATTTCATCAAAATCCATGAGGGTCATGTGGGAACTTTTCTCGATATTAGACCACTTGGCACGGAATGGCCCTGTTCTGATATATAACATACTTCTGCCTCATGTAACGGAGTACATTCACCAAAAGTATGGGGACGGATGTGCTGTTACCAGGAATGGAGTGTTGGGGTATCAGAACAGTAAGAAGTGAATTTCTATTTTAATTTAATTTTCTATTATTATTAAAAAAAGGAGAGAGAAAATTATTATTAATAATAACAATAATTGACAATTATTAATTAATGTTGTGAAAAAATATTCATCGGTGGAACTAAAAGAAAAAAGGTGGAAGAGCAGTATCTTTGCTTTTTAATTAGCAGTGTCTTGTCTTGATTTCTCGAGCAGTTAGAAGTGATGAGCAATGAGCTGTCTCATTTTTTTCCTCTGTATAAATTTTCAGTTGAGATGTAAATATTTTTAGAGAAATACAAATCCTTTACAAGAGTGAAAGGTTTCGTCTTAGTTCATTACTTCGGCCTTAAAGTGAACCACTTAATGACCCTGAGATGTGATGAAGCAATCAACAATAAGAAGACATTTTGAAAACTCGGTATTTTTACATGAGTTTATTCTACGGTTTCTCTGAGGTTTATTAATATTGACTGCAGTTCTTCTTTGCTAAGTTTCATTAACATTTAAAATATATATATATATAATGATATTTCACAATATAAAGATGTTCCACACGAGGTCGAAGATGAAGCACTCGTTGTACCATGCAGATTAGGTACTCATGGAACACGTAGAGCATTGAAGTGAAATCCTGGCAAATACTGGAATGGCAAAGTCATTGTGGCCATTGATTGTTGGCTAGTGGCACATTGTATTTTTGGCAACAACAAAAAAACGGGGCAAAAGTTGCGGATTTCGCTTGTGCGTTTGAATGAACGTAAAAAGAAACTTGGGGTCACCAGTATGGGGATCGAGGGGATTTGAGCCCCAGATATACCACATATTTGAGCTAGAAATGCACTTTATTGTTGATCGCTTGAAGTACCGATCCAGACTGACTATTGCATAGCTGATGGAGCTCAGGGAAGCTGGCTCCTAAGATAAACATTAGTATATTGATGTGGGCATGCCGCCACATAACAATTTTTGTTTTAATGAAATGAATAAATGAAGGCTACAGAACAGTCATGAATATATACAACAAGCAAGTGAAAGGCCTTTTTCATACAATATTAGTGTAAAAATGGGAAAAATCTGTGAAGTATTTTACAAGCAATATATACAATTATGTAACCAATTACATATAAAATAATGAGATTCTGAGTTAGCTAACGCATACAGAGGTTTGGAATGATATCCAGCATCTTTCCGGATAACAGGATTTTGCGTGTTTGTGATTCATAATATGGAACTAATAAATGTGTATTGTTTAATAGCATCAAATGTCCTATAATCTTAATAATCAAACTAATTAATTATAAGAGTCTCTACTTGATTACTGATTTGGTCGCACTCCTGTATGTCTAAAACTGAAATTGACATTCATATGTGGTTACTAAAAGGTGCGAGAAATAACTAATATGACTGCATGTGAATACTATAAAGTGACTCATTAACATATTAATTAACTGACAGATTTCATTAATAATATGATTTTGACACCAGTTTGATATATATGATAATGATCTTTATGAAATTTGAACTACAGGTTGTTAAATTCAATAAAACATTATTTGGCCATAAGAAACTTCTAGAAGCTGTTTGTTAAAAAGATAGAGTTAGGTCCTCCTTTGATTGGTCTACATTCATAAATGTGATCTACTATGTACAAGTATGAAGTCCATTACACAAATATTTGTAATGGCTTTCACAATAAGTCATATTTACAGGTGATTTTGCTGATTTCCAGGAAAGTACATTAATGACTATCAGTTTGATCAATAATAATGTTAATTGTCTACATGTGTGCACAGATGAATGGCTGCAGAGTGTCTCTAACACATGATAAGAGTCAATACAAAAATATTATTAGTATTATTATTTTGTAACTGCAGTTCATCACAAAGGACTTGGAATCATGTGTTTTGTTAAATGTTGATGGGGGTATCAAATGCTTCACTATCATCGAGACAGATATGGTACCATTGCAGTGTCCTGCATTGAAATGTTAGCTCCAGTTTCACTTAGTAATCTGAACATTTCCTCTGTATCAAATAGAATGCTTGCACTTACATTACACAAGAACAAAAAGTGTTTTTTTTTTCCTCTGGAGCCTACCATTGTTGTAATTTATTACTGTTTCACTAGGTTGATGATATTCTTAGAACAAGAGACCTCGAAACACGGACACCAAAGCTACTTACATCTATATTTGACAGGGAAAGAAATGTGGAAGCAAAGCTGGCCATGAAAGAGAAGGTAATTTTTTACAAAACAAAAATGTTGTTAATTTGTAGAGCATTTTACTAAAAATTTTAAATTAAGAATGATTTATATTTTATATTGACTTACAGATTAATTATGTACCAAATATATTTTTCAGGAACAACAAAAAATTGAAAAGAAAATAAGGGAAGTTGAGGCTGAAACTGACTATTTAGCTCCATACTTGGCTCGTCTTGGAAACCCACCCTATTTAACACGTCAGCAAGCACTGAAGATAAGAGAAGAATGCCTAAGTGATTACAAGCAATTTCTGGTGGACAGAGCTACAAACATACAGAACCTTTTCATTAAAGTAAGAAAGAAATCACTAGAAATGTTTGTCTTTCTATATATGGTAGTACATACTATTTTGATTTACTACACTGGATTCAATTTCACCCCCTTTATTCACGACATAAGATCACAAATGTTCTCCTATACCACTGGTAATCCAAAAGCAACATAGGGTGTTGCATTGTGGGGGACCAACAGTCAATATCTATTGATTTCTGTCAACAATTGTAACTTATAGATCTTTCAATGCTAAAACCCTACTATATTGTTTTAATGATAAAAAAACCCTAGTACAAATGCATACAGTGGTGTATATCATAGAAAATCAAATAGTTAACTAGATAACAGATAACTTTTCTATTTATATAAAGTCAAGACATGAATAACATTGCAGTAAAATTCAAAATTGAGTCAAAGTGGGGTCATCATGCAGAATAAACAAGGCAGGTAGATACCACTGAAAAATTTGACAAATACATTGTTGTTGAAGCCAAAAGATAATTGGAAGCCTGAGGTACATTTATGTTTTATTTAATATTCAATTGTGGGAGATATTGAATTTAATTTATGAAAGGAGGAAATATAAAAATGTAGTAAATAAACCAAGTAAAATGTAGTACAGATGAGGTCGATGGAAAGAGCAAAATGGCCAAGCAGGAGTGGTTAGAGGACAAATGCAATTCTGTTTAAGATTGTATTACTAGAGGAAAGATAGATATTGCTTACAGGAAAATAGAGAGACAATTTAAGACATGAAAATCAGCTGTATGAATATCAAGAACTCTGATGGAAACAAAGTAAAGCTGAAAGGTGCAATGAATATTTGTTTGGGTGGGTCTACAAAGGCAATGAACTTCAAGACAAAATTATGGAAAGGGAAGAGGAAGTAGATGAAGATGATACAGGAGATACTATACTGATAGTAGAATTTGACAGGACACATAAAGACTTAAGTCAAAACAAGGTCTCTGGAGTACACGACATTGCATCAGAGCTACTGAAGTCTCTGGGAGAGCCAGCGATGACTAAACTATTTCACCTGGTGTGCAAGATGTATGAGACAGGTGAAATGCCCCCAGACTTCAAGAAAAATATAATTATCCAAATTCCAAAGAAATCACAAGCAGACAGTTGTGGAAACTACAGAACCATCAGTTCAGTAAGTCATTCAGAAATGTAGGAACATACGAGACAATACTCACCTTACAACTTATATTAGAAGATAGATTAAGGAAAGAC
The DNA here is from genome assembly GCA_026315105.1 of Locusta migratoria. Classification (NCBI taxonomy): domain Eukaryota; kingdom Metazoa; phylum Arthropoda; class Insecta; order Orthoptera; family Acrididae; genus Locusta; species Locusta migratoria. The sequence continues at coordinate 140,451,326 of CM048747.1, read as the reverse complement.
AAATGTAAATTTCTAGCTTTTGCAGAATTGGAGAAAACGTCTGACAATCTTCATTGGGAATGCTGCCAGTCTAGATGATATTTTCTCAGAATTTATCAAAGATATTGGACTTAAAATGTGATAGTGGCTTCTAAATTTATTCAACAACACCCTTAAAAATAGCTCTTTACCAAAAGCTGACAGTTCAGAAATAAGTGATAAATACCATACACAATTCACCTTATACAAGTTTGTGAATTTTAAAAACTTTGCTGACGTAAAATAAGATTTTGATAATCATTTTGATAGATGATGTAGATTTAGGAGAAATGTAGGAACATAAGAGTCATATTCACTTCTGTAAACATTTATTCACAGACAGATTTTTGTGTGTGTGACAGCTTTTATGTTACAAGCTGCTCGAGAGACTCATCTACAGTCATATTGTTCCCATTCTTAATACCAGTATTCTGTTTCAACAGTTAGATTCAAACGAGGTTATAATTTCTGCGACTAGTTATTCTGGTCATTCAGACCAGGTATGAAAAGAAGTCAATCGCTTTTCTGGATCTCTCAGCACCTTACGATACTGTTAGAAGAAGGGTCTCTTAGTGAACCTTGACAATCTCATTCCTTGCCTAATTTAGTGACTTCTAAACCCTTATATTAAGTGGCCGTCTGATAAAGATATACCTCAGTAACATGGAAATTGGTTTTAGACAGCTTCACAATGGCCTCCCTCAAGGTTTGGTTCTTGCTCACATGCTTTTATAATGTTTACACTGCTGATATTCCACCTACACAGTTTTGAAAGTTAATTTATGCTGATGATATTGCTGCAAGTTGTGGTTAGCATCCCAGATTGCTGTACTGGCAGTCCTCAGGTCATAGCATGCCACAGGCGTAAAAAAAAAAAAAAAAAAAAAATTCTTTGTATTTACTAGTTCTGTAATGTTCTACATGTTTCTTATTTATGTGTATAAATAGCGGAGTACTCCCATCAGGAGGCAGTCTGTTCAGAGTGTATGCTTGTATAAGCAATAAACTTGTTCTAAGTGTAAAGTGTTGTGCGCTATTAATGACCCAGCCTTCGAATTCTGAACCACCTACAGTTTTCAATGTGACACTATTTGTAACACTAATTGATTCAGATGCTTCCTTCTCTGTATTGTCGAATGATTACCGCTGCAAACTAAAGAAGACAATGTTCTGTGATATAAGAGCAACTGTGTTGAAGGTCACAAATGGAAAATATATCCAAGCAGAAGAAATAGATGAAATGGCCCATGATAAAACACCGTATTAATACTGGGGATCGTCCACCAATTAGCCAGCATTTTTATAGTGTGTTGCCAGCTAAAAGACGTATAATTCAAGAGGAAGATGTTGCACAACGACATTATTCAACCTTTAGAGAGACCTTAGTCGTATCTGGTAGTCCTCATGAAGAAGAAGGATGTCACATGGCGTATCTGTGCCAACTATCAGTGGCTGAACGAAATCACAAAGAAAGATGTCTACCCATTGTCGCACATTGACAACATCTTAGAATGCTTGAAAAGAACTACATACTTCTCAACCATGGACCTGCAAACAGGTTACTAGCAAACAGATTGTTGAAGTTGACATGTCGTTTGCACTACATAATGCTTCGGCCACATTGGAATGCATGGTGGACAACTTGCTTCAACGTCTTAAATGGATGACATGTGTTTGTTACCTAGATACATTGTCATTTCATCAAGGACATTTGTAGAATATTTAAGCCACCTGTAACTGTGTTGAAGTGTGTTCAGAGTACAGGACTCCACCGAAACCCAAGGAAGTACCTTTTCGTTGCCAAAGAGATAAAAATCATGGGGCATCTAGTCAACAGAGATGGCGTCCGTCCTGATCCAGATAAAGTAAGGGCAGTCACAAAATTTCCACCTCCTCGGCACACTTGGGCTCATACTACCGGCATTTCATGAAAGGTTTTTGTAACAAGACACGTCCATTGCTAAAACTTCTGCACTGAGATGCCAAGTTTTACTGGGATGAGATGAAAGAAAGAGCTTTCCAGGCACTAAAGGAAACTCACTTCCACATCAGTTTTAACCTTATACAACAAGCATGTGGAAACCGAACTTCACACTGATGGTAGTGGTTATGGTGCAGTGTTTGTACAAATTCAGCAAAGTGCTGGAAAGGTGAAAGGTGGGTGTCTATGCATCAAGAGTATTGTCGAAGTCTGAGATAAACTACTCTACAACAGAGAAAGCCCTCCATGGGGCTGCAGTTCTTTTGTGAGTACATGCGTGGCGAGCACAGGTCCTGAGCTACTGCAGTCTTCTTCCTTCTTTACTTCTTGGACTGCATTTCCTTTCCCCACATCCTCCTTTCCTATCCTCACTCCTTTTCCACTGGGGAAATGATAACTTTAGAAGTTTAGTCCCCCTTTGCCAACCATACAATTAATTCCCCAACCCCCCAACTGAGAAAGACTGTCTCCCAGTTAGCTGGGCTATCAAAAAGTTCTGGCCACATTAATTTGCAAAACCATTCACCATTGTGACAGGCCACCATTCTTATCTTGGCTGACTAACTTGAAAGTACCATTAGGTTGATTAGCAAGACGGGCACTAAGACTCCAAGAGTATGATGTCACAGTGGTATTAAAAATCGGGCACAAACACAAGGACGCTGACTGCCTTTCGAGGAATCCATTATTGGAACACAACAGCATGGGTGAAATTTCTGTACTCACTGAATTAGGTGACATTACAGTTGAACAGAGGGAAGATACAGCATTATTAAAAACCACAGAGGCCTTGAAGAAAGGAGAAATGACCAAAGGAGAGTTTCTACTTATAAATGGGGCATTGTATAAGAGCAATTATGATCCACTGGGCCCCAAATGGCTACTGATCATTCTAGCTCATCTCCGTTCAGCTATTCTCAAGTATTTCCATGATGCTACAATATCTGGTCTTTTGGGATTCGTGAAGACCCCGAGACAGAATGGTAACCAATGGGTAATAGTCTGCACCGTCTACGTCATCCACTATGCTGTCAGCAAACCTGTGCTGATTGCAGAAGCTCCATAGGTAGCAAAATTCCTCGAAGAAGACATTATTTTGATGAATGGTGCACCATGTGTAATTATATCTGATCATGGAAAAGTTACCAGTCAAAACTAGTATCAGAGATAATGTCATGTTGTGATATTGTCTACAACATAACAACTGCTTATCATTCTCAGAAAAATGGTCTTGCAGAACATTTTAACAAGATGTTAGCAGATACGCTGTTCAGTGTGCATCAGTGATGGGCAACAGGACTGGGATACAATACTAGCAGTTGTGACATTTGCTTATAACACAGCAAGCAAGACACCACAGGCTTCACACCACTTTTCCTGCTCCATGGTCATGAAGCTGAGACAACTATGGATACGCAGTTCCTGTTCCGACATTCAGGATAACTATGAGAAATAGCTCATCACTAGGGTTGAAGAAGCAAGACAGCTGAATTGTTAATGGACAGTGGATACCCAGGAGAAGGACCGTCAGTGGAATAATGACCTGTTGTGTGCAGCCCAGGAGATCTGGTATGGATTTTTATCCCTATATGGAAAGTTGGACTATCAGGAAAGTTACTGAAGCAATACTTTGGTCCATATCATTTCATACACCACCTGTCAGAAGTCCCATAGGAAATCGAGCTTATGAGCCATTCTCAAAATGAAGAGACATTGTTCATGTCATTTGTATGAAGCCTTGCCATGATCCCAAAGAGCAAATATAAATGGTTTTTGTTCAAGTAATGTAAAGAACTTTATGATTATGATGATGATGATGCAGCCATGATAGGAGAGTCTGTTGCCAGCCATTGTCACTGAAAGGAAGGATTCTCTGGAATTGCCATACAGAGGACCCATGACAAGATAAAGATTCAAGACACTGCAGCTGGCTCTAAAGGGAACCTAATAGTGGGTTGCTGTTTATTCAGGAAGGGAAGCAATGCCATGAGTCTTCATACAGAATGTGTGGAGCAGTGGTTAACATCACAGATTATGTACTGGTGGTCCCCAGTTCAGATCCCACTACTGGCATAAAAAAGGTATTTATTTGTATTTACTATTTCTAGAATGTTCTATGTGTTTCTTAGGATCAATGTACTTGTAAGTTCCAGAAAATTCTTTCTATGTATAAATTGCGGAGTACTCAAATCAGGAGACAATCTGTTCTGAGTGTACACCTGTACCTGTACTAAGTGTAAAGTGTTGTGCTGTATTAATGACCCAGCCTTCGAATTCTGAACCACCTGCAGTTTTCAACGTGACAAGATTGTCATTGCATCACAGCAGAGAGAGATCCATGCGACGAAAACTAAAATAACATCTGACCTAACTCTTCTCAGGTAAGTTATTACTTCGTAATCTGGAAACAAAAGCCTAACAAAAATGAAATGGAAAGTAGCTTGCTTCCACCGCAGTAACAGGATGGCTGGCTATAAACATATTTTTTCATGGTGTTCAACTCGAGCACAGTGAACATCCGAAGTACCTAGGAGTCACCTTCATAAAACAGCATATTGCAGCACTTATCAGGAATAATGTGAGGAGTTGGTACTAAGGTTTTGCATACACCAACTGCCTTAATTTATTCTGCAACTGAATACTGTGCTCCTGTTTGCCTCAATAGTGTTAGAGAAGTTGATGTTGAAATAAATAGGGTGATAAGGTTGATTATTGACAGTCTGATGGCTACACCCCTCTCAATACTATGCAATATCACCCCTCCTGGATATAAGACACAAGGAAACCTTAATGAGAGACTATTACAAGAGCTCGTCCACTCCAAAGCTTTCTACATTGCAACCGCCGCCTGATACACAGCAGACTGTCGCTTCATATTTTGTAAGTGAAACTGACTTCTGATTAGAAGTGACATACAGTAGTTAGATTTTCACTGCACTTTTTTCTTTCAGTATGAAAATTTATTCTGTGCTTTCATGTATATTAAATTCAAATGTGCGTTTTGGTAACAGCGTAGTATTCCTTTGAGCCCAACAGGTTTGAAGCGCTACTTGTACCGGACAATGTTTCTGAGCTAGATGGTGTTGCTTACCCTGAAGTCACCATGCAGCCTGCAAGATCTAGGCTATCACAGAGGGTGGGTTTGCTTGTAGTTGGGAGCTTCAATGTCAGGTGGGTAATGGAGTCCCTTCGGGATATGGCTGCACAGGAGGAGAAGAAGGCCAACATGCACTACGTGTGCATATTAGGTGGAGTTATTCCAGATGTGGAATGGGTCCTTCTGGATGCCATGAAGAGTATGGGTGGCTTTTGTCGGTACCAATGATGTTGTCTCTTAGGATTGAAAGAGATTCTCTCTGGTGTTGAGTGGCTATCTGAAGTGGTAAATACTGCCAGTCTTGCTTGCAAGATGAATCCAGAGCTCATCATTTGCAGTGTGGTTGACAGGACTGACTGTGGGCCTCTGGTACAGAGCCTAGTGGAGTGTCTGAATTAGAGACTCAGACGGTTCTGCAACCGCGTAGGTTGCAGATTCCTCAACTTGCACCATGGGGTGGTGGGGTTCCGATGAATAGGTAAGGAGTCCACTCCACACAGGAAGAAGCTACAGGCGTAGCAGGAACTGTGTGGTGTGGACTTCAATGAGAGACGTTTACAATAGTTACCACAACCAAAGAAACCCTGTCACATAATTTGGTAGAGAATCCTAAGAAATTGTGGTCGTTTGTAAAGAATACGAGTGGCAAAACACAATCAATACCTTCACTAAGTGATAGCAATGGGATGCTACTGATGACAGTTCTTCTAAAGTAGTTAAGTCTCCTAGTCCCAATTGTATACCAATTACGTTTCTTTCAGAGTATGCTGATGCAATAGCCCACATATAGCTATCATATACAACCACTCCTTCAGTTAAAGATCTGTACCCAAAGAAAGGCAATAGGACTGATCTGCAAAATTACAAACATAACTTTGATACTGGTTTGCAGCAGGATTTTAGAACATATACTTTACTCAAAAATTATGAACTACCTCAAAGAGAATGACCTATTGATCTACAGTGAACATGGATTCAGGAAGTATCATTCTTTTGAAACCCATACAGGTCTATTATTCACATAATGTGATGAGTGCTATTGACAAGGGATGTCAAATAGATTCTGTATTCTAGATTTTCAGAAGTCTTTTGACTCTGTACCTTACAAGTGTCTTTTAATCAAATCACGTGCTTATGGAATATCGGCACAGTTGTGCGATTGGATTCATGATTTCTATCAGAAAGGACACAGTACATTGTAATTTACAGTAATCATCAAATAGAACAGAAGTGATATCTGGTGTTCTCCAGGGAAGTGTTCCATGGCCCCCACTGTTCCTTATTTTTATAAACGACTAGAAAAACTGGCAATGCTTCACAGTAACTAATGTTTATGGAATATATTCCATAATCTCTTCTCTTCATCTCCCTATGTCTACCTCTTCCTTCCTCCTCTACTTCCCAATCACCTTCTCCACTCCCCCCCCCCCCCCGCCCTCTTCCTTTGTTCATCTCCTTCTCCCCCTATATTTTTCCATCACCTTCACAGCATTCCCTTTTATCCCACACAATATCCCCTCCTCTCTGCATCTGTATCATCTCCCCCCTTTTATATCCATTCCAGTCCCCCCTTCTCTATCTCCTCTCTCTGATCTTATTTATTGTCATTGCAGTCAGGACCTTGATTGGGAATAGAAGTCAAAATGGATAGGTAAATCAATTGGAAATGGTTTATTAGACCTTCCAAGCTGTTTTAATGGCTGTACTTTAAATGGTTGTATTCTACAAACAGGTTTGATAAAGTCAAAGTCAACTATACCCAGTGTTCTAATGATGGATCGCACTTGAGAATTTCTTTCTCGATTTAACTCCAAGTGCTCTGTACGATCTTCGTTGGTCTCATTGACTCTACGATCACGTAATGGGACAGTGTTTCGCATATGCAGACTGATTTTACAACACTGCAACTGAGGCAAAAGTAAATCATGATATGCACTCTGTTTGTTTGTAACACTCAAAAATAGCACAAAGTACATCATTTCTATCTTGGCAATTCTGTAAACATATGATCACCTTTCATGTTAAATCTGTCTGGCTCTTTTAACCGTGTGTGCATAATGCCATCCTCCTTTATTACGACTTCATTGGCGTATTTGTTTGCTCTGTTTACAGCGTATTTGGTCACTAGGCGAGCAGCGAATGAATAAGCAGGTTGTTGGAGAATCTAGAAAATGATCTGAGCTGGAAGTGTACTTTCAGTTTTTCTCAAATTCTGATATTTTCCGGTACATTTTTCAAACATTTTCTTTTATGCAAACCTAGTCCTGGGAATTTCAAACAGAATAAAGCAGCCAAATTGGTGAAACCATTCTCAAGTGATGTGCTTTCATACATGCGTCAGTTCATTTTTATTAATATAGATTTAGGGGACATTCAGAGTACCTCTATTAGACTCTTCACAATTGATGCTGTCATTTATCTATTAGTAAAGTCACCAGAAGATCAAAATCAAGTGCAATTGACCCTTAATAATGATAAGTATGAAGTCATCCATATAACCACTAAGAGAAATCTGTTAAACTTCATTTACATGATAAACCAGTTAAATCTATAGGCCGTCAATCCAACTAAATATCTAGGAATAACATTAAGGACAACTTAAATTGGTAAGAACACATAGACAATGCTGTAGGTAAGGTGAACCAAGGGCTACATTTCATTGGCAGAACACTTATAAGATGTAACAGTTTTATTAAAGAAACTGCCTACACTACATTTGTGTGTCCTATTTTGGATAATTGTTGTGCATCATGGGATCCACACCAGGTGGGACAGATGAACAATTTAAGGCAAGTTCAGAGAAGGCAGCTCATTTAGAATTATCATGATAAAAGGTAGAAGCTATCACGAAAATGATGCACAGGTTGGGGTGTAAATCATTAAAAGAAAGACAATATTCGGTGTGGCAAGATCTATTTGCAAAATTTATACCACCAACTTTCTCTTCTGAATGCAAAAATATTTCATTAGCACCCACCTACATAGGGGACATGATCGTCACAATAAAATAAGAGAAATCAGATTGAAAATAGAAAGATTTAGGTGTTCCTTTTTCCTGTGAGCTACTAGGGAATGAAATTGTAGAGAAATACTCTGCCATGCACTTCAATTTGACTTGCAGAGTATTTAAAGATTTAGAAAACCTAAGCTAAAATGTAAGCTAGTTGAAATTGTATAAACTACCTCTTAAAACAGCAGTCTAACTACATGAGTTTAGCTTGTTGCCTAAATCCAACTAGGCAAAAACTTGGGATTCATTGATTGGACAAAACAGCATCTGAATAGATGACCATAGATGCTTCAAGGAATGGACCTTCCCAGGAGCGAATATTCTATGATCAACCACTTCTGTACTGTCCATTACAATCATTCAGGAGGAAAAACAGAAATCCTTCTAGTCAGTCAGGAAACTGTCCTATGGTTAATGGAGTTGACTTTGGCTCTATGACAGAGATGTGATTATTAATTACACACTAGTACATTTTACTAAAGTATTATAGTAATTTTTATGTAGGTGACATTGTAGTGTGTGTAATGAAATTTCAAACGGTTATACACAGGGTAAATTTTAAAGTCTATTTATTCTTTAATTTCATCAGAAAGTCATTCCAGTATAGTAAAGTAAACAGAATTGTCATCGTCATTTTTTGTTTTCCATCGTCCTTAGTTGCTTAGAAAATGGTGTGTTTCCATCTATTGCAACTAAATTGAAGTTTTTTGTTGTTGTGCCAATTGACATGTATATTCAAAATGTTCACAACTCACCGAAAAGACTAATGTGGAGCTGAGAGAGAGAGATAGAAAAGGATGCACATGAACTCAAGCTTTCAGCCACTAACATCAAAAGCTCTCTCTCTCTCTCTCTCTCCCCCCCCCCCCTTCACCTATCCCCTCCCTATTCTCCTTCCCTTAGTTTAGAGATTTATTATGTTAATTCTTTTCCATTTTTCAGAATTTTCCCATTGTTTCCATTTTCTTGTTCTCAATTTTTTGTCATGCATCATTATTCAAAACAGAAAGATGAAATAATAAACATGATGGCAATAATACTTAGCCTACTTCAGTACCTGGCTGTCAACTAGTTTGTGGGAATTATTCTCTATAGTGTGTGAGGAAATTGAAGTTAGAACAGAACTGTTCATTAATTGAAACTTACTTAAGAAATGACATATTTTTGTTTGTTGAACCATTTTATCCATTGCAGCAACTGTTCAGGTTATTAATCCACAAAATGCAGCAACCAGTTGCTTCTAATAATTTATTTGTGACGACTGGTTTTGGGCACTTGAGTACCCTTCTTCTGGTCTATTTAGTATTGTAGCTTAATCTATGTACATGCTGGTAAGTGACTAAACACTAAGTGCAGAGATTACGCAAGGAATAACAATCAGTTGCTAACAAAGTATCTATCAGCCATAGACACTTTGTTAGCAACTGATTGTTATTCCTTGCATAATCTCTGCAGTTAGTGTTTAGTCACTTACCAGCATGTACATAGATTAAGCTACAACACTAAAGAGACCAGAAGAAGGGCACTCAAGTGCCTGAAACCGGTCGTCACAAATAAATAACTAGAAACAATGGGTTGCTGCATTTTTGATTGTTACTTAGATTCTGTTATTGTCTGAGTGTTATACATTTCTGTTATTGGCCCAATATCTAGAGTGATATGAGCCTTCTTTTAAAATAGATTTCAAATTGTTAAATATACATTATTAAAAGAAGTTCTACGGAGCATCCGCTGCATTTCCCACATTTTACTATATTCTTGTCACATATTCTAAAACACTTTCCTCATAATATGGTTTTGTATCTTGAGTTATAGTTTATAGTAGATTCCTTTGTTCCCTCCTAAATTTATCCTTTCCTCACCAGTCATTTTTGCTTGAGGAAACAGACAAATTTTAAATCCCCAAAGCTTGACATTTTATGTTTACCTTCATTATTGCATTTGTCAATCTCGCAACAACTGCAGTTGAAAGTATGTGATCTTTTCTTCCTCCTTGAATTATTTCAGTCTCTCTATTTATTTCATTTGTAATAACAAAAGTTACACTATCAGATTATAACGTAACTTAGAATATTATTTCATATAAAAATAATTTCTGGTCATTTTTGTAATTAAAGTTGTGTACCTGCATGCCTGTTTATGGTAAACTAATTTTCTTTTCATTCCAGGGAAGTCAGGCACTTCAGGCAAAATCTGTATGGATGGAAGAAGAAAGAGATAGTGTGACTGCAGGAGAGGAAGAAGAATATTTAGAATCTGTAAATGAAACTAAGTTTCACTTACATACACTGGAAATTCGTCTTAATCGTCACCGTGAAAATGCTCCGCTCAAATATCTTCAAATGGAAAGTTACCTACGTTCAGATAAACGTTTAACAAATTATCACTAAATTTCTGTAAAACAGCAATCTTAGATTTAATAAAATCATGTATTTATTTTTTCATTTTGGCTATAGTGGTTTATGAAAATACTCCCTGTGGCCATAAAATATTATATTACAGTTAGTGGAGAGTTATTGCATCTAGTTGTGTAACTGTTGAATATTGGTAAGATAATATAATAATGAGTTAGCACATCCAATATATAGCAGTCTCTCACAGCAGAAGATTCTTACACATCTCACAGCAGAAGATTCTTACACATTAACTAAGGTAGTACAAATTGGTAGTTCTTTCTTATCCATTATATACTTGACTTACAGCTGGATGTGCTCATGCAACTGGAAATTGCGCGTACTGCAATCAAAACCAGAACAAATACTTACAAATTGTAATCATCATTATCACCAAGGTGAATAGGGTGGTAGTTGGCTGCAGTGGCTGTAACAGAAATTTTTTAAATAAAAGAAAGGGTGGGTGGTCAATACTTAACTCAGCTCAGTACCACCAATACTAAAGAAGGATGAAAATACATGTGCTAGCTTTTGAAATGAATCCTTCTTGAGGCCAGAGAGAGAAAGCAGGAGAAGGGAAATATAAGGGAACGAAAGGTGGCTTGGCTTACTCACAACTTAGGTGGAAGTAGAGTGAAGGGGTGTTGTTGTGAAATAAAAAACATCACACACCACAAATCCTATTTAGTAACTACTGACCCGTCATGAAGTTTATGTCTGGCTCTTAGAATGACAGTACAGCGTGTAACACTCCGCAATTAATAATTTATGAATTGAATTGATTACTGTTCATTTTGAAAGCTCTAAGAAAGGTTGCAGAATTAATCCTGATTTAGATTCCATTTACATCTTTCACTAATTCCTTTCGAAATAAATAATTTACATAATTTTAAATATTGTGTTGACTATAATCTACAAAGGAACTTTCTTGAACATTATTACTATGAAAAACATTATTGTAATGTTTCTTCATATGCATTTAATGATGTTGAATAAAAGCAATATCTATACTAATAATAAATCTGTAAATGTGGGCCTGTCGCTGTTCCCTTCAATCTTCAAAACTACTGGGCGAATCTTCATGCGGTTTTCACAGGAAACATGAGAAAAATTTGGGTAAACATAAAGGCATAATTTTATCAAAATCGGATTGTGGAAAAAAGATATCGTAATTTTAAGTGTTTTCAGTAACCGTTGTGTCACCTCTTATCTCCAAAACTACTTCACGAATTTGCATGGGGTTTTCACAAGTAACTTTAGAGCATCGTGTGATTATATAAAGGCTCCAATAATTAAAACCAGATCACAGAAAATACAGATATCATAATTTAATCATTTGCTTAAAAGCCATCATGTATGTCTATTTGCTGAGGGTAATCTCCAAAAATACTACATGAACTTTCGTGGGTTTCCACAGGTAAATGGAGAATAGTTTGGAGAGTAACATAGGCTTCATTTCATCAAAATTGGATCACAGGAAGGAAAGATATTATAATTTGAAGTTTTATGTGTATGCTATGACTACAAGTATGGTGTGAAACAGCAAATCTCCAAGAGTACTACATGAACTTTCATGGGGTTTCATAGGTGATCTGAGAGTACCTGGGGGCAACATATAAGCTTCATTTCATCAAAATTGGACAGGAAATGAAAAGATATCATAGTTTGTAGTTTCTGGTGTATGCTATGCATGAAATGCAGTGTAGTATAGCAAAGACCCTATAGAGGCACTGTTACTGACATAGTATACCAAATAACTACTAGATGGCGATGCTGCATTGTTTATTCTAATAACTAAAGTGTAATACACTGAAATAAGGGCTACGATTTTCCTTACGGTGGCGGTGTACACTGAAACAAGGGCTATGATTTTCCTTATGGCAGCAGTGTAGTATTGATGTTAGTAACGGCCATTGAATCCTTTTTGAAAAATCTGTCACGTACAATGAGGGGAATATATCTTAGTGTTCATAATAAAATAAAAAAAAATAATTAATGTTGTTCCAATCAGTAAATTAATGATCCCTCTAAAACGAATATTTTGTTGCCAACGTTAACATACTAAACTGCTGCCACTGCAAGTAAAATTTAACCCAGGTATGGCACAAAAAAATATGTTTTTTACTAGCTGTATTCCGCATGTCTTGCAATGCCATGAAAAGAAAGAAAGTGCTTCTTTCCACAGGTATTAAAACATAACAACTTTCCTTTGCGTCTATCGATGTCTTCATTTACTTAGAATTCTTTGCAAGAAAACAGGAATTTGTGTAGTTTCCTTTTTGATTTTGGTGCGTAGGTATTACATCTTGAGTCCATTCTGTATAGGAATGCCTAGAAAATGGTGTAGTACAGTACAGAACAAATAGAGGCCCTGTTAGTAACATACAGCACCAAGGAACTAATATTGGCGCTGCTGCATTTTTTAATTTGTATTTCTCTTCGATGGTTATGCCATACAACAGCAACAAACCACTAAAGGTACTGTTGGTTTTGTACTGCTGCAAAGAAACAATACATGGTCGTGTTGTGCTTATTCCCTCAGTAACAGAGGTATTTTTAATTAAGAGCCGCAATCTTATCCCTGCAAATACAAACAAATATTGAACAGTGAGTTGCTGGTTACACTTTGTATATTCAAAGTGTAACAAATTCGATTCTTTTGACCGGGAACATTTTGAAATTAAAACATAATGACATTCCTTCGTGTCTATCAATGCTCTAATTTACATAAGAATTCTTTGCGAGGAAAATGGAATTTATGTAGTTCCCTTTCTGATTTCAATGTATACTCATTACATTTTAAGTGCGTTTTGTTTAGGAATGCCTCGAAAACGCCATAGTACAGGAAAGAACAAAGTGAGGTGACGTTAGTTACATAGTAAACCAAATAACTAATTATGGCGTTGCTGCAATTTTTTAATTCTCATAACTATGGTGTAATAGACTACAAGAAGGGTACCATTTTACTTACGGTGGCGGTGTTGTGAGCTGATGTTGGCATCGGCCGTTGAATGCTGTTTCAAAAATCATTTATGTAGAATAAGGGGAATAATTCTTTATGTTCAAGATAAAATAAATAATTTATGCTGTTTTGGTCAGTAAATTAATCATCCTCCTAAAGCGAATAGTTCATTGCCAACGATAGCAAACTAAACTGCTGCCACTGCAAGTAAAATTTAGCCCAGGTAGGACACAAAAAAATTTATTTTCTTCCTAGCTGTATTCCATATGCTTTGCAATGTCATTGAAGGGAAAGAAGTATATCTTTCGATGGGTATAACCACTAAATTATATGCAGAGTAGAAATATCTATGGCGTAAGCATTGGATTCGGTGCATCTTCTCAACATTAAGCTGGAATTACCAAGTGATATTGAAACAAATCCACTCTTTCCACACATTTATTTGCTCTTAGGATAGGTTTGTACCGCATTGGCTGCAAAGAAGCCCCACCTCCTTTTCGCTGAGCAACCTCATAACATTAAATAATATCTAAATAAATGTGTCACAGAAGCAACAAAAAAGTTGAGGAAGCATCACTAAAAGGGCCATTTACACAAAGTCATTTGTCTTAACCGAACAAAAACGGACCAAGATGAAGTCATTGATTAGTAGATGTCTCCCAATATCAGGTGATATTTCCACCTTAATGTTGAGGACAGAAAATCTGTTCTGCACATCTGAATGCTCACTCCAGAGATATTTCTGCTCTGTGCCTGCTACTAGAGATAATACACACACACACACACACACACACACACACACACACACACACACACGAGTGACAAACTCATCAGAAACCTCCCTGCTTTCATAATTGTGATTAAAATTTGTAATTACTTTTGGTGTGGACTACATTAAGACAGAGAAAGGCGTCTTATTTTGCAGAGAGATTTGTTCCGGAATACAGACTTAAATTAATTTCACTTTTTGTATGAAAACCTTTATAAATATTCATTGTTTTTGATGATGACTTCTACTTAAATTTGACATGTTGGCTAGAAGAACTGAGTTTGTTGACAGAGAAATCCAACAAGGATTTTGTTTTTGCTGACCTAGGTCCGGAACCTAAAATCGATGATATACACTCGTCCCTGTTTAACAACTGTTGCGAAGCACGTGCATATAAGCTAGTCTTATATATAACAAATGAAATATATGGAAATTACAGATAGTTCATTATGTCAAGCTATAAATACACTGTTATATTTCAAAAGAGAGAGATTGGCTGGCCAGTACTTAACTTTGTGCTGTACCTCTGATAGACACACAAATAAAAAAAAAAAGGCACCAGTTCGTTGATAAACTAATAATAATAATAATAATAATAATAATAATAATAATAATAATAAAAACACCACACACACACACACACACACAACTGAGGTTTCGCAACCTAAGATTGCTTTTCAGAGAGAGCAGGGAAGGAGAGAGAAAAGGAAATGATGAGGGTTTTAAGGGAGTGGATAAGGAGTCATTCTAATCACGGGAGAGGAAAGACTTACCTTGGGGGGAAAAAGAATAGGTAAACAACACACACATCCACATCCACATAAACAAACAAACACACACACACACACACACACACACACACACACACACACACACCAAGGCAGACATGTGCAAAATGCAAAGAGGTTGGACAGAGATGCCAATAGAGGCAGAGGCTCTATCCAGAGATTGGAAGCAAAGGTGTTGTAAAATGTTGGGCGGCAATTTCAAACCAACGAAGGTTGAGACCTTGTGAGCAATGGGAAGAGAGAATATGCTGAAGGGCAAGTTCCCATTTCTGGAGTTCTGAAAGTTTGGTGTCAGTGGGAAGTATCCATATAACCTGGACGTTGTAACACTGTGCCAAGATGTGCTGGCCGTGCACCAAGGCATGTTTAGCCACAGGGTGATCCTCATTACCAACAAACACTGTCAGTCTGTATCTGTTCATGCGGACAGGAGGGTGACAGTAGAGATTATAATCTATTGCTTCCTCAGGCAAAGAGCAGGGAAGGAGAGAGAAAAGGAAAGGATGTGGGTTTAAAGGAGCGGGTGAGGAATCATTCCAATCCCGGGAGAAGAAAGACTTATCTTTGGGGAAAAAGGATAGGTAAACAAAACACACACATATACACGCGCGCACACACACACAAAGGCAGACATATGCAAAATGCGTGCAGTTTCAGTGACAAACAATACCATCCTGCCCTATGTTTTTCAGCCACCGGTCCAGTGTTTCTACAGTGATACTGCTTTCAATACTCATAACCTTTTGACTGACTTTGCGTGCATTCGTCAAACAACAATTTGTATGGCATGCAGTCATGTTCAGAAAACAAAAGTGACGAATAGTTTTTCGTGTATTATAACATATCCAAATTTCATAAAAATCGGAGAGTGACACTTGGGTAGGTTTCCTTGTGAGTGTATGCTTGTGTTAGCAATAAACGTGTTCTAAGTGTAAAGTGTTGTGCTCTATTAATGGGCAGCCTTTGAATGCAACATGATAATATTATTAATTTCTCTACAGACATTTGCAGTATTAGCATAGTAGATGATTTTTTCGGAGATCACGAACCTCTACTCCTCGCATATTATCCACAGTTATCTAATGATTATATAACTGAAGATAAGAAGCCAAGCATAACATATGTCAGAAAGATGAATATGTTAAGATATTCAAGGACTACCTTCGCAAAATAAACTGGAAATTTTTTATGAATGTGACATAGAAGTAGAAAATAGATTACTTATGGAAATTCTCCACTGAGATGCTAAAATATTCTTAAAAAGAGAGAGATTGGCTCAGCGGTACTTACCTTTGTTTTGTCCCACCAACAGTAACACAAAAACATGACAATGGAAATGAAAAATAAAACACAAGCTTTCGGAAATATTTTCATTCATCAGGTACGAGGGGAGGAAAGAGAAAGGGTACAGAAGGGAAAGTTATTCACGACCTAGTCCATGAGGTTTACACATCATCTCATCAGGGCCTCGGTCATGAATAATCCTTCACTTATGTTCCTTTTCTGTTCCCTCCTCTCGTACCTGACAAAGGAAAATATTTCCAAAAGCTTGTGTCCTATTTTTCGTTTAAATTTCCATGTTTTTGTGTGACAGGTGGTGGTACAAAATTGAAGTATAGAACTAGATAAATCAAATGTTGAAATTCTTTTTAATAATTTCACATAGATTTATATGATACTCTTGCTCAAAATTGAAAAGAAACAGTACCAAACAAAATAGAAAGGATAAAATTTTAAATGGTACACTGATGATCTTGCTGGTATCAGGGATAAGATGTTATAGCACAAAATGTATAGAAATAATCACAGACCAGGCACGGAGCAGTTTAATATTTGTTATAAAGCTTACTTGGAATGTAAAAATCTGTATAAAGCCAACCTTAAACTTGCCATACGAGCTGCCTATTAAAATTACATACCAGGAGCACCAATTCAAGGCTGCTTGGGAAACTGTAACAGCAGCAGACTTCCAACCAAACTCAAGGTGTTCTGCTAGAACCAGAACAGCTTAATAAATACTTCACTACTACAGCAAATAAATTACGATCAAAAATTAAACAGTCAAACATAACGGCAACTGAAATACTGATCAGCTTCCTATTTCAATGGGACATTGTCACACCCTCACACATAGTGAATACTGTTAAAAAGTTTTGAAACTCTATAAGTATGGACCATTACTTGCTAACTACACAATAAAAGGGACAATACACCTTATTTGCAATCCACTTGCTTTTCATCATCATCATCATCATCATTTTCCATCTCCAGTTTCCAGGGTGTGGCTAACAAGTGCTCTCCATCTCATCCGATCTTGATATAACATTTGGTCTTGGACATCATCCTAGTTAAAACCATTCTTCTCTCTCCAGAATGAAACTTCACTCTGCAGCAGAGTGTGCGCTGATATGAAACTTCCTGGCAGATTAAAATTGTGTGCCAGAACCAGGACTTGAACCTGGGACCTTTGCCTTTCGCGGGCAAGCACACTACCGACTGTGCTATCCCGACACGACTCACGATGCCGCCTCACAACTTTACTTCCGCCAGTACCTCGCCTCCTACTTTCCAAACTTCACAGAAGCTCTCCTGCAAACACGCAAGACTAGCACTCCTGGAAGAAAGGATATGGTGGAGACATGGCTTAGCCACAGCCTAAGGGATGTTTCCAGAATGAAACTTCACTCTGCAGCGGAGTGTGCGCTGATATGAAACTTCCTGGCAGATTAAAATTGTGTGCCGGAACCGGGACTCGAACCTGGAAAGTAGGAGGTGAGGTACTGGCGGAAGTAAAGTTGTGAGGCGGCATCGTGAGTCGTGTCGGGATAGCACAGTCGGTAGTGCGCTTGCCCGCGAAAGGCAAAGGTCCCAGGTTCGAGTCTCGGTTCCGGCACACAATTTTAATCTGCCAGGAAGTTTCATATTAGCGCACACTCCGCTGCAGAGTGAAGTTTCATTCTGGAAACATCCCTTAGGCTGTGGCTAAGCCATGTCTCCACCATATCCTTTCTTCCAGGAGTGCTAGTCTTGCGTGTTTGCAGGAGAGTTTCTGTGAAGTTTGGAAAGTAGGAGGCGAGGTACTGGCGGAAGTAAAGTTGTGAGGCGGCATCGTGAGTCAAGTCGGGATAGCACAGTTGGTAGTGCGCTTGCCCGCGAAAGGCAAAGGTCCCAGGTTCGAGTACCAGTTCCGGCACACAATTTTAATCTGCCAGGAAGTTTCATTCTTCTCTCTGTCTGATTTAACTGCCTCTATCCATCGTCTCCTTGGCCTTCCTCTTGGTCTTCTTCCTGCCACTTCCATTCTGAAGTATTTTTTAGCTGTTCTTGTGCTATCCATTCTCATTACATGGCCATATCACTGCAGTCTTCGTTTCCCCAAGATGTTCGCAACAGGGACCCTTATACCAGCTGTTTCCCTGTGTACCTCATTTCTGATCTTGTCTCTACTGGGTACTTTGATTCATAGTCCTGATAAACCTCATTTCTGTTGCTTGGATTCTGCTGTAATCCTTTTTTAACAATATACATGTTTCCATGTCATATAAACGGACTGGAGTGAAGTAAGTGTCATACAAGGTTAACTTTGCTGCCTGGGGTAACCTTTTTTGTCAGAGTAGATTCTGAACTTGAATGGAATTTGTAGTTTTCTCAAACAGCTCAAAATTTCAATAGTTATACCTAAATATAAAAAAAGGGGAAAAAGCATCTCCCAGAAAACTGTATACCAGTTCCTGTTGTTCCATTCTTCTCTAAAATATATGAAGCAATTTTTCACAAATAGCTTAGAAGTTATTTTGAAAAATTTGACCTTCTCAGTAATAAACAGCATGGCGTTCACCAAGGAAAATATACCACTTCAGCAGTCCTGCAGATTGTTAATCAGACATTAATTACATTTGATAATAAACATACAGTATTCCTTGAACTATGTGACATAAGTAAGGCATTTGACTGAATCACCTTTCACATCTTACTAGTGAAACTACAACATTAGGGAATAAATAGATGAAGTCTACTTACCAGGCGAAGGGGCACAGGCAGTGATAGTAACAAATAAACACACACACACAAACACTAGCTTTCGCAGCCTAGCTGCTTCGTCAGGCAGAAGGGAAGGAGAGGGAGAAGGAAATGATTAGGGTTTTAAGGGAGTGGGTAAGGAGTCATTCCAATCCCAGGACAGGAAAGACTTACCTTGGGGGAAAAAAAGGAGGGTAAACAAATGCACACCCATCCACACATTCACACAGACACAAGTACACCTCCTTTTTTCCCCCCAAGGTAAGTCTTTCCTGTCCCAGGATTGGAATGACTCCTTACCCACTCCCTTAAAACCCTAATCATTTCCTTTTCCCTCTCCTTCCCTTCTGCCTGACAGAGCAGCTAGGCTGCGAAAGCTAGCGTGTGTGTGTGTGTGTGTGTGTGTGTGTGTGTGTGTGTGTGTGTTCTATTTATTTGTGCTGCTGTCACACCTGTGCTCCTTCGCCTGGTGAGTAATCTTCGTCTTTTTTCATATGTAATGTTTCCTGCTAGGAATTTTTTGTCTATAATATTCGTATGACAATAGTGTTGGTTCAAATTACACATTTTTCTATGGAGACAGTCACTTCTGGGGTGCCTCCTGCCTCTGTCCTTGGACGTTTCTTTTTTATTGTTCCAGTTAATGATTTGCCACTGTATGCTAGACCCGGGTCAGTTATCTGCTATGCGGATGATACAACTTTAATCAGCACTGATCAAAAGATAATAAGGTTACACCAGAAATCAGAAAACACCCTCTCCTTAACAATGAATTGGTTTCCTGACAACAAATTACTATGCAATCCCGAGAAAACTTAGCATCTGATGTTGGGACTAGCCGAAGACATAGAACCAAAATCTATAAAACTACTGGGAATACGTGTGGAAACTGGCTGACCTAGCAAGTGACAGATATCTTAGGACAGCTTACTTTCAACTTTTTCAGTCTCACACATCGTATGGCTGTTTCTTTGGGGTCACTCATGCCATGTCAACGGTTATTGATACAGAAAATGGTGCTAAGAGTAATGTGCAAGGTTAGTCCACAAGAACACTGTTGTCCATTATTCACCAAGATAAAACTATATATCTACGCGTCATTGATCAATGAAAAAAACATTACAGAGTTTAAATGGAGAGGCAATATACACATGATCACGATACTAGAAACAACAAGACTATTGACATTATTAGACATAAGACTAGTCTAAACAGGAAGCTCGCACGAAGTAAACTGCTTGAAATTTTTTAATAAGTTACCACATTCCGCAGCTGATGCACCTTTCAATAATTTTAAAAATAAATAGTACAACTGTTTAATAGAAAACCGATAAACCCACGCTATAGACTAAAAGAATTCTGGGATATTTCTAGTATACAAATTGAATGTAATATTTTAACTGTATTCTTGTACAACTTTGTTAATGTAGGATGATAATTTGTACATTTAGTATAAAGATTAGTTACCCTAATAAAAAAAATCATTATTGTGTTTGTGTCAATATGTTAAAGCCTATTTCACAAGTGGTCAATGGCAAATAAAGAACCTGAATCTGAACTGTAAGTACCTATTCAACAGTTTTGTCATAAATTGTTATCTATATAGTGTCCCAACAACATTTATAGAGAAAATATAAAAATTACACATCTTTATTTCTATAAAAACTAGAGTGACTTGGTAACTGCATGGCAACACGGTCTAGTATTTAAAATAGACTAATTGATGTGAATGTAAAGTATAGTTTATTTAGATTATTCTTACGTTATTAGATTCAGTTAGATAATCAATTTTTGATTGTTTTTATGTCATAATGCTGCAAAGAACTGCCAAGTCATTGTTATATTTATTCTGAAGTCAAAATGTTGCCTTGTGATTGCAAAGTCATTATACTTTTTATAGAAATAATTATGTCTAATTTTGATATGATTGCTATAAATGATGATAGGCCACCAACTGGATAACAAACTTGCAGAATATATGCTTCCATAGGTACTAACGAAAATATCGAACTTGGATGTACACAAGATTTCGCATCTTTCTGCAGTAGAAACGAGTGTTGTGAAACTTGCATTTTTGAACACTTTATGTTTCTGACGGTTAAGCTCTTTCTTCTTCTTACTGGTTTTCAAAATTTTGCAAAAATACTGGTGTACCACTGCTCTAACCATGTTATTAAAATGTGCGGAAATGTGTGTCAAACACACACTGGATAATAATTTCCTGGAGAGGATGTTCCAGAACTGTTGGAACTCTCATACCCATGTAACATTTCTTCTCTGTCATCAGACTCAATAACTATTACCTATTCAATTTGCCAGTACATACTTCTGTTAAGTTCTGATATTATTTTGCACTCTGGCACACAACATGCATGTAAACAGTCCATCCTCCTCTCCCACTGCATCCCTCTTATCCAGTGTGCAAGTTCAACATTTCTTTCCCCAAAGCAAGTTAAGAACATGCACTGGATAACTGCCTTCAACCTACTCACGATTGATGTCAGTACATGCACTTTACTACTGAATTTAACATCAGTCAGCTCTTACTGTCTTTACACTTATGGCGCAATGAGGCTGTTATGCTGACCTTCAGATGGTGATGGTGGCGTTATGTAGTTTAAGAGATTAATGACCTTGAAAGGTTTTCGAACAGACACAGCATTTATATATTAAACACATTTCCATCCATTTGAGCTAGAGTATTTTCCTTGTTAGTCAATGAATCTTTTCCTACCCAATTACTTCTCACTTTAGCAAATACTTTAATTATTGAGCAAAAATTATTCCCTACAAATTACACAAACACATTTGAAATGATATAAATAATGAAATTGTCCCTCAAAATACAATTTCTCACATAGAAGATTAAAAACAATTTTTTTTTTCATCAAAGGCAATCTTAAATTGCCCACAATTTTCTAACAATGTATTCTTAAATACCATATTCCAGAACTAAACAAGCTGCCTTAAGGAACTTGTAGATTGTGTGTTCATTTAAAAATCAAACAATTTTTTTTATTGGAGCTTACAACTCCATTTTGAAATTGTAATAACTATATGTCCAGTGTTTCCATTTACATCACAAATATTCCATTTAAAATTTTAGGTAAGCCCTGTAACCAGCTTTTTAAATTTCATTATTTTGATTTATTTTTTGCTATACACCTCTTTCATTCAAGCATTTTCACAAATACAGCACAGAATGCAACTGTTTTATTTACTGTTGTAACCAGTTTTCTTTTAACAAAGTTTAATAATTTAATTTTATAATTAAAATACTAAAAATTAGCATCTGGTAATGAAATGAGGTCTGGTTGCAACTTACCACAAAGATTATCATAAAGTTGCAGACAAACAGAAAAAAAAATCTCTACACAAAGACATGACGACGAGCTGTGACAGGAACATAAAAAAGACACATACATACAACCTGGACTTTCCATTAGTAGAAAAAACAATCTGTCTCATGTACACAAATTAGATTTCGTCCAGCTAAGAGTTTGTGTGTGTGTGTGTGTGTGTGTGTGTGTGTGTGTGTGTGTCAGAGAGGGGGACGGGGGTGAGAGAGACTTTTTTTTCTTTGTGCTGTATGGGCTAGATGATCATCTTCGCGGAGCATTGCAACCTACACAAATAAACTTTTTAATCTCCACCTGGACTTTCCACTGTTAAAGAGTTTGCTACATAAGCAATTAAAATATACATGTAAGTATACAATGTGATAAAAAATTTAATTACAGTATTTGTTTACCAAATTGATCATAATAAAACAACAAATCATAAAATTACAGCCTTATTCTGTGCCATGGACATTTTACAATAATAAAATCAAAAAGTCATCACATTTAAAAACAATGTCACTATTAAAATTAATTGGATATGAAAATTGACTATTTTTTTCATCAAGACAAAATCAATGAACCCATTATCAAATTGTCTTTGGCATCAAGATCACAAATGATTTGATATTTACAAAGGTACCATTTTTCCTTCACCTCTGCCACTTTGTTAAGATCACAGCCTGCAAAAATAAGACACTATAAATATGAGGTAACAAGAAGAATGGTTCCAACAAACATTTTATTTCTCACGGCTTACCTTTACATGTGTAACGGTGTTTTTATACTGCTATTCAAATTACAAGCAAAGTTTTCTTTTCAATACTTTCTTTTGCTTTTTACCATCATCCAAATGGTTACTATCAGGGTCCTTTTCATGTTTGATCTGCAGTTCACAATGTGTTTCACTCATAGCATCAGCCTGTAGACAGAAATTGTGTTACCATCTATTTTATCTTGCATGACTTCTTGTATAATTGTAAGAAAAGCCTAATAGAAACTGTTGGAAATCACAGAAGATATTGAAAAATAAGGCAGGCATAATAGTAAAACAAGGTTTTGGAATCAGACATTAAACTGTAACACTTATACAAGGGCAGATACAGATTTACCATATCTTACTGGTTATGAACTGTATATTAAAACGGAAAGAAAGGTACATGGAGATGGGATATTCATTTTGCAAATTTAAATGAGCAGTCGTACAATGCACTACTCTAACCATTTTGTTCTATTTAGTGGAATGTATAGAAGTTCATTACAACTAATAAATAATGTATCTATGACCAATAAACATACACTGCTCAAAACAATTAGGGGATCAGATGAGATACTATACACAATATGGTAACATATTTTATTCAGATAGTGGTTACAATTGTAATTTGTGTGTGATACAGTATGGTATTTTGTACTTAAGGCTCACATGACATTTAATTAGAGTGAGGCACCATGGAGCTACCATAATACTGAAAATGTCATTCTCATTGCCCTGTAATATGGTGTATAATCAGCTCGGATGGCCACTAAAGTTGCACCCCTGCATGGAATCAACAGAACGAGGTTATCAATCAGCTCTTGAGGGATACCTGGGCATTTTTCCACGAGTGAAATATCCATCTTTACAACTGTTGTGGGTGGTACTGGTCTGGCTGCATTGTGTCTGCTAAGTTCATCCCAGACATGCACAATCAGCTTTACGTTTGGTGAACAAGTTAGCTACTTCCCTCAGCTTCAAGCAAGTTCTCAGCAGTGCAGCTCTGTGGAGACAGGCATTATCATAGCCACAGAAAGGAACCCATCTCCTATTGCACCAGCATAGGGCACAACATAAAACTGAAAGATCTAGTCTCTTCTATCTTTGAACGGTGAAAGTGCCATTCTGAACGACAAAGAAGTCCATACATCTACCAATACTGACTCCTGCCCATATCATTTGTCCACTACCATGATATGGGGATGTTTCCTGAACTTGAGCAAGTTTGTTCCGAGTTCCAAGGTCTCTCCAGATGAGGGAACATCAATTGTCTGGCTGAACACAAAATTTTAACTCGTCTGTGAACAAAACCTGGCACCATTCATTATGATTCCAATCCTGATGATCCTACACCCAGTTTTTGTGGACTATACGGTTTTGGGGTTTTAATGACACACACACACACACACACACACACACACACACACACACACACACACACACACACAAACCATAGGCCTCCGTGCATAGAGGCCAATTCCAGAAGGTGATTTTGGACTGTTTGTGTTGATGTTGCAAGTCCTATTGCTGTCTAGAGGTTGTGTTGCAGCTGAGTTGGATTCAGCCTCCTGTCTCGATGGGCTGTTAACTGAAGATAACGGTCATCTCTTGTTGATGTTGCCTGTGAATTACCTTGGCCTTGTCTTCTTTTAACGGTTCCTGATGTCTGAAATCACATCTAGGTGCTGGAAATTACACTTTGGGACACTGCAACACTGCAATAGCTGGAGCCACCTCCCCCTGTGCCTGGTTTTCCTATGGTTTTCCATGCCACAGTTTCAGGAAATGCACATTGTTGTTGCATTGCACTGCCTGCTCACTACACTATCTGAACCCAACAGCTTGTGTAATATGTTTGATAGAATAAACCCAAGGCAACACCAACCACCTCTGTAGCAACTTTCTGTTATTACAATTATCTTGGTTGCCGTAACGTTGTTACCTCCACTCCATAGAACCAACAGAAAAATGACAAATGACAAACGATTTTACATCTACATACATACACCGCAATTCACCGTAAGGTGCGTGGCGGAAGGTACACTGTACCACTACAGGCATTTCCTTTCTTATTCCACTCCCAAATTGAACGAGGAAAAAAAGAATGCCTATATGCCTCCGTACGAGCCCTAATTTCTCTTATCTTGTCTTTGTGATCTTTACGCGAAATGTAAGTAGGCGGCAGCAAGATCGTACTACACTCAGCTTCAAATTCCGGCCCTCTAAATTTACTTAACAGAAATTCACGAAAAGAACGTCGTCTTTCTTCCAACGATCCCCAATTGAGTTGCCGGAGTATTTCCGTGACACTTGTGCATTGGTCGAACCTACCGGTAACAAATCTAGCTGCTCGTCTCTGAACTGCCTCTATGTCTTCCTTTAAACTGATCTGCTGCAGGTCCCAAACACTTGAGCAATACTCAAGACATGGTCGTACAAGCATTTTATACGCGGTCTCCTTTAGAGATGAAGTACCTCTTCCCAAAATTCTCCCAATAAACCAAAGTCGGCTGTCCGCCTTACTCACAACTGTCCTTACATGCTCGTTCCATTTCATATCGCTCTGCAATGTTACGCCTAGATATTTGAACGACGCAACAGCATCAAGAAGCTCACTACTAATGCTGTATTCGAACATTATGGTAGTGTTTTTTTTACTCGTGCACATCACCTTACATTTTTCTACATTGAGAGCTAGCTGCCATTTTTCGCACCAACTAGAAATTTTGTCCAAGTCATCCTGTATGCTATTACAGTCAGTTACAGACGACACCCTCCCATACACCATAGCATCATCAGCAAACAGCCACAAATTACAACTTACTCTGTCCATCAGATCATTTATATAGATAGAAAATAATAGCGGTCCTATCACACTCCCCTGGGGCACGCCTGACGATACACTCATCTCTGATGAACACTCGCCGTTGAGAACAACGTACTGTGTTCTATTATTTAGGAAGTCTTCCACCCAGTCACAAATATGTGAACCTATTCCATAAGCTCCCATCTTCATTAGCAGTCTGCAGTGTGGCACCGCGTCGAACGTCTTTTTGAAGTCGAGAAAAACACAATCCGCTTGTTACCCTTCATCCGTGGCTCGCAAGATGTCATGTGAGAAAAGGGCAAGCTGTGTTTCACATGAACGATGTTTCCTAAACCCGTGCTGTTTCTTGGAAAGAAGCTTTTCCGTTTCAAGGAAATTTACTATATTTGAACATTTGAGAATATGCTCAAAAATTCTACATGAAACTGATGTCAAAGATATTAGCCTGTAATTGTATGGGTCAGTTCTCTTTCCTTTCTTATAAACGGGAGTCACATGTACTTTTTTCCATTCACTAGGAACTTTGCGCTGAATTAAAGATTCGCGATAAATGCAAGCTAATTAGGGGGCCAATGCAGCAGAATAGTCTCTGTAAAATCGAACTGGTATTCCATTTGGACCAGCAGACTTTTTCGTATTTAGCTCTCTCAGCTGCTTCTCTACACCGGAAATACCTATTGCTATGTCCCCCATTTCGGAATTAGTATGTTGATCAAATGATGGTACATTTGTGCGGTCCTCCTGCATGAAAGATTTCTTAAAGGTTAAATTTAGAACTTCAGCTTTCCATTTGCTTTCTTCTATTACTGCCCTGGAATGAGCAATGAATGACTGGACAGTGGGCTTTGACCTGGTTATCGATTTTACATAGGACCAGAATTTTTTCGCGTTCTCACAAAGATCTTTTGCTAAGGTATGGCTGTGATAATTATTGTATGCTTGACGCATCAATCTTTTTATAGACGCACGAATCTCTACTAACTTTTGCCTGTCATCATTTGCATGTTCTTTTTTGAATCTAGAGTGCAACAGCCTTTGATTTCTCAGCAGCTTTCTAACATAATTATTATACCACGGTGGATCTTTTCCATCCTTAATTGTCTTTACTGGCACATATTTCTCTAACCCTTTATTAACAATGCACTTAAATTTAGTCCACAATTCCTCTACATCCATAGTCCTGGAATTAAACAATGCCCATTCATTTTCTAAGTGCGATCGTAACATTTGCTTATCGGCTCTTCCCAACAGAAACACGCTCCTAGCCTTCTTGATTGGTTTATGAACTCTGGTCACCATCGACACTATGACGATATCATGATCACTAATTCCTGTCTCTACACAGACATCGTTAATAAGGTCAGGCCTGTTTGTGGCTGTAAGGTATAGAATATTTCCATTGCGCGTGGGTTGCCGGTTCAACTGCTCAAGACAGTTTTCGAAGAGTGTGTCCAAATGTAGCTCGCAAGACTGCTTGTCTATACCACCTGAAATGTAACTAGCGAGGTCCCAATCTATACTCTTAAGGTTGAAGTCACCTCCGACTAATATTGCATGGCCCGGATACCTATGCACTACCTGGTGTAGACTTTCCTTGAATGATTCTAAAACTGCTACAGCAGCACTGGGGAGCCGGTAAAAACACCCAACTATTAACTTTACTTCTTTTAGACCTGTTATACGTGTCCAGATAACTTCACAGTTACTTTCAACATCGATCTCAGTAGAAACAATATCTTTATCCACAGCGATGAACACTCCTTCTCCAGTTTTATCTGATCTATCTTTCAGATATACATTCCACGCTTCGCTAAATATTTCTCAACTTGCCACATCATGATTTAGCCAGCTTTCGGTGCCTAAAACTATCTGAGCGCAATAACTTCCACGAAGTCGGCAAATTCGGGAACTTTGTTTCTAATAATCTGTAAGTTCGCGACTAATATTTTGATGTTCGAATTTTTGTTCCAAACGTGGCCTGAATTCGCTGTTTGAAAGATGACAGGCGAGTGCTCATCAGAGTTAGCGCCTAGCCTAAAAAAACCTCGTGTGCACTCCACAAGTACTCTGCTACCCGAGTAACCGCTTCCTTAGTGTAGTGCACCCCTGATCTATTCCCCACCCGATAACGCAGATCCAGAAATCTGCAGCCATGACTGTCACAGAGTCGTTGAAGCCTCTGGTTCAGACCCACCACTCGGCTCCAAACCAAAGGACCCCGATCAACTCTGGGAACAATGCTACAAATCGACAGCTCTGCTAGCACCCCGTGTGCGAGGGCAACAACCTTCACCAATTCCGCCAGCTGCCCGTAGGACCTGAAGATGTCCTCAGAACCCAAGCGACAAGCATTATTGGTGTGAGTGCTTCCAAAGGCAATACTTCAGAAACCTAGATATCTCTCAACTGATCCTCTATTTTGACCAGTTTATAGTAGAAAATAGCTATCAACTCACAATAAAGACAATTGATGAGCTGCACACAGGCACAAAAGAGACACCCACATTTACACACTCACTCTCAGAAGCAGCTTAAGCTCTCATGACCACCATCTATGGTTGCAACAAGCATCCCGACAGTGGGGGTGGAGGGGGGAAGGATGTTGGGTAAGGGTGGGGATGGAATGTTCCACGATGGCTGATGGATTGTAAAGGCTCTGGTAGGTGGGAATTTGAGATGTGGCATAAAAAGCTGTAAAGGGAGTGGGCCAAAGTCTTCTCACCATAATGACATCCAGTGGAAGGTTTAAATTATGCCATGCCTGCCACACCCTCGGGAATTCTACTTATTTTTGCAAGGTTTTGCATCAGCATCATTTAATCACTACTTTCTTTGATTTTGGCTTCTGAGAAAGAAAGGGCAGCTACTACTTACACACATTCAGGAGCCTCATTGGATGTGTAAAAACTGATATTTTCAATCCCCTTATAATACACAGTAGTGGAAGAGTACCTCTTACTACAAGGCAGCATTAGTGGAAGAATTAGGAAATGATTGACTGAAACAAAGGAAAGTAACACAGCAGAAGGTGAATAAGAATATTTGAGAAATAAAATAGTGAAGGCCAAGGAGAACCAAATAGGAAGACAGGGCTTAAGAGAAATCCTTGAATATCACAGTTTAACTGATAAGAGGAAAATATATAAAAATGCAGCAAGACAGGAAGGTTCACAAAAAGTGTAAAATAGCTAAGCAGGACTGACTAGAAGACATATTGTAGTGTTACCTCTGCAGAACTAGAAATTCTACAGGACCGTGTATGGTAAATCACTACAAGAACTCTTTACTTTGTTGTAATTTAAGTAAAATTTAGTCTTCTGGCTTGAATCTTCCCTACAATTAAGATGACGCAATGTGAGGCCCGGCTACTCTGTTCCTCATGTGTTGTCTTCTTTGTGTAAGTATACTCGGACTCGTAATAATTCCGGAGATTACTTTTTGGACAGATCAGAGAGAATAATTATAACGAGCATTTACTGCCCAGTAACTTTATAGGAGTTTATGGTACAATACACTCCTCTATTCTTCTAAAGAATACATTATTGTGTCGAACTTGAGATCACCACTCTCATCTCACATCAGTCTCCAACAATAATCTAACAAAATCCCTTCAACACATCAAACAAAAGAGACAAAGTTCATAGAGCATGCAAATTACATACTTATACCTTGACCTTTAAGTTAATTTACATTCAAATTTACTGTACATTAAAAATAATTGATAACTAATCTGAAAAATAGAGACAGAAAAATCAAAAGAAAATATTTCTCCATAAATGGTATTTAAATAAACTATTTGACATTCTTATTGTAGTATCACTTGTTACACTACAATATGTAAGTCTGTAGAAACATGTATTACTAGGGTAAAGATAGATACTGCCTAGAAAAAAAAATTAGACACACATTTAAGACAAGAAAAGGAGCTGTATATAATTAAGAATTCAGATGGTAAACAGGTACTAATCAAAGAAGAAAAAGCTGAAAGGAGTATACAGAGGGGCTATACAATGAACTTGAAGACTGTATTGTAGAAAGCAAAAAGGAAGCATATAAGAGATATGATACTGTGTCAATAATTTGACAGAACACTGAAAGACCAAAGGTGAATCACACAGTTCCTGGAGGAGACAACCTTTCCTCAGAGCTCATGATGTATTTAGGAGAACCAGGCATGGCACAACTATTCCACTTGGTGAGCAATGACAGGTTAAATACTCTCAGACTTCAAGAAGAAAGTAATAATTCCAGTTCCAAAGATAACATATGCAGGCAGGTGTGAATATCACAAACTATCAGTTTAGTAAGTCATGATTACAAAACACCGAAATAAATTATTTACAGGAGAATAGAAACCTAGCAGAATATGAACTTGGGGAACATCAGTTTGGATTAAGAAGAAATGCAGGAACATTCAAGTAAAATTCTGAAGGTAGCAGGATAAAATATAACAAAAAGTTATATGCAATTGTACATAAGCCAGACTGCAGTAATAAGAACTTAAAGAGTATGAAAGGGACATAGCTGCTGGGAAGGGAATAACATAGGTTTGTAGACTTTCCACAATATTATTCAATCTGTACATTGAACAAACTATCAAGGAACTACCTTCACAGGTACAGCAGGTCCTGCCAGGAATTAAACTTCTTCCACTTTTGCTGGTCCACTAAACATCCGTCATTAATCTCACAAATGTAACTAAATTCAGGGTGGTAGAAGAGAAAACATGCTAAATGCAATGTATCCATGCATGTTTCATGCAAGCTTTGTCTGATGTCACAAGCAGCCAGATGGAAGTTGATACAACAACAACAACAACACTTGTCTTATTTGTTTAAAGAACTATAACAAGATAGTGCCAATATAACTGCACCATTTCTAGTGCACCACAGAAATTAGTTTATGAAAATCCTTGACAAATGTTGCTCTTATTTGGAAACATAATGATAAACTTGTTCTGAATAAGCAACTGAATTGGCATCAGATCTTGATGCACAGCCATTATTTGAACCATAAATGTGATTAAGACATATTAGATACAGTCCGGGTGAATAGGCTGTTGATAATAAAATTAAAGACCCCAAAACAAATTTGAAGTAGACTTTTTCAATGCCCTTTTGGACACTGTGAACATGAAAGAAAGATTTGAACAGATGCAAGACTTTTCTGCATGGAGTACCGTGTTAAAGATTTTTTAAAAATCTAAGTAAAGAAGAATCAACAGATCACTGTTTTAAATTACAAGAAAAGTTAACTGTCAAAATGAAATTGGATATTAAGGGTGATATGTTCTTTGATTAAATTTTAGGACTGCTTGCCAGTTTGGCCTCCTGTCCATTGACAATGAAGTGTTTTTCAAACACATTTTCTGAATCATCTTGTTGTTTGGAATATGCAAAAACAAATTTTCTATAGTTTTTATGGATGTATTTGTACAGTGCAGAACTACGCATAATTTTAGACAATTTTCATAAGTGCCCGTGACAAAATATGACTGTAATGATAAAGTAGGGACAGAAATTTCCTTTTCCATATTAGTGTGGTGGAGAAAAAGTAAGACACAATCAATGCAGTGTGGGTCATCATTTAAAACGTCAGACAAGTGAGACAGAAAACAAATTTTGGTTAAAAAATGGGCACTGCACCATAAGGTAAAATGCACTCAACTTTGTAGGTGTCATTCCTTCCATATTAAAAAATCCACCCTTACAGCCTAGCCACCTATGGATGGTGTATCTGCAGTGACAAGAACTCCCTTTTTCAATAAGATGAAGGTTTCACAAAAGCCTTTGTAGACAGAAACTACCCCGCAGAACCAGTAACCAGCCACAAAAGAGCCTTGTCACCTACTACTACCTGCATTCTTTGCCAAGGTTTTGATTTCTGCCTTCATGTTCAGAAATCAGAGACATCATGCCCCTTTTACAAATACCGATTTCTAGTAAAGCTTCGAAACCAGTCTCATATGAAAGATGTTTTAAGGAACCACAGACACTTGAGTTTAATTCCCAACATTGACAAAAGACGCTACAGAAATTGAAGCAAACTAGGAAAAATAGTGATGCAAAAAAGGTTTTATATTTGGGTTTTTATATCTCTGTATTGAAAAACTATGATAAGTGTGAAATTTTGCAAACAACAACTTAGTAACATGTTTCTCAGTGTAAAATATCATTCATGTACTGCTTTCCTGATTTCTACAAAAATCAGTTCAAATTTTTGATTTGTGTAAAATTACAAAAGTGTATGTCATTTAATTTGCTTTTTGATAATTTGTTTTTCATAATTTAATTGAATCTATTCACAGTTGGAATGAGCATATTATCAAGCATCCATAAAATCATGTTTGGTTTTCCAATGTGTGCTAACCTAACCTGAAAATGACGGACAAATTTGAGGGAATCTACCGCATCAACAGGCTACAATGTAGCAACCTGCGCCCGTGATACGTTGCATGTGGTTTTTATTTTTAAATAGATAAGTAATTTCTCACAATATTGCGCTCTCACATACATGTGAGGTATTTTTCTTTGTGGTGCAGGCAGATTTGGGCATTATCCTTAAGCTTGATCTCTGATCGTAGAGCAACATGTAGTTTTTGCTCTACTGATCAACTGTCCACAGATTCGACTCCAATTTTCTTCAAATAGAAGTTGCTCTTGTGGCATTTAGAATAATTTCTTTCCGATCACCATTCAGGCATTAGATCATCACTCATCGATAAACTTACATCCATTTTAAATGGAATTTATAACACTAGAAAGTAGTTCATCTAAATTCTACAATATCTTGTAAGGACCACTATTAACAACACAGGAGCTAGGAAACCGGCACATTACTGCAGGCAGTGCTGGAAGGTCAACTCGAAAACTTACTGTGTCTATTATTCTTTGTGTTCAACTACGAAACACACCGTTTTTTGGGCTGGCGTCAGGGGACAGGATTGTAAAATGGTTGTTCAGCTGTGGATGTCTGGATAGACACAAAGTCAGAGTAAGGCAGCAGGTCAGGGTGCTTGCAGAACCTCAGTTCCGTGGTTGAGTCTAGGTTCATTGCAATAAAGTGCAATATAACTTTTCGAAGCAAAAATAAAAAATATGTGCAGCAAAACATGGACAACAGGTTGCTGCAGTGTAGCCTGTTGACACAGTAAATTCCTTCAAATTTGTCCGTCATTTTCAGATTTTGTTAGCACACATTTGAAAACCAAATGTGATTTTCTGGATGCTTGGTAATATGCTCATTCCAACTGTGAATAGATTCAATTACATTATGGAAAACAAATTATCAAAAAGCAAATTAAATGACATACACATTTGTAATTTTATGAAAATAGAAAGTTTGAACTGATTTTTGTAGAAATCAGGAAAGCAGTATGTGAATGATACTTTACACTGGGAAACCTTATATTATTAAGAAACTGTGTGCAAAATTTCACACTTATAATAGTTTTCTTTAAAGAGAAATAAAAACCC
The DNA here is from genome assembly GCA_026315105.1 of Locusta migratoria. NCBI lineage: Eukaryota > Metazoa > Arthropoda > Insecta > Orthoptera > Acrididae > Locusta > Locusta migratoria. The sequence continues at coordinate 140,417,891 of CM048747.1, read as the reverse complement.
AAAGATATAACCCTTTTTGCAGCATTATTTTTCCCGCCAAGTTTGCTTCAATATATGTAGCATTGTTCGTCAATGTTGAGAATGAATCCCATGTGTCTGTGGTTCGTTAAAACACGTTGTTTCACGAGACTAGTTTAGAAGCATTCCTAGAAATCAGTATTTGTAAAAGAAGTGTTGAATACACCCTATTTTCACCTTCTCACAAAAAATTGTCATGTTTACAACAATTTTGAACAATATTAGAAAATGTTCGGCATGCATTTAGTTTAGCAGATATAAAAATTCATGATTTACGCATTCAACTTTGATTCAAATTATCTAGCATTGTTAGTCCGCATTGGATGATCAAATACACTTTTTATGCAGTGAAAATAATGATCTTTCTAGTCAGCCCAGTTTGAAAAGTTTTATAGAAAATAGTTTTATGCAAAATAAGGTCAAAAATACCAATTTTTTTTCTTTCTAAAATCTTCAAATTTGCAGTTAATTAATTCAGTATTGGAAAGCAATACATACCAAGTTTCATGTTCGCCATAGCTTTAGTCCCTGAGATATAGGCCACTGAACTTTGAAGTTTTTTTTGGGCGTCAATTTTCTTTAGCAACCTTGGCTGAATTTTTCTTGCTGTATTTGGCATGTAAAATTATTTTCATTATTATTCCCAAAAGAATGCATACACTTGTGCAAGATGGCCACATGTCATTCCTTTCAACGAAATATTACCCGAGTTATAACAACTCAAAGTCTTCAAAAATTCTTGCTCGCCCTGTGCAAAGTAGAGATGGGTAGGTCCGGATGGAAACGGATCCTTGGACCCGCATCAGCTGCGCTAGTGATGGATGCAAATCCGAGTGCAGGTCGGACACGCATCCTCGGACACGCATCGGTTGTGGGTCCAGGCCAGCTGACAGGTCAGGCGCGGCCGGAGTTGGAAACGCAGTGGTGGAGTGGCAGGGAGACAGTTGTAAAGCTGGAGCCCGCCATAAACACAGCAGGGTGGTCAGGCCGAGGCGACCTGCTGTGGTGGCTGGGCGGTGGGCGGCTACCTGCTCGCCGAATTCTGCCAGCTGACACTGGCCTGGCAGTTCGCTGTACAACAGGCGAGGCTGGTAGACAGGCGTATTTTTTCTGTCCGAGACTGTACTGGGCTTGGGCTGCGTCGTCTAACAGGAGTCGCATTACTAACAGATGTGTGGCTGAAACAGTTCAACAAACATAGTGATTTTGTTCGATTTCCTGAATTTGTGCTGCACTATTGTTCAACGGAAGATTATTATTGTAAGGTTATTCCCAATAACTCTAACTACTGATTGTGCCGCCCAAAAAAGTTGGTAGTAACATTTGAGTTCACGGTTATTGTGTATTTCATGGTATGGTTTTAAAGCGTGCCAACAAGGAATGGACAATGCACTCATGTCTGTCAAGCAAATATTGCAAGTCGATTTTGACCATGGCATACGATGTTATGGACACTAATCTTGGTCCAGTGATTTATTTACCAAACGAATTAAGCTTTTTAGTGATACACACATGTATGAGTGCCCGTGCTGGCCAGGTGTCATAGAACAGTTTTTTTCTTGTTTTCGTAGATTTCATTATCCCACCACCGAAAAACAGTGAAGTTTGGAATCAATTTACAGTCCGAGATAATAAAGGTAAATGCCGATATTGCTGTCTGGATCTCTCGTACAATCCAAGAACTCGAACAGGAAATCTCGTCAGACATGTGAAGAGGAAAAACACTTAAACACGTGAAACACTTGAAATAAATTTACCTAGCAATGAAGAATTCACCAATAGCAGTAGCAATTCTAATAAAATTAATCACAATTCTTTACCTGAATCTGTGCCATCCAGTTCAGAACAAATATTACCGTCCACTTCAGCATTCAAGTTCTTTATCAGATCAAATTTCTTTACAATTTATCATTCCAAGCAAATTGGTAATCAGTGACTAAAAATGATTGTAAAATAATACCATCAATTTAAGATTATAGAAGATCCAGAGTTCCGAAAACTAATGAATTTAATTTGTCCATCATATAATATACCAACTAGAAAATAGTATCTTGCAGTTTGTTGCCTGCCATCCACAACGAATTAAAAGAGGAAACTCGAAATTTATTGACGGGAGGAACAGATGTCAGGCGTCATAAAATAATCAGAATAATTTCTATTAAGACAGCTCACTTCATTGATGAAAACACAGTCTTGCAGTGGTTTACAGTAAGAGCTTAGTCCACAAAGATTTTAATTTTATACAAATAATTAGAAAAATACTAATGTGATCTGGGTGTCATGTATAGCAAATGATGACTGTGATTTTATAATGCGACAGTGTTCGTGATTATCTGGCAATAAAACATTTTTATCACAGTTAACTTGGTCTGTCTTTTACATCATTACTATATATTAATAAATTTCTACATATTCCTGTGTAACACAACTGAAATCCTTCTCGGTTAGACACGATTCGCTTGATAGGCTTGATAGATACGCCGGCTGAGCAACTGTACCAGTGCAGGTCCAGTGGACACGGATCCACCCGACAGACACGGTCCGTCCGGCCGACCGGCTGCAGGGCCGGACCCATACGGGTCCGGCGGACACGGAACCTGGATGCAGGTCCGCAGAGCTCGATGCAGATCCGGACCCGACTCCTTTAAAATCTCGGACCTACCCATCTCTAGTGAAAAGTCGTGCATGGTGTCAAACAAGTGACTACATTTCAGACAGTATTGCTTCGACGAGCCTTAAAATTTACCAATGTTCATTGGGACATGTGTGAACGTTTACTAAAAATTTCATCAAAATCCGTGATACTCAAGCAGAGAGTGCTAGGTGAGTTGACATGGAATGACCGCAAGTCAAAATAAAACACATGCCAAAAAAACCTTTCAAAATGCATTTATGACCACTCAAGATGACACAACTGAATTAAAATAAGAAAACAACGTAGTTAAGTTATAAACTTTATTTACGTAAGTATCTTTCTGTGTTCAACAATCTTGAAAAACTGTCAATAACATAAACACTCATTTGTATTAAGAGGTGAAAGGGGATGGAAAACAAAGTTTGCCATTACTGACACTGCCTCATTGGATATGGAGAGTGACAGACGCTTTTGTAATGATTTGTAGCTATACATGTTTGTGAAAAGCAAACTTGTTATAGAAAATAAAATTTTGAGCAGTGTAAAGTGGAGTGTATTATTTCAAGAAAAGTATCCACAGTAGACTTCATGCAAGTTTAAGACAAGTTGTAGTTGTAGCAGAACTCACAACGCAAGAATAAGAGAAGAATTAAGCAGAGCAACGATAAAGTGGAGACCACCAAAAACAAGATGAGTATATATTAATGTGCTTTTATTTATTTTTGTGGGCCCTTCTTCCACAAGTCAACAACATAAACTTTCGACTTGCCCAAAACTACGTATATGTAGAGGGCAAGTGGGGAGTAGCTTGGCAGATAAAGAAGAGGAAACGCCACAACTGGAATAGGAAGTGCACTCCAGTGCTAAGCTGCATCTCATACTACCGATGTAGTACGTACATGCTCCGTAAGGCTGCACTGTATCCATCCCCAACACAGTGACACAACCTTCCTGTGTCCCCTCCCCTCCTATTCCAGCACTGCAGAGCGTGATTTGGAGTGTGGCAGCCAGAGATAACAGTTGTGTGACTGAAGAAGGCCAATGGCCATGTAAGTGTTGTATGTGTCTGCCTTTTTATGTGCCAGTCGCAGCTTATCATACATCTTTGTGTTGAGTCATGAACTGTCCTTATTAAATTGTTGACAAAGTAATTTATATCAGAGTGTAATAAAATTTGAATTAAAAACAAAACTCCACTTTTTTCATGACAATACTTATCATTTGAAATGAAATATTGACAGGCTGTGTATCACAAAACTGTCTTGAGAAACTCTCACACAACACAGCCATGCACGAATAGCTGTGATGTCTGGGCCACAACATTACGGTCTGCATCGCCTCTCCCATCCATGTTCAAATTTTCCCTAGGGCATGGTTCTGTGTGATGTCCTTAGTGTAAGTTAAATATAGTTTAAATAGTTTCTAAGTCTAGCGACTGATGGCCTCAGCAGTTTTACCCCTCAGGGTTACAAACATTTAAATACAACAATACATCCACATTTTTCAGTCGGCATGAAAAAATTTACAATCTTTTAAAAGATTGATGGTCTGAAGAGACAAGAACAGTTTACTAAACATCAGATTTTCTTTAACTTACTATAAACTTAATATGCTATCATAATTGGAGAGTGAAGTCTTCCTAACATAAACAATGATACTCTTCACAGTTCTAAATAAATTTGATGAAAGTACATTCAGATAAAACAAGCCTTACATAACTTCTCGTAAACTGGCTGCTTTCTCTGCTATCATTGTCATCTGATGCTGGTTCTTCTTTTATATTTGTTTGTATTTCCTCCTTCACTGTAGTTTCCTCATTACTGAAATATAAGGGGAAACAAGTAGATATTAATAACACACAAAAATTTTACTTTAAATAGTACACAACCTAAGAGGAAAAAAAGCAGTAAATGACTGTTAAACCCAAGGAATGATGATTTCATGCAAGACAAAAAGTAAAATCTATCTATCAGCTAAGAGTTGTTCCAATGATGACAACTTAGCTAAATATAAGGAATACTGTAAAATATTAAAAAAAAAGTAATTGAGAAATCTAAACAAATGCACTATGAGAAAAAGATAGCTAAATCAGACGAAATTAAAGCAATATGTGATATAGTGAAAGAGGAGAATGGGAGAAACAGAAAGGAACAGGAGCAGATAGCATTAAGAGTAGATGATACATTAGTAACTGATGGGCATACTGTGGCAAATCTATTTAACAAGTACTTTATATCTGTTACTAATAGTATGAGATTGTCAGGGTCAGTAAATAATGCTCTTGAATATTTGAAAATAGCATTTACACGAATATGTCACTCACTTCAACACAAAAATAACTTCCATAATAAAATCTTTAAAAACAAAGCATTCTAGTGGTTACGATGAAATATCAAAAAATTTAATTGAAGCGTGTTCTTCTGAATTTAACGCAATTTTAAGTTATTTTTGTAACCAGTCTATTATAACTCAAACATTTCCTGATTGGTGAAAATATGCGGATATTAAACCTCTATTCAAGAAAGGGGATAAAGAGATACAATCAAACTACAGACCAATTTCACTTTTACTGGCATTCTCAAAAATTATAGAAAAGGTAATGTACAAGCAGCTTCTCAACCACCTAACCTCAAATGACATATTGTCTAGAACAGAGGTTCCGATACCGAGAAGGCTATTTACACCTTCAGTGAGAATGAACTTAATTCATTAGATAATAAATTACAAGCAGCAGGTATTTTATGTGATTTATCGCATTTGATTGTGTGAACCATAACATCCTTTTAACGAAATTAGAATTCTATGGAGTCAGAATAAAGTCACCAGATTGGGAAGAAATTAAATGTGGTGTCCCTCAAGGATCCATTTTAGAGCCATTACTTTTTTGTGTACATTAATGACCTCTCATCACTTACACTGCCAGAAGCAGTGTACATTTTCAGGGTGCGCATCCTTTTTTGGAAAAACAAAATTTAAGGAATTTTTAAGGAGTCTCAGAATATAAGGAGTTTTTAAGGAGTCACTGCTTACATGTATACAGTGTACATAAAAACTTCAAACAAGCAAAACAATGGCAATGTCATAAACAGTAGGCTTTAACAAATTAATTTTTACATGTACTCTTGTTTTTCATGTAGTGAAAAAAGAAAAAAAGAAAAAAAATGGTGTTAACTGTAAACGGCAGCGTTAGCTAGAAGTGCCTATACTTTTACATTTAAAATTTAAAAATAAGCCTATTTTACCTGCCATGTGAACCTTCAGAGCATTTTCACCCATGTCTTCGATGTTTAGCTCTTTGTTGCAGAAAACACATATTGCTTTTGTCTTGCAAGAATGTGGATTTATCCACATTCTATATTCTTTTGTAGTCCACAATATATTAAAAAACACACTGACCGCCTGGCATACTTAACAAACCAATAACCTAAATTAATTGCAAAAAAGCACAGGATAGTCGTGTCAACACAAGTCAGTATGCACCAACAACTCGTGTTTCAAAATGCAATAATACGGATTTTGCGCCAGCTGAAGTGCTGCTGTCTGTCTCTGTTGAAACCAAAAACGTTAGAATCTCTGGAGATGCCCTAACACTTAAAAAGAGAAGCCGGCAAATTATATTGTAGTTCTAGTTGTTGAAATGTACTTAATATCTAAGTTCATGATCCTGGTGCGAATACGTGCATGAACACTGCAATACATTATAGGGAACTCTTTAAGGTGCACCAACTAATTTCTTCTAATATTGTTCGTTTAATTTAAACTTAGATCATGAGGACCCTCTTTATTGAGTAACTGCTTTTCATCATTTTTATTACGTAATTTTTGTCCTTTCATGTACCTACCACTGAATTATGTTCTGCTATTACTGTTCCAAATTGTGAGCTCAACTGTTTGGTTTTTTATTACAACATTTATTTCCAAAAGCACGATATTAATCTAAATTTACGTTTATACGAGTCGCATGTCAAAAACACAGTTGTGTCATACAGAGCCTGTAATCTCTAATATTAGGGGAGGATGATGACAAAAACCGAGAGGTTGTTAGATTCAATCCTGTTTGGAAAGGAGGGACGAAGAGAGGCACTCATATTTCCAATTAATGTAGGAATTGATGCCCGATGATCACTTGGAATTTCTGAACTTCCTGAGAATGGTCATGGATTGTTTTAAGAAGCTGTTGTCAATGATAAAAAAAGGTATTTACTAAAGTGACAGTTATATAGAAAGCTTTCACCCAACCGCAAGTAAGAAGTACACTATCTTCTTGTACATTTTGTGATCGGACTCACTCACAGACTATTGCATGTTCTTTTTCTTGGCATATTGAATTAAAGCAAAAGATTAAATCAAATTGAACTCACTCTTTCGTTAATTAGACTTACACGTACAAATCTCAAGTCTCGTGTAAAGTAAACAATCATGTTTGCCGACATATCATACGGTGGGTTGTGAGGATAATACAGATATACTTCCTTGCTGTACATCTGAATTAAGACACTTAATACTTGCTTGGTTCAGTTAATTTCTAGAACAGAAAGCAGTCAGTGCAAAGAATGCTCTTCATTAACAGCCTGTATACCATAAAGGAAAGCATATTGGCAAAAAATACTGCTTTAGTTTAATTGCAGCATTTGTGAAAATTTCATGACAGAGAAATAAGAAAAATTTCAAATTTGAAGCTAAAGGTGTGTACACAGATGTCAACAACAATATGCAAATAAACTAACCTGTTTACAATTAACAAGCTGAAAGTTTATTGCAGTTCCAACTTCTGCGCGAGTCAGCGCTGCCAACTGCACATGCGCGGATTCGCAGCAGAGTAGATCGGTCTCTATACCAGTGTGAATGCATTTGCTAAAAATCGTAGTTTCACCTGTTCTACTGCTAGATGGCTGTAGCAATAGACCTGTGCACCTTTTGCTGCGGATCATCGTGAAATAGGGGCTTAAAATCCTGTACCAAATTCTTTTTTTCAAAAGTAATAAAATAAAACAAAGATACGTGAAATTACATTTCGAACAAGTCATTTTTGGGACACATTAAAATAAGGAATTTTTAAGTGCCCTTAAAATTTAGTCATTGAATTAAGGACTTTTTAAGGATTTTAAGGGGGCGTACGAACCCTGGTTTGCAGATGATACAAGTATTGCAATAAATAGCATGTCGAGCATAGTTCTAGAAAGATCTGCTAATAATATTTTCATGAACATTAGTAATTGGTTTAAAGCCAATTCATTGACATTAAAGTTTGAAAAGACTCATTACATGCAGTTCAGAATAGTAAGAGATTACCATCCAGTATTAACATAAAGTATGAAGAAGAGCAGATAGACGAGGTTGACAGTATAAAATTCCTGGGATTACAGCTTGATAATAAATTCAGTTGGGAGGAGCACACCACAGAACTGCAGAAACGAATTAACAAATCTGTATTTGCAATATGAGTGGTATCAGACATAAGAGACAAAAAAAAGCTTGCATACTTTGCTTACTTTCATTCCATAATGTCATATGGTGCAATATTTTAGGTAACTCTTCAAGTCAAGCAAAGGTTTTCAGAGTCCAAAAGGGTGTAATACATACTAATTGTGGTGTAAATTCATGGACATCCTACTTAATGAAAATTGTTATGTATAATATATACCTTTTCCCAAGAAACAGCTCAGTTCATTCCTACAATACTAGGAATAAAAATGATCTACACAAGGACTTAAAAGCATTTACTTTAGTTCAAAAAGGGGTCCACTGCTCAGAAACACATTTTTTCAATAATTAACCATAAAAAATTTAGCTACAAATAATGGTCAGTTTAAGAGGAGCCTAAAAGACTTTCTAGTGGCCAACTCGTAATCCACTGCTGATTTTTAAAACAGAACCAAATGTTGCATGTATCTGTATTCATAATATTAGTATCAGACTATCAGCATGTTAAAAATAAATAAATAAAAATTGACATGTTCCACATCCACGAGGATCTCCTCAACATGGAACTATGGAACGAAGAACTAATCTAATTTCCATTAAAAATTTTAATAATGTTGTAAATGGTTGGTCTTCAGAGCTCGAAATTGTTGCTATTCAATGGTCACCACGGTGTTACATTTTGAATGGGAGTCAAAAGGTTTGTTATTTAAGAAGTTCTCAGCACATTCTCACTGTTAACGCAATTTGTCTGGGGTAAAAAGCCATTTACTTTTAAAGAAACATTTCTCAAATCACTATTCATTATTTTCTTCCCTGCGATCTGATGACAAGGTAAATGGATGATATTTTAGTCATCAAAAGCAGTGTATTGTTAGGAAGCATTGCATAGTGTTCGTACTAAGGCCTTTGACACCTTCTGCTGTCAGCAGTCACTTGTGTCACAGTCTGCATATCGTGCATTTAGTTTTGAATTTAAGTTTTATTTTGGCATTATTCTCTAGTTCTTGTTTCATTGCTGCAGTATTGTACTACAGTAAAGATTTTACCAGTAAAAATAACACAAATTTAAATGATACCTAAGACAATAAAAAATTACCAGAATACTAAAAAATTCCCCAGGCTGTTCACGGATTTCTCCTGGATGAAAAAACTCCCGTGATTATCCCGCATCTCCTGGGTCATATACATGATGATATCTACACAAAATGACAAAACTGACAGAGTGAAAGCGTCATGTACAGAAAAACAAGCAGAAAAGAAAAGTCCATTACAAAGTTTTTGGTTATGATAATGCCTTAACAGAAAGGCTAAGTGGACCACCCTGGCTCAATTTTTGTTGCTTTTCTTTGCTATGCACTGGTGTCAGAGTTACCATTCTCGTCTTCTTCCTTGTTTCCTCCAGCGATGGTGTTGCAAGTTAACACCCTTGCTATTTTTCAACATCTTCTGGAACAGCTCACCATGGCAGTTCCTGGCTGTATCAATTATCTGGATGATATAACGGTTACTGGCTCTTCTGGCAAAGCTATCTTCCCTGTTCTCTGACTACTAGTCTGTTAGGTTACAATGTAATTTTTGAAAAAAAGCCAATTCTTTTAGGCCTCTGTTGTCTATCACTCCTATGCGCCGGAATATCACTGCATTGCTGCAGCCTACATCAGTGAAGAAGTTTTAGGCATTTGTAGGTAAAGGTTGTGTATTAGAGTTCATTCCTGACATGACAACCATCCATCAGCCATTGCAAGCACTCTTCTACAACGGTGTTCATTTACACTGGCCTCTGGTGTGCAAAAGGCATTTTCTACATTGAAACAGAAGGTGCAGTCTGCCCCCTGATTGATTGTAATCAAATCCAGACAACATTTAGTTCTGGCCAGATATGCTTCACAACATGAGTCAAGCGTGGATTTAGCTCATACGTACAAGAATGTTCCAAGTGCCCTACCACTTACTTGTGAAACAAGAGGACTCTACACAGCTTACGCGTTCACAAATCGAAAAGGAATCACTTGCTAGTGTCTTTGCAGTGAAGAAATGTTATGTTTATCTGTATGATAAACTGTTACACTTGATCACGGATCACTAAACTTGGTTTCGTTGTTCAGCCCATCAGTGTTTTTGTCAGATAAGGACACACACTGCCTTCAATGCTGGGCTCTTTTTTTGTCATAGTTCAATTATTGTTGTGGTGGTGGTGGTCTTCAGTCCACAGACTGGTTTGATGCAGCTCTCCATGCTATCCTGTCCTGTAAAAGTCTCTTCATCTGAGAATAAGTTCGGCAACCTACATCCTTTTGAATCTTCTTACCGTATTCGTCCCTCGGTCTCCCTCTACTATTTTTACCCCACATACTTCCCTCTAATGCTAAGTTGACAATTACTTGATGTCTCAAAATGTGTCCCACCAATCTATCTCTTCTCTTAGTCAGGATATGCCAGAAACTCCTTTACTTCCCAATTCGGTTAAGCACCTTCTCATTAGTTACATTATCTACCCATCCAATTTTCATCATTCATGTGTAGCATTACATTTTCAAAGCTTTTATCATCTTTTTGTCTGAACTTCTTATCATCCATGTTTCATTCCCATACAATGATACACCCCAGACAAATGCTTTCAGAAATGACTTAATGTAATTTCTTCATCATTGCCTGACTTTCTGAGGCTACATTCCATTTTCCTTGTCTTATTCTTGTTGATGTTATATGCTCTTTTCAAGACACTGTTCATTCAATTCAACTGCTCTTCCAGTTCCTTTGCGGCCTCTGACAGAATTACTATGTCATTGGCAAACCAGAAAGTTTTTATTTCTTCTCTCTGAACTTTAATTCCCTCTCCAAATTTCTCCTAGCATTTCTTCACTGCTGCTCAATGTGCAGATTGAACAACATTCGGGAAAGGTTACAACCCTGTCTTATTTCCTTCCCAACCTCTGCATCCTTTCATGCCCTTCGACTAATAACCGCTGTCTGGTTTTTGTATAAGTTGAATACAACTCTTCGATCCCTATATTTTACCCCTGTTACCTTCAGAATTTGAGAGTTTAATCCAGTCAACATTGTCAAAAGATTTCTCCAAATCTACAAACACTAAAAATGCAGGTTTGCCTTTCCTTAGCCTATCTTCTAAGATAAGTCATAATGTGAGTATTGCTTTCCATGTTCCTACGTTTCTCGTAAATCCAAACAGATCTTCCCCAAGGTTGGATTCCACAAGTTTTCATTCGTCTGTAAATAATGTGTGTTAGTATTTTGCAACTATGACTTATTAAACTGATAGTTATGTATTTTTCACATTTGTCTGCACTTTCTTTCATTGGAATTACTATATTGTTCTTGAAGTTTGAGGGCATTTTCCCTGTCTCATACATCTTGCATACCATGTGGAACAATGTCTTTATCACTGGCTCTCCTAACGATATCAGCAGTTCAGATGGAATATCGTCTACTCCAGGGGCCTTGTTTCAACTCAAATCCTTCAATTCTCTGTCAAATTCTTCTCGCAGTATCACATCTCCTATCTCCTCTTTCATCTTCCTTTTCTAGAATACTACTTTGAAGTTTATTTCCTTTGTACATGTCCTCTATATATTCCTTCCATATTTCAGCTTTCCACTCTTTGCTTAGTACTGGTTTTCTGCCTGAGTTCTTGATATTTCATACCACTGCCTTTCTTGTCTCCAAATATCTGTTTTATTTTCCTATAGGTGGTATCTATCTTTTCCCTGGTTATAATTCTTCTATGGTTCGGCATTTGTCCTCTAGCCACTTCTGCTTAGGCAGTCTGCACTTCCTGTCAATCTCATTTTTCAGACATCTGTAATCCCTTTTGCCTGCTTCAGTTGATGCATTTTTATATTTTCTCCTCTCATCAATTACGCCCAGTATATCCTGTGTTATCCAGGGATTTCTATTAGGCCTTGTCGTGTTGTCTATATGATCCTCTGCTGCTTTCACTAATCAACCACCTCTGGTTCCTTCAGTTTGTCCAGGTTTCATCTTTGAACTTTTCTATCTTTCTGCAGTCTCTTTTAAGTTTTAATCTACAGTTCATTACCAATAAGTTATTGTTATGGTCAGAGTCTATTTCCTAAATCTATTCCTTGCCATTATAAAGTCAATCTAGTACCGTTCCGTGTCTCCTTGTCTCTTCTGTGTATACAGCCTTCTTTTGTGATGTTTAAACGAAGTATTGGTGATCATTAAATTGAATAAATTCTACCAAGTGATCTCCTTTTTCATTTCTTTTCTCCAGTCCATATTCACCTACAACATTTCCTTTTCCTACTACCGAGTTCCAGTGTCCCATCACAATCAAGTTTTCATCTCCCTTAATTTTCTGAATAAGTTCTTTTATCTCCTCATCCATTTCTTCGCTGTCCTCATTCAGCAGCAGAGCTAGTTGGCATATGAACTTCTACTACTGTGGTTGGTGTTGGTTTTGTGTCTATCTTTGCTATGATAATGCGTTCACTCACAGTAACTTACCCACATTCCTATTTTCTTATTTGTTATCAGACCTACTCCTGCATTACCACCAACAGATTTCGTGTTTATAACCCTGTACTCACCTGACCAGAAATCCTGTTCATCCTGCCACTGAACTTCACTAATCTCTCCCATATCTAACTTTAATGTATCCATTTCTCTCTTTTTTTTCCTAACTTACCTACATGATTAAGAGTTAGAACATTCCACATTCCGATCCGTAGAATGCTTGTTTTGTTTTTCTTGATGACGACATCCTTCTGAGTAGTCCCCGGCCAGAGATAGATCCGAATGGAGGACTATTTTACCCCCAGAATATTTTATACAAGACGACGCCATCATCATATATTCATACAGTAGAGCTGCATGTCCTCGGAACAAGTAACGACTGTAGTTTCCCCTTGCTTTCAGCCATTTGCAGTAACTGCATGGTAAAGCCATGTTAGCTGATGTTACAAGGCCAGCTCAGTCAATCATCCAGACTGTTGTCCCTGTAAGTACTGAAAAGGCTGCTACCCCTCTTCAGGAACTACATGTTTGTCTGGTCTTCTCCACAGAAACCCCTCCACTGTGGTTGAGGCACGCAAGCCACCACACCTTGGCAATGTCTGTGGTCCATTTGTATCTTCATCTGTGAAATTCATAACTGTCCCAAGGCTCAGAACACTAACATGGAAGAACTATCCCATTTAGGGGCAGGCCACAATCAGGTTTTTGTTTGTAACAAGTTGCTTTCTTTTCAATTAGATGTCAATGCTCAACAGATACTGTACGACTTCCCATTATCCCATCAAGGACTGCAGAGGTTGTCACTGCCAATCCCATCCGGTGGAAGGTGGTTTACTTCATATTCTGGGCCATGTTTACCACCCACTTCTCAATTACTTTTCCTTTATGTATTGTTTTCAGCCAGGGACAGGGTTATCTTCTTGTCAACAGAAGACAACACTACCGGTTTTCATTCTGTACTTTCTCTGGTACAAAGTTCTCCACTGCCTTCATGAAGACCATTGGGCTGTGTGACACAAAAGTATAGGCCCAATACCAAGTACAGTAAAACCTCGTTTTTAAATTCTTGGTTTTTACATTTTCCCGCCATTTACACCATTTTTGTCGGTCCCATCAAATTTCCTATATTTACAATGTTAATTCACCCTCGTTTTTGCATTAACATATTTAGGCTTTTCCTGCGTTTTACACTTTTTGAAAGCATGTTCGTGAAGAAAAATGACGTAATGTACATACATTGACACTAGCATGGCTTTCCCCTTAAAGTATAGTGCTTAAAAATTATTCGCATTCGAGTTTCTTGACACTTTACGTTTATTCAAACGTATATTTCGCGTTTCGTTGTTGACTTAAAGACGCGCTGATTTGTGGCAATGTAGTTCTTCTTTTCACCAGCTTCTTTGGCAGAGCGCCTGGCATGTACTCAGACAAACAGAACGGTTTGTTAACGAGAGAATAACACTGATTTGTGGCGGTGTAGTTCGTCTTTCCGCTAGCTTCTTTGCCAGAGCGGCTGGCGAGTACTCAAACAATCAGAACCAGTTGCTTTGTTGAAGTGAGAATAAATAGTTGCGTTGGTTGTGTGATACATATTTCTGGTTAATAAAGAACTTTATCTGTCACAGTTGGGTATCATAATACCCACAACCTCAAAAAAGCGATAATAGTGAGAGATGCCAATCCTATGCAAACATCACAAAAACACTTATGCATATGTTTGTACTCGAGAACACAAATAAATTCTTGAATATTGTCGTGTGAAACATCGAAAAATACAAAACTAACGGAACTGTAGGAGTTTTACTATGTAAATAATTAATTCCGGTAAAAGGCAGTAATTTTGAAGATGTGTTACATAGCCTGGCAGTGGCATCCAAACGATATCTATCGAAGCGGTTCAGGTAATTTTGAAGATGTGTTATAGCCCAGCCCTTGATTATAATGAATGAAATTACGTAAAAAATTTCTGTTGTTGTTGTTGTGGTCTTCAGTCCGGAGACTGGTTTGATGCAGCTCTCCACAATACCCTATCCTGAGCAAGCCTCTTCATCTCCACATAAGAACGACAACCTACATCTGTCTGAATCTGCTTACTGTATCCATCTCTTGGTCTTCCCCAGCGATTTTTTTCCCCACACACTTCCCTCCAACACTAAATTAACAATTCCTTGATGTCTAAGAATGTGTCCTACCAATCTATCCCTTCTTTTAGTCAAGGTATGCCAGAAATTCCTTTTCTCCCCAATTCTGTTCAGTACCTCCTCATTAGTTACGCGATCCACCCACCTAATCTTCAGCATTCTTCTGTAGCACCATATTTCAAAAGCCTCAATCCTCTTCCTGTCCGCACTGTTTATCGTCCATGTCTCACTCCCATACAAGGCAACACTCCATACAAATGCCCTCAGAAAGGACTTCCTTAGGCCTAAATCAATATTCGATGTTAACAAATTTCTCTTTTTCAAAAACGCTTTTCTACCCATTGCCATTCTGCATTTTATATCCCCTGTACTGCGCCCGTCATTTGTTATTTTACTGCCCAAGTAACAAAACTCATCTACCTCCTTTATTGCTTCGTTTCCCAATCTAATTCCTTCAGCATCACCTGATTTTCTTACACTCCACTCCATTACCCTAGTTAAGCTTTTGTTAATGTTCATCTTATATGCACCTTTCAGCACACTGTCCATTCCATTCAATTGCTCTTCCAGGTCCTTTGCTGTATCTGACAGAATTACTATGTCATCGGCAAAACGCAATGTTTTTAATTCTTCCCCCTGAACTTTTATTCCTTCACCAAATTTCTCCTTGCTTTCCTTTATAGCTTGTTCAATGTACAAATTGAATAACATTGGAGAAAGGCTACAACCCTGTCTCACTCCCTTCCCAACCACTGCATCCCTTTCATGCCCTTCAACTCTGACAACCGCTGTCTGGTTTTTGTACAAGTTGTAAATAACCTTACGCTCCCTATAATTTACTCCTGCTTGCTTCAGAACTTGAAAGAGTTTATTCCAATCAACATTGTCAAAAGCCTTCTCCAAATCTACAAAAGCTAGAAATGTAAATTTGCCTTTTCTTAATCTATCTTCTAGGATAAGCCGTAAAGTGAGTATTGCCTCCCGTGTTCCTACATTTCTCCTGAACCCAAACTGATCTTCCCCGAGGTCGGCTTCTACCAGCTTTTCCATCCTTCTGTATATAATTCGCGTTAATATTTTGCAGCCATGACTTATTAAACTGATGGTTCTGTAGTTTTCACACCTGTCCGCACCTGCTTTCTTAGGGATGGGGATTATAACATTTTTCTTAAAGTCTGACGGTACTTCACCTGTCTCATACATCTTACACACCAGGTGAAACAATTTTGTCATGGCTGGTTCTCCCAGAGACTTCAATAGCTCTGAGGGAATATCATCTATTCCAGGGGCCTTGTTTCGACTTAGGTCTTTCAGGGCTCTGTCAAATTCTTCTCTCAGTACAGTATCTCCTATTTCATCTTCATCTACATCCTCTTCCCTTTCATTTCATTTCCTTTGTAGAGCCCCTCTATATATTCTTTCCACCTTTCAGCTTTCCCTTCTTTGCTGAGAACTGGTTTTCCATCAGTGTCCTTGATATTCATAGAGCTGTTTTTCTTATCTCCAAATGTTTCTTTTATTTTCCTGTAGGCTGTATCTATTTTTCCCCTATTTATACATTCTTCTACATCCTTGCATTTGCCTTCTAGCCACTCCTGCTTAGCCATTTTGCACTTCCTGACAATCTCATTTCTTAGTCGTCTGTACTCCATTTTGCCTGTTTCATTTACTGCATTTTTATATTTTCTCCTTTCATTGATTAAATTTAGTATCTCCTGTGATATCCAAGGATTTTTTGTAGGTCTTTCCTTCCTACCTATTTTGTCCTCTGCTACCTTCACTATTTCATCTCTCAATTTTACCCATTCCTCCTCTACTGATTTATTTTCCCCGTTTCTGTCAATTGTTCCCTAAAGCTCCCTCTGAAATTTTTAAGAACCTCAGGTTCCTTAAATTTATCCAGGTCCCATCTCCTTATTTTCCTACCTTTTTGTAGTTTCTTTAGTTTCAGCCTACAGTACATAACCAACAAGTTATGGTCAGAGTCTATATCTGCCCCTGGGTATGTCTTACACTGTAGAACCTGATTCCGAAATCTATGTCTTACCATTATAAAATCTATCTGATATCTTCCGGTGTCTCCTGGTCTCTTCCACGTATACAACCTTCTTTTGTGATTCTTGAACCAGGTGTTTGTTATAACTAAATTATGTTCTGTGCAAAATTCTACCAGGCGGCTTCCTCTTTCATTCCTTTTGCCCAGACCATATTCACCTACTATCTTCCCTTCACTTCCTTGTCCTACTACCGAATTCCAGTCTCCCATAACAATTAAATTTTCCTCTCCCTTAATTGTCTGAATAATTTCCTTTAGCTCCTCATATATTTCTTCGATTTCCTCATCATCGGCAGAGCTAGTTGGCATATAAACCTGTACTACTGTTGTCGGTGTTGGCTTCGTATCTATCTTGACAATGATAATGCGATCACTGTGCTGGTCATAGTAGTTTACCCGCATTCCTATTTTCTTATTCATTATCAATCCTACTCCTGTGATACCCCCAATTGATTTTGTATTTATAATCCTGCACTCACCTGACCATAAATCCTGTTCATCCTGCCGCCGAACTTCACTAATCCCCACTATATCTAACTTCAACCTATCCATTTCCCTTTTTAAATTTTCTAATTTTCCTACTCGATTAAGGGATCTAACATTCCACGCTCCGACCCGTAGAATGCCAGTATTGTCTTTCCTGATGATCACATCCTCCTGAGTAGTCCCCGCCCGGAGATCCGAATGGGGGACTATTTTACCTCCGGAATATTTTACCCGAGAGGATGCCATCATCATATGTTCATACAGTAGAGCTGCATGTCCTCGGGAAAGGTAACGGCTGTAGTTTCCCCTTGCTTTCAGCCGTTCGCAGTAGCTGTGTGGCAAAGCCACTTTAGCTGATGTTACAAGGCCAGCTCAGTCAATCATCCAGACTGTTGCCCCTGTAACTACTGAAGAGGCTGCTGCCCCTCTTTTCTACTTCCCATAAAATTACCAGTTTGCCTGGCGCTTAAAATAGCGGCATCCTCGATTATAATGACTAAAATTACGTCAAAAATTTCCACTTCCCATAAAATTACCAGTTGCCTGGCACTCAAAATAGCGGCATCCTCGATTATAATTAATGAAATTACGTCAAAAATTTCCACTTCCGATAAAATTACCAGTTCTGCCTGGCGCTTAAAATAGTGGCATCCTCGATTATAATGAATGAAATTATGCCTATGTCAAAAATTTCTACTTCGCATAAAATTACCAGTTTGCCTGGCGCTCAAAATAGCGGCATCCTCGATTATAATGATTGAAATTACGTCAAAAATTTCCACTTCCCATAAAATTACCGGTTCTGCCTGGCACTTAAAATAGCGGCGTCCTAGATTATAATGAATAGAAATTTTTGATGTAATTTCACTTCCCATAAAATTACCAGTTTTTCCTGGCGCTTAAAATAGTAAAAATTTGGATAACCTTTATTGTATAATCAACTCCCTGGCGAGTAATTAGATGTCTATTATGTACATATATCACACATAAACTACGAAAATGCAAGGCTGATCCAGTAAGCATATTTTACAATTTAAAACATTATTTCCTGCATTTTACATTTTCCTGCATTTTACACCATTTCACTGAAGTCCCCTGAAAAGCATAAAAATGAGGTTCTACTGTATTATGGCTGGGATTCAACAGTGATGTTGTTCATCTTGTTTCTGCCTATTTGCAATGATACTCACCAAGTTGCCACCCCCCCTCCCCCCTTACATGTTACTATTCCTGTGTCTGGGCCAGGTATGGGAAGACATCCATGTTGACTGCTGGTCCTATTCTGCATGCCTTTTGGTTACTGGTGGTAAATCCATTCTCCGTTTCCCTATGTGGTGTGGTCTGGTGTGGATCTACGTTGACATCAGTCATGGTTGCAGCTCTCTAAAGTATTTTCTCTTGAAGGGCTGCCAGACACAGCAGTTATAGATAATGGCCTAGCATTTTTCTTCTGAAGAATGTGCTGATTTCTGTGCTCATCAGGATATTCCTTATCTGCTGGAACCTACAATTCAATCCTAATTTAATGGGGAAGCAGAGCATCTCATATGAACCTTCAAAACTAAGAAGAAAAAAATGTGTGTTTCAGTGCTAGGTTACTTGCAGGTGATGCCATGGCCCATTTCCAATCTGGTGCAGCTGTATTGGTGCACAGATTTGGCTGCCACCCCAAATAGATCCTAGCTAACATCATACTCTGTTCGGGCCACCACCCCTGTGTGGTACACTCGGAGAATGACTTTGCATAAAAGGGAGATCACGGTCATTGAAAGTAGTTTGGTTTTACTAAGTACTGTATAGTCTTTGACTTTGGCATTGTAAATTGCACATTTTGTTTTCTACTAAGTTTTATTTGGGTGTGATCCTCTTACGTTTTATTACTGCAATGTTATTCTGCAATAGTGGGTATAGTTCTTACCAGACAAAACTTGAAAATAATTAATTAAAAGAAAAAAGAAAATAATTAGGAAAAAAAGCAAAGCTGATAATTAAATCAATTAAAAAGTTTCAGGAATTTGTCAAATGAAAAAATCCTGGATTTTTCCCAGATCTCTTGGGTGTATACAAACTGAATATTGAGCTACTGTATGCATTTCGAACGGACTATATATAATTGTGAACACTAAATGGCAATGATTTATTGGATCTTTCTTAAACTACACAGCTATTTTTTTTAATGTGTAAGAAAAAGAAAATTTCACTGAAATTTGAATGTAAATGTCAGAGTAGTATCTAAACATATCAGGGGTCCCATATCACTAACTGCACACGCCCTACATCGTTACAGTCTCCTCCAGCTTGAACAATCCCCTGCTGACATGCAGTGTCCATGAATTCATGTGGTTGTCTTCACACAATACATATACATCTGCAAGGTATAATTGGAAACTAGACTCATCAGACCAGGCAACATGTTTCCAGTCATAGATAGTCCAACATCAGCATTGATGGGTCTAGGCAAGGCATAAAACTGTCATGCAGTCAGCAACGGTACCTGCATGGGCCTTTGACTCCAAGAGCCCATATAAATTGCATTTCGTTGAATGGTTTGCATGCTGATCCTACTGATAGCCCAGCACTAAAATCCGCAGCAATTTGCAGAAGGGTTGCACTTCTGTCATGTTGAATGATTCTCTTCAGTCGTTGTTGGTCCAATATTTTAAAATCTTTTTCCAACTAGAGCAGTGTATGAGATTTGATGTTTTACCAGATTTCCAATATTCACAGCATATCTGTGAAAGGGTCAAATGGGAAAATCCACACCTCTTCGCTACCTCCGAGATTCTGTGTTCCATCTCTTAAGCGCTGACTATAACACAACATTCAAACTCACTTCAATAGTGATAACCTGTCATTTTACCAGTAGTAACTGAGCAACACCTGCACCAGACATCTGTTGTCTTACATATGTGTTGCCGACCAAAGTGCCGTCCTCTGAGTGTTTGCAAACACATGCCTATACCAGTTTCTTTGGCTCTACAGTGTATTTATCCTTAATAGTATTAACATATCGGTGACTGTATACCTTATTCAGGTGAGAAATGGTTGAGGGTTACTAATTCAGTGAGGAGATAAGACTGATAGCCACTTAGGTAGCATTTAGTACATACTGTATGGTCAATCAAAGAACCTGCATACTTTAACTGTTTTATTACTTACTCCATTGCCCGTTACTGATTCAGTTGCATTATAATGTTTATTTTAAAAAATTAGAAAAACATTTTTATGGCCAAACATCACACCATTAGCAGTAAAACAATAATTTTAAAATATGCTGCTGCATTCATTTTCTCAATATTTACAACTTATTTCTCTCATCGACTTGCATTTATGTATTCAATCTAGCCAAGGAGTAAGAGTTATAGTCCCTCCTTCTTCCCCTTCACTTTCCGTCCCATCTTTCTTCCAATTGGCCAGTACACTAAAATTGCCATATTGGTACAGAGTAGTCAGCCGAGAAAGGTGCATGTGCAGATTCTGTTAGTGCTGAAGGATGACTTGTCCAAAGCTTATCAATGTTTTCTGTTTGGTTGGTAAAAAGGTAAAGCAGTCAACAATCCGAAGATTGGTTTTAACACCACAGTGATTTACTAGGTATGGTCCTGTTTGGAAGTGGTATGCCGTTGCCTTCCTCCAAGCTTCGAACTGACTTACCCAGCCAATTATAGGAGGAACTACAGTTTAATGTTGGTTCCAAACCACGGTGCTACTCACATACCTGCCAACCTTCAAAATGTAAAAATCAGATCAAGTTTAAAAGATCAGGAGATTCTTCAAAAAATCAGGAAATATGTTCTATCAAAAACTGCAGCGCACTTTACTACAAACCGTAAGATAACTGATTTTAGCCTTTTCCTATCATCTCACAACACTACATAATGGCTACAAAAACACTTGCATTAGCCTAAAAGTTGATTACATCCTTATTTGTAGCCATTCTAGGTAAAGTGATTGATTTTTCGATTAAAACAAACAAGTTCACAGCCGTATTTTTGCGCTATACTGCTACCTGGGAACATTTTATGAAATAAGTGACCCACATGATCATTGCATTTAATTTGTAAACCATACTATAAAATAAAAATAAAAAATAGAAAAGAGATGACTTACCAAAAGAACCGGCTCGTCGATAGAAACAAATAAAATCACACACAAATACACATACAAGCTTTCGCCACCACTGGCAGCTTCTTCGGGAAAAAGAGGAAAAAAGGGGAGGAAAAAGGGAAGGATATGGGTTTTAAGGAAGTGGAAAAGGAGTCATTCCAATCCCAGGAGTGGAAGGACTTGCCCTAGGGGAAAAAAAGGAAGGTAAACAAATACACACACACTCAGACATATCGAAACACAAACAGACATTTGTAAAAAGCAAAGAAGTTGGACTCTAAAATAAACAATATAAACAAGCATGCTGCATGTATCATGTGATCACTTACACTTTTCTCAGCAATTTCAGTCTTTTATTGTTTCTCATACACTTTTCATTTTCTCTGCATGTATTCTGTTACATATCTTTTTCCATCATGTGGTGTGGAATATCACATTGACAAAGAATAGAAAATACAAATAATGTTCCAAAACCTGCTTAAAAAGGGGTTATATTTTTTCCCATACCGCATACCACCGAATTGAAATCCCATAATCACGTAAAATAGCTGTTTACAAGAAAGTTGCCTTTCTGCATTTCACGTATGGAACTGAAGCTCATAACTATCCACTCAAAAGGTTGCCATAGGTTTAAAAGCCTTGGAAGTGATTTCACTTATGTACAATGATAAAACATTACATTCAGAAAGAGTACAACATGGAAACACTACACATGTATTAGCAAATACATGCAGAAATAATCGTTATACAAGGCATGTGAAACTCCTAATTTCTATGAATTTCGATATGAATTTATATTAAACTGATAAATGAACAAAGGACTTTCGACAATTGGCCAAAGAACATCTTGAGTTTTAGGTTAAACGCTAAAAATCGGGAGAAATAATGGCAATATCAGGAGGCGGGAGAAAAAGTGAAAAATCAGGAGACTCCTGCCTAAATCGGGAGAGTTGGCAGGTATGTACTCAGTATTTTTCACATGAGCAATACTGCCAGAGGCGAAAGAAGTGGAAAATGACAGAAAAAAATTCTAGGACCTGGCGAGGATTGAACCTGCGACCTATAGATTATGTGCCTATTAATCATCCTGCACCTTCAATGTGCAGTCAAATATTGGTTTTACTCCTTCCATTATGCTTTTATAGAGAGAAATGAACTCTTACATTACACGGGGCGGGGGGGGGGGGGGGGGGGGGGGGGAGGAAGTGTCACAGTTTGGTACATTGGGTATTTAATTACGAAGTTTTGATTACAATGTATTGGTACACAGCACACGTTTGGGGCTGAACAGTTTTAATAGAATTTTTATAATACTTTTAATTCTGTTAGTTCAGTCAAAAAACCACTTATCTAAAAGATGTAACATTGGTGTAGTGTCTAACAGCAGAAACTGAAGCACTATGTGGTGTGGCCGTGCAGCTGGAAAATGCCACTGGATAAATCTCAGTATAGGTGCCATAACTTGTCCATTCCAATCTACACCAATATCTTTTGGATTTTTTCCCTGTCCTCAGAAGTCAGGACCCCATTAGACAGTTTCCAGAAACCAGCAAATGCTTCAATTCTGATAAGGTGAACTTTGATCTTTAAACCTTTAAAATGACTTCTTCAAAATTCTCATAATCCATAGAATGATTTACCCAGACACATATTTTGAGGTTTACCAACAAACAGGCTTTATTAACAAAGAGCCTAGCTACTACACTAAAACCCCTTTTACGTTCCCAGATTTTACGTTTTTTCACCATTTACACCAATTTTTGTTGGTCCTGTCAAATTTCCTATGTTCACAATGTTCATTTGCACCCTTCTTGTGTTAACATATGTACACTTTTCCCATGTTTTACACTTTTTGAAATCATGTTCATGAAAAAAATGACGTAACCGACATAAAATGACACTGCTTGCAATACTGCCTATTTGGCTCATGATGCGGTGACTGATTGAGTATAGTATCCCATCAGCCACTTTCTTTATGCAACTGGCAGTTTTTTATGCTTTGCATGACCCATTTCAAGAATTTATTCTCAAGCAAGGCAAATATTTATCTAAGTATTTTTGTGACTTTTATAAACAGTGAGACTGATGGTTTGCTTGGGTATGTTTACCTGCACACTGAAGGGGATATACAGTATATTATAACCTCACAAAAGCGATTATAGCGTGAAATGCCAACCCTATGTAAATGTCACAAAAATGCTTATGCATACGTTTGCACTCGAGAATGTGAATAAACTTTTGAATATCGTTGTGCGAAACAAAAAAATCCAAAAAGAATAGAACTTGTGCAGTTTTACTACATAAATAAGTTAAGGCTTGCTGAGAGAGTCGATTATGATGAATAAAATTACGTCAAAAATTTCTACTTCCTATAAAGTTAAACAATTCCAGTTCCGCTTGGCACTTGAAATGGTAAAAGTTTGAATAACCTTTATTACAAAATAAAATTCTTGGCGAGTATTTTGAAGCCTATTATGTACATATAGCATAAGTAAACTATGAAAATGCAAAGCTGATCCAGTAAGCACATTTTACTATTTAAAACATTATTTCCCACATTTTACACCATTTCATTGAAGTCCATTGAAAAGTGTAAAACTGGGGTTCTAGTGTATTTTTTGTGTGTTCAAACCAAGATCACATTAAAGACTACTTTGAAATCATCAGAAGACATTTGCTTAGAACAATAAAGATCTTGGAGCTCACAAATGTAACATAGATATTCTGCGATAAGACCAGCTTCTTGCTTGAAGAAACATCCACAACAAGTAACTACTCCACTTTCATGTCAAATTATGTGTGGACTTCAGAAACACTGCATAAAGAGGATTTCTACAGACAGTATCTGATCTCACAAGTCCACTAATTCCCCAACCGAAATGATTTGATTATCTTGTGGTGGTACTGAGATAAGTAGTGTCCTGACAATGTCAAATTAGAATCCAGCCCTGACTGGTTGCATTTCCTGGAGTGCATGTCATTCTTCCTCTTTTACTAACAAATTCAGACTGAATATTCACAGCAATGTGAAATTGAAAATAATGATTAAGTAAGGATGATAGCAGCAGCAGCAGCAGCAGCACCAGCAGCAGCAGCAGCAGCAGCAGCAACAACAACAACAACAACAACATTTATTTAATTTTAAGATGATGGATAAGTGTGACAATGTTGCTTACATTTTGTGTGAATGTGTCACCGATTTCCAGAGTTGAATGATGTCCTCTGTGATCATTTCAACTGGAGTTCCTTTAACATTCTTATGGTCTTTTGTCAGGAACTGTTTTTCAAATTCCTCCTCCTTAAAAGGTTCAGTCACAACACTTGCTGTAACACAGGTGACAGGATCAAGAATTATTCATGTCACACTAGGAAAATTATAACCAATACCAGAAAAAATGGAAAATTATTTCTGCAAAAACTCTAAAACAGCATGTTTAAATTTGTTCAGGAACTAACAAAAGTTACTGGTGTGGATTAATGTTAGCAAACAACATCTTGTTCACTACAGCTGTCTATGTGGCTCCACATTCTAATTTGAGGTCTTTGCACACTCATTCAGTGTATATACACTTGCTAAGCAGCAAAACTCCTCCAGAAAAACTGGACTGATTCAGCTTCATGTCCTGAACTGTACACAGGAAATACTTCAGAATCTTATAGCCTTTATGTACTAGAAGAATAAATTACTTGATCTCTCCAGATGACTTACTACCTCACTTCTACACCTGAGTTGTTTATTCTGTGCACTCGAAATCTACGAGAATTTTATTACAGATTATCACAAATTTTTCTTTTCTGATAATCTATGAGATTATTTAAATTTAGGCCTTTCAATGTTATGATGATCTCTCCATTGGTAAAAGATTCCTGAATAGCTTCCATTCAGACCTCGGGAAGGTGCACCATGATAAAAAGACTGAATAACTAGCACAGTAATAACATTCTATGAGTCAGAGCAGAGACTGTCTGAAGTTGGAACATTGATGGGAAAGCTAGAAAATCTGGAAATTAAAAGGCTCAATTTAGACATAGTGGGGGTTACGAGATGTCAAATGGAAAGATGAAAAGATTTCTGGTCATAAACAAAGGGTAAAACCAGCAGAAGTAGAAGATGGATATTGAGGGAGGAGGGAGGGAGTAAGATTCTTCACAAATACAAAGGGTAATGCAGAGAGTGAGCTACTGGTAACTATTCAGTGACAGTTGTTCTCATCAGATTCAACAGCAAACCAACACCGACAAAGATACAACAGGTATACTTGCGAATGTTACAAACAGACGATGGAAAGGCAGTGACAGTATGTGAGATGATGTTATTGTGGTCTTCAGTACAGAGACTGATTTAATAATCATGGGGAATTGGAAAGCGTTAAAAGGTGACAACAGAAGGGAGGGTTGTAGGATGATATGGGCTTGGCAGTATGAGTGTGAGAGGAAAAAGGCTAATGAAGTTCTGTAATAAATTTGAGTTGATAATAGTGAATACTCTGATAAGCATCACAAGAGAAGAAGATATACTTGAAAGATATGGAGACACAAGAACACTACAACTGGATTACATTTTAGTTAGTTGGAGATGTGGAAATCAGATACTGGATTGTAAGGCACAACCATGAGCCAATATAGACTCAGACAAATTTAGTAATGAAAAAAGGTAGACCAAAGTTTAAGAGAATCATCTGAAAGTGAGAGGTGATGGTCCTATTTCAGAAATATTTTCTCCATTTTATTTGGACACTATTGTCTGGATTTATTCCAGAGGGATATAAATAATATTATCTTGTTTATATTCAATATATTTCATTTGTCTTGTAATTATCAGAGGATAGGAGTTTGGGATGTAAATTTCTGTTCACTGGGAGTATGACTCTGTTTTTTATTATTTATTACCGATGGGATAATTGTCTTCCGAGGCGGAAGGCACTGGCGACACCAGCAGACCAGCACTTTTGTGGTTCAGCGAGGGGACGGGGGTTGGTGGTGACACATTCTCTGAAGTACGTTCCAATGCATTCTGCCAACACCACCTGGAGGGCGTGCGCTGACAACTACCACCCGTGGTGAAACTACTCCATCTACAGATGGACATATATATTTGGGCTGTTCATGTCTGTGGCTGACCTGAGGCAAGGTAGTTTGTTTTGCCGTTGTGGTGCTGTATTGTATAGGGAGGCTCTCCGGTCACGATGCACTGGAAGGGCACTGGAGTACAATGAGCAGAGGCAGTAAAAGTTGGTGTCGTTCTGGTCTGCATGTGTGCCCGAGTTTCCCGAGTTTATGGAACAGCGGGGGCGAGCATCTGTGATTGTTTGTGTAAATTGTCAGAGGTGATTCCTGGGGAAGTTAGAGTGGTGCTCTCGCCATGGGACACTGGCGTCTGGTCAGCAGTAAAGTCATTTCAGCGTCTGCAGATTCGTTCCAATGGTCCGCAATTTCTATGGATTTCTGATAAATTTTGGCAGCATGGGACAGTTTCGTGGGGATGGAGCCTGGTGTGTTGAACAATAGCTCTTGTATTCCATTGGTTTGGTCATTAAGCAAAATTTGTGATTGGCTTGATGTCACCGATGGGAGAGGCTCGAGAGGAAGATTTTCAGTTGTGTTATTTTGGTGTAGGGAGAAGTTACTCTGGTCCGGGTCGCGCACCTGACTGGATTGTGCTGTCTTGAAGTCTCTGGCTGGAGCTATTATCCTATCCAGAGCGTGGAATTTGAATTATTTCAGTGTGCTTTCTGCAGTCAGGTGTTGAGTCCTGCAGGGCTACTGTAATATAAATTGAAACTTGTAATATTCTGAAGTGCGTCTTCGATGTCCAGCTACACCACTCATAATCAGAATTTTAGCGTTTCTTGAGAGAACAGTTTTATTTTTCACTATTGTATTGTCGTTGGCTTAACCGACAAAACCTGTTCTACTCATGTAAATCCACAATCGCGATCGCTGCTGTCAACACTGCACTGCCATCAGCTGGTCTTCACCAACACCAACACTGTTCTACAGAAGGATGGTAAGGTTACGCCAACGCATCTGCTGAGGAAGGGGAGTTCAATGGTAGTACTTGGGTGGGAGTTTATTGTGTGCTAGAGGGGACGCTTTTGTAGATCAGAATATACTGGATCAGAGTTGGGGTTAAATTTCACTTGTTGATTTTATACTTCGTGGTTTTGCCACTTCCCTCCTGTGACTTAGCCAGTCAAAACCTTTATATTCATGTAGCAACCTTAGTTATTTTCTATTTCAATTTTGATATTAATTGTACTTTATTGTCTTTTAAAGTGATCTTTTTGCATTATATATATATATATATATATATATATATATATATATATATATATATATATGCCGCGGTGGAGTAGCCGAGCGGTCTAAAGCGTCTCGCTGGGGAGCGCGCGGTTGCTCACCGTGGAGGTTCGAGTCCTCCCAGAGGCATGGGTGTGTGTGATTGTCCGTAGGTTAGTTTACCTAGGTTTAAGTAGTTTGTAAGCTACGGACTGATGAGCACGCAGTTTGGTCCGATAGATTTACAAACATATATATAATAAAAATAGAAAAGAGATGACTTACCAAAAGGACCGGCTCGGCGATAGAAACAAATAAAATCACACACAAACACACATACAAGCTTTCGCCACCACTGGCAGCTTCTTCTGGTTGATAACACCTTGTTAGAGGCCCCTTTCTAGGGTACAGGTGAAATTATTCAGCAGCTTCTCAGCATGGAGATGGCTGAAGTCAACTCAGTTGAAAGGATTGTGGGAAAACATCTATGAGGAAGATTGATCTCCATAGTCTTAGAAGGAAAACGGCCTATGTGAGCAAACCCCTAAATACTAATACCAAATCTCACAATCTCATGCGTCAATTACATCTCTATTATACGGGTAAGCTCTGAAACCCCACAACAATTTGTAACTAAAGCATGTAGAAAAAATGTCACAAGCAAACATTTTCAGTCTATTTTAGATTGTGAAGCTTAATGTACTAAGGCAGATTGCTGATGGTGTGTTGGATGATACACTGAATGACTTATTGATATGTAACAAACAAGACCTACAGCAATATTTAAACACAGCTACCACTCCATTATCTGAGCTAATGTCTGCCTCCACAGCTCAGTGGCGGTGTCTCTGACTGCCGAAGCAAGGGGTCCGGGTGTGTTGTCCTAATCATCCTCATCTCATCATCATCGGAAGTAAGTCGCCAACGCAGCGTCAACTAAAAAGACACTATGGCAGCTGAACAATTCCATAAGGTACCTCCCAGCCAACAAAGCCATATGTTCAGTTCCATTTCTATCTGAACTAATCTTACAAAATTGAAACTGTTTTGTTTTTCCAGTGAAAGCATAAACAAAGGTCCATGAGATGTACACTATGTGATCCAAAGTATCTGTAACCTTGGCTGAAAATTACTTAAAAGTTCAAGGTGCCCTACATTGATAATGCTGGAATTCAATATGGTGTTGGTCCACCCTTAGCCTTGATAACAGCTTCCACTCTTGCATGCATACTTTCAATCAGGTGGTGGAAGGTTTCTTGGGGAATGGCAGCCCACTCTTCACAGAGTGCTGCACTGAGGAGAAGTATCAATGTAGGTTGGTGAAGCCAGGCATGAAGTTGGCATTCCAAAACATCCCAAAGGTGTTATATAGGATTCAAGTCAAGACTCTGTGAAGGTCAGTTCATTACCGGGATGTTATTGGTATGCATTATGAACAGGTGCTCGATCATGTTGAAAGATGCTAATGCCATCCTCGAATTGCTTTTCAAAAGTGAGAAGGCGATTAAAACATCAATGTAGGACTGTGATATGATAGTGCCATGCAAAACAACTAGGGGTGAAAACCCCCCATCCATGTAAAACAAGGCCAAACCATAACATCACCGCCTCCAAATTTTAACTGTTGGCACTACACCACTACACCAGGAAATCGCCATATCCACACATTGTCATCGGATCTCCACATGAAGTACCATGATTTTTCACTCCTCACAATGTTTTTCCAATGTTCAATAATGTCTTGTTTATGCTCATTTCACTAAGCGAGGTGTCGTTTAGCAATGCCCTGTGTGATGTGTGGCTTATAGGTAGCCGCTTGACCATGAAATCCAAGTTTTCTCACCTCTCACCTAACTGTAATAGTACTTGGAGTGGACCCTAATGCAGTTTGGAATTCCTGTGTGATTGTCTGGATAGATGCCTGCCTATTACTCTGTATGACCCTCTTCAACTGTCAGCGGTCTTTTGTCAGTCAACAGACAAGGTCGGCCTTTATGATTTCATGCTATACGTGTATCTTCCCTTCACGTTTCTGTTCCACTGTCACATCAAAAACAGTGGGCCTAGGGATGTTTAGGAGTATGGAAACCTTGGGTACAAACATCTGACATAAGTGACACCCAAACACCCGATTACTTTCGAAGTCTGTGACTTCTGTGACGTGCCCCATTCTGCTCTCTCAAAATGCGTAATGACTACTGATGATGATTTGGAGTTCCTGGCAATAGGTGACAGCACAATGAAAAACGGATGTTTATGGGGGTGTCCAGATACTTTTGATCACATTGTGTACCTGAGTAAAACAGTGGATTATCTAGTATCAAAGGTAAACAAGCAATACTAAACAGCCTATCAATTGGTAGGAACATAAGTTTAATATAGTTTAATGTAAATCTGCAAATACATACCGAAACATGGCTGACCAAATAGACGTCATGAAGTTCTAAAGTAATACAAGTTATTTTATAATTGGGGCATCCGCAGCTGAGTAAATACATTTTCTTTTATGAATTTATCAATTGTTTTAAAAAATTGATTGTATGACTTTATATAATAAAAGAAACTATTTTGGAAATTGAAATGTCCTCTTATGAAACAATCAATAAATTCTGGAGCCGCTTCAGCTGTTTTTATTGAGATCCTTTTATGTACAGGTCCACAACCGGTTTCGCGTCAGAAGAGAAGCATCTTCAGGTGTTACTGTGTTAAATAACAAAACAATAATTAAAATTACAGGACCAATAACTTAATAAACGCGATACATGAATTGAACAAGGTATTACTTACAACTTTTTATTCTCTCGTCATAATTCGCTACCGAGTCCCAACATTCTAGTTGGTTTCATCCGTCAATTGGTTAAAAATTCAATAGGGCCAAATACATGGGTCCAAGTCCAGATCATAAGATCTTTAAAACAGTCAGCTGCTCAAACACTGAATAACCAAACCGAGTTAAAGCACTGTTCCATTCTGGCTAATTTTGATTATTTGAATCTAAATTGAATGTCCCTTCACTCAGCTCCATGCCAGAATGAACATCTTCAATTTTATATTTACAAATTTTACCGAATGACATTCAGGGTCTTTCGAGAATTTTTCTACAAAGATTATTACCCCAACCTACATGTTCCTAGCAATTAAATTACACGCCAGTTCATGTGTTTCAATTTTGTAATACGAGCCCCAACTTTCAGTTGTTTTCTCTGACTGACAGTCCAGGTACCATACTACAGCGCGCATGCGCAAATTTGTTTTCCTCCATCACGCCGCACCACAGCCCGCGTTCAGTTTACTTTGCCACTTCGCAGTGCACTCCTCTACGCCTCCATAGGTCTGCTACAACTTGATGTTTCTAATTATAGACCTTCAGTTTTATTTTTACAATGGCCACCTCCACTCCATTGCCAATCTATGGGTAAGTAATTTTAACAAGTTTTAATGCTCCCCATATCCTAACGATGACTTTATTTTGTCAACTGACATAGGTGCAACCCCCCCCCCCTTCAACTACTCTTCCCCTATGATTTATTTTATGACTATAGACACAAAATTGTCACATGTCTCTTTCTTTTTACCTTCAGGTTTTATCGAAAATACGGTGGTCAAAATCACGCGACTACATGTCCCACATTTTAACATCCATGTTTTTTATCCTGAAAGACAACCATTTGATTTATTTTGGACTTGGACCATGTATTTGGCCCTATTGAATTTTTAACCAATTGACGGATGAAACCAACTAGAATGTTGGGACTCAGTAGCGAATTATGACGAGAGAATAAAAAGTTGTAAGTAATACCTTGTACAATTCATGTATCACGTTCATTAAGTTATTGGACCTGTAATTTTAATTATTGTTTTGTTATTTAACACAGTAACACCTGAAGATGCGTCTCTACTGACGCGAAACCGGTTGTGGACCTGTACATAAAAGGATCTCAATAAAAACAGCTGAAGCAGCTCCAGAATTTATTGATTGTTTCATAAGAGGACATTTCTATTTCAATTTCCAAAATAGTTTCTTTTATTATATAAAGTCATACAATCAATTTTTTTAAAACAATTGATAAATTCATAAAAGAAAATTCTAAAGTAATGTAATGTACACGAGGTCATATGCGAGCATGTAAGTTTTAGTAATAATTCTAGATAAAAGTTTGACAGAATTATGTAATAAGCTCTTAATGACAAATAAATTGTTTAGATAAACTCAGAGGATGCATTATTCATTCTAATCAATCTTCACAAAATTGAAAATACTCATGAATCACAGATACATAAATGTTATGAATAGTTCATTGTTAGAGTAATATTTTTCAAGATATTTTGATAAATGTATATTCACAGTTACTTCTCATATTTAAGTATATATTTAGTAATTAGAAACATTTACGTTGGTTTAAACATTATTATAAGATGAAGACATATTTATGCTTGTTTTATATAATTTATAATTAAGATTGAGAAAACTGATTGCAATTTAATAATTTCAGAGTTTTAAGAGCTCTAACAATGCAGGGCATGTTGAGAATTGGATATAAAGATGGCCTGCAGATGCTGTAGGAGCGAAGTTTTTAATAAGATTTCGAGGCAGTCACTATTCCGGTCAGCATCTCTACTTTTTATTGTTGAAAGTGATTGTTCTACAAATGTCATCTTGCCAGTTTCTTTAAAGTGTTGGATTAAATCAATGATTCAAACTTACCTGGTGTTGTTATAAATAATTTCAAATCAATAGCTTACACCTTAATTGTGTCCAACTGCTCATATTCAACGAGATAAAGAAGTTGCTGCATTATTGTGAATCCAGATATTGAGTTACCAGAGGTTACACAAAATCCTGAGATAACAAGGCAACACTTTATATGCACCATTCAAAACATTGTGGAGGACTGTAACTTTTGTGGCCTAATTCAAGTTGAGTGGTTACTTCACAATCAGTGAAACAAGGTGGCTTGGTTGGGTTGCATTATGCAGTTTTAAATGAAAAATGTAGGAGCATACCTTTGATTCCCATCCTCAAGAACCACAGACATTGCCAAGGTCGGGTGGCTTGTGTGCCTCAACGATACTGATAGCTGTACTGTAGGTGCAACTACAGCAGAAGGGTATTAGTGAAGAGGCCAGACAAATGTGTGGTTCCCGAAGAGGGGCAGCAACTTTTTCAGTAGTTACAGGGGCAACAGTCTGGATAATTGACTTGTAACATGAGTTAACATGGCTTTGTCATGCAATTACTGCAAATGGCTGACAGCAAGGGAAAAGTACAGTCGTTTATTTTCACGAGGACATGTAGTTCTACTGTATAAATATATGATGATGGCATCCTCTCAGGTAAAATATTCCGAAGGTAAAATAGTACCCGACTCAGATCTCTGGGTGGGGACTACTCAGGAGGATGTCACCATCAAGAAAAACAAAATAGGCATTCTACGGTTGGAGCATGGAATGTGTTATCCCTTAATTGAGTAGATAATTTGAAAAGAGAAATTGATAGGTTAAAGTTAGCTGTGGAGGGGATTAGTGAAGTTCGATGGCAGGATGGGAAGCTTTTCGGTCAGGTGAGTACAGGGTTATAAACACAAAATCAGTTGTGCATGTGGAAGAGATCAGAAGAAACTGGGAGATACCAGGTTGACTTTATAATGGTATGGCATAGCTTTAGAAACCAGGTTTTAAATTGTAAGACACATCCAGGGGCAGATATAGGCTCTGACCAGAACTTATTGGTTATGAACTGTAGATTAAAACTTAAGAGACTACAAAGAAGTAGAAAATTAAGGAGATCAAATCTGGGCAAATTGAAGGAACCAGAGGTAGTTGAGAGTTTTAGAGGGAGCTTTAGGCAAGGTTTGTCTGAAACAGAGGAAAGTAATACAGTAGCTCTAAGAGATAGAGAAGTGAAGGCCGTAAACGATCATATAGGCAGAAGGACAAGGCCTAATGGAATTCCTTTGATACAGGAGATACTTAACTGATGAAAGAAGAAAATATAAAAATGCATCAAGTGAAGCAAGTAAAAGGAAGTACAGATGTCTGAAAAACGAAGCTGACAGGAAGTGCAGACTGGCTAAGCAGGTGTGGCTTGAGAAGAAATGCAAGAAAATTGTATAACTTGGGTAAAGATAGATACTGCTTACAGGAAAATACGAGACAATTGGAGACAAGAAAAGCAGCAGTATGAATATTGAGAACTTGGATGGAAAACCAGTACTAAGCACAGAAGGGAAAACTGAAAGGAATATATACAGGGCCTGTAGAAAGGAAATAAACTTGTAGGCAGTATTCTAGAAATGGAAGACAAAGTAGAGGAAGATGAGATAGGAGATATGATACTGCAAGAGGAATGTGACAGAGCACTATAAGATTTGAGTAGAAACAAGGATCCTGGAGCAGATGATGTTCTCTCTGACCTGCTATTATCATTAGGAGAGCCAGTCATGTATAAATTGTTCCCCCCAGTATGCAAGATGTATGAGACAGGGAAAATACCCTCAAATTTCAAGGAGAATATAGTGACTCCAATTCTGAAGAAAGCAAGTGCAGACAAATGTGAAAATTACAGTACTATCAGTTTAACAAGTCAAGGTTGCAAAATACCAACACGAATTATTTGCAGACTAGCAAACCAAGCAATGCTTCGCTGTAGCTAATGTGTGTGGGATATATTATACTGTCACCGTATCTTCACAGCAGAAATGGTACTTTTACGTGATTAATCCCTTGATATGAATATGTACAGTTCAGGATGTTCCTTCCACAAGGTATGGCTAGTCTGTGCCTTGTGTTAAAGGAAATAGTCGTTATGAATCAGACTAGTCACCGAAGCTGCTTGACATAATCATCAGAACACCTGGAAATTTCTTCCACATCTATACTGGCGAAAGATAAACTCTTCTTTCCAATAACAGAAGTTTATTCCATTCTTCACTAACTACAACAGTTTTACATATTTAATTCTGATATGTACTGAATGGAATCTCAATAAATAATAATAATAATTGCTCCATATAATAAAAAAACAACAGACAATCAATTACAGATGACCTTAGTCTTCTCTCTTCCTTGGCACTGTACAGTTCTTTTACTCTGTACCAGTGAGCACAAAGTCACCCACTAATACCTGCGGAAATAAATTCCGTCTGGCAGTATTTGCTCACACAGTGCCAAACCCCTTATAAAAATAAACTATTTGATTGTCTTGGGTCGAGCTAGGAACCAGTAGTGTAAAATGTTACACTACAATATAGCCCAATTTCTTTTAATATTCTTTCTATATCATCCTTTCCTCCCCCTGTATTTCCCCGCTTCCTTTGGCCATCTCCTCCTCCCTTTTGCACCACCTTCACACCACTCCCTCCTATCCCACACCATATCCATCTCTTCCTCCCTCCTCTCTGCATCTTATCATCCTCCCTTTTTAAATCCAGTTCATTTCTCCATTCTCTATCTCCTCCCCTTGTTATTGGGACCCTGACTGTCAAAATGGATGGGTAAATCAATTGGAAACGGGTTATTCAAGAAACCTTTCAACCTGCTCTATCTGTGAGGTTAGAAGGTCTAATGGCCACTTATAATGGTTTTATTGTACGAACAAATTTAGGCATAAAACTAACTTTCCTGTTTTATGTTAAAAATGACTGGGAAAAGGAAAACGAAACAGAACATTTTTACAGCACAGCTTAGCATGTTTTTCTCGCAGCAAGCAGAATAGAAATTCTTGTTATAAGATGTTTATTTCTTATGGGAGTTTTAGAATTGAAAACAAAGTACTGTAATACGATCATACTTTAATGATAGAAATTCCATAAGAAACAAAATACCGTAATTAATTGAAATACAAACTTTCGAATGTCTGTATGCTTTCATTGAAAGCTCGTTGATGAACGATATTTTTTATCTTTCTGTCCAGAGAGAAAATGTACAGTGCAGATGGTTTACTAACTCTCGACCACACCACGTAAAACTGCCCATGTGAGAAACGCGGCAATTCAAGATTTATTCCACGAACTTCTAATAACTGGTCATGCGCTTTATTAATCGTCACTGCAAGTGCAAGGCGAACGGGAAACTGGACGCGCTTAAATTGCAATGGCAAGTCGGTTAGTATCAGTGGTATTCTTGGAATCAGAACATCCTCTCCTTTGAACTTACCTGTGATTATTGTTGCTTCAATCACATTGTTCATCAGCTTCTTCACAGAGAGTCTTGTTCCATTGGATAATTTCGGTTGGCTTAGATTGCGTAACATGATTATCACAGGCCCGACCTTGAGTTGCAAATCGTGCGGTGGCATTTCTAGCAAATCCAATGAATTCAGGAATTTTGTTGGATAACTGATGACTTCAACAGGATCAGTAATGGAATCCATCAAAGTAAATGAATGCAATTGGCCAGCGAGTTGGCTTTGAAATTCTATGTTCAAATCGTCTACGACCTTATGTTTCACTGCCAAAATGGCTTGTTCGCTCAACCAAATATGGTTTTTGTAATTGGCAGCAATATTCGTCTGTTTGTTTCTTGACCTGTAAGTGAATAACTTTTATTAGGAATCTAATTCAAACACAATTAACAACATTGGTACATACCGGTAAAATTTTATAATCTGTGACACAGGTGTGGTATAGCTATGTTAGCAACAGCTGTTGGATCATTGGAATGAAGTCGACAAATTGTGGCAAAGCTTGAGATACCAAATGAAATTTTAGATGCACAGTTGTTTTCTCTTCATAGTAAACAATATTATTTTGATAATCCGCATAATAATTTAGTTGCGGACACATTAAACTTACTGAGGAAGATGATGTTTTTCATGTATTCTCAGCAGAGATAATGCCACCTCCCTTTATTGTAACCTCCTTGGCATATTTTTTCGCTCCGTTACAGTGTTCAAATGTTTGTTAAGCTTATGGGACTTAACTACGGGGTCATCAGTACCTAAACTTACAAACTACTTATCAACTACCTTATACTAAAGACGGCACAAATATCCATGCCCAAGTGGGGATTCGAACCCCCGACCGTAGTGGCCATGCAGACCGTGACTGGAGCGCCTCAGTCCCCTCGGCCACCGCGGCCGGCCATTACAGTGTATTTGATCACTAGACGAGTAGCGAATGAATAAGCTGGTTGTTGGAGAATCTAGAAAATGATCCATGCTGGAAGCGTGCTTTCAGTTTTTCTCAAATTCTGATATTTTCCGGTAGCTATCAAAAAATTTTCTTTCATACAAACCTTGTCCTGAGAATTACGAACGGAGCAAAGAAAAGATCAGCCAAACTGGTGAAGCTATTCTCAAGTGACGTGCTTTCATGCATGTGGCAATGGGGAATATCAGTTTGAATTTAGGAGAAAAGTAGGAACACACGTGGCAACACTCACATTACGACTTATCTTAGGAAGTTTAAGGAATACACTTTTTGAGATTCTTAAGGTAGAAAGGGTAAAATATAGAAAGCAAAGAGTTATATTCAACTTGTTCAAAACCCATACAGCAAATATTACAGTCGAAGATCAAGAAAGGGTGGCAGTGGTAGGGGAGGGAGTAAGACAGGGTTGTAGCCTTTCCCCGAAGTCATTCAATCTGTACATCAAGCAAGCTGTGAAGGAATGCAAGGAGAAATTTGGATTGGGAATTAAAGTCCAGGAAGAGGGAATAAATCCTTGCAATTTGCTGATGACATAGAAATTCTGTCAGAGACAGCAGAGGACCTGGAAGAGCAATTAAATTGAATGGACAGTGTCTTTAAAAGAAGATATAAGATGAACATTAACAAGAGTAAAACGAAGGTAATGGAATGTAGTGCAAGAAAAATCAGGCAGTGCCGAAGGAATTAGATTAGGTAATGAGACAATAAAAGTAATAGATGAGTGTTGTTATTTGGGTAGCAAGATAACTTCTGATGGCCAAAGTAAAGAAGATATAAAATGCAGAATGGCTATGAGAAAAAATGCATTTCTGAAGAAGGGAAATTTGTTGACGTCCAATATTAGTTTAAATGCTAGGATTTATTTCTGAAAGCATTTGTTTGGAGTGTAGCATTGTATGGGAATGAAATTTGGATGATAAGGGGTTCAGACAAAAAGGTGATAGAAGGTTCGAAAATGCAGTGCTACAGACAAATGATGAAGATTAGATGGGCAGATCATGTAACTAATTAGGAGGTCCTTAACAGAATTGGGGAAAAAAGAAGTTTCTGGCATATCCTGACTAAGAGAAGGGATAGGTTGGTGGGACACATTCTGAGACATCGAGGAATTGTGAACTTAGCATTAGAAGAAAATGTGTAGGGTAAAAACCGTAGAGGGAGACCGAGGGACAAATACAGTAAACAATTAAAAAGGATGTAGGTTGCCATTCGTATTCTTGGATGAAGAGGCTTGCACAGGACAGGGTAGTGTGGAGAGCTGCATCAAACCAGTCTGTGGACTGAAGACCACCACAACATTTGATTCATAGTGTTACCATTTTCTTAAAGGTACATAGAGCATAAAAGACCAACAAATGTTCTACACATGGAACAAGCATTAAAAAAGGAACACACACAAAAATACTGACATAAGTTATTGATTTCATGATCTTGTGATGGTGCAAATCATCTTTCTTCCATGCTAGCTATAATGGACTAGGCAGGAAATCCGTTTTATGCAAGGCACCTTTTTTTTTGTATCGTGTATAATGCTGATTTACAGTCCAGTTTACTGATTTCAGTTGTGGTCCTTCCAGTGCACGTACAAGATGATCAATATTGTTGCAAATGTTTACACACCTATCAATGAGAGCATTCTAATTAATACTAGGTTTATTTATGACTGGAGCTACTGCAATGGAAATGACACTTTAACCCCATAGTAACAAATTCTCACATACATTTCTGGAATGTCACCTGCTACCACAAACATCAGTTTTGGAAATCTTCCTGCTCTTTGGAATAATTTGAACCATCATCATAGAAATCAACCATGGTGTATAACTGTGGTATGTAATCTGCTAGACATCATTGATTGATTTACAGCCATCTCTTTGGTAGCTTCCCTGATACTACCACATCTTTTGAACACCTCCAAGGAAACCAATAGCTTTTCCAGTATGGCCCTAGATGGCATCTAAGTAAAATAAAATGTTTATTTGTTTCACTTTAAAGGTTTTTAATCTCTATTTCGACAATGGCTGTATTAACCAGTTAATATTAACCTTTTATTTAATTATTTTATGTGACTTTGACTAGCAAATATGTTTTTACACTTGATTTATTTGACTTGTATCTGATTGATACAGACATCAGATAAGTAACAGTACGCAGAGCCTCCTCATTTAAGAAATAGCTGTGCTGATCTCCTCAGCAGTTGACCATCGTACCTCCAGCATCACCTGCTCCAGAGCGGTTTATCTAGGTTTTATTATTGTTTCTTTATGTTTAATTAATTTTAATTTCCAACTTATATAGCTGTCTAATTTCAAATATTGTATTACTTTTGCAGACCTGAAGACGATCTGGTAAAAAGGCCAAAACTGGTCACCGAAAGAAAGAAATACGATCTGGACCTGTTTTAAATTAATTTTAATTATTCACCAAGACTGATGTTCTCCATAATATTTTCAAAAAAGATGTTAACAGCCTTCAATTGATTACCAATCAAGCAAATATCTAAATAACACCCAACAATTGGAAGGAAATCCCATAAGGTATCCAGAAAGAGTATTGAGAGGAGCAAATTTCTACCTAGGAACACTAAGAAAACCAAGTTACACAAGCTTACTAAGTTTAATTTACAGAAACTTTCAACTTTAATCTAATTCACAGAGAAATTGGAAGCCAAAGTATGTAAAAATTGAGATGAACTAAGAGACACATACAGTTCCATTGTAGAAATAGAAGGAACAAACTAGGTGGACAACCTATAAAGAAACGGACAGACACTACAGCTACATGAACTAGTGATTCAGTGACAGACAACATAGCTAAAGTAGAATTCACCATTTGACGACACTTGAGAACCAGGATGATGATATGAAGCAACAAAAATTAGCTCTGAGAACCAACAGACAAGTAAAACTAATTCACAAAGAACCAATTAATACAGCCAGATGAAGAATGTAAAACAATACCAGACATTTAGGAATACAGATCAAAATCAACAGGAAAAGTTACACAAAAAAGTATTCAAATTTGTATGGAAACTAATAAAATTTGATGACATGAGTTACCTGTAATCAAGTACAGCTCATTCACAAAAACACTATCCAGCTCACAGTATTGCTTCAGAGCACAATCCAAGGTCTGCCTATTGAAAGCCTGTATACTAATTAAACGCTCATATGTAATCACTCAAATACTGAGACTCAAGGCTATGGAAATGTGAGAGTGGGGTCTGTGTAGGTGCATTATTGTTACAGAAAATGTAAGGGCTTAAAAATTAATATTGTCACATTGAAATGGGAGCAGGCTTGACTTTGAAGGCAACTGAACACAGCACTTACACTGAAAGCACGTTTATTACAAACTTAACATACACGCAGCACTGACTGCCTCTCTGGCAGAGTGCTCTGCTATTTATACACAGACAGAATTTACCAGAAATTAGAAGAACAGTTAACATAAGAAACAAGTAGAATTTACAAGTGAATATAAGAAAGATGTAGAACATTCTGGAATTGTTAATTACAAAGAAATAAATTTTTGCCGGGGGGGGGGGGGGGATTGAACCGGCGACCTTCAGCACCGCAGTCCGTGACGCTATCCCCTACACCACGCTGGCAGTCAGTGTACGTGGTCTCTCGTGGCAATATGAATACAATTGTGTGTGTGTTTCTATGCACCACACACTGGCCAGCAAGATGTAGAGGCCTAGGTTGGTAGTCATTGTTGGACATCAATTTCCTCCCAAGTTGCAGTAGGTCAGTGCTGAAAAGGAAGCGTACTCCAATGAATGGACCATGCTGTAATTGTGCAAGTGATCTTGAGTAGCTCCAGACATGTCTCACATGAGTTGGCCTCTGACAACATCAGCCTTAGCACTCTTTGGAGTGGAAAAGTACAGGGCACACTATTTCCAGAGATGTGATGTGCAGAGGAAAATGATTCCATACCAGCTGCACATCCTGTCAATCAGGATGCCACCCAATGGTGCAGGCAGCATGTATAGTGTTGGCATCCTGAATGCCCTTTATTAATCAGACAAAGTGATGTCATGAACTTATAGGCTTGTGTCACCAGAATGGTAAAAGGTAGTCCACAATTATGTGGCCTGAAAGCTAGAAACCAGAGTGTGTCTCAAAAAATGAAAGATACTTATACTGTCAAATGATGGTAAAATAATTTACAAATTATTGGTTGACTGTGGCTCATCAACATAACAAAATATTTACTGTGATGAGTTTCGAGCAGTGAAAAGCACCTTCAACTTTCCAGCGATTCATTAATGTAGTTATACAGTACAGGCATAACATCCTCCGACGTATGAGGGGGGCGGTCAAAAGTTTTCTATCCCAAGATAGTTACCATAATGTCTTGCACAAATACCACAACCTACTTTTGTAGTGTCCCTACATGGGTATGCAAGTAAAATTCTGTGGGTACAGATTCATTAGTTTTGCTGCTAGGATGTGTTGTATACCATAGTGTAAGCAAAACACTCCACCTCATGCAACACCGATAAACTAGGTGCCCGACTTCAAACATGAAAGAATGAGTGTGGAAGATGCACCAAGGAATGGAAGACCTATTATCACTGCCACTGATGAAACAGTGACTGCAATTCAAGATATGATTATTGGTACGAATGATTGGTAAACAATGTTGCAACACATTGAAGCCACATTTGGAATCTTCCATGGGGCTGCTCACGATGTTGTTGTAGATATTTTGGGAATGCAGATATTACATCTCAGTGGGTCCCAAAAGACTTTAATGCAGATCAGAGACGGAAGTGTGTGCAGTGTTGTGAAGAAATCGTCTGGCAGTTTGATGTGGATGAAGATGGCTGTCTTGCAAGGTATGTGACACTGGATGAAACATGGGTTCACCACTTTGATCCTGAGACAAAACAAGTCACAACAATAGAAACATCCTTCATCCCCCACTCCAAACAATTGCTGGGTGCAAAAATCAGCTGGCAAGGTGATGGTTTTGGTCTTCTGGGATGCAGAACGGGTAATTATTGTGGATTACATTGTAAAGAGCATAAGTATCGATGCATCATACTATTGTGCCCTGCTGGGCCATTTGAGAGGAGAGAGAAAAAGGAGGAAGGGGGGGGGGGGGCAAAAATGGTGCACAGAGTTCTTTTGCAACAGGACAATGCACTGGTGCAAAAAGCCCTCACAACACTAGCAACTCTGTGTGATTGCAGGGTTGAACTGCTACATCCCCTGCCACATTCACCGGGTTTTCCTCCTTCAGACTTTTTTTTCTTTTCCCAAACCTAAAAGGTAGGCGATTTGACAGTGATAATGTAGTGAACAATTCATTGGACTCAAAATTGAAGACCCGATATTTAATGGTTTTCAGAAGTCATCC
Source organism: Locusta migratoria (assembly GCA_026315105.1). NCBI lineage: Eukaryota > Metazoa > Arthropoda > Insecta > Orthoptera > Acrididae > Locusta > Locusta migratoria. The sequence continues at coordinate 140,375,729 of CM048747.1, read as the reverse complement.
GAGAGTGCCCACAAGTGTGTTAGTGTACACGGGCATTATACTGAAAAATAAAAATTTATGTTTTTAAGCTAGAAACTTACTGACCCCTTTCCTTGAATAGCGCAGCTACATTGGCAGCATTTCAGTGAGGGATTCCTCTTAATGGATGACAATTCTCGCACTCAATAGGCACATCTTGTGAATGTTCGTGATAACATCTTAAGATTAGAATGCCAGTACATTCTCCAGACATTAACTATAATGAACACACCTGGGATACACTGAAAAGGGCTGTTTTAGGACGAGATAACACACAAACCATCTGAACTATCTATGACAAGTAACCATTAAGGAATGAAACAATGTGGATCAACAGTGCCTTAATAATCTAGTGGACAAATACAGGTTTCCATCAGTGCAAGAGGAGGTGTTATCTGGTATAATGGGTACTGGTGAACACTGCAATCTGGAACACAAATTCAGAATGTCTAAATTACTGTTATACAACTTATCAATTTTTGATTACATGAGCACTAAAGCAAACTGAAATGGTTTTGTATATCTCTACTCCATTTTTATGTAAAGGGCCATGAACTCCTAGAATTGTGGTCATGCAACAGTTTTTATGCATGTATAATGAGGATAGATTACAACTCATAAAAGCAATCACTGAGCCACAGATAGGGACAAAGAAAACTGATTACATCCCAAGTCAGTTGCCAGAAAACCAAATTCACTTTCCACGCAAAATAACATCTCCAGAAATCTTAATCTGATTAACATCTCAATGTTGTAGACATTGATGGACCTTTGCCCAGCTTCTGTCATGACTTAATGTTACACTTGTATTGACTGTTTCATGTCCTGGATAGAAGCCACATCATTCTAATATTTCACAGCTGAACAAGTAGCAAAGGTCTTCCACTAACACTGTCACAAGATTTCACATTACATTAGGGCTATAGGTAATCACCAACCAAGAAGCATAGATTGGATCACAATTGTTTACTAATTTAGGGATAGTATGTGGAATGAAAATTCAACACAGACAGCTGTATCATTCTCCACACAATGACAAAGGTGAAAAACTACATAGAAATTTGTAGCCTGCAATCAAGGCCCATAACACTATTAACTGAATAGAAATTCTACATGCTGTTCTACTTGAGTTGTGCACACTGCAGTACAAGAGCCACCAACCCAATTTGGTTCACGGATAATACATATAAAAACACAAGGCTTCCTGGTGAACTTTTGAAGAACCAAGTATGGAGATTGACCCTATTTATTTGCATCTGTTTTTTTCATAAGAAAATGTTATGTTGAAACCTATGACATACATATAGCACATCAAGTTCAATATTTGTCCTAAGTAACCTGCAAAAATGTTTCAGCTACATACTGAAGGTGGACAATGAAAACCTCTTAACTCCATTCTCTTACATTTTACAAGAGACCCAAAAAATGGTACCTTAAAAATAATATGAAGTGGTAGGATGTAAAGTTGTGTTACGTGCAACTATAAAAGTGTTCAGAGCCCAAATGTTTCGGCAGCAACAAACATAATATGTTACTGGAATTCAATGACTGTCACTGACAAATTGAGTTTTGAGGTTTTCATTGCCTGCCATCGATATGATGGTCACTTCACTGTCATACCTAGGTATGACAAATATTTCACTACCAAGAGGAAGTATAAACACACAATTGTGTCAGTGGACAGACGTAAACCATTCAATTTTTTGTGGGAAAAATGGAATCAGAAAAGGAACTTTTTTCAAGGACACTGAAGCATAAATTCCACTGAGAAACCACCTTCAAATATCAAGTACCAAAGTCAGAAAAGACCAACAGGTTTCCATCTTCATTCTTTTATTGGGTTATTTTTGTGGAATTAATTATCAGAAACTGTAAACAGTTACTTGGAGTTCTGTTGTATCTAGTTATCACATTTACAGCATTTGAACTTGAGATTTTTATATCATATCTTCTGTCATTCTAAAAAAAGTATGTTTGGGTTGTTTTAATACTGGTTGATCTTTTTTTAAGAAACTGTCTTTCCACCACAGGTTCTTAATGCATAACTTTGTTAATAGTAGGTAAGTAGTGTAAAGGCCACAGTGAAGAGTAAAACAAGGTGTCTGGTAAAAAGGTGGTAAAAATAGTTTTTAAAAGTGACATGTGATTAGTGATGTAATATTCGAAGTGCTAATACTGTAAATACTGTCAGCAACAGTTTTTCTGCTCTCCAGTAAATAAAGCGTGTTATGGCAGTTATAACAGTCAATGGATAAATGATTAATCTGTGAGAAAAAAAGGTTGGATTTGAAATTAAAATTCCAATAGTATAAAATGTTGGTGACTCAATAGATCAATAATGGGGCTTCCAATAATGAGAAGGCAACCCAAATACAATGGTGTGTATCACTGAAGAAGAGCATATTCACTTAAATGCCATTTAACTTTACAGCATGCCATAGTTGCTGTTTTTCTGAAGGTGAAGATCATAAATTAGTCCTTCTGATAGTAACACAAAAAAAAGAGAACAACACATGCATAGCAAGCTTTCGGAGTAAGCTGCAGCTAGCCTGACAATATATATAATACAGTATTTTTGATCCCCATGCAATATCTTTGACCTACAGTCAACACAATTCACTATTTTTTCCCCATGGCCTAGGTTCTGAGTAAAGACCCACCTTTCCTTACTTCTCATTCCTCTCTCCTGGCTAAGAAGGAATCTGATTCCAAAAGTTTGCTATGTTTACCTTCACCTCTTTTTTGTGTCACTACAGGTGGTACTGAGCAGAGGTGTGTAGGTGCTACAGGCCAGTCATTCTATCTTTTTCACATTTTATATTAGAGTTTCTTTCAGATTAATTGACAATGGAGATATTCCTTCTGACAGAATGCAAATGTAACAATTGCAATTGTGAACTTTGTTTTCCTTGTGTGCCACATTTCTTGTTCTGGTGTCATGTTGTGACCACCCTTATCTCCAGTCATTTCCATTTGAGACTTTTCCTTATGGACATTTAAAAAGAATGTTTCTAGATTAACAAACCACAAAGTTTAATAGAGTAGAAAACTGCTTTGATTAAACAATGTCAGTTGTCCGAGTATTACTTCTTTTGGCAGAGAGCTGAAAAATGTTAGCCAATGCAGTATTTTTGATCCCCTTGCCACTTAGAGACATGCTTTCTTAAGTGATCATGCAAATCAAACACAAGAAATTAACATTTGATTTTGTTATAATAAAAGTTATTTCATAAAAACCAACACACTACCCTGTATTTAATTTTGTCTCTTTGACTCAGTGGTCGATGCCAAGGTTAAAAACCCAAAGATTGGTTTTTGGGCTTCAGATGCTACTACAATGTTTTTGACAACTGACAACATTTGAACCTGTTACTACTTAGTAAAAATTGTCATAAAACTGTAGTTCAGATTCCATATTAGCCTGATTTCCACTCCACAGCTAGCCACCCACAAAATGGTCAACATGACATTTGTTTTTCCTGAAAAACATTAAATGGAACTTGCATTATAAGCATTATAAAATTGTTTCTGTGTAAGCAATCGAGAAACTTACTTCTGCATATCTGTGCACCTTCCAGTTTATACTGCTGAATTTCTTTATCTTTCTTCTTCAGAAGATCATATAATTGTGTTACTTTAACCTGGAGCTCACTTACCATAAGTGTCAAAGGAAATGTTACTTCTTGCATAAACTGATGAACCAATTTTGTGAACATGTAACAAGGGAAACAACAGAATCAGTGATCACATTAGTGTAAGAAAAAAGCTTACTTATCAACCTACAGAGCAAACAAAGATCAATCCTAGAATATGTCATAAAAATAACTCAGTCAGGTAACAAACAATTTATTTTATTTTCTAATTCTTGTTAAAAACATATTTTAATTTTAAATTACATAGGTGGAGGTGGCATTGTCAAGATAGATACGAAGCCAACACTGACAACAGTAGTACAGGTTTATATGCCAACAAGCTCTGCCGATGATGAGGAAATCGAAGAAATATATGAGGAGCTAAAGGAAATTATTCAGACAATTAAGGGAGAAGAAAACTTAATTGTTATGGGAGACTGGAATTCGATAGTAGGACAAGGAAGGGAAGGGAGGATAGTAGGTGAATATGGTCTGGGCAAAAGGAATGAAAGAGGAAGCCGCCTGATAGAATTTTGCATGGAACATAATTTAGTTATAACAAACACCTGGTTCAAGAATCACAAAAGAAGGTTGTATACGTGGAAGAGACCAGGAGACACCGGAAGATACCAGATAGATTTTATAATGGTAAGACATAGATTTCTGAACCAGGTTCTACAGTGTAAGACATACCCAGGGGCAGATACAGACTCTGACCATAACTTGTTGGTTATGAACTGTAGGCTGAAACTAAAGAAACTACAAAAAGGTAGGAAAATAAGGAGATGGGACCTGGATAAATTGAAGGAACCTGAGGTTCTTAAGAATTTCAGAGGGAGCTTTAGGCAACAATTGACAGAAACAGGGGAAAATAAAACAGTAGAGGACGAATGGGTGGCATTGAGACATGAAATAGTGAAGGCAGCAGAGGACAAAATAGGTAGGAAGGAAAGACCTACAAAAAAATCCTTGGATATCACAGGAGATACTAAATTTAATTGATGAAAGGAGAAAATAGAAAAATGCAGTAAATGAAACAGGCAAAATGGAGGACAGCCGACTAAGAAATGAGTGACAGGAAGTGCAAAATGGCTAAGCAGGAGTGGCTAGAAGGCAAATGCAAAGATGTAGAAGTATGTATAAATAGGGGAAAAATAGATACAGCCTACAGGAAAATAAAAGAAACATTTGGAGATAAGAAAAATAGCTCTATGAATATCAAGGACACTGATGGAAAACCAGTTCTCAGCAAAGAAGGGAAAGCTGAAAGGTGAAAAGAGTATATAGAGGGGCTCTACAAAGGAAATGAACTTCGAGACAATATTGTAGGAAGGGAAGAGGATGTAGATGAAGATGAAATAGGAGATACTGTACTGAGAGAAGAATTTGACAGAGCCCTAAAAGACCTAAGTCGAAACAAGGCCCCTGGAGTAGATGATATTCCCTCAGAGCTACTGAAGTCTCTGGGAGAACCAGCCATGACAAAATTGTTTCACCTGGTGTGTAAGCTGTATGAGACAGGTGAAGTACCCTCAGACTTTAAGAAAAATGTTATAATCCCCATACCTAAGAAAGGAGGTGCAGACAGGTGTGAAAACTACAGAACTATCAGTTTAATAAGTCATGGTTGCAAAATATTAACACGAATTATATACAGAAGGATGGAAAAGCTGGTAGAAGCCGACCTTGGGGAAGATCAGTTTGGGTTCAGGAGAAATGTAGGAACACGGGAGGCAATACTCACTTTACGGCTTATCCTAGAAGATAGATTAAGAAAGGGCAAACCTTCATTTCTAGCTTTTGTAGATTTGGAGAAGGCTTTTGACAATGTTGATTGGAATAAACTCTTCCAAGTTCTGAAGCAAGCAGGAGTAAAATATAGGGAACGTAAGGTTATTTACAACTTGTACAAAAACCAGACAGCGGTTGTCAGAGTTGAAGGGCATGAAAGGGATGCAGTGGTTGGAAAGGGAATAAGACAGGGTTGTAGCCTTTCTCCATTGTTGTTCAATTTGTACATTGAGCAAGCTATAAAGGAAATCGAGGAGAAATTTGGTGAAGGAATAAAACTTCAGGGTGAAGAATTAAAAACATTGCGTTTTGCCGACAACATAGTAATTCTGTCAGATACAGCAAAGGGCCTGGAAGAGCAATTGAACAGAATGGACAGTGTGCTGAAAGGTGCATATAAGATGAACATTAATAAGAGCAAAACTAGGGTAATGGAGTGCAGTGTAAGAAAATCACATGATGCTGAAGGAATTAGATTGGGAAACGAAGCAATAAAGGACGTAGATGAGTTTTGTTACCTGGGCAGTAAAATAACAAATGATGGTCGCAGTACAGAGGATATAAAATGCAGAATGGCAATGGGTAGAAAAGTGTTCTTGAAAAAGAGAAATTTGTTAACATCGAATATTGATTTAAACCTAAGGAAGTCCTTTCTGAAGGCATTTGTATGGAGTGTTGCCTTGTATGGGAGTGAGACATGGACGATAAACAGTGCGGACAGGAAGAGGATTGAGGCTTTTGAAATATGGTGCTACAGAAGAATGCTGAAGATTAGGTGGGTGGATCGCGTAACTAATGAGGAGGTACTGAACAGAATTGGGGAGAAAAGGAATTTCTGGCATACCTTGACTAAAAGAAGGGATAGATTGGTAGGACACATTCTTAGACATCAAGGAATTGTGAATTTAGCTTTGGAGGGAGGTGTATGGGGAAAAAATCGCAGGGGAAGATCGTGAGACATGGATACAGTAAGCAGATTCAGACAGATGTAGGTTGTCGTTCTTATGTGGAGATGAAGAGGCTTGCTCAGGATAGGGTATTGTGGAGAGCTGCATCAAGCCAGTCTCCGGACTGAAGACCACAACAACAACAGGTGGTACTAATGTCATCAGCAATGTGAGAAATCTGGCATTCTATAAAATGCCTAGGTAATGTAAAAAAATGCCTAAAATGGAATGTCTAAGAATGAAATGATTGATATTTCGTGTTTCCTAGGAAATGGACACTTTGTCAGACTGTCACCCAGCAAAGTATACAATAAGCCAAGGCCCACCATCATTGTTTGCAGCAATGTTTGTGTCACTGTTAAATGGTTTGGAAGACAGCAAACTGTTTTAAGACTTCAAATATTTACATCTGTTATATCTGCATAAATGAAACCAGTGGTGCTCAGACATGTCAGATGTGTGGCCAAAACGTTCATTCCATCTGTGGACATTGTCTTTACCTACCCTTAAAAGTTGCAAGATCGGTTGTGTGAATAGCATTTTGGTCACACTCAAAGAAGAACAGGTTGAAATGTACGCAATACATCTAAATAAATATTTATTGTTGTTTTTATAAGGGGGAAAAACACATCTGACAAACAATGAAAAAATGGTGATCGTTTTAAAATTACGCATGCCCGCAAATTAAAGATGAAGGAGGTTATGGGGTTAACATTTTGTGCAATGTTTGCTTCAATATTGAAAAGCTATTTCAAATAAAATGGTATTTCATAAAAACCAACACACTACTCTGTGTTTAATTTTGTCTCTTTGACTCAGTGGTCGATGCCAAGGTTAAAAACCCAAAGATTGGTTTTTGGGCTTCTGATGCTACTACGATTTTTTTGACAACTGACAACATTTGAAACCGTTACTACTTAGTAGAAATTGTCATAAAACTGTAGTTCAAATTCCATATTAGCCTGAACATTGACATTCAGGCCAAAAAATGTGAAGGAATTCTGACAAAAAATTTCCTCCTATGCCTTTGGTGGCACTGTGAGAGTTCCAATTCCCAACGTCGACAAAGGACAGGGTGGGAGTTCTGATTCCTGACTTTGACAAAGGACAGGGTGACTTCTGAAATCTGTTGGTAGTTGTTATGAATCTTATGGAAGATGGGATTAGAATCCACCTTATGTTCAAAGAAATTAATGAGAAATGAAGATGTTCCTGACCACGAGATTTCTCTCCAGACAACAGCTATCTCTCAGTCTATAAGAAGTGGTCAAGAATTCGTTAGGTATATGTACAACATGAAATGAGCAAAATATGAGGTGTCTTTGTTTGAAGAAGAAAATGAAGCACAATTCAACTATATCCTTCTCTGCCGCAACAAGGTGATGCCAGTTCTGCTTTGTGTTTTACTGGTGACAATATTCTGTTTGCATTCTCGTTTAAGTTGTAAAATGTAAGAAAAAGACCAATTAAAAGAAAAAAGAAATTGTAAAGTTTTGTGTGTGTATGAAGAACAAAAGTGTGTACGGTACTTACTGTAACAAGTGCTTCAGTGTTAGATAGGTTTCATTGTTTTCCATTAATACCCTGTGCTTTATTTCATAGTTATTTCATTTTCATGTCAGCATTGATAAATACAGGCTTTTCATTTTGTGCCTTTTGTTAATGCAGTGATTACTCTATATAATGCCTAGGGAAAGTACGCAACATTTCCACACACAACAAGTTTCATATGTTGCCTATTCTATAGAATACTGGAATTTCTGGTAAATATTATCAAATTTTAATTTCTTTCAGCAACTATTTAGTAGAGTCACTGAATGGTTTCATTTCTTCTGTTGTTATTAACACTCGTTGGTTAAAAGAAAGGAAAGAGCTAATTTACTGATGCAATCGAACTGTGAATGTTTCTTCAAACATTTCTGAGCGACAGAAATCATACTGTGGACCACTTCTCCAAATCCCTAGTTACAATCTCCAGGCACTCTGAAATGATAAGTGCACTGTAAAATTTAATACAAAATCATTTTCACATTTGTCTACTACTCATTTGCATTGCGTTCTGGATGCCACACTCATGTTCTTTGTATCCCATGCACTAATCCGTAGTAAGGCCCCTGGGGGATTGGTGATATGTGTAATTCTTTGTATGATGAAGACTCAAATCTGGATTTGCCACTTTTTATGAGCTATCCTTGCATGTTTTCTGGAATGATTGAAACCTCTTCCTGCCACATATTGCCTACTACACATGAGTGCTCAAACATACCAATATGTGAATCTCACACAGGGAGAGATCTTCGACCATACATACTAGCAGACTGGGCACGGCATCGTTTTCATGGCACCAACATCTCTGCAGCTAAACCATTGCTTTACCAATAGTCACGTGGCAGTGTACAGCTGTGGTACAGCTTTGCCTAGGATTATATGTAATCTTTTACATCTTAGGCCTATATTATAAGTTTTTTTTCTTCTGAATCCATACCAATGAAGACTGTGGGTGTTTCTTTCTAACATGCATCTAAAATAATAAACATTAAATATATTTCTAATTGCTGTCCTTTTTTAAATATGCCAGAGAAACTTAACAAATAAAATACTCACAGCTGCTGGATCAGAAGGAGAAAGTCTAAACTTGAATCTAAACAAAAATCCGGATACTCTTGTTTCGAGACTCAGGCACAGCATTTCTTCACTGACTGTAATATCAGTTCTCACTCCAGTGGAGAGAGAATCCATCAAATTGATAACTCTTGACAACAGAATTGATGGTGGTGCTTCAATATTGGGATTTAACTCCTGTCATGATTTGAAGAATAAAATTACATATATAACAACTGTGTACAAAATTGACATAGGTAAATTTGCTTCACAGTGAGCTGATACCTATTCTCTCCCACTCCCCCTCCAATAATAGTAGGTAGGTAGCAACTCTCACTGTGAAGACAATCATTGAGCTGTAGACAAACACATGGAACAGACAATATCATTCACACAGCTTAACAGTTCGGCCACAGCCTTAAAAAAGCCACATTCACACAATCTCTCAGACATAACTGTAGTACACATAACTCTGTCTCTGGCCACTCCAGGACAACAACTATCCTGACAGTGAATGAAGAGGGAGTAGAAGGGGGACGAATATTGGCCAAAGGTTGGGACAGAACAGTCTGCATTGCATGAAGGAGTGTAAAGGTTCTGATAGGGGGACATGCAAGATGCAACTTGTAATGCAGTAAAGGGACAGGCAGGGGAGTGAATAAGGGGGCAGTTCCATTGTGATGCAATGACATGTGATGTCACATGACACACGTAGCTGGCACAACATTTGAAACTGGAGCTCCCACCTCCCTCCAAGTGCCAAACCTCTGTTTCCACTCTGTGTCTAAAGCCTGCCCCCACACTCTGATAAGTGTGAACCCTTGGTCTCTCTTGTAATTGTTACTGTTTATTCTCATTTCAACTGCTTCTTTAATAATAGAATCCCAGTAATGTGACATTTGGGACAAAATTCTTGGGTTTTCAAGCTGTATTTTATGCCGATTTATTTAGGCAATGTTCTGCCATGGCTGACTTGTCAAGTTCTCTGTGTTTGATATGTAGTGTGTCCTCTGCACAATGCTCAGCAACTGTGTGAAAAGGCTGCCCTTTGAAAATACAGGGGACAACATATATGCACGGAATACACAAATCTCTGCTGTTGAGGTGTGCCAGAACAAAGTCCTTGTCTCTTCAGCATTCACCCTCTCTTGCTGATCACTGGAACACAGTATGGAAGGAATGTTGCTAACTTGGTCTCATCTGCTGATTCATGGGGTTACTTACATTGGTAACAATTTCGTCCTTATATTGAGGCCAGGATGGTTGTGCAACTGAAAAATGTGTTGTAAGGAATCACATCTGCACAGTTCAGAAGACCTGGTGTTGGAGAGGAGGATCCAGATGGCCTGGGTTGTGAAGCAGCCATTGAAATCAAGAGTGTTGCTCTCAGCTGCATGCTGCACCATAGTTTTGGCCATAGTTCGATGGTGGCCAATCATGCCGATGGACAACTGGTTAGTAGTCAGTCACACCAACATGAAAACAGCTGTGGTTCTTTTGGGTTTTAGAGCACAAAGCTGCTAAGGCCATAAGCGCCCATGATAGAATTTATTAAAAGTGAGGACTTAGTTGGGGGAAACTTGAAAAAGGCATAACACACTCAGTCAGTGTTAAAAAAAGGAACATAGATTCAAGGCCATCCGTAGGGAAAGATTCCTCAAAACATTAGGGACACTGCAGGATTCTAAGATTCCCTATGGAAGAAGTGGGGGGGGGGGGGGGGGAGATTAACTTAATTGCCATATTGTTGTAGTGAATAAAAAGTAACATGAGATCAACAGAGCACATGTAATCTACTAAAATGCCAGGTAACTCAGATGGTAGGCACAGACTTTGACATAGACAGTTAAAACATGTCCACTGGAACAAAAGATGGTGTACAATCAAGGGTCGAGACCAGTAACCATGAAGTGGAGCAGGTTCATTAAGTAATAAGTGGCAATGGTTGAAACAACAGTGTTTAGTGTTCTATGTGCAGCCAATCTAGAATGACCTCACAATGAGATGAGGTCAACCAAGTGATAGGGACAAGTTTATTTTCTCTGAGTTTGTTACCTTCAAGGGAAGGCCAAAGTGCATGGAGAGCTGTTCAATAAAGAACTGTCATAACTTTAATTATTTATTATTATTATTTGCAACATACTTTTACTCATAAGTTTCATAGTCCTCCTCAAAGGAGTCTCCCATGAAAGTGATGCACTTGTTCCAATGTTTCTGCCAGTCTTCAAATACATGCTGGAAACCAATTTTTTGAGAGATGCTTCAAACTCACCTTTGCCACTTCTTCTGAAGATGGATAATGCTTCTCACGAAGGCATTTCTTCAATTTAGAGGTGAGAAAAGAGTCACATGGGGTTAAATCTGGACTATAGGGAGGGTGAGAAATGCACTTCACGTTGACATTTGCAAGGTATTAAGCAACAAGATTGGCAATATGCAGTCCCACATTATCATAGTGCAGCATCGAACCTGTTTCATGGGAATGTGTCCTTTTGTGCCTGGTATAGACTTTTATTATTTTCAGGATGTCCCTGTGGTACTGTCCAGGTACTGATGAGTGTGCAGGTACGACATGCTGGTGAACCATTCTTTGAATACCAAAGAATGAGATGACCATCAACTTTAACTGCCTGCAGACCAGCACATCAATGACCCAATATTAAGTCATATTACACGATACACCTCATAGATGTTTATTCCGATTGACAAAAGTACTTTATTATTTTTTTTTTTTTTATACGAATATGTCATGATTTTAAAGGATTTAGTTGGGCAGGAACCTAAGAACACAGCTTTGATGCTCGCATATTTGATATGTGACTCAGTGACAGTCACACCTTTGATATATATCTCAGACTTGCAAGCATTCTTCCAAATTACCAGGTCTTGAAACAAGCTTTTCAATGATATGCAATTTTACCATATTCAAAGAACGAAGGCCCTACAATTAATGTCAACAGCCTCGACCTTTAATAGGCCTATCTCAAAACATGTTACTATCAAAACTGAGGAAAACAATATATTTCATACTTCGTGTTAGACCATAAGACACGGTAAAAAAAATCAAGGGGGATAAAAATAGGATTAGGAGATATAAATCAATATGTACAGCAATGTGTTGTGTTAATAGAAATAAATCTATTCAACAATATGACACAAAGCATTGAAAAACATGTTTATTGATAAAAAGGTGGTGTTATAACAGTGCACAGTAAGAAAACAATGTAGGCAGGCCACTATCAAGCACCATTGTGTGAATAAAAACAGGTCAGATGTACTGGTAAATTGTATTAAGTTCTGTTACGCAATGGTAAGCAAGAAGATGGAATATCGTTAATAATGGAGGCTAGATAAAAACTATCATATAAAACCGCTCGTTCAGCGAACCTTCCATACCCAAAGACCAGAAAGCTGCACAGATCACTCCAATATTCAAGAAAGTCAATAGATTTTATAACATATCTATTTCTCAGATATTATGAACTACCTCAAAGAGAATGACCTATTGTCCCATAGTCAACACTGATTCAGAATATATTGTTCTTGTGAAACACAGCTAGCTCTTTACTCACATGATGCGATGAGTGCTATTGACAAGGAATGTCAAATAGATTCCATATTTCTATATTTCCGGAAGACTTTTGACATATTACCTCACAAAAGTCTTTTAATCGAATTGCATGCTTATGGAATATCGCCACAGGTGTGCGATTGGATTCATGATTTCCTGTCAGTTAGGACATAGTAAGTTGTAACTGATGGTAAGTCATCAAGTAGAACAAAAGTGATATCTGGCATTCCACAGGGATGTGTTATAGAATCCCTACTGCTCCTTATTTTTATAAACTATTTAGGAGACAATCCGAGTAGCTATCTTATTCTGTTCGGGAATGATGTTGTCATTTATCAGTTAGTAAAGTCACCAGTAGATCAAAAGCAACTGCAAAATGATTTAGATAAGATATCTGTGTAGTGCAAAATTGGCAACTGACCCTTAATAATGGTAAGTGTGAGGTAATCCATGTGACCACTGAAAGAAATCCATTAAACTAGCTGCTTGCCTCTGAACTGCTTCTATGACTTCCTTTAAAAAACTGATCTGCTGCGGGTCCCAAACACTTGACCATTACTCAAAACATGGTCATACAAGTGTTTTATATGAAGTCTGCTTTACAGATGAAGTACATCTCCTCAAAATTCTCCCAATAAACTGAAGTCGGCTGTCCACCTGACTCACAAGTGTCCCTACATGTTTGCTCCATTTCATATTGCTCTACAATGTTACACCTAGATATTTGAACAACGCAACTGCATCAAAAAGCTCACTACTAATGCTGTATTTGAACATTATGAAATTGTTTTTCCTTCTCACGTGTGTCACCTAACAATTTTCTACATTTAGAGCTAGCTGCCATTCTTCATAACATCTAGAAATTTTGTCTAAGCCATTCTGTATGCTATTATAGTCAATTAAAGACAACACCCTCCCATATACTACAGCATGATCACCAAAGAGCCACCAATTACAAGTTACTCTGTCCCTCAGATCATTTATATAGGTAGAAAATAAAAGCAGTCCTATCACATTCCCCGGGGGCATGCCCGACGATACATTCTTCTCTAATGTGCATTCGCCATCTATTACTTAGAAAGTCTTCCAGCTAGTCACATATCTGTGAACCTATTCCATATGCTCGTATCTTCATTAGCAGTCTGCAGTGCGGTACCACATCAAATGCCCTTTTGAAATTGTGATAAACACAATTTGCCTGTTGCGCTTCATACATGGCTCACAAGATGTCATGTCAGAAAAGGGCAAGCTGAGTTTCACATGAACAATGTTTCCTAAACCCATGCTGATTCATAGAAAGAAGCTTTTCCATCTCAAGGAAATTTAATATATTCAAACTGAGAATATGCTCAAAAATTCTACAGGAAACTGATGTCAATGATATTGGCCTGTAATTTTGTGGGTAAGTTCTTTTACCTTTCACCTGCAATTTTTTCCAATCACTGAATTGCGCTGAATTAAAGATTCACAATAAATGCAAGCTAAGTAGGGGACCAATGCCATAGAATACTCTTTGCAAAGCCAAACTGGTATTCCATCAGGACCAGGAGACTTTTTGTATTTAGCTCTCTCAGCTGATTTGCCGGATATACCTATTACTATGTCCTCCATTTGGGAGTTAATATGTTGATCAAATGATGGCACCTTTGTGTGATCCTTCTGCATGAAAGATTTCTTAAAGGTTAAATTTAGGACTTCAGCTTTCCATTTGCTCTATCTTATTACTGCCCAGGAATGATCAATGAGTGACTGTAAATTGTGGGCTTTGACACGCTTATTGATTTTACATACGACCAGAATTTTTTTCGGGTTCTCGGAAAGATCTTTTTCTAAGGTATGGCTATGGTAATTATTGTATGCTTTGCACATCAATCTTTTTATAGACGCATGAATCTCTACTAACTTTTGTCCGTCATCACGTATGTGTTCTTTTTTGAACTGAGAGTGCTAGTCTTTGCTTTCTCAGCAGCTTTCTAACATTATTATTATAACACGTTGGATCTTTTTCATCCTTAATCAACTTTACAGGCACATATTTCTCTAACCCTTTATTTACAATGCATTTAAATTTAGTCCATAATTCATCTACATCCATTGTACCGGAACTAAATAATGTCCATTCATTTTCTAAGTGTGACCAAAACGCTTATTGGCCTTTTTCTAACAAAAACATGCTTCTAGCCTTCTTGATTGGTTTATTAACTTTGGTCACCATTGACACTATGACGATATCATGATCACTCCTGTCTCTACACCCACATTGTTAATAAGGTCAGGCCTGTTCATAGCTATAAGATCAAAAATATTTCCATTGCATGTGGGTTGCCGGCTTAACTGCTCCAAGAGTTTTCAGAAAAATGTGTCCACAAGTAGCTCGCAAGACTGCTTGTCTGTACCACCTGAAATGTAACTAGAGAGGTCCCAATCTATACTCTTAAGGTTGAAGTCTCCCCCGATTAATATTACATGGCCTGGATACCTACGCACTACCTGGTATTTTAGACATTCTTTGAATGACTCTAAAACTGCTACAGCAGCACTGGGGGCACAGTAAAATCACACTACTATTAATTTTAGTTCTCTTATACCTCTTATACGTGCCCAGACAACTTCACAGTTAAGTCGTCGGCACACTGAACGAGATAGCTAATGTTGATGTGCCACTCTCTGAGATTTCTGACATCACATCGTGCTTTTCCCCCCGTTGAGGAGCCAATTTCTCCCGTGAAACGCAAAATAAGTTCTGCTATATTCCGATAATGTGCCACATTAAGTTGGACCAATAGGAAGCAAGAACACTGTCTATGTCAAGTTCTGACCTTCCCCGCTTCGATTTCGTTTATTATTTACTTCTAGCAACATGTCCACTGTTGTTGTTGTTGTTGTTGTCTTCAGTCCGGAGACTAGTTTGAAGCAGCTCTCCACAATACCTTTTCCTGAGCAAGCCTCTTCATCTCCACATAAGAATGGCAACCTACATCTGTCTGAATCTGCTTACTGTATCCATCTCTTGGTCTTCCTCTACGATGTTTTCCCCACACACTTCCCTCCAACGCTAAATTCACAATTCCTTGATGTCTAAGAATGTGTCCTACCAATCTGTCCCTTCTTTTAGTCAAGGTATGCCAGAAATTTCTTTTCTCCCCAATTCTGTTCAGTACCTCCTCATTAGTTACACGATCCACCCACCTAATCTTCAGCATTCTTCTGTAGCACCATATTTCAAAAGCCTCTATCCTCTTCCTGTCCGCACTGTTTATCGTCCATGTTTCACTCCCATACAAGGCAAGACTCCACACAAATTCCTTAAGAAAGGACTTCCTTAGGCTTAAATCAATATTCGATGTTAACAAATTTTTCTTTTTCAAGAACACTTTTCTACCCATTGCCATTCTGCATTTTATATCCTCTGTACTGCGACCATCGTTTGTTATTTTACTGCCCAGGTAACAAAACTCATCTACGTCCTTTATTGCTTCATTTCCCAATCTAACTCCTTCAGCATCACCTGATTTTCTTACACTGCACTCCATTACCCTAGTTTTGCTCTTGTTAATGTTCATCTTATATGCACCTTTCAGCACACTGTCCATTCCGTTCAACTGCTCTTCCAGGTCTTTTTCTGTATCTGGTTGGTTGGTGCTGGGGGTTTAAAGGGGACTAAACTGCTTGGTCATCAGTCCCCTGTTCCCAGCTAAGAGATCACAGGGTTTCATGTATGATTAAAATAAGCGCCCTGCAACTAGTACAAAAGACGTACAGGAAGACAGTGTTGGTCATAATTGCAACATAAAAAGGAAAAGGGAACCACAGTAGTGGTGGAACAAATAATCAACTAAAAATCACAGCAGATGTTGTTGGCTGGCTGATCACTAGGATAATAATGGATGAGCCAGCCATTCTGCACATTCTATACAACTGCCAGTCGGAAAAGGGTCTGAAAAGACATAAGTGACAACAGATTAAAACTATAAGCGGTGTATGCCTGAAGATCATGCATACGAACCCACCGTTAAAGCTTGTGATAAAAGCCCGCTGCGTGAATAAAACCTAAAACACAGTCAGCCATAGAGGCGTCGTCAGCTAAAATCAAAGGGAGTGCAGAAGGCAGCTTAAAAGACTGCCGCAATGCGGCTAAAAGTGGACAGTCCAACAAGATGTGGACTACAGTCAATACAGCTCCACAATGACATTCTGGCGGTTCCTCTTGGCGTAAGAGGTGGCCGTGCGTTAGCCACGTATGGCCGATACGCAGGCGACAGAGAACGACTGAGTCCCTTCGAGAAGGCCTTAGGGAAGTCTTCCAAGCTGCTGTCGTGGGCTTGATTCCAAGGAGCTTATTGGGCATACTCATTGTTGCCCACTCCGAATTCCAAGCCTCAAAGATCTTTCGGTGGAGACCCAAGCGGATATCGCCTTCTGGGGTACCGATATCCAGGCGCTGGCATGTGATGGCCTGCTTGGCCAGCTGATCAGCGCGTTCGTTCCCTGGAATTCCAATGTGGCCTGGGGTCCATATGAAAGCCACAGAACGGCCTGACTTGCCAAGACTAAACACCGTGACTTGGATGGATCGCACCAAGTGGTGTTTGGGGAAGCAGTGGTCGAGAGCGTGCAAGGCACTCAGGGAGTCACTACAGATATGACATGACTTCCTGGGGCATGCTCTGAGATGGTCGAGTGCACGGGTTATTGCGATTAGCTCTGCCGTAAAGACAGTACAGCCAGAGGGCAGGGAGCGCTGTTCGGTGTGGTCGCCATGAACATAGGCGTAACCCACTCTGCCGTCTACCTGGGAGCCATCAGTGTATATGACGTCGGCATCACGGAATGTGTTAAGTATGTCCAGGAACTGGTGTCGAAGTAATTGTGGTGAAATCGACGCCTTTGGACCGCCGGACAGTTGCAGGTGAAGCCGGAGGCGTGGGATGGTCCAAGGAGGAATATTAGATAGGCAAGAGAATGCAGGACGGAGAGGAAAAGACTCTAGGGAAGAAAGAAGAGAATGTACACGGACCGCAACTGGAAGACCCGATCTGGGTCGATGTTGCGGAGAGGGAAGGTCGGTATTTGCAAACAACAACCTACGATTTGGATGGTGAGGCGTAGCGTGGACATGGACAATGTAGGAGGCCAGCAACTGTTGCCGGCGGTACCTCAAGGGAGGGATGCCAGCTTCGGCAAGGAGGCTAGGCACAGGGCTGGTGCGGAATGCCCCTGTTGCTAAACGGACACCACTATGTAGAATGGGATCCAAGATCCTCAGTGCTGAAGGTGATGCAGAGTCATATACTTGGCTCCCATAATCCAGGCGTGATTGGATGAGCGCCTTAAAGAGGTGCATGAGGGTTCGACGGTGAGCTCCCCAGGCAGTATGGCTGAGACATCGCAATATATTTAGGTGCCGCCAGCACTTCTGCTTCAGCTGACGAAGGTGTGGCCCCCAAGTCAGTCGGTTGTCAAACAGCAAGCCGAGAAACCGATGGCTTTCTGCAACATGAAGCTGGTCAGCAGCTAGGTACAGTTCTGGGTCAGGGTGAACAGCCCGATGACGGCAAAAGTGCATCACCCGGGTTTTAGAAGCTGAAAAAGTAAAGCCATGCGTCGTGGCCCATGACTGTGCCCTTCGGATGGCTCCCTGAAGACGCCTTTCAGCATTGTAGTGCTCGCCGACGGTACCGTTATAGCCTCAGCAATCTCTGGCGTCCACCAGGGCACGACCTTGCGCAGAGGGGAACCAGTGGTGATCGGAACGGTCTCCTCTGCAGCTGAGACTATAATAGCTGTGACCTGTTGGACTGCCGTATCAATATCATTTGGTAATGGAACAGAAGCCACAGCAGCCGAGGTGTAACGCTGCCAGTCTGCTCGATGTAGACACCATCTGGATGGGTAGCCTGCAGGTTCAAAGTGCTGGAGTGACAGAAGAATGGGGAAATGGTCACTCCCGCAAAGGTCGTTGTGGACCCTCCAACTCAAATGTGGGAGCAGGCCTGGGCTACATACAGATAGGTCAATAGCAGAATATGTGCCATGTGCTATACTAAAATGTGTGGGTGCACCGGTGTTTAAGAGGCATATGTCCTGCTGTGTCAGTAACGTTTCAACGTCTCTACCACGTCCCGAGGGCTGTATACCGCCCCAGAGAGGATGGTGGGCGTTGAAGTCCCCCAAAAGGATAAATGGTGGGGGTAGCTGCGCGACCAAGGCAGTGAGGTCAGCAAGGGAAACGACCTCATCTGGTGGGAGGTATAGAGAGCAGACAGTTATGTCCTGCATTGTTCTGAGTCTAACAGCCACTGCCTCGAGAGCCGTGTTAAGAGGCACGGCAGCACTAGGAACAGTGGCGAGGACATAAATGCAGACACCTCCAGATACCCTGTTGTAGTCAGCGCGGTTGTTATAGTAGCCCCGATAGCCACGGAGGGCTGGGGTCCGCTGGACAGGAAACCATGTTTCCTGTAGGGCTACACAGAAAGCAGGATAGCGGCACAGTAATTGCTGCAGCTCGGGTAAGTGGCGGAAAAAGCCGCCACAGTTCCATTGCAAGATCATGCTACTTCTTGATTGCTGAGGCATGGCAGTATCGACGGTGCTGTTGGTTCCACAGAATCACCGGTCGTCGCCGTCGGTGGAGGCAGGGCCTCTACATCCATCGCCTCCAAAGTCTTGGTGATAGCCAAGTCCTCTGGTGAGGCGAGGAGTTCCACCACGTCCTCAGATGTGTGAGGTGGTGGTGGTGGTCGTGGCGGCGGCGGCACAGTGTCCACCGTGGAAGGCGTTTGCTTAGCAGCCTTCGACTTTTTCTTCTCTTGCTCCTTTTTAGGTTTCTCTTGCTGGGAGGGCTTTGGGGCCTCGACCTCAGCCTCAGGGACTGAGGAGGACCTTGAAGCCCTACGACCACGAGTCAAAGTAAGTGTCTGTGTCAGCCACTCACTGGTACCCACATTATCAGTGGGAGAAACCATAGGAGGAAGGGAGCCCAGGGACCCCTTCCTGGCGAGAGGTGCCGGAGAAGGCTGCTGCTTCTCCGGCTGGGTGTTAGGGACCGGAGTCCCCAACGGGTGTGGGGCAGTTGCCCCCACAAGAGGTGGTGGGGGGGGGGGGGCAACAAAGGAAGGGCCCCCAACCGTCAAGGGGGCAGTTTGATGTTTTTGGCCCACAGGGGCCACAGAAGGTGGCGTGACATGGGAGGCTGACATCCCCATAGCGGTCGGAGACGACGCAATGGCAGCAAAGGATGACGACATCCGAACAGGATGAAGACGCTCATATTTTCGTCTGGCCTCTGAGTACGGTAATCTATCCAGGGTTTTGAATTCCATGATCTTGCGTTCTTTATGTAGCACACTACAGGTCAGCGAGCAAGGTGGGTGTTGCAGCCCACAATTCACACACACAGGAGGAGGTGTACATGGCGCGTCCGGGTGTGATGGACGCCCACAGTCCCTACAGGCGGGGCTGGAAGTGCATCGGGAGGACATACGCCCGAACTTCCAGCACCGAAAGCATCGCATAGGGGGAGGGATGTACGGTTTTACTTCACACCGGTATATCATTATCTTGACCTTCTCAGGCAGTACATCGCCCTCGAAGGCCAAGATAAATGCACCGGTGGCAACCCTGCGATCTTTCGGTCCCCTGTAGATGCGCCGGACGTAGTGAACTCCTCTCCGCTCTAAATCAGCGCGCAATTCGTCGTCAGTCTGTGACAGAAGATCACGGTGGAATATTAAGCCCTGGATCATGTTGAGCGTCTTATGCGGCGTGAAACTTACGGCGACGTCTCCTAGCATGTCACAGGCGAGTAAAGCCTTTGACTGTGCAGGGGATGCCGCTTGTATTAAGACAGACCCACTTCTCATTTTAGAAAATGATGCAACTTCGCCAAATCTATTTTCGATGGTTTCAACAAAAAATTGCGTCTTAGTATTAGTAAAGTGAGTAAGGCTCAGATCTGTTAAGGGCCTGACGTTCTTCCCAAGGTGTGGCCAGGGAAGGGAACGACCTGGGGTCATACTGCGCACCATTAAATTCATTTCTTCCTCTCTTAGAGACGGCGGTTTTGCGCCTGCCCACGCTGTTTATGGCTCGTTTCATTTCTGTCCCACGAGCAGCTAGGGAAATAAGGTCCACCCAGGCAGAGCCCCGCTTGCCTGGGTAAGCCTTGTACAACTGAGGTGCGGCAGGTTCCTCAGAGGTTGCTCGCTAGCGGCTGTTCAACCTCAACAGCCATGCATCTCCTCGGCACGTAGCACACCTTGAGATTGAGGGTTTTTTTATAGAGGTTTGTACCGTCCTCGCGACCCGGGCGATTAAGCCAAGATCCCCGGGCTCTGAAACGTACAACGTTCCACCGTCGCGCAGAACGATGGTCGTTGAAGCACGCACAGAGCTTACGGTGTAGCGGACTGTTGGCGCGACACAGCCCACAGCTCAGGACCCCGGGTTCGCCAAGCCCGTACTCAGCAAATTAATGCTGAGCCCCTGAGGGGTTTCTGTATCTGACAGAATTACTATATCGTCGGCAAAACGCAATGTTTTTAATTCTTCACCCTGAACTTTAATTCCTTCTCCGAATTTCTCCTTGCTTTCCTTTATAGCTTGCTCAATGTACAAATTGAATAACAATGGAGAAAACACACATTTGTTAGTCCATGTCTAATGTATGTACTGACAAATGTGTGTTTTAATTGAAGCCACAAAGAAAGAACAGTGCTTATATAATAACTAGGAAAACAGTAGAAATAAAGATGAAATTTTGAAAAAAACATACAATGATAACGTTTCACTGTGTGTAAATAGCACTTCCGGACAATGTAGAACACAAAATCAACATGAAAACTGCTCACTTATTGAAGTTCTTGCATACAATGGAGCTTCAGGAAAGCTTTTTTTCATAATAATGAAGTATAATTATGAAACTTGGTGAAATATGGCACGAGAGACTAGTGAAGTGTCAAAGTGAAGTTACATTTTGCGATGTTCTTTTGTTAACCAATGAAGCTGAAGAAACAGAGTCTGTTTAGAGAGAAAAAAATCTTCATGTTTCAGTTTATTTGAATATTGATATTTTTACTGTTTTTCTATTTAGAATCTTCCCACCCAAAATCTCTTAATTCCTGCAGTAGCCCTATTAATTTTTTTTTACTTATTTTTTTTTCTTTTTTTGCTCACATTTATATTTGTGCAGTTATTTATTTCATGTTTTTATCAATGCCACATTACATTCACATTGAAATATGAATGTCGGTTATCGTCATGATGTGCCTGACATGGGTCAAAGCAGACGGGTGGTATTGGAAGATCAAGTATTGCCTATGAATGGTTCCCCTGCCATTATTTTGCCACTGAATGCACTCCCGTACCCATAACCCTCTGCAGGATTTTCTCCTCTTCGACAATGGCCAATGACGTCAAAACAGCTAATGCAGTAGGATCCATTTTAAACACATACACTTCTACATGTGTGTTTCGCACTCCAAATAAAGCCGTAGCAGACAACAACTGCGAGCTCTGAAAGTACATTTCTAGCAGAATAAAATATCTACTTCACGCTCCGAAGCTTGTCCCCTGTGCCAATGAAGCTGTGCCTTGTAGTGTCATATTTCCCATTTCCGCACACATTAACATTAACTGCCTCGTTTCATGTTCTGACAGCTTTACTCTCAATCTCGACCTTAGTAGAAACAATATCTTTGTCCACTGTGATGAACACTCCACTGTTGTATCCGATCTGTCTTTCCGATATACATTCCAAGTCTCACTAAATATTTCTGAACTTGCAACATCATAATTTAGCCGGTTTTCAGTGCCTAAAACTATCTGAGCACAATCATGTCCATGCAGTGCGGCAAATTCAGGAACTTTGTTTTTAATGCTATGAAAGTTTACAGCTAATATTTTGATAGTCGAACTTTTGAGCTGAATGCGGCTTGAATTCGCAGTCTGAATGTTGACAGGCGGGTGCTCATTAGAGCTAGCGCCTAGCCTACAAAGAAACCCATGTGCACTCCACCCCGAGTAGTCACTTCCTTAGTATAGTGCACCCCTGATCTATCTAGGGGCATCATACAATTCCCCACAAGATAACGCAGATCCAGAAATCTGCAGCCATGACTATCACAGAGTCAGCGAAGCCTCTGGTTCAGACCCTCCACTCAGCTTGAAACCACAGAACCCCGATCAACCCTGGGAACAAAGCTACAAATCGACAGCTCTGCATGCACCCCCACGTGCAAGGCCATCAGCCTTCACCAATTCCACCAGCTGCCCGTAGGAACTGGGAATGTCCTCAGAACCCAAGCGACAAGCGTCACTGATGCTGACATGAGCCAAAACTTGCAGTCGACTGCATCCTGTACGCTCGTTCAAGTCGCCTCCACATCTCGGATGAGGCTCCCTGGTAGACACACTTCTTTCTGTATCTCGACGCTATATGCCTAAGGGGCTCCATCACGAGCCTAGCATTGGTGCGCCCAATAACTAATGATCCCCTCCCCCTGTGCACCTGCTCAAACCCTGCTGAAGGAGTGGCCACACATCCACTCACAGGAAGAACGGGTGTGGCCGGGCGGGCAGCCTCCACATTGACCTTCCACCTTGAGCGACACAAACGCCATCCAACTCACTACTCCCCTTGTAGAGAGGGCAGCTTGATCACATTTGAAAGTGCGTCAACAGCAGGGACAGAGGGAAAAGCATGAAACACCTGAGGTGTCGACACATCAAACTCCTCACTACCACTGCCCCCCCCCCCCCCCCCCCCGAGGTAGAAGCCTGAAGACAGCTGATCATAGCCAGCAGCTGTTTGTGAACTGCGGCCAACTTCTCCTGCGCCAGCACACAGCAGGCACACATGCTATCGATACAATTAACTGTGGAGAGTAGAAAACTAATTAATCTACTTTTAACTAGTCTAATAAAGATGGCTGGCAGCTGACTGAACTGTGGTCAGTGGTAACTATACTGTCAAAACAACGAAACTGTCTCTGGCTGTTTTCAAAATAAACAAGAAAATCTATGTAATACACTATTATCATAACACGTGGGAATAAAAGCTTTCTCAAAGCGAAACACGAAATAAAGAAGTGACAAGTTGATACATTGTACGTAACTTGCAGCATAAATGAAATCTGCCAAGTTCGTGAGAACAAACCTCTTAAAAGGCAGAAGCACTAACGAAAAATAAAAAACTTACTGGCAACACTGAGCTCACCCAATCCATATGTTTGCAATAGTCAGTTTTTATTTTTATTAATTTATTAATTTATTATTATTATTATTATTATTATTTTTTTTTTTTTTTTTTTTTTTTTTTTTTTTTTTTTTTTTTTTTTTTTTTTTTTTTTTTTTTTGCTTGAGATTATGATCCTCATATGTAGCTTTCTTTTACTCTAAGAGCACATCCATACAGCCTGCAGGATGATCCCACAACAACAGCCCATAACTGATGTGGCAGTGGAATATTGCACAGTACACAATAAGTAAGTAGACCCCACTGCTCTGAGATTTATCAAAATCCGCGAGAATAAACTCTATAAAACAGTACCATAAACAAAATCTGCCAAGTATGTGAGAATAAACCTCTTATAAAAAAGAAGCACTAACGAAATTAAGAAAGTGACTAGAAAAGAAATATCACACACATTACATTATGATAACATAAAACTTTTCTGAGTGTTGCACCGCAACACGTTGTAAGAAGGCTATTACTTCAATAACCGACATTTCGGCCAACATTACAGTCGCCTTCATCTGGGTATACTGATGTGAGCTGGTTGTTACTGTATTTCATATTTACTGTTAACTACACATTATGTCATAATTTTTAAAATCAACGATATTATTGGTGGTTTTTGGAGGAAGAATGGAAACTTTATTATGATAGGATGCTGAGGTGGAGGAAGTGGGGGCTAGCCATTGCCTATTGCTTCTTGCATAGCAAGACATGATTGGTTGTAAGATAACCCCCCCCCCCAATAGAAATATTGGTAATTAATAGCATTTGATAATTAAACAGTATGAAGTTCACTGCAAACATTGACCATGCCAATGCACTAAATGTTACACAATTTTAACCTTATTAATTATGGTAGCAATGTATGTACACAGTTGGGTGACAACATTTATAGTTAGGCCATAGGTAGAAATTCTCCATGTTGAGATTTGCTGTGTGCTTGTAGCTGACGGGAGGCCAGCGAGCAAGCCGACGTTGGTGGCTTGTTCCAGCTTAGGATTTTCCAGTTCGTTTCCGGTGAGGGGAGAGAGGGACAATGATGAGTGCCAGGCACAGTGCAGTGCACAGCGTGAAATAAAATATTCTAATACTAGTGGCATTTGAAGTAATATGATGCAGTTAGGAACCTTTAAGGCATTCATTACAAAATAGCCTGTTGATAAATAAACAATACATTAGCTAATAGTCACATCTGGCATAATATGTTTAATTGACAATGAAAAGTAATAAATTACTAACGAAGACAAGACAGTTACACAACTAGCATGGCAATGTTTGTTTATAAAAATAATATATTAACTATTTCTCATTTTATTTTCAATTAATCTTGTGTATTTTACCTTGAAATATTCAGTTAAATCACTTATCTGTGATATAAGAAATTGCACGATTATAATAAATAGTACAAAGGATGTTTATACTAATATAAAAACGTAAGAAGATATTTGTTTAATATGTAGTGTAATTATTTTTATTTTAAGTAAAGTTTTAGAAATGTATTGGCTGAGCGCTGTACGTTGGCAAATCGGTTAGAACAGCTCACATCGGGAAGTTGATGACGTAGGAAAAAAACCCCGGCAGTTGAACTGTTGGCGCGGATGGGCAGGAAGTGACAAGGCGGGAGCACGTGGGGTAGCTGGCCGGGCGACGTCGCTCTGCATCAGTCGGCATGTGTATCTCGAGGTGGAGACTTTAGATTTT
Organism: Locusta migratoria; assembly: GCA_026315105.1. NCBI lineage: Eukaryota > Metazoa > Arthropoda > Insecta > Orthoptera > Acrididae > Locusta > Locusta migratoria. The sequence goes on along the minus strand of CM048747.1, from coordinate 140,350,229 downwards.
TGGTGTGTGGCAATCGCCAAGTGTGGTTGCTCGTCGTAGACTGCACCAAGTTGAATCGAGTACTACTGTGTGTGGTGAATATTTAGCCGGTGGAACAAGGTGTGCATCGCATTGAATTAAAGTGACTGTGATTTGTTAATGTAACACGTGTCGTCGCATAGGCATGAACATAAACGGTGTTTGAGACAGTCACATGGTGTCAAAACAATTTGCGACAAATATTCATTTTGTCTGGGGGCTCACGAGCTGCAACTTTATTTGATAAATGTGTCGATGTACAGACGTATCAGCCACAGGGTTCTAATATTGTGAAATAAACAACATAAAGTGAACTTTTACGTGTTTTCAAAAATAGTAATTAGTACACCCTTTTCTCTCATGAACTTGACATTATTATGAATTGTTTTGTTAATCATATGCAGGGAAGGAAAGCTGCGAACGTGTGATATCATCCCCTAGAAAACAAGTCAAACAGTTGCAATCACAGTTCCAGTGTTTTTGCATGTTTAGGAATTTGGTTCGCAGTTGGTGGTTGTGAGTTTTAAAAATTAAACTTTCCCCATTTTAAACTCTAATCCCCAACCTTCACTCTCGCTTGGTCAGCGAATGAGGGGACGGCTTCCGTTTCTCTCCTCCTGGCCGCCGGCTGCGCGGCAGCAGTTGCTCACTAGTGACGCTCGCGTGTTGTTAGTGCGGCCTATTTCGCTGTGATGACTGGTAGCCAGGAGGGGGCAAGCCTGAGCCCATCTTTTCTGTTCATGTTATTAGGATGTTTTAAAATTTCAATGGCTTCCCTTATCTTGCATTTAACCAGCCCTGGTTGCTTAGTGAGTATTATGGTATCGTTAAATTTTATCTTTTTGCTGCAATCTTGCTGGTGTTGGGCTACTGCAGATTTATTGTGTTGGCCTAATCAAATGTAGTGTTCATGTTCGCATATGCACGTTGCCACTGCTCTCCCTGTCTCACCTATGTATACTTCCCCACACTCGCACTCCACTTGTATACTCATGCTGCATGTAGTGCCTCTATCTTGTCCTTTATGGAGCCAAGTACATCTTGGATCTTGTAACTACTATAGAAGAAAGACTAGACACCAACATGGCGAAGATGTTTAGCAATCCGGTCTGTGACTTTTACATGCGGTATGCATATTGCTGGCTGATTTTTATCAACTTCCTGCCTACTACGGTTTCTTTTATTTGTATCCATGACGATGTGAATCACTCTGTGATTGTAGCCATTGGCCAGAAATGTTGTTTGTAGTTTGTTGAGCTCAGCTGTTTTGTTGTCTTCATCACTTAGGCGCTGTGCGCGAATCGTCAGTGAGTGGATAATAGAATTCTTCTGCGCTTGGTTGGTGGTTTGATTGGGCGTGCAAATACCTGTCGGTATGTGTAGGCTGCCGATATACCCTGTGCCCAAGTGTGCTTTGCCTTGTCCTATAAACTTACACCTCTAGGAATGGAATAGTGCCATCCTTCTTTATCTCTAATTTAAATGGGATCTTCTTGTGCAATTTGTTCAGATGATCATGAAAACTTTGCAACTCCAACCGAGGGGCCATGTTGCGAATGTATCGTGCATGTATCTGACCAGCAAACTGGGCATAAAGGAGCGGTATAAAGTGCCATTGCTTCGAAGGCCTCCATGAATAAGTCGGCTGCTAACGGGGATAAGGTAAACTCCATTGCTACACCGTCAGTTTGCTCATAGTATCTTTCTTGCCACTTGAAGTAAGTCACAGATAAACACAACTGAACCAGGTCGCATATACCTGGTGGGACATGCTCTTGTAGGATGTGAACAGTTTTGTATACTGGTACGTTGGTTAACAATGACTAAGTCGAAGCTAACCATGATGTCTGTGGGTAAAATTGTTTCTTCCTTAATGTGTTCTATAAAGTGTGTCAAGTGAGTTTTGCCAACTAGAGTTCTTAGTTTGGAGGCTAGGAACTTTGCCAAATTGTATGTCAGCAAGTTAATTCCATCCACCAACGGACATAAAGGCTAGCCATGCTTGTGTAACTTCGGCACTCTATAAATTCTAGGGGGAACTGGAATGCTAGGAATGAGTCCCTTGGCTGTGTTGACATCAATTCTTGAGTCTTTAATTGCACTCTGCATCTTTCGAATCATCTTAGCTATGGGGTCCATCTTCGGTTCATTGTAGATGTGATCATTTAACAATTCTTTCATCTTATCCTCATACTGCACTGTGTCCAAGATGACCGCGGCATTCCCTTTATGTGCTGAAGTATCACTCTTTCATTGTTCTTCTTTATTTCTGTGATAGCTGCCCTTTCCTTGCGTCTGAGGTTGTGCTTCAGCGGCTTGGTACATGATAATATTCAGATCGATCCTGTCAAATTTTCTCTGCTTCAATCATGGATGTATGATGGAGTGCTGCTTCCACAGACACGATGATTTCTTCTGTGGAGATCCACTGAGGAGTGATGGCAAAGTTTAGACCTTTTCGAAGTACTTCTGTGGCTTCATTGCTGATAGAGTGAGACAAAAGAATTATCACTGTTAGAGATGCATCTAGTCAATGCATAGCATTACGTGTCAATTTGTCGAGCTGCTGAAATTTCATCTTCTGACGTCTAGCAACAGTTTCAATGGTAGAACATGCTTGCAAGTGATTGATTTTGTTGAAATTATCCCAGTCATTAGGCGACAGTGAAGCTGATAGCAGCAGATGTATTTGTAGCAATCTTCTATTGTGGGCGTAAGTTCTCTTCGTACCTGCTGAATCCGCTCCTTCAGTAGTGATATACTGGCTCTTCTGTAGATGGCTCTTGCTTTGTTGGTGTTGATGTTCGGTTTGAGCTGCAGGAATTAAGGTATGATGACCTGGTCCCAACACATCTTCATATAGATTAAGTCGTCGATTAGTTTCCCTTTGTTCTTCCTTAACAACTCCAACTGTCGAATTTTGCTGCATACTTCCTGCCCATACAGGTTGCTGATATAACTGCGTAGGCTTCCGCGGCCAGAGTCAGATGACATAAAAGTTTTCTGGGTGCTGTACTGGGTCGTGTTGTAAGAAAGCTATTACTTTAATTTCCTAGATGTGGAAGTTTATAGAACAAGGCAAGGCACACTTGGGCACAGGTTATATCGAAAGCCTACGTATACCAACAGGTACTTGCACAGCCAATCAAACCACCACACAGCACAGATGAACTCTGTTATCCCCTCACTGATGATTCGCGCGCAGCGCCTAAGTGACGAAGACAACAAAACAGCTGAGCCAACAAACTACAGACAACATGTACTTGGCTACACAAAGGACACGATAGAGGCACTACACGCAGCAGGAGTATACAGGATGGAGTGCGAGTGTGGGGAAGTATAAATAGGTGAGGCAGGGAGGGCAGTGACAACACACATACGTGGACATGAACGCTACATTCGAATAGGCCAACACAATAAATCTGCAGTAGCCCAACACCAGAAAGATTGCAGTAAAAAGATAAAATTAAATGATGCCATTATACACACTAAGCAACAAAGGATGGTTAAATGCAAGATAAGGGTGGCCATCGAAATTTTAAAAGATCCTAATGACAAGAAAAGGGAAGATGAACTAAGGCTTGCCCCCTCCTGGCTACCAGCCATCACAGCGAAATAGGCCGCAATGACAACACAACATGAGAGCGTCACTAGTAAATGCCGCATGGCCTACGGCCAGCAGGAGAGAAACGAATGCCTTCACCTCATTCGCCGATGACCACCAATCACACCTTGCTATGCAAGAAGCAATAGGCAATGCCTAACCCCCACTCCCTCCACCTCAGCATCCTATCATAATAAAGTTTACATTCTTCCTCCAAAAACCACCAATAACATCACTGATTTTAAAACTTATGACATATGTCTAGTTGACAGTAAATATAAAATACAGTAACAACCAGCTCACATCAGAATACCCAGATGAAGGCCACTGTAATGTTGGCCGAAATGTCGGTTATTAAAGTAATAGCCTTCTTGCTACATGACAGGTACAACACCCAGAAAACTTTTATGTCATCTGACTGTGGCTGCGGAAGCCTACGCAATTATACATTATGAATGATGTGACAGTGACAGCAGCTGGCACTGGACTGACTGATAACTAGTTGTAGTAACGGCTCTGACTTGTTTTGAAATACACAAGTCACAGACGAAAAGTATACACAACAGTATTTATCAAAACATTTGAGAATAAACTCTTAAAACGGCATCACAAACAAAACCTGCCAAGTATGTGAGATTAGATGAAGCACTAACGAAAATTAATAAATTGACTGGCAACAAAATTTCAATCAAATTAAATTATGATACTCAGTGCTCTGAACATGTAACAGAGACAGCAGCTGGCACTACATAGGGAGACATGATCGTCATAATAAAATAAGAGAAATCAGATCAAAAACAGAAAGATTTAGACTGTGTTCCTTTTTCACACGAGCTATTAGAGAGTGGAACTAATAAAAATGGTTCGATGAAACCTCTGCCATGCACTTCAGTGTGACTTGCAGAGTATTCATGTAGATTTAGACTCACCAGAAAGGGGTTCACTGTGTTGCTGCAGGCATGAAAAATTTACAATTATATTCAAGAACTTAAATTTTCAGTCATGGCCTTCTTCAGAAAAAGAAACACGGTACATTCATGCAATTACTTAGACAACTATATACAAACAAGCACCATGATGGTCACCTAGCTTTTACGAATTTCAGTAATTGATTTCCCTCCCTTATAAATCAATGAACCAATAATTTACACTTCGTTTATGATAAATAATATCATCAATCATTCAGAAAGAGTTATCTATTAAAATAATTCATAATATTTCAGTATTTAGTACTTGTGTCAATAAATATTTGTATCACTGCAACCTACTTTACAACTAGTCTGGATGATCTCATTCCCCACTTCTCAGCACAGCGCAAAAAGGAAAGATTTTCTCACAGCTATCAGTTCCCTCCAAATGTTGTAAAAATGGGTGAATCAGGTTTAACAACAATTGTTCTTTACATTCAGCTACATTTTTAAAAGTTTCAGTGCTACCAACTATTAAAATTTAAAGATGAAAGTGATACTGATCAACTACCGGATAGTGATCAACTACTGGCTGGGTCACCCTAGCTATATGTGAAGTGTCTGCCACAACGTACTGAGTGGCAGCTGCACATACAAATCTTATATAGTACAGTAAAATATGTTGTGCATTGAAATTATACAAATTGCTTTGTATTGTGTAATTCTGAATGTAATATACGGAGAAATACTGATTGGCAGCGTAGCACAAGGTTTAGGTTAGATTGGATAGTGGCAAATTGATTGTGGCTTGGTAAAGCACGAATTTTACTAGATAAAATTATAATTCTCTTTATGTTAGCTAACGTATTTTATGCAAATTGGGTATCAAGGAGGATAGAGATGTCTGCCGTTTAGGTGACTTCACGACTCACAAGCATTTCTAATATAGGCCTATGATACCTACAGGTTCATTATTTCCTAGGTAGCAATTATAGAGGACATTTATAAGCATTTTTGATATTTTTCAAAATGCAAGAGTATATTTAGAGGCGTAAAGTAGATTTTTTATTCTTCTAGTAATGTAGTTTTTGTTTAAATTTCATGTTTTCTTGGAAACCAATGTTTTACAACTGAACTTACTGACGACAGAGAGACTACTAACCCAATCTTGGCAGAATTACAAAACATCAGAAATATCATTTCAGACTCATTGCTAGTAATGAATAACATAAAACACTCTGAACACACATTGTACGATATATAAAAGAATATCACCTGACAACGACGAATAATGCCTTCCGAAGATATTTCTTCTGTCCATATGCGAACTAGGTCTGTTGCAACGATCCGGTACTTTTCTCCTAAGCTACAATACTTAATAAGATATTTTGTTTGTTGAGTATCTTGGACTAAAAACATATTTGGCGCTAGTCAGACAGCAACACAAACAATCATTGACAGCAAAGCCAAAGTTACACCAATCAGTAACTACAATCACAATGTAGTCATATCTTTGACAGTGAATGCATTGCTCACAGTCGAAACTGGTCATACGGATTCTGCTGTACCTTGTTGTTGTTGTTATTGTTTAGAGGGGACTAGACTGCACGGTCATCAGTCCCCTTGCTGTACCTTCCCGCATTGGAAGACTTAGTTAAAGCGTTCCGTAAAATGTCTGATTTGTCGCATATGCAGGGCCGGATCTAGAGGGGGCAAAGGGGGCAGTTGCCCCGGGCGGCAGATTTTAGAGGGCGGCAATTTTATTTATTTATTTTTTACAGAATGTATCTTTCTGGTATAATTTAATAAAATTAACTGACACAGAATTATTAAAAGTAAAATGACTGCAAGAAATACCGAAATAATTTAATAAAACTAAAATTTCTGGCTGCTGACTTCAGTGTTGCCCTGTCACAGGTACTTCAGCCAATCAAACTTTAGAAATCTATAGATATTAGCCAGAATGAGGGAGATGTTTGCGTTATTGCATAAGTAAATGTTTATTAATTTGCATAGATTTCCTTTTTCAGATAAATGAATATTCATATTTCATATCAAGGTAATATTTGTAGAACAGGTGAATTTGAATAACGTTCCAGTCCCTAAAGTATTTCAGATGCGCACACTTCTTATTGAAAGTCAAAAGTATTAAGGAATTGACAGACATCTACACAGGATAGTCTGTAAATCACACTTAACTGCCTGACAGAGGGTTCATCGGACCACTTTTATACTATTTATCTTCCATTCCATTCTCGAATAGCGCGCGGGAAGAAAGAACATCTGAATCTCTCTGTTCGAGCTCTGATTTCTCGTCTTTTGTTCTGATGATCTTTTCTACTTATGTAAGTGGGAGCCAACAATATATTTTCGCATTCGGAGGAGAATGTTGACGATTGTAGTTTCGTAAGTAGCCCACGTCGCAGCGATAAACGCATTTGTTCTAATGATTCCCATTCCAGATCCTGTATCATTTTAGTGTCTCCCCTGTATCACGACAATACAAAACAAGGTGCCCTTCCTTCGACCCTATCGATGTCCTCTGACAAACCCACCTGATAAGTATCACACACTAGGCAGCAAGAATCTCACTATATTATTGCATGGGTGGGAAGTGGTAGCAGGGAACAGGGGCCACAGAGAGAGTATAGTTCCTGACAGCTTCACAATTGGCACAACCAATAGATTTGCCTTGCTACCACAGTCAAGTGAGGAAGAGGCTCCTTTAGAAGTAGGTGCAGTTAGGAAGCAACAGACTTTCACAAGGAAACCAACGGTTTCAAAAAAAGTAGATAGTAGGAGGAAAGTTCTGTTGTTAGGAAGTAGTCATGGAAGAGGTGTGGGCCAGATTTTACAGGAAAAACTAGGTGACAGGTACCAGGTCACAAACATTTTCAAGCCCAGTGCAGGTCTAAGCCAGGTGGTAGAGGATATAGGTTCCTTGTGTAAGAGTTTCACAAAACAGGATCATGTTGTTATAGTGGGTGGGGTGGGAAACAGCATTGATAGGGATCAGGGCTACAATATTGAGTGTGACCTGGTTAAAATAGCTTCTGCAACGACTCAGACAAATGTTGGACTGTTGCCTGCTTTCATGCGGTACGATCAACCCCAATTGAACCGCTCCGTCAGGAGAGTCAATATGGAGATTGATCAACTGCTTAGGGCGGACACTCTGTCGGACATCGGTTTGGTTCCTGTGGATGCTATTGATAGGTGGGATTTCACTAGACATGGCCTACATCTCAATAGGAAAGGGAAGGGGAAACTAGCTGGGTTGATAGCAAAGTCCTTAAGGGGGGACACTGCAATTCATGAAGGTACTTCTTTTTTAGGTTAAGATCAGTGTCCAGTGAGAAGCTCAGGCAGGCAGGTGCTAAAAATGTTGAAAAATCAAATATTTCTCAGAGAAGTAAAGTAAAAAATAATGTTAGCATTTTTCACCAGAATATTGGGGGACTAAAGAATAAAATAGATGAGCTTTTAGTTTGTTTAGATGCTATAGAAACTGATAATGTAATAGATATACTATGCCTGTCTGAGCATCACATTGTCACCGGTATGGAAAATGTGAATGTCAGTGGATATAAATTAGTCTCAAATGTAAGTAGAGATAATAAGATAAGAGGAGGAGTTGCTATATATGCCAAAAGCTATCACAGTGTAAAAAATTTAGAAACAAAAAAGTTTTGTGTAGAGCAGCATATTGAAGCATGTGCCTGCCAGCTTAAACTTAATGATGATTATCTTATAATTGTAACAGTATATAGGTCCCCTTCAGGGAACTTTCAGTTATTTCTGGAAAACTTGGATGCCTTGTTGTGCTATCTGTCAGATAGGGGGAAGCAAATTATTATTTGTGGTGATTTCAATGTAGATTCACTGAAAGAGTGTAATAGGAAGAAAGACCTGGAAGTCTTACTTGGCTCATTCAATCTGACATCCGTTATTGATTTTCCTACTCGGGTAGTAAAGGACAGCAGTACATTGATAGATAACTTTTTTATAGACCAAGATAAGTTTAACAACATAAATGCTTGTCCCATTGAGAATGGTCTTTCGGATCATGGTGCACAGCTAGTAACAGTATATGAAATAGCTCCGTTCAGCAATTCGAAACTGTCCACCAGAATAGTGCGCTCGATTAATGACTTAACAACTAAAAATTTCAAAGAAAGTCTACAGCAGTTAGACTGGGATGAGGTTTACAAGGAACCTGATGTTAATTTAAAATATAATTTATTTCACGATACATTTGTAAGGGTATTTGATAACTGTTTCCCCAAGAAATTAGTAAAATTTAATTCTAAGAAACCATGCAAAAAACCATGGCTTACTAAAGGTATAAAAATATCGTGTAATCGAAAAAGGGAACTATATCTGTCCGCAAGAAAGAGTAATAACCCAGAAACAATAAAATATTATAAAAGCTACTGTGCTACATTAAGAAAAGTTATTAAAAAATCAAGAAGCATGTGCATCATGTCTGAGATTAGCTCCTCTGATAATAAAATTAAAAAAAATTGGAATATTATTAAAAGGGAGACAGGGCAACCAAGAGCAGAGGAAGAGGGTATTACCATCAAAACAAATGAAAACTTTATCAACAAAAAGTCAGAAGTTGAAAACATTTTTAATGATTACTTTTTAAATGTTGTGGAGAAAATAGGATCTAAATGTTCAGTAGAAGGAGCAAGGCAATTAATGGAAGAGGCCATACCCACACAATTTGATACAATTGAAATTCCACCCACCTCACCTTCAGAAATTAGGAAAATAATAAACTCTCTCAAGAGTAAACGGTCATATGGAATTGATGGCATTTCCAGCAGGGTATTAAAAACTTGTTCCCAGGAGATAAGTAGGATTCTCAGTCATATTTGTAATAGCTCATTAAAGCAGGGTATTTTCCCAGATAGACTGAAATATGCTATCGTTAAACCTTTGCATAAAAAAGGGGATACATACGATGTCAACAACTACCGGCCCATCTCACTTCTGACAGCTTTATCAAAGATTTTTGAAAAAGTTATGTATTCTCGAATTGCTTCACATATTAGTATAAATAAAGTTCTAACAAAATGTCAGTTTGGTTTTCAAAAAAGCTTTTCAACTGAAAATGCTATATACACCTTCACTGATGAAATATTAAATGCTTTGAATAACCGGACATCACCAGTAGGGATTTTTTTGTGATCTTTCAAAGGCGTTTGATTGTGTAAATCATGGGATTCTTCTAGATAAGCTTAAGTATTGTGGTATGAGTGGGACAGTGCACAAATGGTTTAAATCATACTTAACTGGAAGAGTGCAGAACGTTGAAATAAGCAGTTCACATGATGTAGGTGAAACAATTAATTCTTTTAACTGGGGAGTTATCAAAAATGTGGTCCCACAAGGTTCGGTCTTTGGTCCTTTGCTGTTCTTAATATATATTAATAACTTGCCATTCTACATTCACGAAGATGCTAAGCTAGTACTTTTTGCTGATGATACAAGTATAGCTATCACACCTGACAAACAGGAATTAACTGATGAAATTGTAAATGATATCTTCCAGAAAGTTGTTAAGTGGTTCTCTACAAATGGACTCTCATTAAACTTTGATATAACCCAGTATATACAGTTTCATAAAGTAAATGGCATGACACTATTCATAAATTTAGACTTTGAACATAAATCTGTAGCTAAGGAAGAATATTCAAAATTTTTAGCTGTTTGCATTGACGAGGGACTGAATTGGAAGAAACATATTGAAGATCTCCTGAAACGTCTGAGTTCAGCTACTTATGCCATCAGAGTCATTGCAAAATTTTGTGATAAACATCTCAGTAAATTAGCTTACTACGCCTATTTTCATTCACTGCTTTCATATGGGATCATATTCTTGGGCAATTCAACATTGAGTAAAAAAGTGTTCATTGCACAAAAGCGTGTAATCAGAATAATTGCTGGAGGCCACCCAAGAGCATCCTGCAGACATTTATTTCGGGATCTAGGGATACTCGCTGTAGCATCACAGCCCTGAAATTTGTTATTAACAATCCGACCCAATTCAAAAGTAATAGCAGTGTGCATAGCTACAACACTAGGAGAAAGGATGATATTCACTATTCAAGGTTAAATCTAACTTTGGCTCAGAAAGGGGTGAATTATGCTGCCACATAAGTCTTTGGTCACTTACCAAGTAGCATCAAAAGTCTGACAGATAGCCACCAAGTATTTAAAAAGAAATTAAAGGAATTTCTGAATGGCAACTCCTTCTACAATGTAGATGAATGTTTAGATAAAACATAAAAAAATATATATATATAAAAAATTTAAAAAAAATTTACAAAAAAATTCTTAAAATATAGATTGTCAAGTATAGACATAATTTACTAAACTGACACGTTCCACATCATTACGAAATGTCGTATACATGATCTAAGGAACAAGTATTAATCTAATCTAATCTAATCTATTGATGCTGTCCTTTTTCTAGCTAAGCAAGGAAGTCCTTTTAGAGGAACAAAAGAAGATGGTGATTTTGGTGGTCCACATAGCGGCAAATTTCTAAATACAATTGATCTCATATCATACTATAGTGTCCCCCTTCGTCTGCGTATTGAACGCCATAAGAAAGGCTAGATTAGCTATTTTTACAAAAATATACAAGATGAGTTCCGTGACTTGATTGCTGACAAAATGAAACAAGATATAATTAAAGCTATTTTAGCTGCTAAATACTTTTCACTGTTGTTTGACTGCACTCCAGATATCAGCCACAATGCGCACGCATATGACACAAGTAATTCGATATGTCAAGTCGAATGACTCAAGAGGTTGTGAAAAGTTTTACTGACTTTTTACAGTTACAGACAAAACAGGAGAAGGCCTTCGTCAAGAGATACTGCAAAAATTGGAACAAGATTGGTTGAACATTAAGTACTGCAGGAGGCAGTCTCATGACAATGGCGCAAACAGGGCTAGAAAGTACAAAGGCGTCCAGTCAAGAATACTTCAGAAGAATGAACTGGCCTATTTCATATCACGTGCTGCTCACTCTTTATATTTAGTAGGAGCAAATTCAGCAGACATTCAGCAAGACTAGGTGATCTGCAAGAGTAGATGCGGTTGAAGCTGTTTACAGGCATTTTCATAAAGTTTTGAAGGCCCTGGAAGAAACTGAAACTTATAAATTGTCAACACCAGAAACAAAATCAGAGACAAGATCCATTTTAAAAAAATATGAGAAAACTCAAATTCATTACGTTAATTTGTTTCTGGTATGCAATATTAAAATAAATTGGTCATGTTTATCAGTTTCTGCGAAGTTAATACTTTACAACTGATAAAGCTGTTCGAAACATTCAATGACTTTTGGGCTTTCTCAAAACTTCCCGGGAAGCTATTTCTGAGGCCAAAGTGCTAGCAGAAGATAATGAGGTATCATTGGTATTCTCCGAAAAAAGAATTCGAAGAAAGAAGAAAATGACCGATGAGCTTTGTGAGGATGATGTATCCAACATTCAGAGAAAAAATAAGGAATAATTGACGGAGGTTAGTACCAGGTTTACCGCAATTGAGAAAATTGGTGCACAAATTAGTTTTCTGTGTGGTGTGCAAATTCGAGAAATGGAAGTGGAGGACTTGAAGGCCAAAGCAACGGAACTGGCAGAATATCTTAACGAGGAAGAACTTGAAGTTGAAAGTTTCAGACAACATGTGCTGGCAGTAGACAGAGCTTTGCAAGATTCCACTGCATCATCAACATTAAGTTTAATTTATAAAAACAAATTGGTAGAGTGGTATCCCAATCTTAGTACATCCCCAAATATATCTTACCATTCTAATTTCTGTTTCGTCTGGAGAAAGAAGTTTCAACAAGCTGAAACTAATTAAATACACTTGAGGAGCACGACTGCTTAACAAATCTGAGTATAATATCCATAGAGCACAAACGAGCTGCTTCTCTAAACTATGATGATATCAAAAACAGTTTTGCAGCAAAAAAAGCTCGAAAAGCGAAATTTTGAATAGATTTTTGTACGATGAGTAATCTTGTAATATTTTTGTATGTATTAAAATTGCTCTGTTTTCCTTTGATCTTAATTCAGTCGATAAAATAAGTTCATGTTGTGAGATTGTGACATTTATTTAGAAATATGTAACCCAATTAGCATCAAAAAGTCGATTCTTACATGGGGGGGGGGGGGTGAAAGAAGGGGCGGCAAATTTAAGCTTGCCCCCCTTGGCAAATATCCTAGATCCAGCCCTGGCATATGTCCCGCATTCCGAAAATTTTCATATTCCACCAACTGCAGTTTATTCCCAACTATCCTAAGCAGTACGAATCAGGATATGAACTTAGGATTTATGACTGTGATTATGTGAATTACCTTTCGATGTCTAGTTTACATAAGAAAGAAATAAATATATAGTACAGCTAGGTGACACACCCATTATTTCTAAGGTATGTTGACACTACCCACAAAAACGGCACCATTTTACTTACGTCACGGAAAATGCTAATATCTATTGCAAATTATTGCGTAGCACCGCTGAACTGTCGCCACGTTTTAAAGTTCAGGTTATTTGATCTTTGTGATGCCATTTCTCAGAATCAAACCAAATTGCCGCCATCTTTATTTGAAGGCTATTGCTGTATTTGGTGTTTGCGTGTATTTATGCCTACAATTTACAAACAATGTACATTTTAATTGCTCATCAAATTAAAGATATTTTAAATGTTTGTAGATCTATCAGACCAAACTGCGTGGTCATCAGTCCATAACTTACAAACTACTTAAACCTAGGTAAACTAACCTAAGGACAAACAGACACACCTATGTCCCAGGAAGGACTCGAACCTCCACGGCAAGCAACCGTGCGCTCCGCAGCAAGACGCTTTAGACCGCTCGGCTACTCCACCACGGCAAAAGATATTCGAAGTATGATTTGTTGGGTAACAGTGATAGGCATCAGAATGCAGGACAAAGTTTTCATGCACATACTGTAGTTAATTAGCGTATTTTATGATGTTCTTATACAGTGTATGCTTAAGACTTGTGTGTGACTAAACAGATATTATTGAGTGATTACGGAAGGGAGATTTCTAGTTACACAACAGCCCATTTAATTCTACAAACGCGGAAAATAAGTGTGGTGCTGGCAGTGTATTCAGATTTTGGAATTGGCATCTTCATTGCTCATAAACAGATGCCACATGGACTTTAGAAAGGAAGTGACAAAGTTCGTGTTGTAATTTCTGATTGAGTGTACCTGTTAATTAAGGGAATGAACTGTATTACAGTAACTGTCAGAGCAGTTGTACGAAGCACAACCTCAAATATCGATATAAATTAAAAAGTCGTCGTATTTAACTATGGGCAAGTGTAGCTAGTTGTATTAAATTTCACAACAGACAGAACATTACATAAGAACACTGAACTTGTCTTGATGATAAGATATCAAGTTTGAAGAGTTGACAGGTAATGTTGAGGTGTGAAATATAACAATGACATTTACAGTATCACTTGATCAAGTACTTCACTGATGAAATATTAAATGCTTTGAATAACCGGACATCACCAGTTGGGATTTTTTGTGATCTCTCAAAGGCTTTTGATTGTGTAAATCATGGGATTCTTCCAGATAAGCTTAAGTATTGTGGTATGAGTGGGACAGTGCACAAATGGTTTAAATCATACTTAACTGGAAGAGTGCAGAACGTTGAAATAAGCAGTTCACATGATATAGGTGAAACAATTAATTCTTTTAACTGGGGAGTTATCAAAAATGTGGTCCCACAAGGTTCGGTCTTTGGTCCTTTGCTGTTCTTAATATATATTAATGACTTGCCATTCTACATACATGAAGATGCTAAGCTAGTACTTTTTGCTGATGATACAAGTATAGCTATCACACCTGACAAACAGGAATTAACTGATGAAATTGTAAATGATATCTTCCAGAAAGTTGTTAAGTGGTTCTCTACAAATGGACTCTCATTAAACTTTGATAAAACCCAGTATATACAGTTTCATACAGTAAATGGCATGACACTATTCATAAATTTAGACTTTGAACATAAATCTGTAGCTAAGGAAGAATATTCAAAATTTTTAGCTGTTTGCATTGACGAGGGACTGAATTGGAAGAAACATATTGAAGATCTCCTGAAACGTCTGAGTTCAGCTACTTATGCCATCAGAGTCATTGCAAAATTTTGTGATAAACATCTCAGTAAATTAGCTTACTACGCCTATTTTCATTCACTGCTTTCATATGGGATCATATTCTTGGGCAATTCAACATTGAGTAAAAAAGTGTTCATTGCACAAAAGCGTGTAATCAGAATAATTGCTGGAGGCCACCCAAGAGCATCCTGCAGACATTTATTTCGGGATCTAGGGATACTCGCTGTAGCATCACAGCCCTGAAATTTGTTATTAACAATCCGACCCAATTCAAAAGTAATAGCAGTGTGCATAGCTACAACACTAGGAGAAAGGATGATATTCACTATTCAAGGTTAAATCTAACTTTGGCTCAGAAAGGGGTGAATTATGCTGCCACATAAGTCTTTGGTCACTTACCAAGTAGCATCAAAAGTCTGACAGATAGCCACCAAGTATTTAAAAAGAAATTAAAGGAATTTCTGAATGGCAACTCCTTCTACAATGTAGATGAATTTTTAGATAAAACTCAAAAAAAAAAAAAAAAAAATAAAAAATAAAAAAAATCCTTAAAATATTGACTGTCAAGTATAGACAACATTTAATAAACTGACACGTTCCACATCATTACGAAATGTCGTATATATGATCTATGGAACAAGTATTAATCTAATCTAATCTAATCTGCGTTTCTAATGTTGATATCGGCCTTTCTTACAGAGCTTGATAACGCTGTTCCAGTGATTGCATTTTTCCTTTTACAATCTGCAAGTTGTTCTTTGTCACATATATATTCAATGTTTATCTCCTTATTTAGAACCTTTTCATGCAGAAATGATACCACACATCAATATGTTTGGTCCTCTTTTGGTATTCGGGATTTTTCGATAATCGAATTGCACTCTGTCTACTTTTAAAGTTGTTGGTTTCTCAGATTTATCAAGGAACTTTCTGAGCCATATTGCTCCTTTGCAACACTAGCTGCAGCTACATATTCAGATTCAGTTGTACTCAATGCAACGATTTCTTGTCTTTGAGAAGTACAAGTTACTGGACCATCTGCCAAAAGGAATACAAATCCTGTTGTTGATTGTCGTGATACAAGATCACCTGCATAATAAGCATCAGAAAAACCTACTACCTGTATATGGCTCCCATTGCTGCAGTACTCTATACCACAACCTTCTGTTTTGATCAAATACCGGAATATTCTCTTTACTGCCTGCCAATGTGCATCATTATGACACTTCAAAAATCTGCTCACACTGTTAACTGCATAGGATATATTCAACAAAAACATAAGTGATCCGACCGCTTCACGGTATGGAATTTTTTCAGTCTGTGATTCTTTTTCAATAGGTAGCAATTGCACATGAGGATCGGCTGGAACACTTAAACCATTAGCATCACCCATTCCAAACTTTTCAATTATTCGTTTTGTATATGTAGATTGATGTATAAACATCTTCTTTTCTGCACGATTACGTTCAATTTGCAATCCCACAAAACAATGAGCATCTCCCATCGTAATTCGAAAAGACTCTTCAAGTGAAGTAAGAACTTTGTTAATCACTTTCATTCACTTTAATGCCACTAGTCCATCATCTACAAATAATGCTAATATAACAACTTCATTACTGACAATGCCACGGAATAAACAGGGATCAGCATCATTTGGACTGAAATTAAACTGTGAAAGAAACTAAAAACTTGGAATTCCAGAATCGAGAAGCCTGTTTCAGCCCATACAGAGACTTTTCAAGCTTACAGACAACAGAGTCCATTGTGTCAGTCACAAGCCCCTCAGGTATTTCCATATAGATTTCTTCTTCAAGATTTCCATATAAAAATGCAGTACGAACATCAAACTGCTTCATTTCCAAATCTTCATATGTAACAATTGCCTGGAAAACTCTAAGCGAGTCATGCCGTATGACTGGTGAGAAAGTCTCATTGTAGTTAATGTCATATTCCTGTTTGAACCGTCTTGCACACAGACGTGCTATGAACTTTGTAATCTTGTCGTTTGTCTCAGATTTTATTTTGAAGACCTACTTTGAATCAATAACTTGCTGACTGCTGGTTCTAGGAATGATCTTCCACGTTTTGTTCTCCTCATGAGCTTCTAGTTCCTTGGTAATTGCCTTTCGCCAATGCTTTGAGTCAGGACCAGAAACTTCTTCCTTGAAACTATTGGGAACATGATATTGGATGAAATCAGCTTCATATCTCGCTGGCTTACAAATGGTGTAACGATGTCGTAGCCATATGGATTGAACTTGACTAGGTTGCTCTTCCATTTCCTGCTGTGCTACTCTTCTGCCATTTTGTGGAGATTCTTTCTCGTCCTGTACTTGCACTGGCCTGCTGTGAGCTTGCTTGTCACGATCTACGAATTCTTGTTCATCATCCCTGATCTTCAGGTAAATGTCATCAACTTCTTGTGTTAATGGTGTTGTGCTGCTGCGGACCTCATTGAACGTAACATCTCGGGATACAAAAACTTTCCGATTTACTGGGCCAGACAGTCTGTAATTTGGCGATTCTCCTTGGTAGCCAACGAGTATCACTTTTCGAGCTTTGTCATCGAGTTTACTTTGACACTGTTTTGGTACGTGAGCAAAAACATCTGATCCAAAGATGCGAAGATGTCCAACAAAGGGTTTTCGTCCATTCAACAATTCGTATGGAGTTTGCTGCAAATTACGTTTCGTTGGTACCCCATTTAAAATTTAGACTGCAGTGTTCACTGCTTCTGCCCATAAGAACTTTGGCAGAGACATGGCTGTCAACATTGTACATTGAAATGTTTTACTATATTCTATTTAAGTAATCACAGTTCCTTTCTACCACTTCCAAACAAGATGCTTAGCTTTTTCAACATTATGATGTATGGGGGTTCTGCTCGCTGCAAATTTATTCACCTGGGTCGTCGTGGTAGAAATAAATACTCGTCATGTACAATTTTTCACTTCTTCTTTAATTTGAAACCAAACTGCTTCTCCACCAAAACATTACAACTTTAAAACATATACAAAGCTACAGAACGTAGCTGACAGAACTTCTATTTTAAGACAACAGACTGACATAGCTTCCAGTGCACTTTGCAAATGCTAAAACTCGAACTCCCCCATGCAAGGTGGTGAGGCAAGTATATAACATTGGCAATAATGGCATTACATTACGCATTGTTCATAACAATTGAATATACCAATATACAATTACCAAACACAACATTTCATGCACACAAAAATAATCACAATATAAAATGAAAATTATTCATACAATAGTTTTATATGACACATATCTTTTTAAGACAAAATAGTGGTACCTTTTGTTTTACAGCAAATGGCAATGTTAAATGTCAATTAATTAATTAATGAGTACATCATACATGTTCCTAACATATATTGAACTTTCAAGTATCTTCACAAATCTGAAAATATACTCAAAATCTCACGTCAGTCAATATATACAAAGAATTACAATATTCAAATTTCGACTATTACATTAATTAACACAATTAGCTGGTCAACACAACTTGTTTATGAGGCTGACATATATATATATATATATATATATATATATATATATATATATATATATATATATATATATATATATATTCAGTGCTATTTATTTTCATTTCTTTTTGTTTTTCACAAAAGTTTTTACAATTCGTCTGTTTAAGGCTTTAAATAAGATACAATGAGGGAACTATTGTTTATAGAACTGTCTGGAAACGTCATATACAAATCTCTTAATTAATGAAATATATCACTTGTTTTAATCACAGTATCACTGAGACACTGTCCTACACTGATTCCTAGACTGGCTATTTCGTTTGTAACTTCACACGCAAAATATATCACTATTACACCACACGATTCCGCGTCTGACGCAGATGGTATTGTAGGATGACATTGAGATGAGCCGGCCAGCAGTATCGTCACAATACCCCCCCCCCATCAGCTCGACGATGCCCTCATAAGTCGAGGTGATATAAGAGCAAAGCACCTAATTTGGATGGCTTGGACCCGGTGGCTGGCTTGGCTGCATCAGTACCTCACTTAGTCCTGTCTGGGGTTGGCACAGCACAGTCCACACGCACAGCATCACCAGATCCTGAAAGTTACAAATGCAGTAAGTAGGTGACAAGGGTATGGCCTCCCAAGAGCAGAGGGCAGAATCGGGTACAGCTGACACTCAAGAATCTGCCACATTGAACTTGTCTGACTTTTTTAAGCATCAAAACAAAATACACAAGAAAACATATGACAAAAATATCCACATAACTATATTGTAAAATTTACTGTTCTCTTACTTTCTGTTTTTTTAAAACTCTGTGGACATTAAACTTTGTGTCTTACAAAAGTATTAGACACTAACATTAATTAATTGATTCTATCATGACTTCTATCAATATCTCAAATACTTCAGCTCTTTAATACTATGGCAACAATTTGAATTCAAATTTTTACTGTGACATAAAGTAATACATTGAAAAGCCTAACTGAACAAACAATATTGAAATCAATATTCTTATTAACTTAAAAAAGTTACATACACACATTTAATACCTTAACACTAAAAAAAAAGGTAGAATGATAGATATGAGATAGTTTGAACAGGTTACAGAATGAGTAGGAGATGTGGCAGCAGAAACCGAAATCAGAAGTACGTGTGGGGATCGGGATCGATACCAAACAACACTGGACAAGTGTAGTATCTCTGTGTTTTATGAAAGGTCTTTGCTGTAAGGAAGCGGAAACACCAGTTCCCGCCTGACTATTGTACAGAGTAAACGCGTAATAATAAAGTCAGTGCATAAAAGTTGGAGTGTCTCGTGTCTTATCCTACCCGATCCTATAAACCTCCACATTGGTGACCCCGATCAAGCGTCGCTTTCGAGTTACCGCCCGAAGTGCTTTCCATCCGCGTCTACCGCGATATTCGCGCTCCCGCGTTCGCATGCCGCCTATTGTCCGTACTGTGCACAATGGCTTCACCTAACGGACCTCCGCCGCCCGGATTCTGCCGTCCCGTGAGTGTGCCTCCACCTGCCGAATCCCGTCGAGGACAGCAAATTTCTTACAGCTCCGGGATTGCTACTCCGTGTGCAAGCTTCGTCAGTATACCTGTGCCTACTATGGACTCCGGCTTTGTTAGCCCGCAAAAATGCAATTTTACAGGGAACAGCAGTGCTGGAGAGGTTCTCTCCTCTACGCCGAGGTTTCCTTCCGCTCCCGCTAATGCAGCGGAATTTTTAAGGCTGAACTCTAGTCAGCAGAACGCTACGGCATTTGAAAGGCCGCCCGTTACATATCACTCCGCGCCTGTCGAACCTCGTGCAGGACACCTTTTTCGCCACACCGGGTGTAAACAACGTGTGTAATAGAGTTCATGAGGGTGCCTCGAACGTTTACGACCATAACTTCAGTGTTCCTGCGTCTGTCGGAAATGTTTTGAACAAGAACAATGCTGCAGCCGGTGTTCAAACTCCTAACCGTCAGCAGTGCAATATTCATCCGCCACGCCAGTGGGACCCATCTACCCGACTTCCGACACACGATGTTGCCTCTGAGGCTCTGCACGCGAACTCTTTTCACCAATTTTATAATGTGACGCCGCAGTTTCTCCAGAATTCATCGCCTGCTAACACGGACAATTCGCTCGCACAGACTGTTGTTCAACGGTTGGAGAACATGCCCACGCTACCTCCTTTCAAACCTGCTCACCCAGAGTTTTGGTTTAACTTGGTAGAACAAACTTTCAACGTTTACGGGCTTGATGACAACGCGCGTTTTTACTGCCTTGTGAACCATCTCCACGAGCGCGTTGAATTAATCTACGACCTTGTCCAGAACCCTCCCTCGACAGGGAAGTACACGGCAGCCAAGCAGACGATTCTGCAACGTGTGTCCAAAACAAGGAGAGAGAATGTCAGACAACTAATATATGAAGAGCGTCTCGGCGACAGGTCTCCATCACAGTTGTGGCGATGCCTCCGTTTACTTGTCAGCGAACACGACTTGCCAAATGACACACTCACCGAGATTTGGACAGAAAAACTGGCTCTGCCTGTACAGACGGCAATCTCCGCGTACGAGGACACGTCAGTTAACGAACTCTTACGCGCCGCCGATAGAGTTCATTCTGCCCGGCTACGTGAACTCCGCGCCAGCACTCCCAGACCGTCTAATACAAGACCTGTCAAGTCAGTTGCTCTACCGGCACCTTCATCTCGACGCCGCGACGGCACTTCTGACGCCGCGGAAGATCATGGGTCACAGCTTCCTCCGCCCCCAGCAATGACGTACTGTTTCTTCCATAATAGATTTGGAGAGCAAGCACGCAATTGCAAACCACCGTGCTCGTACCCAAACTACAATCGCAGGTAGGCAGCGGCGCCACCTCCTGCAAACTAAACGAGCGCCACCCAACTTTACATTCTGTGTCAGACGCCACTAGAAACCATGGCCGGGTGTACGTGAAAGATCTCTCCTCTGGAACAAATTTTCTAGTAGACACCGGAGCCGACGTGTCACTGCTCCCTGCTCGCCTCGCTAACAGGAAGATTCACCGGCAGAAGACTACACTTCGAGCAGTCAACGCATCGCATCTCCAGTGCACCGGCCTAACCTCTTTTAATGTCGCCCTCGCCCCCAAGTGCGAGTTAGAGTGGAGATTTTTAGTTGCGCAAGTCGAAGAACCTATAATAGGTATAGATTTTCTTAGGCACTACAAAATAACAATTGATTTAGCAAGCGATCGTGTGTCCTATCCGGCGTGCAACTTGTATATTTCTTGTGCGCCTGCCAGTGTCCTAACTAAAGACAAAGATAACGTTCGACTAGCTACCAAAAACGCTAACCTCCCCAGCGAGTCTCTCGAGTGGTCGAATAAGTGGCTCGCAGAGCGAATCGAATCTACGAATCACGAACTTCATCGTCGGCTGCAGTATTTGAACTCTGAGCTGTCATTTGTCCGCGAACAGCTCAACAGTCTCCAAGCATCCTGCCCGCCTTCAGTACTACAGGTTAGTCAGTGTTCTAGTGATTCTGCGCCCGCGCGCAACTGTGACAGGGATTCCTCTCTCTGTAACTGCGTTCGCGCTCGCCATCATGCTGACAGTGTTATTGCGAGTGCTACCCCGCCTCCCCGCCTACCCGGACAGTCAAATTTCCGCGCGCAGGCTAGTGTCAATAACTCACAGCCATTAGCTGTTTCTAAGCGCCCGCTGCTGCCCTCAGCCTCGCCAGCGGCGCCTTCCGCAACTATTACTCAGTGTACCAACTCAACCCAACGCGGCTCACCTGTTTGCAACTCTCTACCTACGGGCAGTTGGCAATCGTGTAAACTCGCCACGCCAGCGCCGCAGCTTCGCTCGGAGGCTGATACGCTCGCGCCAGTCGCGCCTATACAAACTGTTTCCTCGCACACGGTGCCCCGCGTTGCCTTAGTGACTAACGGAACTGTTCATAGGCTACGCTAGATTGACGGACCGCCTATTTCGTGCCGCCCTCGTCGTCTCAAACCCGAACTTATGCCCGTTGCTCGCGAACAGATCGACGAACTAATAAAAGGTGGAATTATTGAACCCTCTTCAGGATGTTGGTCGAGTCCGATTCATTTCGTCGCAAAGAAAGACGGCACTTGGCGCATGGTAGGAGACTATACGAAGCTTAATTCTCGTACCATCATCGATAAATATCCCCTCCCCAACGTGTCAGACTTTAACCACGCTTTGGCCGGCGCCCGGTGTTTCTCGGTGATAGACTGTAAACGTGCCTATCACCAGATTCCTATGGCCCCGGAGGACATAGAAAAAACGGCAATCACCACACCTTTCGGACTGTTCCAATACAGATTCGTGCCTTTCGGGTTGCGGAATGCTGCTCAAACCTGGCAAAGGTTTATCAACGAGGTACTCTTCAACTTAGACTTTTGTTTCGCCTACCTCGATGATATTTTGATATTCAGCCCTACTGTGGAAAAGAATAAGGAACATTTGCAGATAGTTAAGGACACTCTCGTTGCAGCTGGTGTAGAGCTTAATAATAAGAAGCTGCAACTTCACAAATCTTCAGTTTTGTTTTTAGGATATGTTGTTTCAGCTGAGGGCCTCACACCCCCTGTTGACAAGGTCTGTTTTAGACTTACCATGACCTGACACTTATAAAGAATTACGTCGTTTCCTAGGAACAGTTAACTATTATAGGAAACATTTGTCAGCTGCTGCTGAGGTTCAGGCACCACTCACAGATGCCTTGGCAGGCCAAAACACTACCGGCATCCGGCAGGTTCCGTGGACCCCAGTAATGGAAACAGCCTTCAAGAAACTGAAGCATCTATTAGCAAATGCTGTAACTGTGGCTCACCCGCATCCGGATGCCACCCTCTTCATTACGACAGATGCAAGTGACTGTGCTATAGGTGCTGTTTTGAGTCAATCTGTCGGAGACGTTACATCCCCCCTCCAGTTCTTCTCAAAGAAGCTGAATACTGCGCAAAAGAAATATTCTGCTTTTGACAGAGAATTGCTGGCCGTCTATGAGGCAGTGAAACATTTTCGTGCGGAAGTTGAGGGAGGTGGCTTTTATATCCTCACGGATCATAAACCCCTTGTGGCCGCCATCCAGAAACCTCCGTCTGACCATCCACCGCGACGTTTCCGTCATCTTGATTACATCCTACAATTTACAAGTGATGTCAGATACATTAAAGGTGCAGACAATATTGTAGCAGATTTCCTGTCCCGTGTCGGAGCTGTCACTTCGGTTCTCGACCTAACAGACCTCCCGCAGCGGCAGTCAGCTGACCCAAACATAATGCAGCTCATCAATGACCACGACTCTTCCCTCAAACCTGTCAAAACTACTTTCCCAGGTGTGACCGGAGAAGTGTGGTGTGACGAATCTACCGGTTCTCTGCGACCTTTCATTCCCAAGGACCTGCAGAGACAGGTTTTTGACAAACTGCATAGCCTAGCCCATCCTGGAGTGCGAGCCTCCACCAGACTAGTTACTGAGCGTTTTGTGTGGCGTGACATGCGACGCGATTGCCAGGCCTGGGCCCGATCGTGCATTCCATGTCAGCAAAACAAAGTTTCCAGGCACACGGCCCCCCCGCTGGGTACTTTCTCCCAACCACAGAAACGTTTCCAACACCTACACATAGACTTGGTAGGCCCACTCACTCCTTCTCAGGGGTTCAGATACGTACTCTCCATCATAGATAGGACTACACGTTGGTTCGAAGCCACCCCACTCCCGAACATCACTACTGAGACCGTTGCTCGTGCCTTTATAGACACGTGGATTGCACGCTTCGGGTGCCCAGCAGTGTTGACAACCAATCAGGGGCGCCAATTCGAATCCGCTCTGTTCTCTGACATTTGTAGGTTGTGCGGCATTTTCAAGATCCATACAACTGCCTACCATCCTCAGAGCAACGGACTCGTCGAGAGATGGCACAGGACTCTTAAAACTGCCTTACGCTGCCACGGCCCTCTTTGGACCGAGACCCTGCCTTTCATACTTTTGGGGTTATGCACCACTTTTAAAGAAGATTTAAAAGGTTCAGTAGCTGAATTTGTCTATGGTCAACCCCTTGTTTTACCAGGTGAACTAGTTGCCCCCACGCCCGTGGCTTCGCCTTCAGAGCTTCCATCCCTGGTAGAACGCGTCAAACTACATTGTAGCAAACTTCACCCACAACCTCCGGCACACCACACACCACCTCGTACTTATGTACCCGTGTCACTTAGTTCGTGCACATATGTTTTCCTGCGTGACGACACCATTAAGGCCCCCCTTCAGCCACCTTATACTGGTCCTCACAAGGTGCTCCGTCGTGCAGCAAACACCATGGACATTCTCCTGCACGGTTCCAAAACTACTGTTTCACTGAACCGAGTGAAACCGGCTCTAGTTGAGCCCGCTTCCGATGACTCTCCAACACCCTCACCCCCACCCTCTTCAAACGACTCAGGCAATCGGAGTCATTCTTCTTCACAACCCCTCGCCCATTCTTCGAGCAACTACCCTTCTGGTGGTCCACAACTTTCGAGTCAGCCCTCTGATCCCCACCCTTTCCAAGGATTTTCACCGCGCATGACTCCCTCCTCACGAAACTTCACCCCTTCAACCCCTTCTTCCTGCACAAGTTCGTTGCGCCCATCACGCGGCAAGAAATCGTGTCCACATCAGTCCTCCACACCTGTTTCCCCTGGCCATTTGCCTGCCACAACTACTCCTACCACACCCGCCTCGGATGCATCACCCTCCTTATGTCGGGGTTTTGCCACTCGCAGCCGTACGCCTCCCTCCACTGCTACCGAGGTAGAATTCAGAACTAGGGTTGAACCAGATCATATCTGTAACCTCAGCGTGTTGGTGCAGGGTGTTTCAGTGTTCATCATGCTCGCGTGTGACGAAAAAAGTGATCAGGCAGGTGGTGTAGTGCAACGTGTGGTTCGACGCATCACAGTTTCCCACCTCGCCTCCGCAGGCAATCTACGTGTGTTCGTCCGCCCGAACGGAACCATCATTGTGCGGTTCCCAGCTGACCATCGAGGCCCCCCACAACAATCGTCAAGATTCGGACGTCGGCTTCGCCCGCCATCCACCCTCGAGGACTTTGAGACTACTGTGCCGGGTTTTCCCCCCGGTCACCCATCAACCGCCCCCTACCTGAGGACGCACAAGAGCTGCCAGTCACCTTTCTGCATCCCCTACCAGCTGTGTAATTTTAATCTTTTAAGTTTTTTTTCTGTACTCCATACTGCCGGGGGGGGGGGGGGGGCTATATGGGGATCGATACTAAACAACACTGGACAAGTGTAGTATCTTTGTGTTTCATGATTGGTCTTTGCTGTAAGGAAGCGGAAACACCAGTTCCCGCCTGACTATTGTACAGAGTAAACGCGTAATAATAAAGTCAGTGCATGAAAGTTGGAGTGTCTCGTGTCTTATCCAACCCGATCCTATAAACCTCCACATATGCAACCACATAGCTAGAAATCCAGTGCTTGCCAACGCACTTAGCACACACAGAATGTGTAATTTCCTGGGGTTTAGAAAAGTTTATATCCAACATATTGACAATACAACTTTCAAATATACAAATATTTCATCAAATAATACATATATACAAAACTCTTATAGCTACTATAAATTTTACAAAAATAGCACCTGTACCAAGTCTTTTTATTATCCACTACTGTCTGTATGGCTTCAGTTCTGTTATCTTCAAATTTACCCCCCACTGGCAAACGAGAGAGTGAATCAGCAACAAGATTGTCCTTGCCTTAATGTATTCCACAGCAAATTTACATTTTTCTAACTTAAGTGACATCCCTCCTGTTCTTAATCTTCTGCACACTTCTTCCAGTAAGCTTATGTTCTTCGTCTAATTTGTTGGCTTCCTCCACCTTGGCATTTACGAGTTCATAATAGTTTAAATCCTCCATGGTTTCTTCAGGCTCTTCACACATGTCTTCTACATCTCTATTATGATATAATAAATCTAATTCTACACTCTGCTTACTCAGATTATTCCCATTTTTCAATATCGTAGCAGTACAATGTAAAACACCAGTCATTGGGTCCACAAACATAACTTTTCTTCCTCCCCAGTCAAATTCAGCATTCACTTTCATGATCCAGTTAGTTCCTAGCATGATATCCTCAGACAGATTAGGTATTACAAGACATCCTTGACATAGATTGACATCATTCACACTAAAGTTCAACAAGGCTTGCCGGTTAACTTCCTTGCTGTGTCTGCCGGTAGCACCCTTGATCTTTATTCCTACTACAGACATCTCAGTGTAGTCCGGTACATGTATCACACAATCTCTAAATTGTTCAGAAATTCCACTGATTGGACTACCTGTATCAACTAACGCTTCCTTGCCTTTTCCGTCAATAAACACAGTAATATATGGGCATCCAGTGACATCATATTGTATATCTTCATCTTCTTCATGAATAAGATCTTTAATAATATCATCATAGTACAGGAATCGTCATTAGCTTGTACATGATTCAGGGACACATTACTCTCAACAGGTTGACAAGCCATACATCCATTAGCAACACAATTATCGTTAACCTAGGCACATTGTCTTCTAGCTCATTATATTTGCACAGTAACTTATCTAGAACATTGACTTTCTCTTCATTTTCAATGTAGCTTTGTATGACACAATTCAAGATGTCTTTCCCTACCTCTTCTTGTTTGTTTCTGCTTCAAAAACTTTCAGTACTGCTCAATTTCACTGGTACGACTGGATTCTCACAAGACTTGACATCATCTACAACACACACTGTCTCACACTGGCCATCAGACACGATGCAACCTTCCTTGACTTCAACATAAATCATCCCATCAAGTTCCTTCTCCAAATATTCAAACTCCATGACCTCCACATCTTCTTCACTATCTTCAACACTGTCATCCTCTGACTTCTCTGAATTCACACTAGACAAAACATCAAAATCTTCATGATTCTCAGTCTTCACAGTTTCATGAGCAGTAAGATTCAGTCTGTCTTCAGCATCTTCAACCTTATCATTTAGCAAATTACACAGTCCAAACACATCTTGTTCTTCACTTATTTTGGGTTCTTCTGCGGAAATATCTTCACTTACATTATACATATTGGCTACAGTATCATCATCTAGTACAACCTCTTCTGGTTCTATACACTTGTCCTCTTCTTTCTAAGACTGGTTCTTAATGACTTCCCATAGTTATTTGTCAAACTTGAGCCGATTTACCCTGTGTGTTACCTTCTGCCCCTGTCTATATTGCTCATTATCCCATTTGTGTCCAAATCTGATCCTATTTGTGGTAGCCTGATTTCTTGTCCTATTTCTCACCCCAACCTGACAGGCTTCCATAGGGGCGACATTTAGTTTTCCTGTCCGTTTCCATAAGACTTGTAGTAACCTTGGTTCCTATCGTTTCTTCCTTGTCTGTTCCTATAATCCATACTCCCACCTTGCTGTCTACTTCGGTTCTCACGACTATCTTCTTGGTGATCATCTCTTCTGTCTCTTCCATGATGGTCTTCTCGGTACTGGTTTCTATCCCTTTATCTCTCATAACTTCTGTCTAATCTTCCAACAAATCTTAAGAAGTCCTCAACTGAGTTGTCAGGTCCACAATCTAACGATTGCTGTATTCTTCCTGGTAATCTTCTACGTAGGGTGTCCACCAATGTTATTTCATCTAAAGGTGAGTCAAGATGCACTAATTTTCCCTCATACTGCCATAATTTTCCCTGTACTTTCCCCTATGCAAGAAATCACTCCTTACTCTAGCCTGCTTGCTTTTGGACCAGAATTTATTCAAAAAACACCTCTCAAACTCACTATATGACATATCCTCTGTATCTAACTGATTGACCCAAGTATAATCTTCATTGTCCAAAAATCTCTTTACAAATTTAATTTTCATTGCATCGGTCATTTCTACAGTGAAATTGTCAGAGCAATGATGTAAAAAGTCTTTAGGATGAATTTTCCCTTCCCAGGGTATGTCTTAATTACTACATTTGCCCAATTAAAGCCACCACAGATCTACATTTTGCTATTTACAACACTTTCTTGCAATGCACTGACCCTTTGACTGAGGTTATACACATCCTTCTTAATAACACCTTCAGAATATGTCACACTTTCACAAATTTTATTTTCTAGTGACACTTTAACTTACTGAATTTCAGTTTTTCAAAGTTTATTTTCCTCATCAAAATACTTTTCTACAGTACAAATTTTGTTTTCAAGGTCAGACTCAACGTTACTGATTTTACTCTCTACTACAGTCACACGAGTGTCCAGCTGTTCATGTTCTAACTTCATTGCCCTTTCAAGATCACATGTTTGTTTCCTGACTTCATCAACTGCCCTGTTTGTTTCGCTCAACTGAGACTTCAAACCTGCTAAACCGTCATTTAACTTTTTGCTAACAGATTCTACTTGTTTACTCACTTCATGATTTCCCTTGTCAATATGTTCAGTTAATTGTTCTGTTAATCGATTTAACAACTCTATAAGACCTGGTGATGCAATAATTATTTCTTCACTATTTGACACATTGCTACGAGGTGTACTGGCTGTCACATTCTGTTCTGACATGTCTGCGTTAGATTTCCTATTCTCTGTTGACATCGTTTTTACAGTGCCAAACAACCCAGACTACAAATACAAATGAATAAGCGCTGCTGTACTTATCTTTTTATTCAGTGTCCAGCGATGCGAGGATCCGGGCCCAAGCATCCAATTTCCAGGTTAAGTGCTCCGTTTTTCTTTGCCGTATAATTAAAGATTCATGTCCTCCTTGTTTTTTCCAACATCGATTATATACATCCAAACATACTTCTCCTGCAACATAAACACTCTGTAGACACTGTATATCATGCACTTTCCACAATTGTTCGATTGTCCCTCTCAGATAGGCCGTTTTGTTCTGGTGTGTATGGAGCAGACGTTTCAGACTGAATCCCAAGGTTTCTGAGAAGCTGCTTCATGTCATAATTAATATACTCGGTACCATTATCCACACGCAATGTTTTGATTTTCTCACTAAACTTCTTCAACACCAGAGCACTGAATTCACGAAATTTATCAGTGACATCAGGTTTATGTCTTATAAAGTATACAGTCCTGTACCCAGTTGCATCATCTTTAAATGTCACAAAAACTTTGCACCGCCGATTGATTCAACTGACATTGGGCCACAAACGTCCCAATGTATAAACTCACCTGGGTTTGTAGAACGTACTGTGTTTTTGGTGTTGAATTTAAGTCGATGTGCCTTGCATAGCTGACAGGGTTCACAAAAAATTCTTCCTGCTTCAGTGCATTAAGTCCTTCAACGATTCCTTTGGTCGACATTTGCTGAATTGTCCGTGTATTGACGTGTCCCAATCGCTCAAGCCACTGCTTCAAGTCATTCACTGCAACATTTGTTTCATCTCTTGTTACAGTGAATTTTGTCAAAAACTACAACCTATTAATATTATTTTCTTGCTTCACACCTTCTGCTACAGGTACATTGTCACGCACTAACATAACTTTGTCTCCTTTGAAGCATGCTGTAATTCTCTTTGAAGGACATACCCCGTCACTAAACAAATTCTTTTGTGATAGCAGGTACATACAATACATTTTCGAGACGTGCCTCACTCCATTTGCCATTAATTTCTTTGTTGACAATTACAGTTCCCATACCTGTGACTTCGCATTGTTTATTATCGCCGAGTGATACGTATTCTCCCGCTACAGGACAAAACTCAGAGAACTACTCTCGCCGAAAAGTCGTACGACGCGACGCACCACTATCCATCAACCATACGTCCGTCTGATCGTACTCGAGCCATTTCGCGACAGTCGCTTGTAATGTTTTGACAGGACACATTTTTCCTGACGAACCAATAAATGCACAGTCGAAGTTACCAACGACAATTTTTTGTTTTCCAGAACCACGCTTTTTCTTTCGACACTCCCGAGCTAAACGTCCAGGCTTTTTGCAGTAAAAACACTCGACAGATGATCGTGTTTTTCGTTCTTTAGAATGATTGAAGTCGAAGTCAACAGCTTTATTTACCTTTTTCTTTTGCTTACTGACGGCAATTGCTGCAAATGCATCAACTTCATCATTTGTGGTAAGTTGTGACTCTTCTTTGACGAGACGTTCCGTCAACAGTTCCACACTTTGTTGATCAGCAGTTTTAAATGTGTTGTACCTTGACGGCAAAGATGCGATGATTTTCGCCATTATAGCAACGTTCGACACAACATCTCGAAGCTCGACACTCGTTCGACACAACATATCGAAGCTGTAGTGCGAGGTTTTCAACTTTAGCTATGTGGGAAACAACCGAATCACAGGCTTTTTGCAGTAAAAACACTCGACAGATGATCGTGTTTTTCGTTCTTTAGAATGATTGAAGTCGAAGTCAACAGCTTTATTTACCTTTTTCTTTTGCTTACTGACGGCAATTGCTGCAAATGCATCAACTTCATCATCTGTGGTAAGTTGTGACTCTTCTTTGACGAGACGTTCCGTCAACACTTCCACACTTTGTTGACCAGCAGTTTTAAATGTGTTGTACCTTGACGGCAAAGATGCGATGATTTTCGCCATTATAGCAACGTTCGACACAACATCTCGAAGCTCGACACTCGTTCGACACAACATCTCGAAGCTGTAGTGCGAGGTTTTCAACTTTAGCTATGTGGGAAACAACCGAATCACAGGCAATCATCCGATATTCACGAAAACGTTGCGTTAAGGTTAACTTACTTGCCTCTGATCGTTGTTCGTGTATGAAACTCAACTTCTTCCACATTCCATGTGTTGTGTCACAGACTAACAAATTCTGCATTTGATTGTCGTCTACTGAGGTGGAAATCATGAACATAGCCTTTGCATTCTCCTTTAGCCACGTTTTCACGCCCGTCTCCTCGGTTTCAGCCGGTTTATTTCTTGCCCCATTTACAAGATAAAAAATTCCTGAAATTAGTGTGCAACACACAATCACAACAACAGGACCTCCAGTGCACGCAAAGGCCAGACGCTTGTCACCAAAAAATTAGCGCAAGCGAAACTTGAATGTCAGGAAATGATAAATCTTGGTATATGTCGTCCTTCTAAAAGTTGCTGGTCTAGCCCTCTCCATCTCGTACGAAAGAAAGATGGAACTTGGCAGCCCTGTGGTGATTATAGAACTTTAAATGCAGTCACGGTGCTAGATCGCTATCCCATACCGCAATTACAAGATTTCAACTGCCAACTCTTCAACAAAAAGATATTCTCTAAAATCGACCTTACCCATCTCTGTGGCCTGGACATTAAGTTTCTCCGTGAGAATGTTGGGATAACTCTTTAGCAGGTCCCGGTATTTGTGCTGTGGATCAATAAAAAATATTGCACTGTCAGCAGGTACATTTGTAGAGCCTGTACTAGTAAGTAGAGTGACTCGGTCGAGTAACCTGACATCAAGTAATAGACCATAATGGCTCAAGAAATCAGCGCCGATAATCGGCTGGCGCACGTCTGCAAGAAGGAATGGCCATGGAAATCTTCTAAGACCAATTTCGAGGTTCAGTACCTTTTCACCGTAAGTATGTATTACAGTACAGTTTGCAGCATACAGTTGCCGTTTCTGTGCTCTTGTACTGCTGCTGGCAATATGGAAACGTCTGCTCCCGAATCGACCAAAAAACGTAGTCTCGTGTTGCGATCCGTTATGAACATGCGGCAAGATGTATCCGCCTTCTCCCCTACTTCCGACTGAACGTTATCGGATTGTTGATAAAGAAATGTACATGGTGGCGTGCATTTCTGTGCGTTCTGTTTGAATTTATAATGATACCAGCACACATAATGTTTCTGTGAGCGCCGCGGTGATTTAGATCTTCTGCTCGTTTGTACCTTCGTTCGTAGTTTTTGCATCTGGTTCGTTAGTTCCGCAAGCTGTCTTTCTAGCCTGGCAAATCTGTCATCTTAAGTGGAACGCAAAACTGTTTCAGCACTGTAGACTGACTGATTGGGTGTCGTAATCTCTACGATTTTGTCTGCCATACAAGCCATTACATCGAGATTTACTTCTTGACTAGCAGCTAGTATCGAACGCGCATTGGTTGGCATTCGTTGCAGGAATATAGCAAGCAAAATATCGTCTGTTACTTCCTTTCCGGCAAGAACGCGCATCTCTCGGAGTAATACAGATGACTTTTTGTCAACTAATTCTACTTCTGTTAGCAATTTTTTAACTTTATGTGACTCTGATTCCTCAAATTCAGCAGCGAGACGTGCTATTAATTCTGTATGTGGTGTAGTTGATAAAGGTTTGGCCAGGAAATCTGAAATTAGGTGGCCACTTCTCTATCGAGCGACCCAGAACATAATGAAATTTGGTTGCCTCATTGCTTATATTTCCGGTAACAAATTGAGATTCCATTTGCAAAAACCAAATCGTTGCATTTTTTCCGCCAGAACTGCGGTATTTTCACTGCTACGCGCGATATTTCCAAACCGATTTCGGCAGTTGGGGCGTTTGCCATGACGACGCATTTGAATTGCCGCAGCCAAAATCGTAATAATGATGAGAGTGAATCTTGTGTTCTTACGATCACGTCGAGCGTCACCAGTTGTGGTGTTCTTCTAAAAATAATTATTTATTCCACACCACACAAAGAAAAAAAAAAAAAAAAAAACTGCCACAAAATGCGCACATTTTGCAAATCTTATATATTGTATAAACATCTATCCATATAATATTGTTTTGGTTATAATTTTTACAACTAACATTAGAGATTGTACTAATAATTTTGTGTGTTCTACAAAGGTAAATTAAATTTGCTAACTTGAGACAGTTGCAAGGCTTAGCTGGTGTAGGTATGTAGTTTGTGTGTGTGTACCATATGTAGATCAATGTTGTTATATTTCTGATACTGAAGTTCTTTGGAGATGTGTGGGAACACTAGACAAACGCCAGGATTTGTATATTTTCAACTACAAATAATAAATGTGTTTATGGTACTCTGAGTTAAAAGGTCATTTTTAGCTGACCCTGCAACACTACTGGTTTCATGGTCAATTTTAGTCCTATTGTTCATTATAAACACAACCCTCAATGTAAGTAGTTCACACACCACAACCTGTAATTTATTGGCACGTTCTACAGTCTAGGGGCTGGTTGTGTGGCATTACAATAAACTGAAAAGCCCATGCCAGGATCCATTTGTGCATTTATAAATAAATAATCGGTGATTTTAGCAATATACATATTTATTTCGATTCACTGACATATGTGAAGTCTGAGCAACATTAAATAAAACTTAGTCCTGATTAAGTGCATCAAAAGTTCATATAAGAAATTTGTATCACATGATCACAGGTGGCTTCTAGTCGCACAGCTCCTTCTCCTTCCAGTATTTCTTGCATTAAAATTTTATATGTATACATATATCTTAAAGAACAATTATTTAATTCTTCTTTTGATTAAAATCATA
This sequence comes from Locusta migratoria, assembly GCA_026315105.1. NCBI lineage: Eukaryota > Metazoa > Arthropoda > Insecta > Orthoptera > Acrididae > Locusta > Locusta migratoria. Next base: position 140,316,508 of record CM048747.1, on the reverse strand, counting down.
CTTTTTAGATAATATAGCAAACATTGCATTTATAATTAATTCAATTTATAATAAATGAATTCAACTTTGAATGTCTAACTTCATCATCTTTATTACTGTTAAAATATTTTTAAAGTTCATCTTAAGCAGAGGCCATAGAAAACCTAACTTAGAACACCACCCACTCTTTTTGTGTGGCATCTTCTGGATAGTTCATAATGCCACTACCTTCACATTAAAAAACCCTGGATCAGTTTCCTCATACCACCTACGACATCAAGACTAGTGATGGGACAACAGACTGTTTTTACCAACCGATTGATCAGTCGATTGTTTTGTCATTCAGTCGGTTTCTTCAGTCAAATGAAAAGTCTTTGTGTCCATTTGAATGTGTTCACTGACTCGCTGGGTTTCCGTGATTTGACTCAATGCAGGACAATTGAATGAAACAAGTCTCTGTCTATTGCAGCCGTTATATGAATGTTTTCATTCACACACCCAGTTTGTGTGATTTTATTTAGATATTTTTCGGCATACAAGGACCCAAATGAGGCTTCAATATTTGTTTAGAGATAAATATCTATGTATAAAGTACTGTGTCCATTAGTTTCTCGGTTTGTGTGTTTATGTGTTTATATGGCATAAATACCTATATTCTTGTTCCAATCTTGATGAAATTTTATGCACTCGACCTTTAAACCTAGAGAACCATCACTATGATTGAAAGATTTACGTATACTACATAGTTCAGGAGATATGACATCATAAACAATGAAATGCGCAAAAACTGCCGCATCACGTGACAGTGTAGTACCTCCCATCCTAAACGACTGCATCGATTCAACTAAATTGGATGCACATATTCCTTACCATAATTTAACGATTGCTATAGTGGTAAGACCCACCTAATCACATAGTTCAAGAGATATGACGTGTATGAGGCGTGGCGAAGGTTAGTTTCCCTATGGAGTTCGACAAAATCTACAGTTTTATTTTGATCTTGATGAAATTTTGGACACCTAACCTTCAAAGCAAGACTGTATAATATTTCGTGTGGTGCATGGTGAAGGGTACTTTACAGGCTTCGACAAAATCCACAGTTTGGTTCCGATCTAGATGAAATGTTGTAAACTTGACTTTCTAAGTGAAGGAAAAGTCACTGTCTTCATAAAAATTTATTTAGTGCATGGCGAAGGGTACTTTACATATGGCCGTCGACCAAATCCACCGTTTCGCTTTTATCTTCTTGAAACTTTGTTCTGTTGACCTTCAAAACAAGAAGAAGGTCACTGTCTATATAAAATTTCTTGTGGTGATTGGTGGAGGGTACTTTACGTACAACTTCGACAAAATGCACAGTTTTGCTCTAAACTTGATGAAGGTTTGGACACTTGTCCTTCAAAGGGAAAGGAAGGTCAACGTATGTATGATACATGATGGGGGCTATTTTACTTATGGACTTAGACAAAATCCTGTTTTTCTCTGATCTTGATGAAAATTTTGCACACTTGACCATCCAAATGAGAGAAAGGTCAATGTATATATGAGACTTGGCATGGCACTTCACTTATGGAATTAGCCAAAACAAAATCGACAGTTTTATTCCGATCTTGATGATATTTTATACACTTGATCTTCAGCAAGCTACCGTATGGTGCACAGCAGAGGGTTAATTGAAATAAATTTTACACTGTTTCACTGTTAACTGTGCAAGTTGATATTCACTTGTGATTTTTCGTAGAGAGGCGGAGGAAGAGATCACACAGGTCCAACACCTGGTCATACTTTAATCATGGCAATTCCATAGTCAACCATGACGACCCTGCACAACAGGGAAAAGGCACAAGAGAAAGAAGAAAAGAAGAGGGTGGAGGAGATAAACTGAGGAGTTCGAGTTGAACAGAGACAGGATGAGGAGATGGAAAGAAAGTGGGATGAAGGGATAGATAAAGGCAGAGGCAAAAAGAGGGGACATAAGAGTGTGCATTACATAAATACTGGGGTAATGCCGGATTTTCACCTAGTAAAATATATATTTCAAGAAAATGTGAATAAAAATTTTATTTAAGGAAATATTTCCAATATATATTATTTAGTCTCACACAAATTTTCGTAATTGTGGCATTAAAAATCAATTTTTTGCTGGTTTTAATAGTCTATTCTGGTACTGTACTATACAATTATGTTTTTATAAATGAGCAATAATTTTTTAAGACATTTACTTACGTCTCTGTGTTCAGTACAAAATTTTGCAATTTACAGTCTTAAAATTATCAATTCAGTTCAGAACTGGGTAACACTGCAGTCGTACCTAGCTACCATATTTGGTGCGTTTTGTTCTATGGTACAAATTTTGCAATTGATTACAAACCAACTTCCTGCCGATCTAGTTTGCTGTAGGTCAACACAATAAATGTTACACTTTCAGCGGAGCTATGAACATAGTTTATTGTATCATTTTCCAAAGAGTTACAGCACAAAGATATAATTTTTAAATGGAACAATAATTTTTTTCTATCGTGCATTGGATTTGTTGAAACCAGCTGCATCCAAATCAATTTAAAGTACATTCCTATCACTGTTAGTTTGGGAGCTACAACACTTCAAAGTTTCAGGGGCAGATACCACACGCAGTACATAGTACATGGCTGTGTGGTGGGTGATGGATGTTATGGCGGTGGGAAGTTGAGATACATGAGATGTTCAAATGAGTGTCCAAGTTCCTCACTGCATAATGCAATGCGCTGTCGAAAGGATCTGGACGAGATGTAACATCGCTGGTGTGACGGAGTGACATGCGTCCTCGATGTACCGTGTTAGATCATCTGGGGATGTGGGCTCAGTGACATAAACACGATCCTTTAAATATCCCCACAAAAATAAATCTACTGGTGTTAAATCGGGCGACCTTGCGGGCCACGGAAATAATTCCCATGCAGCTCCTGGGTCAGTGACAGGAGGTACGGGTGAAACATGTAGCCATGTACTATACGCCACACAGATGTGAGACTGACACCAGCGACTGCAGCAACGGCACGTAAGCTGACGTGAGGATCGTGGTGTAGTGCAGCTAAAACAAACACCTTCGTCTCCTCACTTCTTGCAGGTCTTCGTCTGTTACTGCGGCTCATTACCAAGCTGCCTGTTTCCCGAAGTCGTTGTTCAGCATGTAAGAACGTAATGGCTGCCGGGGCTCTTTGCCTAGGATATCTCACGGCATACGCAGTGGCTGCTTCAGTGGCATCGTGTCGGCACTTGCCGAGCATCAGCAACATGTCAACGTACTCGTTGTTGTATGCCATCGTCATCCGATGTCAGTAACTGTGGTATATGGAGCCCCGGTTGTTTGTGTGGCTCCAACTGTCGGGTATACGGCCATGTGCGGCGACAGTCGGCAGTCTAAAAGCGCATTGAGGAAGTTTCTCGCTCCGTGACACCGGCGACGTTACAACTTGGCCGCACCACATTTAGAAGGCGCATTGGATTATGTGCAGCGTTTGTAGTATCTGCCCCTAAAACTTTGAAGGGTTGTAGCTCCCAAACTAACAGTGATAGGAATGTAGTTTAAATTGATTTGGACGCAGATGGTTTCAACGAATCCAATGCACGATAGAAAAAAAATTGTTCCATTTAAAAATTATATCTCTGTGCTGTAACTCTTTGGAAAATAATACAATAAAGTGCAGAAAGTGTAACATTTCTTGTGTCGACTTACCGCATTACAATTTCCCGTCACCTATAATTTTATAAGTTACAGAGGCAAACACACTTATAAGTTACAGAGGCAAACACACTTAGTGAAACACCCTATACATATGGACATTGAGCCACAAACAGCAAGTTTCTATCTGTCCCCACTTCTGATATACAGTATATGTGATTAGAGATGTAGAGATCATTTTGGAACACTCTGTACTTCCAAAACATCTTTGTTGAGACAATGAGAAGACGCCAACAGTCGGCGATCGCACGCACCACAATGCTGTTCCATCCACCAGACACTTTGTTGCGTAATTCGAATAGTAAAACGGATGCACACCCGCTGCCGCTATCAGCAATGAAAACGCAACCAAGGAAGCATCCCCTTCCATGTGCACACACCTCATGGTACATTCGGCCAAATCATCTACAGATTGTTGGTGTTCCGGAAAATAGTCCGATCTTACCAACATGATCGGCGTTTTCGAATTCTGGGCGCCACAATTTAAGTGGTCACAGGTTGTAGTGTGACTGTGTTCTTGTCTCCTTTAGACCCACCACATAATTTCTGTAGAATTCTTTAGATGTACTTCCAAGACAGTAGTTCATATACCAGAGGACCAGATACACTTTTCCTGATTGTACAGTCAGACCTTACTAAACTTACTATATAAAAAGACAGAGCAGAGAAATGCTTCTTAATCTGTAGGCATTAACTATTAAATAACTGTAGTCCTCAAGGTCAGTTGAATGAAATACAATGGGATTTATTTCCCACAAGTAGTTAGACATTTCATACATCTGTGTCTCAGTATGAACTTCTACAGAAATCTAACAGTAATGACAAAAGCCAATCAACTTAACATGTAAATTATAACAAAGATTCAATGATTTTCTTCTTCTTCAATATTCATCGTCCATGCAGCATCTATGATCCAAATACAATCGCTGCCACTGCTACTGACAGGCTGCCCAGTACCTAAACAGAAAAGAGATCTGGGGCAATATTTGACCTCTCACCTGCTAATTATCTTTTGGTCATCTGACATTGATATAGGCAGACATGTAGTGTAAATGGTCACACTACAAGGTTTACCTTCACAATATGTCAGTGTTATTTGTTATGTGTTAATGTCACCAGGGATAATTTAATCTACGGCAAAGTATGAATCAGATTTGCTGCAATTTTTGAGTACAGTACTTATTTCAATCAGTACATAATTAAATGAATGTTATATATGCATTTTAACTTTGCACTTCTGTAGTTATGGGTTTAATGCATACTAGTTTCATTCATAAAAATAAATGGCTAGCTCAGTTACCAAAACACTTGAGAGTCTTTTCAGTTGACATAATGATTACATGATATTTACAGACAAAAACTACTGCCTGTTTTCACTTGAAAAGGAAGAAGGAGTAATTCACTCAATGTTCAATACTGAAAAAGTGTCTAATGTTTTCATTCGGTTGCTCCCACAGACTTCTTGCATTCAGAAAAAAATGAATAACCCAACCAACATGTAAAACTGACTATTTCAAAAAATGAATAACCCAACCAACATGTAAAACTGACTATTTCATTCAGTTGTCCCAACGGCTGATTTCACTCAAAAGATGGAATGAGTAGTCCAACAGGCTGTGTTGATTGTTTCAGTTGGTTGCTCCCACCAAATAGTGGTTACACTCAAAAGAATGAATGAATAATTCAACCAATATACAAAACCACAACGAAATGAGTCGATTTTTTTGGAACAAGCCAATGAACCGATTGTTTTCACTTAGTTGTTTCCATTACTATCTGAGACTTGGAGATTATGTCTATAATGTTAACTTAGAAGGGGACTCTCTGCCACACTGCACCATATGTGTGTGTGTGTGTGTGTGTGTGTGTGTGAGAGAGAGAGAGAGAGAGAGAGAGAGATGGTCAGATATTAACGATTTTTTATTTCTAATGCAAAATATTAATTTCTGTAAAGTTGATTGTGGAAGTGGAATAAGTGAAAAATCGGACTCATTTTGTAACCAAAGAGATATAGACAACACATATATGATACACAAATCAGGAAAAAATTACTAGAATTCACCGGCAGAAACACTGAGTTTTCAAACCAGCTAACTACAACAAGGTTGAGATCCTGTGTAACAGAGGTAAACCTGAGAGTTGCTGAATATTTGAACAATACGTAATTTCAGAAAATGTTTGTTCAAAAATGTCAACTGTTATGAATACTATTTGTCAAATTATTTCAGAAAGTTGTAAACAAAATGTTTGAAAACTCTTTGGAACAAACTGCTATGGTCATCAGTATTACAAATTACTTAAACTACCTTACATTAAAGACAAGATACACACCCATGCCTGAGGGAGGACTTGAATCTCTGGCAGGAATGGCCGCCCAGTATATAGAGTGATGCCTTAGCCATGTGGCCATTCTATGTGGCACATTGTAAACAAAACTTAGCCATTTTTCTCAGAAGAGCTGAGATGGCTTTAAAAATTATTTTAAGAGGTTATCTGGAAATATAAAAGAAGTAAATACTAAGTTGGGAAACAATGATAAGCAGAGGAGAAATTCACACATACAATGTAAGAGGAAAATAAGGAACAGAAGAATTACTTTACTTGATAATTTGTCTGGAACAAATGTTATTTCTAATTTTCCTAGTTGAGAAGAAAATGATGATGATTGTAAGATTGACACACTATTTGGATGTTTATTTGATGTAGAAGGGAATGATAATTTCAGAACTGAGCGTCTGATGGTTTGTTTGTAGTTTTTAAAAGGGACTAAACATCATCGGTTATCAGTCCCTAGAGTCTGATGGAATACAGTGTTATTGAAATAAGTGAGGAGGAAAAAATTGAAGCTTTTGTCAGTAATAAAGTAGATGAATTTGATAATGAAGCCACTGTAAGCGTTTTTTTTAGTTGAAGGAAGATGTTGGTGAAATGGAGGTAAGTTGTGAGATAGTTTTAAGTGATACGTAGTTAGGGAAAATATATCTGAGGATTAACAAAAGCTTATTAGTGTTTGTGAGACACATTACTTGAGAGTCTACAGAAAGAATGGAATGAAGAGTTTGAAAATTTAGGATTCAACGTAAACTCAGATGATGATGGTGAAAATTTTTTTGTGAAAACAATGGAAACTTAAAAGAGTTATGTTAAGAAAAAAAGGGAGAAACAATTGTAGAATCAAAGAGTACTGAGGATATTCTGCTGTTTGTGGACACTGTAAGGAAAGATGACAATATTAAATAAAAGACGTGGTGACGAGCTACAACAGGCACATACAAAAGACACACACATACAACACTTACAGATATCGGCCATGGCCCTCCTCAGAAAATAGAACAGTCGCGTAATCACAGTCATACAACCATCACCTCCAGCTGCCGCACTTCGAATCACACTCTGCGGCGAGTAAGTCGGGGACGGGAGACGAGGGGAGGGGAGAGGGGATAGGAAGGTTACGTCATGGTAGTGGGGATGGGTTAGATGAGAATTCCCATCCAACCCTCCGCTCCCATCCCCGATTTACTCACCGCAGAACGTGATTGAAAGTGCGGCAACCTGAGATAATGGTTGTATGACTGTGTTGTGTGCCTGTGTGGTTGCGTGAGTGTTCTATTTTTTGAAGAAGGCCATGGCCGATAGCTGAAAGTGTTGTATTTGTGTGTCTTTTGTATGTGCCTGTCGCAACTTGTCGCCACATCTTTGCAGTGAGTTGTAAACTGTTCTTACTGTATTATTAATTCCAACCTGGACTTCCCATTATTATACTAAATAAAAGATGTGTGTTCAGGAATAATGCTGAGGAGGGGAGAGAGCAGAATACTCAAATTGAATGTAAGAATGAGATGGAGTATACAGAAAATGTGTTTGAAATGAAAAAAATATAGTATTCTTATATTTTGAAACAATTGTTCATATAAAAACAATTCAAAAATACTTACAATACATAAAAATAGGAATTTTTATATTTATATGTGCGTTGTGCTTCTGATGATCATTCAAGTGTGTGGAACAATTATTTTTAATGTTTAACATGAACAAGTTACTCTTAGGTAAATCAGAAAATATTAAAGAAATTAAATTTAAAAGTGTGCTTCGTGGTATAAACATACTCAAACCTGAGAAGAGTAAGCCTCAGAAAACGGCATTATACAGTAAAGTCCAAAGGTAACAAAAAAAAAAAAATCTCGTTTGATAAATGATTTCATAATATAGGACAATGATCCTAATAACACAGTAAATTTATAAAAAAAATGATTTTATAAATGTTTGTTTAACTGATGACAGTAAGAAGTCAATTGTCAATTCACTACTTTGGCAAACAGTGCTGCTCAAGCTGCATGAATCCCTCTGTAATTTCTTGGACTAATGTTATTGTCTACTATGCAATATTTATAGTTAAAGAAAATGGTGTAAAATTTTCTGAAGCCATATTATTTTGTCTAAATAATAGTTTTGGAACATTTTGGCAGAGAGAACCGATTGTAATCTAAGAATACGATAAAGAAATTTGTTCAATGTTATTGCTGTGTCATGATGAAATTTATTGAGAGTTTTTCTCAGGTTTTATGCCTTGCTATTTCCTACAAATGTGTGCAAATGGAGACCTTAACCCACAGAAGAGTCAAAATCTTACCAACGTCTCTAGAAGAAGATTAACTGAAAACTGATATGGGCAGCAGATAATAGTCTCCTCTACAATACCCATATTAACTATATAAGATGGAGGAGTATTACAAAATAATATACAATATTTTATCGCTTCTTTAAACGAAAAAAGGATAGTTTTCTTGACAAAGAAAATATACAGAGTTCATATTTAATTTTTGTTGCCAAGTTCATGACCATATTAGAGTTACAATGAATTACGAATAATTGCATATTTCAATTTTTTATCACAAATGTGCAAAATTTAACATGTTCACATGTGCCATAATACATTAAAGACACATATACTGTTTTCTAGATACTTAGATTTCATTGTCGTTAAATGTGAAAACATGGACCATGATGCTACATATTGAACAAGAGGGGTACTATAATGACACATAATGAGGGAAACAATTACAGAAATACACAATACCTTGTTTAAAAGCTGTCATGGACTTCAAAATCTGTCTATGATTATTTACAAAGTACAGTAGGAACATAAAGGAAAAATACATAAGTTCCATGACACAAACCATGCCCTGCAAGAAAAGATATTATCACAACTGGAAATTTCTAGATACATCAGAAAGAGTCAGGCCCCCCATCTAGTACAGCATGGTGCAACTGGCTGCTGTACATCGGTGTCTGATTATTCAATCCCATGTTAATATTTTTGTTTCATTTCCATATTTTTGTTGCCAATTTTAGGTTAATGATAATAAAAGTAGTAGGGATGAATATATCATAGGAAAATACCTTTTCATAAAGAAATAAAAAATTAAAAAATCTTGGGATTGGTTTCGTTTGTTCCGAACGTGCCCCCCAAAATATACGAATCTTTGCTGTAACTGAATTTCTTTGAAAAAGTCTTCCAAAAATAATGAAAAGTAAAAGAAATTACAAAAATAAAAGTTACATGATCCTGTCTTTTAGGCCCACTTTTGTAAATTGGACAAAAATATATAATATGTATACTACTACTTTTATGTATTTGATATCTATTATTTTATTAAATATGAAAATTCTATCATTACTATTGTATATTTAATTTTATATTATATGAATTTTCATTATTTTTTGTCCATGATACTTGAAAAAAATCATGAAATTACAGGAAAATCTATAGTGTGCTGTAGAAGACACCAGTACGATTTTTGAATGCTTTGATACATTGTTGGACATGTTGCTTGATGATCAGCTGCTGATGTTTTACGAATTACCTTGAATGCAGACTGCTTAACTCCATTTCATTGAAGATTAAAGGGGATTCTCTGACATTCTATAGATCAGCAATAACTTTTGAGCGAGACCAAAAATGGAGACACCACTTAACAATTATTTACGATGTAGAAATAAATTGCAACGACAAAATAATTTTTCTGGAATATTTTACTTCAATATACAATGCTCTTCAATTTTTAGTATTCGCAAGCCTCTTACGTGAGGCAGCAACCTTCTTAAATATTTCCTCATACTTCCTGCCCTTTCCGCCTAGACAGTAGGCTAACTTTAACAGAGACTGTCCCTGGTTGTTTTTGGCGCTGAGATCTGCACCTTCTTGCAGAAGAAACCGCACCACTTTCTGATTATCGGCAGCGACAGCGGTGTGCAGTGCCGTGTTCCCCTCATTGTCCCGGGATTCCAGGTCACAGCCAGCATGAACCAGTAACCTGCAACAATGTTCTCACTTATCATCATCCTATTCCAAACATTTGCTCTGTTCTTTGGTTAAGTTTACATTATGTGATAATTGCAATGTTATAGTTTTTATAATAATAAAATATAATAATCATATAAAATAGTGACATCTATCATGTAATAAAATGGCTACCCTGAATCATTACTAAAATTATTCAGTACAAAGGGAGTATACATATTTAGTGAGTCCATAAAACTGTTACATATAGGAACAGATTAAAACAGTGAGTCTCTGGTAAGTGAGTACATATGTCCCAAGCACAGTTACTCCTGTGGTTTATTGTATGAATCTCATAAGTGATGAAATGCGAAATAAAAGGGCAGAGTCCTCAATCAGGTCCAAAAAATCAGACAAGGAAACGGAAGTGAACTGACCAGGTGTGGCAGTTTGACAACAGTGAATGGTTCAAGCATAACATCAAGTGCCCTGACTGGAGGGAAGCAGCTCCAGTGCTTGAACTGTCAACTAGCGAGTAGTTTTTGTGTGTGTTTTACTTAAGAGAGAGGTAATGATGGTTTACAAGTTTGACATACATCAGTCAAATGCTATAAAGACTTAGAATGTTTGTAATAAGATGTTTCAGTTTTTCAGCGTTAAGGTGTAAGGAAAAATATAGAAAGATGTCACTAATGTTAAAGAAATCATACTGCAGAGTGATGTTCGTGGTTTTAAAATGGTTATTTTCTTAAAAACAACACATAAGCAAAATTAGATGAACCTTTGGTGCCTTACTAGAGAAAGTTCCTATTAACGTTATGCGACTTCCTCTGATCTGTTGTTTAAATAACCCAAAAAGTGTTACTGTTGGTGTTAACGTGCAATATGAATTTAAAATGTATGAACTTTAATTTAGTTGCATGAAGTGGTGTACAAACAATCTAGGGTTCTTCCATCTGCAGGTAAAGTATCAATACTTTACCTTTGAGCATACATAGACACACACCTTGCATATTGTTTGCTAGAGATCGTCTAGTACTAGATCTGTATGTGAGAGATGTACCAGGACAAGTATGTGACAGTCACTACTTGGAATTTTGAACGCCACCATTCAATTCTTATAAAGAATTGGAACCTTCCAATTATAATGCTTCGGTTTTTCAGTCTTATGAGACTAAGAGAATATACAGAAAGATGGGCCAAGTGTCAAAATAACCGTACAACAAAGGATGATTGTTCACTTAGAAAAATTGGATGTAAGTATAATTCAAATAACAGTAGAGTGACCGGCCGCAGTGGCCAAGCGGTCTGCGGCGCCCCAGTCACACTACTACGGCTACTACGGTTGGCGGTTCGAATCCCCCCTTGGGCATGGATGTTTGTGTCATCTTTAGTGTAAGGTAGTTCATAAATAGTTTGTAAGTTTAGGGGCTGATGACCCTGCAGTTAAGTCCCTTAAGCTTAACAAACATTTCAACAGTAGTGTGTCTTATTAAGAGGAGGATCCAATGGATGTGATTTGATATCCTGTGATCTGTGGTTCAGATTATCCAAAAAATGTTACAGATGGGTATGTGGAGAAATATAAATTTCTAAATTCTGTTCTTTATTTGTGTTGAGGAAGCGTCATATAAACATTCTAGGATACTTCAACCTGTAGATCGAGACTTCACCTTTCGAGTGTATTACACGTTCACTTTACAATTGTCGTTTTGGCTGAGGGTGCTGCGAAATGTAGACGTGTTCTGCTATTGTTTTTTTCAATGGCGCATGAACAGTTTCACTATGCACAATTAAAATGTGCTATACATGCAACAGGTAAAACAAATGCACATTTTGTTAATTTATTATAGTACACGAAACAATCAAATTAACAATAAGAATATAAAACAGCTGCTTTATGGTTAAACAATACAGCAGCATGTTCACAAAATGCTTTTATAATATACTAGTTTTTATAAGATTTTTTTCTGTAGGAAAAAGTATGAAACAAATAAACAAACTGTAGTGTTGCTATCAACGAACTGAAGTGAATGTATTATACATTTTTCACTGAAACATTCTTCTACAGAAAATCGTAAAAATTTAAAATAAAACTGTTGTTTTGCGATCTAATAGCTTGAGTTTGGCAAGTAGCTGACAAAAATACATTTGCTGTTAATACATTATTCTACATACGGATTAAAATTAAAGAGAAAGTTTGATATATGATCTAATAACTTAGAAGAGGAAGTCCCCAGTGGCAGAATCGATGCTTACGCACCACATATTATACACATGTGTAACTATGTGACATTCATCCTGTGAACCCTCATTTACGAATAATGGATGAGAAAACATTCGGAGTTTTTCACAACTCTAGAGCCATAAAACATAAGAAGTGTGTGGGAACACGACAGATTATATTTATGTTTCTGCTGCATATTATGCTAATTGTGTATTATCTGTTATTATTTTTTAGTATTTGCAAGAAAGAGTACTAAACTATGCTTCTCTTGTCACTGTAATTATACTTCCATGGTGTAAGATGTGTAAGATAAAAATAATAAAAAATATGGAAAATCTTAATTTTAGTATTTAATGAACAGCGTGCTACAATTAGTGTCTGCAACATGATCGACGCGATGACGACAGTTGCAACGTAATTTGTCGGCTAAATTTTCGACGAGATTTACGTAACTTGAGTTCCACTTATTCTGTGTCTAACAATACGCAAAATGTCGACAGAAGAAGAAAACAGTCATGAAGGGAATCATCCTGAATGTAGCAGTAAGATAGAAATTGATAAAGTGAACGTTAAGCTACCGCTGTTTTGGACAGAATAGCCAGACACCTGGTTTTGTCAATCCCCAGTGCAATTTACGATCGCTGGTATTGTTACGGAGGGGCTAAATTTATCTATTTGCTCGCTCAACTAAAGCAAAAATTTATTGAAAACATATGGGATCTAGCAACGAGAACAACAAATATTCTCTCCCAAAAGTACGATTGATCAACATGTGCCTGTTGAAATAGAGTGAAGAGTGTCAAATAAATAATAATAATATTTGAGTGGTCTAGAACTTGGGAAATATGAAACCTAACCAGTTATTTGCCACTTCCATTAACCACAGACATTGCCGAGGTGGGGTGGCTTGCGTGCCTCAATGATACAGATAGCCGTACCGTAGGTGCAACCACAGCGGAGGGGTATCTGTGGAGAGGCCAGACAAACATGTGGTTCCTGAAGAGGGGCAGCAGCCTTTTCAGTAGTTACAGGGTCAACAGTCTGGATGATTGACTGAGCTGGCCTTGTAACATCAGCTAATGTGGCTTTGCCACACAGCTAATGCGAACGACTGAAAGCAAGGGGAAACTACAGCCGTTACCTTTCCCGAGGACATGCAGCTCTACTGTATGAACATATGATGATGGCATCCTCTCGGGTAAAATATTCCGGAGGTAAAATAGTTCCCCATTCGGATCTCCGGGCGGGGACTACTCAGGAGGATGTAATCATCAGGAAAGACAATACTGGCATTCTACGGGTCGGAGCGTGGAATGTTAGATCCCTTAATCGAGTAGGAAAATTAGAAAATTTAAAAAGGGAAATGGATAGGTTGAAGTTAGATATAGTGGGGATTAGTGAAGTTCGGCGGCAGGATGAACAGGATTTCTGGTCAGGTGAGTGCAGGATTATAAATACAAAATCAATTGGGGGTATCACAGGAGTAGGACTGATAATGAATAAGAAAATAGGAATCCGGGCAAAGTACTAAGACCAGCACAGTGATCGCATTATCATTGTCAAGATAGATACGAAGCCAACACAGACAACAGTAGTACAGGTTTATATGCCAACTAGCTCTGCCGATGATGAGGAGATCGAAGAAATATATGAGGAGCTAAAGGAAATTATTCAGACAATTAAGGGAGAGGAAAACTTAATTGTTTTGGGAGACTGAAATTCGGTAGTAGGACAAGGAAGGGAAGGAAAGATAGTAGATGAATATGGTCTTGGGAAAAGGAATGAAAGAGGAAGCCGCCTGGTAGAATTTTGCACAGAACATAATTTAGTTATAACAAACACCTGGTTCAAGAATCACAATAGAAGGTTGTATACGTGGAAGAGACCAGGAGACACCGGAAGATACCAGATAAATTTTATAATGGTATGACATAGATTTCGGAATCAGGTTCTACAGTGTAAGACATACCCAGGGGCAGATATAGACTCTGACCATAACTTGTTGGTTATGAACTGTAGGCTGAAACTAAAGAAACTACAAAAAGGTAGAAAAATAAGGAGATGGGACCTGGATAAATTGAAGGAACCTGAGTATCTAAAGAATTTCAGAGGGAGCTTTAGGCAACAATTGACAGAAACAGGGGAAAATAAAACGGTAGAGGAGGAATGGGTAAAATTGAGAGATGAAATAGTGAAGGTAGCAGAGGAAAAAATAGGTAGGAAGGAAAGACCTACAAAAAATCCTTGGATATCGCAGGAGGTACTAAATTTAATCGATGAAAGGAGAAAATATAAAAATGCAGTAAATGAAACAGGCAAAATTGAGTACAGACGACTAAGAAATGAGATTGACAGGAAGTGCAAAATGGCTAAGCAGGAGTGGCTAGAAGGCAAATGCAAGGATGTAGAAGAATGTATAAATAGGGGAAAAATAGATACAGCCTACAGGAAAATAAAAGAAACATTTGGAGATAAGAAAAACAGCTCTATGAATATCAAGGACACTGATGGAAAACCAGTTCTCAGCAAAGAAGGGAAAGCTGAAAGGTGGAAAGAGTGTATAGAAGGGCTCTACAAAGGAAATGAACTTCGAGACAATATTGTAGGAAGGGAAGAGGATGTAGATGAAGATGAAATAGGAGATACTGTACTGAGAGAAGAATTTGACAGAGCTCTGAAAGACCTAAGTCGAAACAAGGCCCCTGGAGTAGATGATATTCCCTCAGAGCTACTGAAGTCTCTGGGAGAACCAGCCATGACAAAATTGTTTCACCTGGTGTGTAAGATGTATGAGACAGGTGAAGTACCTTCAGACTTCAAGAAAAAATGTTATAATCCCCATCCCTAAGAAAGCTGGTGCAGACAGTTGTGAAAACTACAGAACCATCAGTTTAATAAGTCATGGCTGTAAAATATTAACGCGAATTATATACAGAAGGATGGAAAAGCTGGTAGAAGCCGACCTCGGGGAGGATCAGTTTGGGTTCAGGAGAAATGTAGGAACACGGGAGGCAATACTCACTTTACGGCTTATCCTAGAAGATAGATTAAGAAAAGGCAAACCTACATTTCTAGCTTTTGTAGATTTGGAGAAGGCTTTTGACAATGTTGATTGAAATAAACTCATTCAAGTTCTGAAGCAAGCAGGAGTAAAATATAGGGAACGTAAGGTTATTTACAACTTGTACAAAAACCAGACAGCGGTTGTCAGAGTTGAAGGGCATGAAAGGGATGCAGTGGTTGGAAAGGGAGTAAGACAGGGTTGTAGTCTTTCTCCATTGTTATTCAATTTGTACATTGAGCAAGCTATAAAGGAAAGCAAGAAGAAATTTGGAGAAGGAATTAAAGTTCAGGGTGAAGAATTAAAAACATTGTGTTTTGAAGACGACATAGTAGTTCTGTCAGATACAGCAAAGGACCTGGAAGAGCTTTTTAATGGAATGGACAGTGTGCTGAAAGGTGCATATAAGATGAACATTAACAAGAGCAAAACTAGGGTAATGGAGTGCAGTGTAAGAAAAACAGATGATGCTGAAGGAATTAGATTGGGAAACGAAGCAATAAAGGAGGTAGATGAGTTTTGTTACTTGGGCAGTAAAATAACAAATGATGGTCGCAGTACAGAGGATATATAATGCAGAATGGCAATGGGTAGAAAAGCGTTCTTGAAAAACAGAAATTTGTTCACTTCGAATATTGATTTAAACCTAAGGAAGTCCTTTCTGAAGGCATTTGTATGGAGTGTTGCCTTGTATGGGAGTGAGACATGGACGATAAACAGTGCGGACAGGAAGAGGATTGAGGCTTTTGAAATATGGTGCTACAGAAGAATGCTGAAGGTTAGGTGGGTGGATCGCGTAACTAATGAGTAGGTACTGAATAGAGATGGGCAATCTGCTCCTGAATTGATTCAAAGAGCCAGATCCTTCTAAGGAGTGAGTGATGGATGAATCCAAAAAAAAGAGTGGTAGTTCATCTGATCCGAAAAGTCCCTCTGGTGACAGCAATGAGCTGCATAAGAACCCCTTGCCACAATCTTCAAAAGTTTCCTAAACCCCTTGTCACATGCTTCAGAAGTTTCCTAAGCTACAAAAAACATGTGCTATAGACCATGTGCAAGTATAAAACGCAAAAAATGAGCGCCTAAACACGTGCAGCGCCTTCCCCCAGCAAGTCGAGAATCGGTGAGTCGCGCAAGCTCCGCGGTTCAGTGAGCGCGCGGCTCCCGACTACCGCTAGCTCGCTGCTCCGCACGACTCCGGCGATCGAGGCGATCCGACCGCCAACTGAGTCGGTGAGTTAGCTGGTTCACCGGTTCACCTCTCCCCACCACTCTCCCGACTCCGCTCGCTTGCGGAGCCGCCCGTGTTGCGCGCTGCTCATTGTTCCCCCCACTCCTCTGGCGAACCGCGTGGTGCGAACAAAGCGACTCTGCGCATTTCTCTGTTCTCTCGACTCCTGTGTTCTGATAAAGCTTGCAGATCACTTACAGAAACGATAATCTGAAACAACAGAAACCGTCATATTCCTATTTCGAATAGTACTCGAGATGAAACGTATTTATTTAATGTTACATGTTTTTTTCTTAATAACATGAAATCTGCAGTCGGTAGCAAAAACGCGTTACAGTACAAAATTAAACTATATAAAATTTCTACGAAAAAGATCCTACTCCATTTTTCTCGAACACTTGTAGTTTGCATGAAGGGAGCAATAGAGACAAGGTCTTGTGCAATGTGCTTTCTGTTGCTTAAATTTTGTAAGCCCATATCACACAGTTTCCTGACTTGATAAACGAGTGTCCTGTAACAAATTATGCGTCTTTCATGCATCTACATTATTTTGGCATGTTGAAAACAATGACTATATAATCGAATAACAAAGAAAACAACAATGTGCATTAATGTTTTCTGTATCTGAAACCATTCAGTTTTGGGAATGTGTCCATTTGAAATTTTTGCTGCTGGCATCAAATCTTTGACAGTAACAACAAACTTCTTTTCGAAAAGAGAGAGAACACTAGGATGTCAAACGAAATGTCTATAATTACGTTTCTGAGTAAAATATCTTGCTGTAATGTTTCATTACGAATTTAATGTGTTTGGTACAGTAGGATGTGTGTGTTTGCAATTAAAGATAAACTATATTGAGAAGCACTTAAAAAAACAATTCGCATTGCTCTGTATAGAGAATATATAAAACTTTGCACAAATTACAGGTGAAAGGGTTGTAGTTACAGGAACTAAAAATAGAAGGTGGAATGGAAATCTTACCAGCAACTGCAAAACTTAGAATATAGGAGCCCAGAACGCTACCCCTGTACTACGCCGACTGTAAGAGCATCAGCGCAGTTATTTACCTAATTATTTCTTTAGCTAAGACTCTCTTCAAACTTAATCAATTGTAGATGGTTTGTACTCACAAAAGAAAAAGTCGTTGATGACATAGTCGAAAGTATCTGTACTCGTCGTCGTATTTTCTAAGAATTTGGCTGGAGATTTTCACAGTCTTTTTTTTCGTACTTGAAGTTAGGAATGAAATAGTCCACGAACATTCCTCGCTTTGTAAATTTAATGGACATTACTCTTTTGACGCCTTATTTTCGAAATTAAATAAAACTTTATTGCTTACTGTGGAGCTATCATTATTTTACTGTTTATGGGTGCCAGACTTTAGTTTTTAGATAACAAGTGATGGGTTCTAGCGGCCATCTTGTAGCGAGCATCTGTCGCGTTCACGTGAGACACCCAGCCGTGACGCCGAATGTCGCTGCTTGTAACTGCCGTGTCGCGTCGCTGAATATCGCGCGCTGTCGCTCGCCTTTGTTGCTCACATAGCACGCGGCATTAGTGCGCATGGGTATTTTCCTGCGGCAGTTGCCACGTCCTACATGGACCTCTCGCGCTATCACGTTTCATTCTACTCGCTTAAAATCGCAGACTACTCACTGTATAAATATGGAACTAGTATCATTTTATTCTGCAAAAAATTCTATTTTTTGAATGAAAGTATACGAATATAAAAATAATATATTTTTTTTTTCTTTTTCCAATTATTTCACCTTCAAAAATATTTAAATTCTGTTATAACATTTTTAAATTTTAATGTAGGTGTAACTACAAATTTTAATTCTCGAAACTACTAAGGACTTACAATAAAATTATTACTCTTCTTTCTTCTTTCACAATATGGCTAAATCAGATAAAGGTATAGTGACAAAAAAGTAATGTGACATCGTTTTACGTTTTATATCAGTTGGTGAGTCGGTGAACGATGAAAAAGAACTAGTTCATCCCAGTGAATGACTATTTCTGATCCGATCTCTGAAAAGATCGGTTTTGCCCATCTCTAGTACTGAACAGAATTGGGGAGAAAAGGAATTTCTGGCATACCTTGACTAAAAGAAGGGGTAGATTGGTAGGACATATTCTTAGACATCAAGGAATTGTGAATTTAGCGTTGGAGGGAAGTGTGTGGGGAAAAAATCGCAGGGGAAGACCAAGAGATGGATACAGCAAGCAGTTTCAGACAGCTGTAGGTTGTCGTTCTTATGTGGAGATGAAGAGGCTTGCTCAGGATAGGGTATTGTGAAGAGCTGCATCAAACCAGTCTCCGGACTGAAGACCACAACAACAACAACCAGTTATTTAGAAAAATGGGAGTTCTGCAAGCACAGATGTAGCAGTAAATATCTTAAAAACACTTGGGCTTGACAAACTTCCTGGCAGTATTCTAAGATAGCTCAAATGGCAGATCATATGATCTATTTAAAAGATGCCAAGAAGATTTAAATTGCACCAGCTCTTTCCATTCTGTGAACATCGTCCTCCTTGTCAGTACAACAAGATCTCCTTGTAAGAATTGATGAATTGGAAAATGAGATTAAAATGCTTCGAAAAACTCGCATGCAAAGATAGCGCAGTAGAAGTAGAAGCAAGGCAAGATACCATAAACTCAGTAAATACTGTTATTACCGTTTTGGATTTGGCACACGATGTAAGCCTGAAAAATGTGTTCAGCCTTGCCAATGGCAAAATAAGGAAAGTCCAGTGCACAAACTGGCCAGTCCATTCATTTAATTGCCTCAGCTTCCAGCAAGTAATCCATCAGTGAAGCTCTGTGCGGACGAGCGTTATAGTGCATCTCCTGTGGGAGCTTGGCACAAGCGTAGGGCAGAACAAAATGACGAACGATCTCGTTTCTATAACTCTGAGCATTAAAAGCGCCATTCTGAATGACACAGAAGTAGGTACGTCTCCCCTTATTGACTCCAGCCCACACCATTCGTCCATCACCATGATATGGTGATGTTTCCTGCACAGAAGCATGATTGTTTCGAGTTCCACTTTCTCTCTGTATGAGGGAACGACCATCTGTGACTGAACCACGCCATTTGTTACAGCTCCAATCCTAATTTACAATCCAGTTTCTGTGGACTAAAAAAAAAGTGCCGTGATTTTAATGGACACACATTGTATGCCTCCATTCGTAGAGGCCACATTCCCGAAGCCGATTTCGAACGGTCTGTGTTGATATTGGACGTCCAGTGGTGTAGTGGACGCAACCGGCGCCCGGTGCACGACACTTTATTGGCGCTCCCCCCCTCCCCCGCCGCCACCAAGGATCCTGTAGTACACTATACTTCATGGCGCCCTCTCCTTCCAGAACTACATATAATAATATAATACCTAGAATGTACTCCTCTAATCTATACCTCTTATAAAATAGGGCTGTATGTAGCTATGTGTGTATGTATGTTCCACATCTACTCCTAAACTACTGGACAGATTTCAATCAAACTTGAAACTTGATACACATGTTCCTTACTATCAGGAAACAATCGCTGTTGGGGTAAGAACTACCTAGGACAAATACGTAAGGAGATATGACGTCATAAACAATGATAGTTGTGAAAAACGGCCACATCATGCGGTAACATTCTACATATGCTCCTAAACAAATGGACGGATTTCAACCAAATTTGGAACTAATATTCTTTAAGAACAGGAACCACCTACGATGCATATTTCGTACGATATCACGTCATAAACAATGAAAACTGCCCCATGTTGCGGCGCGTGATAGCGTGATTTTATTCGTCAAATATTTGACAATGAGAGCACTTAGCCCCTTGCAGTAAACTTTGAACATAATTTCAAATCTTTAAGAAACTTTCTCTCGCTGATATAACCCCATAAAAATGATGAAAGGGAAAAAAAATTATGGCTTACTACTTTTCGGATTTTCATGAAGTATTACTACATTTCGCACGATGTTACAAGTCACAGTCTACACTGAAATTTGTATTCACGAGACAATTCAGACAATACAGATCCCATCAAAAACATAAAATGTACAAAAATGCAAGTCTCGGGATGAATTCCTTCCACCATAAAAAGTCGTGAGTTCTCATGGGAAACCAAGTCGGTTATTTTAGTTTTTGTTCATGGAACCAGCTATTCAATACCTTGTCCTATTTTTTTATCTAATCAGTTATCTACCGAGATCTGTAGTGACTGTATCAAAATTATACATCTTTATTTCTATAACAAATATAATTACTAGGCAATCGCACCATAATATAATAAGAATAAATATAGTGATCTGGCAACTGCACATCGTCATAATGACATAACAATGATTTACATTCAATTATGTCACCAAAGAAATCATAAGAATGAAAAACACACACATGTCCATAAAGTTTTTTAATGTTAGTTTATATTGCCACAGGAAACCAATACGGTTATTTTAGTTTGTGTTCATAGAACCACTTATTTGTTATCTACACTACTGGCCATTAAAATTGCTACACCAAGAAGAAATGCACATGATAAATGGGTATTCATTGGAATAGAACTGACATGTGATTACATTTTCACACAGTTTGGGTGCATACATCTTGAGAAATCAGTACTCAGAACAACCACCTCTGGCATTAATAACGGCCTTGATACGTCTGGGCATTAAGTCAAACAGAGCTTGGATGGCGTGTGCAGCTTCAACATGATACCACAGTTCATCAAGAGCCAGTTGCTCGGCCACTATTGACCAGACGTTTTCAATTGGTGAGAGATCTGGAGAATATGCTGGCCAGAGCAGCAGTCGAACATTTCCCGTATCCAGAAAGGCCCGTACAGGACCTGCAACGTGGGGTCGTGCATTATCCTGCTGAAATGTAGGGTTTCGCAGGGATCGAAACACATCTGAAATGTAATGGCCACTGTTCAAAGTGCCGTTGATGCAAACAAGAGATGACCGAGACGTGTAACCAATGGCACCCCATACCCACACGCCGGATGATACGCCAGTATGGCGATGATGAATACACGCTTCCATTATGCGTTCACCGCGATATCACCAATCACAGATGCGACCATCATGATGCTGTCAACAGAACCTGGATTCATCCGAAAAAATGACGTTTTGCCATTCGTGCACTAAGGTTCGTTGTTGCGTACACCATCGCAGATGCTCCTTCTGTGATACAGCGTCAAGGGTAACCGCAGCCATGAGCTGCGAGCTGACAATCCATGCTTCTGCAAACGTCGTCGAACTGCTCGTGCAGATGGTTGTCTTACAAACGTTCCCATCTGTTGACTCAGGGATCGAGATGTGGCTGCACGATCCGTAACAGCCATGAGGATAAGATGGCTGTCATCTCCACTGCTAGTGATACGAGGCCCTTGGGATCCAGCACGGCGTTTCGTATTGCCCTCCTGACCCACCGATTCAATGGTCTGCTAACAGTCATTGGATTGCGACCAACGCGAGCAGCAATGTCGCGATACGATAAACCGCAATAGCGATAGGCTACAATCCAACCTTTATCAAAGTTGGAAATGTGATGGTACGCATTTCTCCTCCTTACACAAGGCATCGGAAAAACGTTTCACCAGGCAACGTCGGTCAAGGTCAACTGCTGTTTGTGTATGACAAGTCGGTTGGAAACTTTCCTCATGTCAGCATGATGTAGGTGTCGCCAACGATGCCAACCTTGTGCGAATGCTCTGAAAAGCTAATCTTTTGCATATATCAGCATCTTCTTCCTGTCGGTTAAATTTCGCGTCTGCAGCACGTCATCTTCGTGGTGTAGCAATCTTAAAAGCCAGGATGTGAATTAGGAATCTACCAAATTTTACAGAGACAATAGTAGTATTATACATTTTTATTTCTATAATTTATATAATGACTTCGCAATATAATGACATCAGAATACATGTAACGATTGGGCAATCACACATTGTCATGTAAAAGTAATTCATATTCCACTATGTAACCAAACGTAATCATGTAGGAATGAAATACCTCACATTTGCATAAAGTATTTTAAATATTAGTTTACATTTTCTGTTTTTGATGGGATATCATTGGTTTTTTGCCGGTAGTCCTTTTCTGTAAACTTTTTGACATTAGCTACAGATTTTCTTAAACACCATTCCCCGTTTCTTTGGTTTGGTTTAGTTTGATTTGAAGTAACACTATTCGGGAAGCCTGGCACTCGCACAAACACCAATATTGCACTAATCTTTTCAAAAAATTCGTCCAATATTCTTTGATAAATATTTTTAATGTGACGCCAAGGCCGATCCACAGACATACAGCTTATAAACCATCACGGACATAGTGGCTCTCACATAGTTTGTTAGTATTTCAGACAAGATAGCCAATGCCTTCCACAAAGCTAGGGCAAATTTTGCGACACAGCCTAGAGCTGTTCCAGATACACTTAGTAGGGCGGGGGTGTATAAAATCCTGTGTGGATCGTGTAATACGTTTTATGTGGGACAAACAAGCCGTAACTTCAAAATTAGGTACCGAGAGCATGGGTATGTGAGTAATGGAAGTGCGTTGGGTGAACATTTACGTGAATGTCAGCACCATTTGAGGAATATTAACGATGGTTTGACAATTCTGCACGTTAGTAATAAGGGTATTTCATTGGATATCTTGGAAGAGATTGAGGTTTATATTAGCCACCAGAGTTGCCCGGACCTACTAATTAATGATCAGTTGGCGGGGTCTCGCAAATGGTTCTTTGATTTTTTTTCATAAATGTTTGATGAATGGCAGTATAAAGTTGTTGGGCGTGTGGATGGACTGGCGCCTCGTTTCCCTTGTCTCACTGTATTCGTGTACCTGATAGCCTTTTCGAGTTTAATACCATGTTTATAAACAGTGGCGTAACTAGGACTTGGCTTTGGGGGGGGGGGGGGATAGATCTGCTTGACGAGCAAAATGTTAGTCAATTTCCAGACAGACAACCATCTACCACTCCCGTTGAAGAAACTAATTCACTCCCATCCAATGAAAGCTTATGGTAAAACACCCCAAGTATCCAATATCTACCCTTACCAGATTGCTGTTATACGATTTCTTTTTTCGTTTTCTTCTCTCTCTCTCTCTCTCTTTTTTTGTGGCTGGTGGTTCTGGGGGGGGGGGGTTCTATCCCCCTCATCCCGCCCCTCCTTAGCTACGCCACTGTTTATAAACTTCTTTCCGCCATTTAGCAGCAGCTGCCCTTTGGCGAACGGCTCTCTTACAATGCGCCTGTCACATTTTTGTTAAGACCTGATTCGATGAAATTCTTAATTTTGTCCATGTTAGTATTATGCAAATGTCTGTACAAGACTAAATATTTTATTTTGTTTGTATATATGGACTGTTATATTCATATATCTTTATGACGTCTTAGGTGAGGTGCTGCCCTCGTGTGGTTTGTTTTCCCCCTAACGGCACTGAAAAAGAAATTGATTTCAGTTTACTTTTACCTTTCGATGAATGTACTAAGTTCTGTTCTCACATATTAATCTTATCAGTGTTTGATGAATGGCCACCCTCTACTGGCCATTGCGTTTTGTCTTTACTTAAATGGGTAGTGTTATGGTATGTATAAATTCTATTTTGTGTCATTTCTCTTTTTGTATCACGTTAACGTTTGTTTGACTGTACATGTATTACCTCGTAGCCATTCACTGTACAAAATCTGTGTTTTTTTAGCCACTGTGACAGTTTTTATTACTGACTATGTGTGTTTTAAAGCCTTAATTTCATTGTATTTAGTTCGCCTATTTTCTCTCCTCTTTATTGTTAAATTTAACATTTTTATCTCCTTTTCTCGTTAAAATCAATATTTCTATCTCCTGTTTTAACCTACCATTTCTGTTGTCAAATACATATGTACCCTGAGCTGAAGAGCAGCGTACGAGGATGCTGCTAGCCTGCCCTGCGGGGCATTAAAATACAATAAAGGAAAAAAAAATTCCTTAGTTTTTACGCTTACCAGGTACTCTGAAGATGGGCTACGTCCGAAACGCGTCAGTACAAAAGGAATAAAGATTTTTATCGTCACTTGCATGGTTTTATTCCCAGCAGCCAATCAGCTTCTGTAACTTCTTTCTTATTACATTGATAATTATGGCGGAACACCTCCATCAAGACTTCAAGTCCGACCTGCGAGCTTTTGGATTCATTCAGACATTACTTTTATACAGAAGTAATATTATGAAATAGGTTCAAGTATTTGTGATTCTGATTAAGAACAGAAGTTTGGACATGAATGACTTGTTAAAGATTTACTTATATGCCTAAAAGGATAACTAACTAGCATAAATGAACACCTCTTATTCGTAACATTATTCTCTTTAATTCTGAGCATCCTTTGCAAATGAGAGTTTTCCGAATTACATATTTGATGTTAGCTATAATTTATAGAGTCACAAAAACTTCTGAATACGAAGGATTTTGAATGTGCTGCTTCACTCCAAATACATATTGATTACTCAATCGTTGCAGGGTATGTTTTTACGACACAGGCGCTTGGCAGCACTACAGTCACGAAGTTGCGTTAATTCCAAAGGCCCAACGAATTCCGTAAGCGGCCGACTGCGAACAGCGGGCAAATTGAGGAGCGCCTCGGCGGCTATTATAGTGGTAAACTTGCGCGCGAACTTTAAATGTACGTAAGACTTTTGATTAGAGTGTGTATTCATTCGAGCTAAGTTGCGAAAACTATGTCTCATTTAAATATATAACTACAAAACAGCTTCAGACTTTTTGAATAAACGGTAACTACCGGTTGTGTAAAAATTTATTACACATACGCTGTACAAATCGACCAACACCGTTTCTTCTTCCCAAATAAACCGAATTATAACATTTAATTTTTTTAGCCTTCTAGGGGTAGCATATAAACGGAATTCATCGTCAGACACGATTTTTTCGCACTTTCTCAGTATATTCTACGATGGTGACGCTTTTGTACAAACATTAATTTCGGAAAAGTTTCACAACACTTTACGACTTTGCTTGAGTGACTGCTCTGTTATTCAATATTTAGATACTTTATAGCATAAAAAAATAAAACAGAGCTGTCTGTAACAGTTCATGTTAAAAATCGGCTGTGGAAATGAAATCTCCTATCAGCCACTACCAAATTCTTTTAAAAACACGAATTATGCCGTAACTTTCTCTTAACTGAGTGCATCTAACATTGGCATTAGGGTACCTAGCACGAATATTAGCATTTTTAATGCTGTAAGTCAAATACCTTACAGTAGCGTAAACTGCTCAAAGTCAGTAACTATCGTCACAGGGTTCAACTTCACAATGTGCATCCAGTGTGGCTATGTGTCATTCATATATGGAAACATTCACAGTTCTCCAAACCCCTTTCAGTTGTTACACCTATATGTAAAGCAGATGACCTTTACCTTCTGTGTTACAAGTTGCTAGTATTAATTTCATTAACAAAAATTCGAACTGCAGTGAGATAACTGACGTTGTGGCCGAAATAGTTATTTTACACTATCATAAAATGAAAGTTTTTAAACTTTCTGTCCATCAGTACTGCCTAAAGTAGCTCATTTTTAAGAGCTACCAGCACTGTAAAAACCTGTCATATATTTCATTCAAAATCCTATATTGTCTTGACTAAGGTCCTGTTAAGCAAGAGTAACTACTTCTCAACGCTAGTAGGCTACTTGTATAAGTGTAAATCGGAAGAGAGTTTTCGTTCTTTTTATTCCTTTCTTAAATTGATTTATGCAGTAAAACGCTGAGAAGCTCTTTACCATCGTGCTTTACATATACTGCAATAGTAAAATGATAGAGACGCGACTACCAACTGAGTATATATAGTGCAGTAACTATATAACACACGATTTATCTACTAACAACACTCGTATTTATCTGACGCTCACCGCTATCCCGCGACAGCAGCAGCAGTCTAGTTATTTTTACAAGGTCTTTGATCCGAATTGACCCAAGACATCTAGCCTCTGAAGTATTGTCATCGGTAGAATGATCTTAAATGGTTCTACATTTTTCTGACTGTTCTATGGAGTGAAGACAACTACATTACAGCAACCGAGATAGTATTAATAACAGAAAGTTGCTCTGGGGGGTGTTGGTGTAGACTTGTGTTTACAAAACGAATTATACTAGCACTTGTGTTCAGATAGTGTAGTGAGTAGGTAGTGCAATACAACAGCAAAGTGACTTTTCTGAAGCTAAGGCACGGGCAGCCATAGGAAGGTTGGAAGTGGGACAGATACAGAGAGTGGTGGCTGCAGATATTGGAGTGTCCCAAAGTGTAATTTCCAGGAGATGGACGCGGTTTCAGACAACAGGAACCGTTACAAGAAGGCAATGCCAAGGTTGCCAGGGGTAAAACCAGCAAGAGTGGCCGTTATCTCCAGTTAGCAACCTGTCGAGGCAGAAGGCTGAATGCTACTAAATTGCAACGCACTCGCGTAGCGAGGGAGGTCTATAATGCCCCTGGCGCCACTAGCAGAGGGGCTCGAAATGGTCTCAAAGACAAACTATATTTTCCGGATCATTTCAGTTGTTATTTTTATCGATTACAGCAGAACATTTTTAAATTGATAATCATTGCAATATAATTAATTATTTTGTTTTTGTGACTTGTCTGAGAAATCGGTATAAGTAATATTTGCAGTAAATAATGAAAAATCTTGGTATACAAAATGTTCATTCTCCCAGAACAACAGCAATTAAAAAGTAAATTTTCCTATTGCTATCACGCCACCAGGATTTTCAGGTTTTGTTTCAAAATGTTAAGGTGATAGGTCCAATGATCTACGATACTAAACAACTATGGCGACTACCGGTTCATACAAGCCGTTACCCGTTCCAGTTGCAGACTTGTAGATGCAACAAAAATTTTGATATCAATATTTCACGTGATCATTGATAACACAAGTATTACAATTAGAAATCGTCTTCAAGCATGTGATGTTACTTTTGTGTGGTTTCTCAGAAAATGAAGAATGAAAATTATGGTGCTTGCTTAAAAACTGTGTCTGAAGTTGGACTGATTTTCTTATGAATTTCTATTTCAGATCACACAACGTAAGTTACATTAGCGAGAGATGGAATACACCTATTTTATGTCTTATACGTTTGTTTAAATGTTTTTCATTTAAGCACTTTTTTGCCTGTCTCGCAGCAACCTGCGTGTATGCCTCTCAAGAGATAAGAGAAGCAGGATGTGGGATTTATGTTTTCTTTAATTTATGGAATTCAATTGGAATATATTCACGAATGGGATTAGTGTGTATTCACTACTTCGTTTAAAAGCTGTATATTAGCCGTATTAAATAGTTAACGGTATATGCACTAGTAATTTGATTATGGACGTGAAAGACGCAACGTTATTGGGTGTCTGAACGTCAAGGTTAATAAATATAAGTTTGGGCAGTAAGCGCTCTGTTCTGCCCTGCCATTGGCTGGCGCTGTGACGTCAATGTGGGACTGCACGCTTCCAAACGGGCTGCACAGGCTTAGACAACTATGGCACGGAATGTGCATTTATAGTGAGTTTCTGACGAAAGATATTGTTTCTACCTTAAATACAAAGAGGTCTGATGTAAAATATTGGAGTTAAGACTGCTGGGTCTTATTCTATCGTAGATTTACGCGTTACGTGTCAGTAACATATCAGATGTCTGTAATATGAACTGCTGACTTTAAAAGAAGACGAATCTTTGAAACACTTTTTTCGATGGCAAATTAAGCAATTCCGACTCTAAATCTCTTGCAAGGTCGGTTCTTTGAAATGCTGCGAGTGTATTCGAGAATGTGCAATGTTTAGTGTCCTTCCCGTAGCATTTGGAGAGACACACTTTCTTTAACGTTTAATCTCGAGAAAAAATTGAAACTTTATTTCAGTTCCCTTTGTGTTCCGAGTGTGGGAATTACATCCTGTAATAGCACAGCCTGGAATTGCGTAAATAATAACAGAAATATTTCAAAGAATTACAGCAGAAACGATAGCACGCGCGACAAGCACTTGTGAAATCAATATACTTTCTACTATAAACTTTTTACTTCCAAACTACGAAGCGAAACAGATTAATTAACCCTTTCATTCCCAGTTTTGCTCCTTGACAACAACGTATTAATAGCTGATCTATACCATATTTTGTGCATCAATCCTTAAAGTCGCATTGTTGTTGATGAATAACATGCTTCTAGTAATATATTTTTGCCGCTTGGTATGACGCATAGCATGGTGCTTCGTTGCCGTATGTACGTGGCTATGAGTAGGAGCCTGAGTATAGTTCATGTTATTTTATTGCAGCAGTGAATTGTCTTGTCTTTGGTGCTGTGGCGAAGATTATGCTAGCATTATTGATCTGCCAGTGTTAACCATCAATAAAATAACGTTCCAAGTAATAACATGCCTCGATACGACCGTCTGTGTTACGCATGAAATACACGACATAAAAAAGACAATAATTCGATGAAAAATTTTAAAACACGTATTTTTATGTTTGTTGTTGTTGTTGTGGTCTTCAGTCCGGAGACTGGTTTGATGCAGCTCTTCACAATACCCTATCCTGAGCAAGCCTCTTCATCTCCATATAAGAGCGACAACCAACATCTGTCTGAATCTGCTTACTGTATCCATCTCTTGGTCTTCCCCTGCGATTTTTTCCCCATACACTTCCCTCCAAAGCTAAATTCACAATTCCTTGATGTCTAAGAATGTGTCCACCAATCTATCCCTTCTTTTAGTCAAGGTATGCCAGAAATTCCTTTTCTCCCCAATTCTGTTCAGTACCTCCTCATTAGTTACGCGATCCACCCACCTAATCTTCAGCATTCTTCTGTAGCACCATATTTCAAAAGCCTCAATCCTCTTCCTGTCCGCACTGTTTATCTTCCATGTCTCACTCCCATACAAGGCAACATTCCATACAAATGCCTTCAGAAAAGACTTCCTTAGGTTTAAATCAATATTCAATTTTAACAAATTTTTCTTTTTCAAGAACGCTTTCCTACCCATTGCCATTCTGCATTATATATCCTCTGTACTGCGACCATCATTTGTTATTTTACTGCCCAAGTAACAAAACTCATCTACCTCCTTTATTGCTTCGTTTCCTAATCTAATTCCTTCAGCATCATGTGATTTTCTTTCACTGCACTCCATTACCCTAGTTTTGCTCTTATTAATGTTCATCTTATATGCACCTTTCGGCACACTGTCCATTCCATTCAATTGCTCTTCCAGGTCCTTTGCTGTATCTGACAGAATTACTATGTCGTCGGCAAAACGCAATGTTTTTAATTCTTCCCCCTGAACTTTAATTCCTTCACCAAATTTCTCCTTGCTTTCCTTTATAGCTTGCTCAATGTACAAATTGAATAACAATGGAGAAAGACTACAACCCTGTCTTACTCCCTTTCCAACCACTGCATCCCTTCCATGCCCTTCAACTCTGACAACCGCTGTCTGGTTTTTGTACAAGTTGTAAATAACCTTACGTTCCCTATATTTTACTCCTGCTTGCTTTAGAACTTGAATGAGTTTATTCCAATCAACATTGTCAAAAGCCTTCTCCAAATCTACAAAAGCTAGAAATGTAGGTTTGCCTTTTCTTAATCTATCTTCTAGGATAAGCCGTAAAGTGAGTATTGCCTCCCGTGTTCCTACATTTCTCCTGAACCCAAACTGATCTTCCCCGAGGTCGGCTACTACCAGCTTTTCCATCCTTCTGTATGACTTATTAAACTGATGGTTCTGTAGTTTTCACACCTGTCTGCACCTGCTTTCTTAGGGATGGGGATTATAACATTTTTCTTAAAGTCTGAGGGTATTTCAGCTGTCTCATACATCTTACACACCAGGTGAAACAATTTTGTCATGGATGGTTCTCCCAGAGACTTCAGTAGCTCTGAGGGAATATCATCTACTCCAGGAGCCTTGTTTCGACTTAGATCTTTCAGGGCTCTGTCAAATACTTCTCTCAGTACAGTATCTCCTATTTCATCTTCATCTACATCCTCTTCCCTTCCTACAATATTGTCTCGAAGTTCATTTCCTTTGTAGAGCCCTTCTATATACTCTTTCCACCTTTCAGCTTTCCCTTCTTTGCTGAGAACTGGTTTTCCATCAGTGTCCTTGATATTCATAGAGCTGTTTTTCTTATCTCCAAATGTTTCTTTTATTTTCCTGTAGGCTGTATCTATTTTTCCCCTATTTATACATTCTTCTACATCCTTGCATTTGCCTTCTAGCCACTCCTGCTTAGCCATTTTGCACTTCCTGTCAATCTCATTTCTTAGTCGTCTGTACTCAATTTTGCCTGTTTCATTTACTGCATTTTTATATTTTCTCCTTTCATCGATTAAATTTAGTACCTCCTGCGATATCCAAGGATTTTTTGTAGGTCTTTCCTTCCTACCTATTTTTTCCTCTGCTACCTTCACTATTTCATCTCTCAATTTTACCCATTCCTCCTCTACCGTTTTATTTTCCCCTGTTTCTGTCAATTGTTGCCTAAAGCTCCCTCTGCAATTCTTAAGATCCTCAGGTTCCTTCAATTTATCCAGGTCCCATCTCCTTATTTTCCTACCTTTTTGTAGTTTCTTTAGTTTCAGCCTACAGTTCATAACCAACAAGTTATGGTCAGAGTCTATATCTGCACCTGGGTATGTTTTACACTGTAGAACCTGGTTCCGAAATCTATGTCTTACCATTATAAAATCTATCTGGTATCTTCCGGTGTCTCCTGGTCTCTTCCACGTATACAACCTTCTTTTGTGATTCTTGAACCAGGTGTTTGTTATAACTAAATTATGTTCCGTGCAAAATTCTACCAGGCGGCTTCCTCTTTCATTCCTTTTGCCCAGACCATATTCACCTACCATCCTCCCTTCCCTTCCTTTTCCTACTACCGAATTCCAGTCTCCCATAACAATTAAGTTTTCCTTTCCCTTAATTGTCTGAATAATTTCCTTTAGCTCCTCATATATTTCTTCGATCGCCTCATCAGCGGCAGAGCTAGTTGGCATATAAACCTGTACTACTGTTGTCGGTGTTGGCTTCGTATCTATCTTGACAATGGTAATGCGATCACTGTGCTGGTCATAGTAGTTTACCCGCATTCCTATTTTCTTATTCATTATCAATCCTACTCCTGTGATACCCCCAATTGATTTTGTATTTATAATCCTGTACTCACCTGACCAGAAATCCTGTTCATCCTGCCACCGAACTTCACTAATCCCCACTATATCTAACTTCAACCTATCCATTTCCCTTTTTAAATTTTATGTTTATTAATATGAAAAGCACTGAATTTTAATTTGTCCAAGGCTCAGTTAATAATGTGTGAATGAGAGGGTTAAGCAAATACAACAGATACGATAAAACACACTGCAGTGCTATCAATTTTCGTCACGGCACTTTAGTACAACATTACGGATGGTTGTGTTGCCATAAACTGCTCAAATCATTCAAGAGGTGGGTACAGAACGTTTAGTTTCCCGATAGATTCTAAGAGAAGAAAAAATGGATCATTACATGTTGGCGCAAAAACTGGGAACCTGAACTGAGCCCACAGTTATGTATTGTAAGTAAATAGTTATTATTATGACTTGAAGCAATATTTAATAGTAACAATCGTTTGTGAAATTTGAACTTATGGTTTTGTTTAGCTTTTCTGAAAGCACTATCTCTTAACAGAGAAGCTGCCTGTAGGGAATTAGCAGCCGCAAAATATCATATTATAGCAAATCATCCCAGAACATACTGTTTTTAGAGCACAAATATCCATGCCCGAGGGGGGATTCGAACCCCCGACCGTAGTGGCCGTGCAGACCGTGACTGAAGCGCCTCAGTCCCCTCGGCCACCGCGGCCGCCTCACTTACGGCTGCAGCGGCGTAGTGTGCTAATGTTGGCAACGAAATGTTTGCTTTTTAAGGATTATTAAATTACTGACAAGACAAGGGTACTGTTACATGCGAAAACCTGTCAACCTTAGAGAAGAAAGAGTATTATTTATTTATTTCATGGTCAACACATTCTATACGATTAGGTTTTCAAATAGCATTCAAAGGCTGTATATTGAGAAATACGCCTCATCAAAAGTTTTGTATTGACATTGCACAAATTGTTGAAGATACTTCTGTTACGTTATTGTGAGGAAGTATTACCAAATCAAAAACGGAAAATATAAATATACCGGGCATAAAGTTTCATTACGGCTGTGGCAGCGTACTATGCTGATACAGGCAACTAGCGATGAATGCTATTTGTGGTATTTCGAAGTTTTAGCGTCATAACTTGTAGTATGCAATTTGAAAGAATAGTACCTGATGTTTTATCAAAAAATAGAACATCAATTCAATTTATTATTAGTAAATGACAATATTGACGCTTATCTATAAGAGGCTGTAACATAAGTGGCTAAGAATACTGGGTAAATTTTACTTACGGCAAAAAATGTTCAAATGTTTGTTAAGCTTAAGGGACTTAACTACAGGGTCATCAGTCCCTAAACTTACAAACTACTTATGAACTACCTACAACTAAGGATGGCACAAATATCCATGCCCGAGGGGGGATTCGAACCCCCGACCGTAGTGGCCATGCAGACCGTGACTGAAGCGCCTCAGTCCCCTCGGCCACCGCGGCCGCCTCACTTACGGCTGCAGCGGCGTAGTGTGCTAATGTTGGCAACGAAATGTTTGCTTTTTAAGGATTATTAAATTACTGACAAGACAAGGGTACTGTTACATGCGAAAACCTGTCAACCTTAGAGAAGAAAGAGTATTATTTATTTATTTCATGGTCAACACATTCTATACGATTAGGTTTTCAAATAGCATTCAAAGGCTGTTACCTACACTGGCACCATGCGCCTCTACGACCGTAAACTTTAGATCCTGTACACTAACATTCTTTTTAGTTTTAGTTTTTGTAATACATTCTGACACTTTCACAGTAACACAATAGAAATACTTTTTGCAATTTGAGTACAAAAATCCGATGTGGCAAATTTGTCACAGCAGACAACAAACACTTACTTGCAAGACGGCAAACAAACGTCACATATTGACAGTCATTATTCAAATAGAAGCCAAGATCGCTTAAATTTTTTTTATGTAGATGACCAGTTTCGGCAGCATTAAAAGTAGTACGCGATGTTTATCACAGAAATATATGTTTCTTGCTCTTTTTTCTGTATTTGGACAGAAGCAGCAATAAGTAAACAAAAAGCAAGATTTTTGTGTCTAATACACATATCGATATAAACAAGAGCGGAATGCAAGCTCAAAGTAGCATGATCTAAGGCTCTATGCCGGGCACTTGTAAAATATTTCACTAAACTTAAATAAAACAACACTGTTCGTATAAACTGCAGGCTGTATTTAGCATCCGCAGGAATGAAAATGGCGGATGCGCCGGCCTGTGTTTTCAGGAGCTCTATGTCCCACAGTGACGTCATGCGTAGACCGGCGAAAATGCGTTTCCTACTACGCATCGCTTACTGCGCCCCCTCTATGAACGCCACTCATGACAGGCTGCCTTCACCTTCGGTCTTTCATCGTGCCAGCTACCAACATCTACATGTGAAGCAGCAACCTTGTACCAAGAAACTATATTTTAACCCTTTATTGTAGGTAGTATCTGATTTTCATGATCAATTTTGTTTCACTATAATACGTGAATTTTGATATTTTATTTCATTTTTTTTTTTTTTTTCATTTTGAGGTATTTCGATTAAAAACGACGACATTTCAAATAACTTTTGAGCACTTTCAGTATCAACGAGATCAAAAACTGTTTGTTTCAAAACATGTACTTATGTAAAATAAATTTATCTTTTTAATTTATTCTACATGATAGTACGTACATCTGATTTTTACACTGACCCAGATACATTACCAAATCCAGTCCTACTTTTTGTAACTATATTTTTGACTCACATTAAAGCCGAACTTTCACCTGTGTTGCTACTTATCCCAAAAAATTCGTATTTTGTAGAAGCGTAGATAAGTAGTGACTGGAATGTTTTGTAGATATTGTAAGGTAGTTACTATAATTTTGTAATAATACTAGCTGCTAAACATGGCATTGTCTGGGTATATATGCATTTTACACTCTTATCTTAGAAACGAAACTAAATACTCGAAAAAGATTTCACGTTCATGTATCCATGAAAACAGATTAGAAATTATGAAACAGCAAAACAAAGAAATATGCATTATATACAAAATTATAAATGTAGTATCCAAAGAACGAAAAATAGTAATAGAATACAATTAATGCATAACATTAATTCAAAATTTTACTATAAACAATATTTAGTCCAACTCGTTCTTGCCTTTCTGTCCATCGAGTTCTATCTTACTTCATGGAGTTCAATACTTACGACATCATATACCCTTGACTGTGTGTTCTACAATAATATCATTTTCCAGATTTGTACAGTGTAATATTATGCAACTGTCTGTGGTGAATAAATAGTGGATGAAGTCTTGTAAATGACATGTCGTGAGATAGGTAAGTTTTTGTGACTTATTGTTTACGACATCATTTCTCATGAACTATCTGTCATAGGCAGTTTTTAACAGCACACAGAATGTTTTCTGATAGTAGGCCTAAGCAATATGTGTGCCACGTTTAGTTGAAATTGGTCTATCATTTTAGGAGGAGATGTGGAAAAATAACGCATGATGTAGCAGTTATTCGGAAATTTCATTGTTTATGATGCCATATCTCCTGAAAGATGTGTTGTACTGTGATCAGAGTCTAACTAACGTAAGAGTCACGAAACTCCCAGTGAATTTATCAAAGACCTGGTAAAAAATAACTAGACTCACCTGCTGTTGCAGGGTAATTTGAACCTTCGGCCGCCCGCAATGATAGTGGTAAGCGTCAGATAAATACGAGTGTTGTTAGTGATAGATCGTGTGTTATAATAGTTACTGCGCTATATATACTCAGTTGGTAGTCGCGTCTATATTATTTTACTACTGTAGTATATGTAAAGCACAGTGGTAAAGAGCTGCGCAGCGTTTAACTGCATAAATCAATTTAAGAAAGGAATAAAAAGTACGAATACTGTCTTCCCATTTATAGTAGTTATTACAAGTAGCCCTACTACTTGTGTTCAGAAGTAGTTATTCTTGCTTAACATGATCTTACTCAAGACGATATAGGATAGCCGGCCGCGGTGGCCGAAGAGACTGAGGCGCTCCAGACACGGTCTGCACCGCCACTACGGTCGGGTTTCGAATCCCCCCTCGGGCATGGATATTTGTGCCGTCCTTAGTATAAGGTAGTTGATAAGTAGTTTGTAAGTTTAGGGACTGATGACCCCGTAGTTAAGTCCCATAAGCTTAACAAACATTTGAACAACATAGGATATTAAATGAAATAAATGACAGGCTTTTACAATACTGCTAACTCTTAAAAAGAGCTACTTTAGGCAGTAGTGGTGGACAGGAAGTTTAAAAACTTTCATTTTATGATAGTGTAAAATAACTATTTAGGTCACAACGTCAGTTACCTCACTGCAGTTCGAATTTTTGTTAATGAAATTAATACTAGCAACTTGTAACACAGAATGTATAGGTCATCTGCTTTACATACAGGTATAACAACTGAAAGGGGTTTGGAGAACTGTGTATGTTTCCATATATGTATGACACATAGCCACACTGGATGCACATTGTGAAGTTGAACCCTGTGATGATAGTTGCTGACTTTGAGCAGTTCACGCTACTGTAAGGTATTTGACTTGCATCATTAAAAATGCTAATATTCGTGCTAGGAACCCTAATGCTAATGTTAGATGCACTCAGTTAAGAGAA
Source organism: Locusta migratoria (assembly GCA_026315105.1). Lineage (NCBI taxonomy): Eukaryota > Metazoa > Arthropoda > Insecta > Orthoptera > Acrididae > Locusta > Locusta migratoria. Next base: position 140,280,168 of record CM048747.1, on the reverse strand, counting down.
ACTTACGACATAATTCATGTTTTCGAAAGAATTTGGTAGTGGCTGATGGGAGATATCATTTCCACAGCCGATTTTTAACATGAACTGTTACAGACAGCTCTGTTTTATTTTTTGATGCTATAAAATATCTAAATATTGAATAATAGAGCAGTCACTCAAGCAAATACGTGAAGTGTTGTGAAACTTTTCCGAAATTAATGTTTGTACAAAAGCGTCACCATCGTAGAATATACTGAGAAAGTGCGAAAAAATCGTGTCTGACGATGAATTCCGTTTATATGCTACCCTTAGAAGGCTAAAAAAACTAAATGTTATAATTCGGTTTAGTTAGAAGAATAAACGGTGTTGGCCAATTTGTACTATGTGTAATAAATTTTCACACAACTGATAGTTACTGTATATTCAAAAAGTCTGAAGCTGTTTTGTTATCATATATTGAAATGAGACATAGTTTTCGCGTCTTAAATCGAATAAGTAGACACTTTAATCAAAAGAGTCTTATGCACATTTAAAGTTCGCGCGGAAGTTTACCACTATAATAGCCGCCGAGGCGCTACTCAATTTGCCCGCTGTTCGCAGTCGGCTGCTTACTGAATTGTGGGGCCTTGATTCTGATACTCAATATGGCAGAGAGACACCACATAAACGAACTGCCGGCGTGGCGCAGGGGATAGCGTCACCGACTGTGGTGCTGAAAGTCGCCGGTCCAATCCCGCCCAGCGGCAAAAATTTATTTGTTTGTAATTAACAATTCCAGAATGTTCTACATCTTTCTTATGTTCACTTGTAAATTCTACTTGTTTCTTATGTTAACTGTTTTTCTAATTTCTGGTACATTCTGTCTCTGTATAAACAGCAGAGCACTCTGTCCGAGAGGCAGTCAGTGCTGCGTGTATGTTAAGTTCCTAATAAACGTGCTTTCAGTATAAGTGCTGTGTTCAGTTGCCTTCGAATTCAAACCTGCTTCCATTTCAACGCGACATTGTTTGGTGAAGGCGCCGTGTATCCTATGCAACAGCTACATCACCGTGGCTCCGATTAGGCAACGCAAAAGCCGTCGCTTACACGGATTGGAACCGGAAGAGAAGGGATTTACCGAGTACATCCTTCCAAAATCCGTATCATCAGAGGAACCATGGACACGAAACCTGCGGTAAGCCAGCTGCACATCAGACACCCGTCGGTGTTCTCTGGAGACGCTGGAAAGGACCCCAACAAATGGCTAAAAGGGTTCGACAGAGTCGCCAAGTACAACAGGTGGGATCATACGATGTGTTTGGCCAACGCTTATTTCTACCTGGACGGAACAGCCCAGCAATGGTTTGAAAACAACGAAGACAAGTTGAATGACTGGGAGACGTTCCAGGAGGAACTTAATAAGACGTTTGGAGACCGCCAGCGACAAATCCGTTCAGCGGAAGAACAACTGAAGAACAGGGCCCAATGACATGATGAGCCCACACAGTCGTACATACAGAATGTTTTGGCCCTGTGTAAAATAGTGAATCCGAATATGACTGAGGCCGACAAAATCACACACCTGATGAAGGGTATTGCAGAAGACATGTACCAAGCTCTTCTGATAAAAGACGTCGCTATGACGGAAGAGTTCATCAAGTGGTGCCAGCGTATTGAAGAGATGCAACAAAGGAGGGTTGAACGAAAGAAGTAAGACAGACTCCCCAATGTAGTCCCTATGGCTGTTGTGGAAGATCAGCATGACTTCGCTTCTCTCATAGGACAAATTGTGAGAGAAGAATTACAACAATTTATGGTAGCTGGGACTATTAGACCGAACGAGCATCTGATCATGGCCATGGATGTAAGCCCTCTAAGTGACGAGGGAGCCGACGCCGCTGAGGAAGAGGTATTTCAGGCAATAGCTCTTGCCTGCCCCGCCAATCGCACCCGACGTGAAGAATGGCATCGCCATGCTGTGACTTACGCTGCAGCCGCCAAACGGCAGCCCATCAACCGGCTGACGCGGCCACAACCAATTTCCCCAGCAACTATGACGCCCCGCAGATGAGCAGACGTCTGGAAGACAGAAGACAACACAGCACTGTGTTTCCACTGTGGGCGCCCTGGACATGTCGTACGCTACTGCAGAGAGAGAAAGCGAGTATTCGACGATTATTTTGCCACAAGACGTCAGCCATCAGAGCAGTTCTATCCCAGGCAACCACGTGCTGATGAGTTCAGTCGACCTATGGGAAGAAGCCCATTGCCGTACCCTAGACGAGGTCGCTCCCCGACGCGCCGCAGCCGTTCACCGTCGCCGTACTGAGGTACCAGCCGCTCTCCTAGCCGCCGCGCCAGGAAAACTAAGCGAGACTACCATCTACGGAGGTGAGGCCGCTGTTCATGAAAATCCTCCATGGACGACAGTCGCTAAGATGTCGGGAAATTTCATCGACGTTATAATCGACGGCCAACCTTTCCGGGCACTTGTTGATTCAGGAGCGTCTTTTTCTGTATTGTTGGATAATTACCGCCGCACACAAAAGAAGATAATGTTCTTGATACGGGGGCAACTGTGCTGAAGGTCGCGGATGGAAAGTATGTCCAGCCAGCAGGAACTTGTGTCGTAAGAATAACCATCAACAACAGGACCCAGCCGTTTGAATTTGCCGTTTTAACAGAGTGTAGTCACAATGTCATCCTCGGATGGGACTTCCTTCAGGCATCCTAAGTTGTCATTGACTGTGGAAGATCTGAGCTGCAAATTGAAGAAGTTGTTCCGACGGGTACATGTAATACAGAATTTTCTGGGAAGTTATTTGCCGTTTACAATGTGACGATCCCGCCATTGACGATGAGAAGAGTTGCAGTTACAAACACAGATTTCTGGTTAAGCTGTGAAGTTCTTGTTGATAGTAAAAAGTTTATCAGGCTCACAAAAGGAATTTACATACCAGCGGCTATCATAAGCATTACCGGTGGTCAAGGAGAGATTTGGATCACTAATTGTCACGAGCAGTCACGACTTATCCCCAAGGGAATGTGTATCGGGACAGCTGAACCAATCCAGGACGGTGAGCTCAACGTCATCACGAAGACCCATGCTCCGCTGTTAGTACAGACAACACGCTGGAGGAAACAAAAGTGGAATTTGCCAATAGGGCCCGGACAGACCAAGGAACAACGCCAGCGGGTGTTAGCTATACTACGTCAATTTTCGGGTGCATTAACACCTCAGCAGGGGAAAAGTCAGACGAAACGGCCCACGATAAGACACCGTATAAATACTGGGGATCATCCACCAATTAGCCAGCGTACGTATAGAGTGTCTCCAGCTGAAAGATGGATAACTCGGGAGGAAGTGGAGAAGATGTTGCACGATGACACTATTCAAGCTTCGGAGAGTCCTTGGTCGTCTCCGGTGGTCCTAGTAAAGAAGAAGGATTGCACGTGGCGATTCTGTGTCGACTATCGGCGGCTGAACAAAATCACAAAGAAAGATGTCTACCCACTGCCGCGCATTGACGACACCTTAGACTGCTTGAAAGGAGCTACATACTTCTCAACTATGGGCATGCAGACAGGTTACTGGCAAATCGAAGACGACGAAGCTGACAGGGAGAAGACGGCTTTTATTAAACCTGACGACCTCTACGAATTCAAAGTAATGCCATTTGAATTATGTAATGCTCCGGCAACATTCGAACGCATGATGGACAACTTGCTTCGACACCTTAAGTGGAAGACGTGTCTTTGCTATTTTGATGACATTGTTGTTTTCTCGAAAACATTTGAAGAACAACTGAGTCGCCTGTTAACTGTGTTGAAGTGTGTTCAGGCTACAGGACTCCGCCTCAATTCAAAGAAGTGCCTCTTCGTCGCCAAAGAGATAAAAATCCTGGGGCACCTAGTCAACGGAGATGGTGTCTGTCCTGATCCAGATAAAGTAAGGGCAGTCACAGAATTTCCAACTCGTCAGCACATTCGTGATGTGAGAAGTTTTCTCGGGCTGTGCTCATACTACCGACGTTTCACAAAAAGATTTTGTAACAAGGCACATCCATTACAAGAACTTCTGCAGGGAGCCGCCAAGTTTTACTGGGATGAGGCAAAAGAAAGAGCTTTCCAATCACTTAAGGAGACTCTAACTTCCGCATCAGTGCTAGCCTTGTACGACGAGAATGCGGAAACGGAACTTCACACAGACGCCAATGGTTATAGAATTGGTGCAGAGCTCGCACAAGTTCAGGAAGGTGCTGAAAAAGTGATAGCCTATGCATCAAGAGTACTCTCAAAGTCAGAGATAAACTATTCTACAACTGAAAAAGAATGTCTCGCAGTTATCTGGACTATCAACAAGTTCCGGCCATATTTATTCGACAAACCATTCACCGTCGTGACAGACCACCATTCTTTGTGTTGGCTGACTAATTTGAGGGATCCATCAGGTCGACTAGCAAGATGGGCCCTAAGACTCCAAGACTACGATGTCACAGTGGTATTCAAGAACGGGCGCAAACACAAGGATGCCCACTGCCTTCGAGGAATCCATTAGTGGAACACAACAACATTAATGAAATTTCAGCCTTCACTGAATTAGATGAAGTTACAGATGAACAGAGGGAAGATCCAGCACTATTAAAAACGATAGAGGCCTTGGAGAAAGGAGAACCGACCAATGGAGAGTTCCAACTTATAAACAGAACACTGTATAAGAGCAACTACGACCCACTGGGCCCCAAATGGCTGCTGGTCGTTCCAGCTCATCTCCAGCCAGCTATTCTCCAATATTTCCACGATGCTCCAATATCCGGTCATCTGGGACTCGTGAAGACCCTAGACAGAATCAGACGCAAGTATTACTGGAAAGGTCTCTACCGAGCTGTCCAGCACTATGTGAGTCACTGTAAAGAATGCCAGCGATGGAAGCATGTGCCGCCATTACCTCTTTTAGGGAGGTTCCCGAAGTCGACAACCGGTAACCGATGGATAATAGTCTGCACTGACTACCTCACACGCTACGCTGTCACCAAACCTGTGCCGACTGCAGAAGCTCCAGAGATCGCAAAATTCCTTGTAGAAGACATTATTTTGAAGCATGGAGCACCACGTGTCATGATATCTGATCGTGGAAAAGTATTTCAGTCAAAACTAGTATCAGAGGTAATGTCACGGTGCGACATTGTCCACAGAATGACAACTGCATACCATTCTCAGACAAATGGTGTTAACAAGACGTTTTAACAAGACGTTAGCCGATATGCTATAGATGTACGTCGATGTTGAGCAGAAGGATTAGGATACAATTCTGACAGTCGTGACTTTTGCTTACAATACCGCAAAACAAGACACCACAAGCTTCACTCTGTTTATACGGAAGGTTGGACTGTCAGAAAAGTTATTGAAGCGATACTTTCGTCCGTATCGGGTCATACGCCGCCTGTCAGACGTCACATACGAAGTTGAGGATTATGAGCCGTCGTCAAAACGACAAAAACGAAGAGACATTGATCACGTCCTGCGCATGAAGCCTTATTACGATCCTGAAGAGCAGGTAGGTGACAAAGGCTTCTTGTTCAAGGACTCTAGGGACGGTAAAGTTACTGATGAAGCCACGACAGGAACGTCTGTCGTCGATAATCGTAGAGAAGAGAAGGATTCTCTTGAACCGCCATACAGAGGACCCATGACAAGGTCAAGATCCAGGACGTTGCAGCTGGCTCCACAGGGATCATAACAGCAGGTCGCTTTCAAGAGAGGGAGCAATGCCGCGAGACATCACGTAAACCAATTGCCGGCGTGGCGCAGGGGATAGCGTCACCGACTGTGGTGCTGAAGGTCGCCGGTTCAATCCCGCTCAGAGGTAAAAATTTGTTTGTTTGTAATTAACGATTCCAGAATGTTCTACATCTTTCTTATGTTCGCTTGTTAACTTTTCTTCTAATTTCTGGTACATTCTGTCTGTGTATAAAAAGCAGAGCACTCTGTCCGAGAGGCAGTCAGTGCTGTGTGTGTGTTAAGTTCCTAATAAACGTGCTTTGAGTATAAGTGCTGTGTTCAGTTGCCTTCGAAGTCAAGCCTGCTTCCATTTCAATGCGACATCACCACCCCTTGGCTTGGACCAATGACGTCATATGTTACGTCATTGTATTTTTTGTAGCTGATGTTTTTGTTTATTCCAAGGAGCAGATAGTATCATAACGGCGGAGTAATTTTTTGTAAATCGAATCAAAGTGTATGTTTTTGTATGTAATATGATTATGTTATTTAACAAATTGTAATAAATGAGGGACGTTTAGTATCCTTGATACGTGTAATTGAAATTTATGTATGTCAATAGATATCTTTATATGGTGTATTCGTGCACAGGAAACATGAACTTTCGTATTTCTGGGGATTTTGGATAGTTTGATACGTATTGTATTCTAAATGTATGTAATGTGAGTATATTTTTAATTAGTGTACACTTGAGTGGGCAGTTGTTAGCAGAAGGGGTTGCTTTTGATTCATTTTTCCCCCTGGTGGTGGATGATGTTAAGAAACCGAACACAAAGAAAGTGATGGATATGATTGGTGATAAAATGAGCACCATCAAGTGTTTACAGTCATTCGGCGTACTGCTGGAACATTGTACTTGCCACATGTGTTCTAATAGTTAAAGTTCCTAAGAAAAGCAGTTCTGATGAATTTATGTAATGTGATTGCCAGCATTGAGTATTCTTTGCCAAAATTATCATGAGTAGTTTCAGGGATGCAAGGAAAAAGAAAATGTCAATGTTGGTGATTGATGAAATTATCTTTTGTAATCATCTGTTGTGGTGGGAACTAAAATTGACCTTTCCACAGGATGGTTTAGTATTGACAGCTGGAGCTGAAGTATATAGGTTAATTCTAATTGTTGATACCAGTCATACATTCTTGTATGAAATTGAGAAAAATGGAATAGTGAATTGGTAGGTTATTTTTAGTTATTCATACAGAGTTTTTTTTTTCTTTCAGTATGAGAGAAATTGGTATCGGTAACTGGAATTAACCCGTATAAGATAATTACAGCTGATGATACCATTAAATATGTCAGTTACAGAAACTGGTATCGGCAACTGGAATTAACCTATATAGGTTAATTGCAGTTGCCGATACCATATAAATATTTCAGTTACAAAAACTGAAATCGTCTACTGGAATTGACCTAAATAGGTAAAGGCCAGTTGTTGATACCAATTTAGATGTTTTGCCATGCTATGCTGTAAGTAGTGTATCTTTGCATTACCTATGACGTCTTTGGTGAAAGTTGAAGTGTGGTATCAAGTACTGGAATGTATCAGATGACTCAACTGAGCCGCTAATTGTTTTGACCAGTGTGCTATGCGTGTAAACAATAGCGCAGAAAAGAGCCCTGCACGCGCTGGCTTGCTTATGCTGCAGTCACCTCGCTACATCCAGTCGGTTGTCGGCGGCGGCAGCGTGCAGCGGCGTGCGGCCCTGGAGGTCAGTGGCGCCGACCAGGGCTTTGCCAGACGCCAGCAGCGCCTGCGCAGTCGCTTCGTTGGCTGCCTCGTGCAGCGGTTGGCGGCCCTGCGCGTCGAGCGCGCACACGTCTGCGCCGTGCTGCAGCAGCACCTCGCACACCTCGCTGCTCCCTGCACGCGAGTTCACTCCTTTAGACACTCATTGAATTTAGCCAGTATCCCACAGCGAACAAAAGTCTACAATCGTCTGTAACTAAAGGCAACGTTACATTACACTTCTTACAAATGAGCTTAAATTTCATAGAGTGGCGGACACACGAGTTAAGGCCAATTCACACTGTCCGTCACGTCACGTCACCGTGTGTCAGAACATTCCGCAATGTATTTATAATGGCGGCATTCACACTGTTCGTCACCGGACCGTCACGTCACGTCAAGCTTTCTCGAGAAGAATGTTTTGACAGAACGGCCGCCTGCTAACATCGGAAGTTAACCTATTTTCTACACGCGAACTACATGCTGCAGTCGACGATTGCACTTTTTATATGCAAATGTGTCTTATTCATCTTTATTTTGTTGTTATACTTCATTTTAGGGGTAAATCTAAAATGCTTCATGACGACTTAAATATTTTTGTCAGTTGAGTGTCCCCCTAAAATCGAGGTCGGATATCTGAAACCAAAAAATGGTTTATGTTACATAACATTGTAACAGAAAAGATTGAAGCAAACTGTTTATTTGAATAAGATTGTAATTTGCTTACGCATTTTTCATTAAATAACATTTTAAATGAAAAAATCAGTTCTAATGAAAGACAAACATTCAGTTGTTTACGACGGTATTAACAATGTCAGCGGGCAAATCGTAATGGATAAAGTAAGCAAGCGCTATTTATGCTCTTGTAAGTATTGTTTGGTGTTTTCATATGTTTATTTTTCTCTTGAAAATAGTATTCGATGTTTTGAAATGTTGTTTCAGTTCCCAGTAAGTTGGCCAAAAACATACACTTTAAAGTTTTCTTTGGCCGTCAATAACATTTAGCGTTGTTGCTCCTCAATTCTAGTATTAAACTATGACTTTCGACATAATAGATCGCCACTCATAACCTCACTTTCAACATCGCGTATTGAGATGGGTGAATTGTCATGAGGGATACTGACGGACAGTCTGAATACAACTTGACGTGATGGTGCCGTGACGTGACGTTGACGTGACGGGCAGTGTGAATTGGCCTTTAAGCGCTCTTTGCGGAAACCTGTGTAAACTCGGCCGCTATATTGATGGTAGTCAGTATACATGAGAGGAGTCTGTTGATGTTGAACCTGAAGTGCTGTATTTAGTGTATATTTCTGTACACTGTTTGCTGCTGAAATATGCATAAAGTGTGTTCAGCATTTAAATACACAAATATAACACCCAAACCTTCAGATATCAGATACTCAGATCCACACCAAACGTTGTATATCGATAGAGTATCAACCGAAACATTTATATAATTCTTGATTTTTGCTGCCGTCCAATAGAACGTGCATAAATTATAATAATAAGTAACATCAAACCTACGGATTAGAGAAAAGCTTGTCTGTGAGGGGCAATCAAGCCACGCCACCGTGGGTTAGGTGGTAGAGTATTAGCTTGTGGTGCAGAAGGTCCTGGGTTCAAGCCCCACCTCACTTTAATTTTTTTCATTGTTTAAACTACAGTACGTTGGAAATTGTTAAAAGGGGCAACATGTAAGGACTGTTTCCATTTTGTAGCAATGTGTTATTGGCAGTTTACTCTTGCTTCGTTTTATTTGAAAGTAGGAAACCTGTACATTGTTATTACTTTAATTACGCTTATTGTTTTTAACGTTACTATTTTTTGTTATTGTTATTACTATTAATACAACTGTATGTGTGTTGCAGTTTTTTTTTTTTCATATGTTCTGATTATGTTCGTTTATTCTGTGAAACTACGAATAAACCCTACAGATTAGCTACTTTCAAAAAGAATGAAGCAAGAGTAAACTGCCAATAACACATTGCTACAAAATGGAAACAGTCCTTTTACATATGAGGAACAGGTTGCCGCTTTTAACAATTTCCAACGTACTGTAGTTTAAACAATGAAAAAATTTAACGGCTAGGTGGGGTTTGAACCCAGGACCCTCTGCAAGACAATCTAATGCTCTACTTACTAACCCACTATTCCGTAGGTTAGATGTTACTTATTATAGTTTATACACGTTCTACTGGACGACAGCACAAATCACGAATTATATAGAAGTTTCGGTTGATACTCTATCGATATACAACGTTTGGTACGGATCTGAGTGTCTGACATCTGAAGGTTTGGGTGTAAGTGATAAAACAACTATTTTGTACAAGAACACGAATTTTTTTTAAATTTTTGCACAAATGCATTCTCGAGTTTTGTGCACGATGAGTCCATTTCCTTTGTTTTGAAGGGGCGGCCGGCTCAGTAACACAATGTCTGCTGAGCTGTGCACTTCGTCTCTCATTGGCTGTCAACTGCGCCCCATGACCAGTAGACAAGACGCAACAAAGTCGGCTGCCCCTCCAAAGCAAGCGAATTGACTCACCAAGTGCATAAGTCGAAAAATCAGAAGTGACGACTTTTTACATGAACTCTACACACCATTTAAAAATGCTCTGTTTTCTAGCTAGTGTTTGTGTGTTTTTGAGAAGTTTCTTTGTCTGTTGCTGCTATGGCAGGTGGAAGAGCATCTCATCAGTTGAATAATAAACCTAACACTTTTCAGTGTTTACACCTCCTTTAAAAATATTTTTATTTGTTGTTGACAATATATGCTATAATATGGGTAACATGTAATCAGTGCAAAATGTGAAAGCATTAGTAACAGCCAGATTTTTTCACTTGTTAAATATGTGTTCTTTGAAACAAATATTTACATATTTCATCGTGGTACCAACAACAGTTATTAACGATATGTTATTTCGGTATGAAATGCTTTTGCGGCAGCTGATGTATTTTTAATTGCCGTATTCTGTTGTCATTTTCGTCTTCGTGCTCAAATTTCGTCCATCAAACTTTACTTGTTCCAGCATGGTGAGATGGTACATGGGGTAGAAAACGGATTAAGAAGTGTAGGGATGTTAAGATTCTTTTCTCTCGATTTTTGCAGAACAATCCTTTATATTTTCTGAATCATAACACACTTGGGTTTGATTTCTTAATTGAAGTACATAGATATTAAGAACTTAAACATAGAATACTTGCATGATGTATATTAAATACCTTTAACATGTTACTTTCAGATGTCCTGAAATAATTGAAGTTAGTTTAGTTGTCTTTTGCTGTTCGAACAAGACACTCAACTTGTAAGAAGTTTGTATAAGAGTATCTTAAAGTGTAACAAATACAGTTCTTTAAAACTTTAATCAGTGAAAATTTTCTATTAATGAAAGTGTTATGCAATATCGGCGTTAAAATCTCCGACTGCCACCCAGAGAAGAATATCAGGTTAAAAATGACTGAAAAATCTATCTGACCTAAAGACTCATCTAAATAATAAGATTAATTTTATGTAATTGTACAAATTACAGCATTTCATTGATGACACACTCCCATTTAATCATATTCAGTAATATTTAATAATATTTATTATCACTATCATAATAACAATAATAATAACAGTATAAAATGGCGCACAATATGGGGCTCTAACTCACGCCCTAAGAAGAGTCTCTTCCAGTAAATCTAGGGGTTCCATTCGTTACTGGGGAAATATACCCTAGACTATAACAGGAACATCACTGCATGGTGCAGTTGAAATCGTGATTCGTCCACATTCCACCATTACTCGTGAGTGTGAATCCCTGGTGATGGCGACAAATGTAAGCCTTTGCGCTTGATGACATTGTGTTTGGTTCTGGCTCCCATATCCCATGGAACCCATGTTCCTACTGATTGTCTAAAGGCACGCCTTACAATAGATTGCGCGGCCGCTCCCCATCGAAGGTTCGAATATTCTCTCGGTCATGGGTGTGTGTGTGTTGTTCTTAGGATAAGTTAGTTTAAGTAGTTTGTAAATATAAGGACAAATGACTTCAGCTGTCAGGTCCCAATGGTTTATAAACATTTGGACATTTTGATTGTATAGCACGTCCCGTGTTGAATGGAGCTGCAGTCTCTTCTACCGATACCCTTCTATCACTATTGATAATCTTCTGTCTCAGATGTTGCTGGTCATGGTCATGAGCCGGCAGCTTATCTCTGTGAAACCCTCTGTTGTAGTTCATGGGATGGGTGTAACGTTGGCCGGCCGCGGTGGCCGAGGGGACTGAGGCGCTCCCTGTCAAGGTCTGCACGGCCACTACGGTCGGGGGTTCGAATCCCCCCCTCGGGCATGGATATTTGTGCCGTCCTTAGGATTAGCTAGTTTATAAGTAGTTTGTAATTTTAGGGACTGATGACCCCGTAGTTAAGTCCCATAAGCTATACAAACATTTGAAAATTTCAACATTTTGTGTAACGTTGGTTTCTTTTCTTGTCTCAGAGAGGGAGGTGTAAATGAAAAATTGAGATTACTAATTTAGAAACATTGATGATTACACAACAGTCATTTATTTACAAAACATACTCACCAGCAAGAATATTATGAATCTTATGACCGTCTGTTTCCACATCGTCCCACTATCAGAATCCAACACTACATATGCTGCGATAGTAGTGCGACGGACAGATCTTGTTACGATGACCAGCAGAGGCAGTACTCAGTAGTTATAATGCAGTGTCGAGCATTGGTGTTTTTACCTTCGTATGCATCCCACCGAAGAAGCCTGTGAATGAATGCGACATTACCTTACAGAGTGGCCCTATTCCTGTCCTCCCCTCGAGTGCTTGCATGTTGATGCAATAGCAGGTGGATGCGGTTGAGTGTGAAATACCCTCATCTGGAATCACACCAGTGGCCCTCAAGACTAAGCGCCCTCTGCAAGTACTCATCAATCGTTAAGCATTACAAATGATTCCATTCACCTGGGAAAGTAATTGCCTTCCACCTAGAAACATCTAAGATGCCATCTTCTGCGATAATCTAATTTTGTTGCAGCAGCATCTTCTTCAGTAGAGAAGCACAGCAATCACGCTATTATTGCGTTACTTGACGTCCAACTCGAGAAATTCGCATCGAATGCTTAGTGCCAGTTGTCAATAATATTTATCAGGCTGTTCAACTCACGTTGCTAAGATTCTAGATTAGTAAATAGCCTATCAATCCTGACATTGCGCAGAAGCATGAATATTGTTGAAACACGTAAACAGAACCTCCGTCGTTGTTCTGTTGCACTGATGCGGTCAGTTCTTGCTCTGTCAATATCTCATACACTTGTCTGGCCATTGATCTGTGCCACCTATGTTGTCACATCTACACGCGTGAGCTTTGAATGAAGTTCAAGAATCACTGGCAGTTGCCCTGCTGCGAGTGTCGCCCTCTGAGCTTATTGCAACTTTTGATCGCTTTAACTATCTATGACTGAATCTCTGGAACATTAACTTCAACCTATAATGCATCTTTATACATTTTCCTATCTGATCTCCACTTAAAACTACAATAATTCACTCAATAAACTTAATAATACACTCAACATCCCTTTCAAACATTGACAATACAACCTGGACAGGATTGAACGTGTAAAGCCGAATTCCTGCACAACTGTCGAAATCGAAATTCCCATTCATATATCACGGAACACCATACCCCATTTGACAGGAGTCAGTTCAAGACGACACTGAATGCTACACAAATAACTTACACAAGCACGTCTCAGAAGACATCCTGTACAACTACAGCTGCCAGAGGGAGTCTAGCGTAGAGTAATGTACAAGAAATATACCTGCGCCATCTGTCTCACTATGCTATGATATTTGATAAGGCAAGAAAATCCACTCTAGCCATCCTTCCTCGTCTGACTATACTTGTCCCACCACACACTCTTGCTATTGAGCAGGAATAAAATTGCAGAGTCGCTCGCGTATAGAGCCCAAGACTCGATTGTATGTAGTTAGGTTACATATTTTACTGTGTTAGGTAATGCGAAAAACTGAAGCTATATGTTGTAAGGAGCGGTTCTAACTGTTGGTAACAAAGAGAGAAAAAAATAGTATTATGTTTGTTTTGCATCTGCATTATTCTGGTAATACAATGAGAGCCACTTTGTTTCAATTAAAATTCTTAAATACTCAGGTACAGAAAGAGAGGGTGTCTGTAGTGTCTGTAGAATGACATCGCTGTAATAAATCATCGAAACTATGTGTGAATGAAAAAAAAAATTACCTAGCATTTCTCTACTGACAGAGTATTTCTCAGCAAAAGAAAATATTTAACTAATTTTGATATGCTGACTACGTATTTAGCTTAATATCGGGTAAAAACACTCAGGATGCTAAAAGGCGAAGGCAGTTTCTCAGATTGCCATCTCAGGCTGTCGCGTAATATTGACTACTTACAAAAAAATGTTTCACGCACATAAGTTGAACCAAATGTGAATATACCTTTGCAGCCTCATTACGAAGATGTGTAACCTCTTCTTGAGCAAATCCATCGTAAAACTCCTGAACAGTTGTAACTTATTATAATTAGTCTTACAGCCCGCCTCCGTAGCTCAGCGGTAGTCTCGCTGACTACCACGCAGGGGCCCCCGTTCGATTCCCAGCAGGGAACTTGGTGTTGTGTGTTGTCCTAATCATCACCATCTCAACATCAATGACACGTAAGTCGCCCACGCGGCGTCAAATAAGAAGACTTACGCTAAGGCGGCCGAACAAACCTGCAAGGGTTCTCCCAGCCAAGAAAGCCATACGCTAATTTCATTAGTCTTACAAAAGAAAATTACACTGAAAATCTATTAGTTCCATCTGAAAGTAGTCAGGGGTACTTTCCAACGATGTAGAAAATTGGTATGAATAAGCCCCACAGGGGGCTCACGGTTCTTTTGTGACTATGTGTGCAGTGAGCACGAGGCCTCGAGGTAATGCAGTCTTTCTCCCTTCTTTCCTCCTTGGGCTGCATTCGGTGGAGGCTCGAGCACAATTTAACTAGTGCGCTACAATATCTCAAAAATAAACAGAAAACAAATACACAAAAATATATTCACTAAGACTCGAACAATAAGTGGATACGTCGTCGTTTTCTGCTGCAGAATTGGTCGATAACTTTCGTGTTGAAGCCCTCAATATTGCTTACCATATTCTTCTCAAAGGAGAGCATTGTAACGGAAATAATGGGGCTTAGCAGTATCCCCACCACATCATCTGCGTTCTACACAAGCGACCAATGAAAATGCTTAGCTGAAAAGTGGAGTTTCACTCGCATGGTGGCTAAACTTTACTAATGTTGTTTTTGGTAATTGAGGTTTTATCTCAAAAACATCAACCTTTATATGATTGCCTATAATTAAATATCAATTAATACTATACTGAAAGTAAAACACTTCATGGGATGTTTAAATTGATGTTTAAAGCTTTCCTGGCGTACTGATAATACCGTAAAATCTCGAGCGAACTGCCAAATGTCCATAACGTCCTTGTGTCCATAATCTACTACATGCCACCAGCCAGCACAAACAACGGGCGTCCTCAAGACTTTAATCCATCGAGCCCACACCAGCTCTGATGTCGACAGTCTTGAAACGGAACTGGAACACCTGCAAACAGTATTCCTGAAGAATGGGTATTCAAGTAAACCGAGCGATGCAGATCTACAAACGACAGAACAAGGAAGAAGAAGCGAATTTCAAATCGACTGCTTATCTCCCACATATTGGGAATATTTCATCGCAGATAGGCGGAATACTAAGACAGTATCTTTTGCCCTCATTCCAAAATTTCATCGCTGTTGGGTTTTGTCAAAGACGATCTGGAGTGCGTAAAGCAGGTGTTTACAGGATTCCGTATGAATGCGGCAAGACATACTTAGGGCAGACAACGCGCACTGTGCAGGAGCGCATTGTGGAACACCAGCGTCATACTCGCCTCCTCCAGCCCACTAAGTCCGCAATCGCCGAACATTGCATTTGCACAGGTCATTCAGTGAACTATAATGTTACCCACACATCATACTTTTGGAGCTCAAGTATCAATGAAGCTGTGGAAATAAGACTGTCTAATAGTGAGACTCTTATTAATCGAGACAGCGGTTTCCAAATCAAACCTCCATGGATTCCAGTCATTGAAAAACTTCGTAGTCGGCATAGTTTCCTGCAACTGAATGATGATGATAATGGGTCTGATATCAAAGCGGCAAGCCTCCACCATGGAGGGCGCTCAGAGCAGCGTACATAGTTGTAGTGAATGCGCACGCTAAGTACGCGCATGTGTAGTGCCGGCAGAATTGGTCATAAATAGTGGAGCTCAGCACGTCTTCGCCTCTTCCCCAATGTCCATGACTGACACCTCCTCCCCCCCCCACCCCGCTCGCCCCCATCTTCCAGTACTTGGACCACATTCATCCCTCAGAATTGAACATGCCTATCAGTGCCCATGACATAATAGACACACTTCGCACCAAACGCAACACCGCCCGTGGTCATGACTGGTTGGCATACAGACACTTCTGGGCCTGTACCCCCTCCTTCCATGCAGCCCTCACAACCCTTTACAATGTCATCCTTTTCACCAGCTTTTACCCTGACCAGAGGAAGATCTGTATTCTCATGTTCCTCAAACCTGACAAGCCCCCAATTCCAGACCTCATCCTATCGTCCCATCAGTCTCACCTCCATGTTCAGCTATGTCCTGGAAACCATCCTCTCCCGGCGTATCCATCAGCACCTCCGCCGGTTGCCCCCCCCCCCCCTCTCCCAATGTGGCTTTCGACCTTCCTTCTCTGCTGATGACCGGCTTAACTCCTGTCACTCTGCTATCTATGTCTCCCTTGACATAGAAAAAGCCTACAACCATGTGTGGCATTCTGGTCTCCTTCTCAAGATCCAGTTCTACGCCCTTGCTTTTAATTATATCCACCTCATCGCTTTCTTCCTCACCCACCGCCCGTCCTATGTCACTGCCTGCAACTCTGATTCCCGTGTGTTCTACCCCTCCGCCAGAGTGCCTCAAGGATCCATCCTTTCTCCTCTCCTTTATCTCGTCTACTCCGCCGATATTCCCCAACCCCAACCTCCAGTATATCTCCAACAATATGCTGATGACAAGGCCTTCCTAGCCCTCGCTCCCTCCACCCCCCACTCTTAAATACCTCGGCCTAACCCTTGATCGCTTCCTCTCCTGGACCCCATACCTCTGCAGTGTCCGCCAGAAAGCCCTCTCCCATCTCAATCTCCTCAAACTCCTTACCGGCCAGGGGTCTCAGCCCCTCCACCATTCTATGCACTTACCGCTCACTGATGCACCCGTCCTCTGCAGCTCCACCTGGATTTCTGCTCCCCTTTCCTAGTATAAAACCCTACAAATCCTGGAAGGTCACGCCCTTTGCATTGCTTATCTTTTTCGGCTTTCCTCCCCCATGTGGCTCCTGTATGACATCCCGTTTCCCCATCTCCTTCAATACCTGGAACATATCCGGATCCTATAAACCAACCACAAGATAGACTCCCACAACACCCTGGTATATCACACCCTCACCAATCCTGGGCCTCTGCCACGCCTTTAATGCTGCATCCCTCTCTCCTTTCACTTCCACAATCACATCCTTTTCCAGGGTAACTACCGCCACCTTCCCATCCGAGATGACGCCCTTCGTCCTGAAATATAGCCGTGCTACCAATCCTGATCCCCTCTCATGGATGAAGCGTCCTCTCTCTCCTCCCTCTCCTATTCCCTCTCCCCGCTTGGTTATTCCTCTTCCTGCCATGAAGTCCCTATGCCTCCTCTCCACCGTTTACTGACATCATTTGTTTTTAATGTCTCTGAGACTATATATGTCAATACTGCAAGTACTTCAAGTTTGTCTTCATATCTGTCTTTTAATTCACCAATTCACGTTTTTCGGTTTCTCTTGGCTGAAGAGCAGCATGCAGCTGCCAGTCTACTGGCATGTTTGTGCTGGTGTGAAATACAATAAAGGAAAAAAAAGCGTCTTCGCCAGTACTTCGG
Organism: Locusta migratoria; assembly: GCA_026315105.1. NCBI lineage: Eukaryota > Metazoa > Arthropoda > Insecta > Orthoptera > Acrididae > Locusta > Locusta migratoria. Next base: position 140,262,661 of record CM048747.1, on the reverse strand, counting down.
CGGTACTCACCTGAAGATGGCCAGTAGCGCGTCCACCACGACACTGCAGGAAGGTAACGGGCGGCGCGCAACAATTGGCGCGAAAACGTAACTTCTACATTGTTTCAAATCTTGGGTATGAGTCCCACGGACTCAGATAGTGAATTACGGGTTAAGAAAAATGTTTTGAATACGCGAGTTTAAAAAGCGCTTGGAGTATAAATAAAAACTAGTATTACTCGGCTATTCTATCTTGTTTATATGTTCAAATGTTTGTTAAGCTTATTGACTTAACTACGGATTCATCAGTCCCTAAACTTACAAACTACTTATGAACTAACTAATGCTATGGACGGCACAAATATCCATGCCCGAGGGGGATTCGAACCTCCGACCGTAGTGGCCATGCAGACCGTGACTGGAGCGCCTCAGTCCCCTCGGCCACCACGGCCGGCATTCTATCTTGGAAATCGGCCGAGAGCGTCTAATCGCATAATACAGTGTAACATAGCCTCCGCAAGAGTCATTTGCTTTGGAAAATAATCTTTTGTTATTTGAAATGATTTGTCTTCTTGTATAAAAAGAAAAATGTTTGTTTACGCTCGCGGCCAAAAGGACCCTCCAATTCTTAACTGTAATACATACATACATACATATATATATATATATATATATATATATATATATTTCTTTTTTTTGCGGGAATATTGCTACTGGCGCCACTGTCGATATCGGAATGCAAAATACTAACATTCCTTTTGGAGTTTCCTTCACCGGAACCTGCCTTGACTCATTCTTCAAACAGTAGGGACTGCGATTTATGGCATCTTAATTAAGATTGTCAAGGCTCGAGGTGTGAGCCTTAATTGTTGATTTTTCGGAAGGCACAATTTACAGTTGCAAAGTATTTGTTCTCCCGATCTAGATATAAAATCAATATACCGACTTAGATGTGACCACAAATTTTCATCACCTGTTGAGCCCGTGATAACGTTTACTCACACAAATATTCTTCGACAATCGGATCACGTCCACTGGCAAAAGGTGCACTTAACGTGAACTTAGCAAGCAACACCCTACTGCCGGCGAATGCAGACCACTGACAAGAAACGTTAAACGCTTAATCTTCCTTCCTTCCTAGACTCACTTAGCACAGGTATACGCAGTCTCGGTTTTCCCTCAGTTGGAGTAGGCTTACGATAAGATGTGGATTTGGCCTGGACCCCCATTCCCGCTGTTCGAGACTTGGCGGCACCATTCAGGTCAATCGCGCTATCCAGTGAATGATTCAACCCATAGTCTGGGCGCAGCCGCAAACAGAAAGACCCGTTTACACTGAGTTCGGAACATTGTTCACAATATTGTTCGTGGCTGCTACTAGACTGCCGATGTTGACAACATGTTGCCAACGCAGAAACAGTGTTTCGAGACTGTATCGGTAAAGATGAAAAAAAAAGCGCTAGTGTTTGTTTTTATTTTGCTACTTACCGAGTATTGTGTCGTGGTTTTCGGTGTTCTGTCAGATGGAGTGTAGCAGCAAAAGATTTACCATCTTGTATTATTATATGAAAAAGAGTAGTGGTTGTGGAACGTAAATTGTGTAAAGTACAAGAATATGAGAGAGAAAGATGATTCTTTCAAAATAAAAATAAAAACAATAAAAAAAATATTGTGGAGCTGGGTACCAGCATCAATGACATTGATAAGAAAATATAAACCCTCGTGTCACAATACCGGTAGGGGAAAAGGAAAATAAAGAACACAAAAAAAAGACAGGAAGTGTGCTATCTGTTGGCCAACTGTCGTACAATCCAAAATGGTTTGGATATAAAATTTTAAAGTTCCTGGACATAGCACTGCAATCATTCAGCTGGGATCAAATTTATTGCTGTGAATGTGCGATGTTTCAGTGATATTAAAATAAATGAATTACCTTTACATAATCCTTAAATCCTTCAAACAAACCTTGACAGAGCGCTCAACTATTTTAGATATCATATAGCAGGCTTTGAAATACGAAATAAATGTGCTAGACTTTGGTACGAATTTTCTATTGCAAGAAAATGGAGGGTTATAGGAAGTCTTTATTTCACAGAAATTGCCTTCCTGAAATTCGTGTCTTTTTTTGAAGAAAACAAGCCCTTTAATATTTAGCAAAATTTAAAAATATGAAGGCGACATCTTCGTAAAATTACGAAGGCCAGATCCGTTTTCCACGTTCAGTTCACAAAGCATGTCATTTCCACCACGACTTTTGTAACATGTTTTAATCCACCACCGATGACTGTGTCATTATTTCCGCCTTCTTTATTGATCTATCAATAATAACGCAGCTCTACACGCTAATGTTTCTTCCTCCTCACTTGACATGGCTTAGCTCTGAGAATTCCATAACGCAAATACATGCAGAAGCTCACTGTAGCAGACGATTTGAATACTTAATGTTCGTCGCCAGTGTAGTCGCGGTCACGTACAACGAACAATGTGTTCCACATTGGCTGGGAACATATTGCGAACAAATATTTGTTCTGAACTTCAGTGTAAACGCGTCTGAAGGGACCTGCGTTAAACCGAGCATAATTTACGCGGCAAGACTTTTGTAATAAGAATAGGGTGACCATAATTTCAGATCCAAAAACAGGATCTCCCAGTTACGCAACATATCTCCTGTCTATTGAAGCACAAGATACCATCCATCGGCTTTTACATCTTGGGTCAAAACAGACGGGTGGTATCCCAAGCTACATTATGCTGGTGGGTCAAGTGAAGCACATGATACCATCGTCGGCTTCGACCCACGGCGTCGCTGTATTGTATAGAGGGCTATGTGGTGGCGAGCTGTTCGTTTTACGAGGGCAATTGCTTTTACTGAGCAGACAAGGGAACATCAAGAACCTGTCAACCACAAAGCAGAATCAACATTATTTATATACTTATGGTCTGTACAAAAAAACTAAGCAAGTTGTTCGGCCCCTTAGGGGATCAGCATTAATTTGCTGAGTACGGGCTTGGCGAACCCGGGGTCCTGAGCTGTGGGCTGTGTCGCGCCAACAGTCCGCTACACCGTAAGCTCTGTGTGTGCTTCAACGACCATCGTTCGGTGCGACGGTGGAACGTTGTACGTTTCAGAGCCGAGGGATCTTGGCTTAATCGCCCGGGTCGCGAGGACGGTACAAACCTCTATAAAAAAACCTCAATCTCAAGGTGTGCAACCGGGCTCTGCCTGGGTGGACCTTATTTCCCTAGCTGCTCGTGGGACGGAAATGAAACGAGCCATAAATAGCGTGGGCGGTCGCAAAAACGCCGTCTCTAAGAGAGGAAGAAACGAATTTAATCGTGCGCAGTATGACCCCCGACCGTTCCCTTCCCTGGCCACACCTTGGGAAGAACGTCGGGCCCTTAACCGATCTGAGCCTTACTCGCCCCCCGTACTTAGTGTGTACTCGGGCTGATGGGGAATCTTTTACTAACACCAAGCCGCAATTTTTTGTTGAGACTATTGAAAATCGATTTGGTGAAGCGGGTCTGTCTTAATACAAGCGGCATCCCCTGAACAGTCAAAGGCTTTACTGGCCTGCGACAAGCTGGGAGACGTCGCCGTAAGTTTCACGCCGCATAAGACGCTCAACATGATCCAGGGCTTAATATTCCACCGTGATCTCCTGTCACAGACTGACGACGAATTGCGCGCTGACTTAGAGCGACGAGGAGTTCACTTCGTTGCCACCGGTTGCAGGGTTGCCACCGATGCATTTATCTTTGCCTTCGAAGGCGATGTACTGCCTGAGAAGGTCGAAATAATGATATACCGGTGTGATGTAAAACCGTACATTCCTCCCCCTATGCGATGCTGGAAGTTCGGGCATATGTCCTCCCAATGCACTTCCAGTCCCACATGTAGAGACTGTGGGCGTCCATCACACTCGGACGCTTCGTGTACACCTCCTCCTGTGTGTGTGAATTGTGGGCTGCAACACCCACCTTGCTCGCCGACTTGTGGTGTGCTCCATAAAGAACGAAAGATCATGGAATTCAAAACCCTGGACAGATTAACGTACTAAGAGGCCAGACGAAAGTATGAGCGTCTTCATCCCGTTCGGATGTCGTCGTCCTTTGCTGCCACTGCGTCGTCTCCGACTACTATGGGACGTCAGCCTCCCATGTCTCGCCACCTTCTGTGGCCCCTGTGGGCCAACAACATCAAACTGCCCCCTTGACGATTGGGGGCCCTTATTCTGTTGCTCCCCCACTACCTCCTATGGGGGCAACTGCCCCACAACCGTTGGGGACTCCAGTACCCAACACCCAGCCGGAGAAGAAGCAGCCTTCTCTGACACCTCTTGCCAGGAAGGGGGCTCCAGGCTCCTTTCCTCCTATAGTTTCTCCTACTGATAATGTAGGTACCAGTGAGTGGCTGAGACAGCCACGGACCAGGTCGTGGTAGTAGGGCTTCAAGGTCCTCCTTAGTCTCTGAGGCTGAGGTCGAGGCCCCAAAGCCCTCCCAGCAAGAGAAACCAAAAAGGAGCGAGAAAAGAAAAATATCTAAGGCTACTAAGCAAACTGATTCCACGGTGGAAACCGTGCCACCACCACCACCACCACCTCACACATCTGAGGATGTGGTGGAACTCCTCGTCTCACCAGAGGACTGGGCTATCACCATGACTTCGGATGGGATGGATGTAGAGGGCCTGCCTCCACCATTAGCGAAGACCAGTGATTCCGTGGCACCAACAGCACCCTCAATACTGTCACGCCTCAGCAATCAAGAAGTAGCATGATCTTGCAGTGGAACTGTGGCGGCTTTTTCCGCCACTTACCCGAGCTGCAGCAATTACTGTGCCACTATCCTGCTTTCTGTGTAGCCCTACAGGAAACATGGTTTCCTGTCCAGCAGACCCCAGCCCTCCGCCCCTATTGGGGCTAATATAACAACAGCACTGACTACAACAGGGTATCTGGAGGTGTCTGCATTTATGTCCTCACCACTGTTCCTAGTGCTGCCGTGCCTCTTAACATGGCTCTTGTGGCAGTGGCTGTAAGAATCAGTACAATGCAGGACATAACTGTCTGCTCTCTGTACCTCCCACCAGATGAGGTCGTGTCCCTTGCTGACCTCACTGCCTTGGTCGCGCAATTACCCCCACCATTTATCCTTTTGGGGGACTTCAACGCCCACCACTCTCTCTGGGGCGGTATACAGCCCTCGGGACGTGGTAGAGACGTTGAAACGTTACTGACACAGCAGGAAATATGCCTCTTAAACACCGGTGCACCCACACATTTTAGTATAGCGCATGACACATATACTGCTATTGACCTATCTGTATGTAGCCCAAGCCTGCTCCCACTTTTCAGTTAGAGGGTCCACGACGACCTTTGCGGGAGTGACCATTTCCCCATTCTTCTGTCACTCCAGCACTTTGAACCTGCAGGCTACCTGTCCACATGATGTCTACATCGAGCAGACTGGCGGCGTTACACCTCGGCTGCTGTGGTTTCTGTTCCATTACCACCTGATATTGACACGGCAGTCCAACAGGTCACAGCTATTATAGTCTCAGCTGCAGAGGAGACAGTTCAGATCACCACTGGCTCCCCTCGGCGCAAGGTCGTGCCCTGATGGACGCCCGAGATTGCTGGGGCCATCCGGGACTGTCGGCATGCACTACAACGCCACCAGCAGCGCTGCCCTACACTTAAAAATCTGATAGCCTTTAAAAGGCTCAGGGTCCGAGCCAGACGACTCATCCGGCAAAGTAAACAGGACTGTTGGGAGCGGTACGTTGCCTCAATAGGCTCTTGTGCCTCCCCTTATCGCGTCTTGTCTTAGTTATGGCGCCTCTTTGGATACCGGCCACCAGCGGGAATTCCGTTCTGACCATCGATGGAACTCTCTGTCCTGATCCGACTGTTATTGCTGAGAGCATGGCAGAGCATTATGCGAGTTGCTCCGCAACAGCAAATTATAGTGCCTCCTTCCGCTTCCTTAAACAACGGGTGGAGCGAAATACTCTGTCTTTCCACAGTCGCCGCTGGGAACTGTACAATGCTCCATTTACAGAGTGGGAGTTTACCATCGCTCTTGCTGCATGCCCAGATACCTCTCCCGGACCAGACCACATACATGGCCAGTTCGTCCATCACCTGTCAGCGGACTTTCATCAGAAATTGCTCGCCTTATTTAATAGGGTCTGGACAGTGGGTGTTTTCCCATCCCAAGGGAGGGAAAGTATTATTATCCCTGTTATGAAATCGGGAGCAGATCCGCTGGCAGTTGACAGTTACCGCCCCATCAGCTTGACTAATGTCCTGTGTAAGTTGCTTGAGCGTATGGTGAGTCGCCGTTTTGTGTGTATCCTTGAAGATCAGAGTCTGCTGGCCCCACAACAGGGGGGTATCCGCCAGGGTCGCTCCACTATCGACAATTTAGTGTCATTGGAGTCGGCCATCCGTATAGCCTTCTGTAGGCGTGAGCACTTAGTTGCGGTCCTTTTTGACCTCCGGCAGGCGTATGACACGACATGGCACCACTGGGGCTTACGGGGTCCACTCCCAATATTTATAAAGAATTGCCTCTCGCTACGCACTTTTAGGGTTAGAGTTGGTACTTCCCTCAGCTCACGCCGAGTGCTGGTGAACAGCGTACCACAGGGCTCCGTTCTCAGTGTACCGCTCTTTTTAATTGCGATAAACGGTCTTGCTGCGGCAGTAGGGGTCATCAGTTTGTTGTTATTTATTCGCCGATGACTTTTGCTTATACTACAGCTCTCCTAGCATTGGTGTTGCTGAAAGGCGTCTTCAGGGAGCCATCCGAAGGGCACAGTGATGGGCCACAACACATGGCTTTACGTTCTCAGCTTCTAAAACCCGGGTGATGCACTTTTGTCGTCTTTGGGCCGTTCACCCTGACCCAGAACTGTACCTAGCTGCTGAACAGCTTCATGTCGCAGAAAGCCATCTGTTTCTCGGCTTGCTGTTTGACAACCGACTGACTTGGGGGGGCCACACCTTCTCAGCTGAAACAGAAGTGCTGGCGGCACCTAAATATATTGTGAAGTCTCAGCCACACTGCTTGGGGAGCTGACCGTCGAAACCTCATGCACCTCTTTAAGACGCTCATCCAATCACGCCTGGATTATGGGAGCCAGGTGTATGACTCTGCATCACCTTCAGCACTGCTGATCTTCGATCCCATTCTTCATGGTGGTGTCCGTTTAGCAACAGGGGCATTCCGCACCAGCCCTGTGCCTAGCCTCCTTGCCGAAGCTGGCATCCCTCCCTTGAGGTACCGCCGGCAACAGTTGCTGGCCTCCTACATTGTCCAGTCCACGCTATGCCTCACCATCCAAATCGCAGGTTATTGTTTCCAAATACTGACCTTCCCTCTCCACAACGTCGACCCAGATCGGGTCTTCCAGTCGCGGTCCGGGTACATTCTCTTCTTTCTTCACTCGAGTCCTTTCCTCTCCATCCTGCATTCTCTTGCCTATCTCATATCCCTCCTTGGACCATCCCTCGCCTCCAGCTTCACCTGCAACTGTCCTGCAATCCAAAGGCGTCGATTTCACCGCAATTACTTAGACACCAGTTTCTGGACATACTTGGCACATTCTGTGATGCAGACGTCATATACACTGATGGCTCCCAGGTAGACGGCAGAGTGGGTTACGCCTATGTTCATGGAGACCACACTGAACAGCACTCCCTGCCCCTTGGCTGTACTGTCTTTACGGTGGAGCTGATCGCAATAACCCGTGCACTCGACCATCTCAGAGCATGACCCAGGAAGTCATATCTTATCTGCAGTGACTCGCTGAGTACCTTGCACACTCTCGACCACTGTTTCCCCAAACACCATTTGGTGCGATCCATCCAAGTCATGGTGTTTAGTCTTGGCAAGTCAGGCCGTTCTGTGGCTTCCATCTGGACCCTAGGCCACATTGGAATTCCAGGGGACGAACGCGCTGACCAGTTGGCCAAGCAGGCCATCGCATGCCAGCACCTGGATATCTGTACCCCAGAAGGGGATATCTGCTTGGATCTACACCGAAAGATCTTTGAGGCCTGGAATTCGGAATGGGCAACAATGAGTATGCCCAATAAGCTCAGTGCAATCAAGTCCACGACAGCGGCCTGGAAGACTTCACAAAGGCCTTCTCGAAGGGACTCAGTCGTCCTCTGTCGCCTGCGTATAGGCCATACGTGGCTAACGCACGGCCACCTCTTATGTCGAGAGGAACCGCCAGAATGCCATTGTGGCGCTGTGTGACTGTAGTCCACATCTTGTTGGACTGTCCACTTTTTGCTGCATTTCGGCAGTCATTTAACATGCCTAGTGCGCTTCCTTCGATTTTAGCTAATGACGCCTCTATGGCTGACTGTGTTTTAGGTTTTATTCGCGCAGCTGGTTTTTATCACAAGCTTCGTATGCCTGATCTACAGGCATACACCGCTTATACTTTTAATCTGTTGTCACTTTTGTCTTGTCAGTCCTATTTCAGACTGGCAGTTGTAGTATATATAGAATGGCTGGCTCATCCATTATTATCCTAGTGGTCAGCCAGCCAACAACATCTGCTGTGATTTTAAGTATAATTGATTATTAGTTCCACCTCTATTGTGGTTCCCTTTTCCTTTTTATGTTGTAATTATGGCCAGCACTGTCTTCCTGTGTACTAGTTGCAGGGTGCTTATTTTTAACCATACATGAAATCCTGTGATCTCTTAGCTGGGAACATGGGACTTACGACCCAGCAGTTTAGTCCCCTTTAAACACCCAACACCAACCAAGCTGTTCGGATTTCTAGAAATATTAACACCTGGGCAAATAATACGAGGCCACCAGGTCAGGAAGTAAAATGATTTAATTAAAAACACTAATCAATTGAAACATCGAATATTCGCAACTGGCTATGTCTGAAATAAGGATTTTCCATTTTGATGGCGTCATGGGGCAAGGCCAACTGAGGGTATCCTGTGTTTCAATTATGCTCATAATTTTACCATATTTACTTCACATGTTACATTTGATTTTTTAAAGTGATTAACGGAACATGCAACAAGTATAATAGTCATCCACTGAAGGCCTTGTCACTCTACATGAGGTAAAACTAATGATAATGATGAAATGAAACATGAGCTTAAATTTTACTTCCAACAGCTCTTCGTCATAGTCAAGGAGGAACCTCCTTCGTTGGCAGATTTTTCTCATCTCTACTCGGCGCGAACGATGTTTACGACTGTGATGACTGCAGACGACACACGTAGCAGACGCTACTGTATCAACAAACTTCTTTTCCTCCATAAAAACTCTTTTCTATAAGAGTTTCAGTCTTTTTTATTTGTATAAATACTGATTTCCCTCGAATAAGACAAGAATAGAATTTCGCATTTGTTTTGCAGTATCGATATTGAAACGCAGGATATTTCTAAGGTTTTCTGACCTCGTTGCGGGTCGCAGGATAAAACCTAAGAAAAGGCAGGAGTATCCTGCGAAAAGCAGGACATCTGGTCACCCTACAAAAGAAGTGGGTACAAAAGTAACGGATTAACGGCAAATTAACAGAAGTTAAAGAGTCGGTTAACTTAAAAGTTGCCGGCCGCAGTGGCCGAGGGGACTGAGGCGCTCCAGTCACGGTCTGCACGGCCACTACGGTCGGGGGTGGTATCCCCTTCGGGCATGGATATTTGTGCCGTCCTTAGGATTAGCTAGTTCATAAGTAGTTTATGACCCATAAATCTACATTTTTAGCTTTTGTAGATTTGGAGAAAGCGTTTGACAATGTTGACTGGAATACACTCTTTCAAGTTCTGAAGTCGGCAGGTGTAAAATACAGGGAAAGGAGAGTTATTTACAACTTGTACAAAAGCCAGACTGCAGTTATTAGACTCGAAGGGCATGAAAGGGAAGCATCAGTTGGGAAGGGAGTGAGTCAGGGTTGTACCCTTTCTCCGATGTTATTCAATTTGTACATCGAGCAGGCGGTGAAGGAAAGCAAGGAAAAATTTTGAATAGGGATTAAAGTCCAGGGGGAAGAAATAAAAACGTTGTGTTTTGCTGATGACATTGTTATTCTGTCAGAGTCAGCAAAGGACCTGGAAGAGCAGTTGAATGGAATGGACAGTGTGTTGAAGAGAGCGTACAAAATGAACATTAACAAGAGCAAAACAAAATAATGGAATGCGGTCTTAGGAAATCAGGTGATGCTGAAGGAATTAGATTAGGTAACGAAACAATGAAGGTGGTAGACGAGTTTTGTTACTTGGGTAGTAAAATAACATGCGATGGTCACAATACAGAGGATATAAAATGCAGAATGGCAATGGGAAGGAAAGCATTTTTGAAAAAGAGAAATTTGCTAACATCGAATATTAATTTAAGGGTAAGGAAGTCTTTTCTGAAGGTACTTGTGTGGAGTGTTGCCTTATACGGGAGTGAAACATGGACGATAAGCTGTGCGGACAGGAAGAGGATAGAGACTTTTGAAATGTGGTGCTACAGAAGAATGCTGAAGATTATGTGGATAGATCGCATAACTAATGAAGAGGAATTGGCGAGAAAAGGAATTTTTGACATACCCTGACTAAAAGAAGGGATCATTTGGTAGGACACATTCTTAGGCATCGAGGAATCGTAAATTTAGCATTGGAGGGAAGTGTGTGGGGTAAAAATGGCAGAGGGAGACCAAGAGACGCGCATAGTAAGCAGATTCAAGTGGATGTGGGTTGCCGTTCTTATGAGGAGATGAAAAGGCTTGTTCAGGATAGAGTAGGGTGGAGAGCTGCATCAAACCAGTCCCCGGACTGAAGACCACAACAACAGCTCGGGATACGCTACGCCGGTGTGAAATGACCTTAATGATGTCGACAGCGACAGAACCCTGTTCTGAGAACCACTTTCTTTAGTGGCCTCACTGAGAGCAACGTTGTCCCTGCTGCAGGACCACGCGCTGCATTTGGCGGCCCTCCAGAACGACGAAGGCGAGGTGCGCCGGCTGTCTCAGGAGGACGCGTCGGCGGCCGCGCGGCTGGACCTGGGGGGCCGGTCGCCGCTGCACGTGGCGGCCATCTACCACGCCACCGCCGCCGCCACGGCCCTGCTGCCACAGGTCAGCAACGCCTGCACCTGCACGCTCTGCACTATTCTGAGGCTAAACTTGCCTGCAAAGCGGTCTCGGCCAACCACCAGAGTAATTTCAAGGGCTAGCCTTAAGGCTAGTCTACACGACGACACTAGATTGCGACACTCGTTCCATGAAATGAATTGCGCGCAACTGGTTTCGTGTGTGTCTGTAGACACGGCGCCAATACTATACACTTCAGTTTCGTTGTTTTGTAAGTGCTGTAGTCGCCGTAGGATGAAAGTTTTGGTAGCTGTAACAGTTGTGGCGGAGCTCCAACTCCCATTTGCTTTTTCTTCTGTTGGGGTGCTCAAGGGCTCCATCCTCTCCCCCCTCCTCTAACTTATCTATTCGGCTGATATGCCACAACCCCAGCCTCCTGTCCATCTCGTTCAATACGCTGATGACACCACCTTCCTTGCCATCGCCGCATTCCTCGTCCGCTCCCAACACCTCCTTCAGTCCCATATCTCCAAATTCTCCTGGTGCCACCAGTAACTTCTCACTGTCAACCCCACAAAATCCCAGGCAATCATCATAGGTCACACCACCTCTACCTTCCATCACACTCCATGGCCGTCCCATCCCGCAAAGCAAAACACTCAAGTATCTTGGCCTCACCCTTGACCACCCCCTCTCCTGAAAACCACACTTCCAATCCGTCCTGAAAAAGCTCTCACCCACCTCAATCACCTCAAGTGTTGCCTTGTATGGGAGTGAAACATGGACAATAAACAGTGCGGACAGGAAGAGGATAGAGGCTTTTGAAATGTGGTGCTACAGAAGAATGCTGAAGATTAGGTGGGTAGATCGCATAACTAATGAAGAGCTACTGAACAGAATTGGTGAGAAAAGGAGCAGAATGGCAATGGGAAGAAAAGCGTTTTTGAAAAAGAGAAATTTGCTAACATCGAATATTAAGTGTAAGGAAGTCTTTTCTGAAGGCATTTGTGTGGAGTGTTGCCTTGTATGGGAGTGAAACATGGACGATAAGCAGTGCGGACAGGAAGAGAATAGAGGCTTTTGCAATGTGGTGCTACAGAAGATTTCTGAAGATTAGGTGAAAAGATCGCATAACTAATGAAGAGGTACTGAACAGAATTGGTGAGAAAAGGAATTTTTGGCATACCCTGACTAAAAGAAGGGATCATTTGGTAGGACACATTCTTAGGCATTGAGGAATCGTAAATTTAGCATCGGAGGGAAGTGTGTGGGGTAAAAAACGCAGAGGGAGACCAAGAGACGCGTATAGTAAGCAGATTCAAGTGGATGTGGGTTGCCGTTCTTATGAGGAGATGAAAAGGCTTGCTCAGGATAGAGTAGGGTGGAGAGCTGCATCAAACCAGTCTCCGGACTGAAGACCGTAACAACAAAGTAGTTTGTAAGTTTAGGGACTGATGACCCCCTAGTTGAGTCCCATAAGCTATACAAACATTTGAAAATTTGAACTTAATAGTTAATCCGTTCCTGGAAAAGTAAACTGCGTTAATGAACGATTAACGGGCTTGGATACTGACCTGCAGCGGCGGCTGCGTGCAGCGCGGTGCGGCCCTCGGCGTCTGCGGCGGCGGCGGTGCAGTGGCCGAAGTCGAGCATCGCGGAGACGATGTCGGCGCTGCCCGCGGCAGCGGCCAGCCGCAGCTGCCGCGCCGCGTCTCCCAACTCCACGCCCGCCTCCAGCAGCGTCACCGCCGCACTCGCGTCGGATCGCTCGATGGCGCGCTGCAGCGCTTCTGCGCCCAAATAGGTGCACACTAACTTCCCGTCTGTTACTAGGGTAACGTAGTACAAACTCTATATAGATACGAGGTGCATTCAAGTTCTACATCCTCCGATATTTTTTCTCCGGACTGGAAAGAGATAGAAACATGGGCACTGTTTTAAAATGATGCCGCGTTCATTGTCAACTCGTCCCAGAGATGGCAGCAACGTACGGCAGATGAAATTTTACCGCCAGCGGCGAGATTGTGAACTGTTTTAGATACTTAAAATGGCGACGTTTTCCTTACTTGAACAGCGTGGTGTGACACCAACTGAAATTCATCGACAGTTGAAGGAGACATGTGGTGACGGAGTTATGGATGTGTCGAAAGTGCGTTCGTGGGTGCGACAGTTTAGTGAAGGCAGAACATCAGATGTTCAAATGTTTGTTAAGCTTAAGGGACTTAACTACGGGGTCATCAGTCCCTAAACTTAAAAACTACTTATGAACCACCCACAACTAAGGACGGCACAAATATCCGTGCCCGAGGGGGGATTCGAACCCCCGACCGTAGTCGCCGTGCAGACCGTGACTGAAGCGCATCAGTCCCCTCGGCCACAGCGGCCGGCGGAGGCAGAACATCGTGTGACAACAAACCGAAACAACCTCGGTCTCACAGGAGCCGGTCTGACGACATGATCGAGAAAGTGGAGAGAATTGTTTTGGGGGATCGCCGAATGACTGTTGAACAGATCGCCTCCAGAGTTGGTATTTCTGTGGGTTCTGTGCACAGAATCCTGCATGACGACCTGAAAATGCAAAAAGTGTCATCCAGGTGGGTGCCACGAATGCTGACGGACGACCACAAGGCTACCCGTGTGGCATGTCGCCGAGCAATGTTGACGTGCAACGACAGCATGAATGGGACTTTCTGCCGGCCGCGGTGGCCGAGGGGACTAAGGCGCTCTAGTCACGGTCTGCGCGGCAACTACGGTCGGGGTTCGAATCCCCCCTCGGGCACGGATATTTGCGCCGTCCTTAGTTGTGGGTGGTTCATAAGTAGTAGGGACTGATGACCCCATAGTTAAGGCCCATAGACTATACAAACATTTGAACTTTTTTTTTTTTTTTACTTTCTTTTCGTCGGTTGTGACAATGGATGAGACGTGGATGCCATTTTTCAATCCAGAAACAAAGCGCCAGTCAGCTCATTGGAAGCATACAGATTCACCGCCACCAAAAAAATTTTGGGTAACCTCCAGTGCTGAAAAAATGATGATGTCCTTGTTCTGGGACAGCGAGGGCGTAATCGTTAACCATTGCGTGCCAAAGGGCACTACAGTAACAGGTGCATCCTACGAAAATGTTTTGAAGAACAAATTCCTTCCTGCACTGCAACAAAAACGTCCGGGAAGAACTGCACGTGTGCTGTTTCACCAAGACAACGCACCCGCACCTCGAGCTAACGTTACGCAACAGTTTCTTCGTGATAACAACTTTGAAGTGATTTCTCATGATCCCTACTCACCTGACCTCGCTTCTAGTGACTTTTGGCTTTTTCCATCAATGAAAGACACTCTCCGTGACCGCACATTCAGCAGCCGTGCTGCTATTGCCTCAGCTATTTTCCAGTGGTCAAAAAAGACTCCTAAAGAAGCCTTCGCCGCTGCCATGGAATCGTGGAGTCAGCGTTGTGAAAAATGTGTACGTCTGCAGGGCGATTATGTCGATAAGTAACGCCAGTTCCATCTATTTCGGGTGAGTAGTTAATAAGAAAAAAAATCGGAGGCCTTAGAACTTGACTGCACCTCGTACAATTACGAACAACGTGGATTTCGTGCCATTTTTCAGTCTCGTAGTATTGATAGCACTTGTCTTTGTGTGCCGTTGTAGTGTAGCATGTTTCTACAGCATCTCCTGTCTTTTCCAAGAATACACCACTTTGTGGTACGGAGATATAAATTCTTTCTTGTTAAGAGCTGCATGAAGCTATTTAGTTTGACGCGCTCTTGTAAATTGTCAAGTTTCCACGTACTTGCAAGTTCTATATTATGCAATATTTGGTGCCACGAAGTATGCGTTGGTGCCCTAAGGAAAAAGTGCTTTTATGTGTAAGATGCCAGTGATCAAAACTGTATCTAGTGTGGTACATTTTCGATCGATTTCCTATTCTGTAACCTTTTTTTGTGTTTTTTACCAACATTTGTAATAGTCAAATATTTTTATTATGGAATGGACAACTTTTCCACTGTACTTAAACCGGATGAGCATGTCTGGGTTACACTTGGCAGACGCAGTGCGACAAGACCAGCACCTCCAACAACGGTTGCAGAGCTGGATACTGCACTCGCCGAACAATGGAGAAGTAAACTCCATCTAAACATCAAGTAAAGAATTGAGACAGCGTAATATCGTACTGTATCACACACAAATTACAATTGTAACCAATATCTGAATAAAATGCATTAGTATACGTATAATGTGTATGATATTTAATTGTTTTGAACAGCGTATAATAACCCAAAAGCGAATATCTGTAGTGATGATTACTTTTTAAACAAAGTGTGTGCGTGCTAGAGTTTGTAACTAATTTATGTTTTGAAACTTCTTGGCAGATTAAAATTGTATGCCGGAACCGGGACTCGAACCTGGGAGCTTTGCCTTTCGCGGGCAAGCGCACTACCGACTGTGCTATCCCGACTGTGCTATCCCGACACGACTCACGATGCTGCCTCACAACCTTACTTCCGCCAGTACATCGTCTCCTACTTTCCAAACTTCACAGAAGCTTTCCTGCAAACA
This sequence comes from Locusta migratoria, assembly GCA_026315105.1. Classification (NCBI taxonomy): domain Eukaryota; kingdom Metazoa; phylum Arthropoda; class Insecta; order Orthoptera; family Acrididae; genus Locusta; species Locusta migratoria. The sequence continues at coordinate 140,247,055 of CM048747.1, read as the reverse complement.
CGCAAGACTAGCACTCCTGGAAGAAAGGATATGGTGGCGACATGGCTTAGCCACAGCCTAAGGGATGTTTCCAGAATGAATTCTGGACATTCTGGAAACAAGTTTGGAAAGTAGGAGACGAGGTACTGGCAGAAGTAAGGTTGTGAAGCGGCATTGTGAGTCGTGTCGGGATAGCACAGTCGGTAGTGCGCTTGCCCGCGAAAGGCAAAGGTCCCAGGTTCGAGTCCCGGTTCCGGCATACAATTTTAATCTGCCAGGAAGTTTCATATCAGCGCACACTCCGCTGCAGAGTGAAGTTTCATTGTAATTTATGTTTTGTTTCAGGAGGTACAATTGCGATCATTTCGGACAAATGTTACTGTAACTGGAAATACTCTGAGAAAATCAATAATTATAACCATGGCACTTGTTCTTGGATGTTTAATGAATATATATATATATATATATATATATATATATATATATATATATATATATATATATATATATATATGTTGTTCTTGGATGTTTAATGAATATATATATATATATATATATATATATATATATATATATATATATATATATATATCCAAGAACAAGTGCCATGTTGCCTTGTACGGGAATGAAACGTGAACGATATGGAGATCAGACAGAAAAAGTGATATACGCTTTTGAAATTTGGTGCTACAGGAGAAGGCTGAACAGGTACTAAACAGAAGCCGCGGTGGAGTTCCTGAGCGGTCTAACGCGCCTCGTCTCGGAGCGCGCGGTTGCTCGCCGTCGGAGGTTCGAGTCCCCCCTGGGGCATGGGTGTGTGCGTTGTCCTTAGGTTAGTTTCCCTTAGTTTAAATAGTTTGCAATCTACGGACTGATGATCACGCAGTTTGGTCCGATATATTTACAAACATTTGAACTAAGCAGAATTGGACAGAAAGAAATTTCTGGCATCTTTTGACAAGAAGAAGGGATCGATTGGTAGGACACATTCTGAGACTTCAAGGAACCGTCAATTTAGCATTATAGCAAAGTGTGTGGGGGCAAAAATCGGAGAGGAGGACCGAAGGAGGAATATAATTAGATTCAAAAGGAATATATATTGCCGTTCTTATTTAGAGATGAAGCGGCTTCTGCAAAATAGCGTAGCGTGGAGAGCTGCATCAAACAAGTCTTTGAACTGAAGAGAGAAACAACAACAACAACAAGTTGCTGGAAAGATTTAAATTTTGAAATCATATGGCATTAAATACGTACAAGAAATATTCATCTTTTAGTTTCCTTTATTGTCTGTACTCCACAGAAACATCTCATTTAAAGTCAGTTGTTCGGTAAACGAGTCAGTGTGTGTACATTGCTCGACTGAGATGACCTTAACCTTTGTCACTCAGCTGTGAGGCAGTCGCCTTCATGCAAATAACGACAGCTGAGGGACGATAAGGCACCTCGCGTTCTGTGGCGTAGATTACTTTCAGTACCATTTGTCACTTCGTCCTTTTCCTGTTTCAGTGCCTATGGCTCGTGGGAAAAACCACTGCCACTTCGTGAGGGCTATGATTTCTAATTTTAGTCACGTGCTCCTTTCGCGAGAAATAGACAGGAGATAAGAATATAGTGGTTGACTCTTCAAGAAATGTACTCTCTCGGAACTGACAACATCTCCAAACGTGAAGCACAATGCCTTCCTCGCAGAGTCTGCCAATGGAATTGATCGATCCTCTGCGTGACGCCTTCACGCTTGCTGAATGAACATGTAGTTGGTCTCCTCCGTCAATCGCACCTGCTGCAAATCCCACATACGTGGGGGAGATGGAAAATAAACTACTGGCCATTAATTGCTACACCAAGAAGAAATGCAAATGATAAACGGGTATTCATTGGACAAATATATTATACTAGAACTGACATGTGATTACATTGTCGCGCAATTTGAGTGCATAGATCCTGAGAAATCAATACCCAGAACAACCACCTCTGGCCGTAATAACGGCCTTGATACGTCGAGGCATTGAGTGAAAAACAGCTTGGATGGCGCGTACAGGTACAGATGCCCATGCAGCTTCAAGACAATACCACAGTTCATCAAGAGTATTGTGACGAGTCAGTTGCTCAGCCACCATTGACCAGACGTTTTCAGTTGCTGAGAGGTCTGGAGAATCTGCTGGCCAGGGCAGCAGTTGAACATTTTCAGCATCCAGAAAGGCCCGTGCAGGACCTGCAACATGCGGTCGTGCATTATCCTACTGAAATGTAGGGTTTCGCAGGGCTCGAATGAAGGGTAGAGCCACTGGTCGTAACACATCTGACATGTAACGGCCACTGTTCAAAGTGCCGTCTGATGCGAACAAAAGGTGACCGGGATGTGTAAACATTGGCACCCCATACCATCATGCCGGGTGATATGCCAGTATGGCGATGACGAATACACGCTACCAATGTCCGTTCATGGCGCTGACGCCAAACACGTATGCGACCATCATGATTCTGTAAACAGAACCTGCATTCATCCGAAAAAAAGCAAGCATAACCGCAGCCATGGTCTACGAGCAGATAGTCCATGCTGCTGCAAACGTCGTGGAAATGTTCTTGCAGATGGTTGTTGTCTTGCAAACGTCCCCATCTGTTGACTCAGGGATCGAGACGTGGCTGCACGATCTGTTACGGACATACGGATAAGATGCCTGTCATCTCGACTGCTAGTGATACGAGACAGTTGGGATCCAGCACGGCGTTCCGTATTGCCCTCCTGAACCCACCGATTCCATATTCTGCTAACAGTGATTGGATCGCGACCAATGCGATCAGCAATGTTGCGATATGATAAACCGCAATAGCGATAGGTTACCATGCGACCTTTATCGAAGTCGGAAACGTGATGGTAAGCATTTCTCCTCCTCATACGAGGCATCAGAACAACGTTTCACCAGGCAACGCCGGTCAACTGCTGTTTGTGTAAGTGAAATTGGTTGGAAACTTTCCTCATGTCAGCACGTTTTAGGTGTTGTCACCGGCGCCAACCTTGTGCGAATGCTCTGAAAAGCTAATCGTTTGCATATCACAGCATCTTCTTCCTGTCGGTAAAATTTTGCGTCTGTAGCACGTCATCTGCGTGGTGTAGCAATTTTACGGGCCAGGATATTAAGTTTCCCCTGTCGACTGTGGACAGAGTTGTGTATGTAAGGAATAAAATAGCATGAGACATTAAAGGTAAGACATATCTCTATTTTTCTACATCATTTTGAAGTACATTGAGACAGTTTTCATACCTTTTATAAGCTTCACAAAGCCGTCCAGCATCGATATTGAAACGCAAGATATTTCTAAGATTGTCTGACCTCGTCGCGGGTCGCAGGATAAAACCTAAAAAAAGCAGGAGTGTCCTGCGAAAAGCAGGACATCTGGTCACCCTACATAAGAAGTGGGTACAAAAGTAACGGTTTAACGGACTTGAGGGCAAATTAACAGAAGTTAAAGAGTCGGTTAACTTAAAAGTGCCGGTCGCGGTGGCCGAGGGGACTGAGGCGCCCCTGTCACGGTCTGCACGGCCACTACGGTCGGGGGTTCGAATCCCCCCCTCGGGCATGGATATTTGTGCCGTCCTAGTTCGTAAGTAGTTCATAAGTAGTTTGTAAGTTTAGGGACTGAGGACCCCGTAGTTAAGTCCCATAGACTATGCAAACATTTGATTTGAACATGGAACAGCTATGGAGTAGAAACATCCTTCATCTGTTGTCCGAAAGAAGTTCATAAGCACTCCGTCTGCAGGTAAGTGCTACCGACCGTTTTCTGGGACGCCCAAGGAGTTTTGTTGCTGGACTTTTTGGAGATGCAACAATCAAAGCGGCGCGGTACTGTGCCACTATTTTGGAACTGAAAGAGCTGATTCGGATAAAAGCACTACCGTCTCTACCATAGGGGCACAAGAGGCACAGGCCCAGCCTGATGGGGCCCCCCAGAAACTCGTTCCTTTCTCCTAGGCAATGACTTTTTTAAGTGAATTTTTGTTGCACTTATTCATTATAAAGGCTCAGAATTGTCTCGAAATGTGTCATATATGTTGTGGCAAGAGATTTAGTTTGTTGTCTGCATGCAAAATCGTAGTTATTATTGCGGGCCTTAGCTACAGAACACACAGCTACACTGTTGTAGTAGACCTTGTGGGAGTCTGTTGCACATGTAACTTGGAGGAACATTGTATCCAACAGCGACCTTCGTACGACGCAACACGGGGCTGCTGTTGACCGGCTAATCAGCAGATAGGCGCTTGTGTCACGAGACGTCAGCGCAGACAGCCCCAGTAGGGGCGGCATCAAAGTTGCCCAAAACAATACAGCAGCTGCACTGTTCTCAATAGCAGCATGTGGCACCATGCCATGGAATGCATGAGCACCGCAGAGTGTAATGGAGGGGAAGTCCAGCAATGACACAGTGCTGTACACTAGAGACGGGCAAACCCGTTCATTTTTGGAACCTAATTTACTGATGATCGTTTCTTTCTTGGAAACGTTCCTTTCCACTCATTCAGCGTTTCTTTTTTAGCCAGTTGTCAATGTCTATTGTTTTCATAACAGTCGGAATTGCAAACAAGTGACATTGACTCTGTACTCACCAACTCCGTTTCACACATTTTACAAAATTTAATTCCCTACAGTCAATGGAACACTGGTATAAATCGCCGTTCCTTCCATAACAATGAGCATGACCGTGGTCAAAAAGGAGAAAAAAAAAAAAGGAAAAACAAATTCGACAGCTTGATACTGAGTTGGAACTACAACGTTTGACTGAAAAGGTAACGTCCACGCGGCCACCTAGGAGCTGGAACGGGAACGGCCACACGACCGGGACCACCGAAGTGAACGTTCCTTGTAACCAGTTCCTTGGTACTTCCGTTCACTCTTGTGAACCGTTCCTTTGGACTCGTTCGTTCGCGAATGACCCATCTCTACAGTGTGCAGAGCAGTGGCATCTGATGGTAGAGCCAGTTATTGGAACTAGGAGTCTTTTTGTAATCGGTGAACTCAATATTTTAGAGTACAGTAGTTTCCAATATTCAAACACACAAAAAAAGAACACTTCATAAAAAAAAAGGACTTGCTCGTCCAACCAGTGACCTGGAAATACCGAAATAACTCGCGGCAGAAAGGTTCACATCCCTTCACCCTAACATTGTTATAACGATATCTTCTCATCGGTAGCCCTTGCGCGTTAGCTTTCGTAGTGTAATTCTGTTACACTACAGGCTGCGTGTGTTTCTGAAGCAGTAGCATACATCCACTTTCTCCAAAAAATTTTCAACATTTTTCCTGCTTTGAACAATCGATGGAAAGTTTTAATAGAGTGTTTAGGTGCAAATAAAGTTCTGAAGTCCCTCTCTGAAACCAGATGGTCTCCTCGTGCTGACGCTCTTAACGCTTTGCATAATGGCTACAATGATATTATTGAAACTTTCAAGTCAATTAGTAGCAACACTAATCAGCTAATGGAAACAAGAAATGAAGCTCTAAGTCTTTGCAAGAAAATGAATGAGGCTCTCCAGTCACGGTCTGCACGGCCACTACGGTCGGGGGTTCGAATCCCCCCCTCGGGCATGGATATTTGTGCCGTCCTAGTTCGTAAGTAGTTGATAAGTAGTTTGTAAGTTTAGGGACTGATGACCCCGTAGTTAAGTCCCATAAGCTTAACAAACATTTGAACCTTTTTTTTTTAAGAAAATAAAAAAAAATCGAGACTATTCTTCTAATGAAGATATGGGATGACCTTTTGAGAACTATCAACAACGCAAATTTAACTTTAAGAAGTAGTACCTCACAATAGACGTTGCAACAAAACGTTTTACATCTATTTCATCAGTTCTGCACGCAGTAGATTCTCAGTATGAATCTTCAGCCAAAGAGAAAAATCCAGGTGCTGACTAAGGGTAATTCCCATAGGACGAGAATTTGCAGAAAGCTTATCACTTTTTCCGAAAATTCGTCAGAGGCTGTCCAGCTGAGTGCCAAAGAAAAAGTTTTTCTGCCTATAATCGACACAGTGGATTTTAGTTTGAAGAGACGTTCAGAAGCATAAGAGAAAGTTAGCAAACATTTTAGTTTCCTTTCTCAGTTAAAACAAATTAATTCTGAACAGTTGAGAAACAGGTTAAAAGTATTTGCAGAATTTTGTCATGCAGACGTTAATACTGAAGAGCTCATATCAGAACGTTTACATTTAAAACAATATCGAAAAACATTCCAAATGAATCTCCAGAGCTAAATATCTCATCCTTACATTCTTTAATAAAAGCAGATAAAATAGAAGAAACCTTTCCGAATGCAGAAGTTGCTACTTGGATTTTTCTTTGTCTAATGGTAACCAACTGCGGTGGAGAGCATTCATTTTCCCTGTTAAAAAGAATGAAAAATGAATTATGAACGACTATGCTACAGGAACGACTTACTAATTTGTCAGTCATGTGCAAAGAAAGTGTCGTCCTTCAACAGTTGGACTTTGAAGACATAATAGAAGATTTTGCATTTCAGAAACCCTGAAAGAAACCTTTAACAGCAAAGTAAGTCCAATTTGCAAAACAGTAATCAGTAGTATTTTATTTGTGTATTTCTAACCATAATAAGTAATAAATTCACTAAACAAATGTACATCATTCTTATGATTTCATTCAAAGGAAAATTCTGTTTTGTTGTAGGGTCCCCTAATCTGTGTGCCTGTCATCTGCATAGAAAGAGACATACCCCAAAAATTGTATATTTTGTATTTTGGAAAACTTTAAAGAAATCATTAATTTTAATGAAAGACTGATTTGTGGAACTAATCATTAGTATATGGTTTGTAATATTTTAAACAATTAAGTCACTAAATAAATGTACACCATTGTGATGCATTCATTTAGTTTTTTTAAGGGCCCCAAAACACTGAGTGTCCAGGGGCCACTGCATGACTTAAGACGGCCCTGGGTAAAAGTAACCTGATCTTCTCAGATGTGGTGTTCTCCTGTTGGATGACGTGTGAGACCACACTCGGCGACGGCAATGCAAAACCATAGAACTCGTGGCTGGGAGCGCCTACACCATACAGTCCTGATCTCACAAGTGTGACTTTCATCCAGTGGCGGACTAAGGGGGCGCGGGGGGGGGGGGGGGGCTGGCGGAGGGGCGGACCGCCCAGGCCTCTCGTCTTGGGGGACCTGTAAATACCTCGGTCCTTGGAGGGGGGGGGGCTCCAAATCTCAAAAGGTACCTTTTTTATAGTGATACATATATTTAAAGTGGACAGGTGCACAGAGTAACATATACAGAGAGGAATCCCCCCCTAAACCACTGTCCCACGCTCCCCTCGTAGTTCCGTAAGATGCTAGCAGGTGTCAGGCGGTTCTCCGGCTTAGTACCGGCACAGAATAAGGAGTATACAGAAAGAAAACTCCCGCTGCAATCTGTCGTCCAAAATTTTGTGCGCATGCGCGGAACCGGCCATCTTGAAAAGAAGTAAACATGTGATCACTCCCTACTCTGTTGCGTGTTAATGCGGCGACTTTGTTTGTTAATTCTGTATTTTAACTGCCTGAATCGCATAAAGGTAAAGAAGTATTTGGTACAGCGAAAAGAAAGAACTGTGTGTCAGTAGTTGGAGCTGTTCCGTTTTTATTATGAGCAGCAATAAAAGAAAAGGCGGCCGATTGTGTTCAGCACACCTAATTGCCACAATAATTCGAATAAAAATAAGGATATAAGTTTCGTCACCTTCCCAAAAGATGCTGAGCAGTAAGTGAACGTCACTATATGTGTAGTGAAAGTTAAATTCTATCAATTTCGAATGAGAGTAATGTGTGCGTAATTATTAAAAGTAGCCTTGCTTCTTCTCTTGACGATAACTCTCGCTGTTGCTGTTGCTGCAGCAGTTCAACAGTATCGAAATGTTGAAGAACATTTACATTTTATAAGTTTAACGTTGCAGGGAATAATATAAAATGAATGACAAAGAATAGTGCGTAAGTAGGCAGGTAAAATTTTACTTACGGCATTGGAGGCGTAGTGTGCTAATGCTGGCAACGAATGCTCTTCGGATACTCAAACAAATAGATTAAGGGGAATAATTATTTTATCCTGTTCCTGCTCTTTGGTTGACAGATTCCTCTATATGCCCTTCTCCGATCAGTAAATTAATGATACTCCTAAAGCAAATACAACTTTTATATGTGCCCAGACACCATTAGTTCTGTGTAATCATGTTGTACTGCTAAGTCTGACTCAATATTTTGTGCGAATTTATTCGTGTCAAATAAAACCTGGCAGTTGTAAAGTCACTTTCTTGTTTATAACTTATTTCTCACACAAAACGCCGCGTTATTTGGAATTTTTCTAGAGATAAGACCCAATAAATCTATCATCGATTCCACTGTACATTTTCGTAGTTGTATTAAAATTTAGGCCTATTTTATTTATTTATTTTTTTGGATTACAATTAGGTGCAAGAAGATGGCGCAAAATAGATGAAAGCCGTTTCCTTTCGTAAAAGTCTGTGAGATTAGCTGCAGTTTGTAAAAAGTCCATTTCCAGCCAAAGTACTAAGTGGCTATAGTTCCGCGTTTACTGCTTTTCAATATGGCGTCGAGCGCAACGCTAGGTAACATACAGATCAAAGGCGCCGCCCCCAGCTTTCCCTTCTGTATGCTCTCTATTCTGTGGTACCGGTAGACCACACTAGAGGCGCTTCTGAGTGTAGCGTGGAGGGGAGGCTGAGGGGAGAGCTCGTGCCGCCTGCCACGAGGCCACGGCCGTGTCCGGCTTGCCGGCGTTTGAGGGGAGGAGGTGGGGACAGTCGCTACCTGCCGCCTGCTCTGGCCAGTTTTAAAGGGCTGCTTCTGACCTCAGCGCCATAATGGGACATCTTACGGACCTGCTATGGCCCTCCCTCCCCGCACATCTGAGCGTGAGACAGGGCCCTTACGGAGGGTTCCCGCGTGTACATATTTGTCTGTGACAGGGGGCCTCATTTAGTCTTGCTGCTGCCCCGGGCCCCCAACAGCCTCAGTGCGCCATTGCTTCCATATGTTGCCAGATTTCAAGAAGGCTCTCGGCGGAAGGCGCTTTGGAAGCATTGCTGACATCAAACAAGCCGTTCAACGCTTCTTCCGTATGCAAAGTCCTGATTTTTTACGGGAAGGCTTTTTGAAGCTTATAAAACGGAATGATGAATGACTCAATGTAACAGGAAATTATGTAGAAAAATAAAGATATTTCTTATCTTTAATGTCTCATTCTATGTTTTTCCTTTCATACTTAACTCCGACCACAGTCGACAAGGGAAACTTATTTTCCAACTCCCCTCGTAGAAGAGTAGGCCTAATAGTCAAACACTGGTCGAATGCGTGTTTTGTAAATTACTTCTTTTGTTGACGGGCTTATTGAATATTCTCGCAATGAATCTCTACCTGGCATCTGCTTAGTTCTCGATAAATTTTATGTGGTCGTTCCACTTCGAATTGCCGAGTACGCGAATTTCCTGGTACTTTATTCAAGTAACTGCTTCCAGTTGTAACATCTACATCTACATACATACTCCGCAATTCACCGTAAGGTGCGTGGCGAAGGGTACACTGTACCACTATTAGGCATTTCCTTTCCTATTCCACTCCCAAATAGATTGAGGAAAAAAGAATGCCTATATGCCTCCGTACGAACCCTAATTTCTTTTATCTTGTCTTTGTGATCTTTACGCGAAATGTAAGTAGGCGGCAGGAAGATCATACTACACTCAGATTCAAATTCCGGCCCTCTAAATTTACTTAACAGAAATTCACGAAAAGGTCGTCTTTCTTCCAGCGATCCCCAATTGAGATGCCGGAGCATTTCCGTGACACTCGCGCATTGGTCGAACCTACCGGTAACAAATCTAGCTGCTTCTATGTCTTCCTTTAAACTGATCTGCTGCGGGTCCCAAACACTTGAGCAATACTCAAGACGTGGTCGTACAAGCGTTTTATACGCGGTCTCCTTTACAGGTGAAGTACATCTTCCCAAAATTCTCCCAATAAACCGAAGTCGGCTGTCCGCCTTACTCACAACTGTCCTTACATGCTCGTTCAATTTCATATCGCTCTGCAAAGTTACGCCTAGATATTTGAACGACGCCACAGCATCAAGAAGCTCACTACTAATGCTGTATTCGAACATTATGGGATAGGTTTTTCTACTCATGCGCATCACCTTACATTTTTCTACATTGAGAGCTAGCTGCCATTCTTCGCACCAACTAGAAATTTTGTCTAAGTCATCCTGTATGCTATTACAGTCAGTTACAGGCGACACCCTCCCATACACCACAGCATCATCAGCAAACAGCCGCAAATTACAACTTACTCTGTCCATCAGATCATTTATATAGATAGAAAATAATAGCGGTCCTACCACACTCCCCTGGGGCACGCCTGACGATACACTCGTCTCTGATGAACACTCGCCGTCGAGAACAACGTACTGCGTTCTATTACTTTGGAAGTCTTCCAGCCAGTCACAAATCTGTGAACCTATTCCACAAGCTCGTATCTTCGTTAGCAGTCTGCAGTGTGGCACCGCGTCGAATGCCTTTTAACAGATGCGTACCCCGTATTTCATAATTATTCTGGAATCGAATGGAAGGTAGGAGACCACTCGTGCGAGGGGGCAAACGTGCTACTTCCGTTCTGGAGTGCCAGGCCAGCCATCAGATAGCTATGTTTCGCCCCAGCAACCGCGTAACACGTTGGTGACGGCTGACGTCATTGGGGCGTGAGGGCCGCCTTGGCTCCCGGACGGCGTACGCCTGTGTGGCGCCACCCAACTCCCACGTGACCGAGGCTCACAGGCTCGTTCCGGCTTGCAGGTTAAAAGGTGGACAGTCTGCTGTCACTGAGGCTGGTTCATCCGTGAGTTAAAGTGTCGACTGATTTAATCCAACTCTTCGAATATCCATCTTCATTTGGAGACTTTTCGTTTTAAAAGGTAAATTATGTCATAAGACCCATTTCCCAGAGACATATCGAAGAGTTTTTTTTTTTTTCAGAGGTACTATGGACACGGGCTTTTTGACGAAATTTGGGAGGGAATTGAAGCACCTCTGGCTACATCCTGGACCTGTATGTCCTATAGTATAATTCGGTTTGTTTGTTCTTATTAAAAAAAACGGTTAAGTAGTCAACAATCCGAAGATTGGTTTGAACACCACAGTGCTAGGCATGATCCTGTTTGGAGGTGGTATGCCGTTGCCTTCCTCCGACCTTCGAACTGACTTACCCAGCCAGTTATAGGGGGACCTACAGTTTAACGTGGGTTCCGAACCACGGTGCTACTCGATATTTTTCACATGAGCAATACTGCCAGAGGTGAAAGAAGTGGAAAGTGACAGATAAAAATCCTAGGACCTGGCGGGGATCGAACCCGCGACCTTTGGTTTTGTAGTCTGGCACTCTACCACTGTGCAACCGAGGCGCATTTTTGTTCTTATACCTTTAAGATAAATTATGTATATTTTGTCGATACGTGTTCATTTCTTGTGTATATTCACTGAAGTTTTGAAACGTAGGTTTGTTTTGAATTCAGATGTACACAGGGTGTTACGAAAAGGTACGGCCAAACTTTCAGGATACATTTCTCACACACAAAGAAAGAAAATATGTTATGTGGACATGTGTCTGGATACGCTTAATTTCCATGTTAGACCTCATTTTATTACTTCTCTTCAAATCACATTAATTATGAATTGGAAACACACAGAAACAGAACGTTCCAGCGTGACTTCAAACACTTTGTTACAGGAAATGTTCAAAATGTCCTCCGTTAGCGAGGTTACATGGATCCACCCTCCGGCGCATGGAATCCCTGATGCGCTGATGCAGCCCTGGAGAATGGCGATTTGTATCACAGCCGTCCACAATACGAGCATGAAGAGTCTCTACATTTAGTACCGGGGTTGCATAGACAAGAGGTTTCAAATGCCCCCATAAATGAAAGTCAAGAGGGTTGAGGTCAGGAGAGCGTTGAGGCCATGGAATTGGTCCGCCTCTACCAAATCTGTTGTTGAGAAGCGTACCGCGCCACGGCTATTGCCCCGTGCTAATCCATACATCAAACGGGCATCTGCCAACTCCGCATTTGTAAACATTGCACTGACTGCAAAACCACGTTCGTGATGAACACTAACCAGTTAATGCTACGTACTGATGTGCTTGATGCTAGTTCTGTAGAGCAATGAGTCGCATGCTAACGCAAGCACTGAAGTCAACATTACCTTCCTTCAATTGGGTCAACTGGCGGTGAATCGAGGAAGTACAGTACATACTAACGAAACAATTGGGTATTTTGACAATTGTCTGCACGAATTATTTCAATTTACATTTAAAGAGAAATACTAAAATGAGCTCTAACATGGAAGCTAAGCGTTTCCAGACACATGTCCACATAACATATTTTCTTTCTTTGTGTGTGAGGAATGTTTTCTGAAAGTTTGGCCGTACCGTTTTGTAACACCCTGTATACATAAGTTAAAGCGATTTTCTTTCAATTACTATTTTTTCTTAATGTATTTACAACTGCTTTTATACATAACTGTTTTCCCGTATAATAAATAGATTCCTTACATCTATTATTACTCGTACCCAACTTTCTGAAAATCACGTGTCTAAATTTGACCTGGAAGTATCCCATGAAAAGGAAAAATAAAAATTAGTAACGTTACAAAATAGATCAGAATATGAAATATACCGTTAAAATATGAATTCAAACTGGAAAACAACAATTTGCGATATCGATAGAGGTTCGTTGCTGGCTATTTGTTATGCGGGTTTGCCTACCATAACGCCACTATCTATCATAGCGGCCTGCGAGTGCCAGTGTGGCGTGAAGTCACAATTATACTGATATCGTGGTATAAAATTTTTTTCCTTGGTATATATCAAAAAATATTCAAATGTTTGTATAGTCTATGGGACTTAACTACGGGGTCATCAGTCCCTAAACTTACAAACTACTTATGAACTACTTACGAACTAGGACGGCACAAATATCCATGCCCGAGAGGGGATTCGAACCCCCGACCATAGTGGCCGTGCAGACCGTGGTATATATCATATTGTTGGCCACGTAAGATTCAATTTACCTCACAAAAGAAGTCAGGCCCAACTGAAAATAAATCACCAGTCAATCTTCCCGAACGTGTTAAGACCACTGAGCCACTGGTGGACAAAGAGAAACCGTCGGAAATGCTAAAAGCTGTGCAAGGGAAGCTGGGAGGAAACGCAGATGTAATGGACAAGAAGACGGACACTCTCTTAACTTAGAAATAAGTAATAAATCTCCGTGATATATTCGTATCGATTTTGAAGGCATCTACGAGGTCAGAAAAATTAGGCTCCAATATTTTTAACATCTTGGAAACTACAAAAATTTATGGTCACAATATCTGAATATTTATCTGGGAGAATCAATATCTGGGAGAAATTCATTTTCCCACTCTCTCCAATTCTTCTTCCTCAAATACATTATCGACTAGATATAAATGATAATAAAAAAAAGTGAAACAGATCCATCAATAATGAAAAAAACGGTATTAGAAACCGTCAGAGATACGCTGAAGATGAGTGGCTCCACATCTACAAAGATGGGTCATTAACGCAAAAAGAAGGAAACGTTAGTGTAGCAACATACAGTTAAATTTTCTGTTTTTATCAAACTTTAGAATCACACCACTCTAATTTTGAAGGTGCAGTTGAAGCCATCAGAACTGCAGTAATTCAGTTAAATAGCTATTTGCACACATTTGACAAAGCAGTCATATTCTGTGACTCCAAAACAGCAATGTCAGCAATTGTTAACGCAAGAGATCCAAAAATTGCTCAAGTTAAAGATATCAAAGAAATAATTAAGTCCCTACAACAAAGCAACAAGACAATTGAAATTCAGTGGATTTCATCTCACTGTAAAATAGATGGTAATAAGAAAGCTGATTTTATAGCCAAAAAGGGCACAAAAATTAAACAAATTGAATAAACTACCCTGTCGTGTTTTTCAGTAAAACGATTGATTAATAACATATTTAAAGAAGAATTGAGAAGAATCAATAAAATCTCATGTGAGGGGAAGATGTGGGAAACCCTCTTGGATAACCAACTGATACCAGATGAACCAAGAAGAGAGGTTGTAGCAACATTCCGCCTGACTACTGGACAAGACTTTGGCGGCCAACCTGCACAAGATATCCAACCTGACGTCTCCAGAATGTGTTTTGTGTCACGAGAGAGGTACCTGTGGTGTCGCACAAGTATAAAGTGCGCGCCACCTACTTTCGCCGCGCGCCGCCATGCACGCACGGCGCGGCGTTCTTACGACGTCAGCCACGAGCGCCCTCTGCTGCAACTCCGCTCGTGGCCACCACTGAACGACATCGTTCACTTGGGACTGAGATAGCAACCAGCTAACACTTCGGAATCAGATAGGCACCAGTGAAGACTTGGCTATCGGATAGGCACTAGGCAGGCCTCTAGCTCAACTATGTATCAGCATTCTGCAGTACTGAGCTATGTAAAAGTTAAGTATTACTAAGTCTCTAAGAAATATATATCTCGTTCTAATTTACTCTAGTGTTTCTAGTTTCTGCTGTCCCACTGGCTGGTCACCTCCTACCTGCACAAGCGTGCATCCTTTATTCCTGTGTCGGTTTTTCTACTCGGCCACCGACACCTCCGACGGAAACGAGACACAAAAGCGGCGTCGAGGCTGGGACGAGGATGGAATACAAAAGTACCATAATGAACAGTGATCATTTAAAAAGTGTTGAAAATTGTATAATTGTAATTTAGACATAACAACTTGCAAGAAGGCATATGATGATAAGTCCATAGCCGGAACATAATAATAATAATAATAATAATAATAATAATATCTGAATATAGCTAAATTAAAGTTAAAATTATCATACGTCTTGCAATATCATAAACGATGTTTTAGACGTAGCTTATTACCTCAAGCTATCATTATGAAATCAAGACATTTATACCTAGTTATTTGAGGATTTATTACACATGTTATAGCCGTGGTGGACTGGCCGACTGGTCGAAGGCACCTTGTGTGTGTGTGTGTGTGTGTGTGTGTGTGTGTGTGTGTGTTGTCCTTGGCATAAGTTAGTTTAAGCAGTTTGTAAACCTAGGGACTAATAACCACTGAAGTTAAGTCCCACAGATTTACGAACATTTGAATGTGATGGCGATCTGCCAATGAGTGGCTAGGGCAGGAAACTACTATGGTCAAGTAAAATACGTGGACTGTTCATGATGAGAGTTCAATCGGGCTATAGAAACACTATGTCTAGTCTTGGAAGAACGAAACTGTCTGGCTAGCTGAAGTGAATCGACTGCGGCAGTGTTGCAATCTGGGCAGTAAATGACCACTTTGTTGGGACTTTGTTTTTCAAGGGCTAAGAAGTGCCTCTTTAAGAACTTTTAACTTTTTCCGATTCCATGTTGGAATCGTAACTGAACAGTGTACGCGATTCTACAGATGATTGTACGTGTGGTTATATCTTATTCGTTGGACTAATATTTGAATTTGTTGCGCTGATGATTATTTCGTGTTGTATCATCTCGAAATGAACTTAGTCTTTGAGCATCGTCAATAACTGCTTAGTTGAGTGCCGAAACGCATTTGTTCTGATAATTTTATAAGGTTTATTTCTAATGTATTGTTTTTGTTTGTGTAGGGCCACTTCCTATAGATCAATACATGTGTTATCTGCCGTTACCTACATTATTTGCAAACATTGAAAATAAACCTCTTTTATTAATTAATAATTTATCTTTATTTTGTATTTCATTATTATTTCGCAAATGTTAGCCTATGCATAGTGTGTTTGACTGTAGGAACACAGACAGGGACGAGGTTGTATTTGCTGCTATTCTAGTAAAGACGACATGTACGGTTCGACCTTGGGACTACACGAGCGGTATTTCCTTAAAAGAAGTGAACATAGCCCAATACGTCTACGTTCTGTTTAGCCAACACTGAATCGTTTGGTAAATACATACAGATTTTTTTTTTTTTTTTTTTTTTTTTTTTTTTTTTTTTTTTTTTTTTGCCTCCTCCTTCGCTGTTACAGTGTGTACAGATTAGGTTATCGTCTTTTACAACTTTAGTTTACTTCAGACCGGGCGCGTTTTGCTTTATTTTAAAGCATCTTCAGTGGTCAAATGCATAGGAAATATTTTTTTTTGTTTTACATTTTGTGAGTTTTTTTTTACTAAATTCGATCATGAACAGTTGTGATGGTATGGGTTTCTTTTATTCTGAATGAAATGGACTATTAAGATTACTCACGTTTTAATGTTGCCCTCTTCAGGCGATTTTTGTAACACATTGCTACTTGCTGTCACTGTTTTCAAATATAACTTTCTTATGAAATGACTTCAGCGTCATCTGCGAATACTCCCAAAGTAATAACGATGGTATCTAATAGTTCAGGTACAGGTGTTGAAAACAATAATGGTTCTATAACTAACTCCTTGAGGCAGGTCATAAATTACTCTCTCAGCAGAAAATTTGTATCCGTTTAGAATGACATGCTTTTCTTCGCCCGAATTTCTTCAGTTCGATCTCATGTTGGTTCTGTATTCTGTACACTCGTATTTTGTTCATCAGGTGACAGTACATAACCCTCATTTTCGTCCTCCCAAAGTCATGAAACATAGTATCTCCCTAGGAGCTTTTATTTACTGCTTTTGACCGTCCTGTGGACGAATAGAGAGAACTGGGTGTAGCACGATCGCTTGAGTTCTACAAGTGAGATTTTCGCTTTTCAGAAATGCCATAATAACGGAGGACCACCAGTCAAAATATTTGTCTACCATGCTGGTCAATTTGGAGCTCTGTATGTAGACTTGCTGCTAGGAGGCCTTTCGTCCGTCTGTCGCTAATCGTAAGTCATTTGGCAGCGTATATATTGCGAAAAGACTATGAGGAGATTAAAGCTCACATGACATTCCCTGGTAGTCGTTTCTCCCATGAACAATACGCAACTAGAAAAGGATGAAGTGACAGTGGTACCCAAAATACCCTCCGCTACACACCGTTAGGTGGCTTTGGGAGTATAGTTATATCTGGAGATGTACCATTCAAAATCTCGTGGCGTTGCCTAAGAACAATGACCGTACAAATATCTAAACTGACAAAGGTCGGAGACGCACATAATCACCACATTTACAATGATTTGGCCTTTTGGAAGTATGACAATTTGAAGTTATGTAACAAAAAATACATTCCAAGCCATTTTGTAAAGGAGACCGCGTATAAAACGCTAGTACGACCACGTCTTGAGTATTGCTCAAGTATTTGGGACCCGCAGCAGATCGGTTTGAAGGTAAACATAGAGGCGGTTCAGAGGCGAGCAGCTAGATTTGTTACCGGTAGGTTCGACCAATGCGCGAGTGTCACGGAAATGCTCCGGCAACTCAATTGGGGATCGCTGGAAGAAAGACGACGTTCTTTTCGTGAATTTCTGTTAAGTAAATTTAGAGGGCCGGAATTTGAAGCTGAGTGTAGTACGATCTTGTTGCCGCCTGCTTACATTTCGCGTAAAGATCACAAAGACAAGATAAGAGAAATTAGGGCTCGTACGGAGGCATATAGGCTTTCTTTTTTTCCTCGTTCAATTTGGGAGTGGAATAGGAAAGGAAATGCCTAGTAGTGGTACAGTGTACCCTCCGCCACGCACCTTACGGTGAATTGCGGAGTATGTATGTAGATGTAGATTTCCTTTTAAAAACTCGACTTCGTCTCTGGTCGCCACCAACGAAAGTGAGTACGAGCCGACACTGAATTAAATAGTCCGTGCTGCTCAAATTACCGAAGAATTACCCTGCTGAACGTAACATATAAGATCCTCTCTAGTATTTTACAACAGGTTAGCACCCTATGCAGAGGAGATTCTGGGGACTATGAATGTGAATTTCAGCCTAACAGATCAACAATAGACCAGATATTTGGTTGATGTAAATACACGAAAAAGCGTACGGATGTAACATCAACTATGTCGACTTCAAGTAGGCCTTTGACAGTCTTGATAGAGCGTAAATGCTAAATGATTTGCAGGTACTTGGTATACTATCGAAGTAAGTCTCACTTATTTAAGCGACACTGGCTGCAGTGCGAGTAGATGCAGAACTGAACAAATGGTTTAGCATAACTAAAGGAGTCAGACAAGGGGATCCACTCTCTACAATGCTATTCAATCTGAACCTTCAAGCAGCCATTAGGAAGCTCCAAGTATATGGTTACATAGGCACAAAGAAAGGGATGCAGTGGTTGGAAAGGGAGTAAGACAGGGTTGTAGCCTTTCTCCAATGTTATTCAATTTGTACATTGAGCAAGCTGTAAAGGAAAGCGAGGAGAAATTTGGAGAAGGAATTAAAGTTCAGGGTGAAGAATTAAAAACATTGCGTTTTGCCGACGACATAGTAATTCTGTCAGATACAGCAAAGGACCTGGAAGAGCAATTGAACGGAATGGACAGTGTGCTGAAAGGTGCATATAGGATGAACATTAACAAGAGCAAAACTAGGGTAATGGATTGCAGTGTAAGAAAATCAGATGATGCTGAAGGAATTGGATTGGGAAACGAAGCAATAAAGGAGGTAGATGAGTTTTGTTACTTGGGCAGTAAAATAACAAATGATGGTCGCAGTACAGAGGATATAAAATGCAGAATGGCAATGGGTAGAAAAGCGTTCTTGAAAAAGAGAAATTTGTTAACATCGAATATTGATTTAAACCTAAGGAAGTCCTTTCTGAAGGCATTTGTATGGAGTGTTGCCTTGTATGGAAGTGAGACATGGACGATAGACAGTGCGGACAGGAAGAGGATTGAGGCTTTTGAAATATGGTGCTACAGAAGAATGCTGAAGATTAGGTGGGTGGATCGCGTAACTAATGAGGAGGTACTGAACAGAACTGGGGAGAAAAGGAATTTCTGGCATACCTTGACTAAAAGAAGGGATAGATTGGTAGGACACATTCTTAGACATCAAGGAATTGTGAATTTAGCGTTGGAGAGAAGTGTGTGGGGTAAAAATCGCAGGGGAAGACCAAGAGATGGATACAGTAAGCAGATTCAGACAGATGTAGGTTGTCGTTCTTATGTGGAGATGAAGAGGCTTGCTCAGGATAGGGTATTGTGGAGAGCTGCATCAAACCAGTCTCCGGACTGAAGACCACAACAACAACAACAGTCACAAAGTCAACCAAAATACGTGCATATGCTGATGATACAGCAATTATTATCCGAAGAAGGCTATCATAGAGAAAACAATAGGCTAGATGAAAGAAGCCACGGACGTCAGAGGTCTTTCTACTAATGAAAATAACACCAAGTACATGAATTTCTCCAGGACAGCAATAAAAAATTGGCTGGACTATCAGCAGCAGCGTTCAGTTTTGAAAACGTGCAGAACTTTGACAAATTCCATGTCAACTGAAATAAAACAACGCATCTTACGTGTTAACAGAAGCTTTGACAAATTTAAGAAACAGTTGCCCTCTAGCATAATAAATAGGGAGCTGAGACTGCAAATAAATAAGGTTATGACCATGCCAGTTGTAACCTACAGATGCGAAACATGGACGCTAAGAAACATGAGCAGCAGCTTAGGATATGGTAACGTAGAATTTGGCGCAAGATTTTTGGGCAGTTGAGGATAACAACGGTATCTGGAGATCTAGGAAGAATGCTGAGCTGGGTCACCTCACACAAGCCGCTGACATCGTTGTGAATAGTTAAGTAAGAGAACGGGCTGGCTTGGATATGTCCTCAGGATGGATACTGGCAGAACAACTAGAAAGATTTTAGAATGGAGACCTACGGGAAGAAGGCAAAGTAGGATAGACGATGTGTAAGAGGATATAAAAACCCTCCGGATCAGAGGATGGCGAAGAAACGCACTGGAGAGGGCAGAATGGAGAAAACTTGTTTAAGAGGCTAAGACCCACACAGGGTTGTAACGTCATTAAAAGAAGAAGATGAGGCATGAGATAAATATGACATACCAGAAGAAACTTGTAGACTCTCTTCCTCGTCGTATTGACGACATTACCAAGGCAGTACTACGCAGTTCAAGCAGTGAAACACAAAAAAGTTTGCACTCTATCTTTACAAATATTAGCAAACCATCTTACTACTGTGTACATATTCAAATGAAGACAGTAGTTACAGAATAGGTGGAAAGTACAAACTCAAAGGAATCATGTAGTACTTCAAAATTTTTTCTCCCCATTATTTGATTCCAGTAGCTTGGTAACTCGTCGTCCAGGAGCTGCTTCAGCCAATAGGGTCCCATCATACAAATACCCATTACAACTGACATGTGATAGATGCGCCAATGGTTTCTTTCACCAGATAGTTATTTCCTCGCTACGCTGTTTCGTGTTTATATATCGGGTGTTTCAGGAGGAATAGTAAATATTTCACCTTACAAGGCTATCTTCAGACTAAGCTGACAACCGATTAGCTGAATAAAAATAAACTTGTAGAAGATACACAGAATTGAGATTTTAATTCAAGAACATACGGAAAAATTAGTGAAAAATGTCCTCATTTAACTTTCCTTTAAGTTAGTTTGAGTTACGTACTAACAGTTGTACCTCTGTATTCTATAAAAATTGGACACACATGACATTTCTCCACTGAAATACGTTTATACTAACGCGTCATAAAATAGTTGCTGTTCCTGCTGAAACACTCCGTGTATAGCCTACAGATTCCATCACAAGTAATCACACGTGAAATTATTAGAGTCACAAATCACCCCATTATTTACACAAGAGAACAGAGCAAGCGGACTATTCGCCGCCGGCCGCGGTGGCCGAGGGTAAAGCTCTGTATAGGGAAAGTATGGCCAGCCTGCCAGCGGCAGCCATGTTGGGCCTATTCCGCTGCTGCTTACACGCCGACCGCTACGAAGTTCCCAGCGATTAATAAAACTTATCAACCAATTTTGAGAAAACCAACCAATAAAAAAAATTTAATTTTTTCACGTGTTATAGCGTGATACATTCTCTCGATAATGATCTCAATTTCTGTTCATTATTACATATAGTTTCCGTGCTACATCAAATCAAGTAAACTACTGCGCAAAATTTTGAAGAGTTTGCAGAGGAAAAGTCGCTTTGCGTAGACTTTGCGTATGGTTGATTTTAGCTCATAAAATGCTGCGGGCGAAACGTAGGTAAGATATCGGAATTTTATTTAAGGTTCAGAGAAGAACGATAACTATTTTCATTCTCGAGATACAGGCTGTTATATCCGACGGACAGATGCGGGAACTTCGCGTACTTCTGTTCATGCGGACCTGGCTGCTCTACGGAATACTTATCGTCCGAAATTAAGAAAACTGGTTTGTGGCTCTATATCTAAAGATTTCAACTATAATTCAGGCTGACCTGTACCGTAGCCAAATATTTCAATAGACCGCGAACCTGTCATCATCGGAGCATAGAGTAAATTAAGAAAACAATTTGAGATCATGGAAAAGTCTTTGAGTATTTTCTTGGGTATTATGTATTTATATCTTACATGAACTATGAAAATGTAAGGAGATACCCACTACATGTCTTTTACCAGAAACAGAAATTAAAGGTGTCTTTACAACGCCAATTACATTTGAACGTCTGATATTTGTCTTGTTTCAATTCTTTGTTTCCTGTTATGACACACTGTAACACACGAAAACCAATGAGAAAAGCTTGTTTCTTGTTAATTTCATATCTAAACGGGAATCTAGTTCACTCACTAATATGTAAAATAAAATTGTGTATTTTCGACAACTACCTGCAGATGAAATCAACGACGCGTGAATAATTTAACCTCACGACATTGTGCAGGAATTTCTTCACAAATTTATTCAAGTTAAAAATATATAGCTATCTGCTGCGTGATCCATTTGACAGTGAATCTTTAATCTATTAATTTACATTATGATTTAAAATCATCACAGCACAAGAACCGAAGTTCGTTTCTGGACTCCTAGTTTTCTCTGACGAGTTTCATCAGCCAGACTGTTCATCTTCCTGCATTTCTGTTACCTAATTGAAGTACTATGTTTACCTCCCTTCTTCGCTTATTAAATACACCCAAAAGTACAACACTGTGGCATTATTCAAACCAAAACATACGAATATTCACAAGGTTTTCATGGCAGCCAAGCAACGTATAGGACCAAAATGGCGGAAAGAACCACGTGACTCGACTTCAGCCAATCACGAGCTGCAGACGGCGGCAAGTGGCGCGGAAAAGGATGGCCATACTTTCCCTATACAGAGCTTTAGCCGAGGGGACTGAGGCGCTTCAGTCACGGTCTGCACGGCCACTACGGTCGGGGGTTCGAATCCCCCCTCGGGCATGGATATTTGTGCCGTCCTTAGTTGTAGGTAGTTCATAAGTAGTTTGTAAGTTTAGGGACTGATGACCCCGTAGTTAAGTCCCTTAAGCTTAACAAACATTTGAACATTTTTTGACTATTCGCCAGGTAACACAATTACCATCAGACACTCAAGGTAAACACTTCACGAACTGTAGGAGACATTGCATGGGGGTTATTCGGAACAACGTTTACAAACCGAAATGGCGCATTGGACAGGACCAGTAGTCAATAGGAACTGGGGGTCACGAATGCCACGAGACGGCGCTACGCTCACGAGCGAGCAGAGACAGTGCAATTGGGCCGTACATACTGCTGGTAGTCGGACGTACCTCGTATATCTGCCAAATGTTCGACGGACGAGTTGAATTATTCCCATGCCTATTCATCGCTGCATTCGATTTCAGCGCTACAGAACCCCCGTGCATTTCACCAGACAAATGAAGGCACTTTCGCAGGCAAGCTTTTTTTTAAAAAAATTTTTATTATAATATCAAACAATACAACCCATTACCTAAGACTAAAATGGGCAATAGTGTAATACATAAATTTCTTACGGCTAAATGGTGACATTACATTCTATTACATTACATGTTTCTGCAGAAAAATCAAAATCAAATGTTTGTAAAGCTTATGGGACTTAACTACGGGGTCATCAGTCCCTAAACTTACAAACTACTTATGAACTACTTACGAACTAGGACGGCACAAATATCCATGCCCGAGGGGGGATTCGAACCCCCGACCGTAGTGGCCGTGCTGACCGTGACTGGAGCGCCTCAGTCACCTCGGCCACCGCGGCCGGCGTTTCTGCAGAAACCACTGGACATCTTGCTGGTTGTTGATGTTTATACAACCCTGCTTGTGATGGCCAGCTCACCGAGCGAATCCCAGTGAGCATGCCCCCCCCCCCCCCCCCCCCCCGCAAAATGTTTTCCTCTGTGTGTCTTATTCTACTATTTAAGAAAAACCTACATCTAACTTACGTCTATGGTCTAATTCGGTGTTTGCCACATCTAACCCCCGAATCCAGGGGATGGCGGATTCTTCCATTGCTGGAGACCTGTCCATCCCCCGGCGGCATGGCAGATGTAGCTGTCTCAATCGGGTATTGGGTCAGATCCGGTTATTGATTCAGGATAAAGTCCCGAAGCACTTTGCGCGAGACAATATTGGCGATTTCGTCGAGTTCTCGGAACGTGTCTGGGGTTCTTATGAGCTCAAAGGTGTTATTACTAGGCAGGGCCCTTCTGAGTTCCGCAGCCACGTCGTCATACGTAGGACACTCATAAATGATGGGTTCTGGCGTGCCTATCTCGGCACCACAGGCACAAGCTGGCGTAGCCTGTCTCCTAAACCGACCTAGATATGTCGGATAGTGTCCATGCCCGGTGAGGAAGTTCAGCTTCCCCCTAGATAGTTTGAAATGTTTCATACCCAATCTTTCCGGGATATCTGGCAGGAGAGCGTGAGTTCTCCTCCCAGATTCCTCTTCGTCCCAAGATTGCTGCCAAAGTTGGAGCCCTTTCTGTCTGATCTCTGTTAGGCAAGCTTTGCAGAGCGCTGTCCGCAATCGATTTTTTCGTGTCGGAAAATCTGAAGTGCAAACACCTGTTACATCGATGGAGAAACTAATGGACGCGATTGTTGCAGCTACATAATGTCTTCGAGATACTGCAGATGGTGCACCGATCAATTTGGTGCTGAAGTCAGGTGTGCCTTGATGTATCTCGACAATATTTTGAGCATCTTGTGTAGTGGGAGTCCGTTTGTAGAACATGGCGACATAATTACAACGCTATAAGTTTCCTCTGTATGAAAGAAAAAAAAAATAGAATGAGACAATAAGATATATTTAGCTATATATAGCTTTATAAGCTTCAAGAAGGCGTTCAGGAAAAATCTGGGCGTTGCATACGGAAGCGGCTTTGAACGGCTATGGGCGAAAGATGACACAGCAGATGAACGCGCACATGCAAGTCACCGATACACTATTGGGTAGAGGCCGACCATGAGTATGGCAACAACTTTCTGTTTCGGATTGTGACGGGGGATGAAACGTGGTTCCACCATTTGTGATATTCCTGGCAGATGGTGCACCGATCAATTTGGTGCTGAAGTCAGGTGTGCCTTGATGTATCTCGACAATATTTTGAGCATCTTGTGTAGTGGGAGTCCGTTTGTAGAACATGGCGACATAATTACAACGCTATAAGTTTCCTCTGTATGAAAGAAAAAAAAATAGAATGAGACAATAAGATATATTTAGCTATATATAGCTTTATAAGCTTCAAGAAGGCGTTCAGGAAAAATCTGGGCGTTGCATACGGAAGCGGCTTTGAACGGCTATGGGCGAAAGATGACACAGCAGATGAACGCGCACATGCAAGTCACCGATACACTATTGGGTAGAGGCCGACCATGAGTATGGCAACAACTTTCTGTTTCGGATTGTGACGGGGGATGAAACGTGGTTCCACCATTTGTGATATTCCTGGCCTGTGGCCACTTCATATTTCTGGCCGCTGGCCGTTTCTTTGCTAACATTGTACGTGCCTTAAACGCGGAAGAAAGACAGCAGTGCAGCATATGTTGAAATGTGGGGTGAGGAGCAGTAGCATATGGCGCAGTAGATGCTGGTTCCCGTGGGAAAGCCCGCCTATGTTACTGGTGCTCTCCTCGCATTGGCTGCTGCATTTCACGTCACGTGATTTCTTTTGAAATTACTTTTGTTTTTTATAAACTAAATATTAATTATTCAGAGCTGAGAATTTATTATAAATATCTCTCAAGGACAGGCTAGGTTTTGACAGTTTAAAAAGTTTAAGGTGCCTTCTCTTATTGTAACAAGAGAAGAGCGATTTTGCAGAAGGCGCGCGACGGCCCTGTTTTGGCGCGAAATAGAGAGCGTCAGGTGCCCTCTCGCAACGCGCCGCAGTGACAGTCTCGAGCTGACCACCATACGCGCCGGACAGTGCCGGTCATGAGTAAAGATTTTTGAGTAAATGTGATATCAGTCGAGGTCTCAACATGAACTATGGGCAGCATAGGCCGTATCATATTAACAATAGTTGCTAACTTTTTATTATTTAGTTAATAAATGGCATCCCTGACAATTAAAAATCTCGCGAGTCGCTTATTATGCTTCCATCATACAGAACTTATTTTAGCCTCACTTGTATGCTGTAGAAGAACCTACGACCTGTGTGCTGTCTTCTGCGCTGGGGACACAACTATAGAAGACAACAGGTTAGTCAGAACTCTATGCTGTCCATAAAGTCTTGGACAGCAACTACAGCACCTCGTGCGTACTTTAGGGCTGTACAAACGCACACTGCTACGTAACAGCATCCGCAAGGATGTGGAGGTTTTAGGGGACTTGTGGGAGGAAGCAGTATTAACTTCTCCGTCCGCAAGTAAAACCCTAGGAAGCTTGTACATTATACGTCCGAATCGAAGGCTTCACCCATGGAGCGGAAACATCCGTCGTCACCTGTCCGAAAGAAGTTCAAAAGCACTCCGTCTGCAGGTAAATTGCTACTCACCGTTTTCTGGGACGCTGGACTTGTTGCAGGATGTAACCATCAATGCTGCGTGGTACTATTGCACTCTGTCGAAACTGAAAGTTGTGATTCGAAAAAAAGCGGCCTGGCCTTCTCAGATCTGGCGTTCTGCTGTTGGATGACAATGCTCTGCGACGGTAACGCAAAACCATATTGCAACTCATGGTTGGGAGCGCCTACACCATCCGCCATACAGTCTTGATCTCTCACCAAGTGTCTTCCATCAGTTTCCACCTTTGAAGAAGACACTCTGCGGAAGGCGCTATGGAAGCAATGCTGACGTCAAAGAAACAGATCAACTCTTCTTCGATATGGAACGCCCTGTTTTCTTTCCTGGGCGGCTTCTTGAAGCTTATAAAGCGACATGACAAATGTCTAAATGTACTTGGAAATTATGTAGAAAAATTAAGAGATGTCTTATCTTTAATGTCTCATCTACTTTTTCCCTTTCATACGCAACTCTGACCACAGTCAACTGGGGAAACTTATTTTCCAACCCCCCCTCCCCTCGCAATAGCTACAGGCTAGGCTTGAAATGCGTCAGTCACCAGTTCATCTACTGTTACAATCTTCAATATGTTTAAAGACATTACCAGAATAGTGTAACTCGCCGTCTCATAGCACCTCGTTCAGCTTCATTGCAGATTTGGTTGTAAATTCATTAGAATGCCACAGGAAGAGCATTAACGCTCTTAAAATTTCTTTGTTGGTGAAACCCCAGGCAAATTTAAATAAAAGTTTTTAATTGTGTATTACTATGACAAAAATATCACGGAATAAAACTTGACAAGTAGGAGAGGTGAAGTGACAGGCTCAAAAGCTGCTGCGATACTGAGAGCCAATGGCCTCCTTATCTTCTATTCGTGACAATAGGCTCATTCTTGAAATTACAAATGTTAAATTTACTATGAAAAACTTAAACATTATTAGAAACTGGAATATCAGAAAGAAGTCAAAAATAATTTCATTTCATTTGGGCCTGCACACTATATATCTTTTAAGGAAATATTTATAATATAAATGATACCAAAAAGCTGCTTATGTGATGGATGTTATTTAATGGTTTATATACTGCAATAGGCCTGTTTCCACTCATGCTATGTCCATATTGCACAGTGGAGATGTAATTTTATTGCAATAGCTGCATATAATTGTCAGCATCGCTGGAGGAGCTCTCAAACGCTATGTCAGAACAAGCAATAATAAATTCACATTCTGACAAGCTTATATTTATATAAACACGATCTTAAAAATATTTAGACGGCAATTATATGCAGCTATTGCAATAAAATTACATCTTAACTATGCAATGTTGGCATAGCCTGATGATGCTACAGAGCCGAATAGGACTGTTGCTGTATATAAATCATTAAATAACATCCATCACATATGCAGCTTTTTGGTATCATTTATATTATAAAGTCAAAGATAAATCTGCATGTCTTACTACTCATCAAGTACTAAGAATATTACATCTTTTCGTAAAAACAATTACATATTAAACTAGTTGCAAGTACCCGGCTTTGTCCGGGGTTAAAATAAGGTTTTCTGTAGAAGCATACAAAACCGTTTATTTGCATGTAATAAAAGGGTACATTTATGTTAATGTAATAAACAACATTTTTGCAGTTACATTTGGAGTATGTACAAAAAGATTTTCGTCTTTGCCCACTCTGGAGCAGGCCACATACAACTGTCCATGCGAGAAGCATGGTGTCTGCAAGTGTATACCAGCATTCCCAAAATTTCATCAAGATCGGAGCAAAACTATGGATTTTGGCGAAACCCATAAGTACCCTCCACCATGCACCGAACGAAATTTTATTTCCTCTTGTTTTGAAGGTCAATTGTGCAAAATTTCATCAAGATCAGCGCGAAGATATAGATTTACACGGAGACATTGAAAACGCACTTTTTCCTCAAATTTTCCTGTTGGTTTTCCAAAAATGGAACGAATCCTGTTTAAGAACGTTCCTCATGAATATTGTGTACGTGTATCAAAATTAACGTGATTTGGTTGTCTGGATTTTGAGTTATAATAGAACAGACCTACAGACAACAAATGCGTCTTATAAGTGTAGAGATATAGTATTGCCTGATGTATTTAGTACATTAACAGAAAAAAAATATTATATAGAAAGTACACTAATTATAGCTTCAGCAACATTAATTATTATCTTGAGTTCAGTTAACCCTGAAAGTTAGAAAAAATACCCTTAAGTTATAAAAAAATGAAATGTTTACATTGTCTAGTTATCAATTTCATTGTTATCTAGTTTTTCGTTTTCAGAAATATGATTTGGGACGTTTTCATAACGAAATAATCAATACTCTCTCGTCTTGTTTCTTTTTGTACGTTTTTTAAGAAGTTTTCCTCTAGTTCCTCATTCATAACATATGCTAGTATGTATTAGTGAATTACAATTAAACTATTGAATTTTCTGTCAATGGTTAGGCTATTAGTCTTCATTTAAAGTTATCTGATATTTTGAGCCGTATGAATAATAAAGAGCACATGCTCCAGAGAAGATTCTCAGAGCAAAATAACATTCTCTGAGTTAGCTTTCAATTTCATAGGAATAAAAACTTCGAAGCATATCTTCTGAGTAGGAAGTTCATTCTCGCTACCTCCCCTCCTTCTTGAGTAATTTTTCCGTGTGTCATGTCCGACACAGCACAGCTGTTCAGTCGTGTATTTCTTTAAACTAGCCCAATAAGGGCAAATTATTCAGCGAACAAATATGGAGTAGGCATCTGAGTATTCAGGAAGAACTGTCCTGTGTTTACATATTAGTTTGTTGTGTAGCAGTATATTATTCAGACTGAATAGGCACTTTTTCTTCTGACGATGTTACAAAATTTTCGTCAGGCGAGAAACGTTTATGTTATTGAAGTTGGGTTAGCACAATTTGCTAACGAAATTTTAAGAATGCATCACATATTCATCTGTTTCAATATGGAATGCTGACAGAGCTTTGTAACACGAGATACTTGTTAAATTGACACCCACTGGTCTGCTCATAAGCGCTAGGTCATGCGATTTTGTTACAAGAAACAGACTGCTAGGTATGTAATTAACCAGTTATTAATTTTCTTGTCGTGTCTACTTACTTCTAACATAACAGAAGTTACGATTACAAAGGTAGAGAACGCATCTTAAGCAGACCAGAGCGTTTGGACAGAATGAACAAGGGCAGTACAAAAAAACAATACTCCAGTATCTTCAATTGCAGCAATATTTATTTTGTGATACAGATGTGGAATCCTGTGATGCACTTTAGTTCCAAATCAAGTTATAAGGCCTTATTAATAGTCCCTATTTAAAACATATATTATTTTGCTATGTAGCTGTTTAAAGCTGTAATATGCATTTCAAACAAACGGGTAAAACACGCAGCTGAATCCACTTGCGTTTCATATTTCGGTAATGAAAATACTCCTCTGACATCACTCGTCACTATATAAAATGCTTGAAGTGTCACAGTTACTCGTCAGCAAAATATTTTTATTTGCATTAAGTTTTTAGTTCCTCTTGTATTTCTTTAGACTACGTATAAACCAACTTTTTTTGCGTTCTAAGTAAACATTTTTTTATAAACCGCAGTAAAACGTAACGTCAATAGAAGTTACTCAGCTCGAAGTATGCTAGAGAGCTCACTTCAGAAAACGGAGAACTTTCTCCAGACGTGAGAAACTTCTCTAGTTTTATTCATACCAATTCGGAGAATGTTCTCTGTTGCGAGCAACTTCCCACACCCTTTACTTGCGCTGAGAATGTACTCGGTTGAAGTATATTCTCCGATTAGCTTCATTAATGCGAACTTGAGCATGTTCTCTGGAATCCAGAGTATGAAGTAGATATGAAGTAGATACTCTGTTTTATTCATACGGTCCATTATATAGTGTATGAAATGTGTTCGCATCTTTTATATTAGACATTTAAAGACATTACGTAATAAAATCCAATTGCTGCTTTAAATACTAGTATTATTTATTACTATAGGGCCTTTTCGGCTTTATCGCCATCTTCAGGTAATATCAGACGGTCGTTACTTCCACATACATCGTTGGTTCTTTACCATTAATTTATTTATTGCTTCGTAAATTTTATTGAAGCAATATTTGTTCTCCAAATGTTGTACAATTTTGTTATTGATGGTTGACAGCTTCTTGACAGGTTGTACATGGTTGTTTTATATTCAGTTATTTCTTTACAGTCATACTTGTATGAAGAAGTAATTGTAGTTGAGACTGTAATCTTTCCCGGCGTATATTACTGATGAAGGATTCTCGGGCTTTCAGCCGGGTGGCGGTTTCTTCAAACTTCGCCAGAAACGGCGCAGTTTGAAGAAACCGCCACCCGGCTGGAAGCCCGAGAATTCTTCATCAGCAATTGTAGTATCGCAATAATGTTTCCAGTGCTGGTCTGAAATGAGAAAGGTGTTTAATGTGTACAGGTATTGTGATTCTTCAGTTTCTCCCGGCGTATTTGATAATCAAAATATCCACGGGTGTACTGCCGGTCTATAGTGTCCAACGGGCACAATATTTCGACGATCATACATGTCGCCATCATCAGGTGAACTGACGGACTGAGCTCCTGGAAACGCGCCGGCACGGAGATCCGCACGCTACGGCTGCTCGAAGGGAACTGGGTTCTAACCCGGTAGCGGGCCATTTAAATACCCTCCGCCCGCGGAGCGACCCCTCCGCGGTCCGCGCCCCGCGCCGCGGCCGCGCAGTGGAACCGATTGCGCCGGCGTCTGAGATGACGTCGGTGTGAGGGCTCTGTCCGCCGTGGTAGTCACTTCGTTATGTTTGCTAGATTTACTCTTAATTAACCCAATCGCTGGTTCCCAAGCTTTGCTAAGATTATAGCCACAGTCACGGTTTATGAGGTCGTCATTTGTGCGAATTTCAATGGCCTCTCTTACGACGCAGTCCCAGTATCTTGACGTCTGTACCAGAATCCTAGAGCATTCATAGTCCATCGCCAGTCCAACACCAGGTTGGAACTGTTTTTTGTCCGCCGAATAAAATTCGTGCACTGGTGGGGAGCACCAAAGATGATCTCGGTTTGAAGAAGGCCGGCGTGTACCAGATTCCGTGTCAGTGTGGAAAGTCATATATTGGACAGACGATGCGTACCGTCGAGGATCGTTGCGTTGAACACCAGAGGCACACACGATTGATGTATCCGAGCAAGTCGGCGGTCGCTGAACATTGTTTGTCGGAGAATCATGCGATGGACTATGAAGGCACTAGGATTCTGGTACAGACGTCAAGATACTGGGACTGCGTCGTAAGAGAGGCCATTGAAATTCGCAGAAATGACAACCTCATAAACCGTGACTGTGGCTATAATCTTAGCAAAGCTTGGGAACCAGCGATTGGGTTAATTCAGAGTAAATCTAGCAAACGTAACAAAGTGACGACCACGGTGGACAGAGCCCTCACACCGACGCCATCTCAGACGCCGGCGCAATCGGTTCCACTGCGCGGCCGCGGCGCGGGGCGCGGACCGCGGAGGGGTCGCTCCGCGGGCCGAGGGCTAGAACCCAGTTCACCTGGAAAGATCACGTCAGTGATGTAAAACAGAGGGCCACAGGACGGCTACGCGCCATTTACCCACTGCTCTAGCCGCAGTCGCCACTACCGTCGGAACACGGCATTACGCTGTACCTGTCACTGGTCCGCCCTATGCTCGAGTACCTGTCCCCAGTCTTTGGAAACGCCGCCGACATCCACATCAATCTGCTGCAGACCATCCAGAACCGCGCTCTGAAGACTGCCCTGCGTCTTCCAACGCACTACCCAACCGACCAGCTTCACGAAGAAGCCGGCATTCTACCGCTCCGAGAGAGATTCCGCGTCACCGCCAGGACCTTCTACGAGAAGACAGAGCAGTCCCACAACCGGTTCATCCGGCAATTGGGGACACAACACCACTTCAGGCCAACAACCCGCTGGCCTTACCTGCTGCGAGATTAACAAAATCTCGTACCAAACCAGGAAAAAGAATAATACATCGTCAGCAATCTGACAGTCTAAGTCCACACATACAGCCAGGTACTAATACTTTTCCCTATGTTTCAGGTACAGCAGGAATAGCAGCAAATGCTTAGCCTGCACAACCATCGGACCAAGGCCGAGATCCGTCAAGAAAGCGAGTGAGCGAGCTAGAACCCAGTTCCCTTCGAGCAGCCGTAGCGTGCGGATCTCCGTGCCAGCGCGTTTCCAGGAGCTCATTCCGTCAGTTCACCTGATGATGGCGACATGTATGATCGTCGAAATATTGTGCCCGTTGGACACTATAGACCGGCAGTACACCCGTGGATATTTTGACTGTACAGGTATTGTCTCTTATGTATCAGGCGGCCTTTGCGACCCCTGGTTCCTATGTGATTACTGTTACTTGTTGTATGCCCGATGTGCCTTGCCAATTTGTAAAAGTATTTTTTAATCACCGTGTAGAAAGAGCATCTATTTGAAGGTCATTCGGCGTGTTCAGTAAGCGGAGTTTGTGTAGCAGTATGGGTAGACATGTTAGGTTGCACGTACCTTGGCCGGCTGCCGGGTTGCCCTTGGTTATGATGTCGACCGTGCGAGAGCAGTGCCTGCGCGCAGCCAGGTAGACGGCGGAGTTGCCCTCGCTGTCAACGGCCGTCACGTCGGCGCCGTGGCGCACCAGCGCACACAGCTGGTTACTGCAAATTAGGGATGGCGGTTATTGCTGAAACAACCGGGTTTCGGTTATACCGATTCTTTTCGAATCCAGTTTAACCGCACTATAAAAATTGCTAAAGATAACCGTTTTTTTTTTAAATAACCGGTTTCCGGTTTTTTATTG
Organism: Locusta migratoria; assembly: GCA_026315105.1. NCBI lineage: Eukaryota > Metazoa > Arthropoda > Insecta > Orthoptera > Acrididae > Locusta > Locusta migratoria. Next base: position 140,214,243 of record CM048747.1, on the reverse strand, counting down.
CTGTTATTTCCAGTAGACTTCGACCGAAACATATTTTGAGGCCGAAACAGAAACCGTAATAGAATTTTCGGTTCTTCTAGTTTCGGCCGAAACCGAAACTTACGGAATTTAGTTAAAATTTAGGTAAATTTACGTTATACGACAAATCACTAGTCTTTCCATATTTTGCAAGAACCCCTCCCAATACTACGCCTTCTTGAGTGTGTGTAAGCCTGGCCAGGAGGCCGAGTAGACGATATACGAAGCATACAGATTTAATGGCCTAGCATTTCCATCCGGCAGATGCGAATATTAAGCCAACCACTCCGTAAGTTGGACTTGTGAGCAAGCACATACGAATATCTCGTTATATACACAATATATATATAAGTTACAGTCAGTAAATGAACTTCAATCAGTGCTGCAGAAGTATTTCGGAAAATAAAATCACAGTTCCGACTAACAATATGATTGTTGTCAGTGTAAATTTACGCAAATTGAACTAGGAAAGCTGTGTACCATATGATCAAAGAAAGTTAAAATGGGTGTTAGTTCTTATGAGACCTAACTGCTTAGGACATCGGTCCCTAGACTTACAAACTACTTAATCTAACTAAAACTAACTTACGCTAAGGAGAACATATACACCCATGACCGAGGGACGAGAGAGGACTCGAAACTCCAACTGGAGCAGCCGCGCAGTCCGTAACATAGAGCTTCAGACCGCACGGCTACCTCGCGAAGCACCACATGATCAATATAATAACCCTATAAACCCATATTGGTTATTAAAAAATCCCCTCGCTTTCAAGGAATCACATTAATAAAACTTGTTAGCATAACAATATGCTAATACATTAAAGCTTGCATAATAGGTATATGAATCGAATTTACCTTTTCTTCCAAGAAACATTTTGGATGCTTTCTCCTTAAATGACACAGCATGTTTGTAGTGCCTCCATCCGTTTTCAGCTTTTTAAAACAAATGGAGCATTGTACCTCACTGCTCCCGTACAGTCGGGACGGTGCCATTTAAGACAGTACCGATGTCTGTCGACGACAGCAAGGAACTGCCGCATGACCAGACGGAGGCAAGTCTCGTCCACTGCCGGTGCACGCGCGTCTTCTAATAGGCCACGCCACACGGCAACAGGTGCATCGATGCCTCAATAGCTGCAGCAGTCCTTAAGTTCTTATGCCACGCGTTTGTTGCGCGTTTCTGACGGCCGGGATTGTTCTTAAAGTATCACTGATCGAATTTCTTTGTTACTGCGATGACCTAATATTCCACAGTAGTGGAAATTTTAGTACTAGCCCTAAATATTAGAGTCTACTAGTTTTAATTTTTTAAATTATTTCCAAAAAAACACATTTTGAACCACTACTACAGGAAGTAATCGTAACGGTTTTTTTACCCGGTTTTTGGTAATAACTAAGAAAACCCGGTTACAACCGACACCAAATAAATACCGAAAAAACGGTTATTCAAAACTAAAATACCAGTATCGGTTTTAACCGGTCGGTTTTTCCCATCCCTACTGCAAATGCAGGCACGGACCTTAGTAGCGAGCCACAGAGTGAGCCTTACTGCAGGTCATCTCTTACTTCCTTCGAAGATTGCTGCAAACTAAAGCTCTCAAGGCAGATGAATCTTAAAGTGTAAGATAAACGTGCTACACTATTCTGGAAGGTTGTATACAGGGTGATTTATAACTCATCTACATACACTATGCGATCAAAAGTATCCTGACACCCTCAAAACATACGTTTTTCATATTACCTGCATTATAGTACCAACTTCTGCCAGGTACGCCATATCAGCGACTTTAGTAGTCATAAGACATCGTGAGAGAGCAGAATGGGATGCTGCGAGAAACTCACGGACTTCAAATGTGGTCAGATGATTGGGTGTCACTTGTGTCAGAAGTCTGTACGCAAGAAGGTCCACTGTTTCTGATGTTATAGTGAAGTGGAAACTTGAACAGATGCGTACAGCATGAAAGCGTAGAGGTAGACCTCATCTGTTGACTGACAGATACCACTGACACTTGAAGACGGTCGTACAGTGTGGTAGGCAGGCATCCGTCCACACCATCACTACTAAATGCTATATCAGCAACCAGAAGAGAAAAATGTTGTGACAACTAGAAATGAAACAGAACAGCTATTGAAGAAACTTAATAGTGACCCGTCAAGTGCCCCTCCAAGCCAATTTGATGTAACTCCTGATCAAATTGCACACCAACTACTAATGAATGGAAAAACTACAAGAAGAAGCGTTGACAGGAAGCTTCACTGATGAAGACGATATTGGCATCATGGAAGAACTGTAAGTAACCTTTCAATCTATGAAAAATAATAAAACTGTAGGCCTAGATGACCTATGTCCAGAGCAGATTAAAATGTGTGAACCAGTAACAAAGCAATGGATCTTAAATTTAATGAACATCTACATATCAAAATTACAGATCCCTAAAATCTGGTGCAAAGCCAAAGTAGTAGCACCCCTGAAGCCTGGTAAAGAACCAACTGAGCCCAAAAACTTCAGACTAGTTTCTCTTCTTTGCTAACTATATAAATTCCTGGAAAGGCTGATCCCCAACCGCATCTCACATGTTGATAAAAACCTTATAAAAGATCAGGCAGGTTTCTGCCCATGAAAGTCATGCTGCCGTCAAATTCTTAACTTGACACAACACATAGAAGATGGGTACGAAAGAGGACAAGTTACTAGAGTGGCATTCCTAGTGTAAATAGTCAAGTTCTCCTCACTGTCATTTTCTGCATATTCCGACCTTAGAATCACATTCTACTTGTCAAGACGAATCGTTTGAATATAAGCTCAATGGGGTACAGTACGAGGATGAGAGATCGGGGTGAGAGGTTAAATAGGGAAAGATTAATTTTTTAAAACTCACAACCACCAACTGCGAACCAAATTCCTAAACATGCAAAAATACTGGTACTGTGATTGCAACTGTTTGACTTGTTTTCTAGGGGATGATATCACACGTTCGCAGCTTTCCTTACCTGCATATGATTAACAAAAAAATTCATAATAAAGTAAGTTCATGTGAGAAAAGGGTGTACTAACTACTAATTTTGAAAACACGTGAAAGCTCACTTTATGTTGTTTATTACACCATATTAAAACCCTGTGGCTGATACGTCTGTACGTTGATACATTTATCAAATAAAGTTATAGCTCGTGAGCCCCCAGACAAAATGAATATTTGTCGCAAATTGTTTTCACACCATGTGCCTGTCTCAAACACCGTTTATGTTCATGCCTGTGCGACGACACGTGTTACATTAACAAAACACAGTCACTCTAATTCCACCGGCTAAATATTCACAACACACAGTAGCACTCGATTCAGCTTGGTGCAGTCTATGACGAACAACCACACCTGGCAATTGCCACACAAAAATCTATAGTCTCCACCTGGACCTCCACATGCCGACAATATAAAATACACAAGATTAATTGAAAATAAAATGAGAAATAGTTAATATATTATTTTATAAACAAAAATTGCCATGCTAGTTGTGTAACTATCTTGTATTCATTGGTAATTTATTACTTTTCATTGTTAATTAAACATATTACGCCAGATGTAACTATATCAGCTAAATGTATTGTTTATTTGTCAACAGGCTATTTTGTAATGAGGGCCTTAAAGGTTCCTAACTGCATCGTATTACTTTAAATGCAAGTAGTATTAGAATATTTTACTTCACGCTGTACACTGCAGTGCGCCTGGCACTCGCCATTGTCCCTCTCTCCCCTCACCGGAAACGAGCCTGGAAAATCCTAAGCTGGAACAAGCCACCAACGTCGGCCTGCTCGCTGGCCTCCCGTCAGATACAAGCACACAGCAAATCTCAACGTGGAGAATTTCTACCTATGGCCTAACTATAAATGTTGTCACCCAACTGCGTACATACATTGGTACCATAGTTAATAAGATTAAAATTGTGTAACATTTAGTGCATTGGCATGGTCAATGTTTGCAGTGAACTTCATACTGTTTAATTATCAAATGCTATTAATTACCAATTTTCTATTGGGCGGTAATCTCACAACGGGCATTTTTAAGGATAATAATTACGGTTTAATATGTAAATTACAAGATCATGTCACAAGGGTGAGAAGATTAAAATCGAGACGGGAGCTTACTTGTTGAACACACACTCAAGCAGCTCTTGTTTTTCTGAAGCCTGAGTGGAGGCCGGCGAGACGAGAAGAGGCAGCTGTCGAGGGTCCCCACTCCATTGTGTCGCCCTGGGAGGTCTTTGGGACAAAACCAACTTAAAAATCCCCCTTCTACTGCGGGGAAATACTGACCCTTTAAATCTGTTTAAAAGCAAAACAATACACTTAGGAATAAAAGCTGTTTACTCACAACTTGTAGCCAAAGGCAGGAAGCCAGACAGAATTCTCATGCAATTCCAAGTTGGCCCCATCAAGTCAGAAAGAAGACACGTAAATGAGACATTAGCCGACTCACTACTGGCCGGCGAGTCATATGGCATTTTAAAGCACACCATTTGATTTGTAGGCAAGCCAATGATGTGGAAACACTAGTGTCACCATCTGATATGCACAAAGAATGAACTAAATTAAGGCACTCTCAAACATGCCGGCCGTGTGGCACTGTGCACACATTGAGGTGTCACTGTCGCACAGCGGTTTCTTGTGTGGAAAGGTGAACAGACTCCTGTACAGTTTTCTACTGTAAGGAACACTTGTGTGGTGGAGCAGATCTTAGTAAATTTACAGTGGAGAATACTAAGGATTACACGCGGTTCAGGGTGTTGAGCGAGATACTTCTAGCACATTTTCGAGTGGCAGCACAGTGGGTTTTCCTGAGACTGACGTATCACGCCAAAATATATCCAGACTAGGGTCTACTGGCCGTTATTGACTTCATCAAGATGCAGGGAAAGTGTGATTGGCAGCAGTCGATCAAGACAGAAAAAGTTTAGGTTTGATTTCAGCAAAGACGCAGCTAGCAGCCGTATTGTGTGCGAATGCTTTAGGCGAACTCCTCCCATCCTCAAGCAGCAATTACAAATAGATCCTTTAAGATTGCATAACATTTTTGACATTCGACAGCCTCAATCGAAAACTGTCAAAATTACATTAATGTTAAATTCAATTAGGCACGGTTCTTCAGCCATCCTACCAACTTTTATTTTATTTTGAACTTGTTTATATGTTTCCTCTAGCGTTAATCTATCTGGAACTTGAAAATATAAATTCAATTAGTTTTTCATCAACATGAGTCTTCTTGAAAAATATTAGATTTAATAAATATAAAATTTACAATCATTTTTAATTTCAGTAACTAGTGACATCACTTTAGTACCCACATTGATCCTCACTAGTTACACTTTGTTAATTTTAAGATTTTTCTTACATTTTTTCTTTACATAAGTGATAAAATTTCACGATTTGTAAGTAGACAAGGAGCATCTTTCTGAATTCTGCGTGACATACTGTTGATGTCTTCCTTGTAGGAGCCAAGGGTACATCATAGACTATTCCGTTGCGCACTAAAAACAGTTGGAAGAGTAGTATCAAAATTACTGCAGCATAGTCCACATCAGAATAGATCTGACAGCAGCTTATGATACTGTGAACCATAACAAGTTGATCAGAAAGGTATACTCTATCACAAAAGACTAACAACTAACAAAGCTTATCCAGTATCTGCTGCAAAACAGTAGATTTTTGTCACTTTGCATAATAGGAAGAGCCGATAGAGGACTTTGTAGAATGGTTCCCTCAAGGTAGTGTACTGGCACCTCTGCTGTATAACATCTACACCAACTACCAACCTATGCCACTACGATATCCCAAAATATTTGGGAGAAAACGGGACCATACTCTGACATTCAAAGATCACTATCAGGAAACAAAGCTAGTATCTGTCATAAATACCACCATACACAAACTTACTGGTACCACCTGGGGTTCATAGCCTATTGTGCTCCGTACCTCTGCCTTGACACTGTGTTTCTCTGCAGCAGAATAAGCAGTACCAGTCTGGCGCAACTCCACGCATGCTAAACAGGTGGGTGCAGCTTGAATGAGACAGGACGGGTTGTGACTGGCTGCCTGGGACAAATTCCAGTCACCAAAATCTATCAAATAATGGGTATAGCGCCACTTGACATACACAGACAAACACAGCCGCAGAAATCGAAAAAAAGAAGCAGGAAATCCTAGACATCCCCTTTTCGGTCATGAAGCACAGAGACCTAGGCTGAAGTAAGGAGAAGCTTCATGAACACAACAACAGCTACACCGACAGCACCTGAAACTCGTTGAATAGAGCTGTGGGAACACTCACTAACTGAAAGGAATAGGCAGAACACCAAAGAGGAAGCTGCAGCGGGCTTTCACCTGCTATATGCGACTTGGAAGATGCTAAACGGACTGAGGACAGGAGTGATATGGAGTAAGGCGAATTTAAAGACGTGGAGCTTCACCAGCGAATAGGAATTCTGTGAGTGTGGCGACCCAAAGGACCCACAACATCTGTTGGAACCTGCCCGATCCTTGTGCCATAGATGCTCTCTATGTATCAACTGATAAGGCCATTAAAACAGCGGAATACTGGAGCTCGCGATCCATTTAACGCAATGCCAAATGTGTCTTGCATTACTATGTTAATACTTCATTGACTTTTATTGCTGTTCTGTGATTTTACTTACTGAGTTGCATTGTAATTATTTTGTTTATCTAAGTCCTGGACACGTAAAACAGAATAAATAAATCACACAGGAATTCCAAACTGCATCAGTAGCCACTCCAAGTACTATGACAGTTAGGTGGGAGATGAGAAATCTTTGATTTCGAGGTCGAGTGGCTACTCATAAGCCGCACATCACTTAGGTCAATGCCAAATGACGCCTCACTTGGTGTAACCGAAAGCAAACATTGGATGACTGAACGGTGGAAAAACGTTGTGTGCAGTGACAAATCCTGCAGATCCTATGGCAGTGTGTGGGTATGGCGAATGCCCGGTGAATGTCATCTGTCAGCGTGTATAGTAACAACAGTAAAATTAGGAGGCCGTGACTATGGTGTGGTCGTGTTTTCGTGAAGGGGGCTTGCACCCCGTGTTTTTTTGCATGTCGTTGACTCGGCATAGGTTTACATTGATGTTTTAAGCACCTTCTTGTTTCTTACTGTTGAAGAGCGATTTAGGGATGGTGATAGCATCTTTCAAAATGATCGAGCACCTGTTCATAATGCACGGCCTGTGACGGAGTGGTTACAGGACAATATTATTCATTTAATGTACAGGCATGCACGTAGTCCTGACTTGAATCCTACAGAACACCTCTGAGATGTTTTGGAACGCTGACTTCATGCCAGGCCTCACCGACCTACATAGATATCTCTTTTCAGTGCAACACTCCGTGAAGAATGGGCTGCCATTCCCCAAGAAACCTACCAGCATGTGATTGAACATATGCCTACGAGAGTGGAAGTTGTCACCAAGGCTAGGGGTCGGTATTGAATTGAATTCCAGCATTACTGATGGAGGGTCACAAACTTGTAAGTCGTTCTCATCCAGTTGTCCAGATACTTTTTGATCACATAGTGCATCTTACCTATTCACAACGAAATGAATGCAGGCGCCCTACTTCTGGATTGGCAGAAGTCGTTTGTCTTTGGGTGTGCCAGAATCCTATGACATCTTCAACTCAGCCGTAAAGACATGTTCCAGAATGTCTATATCTCTTGACTGTCGGACGTCTTATATCCCTGGTCACACATCCGATCAAGCTGCTCTACTCACAGAATTCAACAACTTATTCGAAGAAAATCCTTTTAGCAAAGCAAATGTTAATGCTGGAAATAAGTTTATTTCCACTATAAGAGAGACAAAAAGGATCAACATTATAACAACACTGCCAACCAAATAGCACATCAGCTACTGCTGACGGGAAGGACACCCACAAATATAAAATACCCAAACTTCAAAGAAAAGACAGAGACATTATATCACCATTCAGCATGGAAGAATTAGAGAAGACTATCAAACAGAGTAAAAACGGCAAATCAGCTGGCTTGGATGATATTCGAACAGAGCATATTAAGCACTTTGGTATGACAACAAAGAAATGGAGAATGAATCTCTAACAACTTTATGAGCAGACATCAAATTCAAAAGATATGACGGAAGAGCCGTGTGATTGCCCCGCTGAAACCTGTAAAGAAGAGAACAACCCGAAAAATTTTAGACCAGTTACGCTTCTGTGTCACTTCTACAAACTGCTAGAAAGGTTGATCTTAAATTGCCTTTTACCTGTAATTGAACCTATGCTTATACCTCAGCAAGCTGGATTTCGTCGTGGTAAAAGCTGCACTGGACCATTGCTGCATTTTACATAATTTTTAGAAGATGAGTTCGAAGCTCATAACGTGACTGGAGTGGTATTTGTTGACCTATCAACAGGGTACAACACCGTCAACCGTCAGCTACTATCAAATAAGGTCTACAACCTGACTAAGAACTATAACCTAAACCAGCTTCATCGTCACTCTTTTTGTAGAACTGTAGGTTCTTCGTTGACTTCCAAGGGCAGCGTAGTCGATGGAGACTACAGAAGAATGGTCTTCCTGAGGGAAGTGTGCTAGCCCCAATCCTGTTCTATATATATACCAATGTCAAGCCCATAGCCCCCAACAGCAGGTGTTTCTTGCATGCTGATGATCTCGGTCTTGCCACACAGAGGACAAACTTCGAATCACCCTAACGAATGTTCTTGAAGATCTGTTAAGATATCATACTATAAACCAGCTTAAACAAAATACTTCCAAGACACAAGTATATTCTTTTCATCTGAGGAACAGAGAAGCCACTCACAGGTTAAATGTGGTATGGTCAGGTCTCGATCTGGAACGCTGTGAGCATCTGAAATACCTAGGAATGACACTCAACAGATCTTTTACACACAAGAAGCATTGCATGAACATCAAGTCGAAAGTTTCCACAAGGAATAATCTCCTTAGAAAACTGGCCAGTTCACAACCTGAAACTTCTGAAGTCCCATTGTGTTATTCTACTACAGAGTACGCCTGCCCTGTTTGGTATAACTCAACTCATGCCAAACAGGTAGATATAGCTCTTAATGACACATGCAGAATTATAACGGGATGTTTAAAATCCACTTCAATCGAGTGGCTTTATTGCCTTGCAGGAATAGCACAACGTTTCGTTTGAAGAGAAATAACAGCGAGTACGGGAAGGGAGAAAGTGGGGCAGGATATAACTCATCCTTTATATGGATATGAACTGTGTAAAGACTTCAGTCCTAGAAGAGTTTCTTAAGAACATCAACGGAACTTCAACCACAGATGAAAAGCCGGATTGCAATTGTGGAAACCTAAGGACACTTTACCACCTGGGTGGAAAAGAGAATCTGAAACTTTACGACCTAGTCATGACATTGGATGGCTGACATGGAAGTCCTTGAATAGGTTGAGATCCGGAGTGGGCTGTTCCAAAGTTAATCCAGCAAGATGGGGCTACGCTGAGGAAGATACCATCAAGTGCGAGTGTGGAGAAGACATGAAACATGTGCTTCAATGTCGACTGTGCCCAACCACCTGCACAGAAGACTATCTTTATGAGGCATCGGATAACGCATTGGAAGTGGCCAACTTTGGTCACATGTAATATAATGTGTACAACTGTGTTGATAACAGTGTTAAAACTGTAAATATGTATGGTTCTGACACGAGAATAAATAACAAATGAGTACAAAATTAAACTGCATCAAATTTATTACAGAAATTCTCCTCTTCATAATTTCTCTGTGATCAATATTTTGGAAGGTACGGGAGAAGCAAAATTAGCAAATTCTTAAAAACCAAATTTTTATGTTCAAATATAAAGTCGATTGAAGTAATTTGCGATTGAATACAGATATGTAGGAGCCTCATGGAGTCTCAGGGGATACACTGCGCGCTTGTGATGTGGTGTAAGAGTTGGGGTAGGGCTGGACAGCTGAGCTGTGATGTGGTAGGTAGACGACTGCCTCCCTTTGATGTACGAACCCCCGCCTGCCCAGCAGACACAACAGCTGAACACATTCTTGGATCATCTTCAGTTCTGTTCAGTGAGTGTGCGAAAGATCTTTACACCGTTCGTGCTTACACAATTAATTTATTTGGAGTTTATAACGTGTTTGTTTCTAGTTAGTGAGTGACTTTTCTTATTTACGGCATATGTGAACAATGGCTGAGAAGTGTTCAATGTGTGAATGTGATGTTGTCAGTGATAATTTTAAAAAGGATGTAGGTGTCTGGTTCATGGAAGTAATATAAGAAAATATGGAAAAACTCAATATTTTCTGAACGAGAAACACTGTTGTTCATAAGTATTGCAGGAAAGAATACCAAACATTATCCTTAAACTATGTTACTACAAGTATTTCTACACTGCTGAGAATGTTAATAACTCCTTTTCTTCTTCATTATTTAGAACAATCTGAGATAAAACCGTGTGAACTAGTAAATGTCCTTGAACAGCTCAGCTATATGTCCAGTTAACATTATATCAATTCTGTTTGCTGCATAGATTAGGCATAAAATGTTTTTCATTGTCTGACCAATGCAGCCAATGTAAGAAGTGAGAGTGTCGAAACTTCCTAATCTTACGGAAATCATCCCTGACTAGATTTCTCAGGCCCGTATATACAGTGGTTAATCGAAAGCCACAAAACAAATTTCTGCACCTGGCTGCTGACTGTCGTTGGTTACGTACTGCAAAGCTCTAGACAGTGTTGCATTCACTAGATGGTAATTTAATGAATGACAGGAAAACTACTGCACTTCTTCCCCATTAATTACGTTTCTGACATGTAGCATAAATCCCTTTCATTGTGGATTTGCTGGCAAATTTGCGTTTAGCCACTTAGCACACATCCATGAAATGTCTTGCAAGCTGGGTACAAATAGGTCGGCCGAAATGTGATTGAGCACGTCCAAGTCAAGAAAAATAATCTTCTGTAATTCATTATTCGTCAGCCGTTCAAAGGTCTGAAGTTCCCGTTGGCCTACTTCTGCGGAAGACGGAACCTATTTAAGTCTCAAACTCTTTACATGGTGAGATTGCTGAAGCTGTAGTGTTACATTTAACGCCTCCCATGATGTTTAAAGATATTTCATTCGCCGATAGTGGAGTCATTGAAATCAGCATTATCGAATGCACAGTGACAGAATGCTGTACATTTAATATGCTCTTTGACATGGTACATGGTTGATAGCTCCAGCTGTTGAGCTTCATGATACGTTCCGCTGAATCCCAAACCAACCACATAATTGATCGAGCTTTTTGATAAAACTTTCTGTAAATAAACACAGTAATAGCGTGTAGTACAGAGGATATAAAAGATCGAGACAGAATGGCAACAATGAGAGCACATGCGATAGACGTCAGCTTCTTTGCAATTTTATGTTTTGCCCTTTCTATTTATTTAATTTTAATATGATTTAAGAGAAATGCAACCAGTCACTTTCACTAGATATGACGCTGTTTACTCCATTAACCGGTTTTAGAACCTTTTCAGGTTCATTTTCAGATGGAGCATGTTACACGATCATTTTAAGGGTCATGTTAGATGCTGGCTTGTGACTGTATCGCTGGGTTTTTATAGTTAATTTCCATTTCTAGAGTCTCCTTGTGTTTATATAACAATACGGCATACTTGTTTCCGCTATTGGGTTCTATATTGCACTGTAAACACCACTTCACCAGCGTCCAACATGTGCTTTTACAACTTCAGTTGTCTGAACGTGCCAGTCATTGATGTTCATATTTACACTCCTGGCCATTAAAATTGCTACACCACGAAGATGACGTGCTACAGACGCGAAATTTAACCGTCAGGAAGAAAATGCTGTGATATGTAAATTATTAACTTTTCAGAGCATTCACACAAGGTTGGCGCCGGTAGCGACACCTACAACGTGCTGACATGAGGAAAGTTTCCAACCGCTTTCTCATACACAAACAGCAGTTGACCGGAGTTGCCTGGTGAAACGTTGTTGTGATGCCTCGTGTAAGGAGGAGAAATGCTTACCATCACGTTTCCGACTTTGATAAAGTTTGGATTGTAGCCTATCGCGATTGCGGTATATCGTATCACGACATTGCTGACGCGTTGGTCGCGATCCAATGACTTTTAGCAGAATATTGAATCAATGGGTTTAGGAGGGCAATACGGAACGCCGTACTGGATCCCAACGGTCTCGTATCACTAGCAGTCGAGATGACAGGAATCTTATCAGCATGTCCGTAACGGTTCGTGCAGCCACGTCTCGATCCCTGAGTCAACAGATGGGGACGTTTGCAAGACAACAACCATCCGCACGAACAGTTTAACGACGTTTGTACCAGCATAGACTATCAGCTCGGAGACCATGGCTGTGGTTACCCTTGACGCTGCATTACAGCTAGAAGCGCCTGCAATGGTGTACGCAATGACGAACCTGGGTGCACGAATGGAAAAATGTCAATTTTTCAGGTGAATCCAGGTTCTGTTTACAGCGTTCCAGTGTGAACGCACATTGGAAGCGCGTATTCGTTATCGCCATTGTATGGTGGCACCCATTTTCGGCCCCTTACATTATTTATTAAACACCAGATTTATTTATTTCAACGAAATCTAAATGTATACATTACTGTATGTCAATTGTTCTATGGCTGTTACGTTTATCGACATTAATAATAATTGTGAGCATAATGCATGTATTATTACCCCATTTTAGTAGCATATAGTATTCAGTAGTTCACGTGGAAAAATACATTACGATGAAATCGTAATGTTGTGCAATACGGTAGGAAATAACGCTGGCCTGTACGCCAGGTGTTGAGCGAAGTAGCGCGGGGATTTTTAGACAGCGCTGCATAGCTAGGGGAATTCCCGATGGCTCCGCCTCTGAAGTTAATGAAACGTTAGCCGGGTTTCTTCGGCAGCTCTCGGAGACACCGCCGCCGCGTGGAGAAAATACGTGGAACGAAATTGGTCGCGCGGCTGGCTACATGCTTTTCTAAGCCGCCTTTTCATTGGAGCTGTGCTGTGGGCATCCCAGGCACCTCGCACGGACATTTTGGTAGAGGACTCGGTTCCCTGGCTTCTTCAGAGCCGGACGTGCATGCGATTTGCGCTGCACTGTACGTGTGAAGTTAGTTAAATTTCTCCTGAGGGGGAATGATTTTGGACATAGGTCGTATATGTGCAGGCCGCACATATACTGAGCCAACTGTAGCCTTTAACTAGGGTTGTATATTGGTTTTCCGCTTTACGGAAACCCAGGAAGTATTGCCACTTTGTTTGGCCAGATCAGACAAAATAATTTGCAGGGTTTCAGAGCTGCAGTTCGTCACATCGCCTCAGCCCAGTTGTAAATAGTTACTGTGTTGCACAACTACGTAAATACCGCGTTAGTGTACTTTTCCACCGTGGATTTGCATTGTCATTTTCGTCCTACGAACTAACCATTTGGTAGACGTCATTTATGTACCAGCCATTGACGAATTTGTCTAGGGTCGATTACCAGTGTCAGAGACCAGTCTCGCCCATATATATATATATATATATATATATATATATATATATATATATATAGATTAAATTCTGTGCAGTTCATGTTAAAATCCTGGCTTATATTTCTTCTGATTTAATTTAGTATACTGTTTGGTAGGATAATTCAGTTTATTCCCCGCCTATTATTGCTATTCTGCATATTTTTGGTGACACATTACATCTATGTACGTGCTCACATATTTCAGCACTAATTGAACCCTTTGTGCTTAAGGTAAATAAATTTGTTTGTAATTAAAAAAAGTACTGGGATATGCTGTCTTATTTCATAGAATATAGGCCCCTTTTCCGTATTCTAATTATTTAACTATTTCAGTAACAGCTTGTCTTCGGAAGGCAAACGGTTTTTTTGTTTTTTTTTTGGTTTTTTTGTGGTTTTAGGGCGCACAACTTCTATGGTTATTAGCGCCCAGTCAAAAACATAGAATCGCTATGATCTCAAAAAAAAAAAAAAAAAAAAAAAAAAAAAAAAAAGGTGACTGTCAGAACATCAAGAAGAGGCTAAAAACGAAAGATAAAAGACAATTGAAAGGGTTAAATATCCTTGGATAAGTTGGCCAAGTTGATAAAACGCAAAACTCGAGCAGCTGCTCGTGTGTCATCAGCTAAAATTTCCTCCAGAGTAGACGGAAAGTGAAGGGCTACACGGAGATGATTAAAAAGTACGCAAGACAGTAAAACATGTCGCACGGTCAGCAGTTCACCGCAGGAGCACAGCGGTGCAGGGTCGGCAGAGAGCAAGTGACGGTGGCTGAAACGGCAGTGACCGATCCGCAACCGGGCCAGGATGACCTCCTCCCGCCGAGAGGGGCGTGAGGAGGTCCTCCAAGCGGTCGGGATCGGTTTTACAGTTCACAATTTATTGTTGGACATTGAAAACCACGCACTGTGCCATTGCGACACGATACTCCGGCGGAGAGCCCGTTGAACATCGTCAGATGGGACGCAAAAGGTAGCCACGCGAGATAAAAGAGCTGCGGCCTTGGCTGCTATGTCGGCGGTCTCATTCCCGGGCACACCTACGTGACCAGGGACCCACAGGAAAGAAACGTGACAGCTATCATCTGCCAGCAACTGGAGGGAGCGTTGGATCCGATACACGAGAGGATGGTTCGACAAAGGGTCCTTAAGACTCTGCAGGGCACTAAGGGAGTCCGAACAGATGGCATAGAAAGGTTGGCGGTGGCGGCAGGTGTACAAAACGGCCTGGTGGAGGGCAAAAAGCTCAGCCGTGAAGTTAGAGCACCGGTCAGGGAGCTTGTATTGGAAACGGTTGTCCTCGACGACGAAGGCAGATCCGACACCGGCAGTGCTCTTGGAACCATCAGTGTAAATAAATATGGCGTTATCGAACCGCGAACGGAGTTCGACAAGCCTCGAGCGGTATACCAAATCCGGAGTGCTCTCCTTGGGGAGCGAACTAAGTTCGAGGTGTGTGTGAACCTGGGCCTGATGCCACGGTGGCAATGGGCTTTCGCTCAACCGAAAGGTGGAAGGAAGGGTAAAATTGAGCCGCTGTAACAGGCGGCAAAACCGAACTCCAGGTGGAAGTAAGGCAATCGCAGACAACTGATATTGGCGATCGAGTAAGTCGTCAAAAAATAATCGGTAAGATGGATGGTTGGGCATCGACCGCAAGCGGCATGCGTACCGACACAACAGTATGGCACGTCGAGCGGTCAAGGGTAATACAGCAGCCTCGGCATACAGACTTTCAACAGGGCTGGTATAAAATGCACCGGTGGATAGAGTTGAGACAGCGGAGAATCGACGGCCGTGCAGAAGAGTATACAAGGCTTCCATAGTCTAGCTTCGATTGAACAATGGCCTGGTAAAGGTGAAGCAGGACGGTACGATCCGCTCCCCATGATGTGCCACTGAGGACACGAAGAACGTTAAGGGATCGGGCACAACGGGCAGCCAGGTAGGACACGTGTGTGGACCAGCAAAGTTTACGATCCAACATGAGTCCCAAGAATTTCGTAGTCTCCACGAAAGGGAGAGCAACAGGGCCGAGATGTAGAGAAGGGGGAAGAAATTCCTTGTATCTCCAGAAGTTTATACACACAGTTTTTTCAGTGGAGAATCTGAAGCCGTTTGCGATGCTCCAGGAATATAGACGGTCAAGACAGCGTTGAAGAAAACGCTCCAAGAGACACGTCCGCTGGGCGCTACAATAGATTGCGAAATCGTCAACAAAAAGAGACCCGGAAACGTCGGCTGAAAGACAATCCACGATCGGATTGATTGCAATGGCAAAGAGCGCCACACTCAAGACGGAGCCCTGTGGTACCCCATTCTCCTGGCAAAAGGTATCTGACAAAACAGAGCCCACCCGTACCCGGAACTTGCGATCCGCCAAAAACGCTTGAATGAAAAGAGGAAGGCGGCCCCGAAGGCCCCATCTGTGCAATGTGCGGAGAATGCCCGCTCTCCAACAGGTATCGTATGCCTTCTCCAAGTCGAAGAACACTGCTACTGTTTGACGCTTCTTTAGAAAGTTGTTCATAATGAAGGTCGACAACGTAACGAGGTGATCAGCAGCAGAGCGGTGTCGACGAAAACCGCATTGGATATTAGTCAGGAGGTGGCGAGATTCGAGAAGCCAGACCAACCGAGCGTTAACCATGCGTTCCATCACTTTACAGACACAGCTCGTCAGAGAAATAGGACGATAGCTGGAAGGAAGATGTTTGTCCTTCCCTGGTTTAGGGATGGGGACAACAATGGCTTCACGCCAACTTGTGGGAACATGACCTTCAGTCCATATGCGATTGTAGGTGCTGAGAAGAAAACACTTGCCCGCAGGAGAGAGGTTCTTCAGCATTTCAATATGAATAGAATTGGGCCCGGGAGCAGAAGATCGGGACAGGGCGAGAGCACGGTCTAGCTCCTGCATGGTGAAGGCGACGTTATAATTTTCACGATTAAAAGAGTGGAAAGAAGGCGGCCGTGCCTCCTCTACCTGTTTGCGAGGGAGAAAGGCAGGGCGGTAATGGGCAGAGCTCGAAACCTCCGCAAAGAAACGGCCCAATGCGTTGGAAACATCAGCGGGGTCCACGAGGACTGCGTTCCCCACGGTCAGGCCAGGAATCGGGGAGTGGACCTTGATGCCCAATAAACGGCGTAGGCCACCCCAAACCACCATGGAGGGAGTAAAACGGTTAAAAGAACTAGTAAAAGCAGTCCAGCAAGCTTTCTTGCTGTCGTTTATGATACGACGACATTGCGCTCTCATATGTTTATAATGTATGCAATTCTCCAAAGTTGGGTGGCGGCGGAAGGTGCGTAAAGCACGGCGCCGGGCTCTAAGCGCGTCACGTCAGGCTGCAGTCCACCAAGGGACCTGGACACGACGTGGAGAAGAGGATGTACGAGGTATGGAACGTTCAGCAGCTGTGAGAATAACCTCTGTGAGGTATTCGACCTGACTGTCACACGTGGGAAAAGTCTGATCGTGAAAAACAGCCATGGAAGAATAAAGCCCCCAGTCGGCTTTAGAAATGTTCCAACTGGTGGGACGAGGAGATGGGGAATGATGCAGGAAGTGGATGATACAAGGGAAATGGTCACTCGAGTACGTGTCAGAAAGGGCATACCACTCAAACCACCCGACAAGCTGAGGAGTGCATATTGCGAGGTCTATATGGGAGTAAGTGTGTGTTGTCTCAGAAAGGAAGGTCGGTGCACCGGTGTTGAGGCAGACAAGATCGAGGTGGTGGAGAAGGTCCATCAAAAGGGAGCCTCTCGGACAAAGTGCCGGGGAGCCCCATAGGGGGTGGTGGGCATTAAAGTCGCCTACCAACACGAAAGGTGAAGGGAGCTGATCAACAAGGTGTAGCACATCTGCTCTAGTAAGGGCAGATGACGACGGCGAATATATATTACAGAGGGAGAAGGTACATGTGGATAAGGTGATGCGGACGGCAACTGCCTGTAGGTGAGTATGCAATGAAATGGGATGGAAATAGACGTCGTCTCGAAGGAGCATCAGAACCCCTCCATGGGCTGGGATACCTTCCACGGGTGGCAGGTCGAACCGCACAGAGGTGTAGTGTGGAAAGTCTGCACGATCACGTGGACGCAACTTAGTTTCCTGGAGGCAGACTAGAAGCGGGCAGTGCAATCGAAGGAGTAGTTTTAACTCCTCCCGATTAGAACGAATGCCGTGAATATTCCACTGAAGGAGCGCCATGATAAAAATGAAAGAAGAAATAAGGATAAAAATCAAGTAGCGAGCAGGGTCACCTCGACGGCCGCTGAGGACCGGATTTCGAGGGAGCACTGCTACCGCTGTCTGGGGGCAAAGGGTCATGTTCCATTGGTTCGACCGACGGGCCTGCCACCTCCCTGAGTTGATCAGGAGGGGCAGTTTCCACCGCCGGTAAAGGGCCGGGCGCCCGGCAAACGGAGCGTCCCGGTGAAACAGAAGACGGCCGAGGCCGGCAACTGTTGGACGGCGCGACAGATGGGTCACGCCTCGGCGGGGAAGGAGAGGAACTCTTTTTCTTGTCAGCTCTTCTGGAAGAGTGACAGCGGGAAGAGGCAGTTGACAGTTGGGAAGCCTGAGAACGCAGAAAATCCTCACGGACGGGTTCCTTTTTCAAGGTCCGGGCATCTTGTTTAGGTGCCCGCGGTTTACTAGAGGTTGACGAAGACTGTACCTTAGAAGCAGCAGGAGGAAGCGGGGACGTGGAACGGGCAATCTTCGGGCTGGCGGATCGCACAACTGTGTCAGCAAAAGTGAAATCACAAGTCTGGGTACTGGAATCCTTAGTAGGTCGAGTTGAGGTGAGGACCTTACTGTATGTACCCGCTGGGAGGACAGTGGGCTTTCGACTCGCCAACAACTTTCGAGCGGCAGATGTTGATACCTTCTCCGTAACCCGAATTTGCTGAATGATTTTTTCATCCTTATATACAGGGCAGTCGCGAGAGGAAGCCGCATGGTCGCCGTTGCAGTTAAGGCAGTGAGGGGACGGAGGTGGGCAATCCCCCTCATGGGCGTCCCTACTACAAGTGACACATTTTGCTGCATTTGGGCAAGATTCACGGGTATGGTTGTACCTGTGGCATTGGTAGCAGCGCGTTGGGTTTGGAATATAAGGGCGGACTGAGATAACTTCGTACCCTGCTTTGACCTTCGACGGGAGTTCAACTCTGTTGAATGTCAAAAACACAGTACAAGTCGGTGTCAACTGGTTATCTACCTTTTTCATCACCCTGTGGACGGCTATCACACCCTGATCGGACATATAGGACCGGATGTCGTCATCAGACAACCCGTCAAGGGATCTCGTAAAAACTACCCCACGTGACGAGTTGAGTGTGCGGTGCGCTTCTACTTTGACTGGAAACGTGTGTAATAACATAGTCCGGATAAGTTTCTGGGCTTGGAAAGCACTATCCACTTCCAGCAACAATGTGCCATTGCGCTGACGTGAACAGGTTTTAACAGGGCCAGCAATTGCATCAACACCTTTCTGTATAACGAAAGGATTGACAGAATTGAAATCTTTTCCGTCGGTGCGCGACACTACAAGAAATTTCGGCAAATTAGGCAGAGTCTTCTTTTTCTGAGGCGAATCTATCTTACGTTCCTGGGTCAATGTCAGTGAAGAAGAGAAGGAAGTCATTGCGGAAGTGTCCCCCGTGATTACCGGCGTCTCCGATGGCGCGCTCCTTCCTAGTGGGGGCCCTCTCCGAGGGCTTACCCGCCTTAGGTGATTGTTCACACCTCAGGTCACACCTCCCGAGAACTGAGTGAGGGACCAATTGGCATGTTCGGAAGGTACCAACTCGGGTAATCACCCCTCCCTGGGCCTGGCCTTTACAAGGGGGTACAGAAGGCTAACGGGTTCGCCGCTGAAATCACTCTGTCTTGCAGTGATAGGGTTCATTTAAAGTCGGATGTAATTTGCACATTATTGACTGAGTAATACTGGCAGCACCTAACCAGCGGCTGCACGTTAGACCATACTGGCATATCACCTGGCGTGATGGTATGGGGTGCAATTGGTTACACGTCTCGGTCACCTCTTGTTCTTGTTACATTTCAGATGTGTTATGACCCGTGGCACTGCCCTTCATTTGATCCCTGCGAAACCCTACATTTCAGCAGGATAATGCACGACCGCATGTTGCAGGTCCTGTAAGGACCTTTCTGGATACGGAAAATGTTCGACTGCTGTCCTGGCCAGCACATTCTCTCACCAAGGGAAAACGTCTGATCAATGGTGGCCGAGCAATTCGACACGATAGGCCAGTCACTACTCTTGATGACTGTGGTATAGTGTTGAAGCTGCATGGGCATCTGTACCTGTACACGCCATCCAAGCTCTGTTTGACTCAAAGCCACGGCGTATCAAGTCCGTTATTATGGCCAGAGGTGGTCGTTCTGGGTACTGATTTCTCAGGATCTATGCATCCAAATTGCGTGGAAATGTACTCACACGTCAGTTCTAGTATAATATATTTGTCTAATGAATGCCCGTTTATCATGTGCATATCTTCTTATTGTAGCAATTTTAATGGCCAGTAGTTTAGTTTTGCCAAATATGGCTGCTGCGAAATGATATTAGAATAAGAAATAAAAATACGCTTAAATTCCACTGACATACCAGCCTATTACATTGTGTACTGAAATGAAGTTGGAAACAAATTCGTAATATTGTAAAATGTAAACTTTCATGGCCGGAATGGTCAAAATTACTAAAAATTTCCGGGCTATTATGCCGTGGTCTTATGGATTTATTATGGAAACCCAACGTTTCATCCCCGATTGCGGAGGACAATTTCAAGGGGGATAGTGGCACTTTAGAATGTCCGGTGCACACCCTGGCTCGCTACTGACTGAAGACAAACTCTTCAAAACCGGAATCCAGATTTCATTTAGTTTCATGCCATCCTATTGAAATTATTGGGGTGTTTTGCAATTTCTATAGCCTCCCCGTACAGTCTTTCGTGGTATCCATTTGTGGCTGCTAAAACCTAAGTCTTATCAAATTGAGTAAGGTGGTGACCTAGTTGAAAAACATGTTCAGCAACAGCTGATCTGTAAATCTCTCCCCTTCTACACTTCCCCTTGTGCTCATCTAGTCGTTTTTTGACTGTTCTCTTTGTGGTACCCACATATACGTCTCCACAGCTACATGGAATCCTATAAATTCCTGCTTTTTCCAGCGGTTTTCGGGCATCCTTCGCCGATTTCAGGTGATCCTGTATCTTCCGAGTAGGTTTGTAAATAACGGCAACATTCCATTTCGTCAAAATTTTACCGATGCGGTTGGTAACGTCCTTAATAAAAGGCAGGAAGACTTTGAATTTCACAGGAACCTTGTCATCGTTTTCAATTTTACGTGTGGGTCTCAATGCTCTCCTTATCTCTGCGGTCGAATAACCATTCTTGATTAAAGCATTACTCAGGTGTTTCAATTCCGCGTCGAGTAATTCCGGTTGGCAGATGTTACTTGCTCTGTCCGCCAACATCTTTATAATGCCCCGCTTTTGCTGTGGGTGGTGGTTTGAATCTCGGTGCAGATAACGGTCTGTGTGTGTGGGCTTCCGATAAACTGTATGGCCCAATCCGTCTGCCTCCTATTCCACGGTAAAACTGAATTCTAGAATTAATCCCGTTAGACTGTACAGAGAGGCAGATATTGTAAAACACCCCAATAATTTCAATAGCATGGAGGAGTGCGTGAAACTAAATGAAATCCGGATTCTGGTTTTGAAGAAGAAATGCAACAGCCTTCCACCATGGGACGATATTAACGGACGACGGCAATCGGCAACGACGAATTGCGCGCGAATTTCAAAAACATCTGACGTCACACCTCTGAGAGCGAGTCCTCGTAAACGGAGTTTGGCTTCAGCCAGTAGCGAACCAGGGTGTGCGTCGGACATTCAAAAGTGCCACGATCCCCCTTGAAAATGTCCTCTGCATTCGGGGACGAAACACTGGGTTTCCTTAATAAATCCATAAGACCACGGCATAACATCCCGGAAATTTTTAGTAATTTTAATTTTAATGGTAATTCGTTTGCCATATTCAAACATTGCGGACTACGCGAAATCATGAGCAAAACATATGAATGTGCTGGCACACTGCAGTTATATGCTCAGAGAGATACATCCAAGTTTTATAGATATCACTGGGCATGTCTAGACAACAGCATCTTTGCCAGTTTCAGCCGACAGTGGAAGTACGCATATATACGTACTTTGTGCTTGAAGATACCGTACAGCCCGAAAATAATGGCTCTCGCTTGCTTATATAAAATTTGTTACATGCCAACATCATCAGCGACGATAACCTGTAGAACAAACGCAAAATTGTGTATTTTAATTTTCATAATGAATTTATTCTATCAAGGAGCGACGTAAGAATCAGTTATTTAATTGATTCTAAAATTGCTTAGAGGTTGCTTGTTAATCACTTAGACGTCATTAGTAGATTATTTATTGTCAAACACAACATGTTTCGAGATTAGCCCATCATCTGGTGACCGATATAATATATTTTTGATGTATTCAAATTTGTCATTGATGTTTATTCTTGTTTGGAAATACATAACAACAGTATCTTAAATGACAAATTTGAATGCATCAAAAATATATTATATCGGTCACCAGATGATGGGCTAAGCCCAAAACATTGTGTGTTTTGACAATAAATAATCTACTAACAACATCTAAGTGATTATACAAGCAACCTTTAAGCAATTTTAGCATTATTTAAATAGACTAAAGTGCACTGAATAACTCGGTACAATGAAGTTTAATTTTGGCAATCTTACGATAGTCGCAGAAGAGCGTTCAAAATATTGCTGAACGCTCGTTGGCTGTCCACCAACGCGTGACGTAGATGTGCAGACTAAGCCTTAACTCGAGCTTGGTCTTTAGTGGCTCCAACTATAGAAACCACTTGTGAAGAACAGTGTCAAAAGCCTTCCGGAAATCTACGAATGTCACTCCACAATAAATACACACTATTTTTTAAAAGTACATTTTTCATTCTGCATGTTTGAAAGTTTTACAGTGAGTAGATACATCCTTCCCACTTGTTTTCAAACTTAGTTCAACCTGTTCCCGTGAGTGGCGCCGTCACATGTCTTCAAGATGGCTGCTACACTTTACGTTGCCGGCCACGGTGGCCGAGGAGACTGAGGCGCTCCAGTCACGGTCTGCACGGCCACTATGGTCGGGGGTTCGAATCCCCCCTCGGGCATGGATATTTGTGCCGTCCTAGTTCATAAGTAGTTCATAAGTAGTTTGTAAGCTTAGGGACTGATGACCCCGTAGTTAAGTCCCATAAGTTCTACAAACATTTGAACATTTGAACACTTTACGTTCGTCAGAAGCAACGTGCTGTCATTGAATTCCTGTGCTGTGAAAACGAGACAGTGGGAAACATCCGCAAGAGGTTGGAAAGACGTGTATGGAGATGCTGCTGACGATCGCAGTACAGTTAGTGGGTGGGCAAGCAGGTTACGTGGTGAACGCGGGCACGGCAATATTGAGGATTGTCCTCGCATTGGGTATACAGGTGCTTGTTCCAAGATGGCGTAAGGCAGTTGAGAGGGATGGGGATTATGTGGAGAAATAAAAACATTGTTCCTAAAAATGTTCAAATGTTTATATAGCTTATGGGACATAACTACGGGGTCATCAGTCCCTAAACTTATTAACTACTTATGGACTAGCTAACACTAAGGACAGCACAAATATCCATGCCAGAGGGGGGATTCGAACCCCCGACCGTAGTGGCCGTGCAGACCGTGACTGGAGCGCCTCAGTCCCCTCGGCCACTGTGGCCGGCTATTGTTCCTAAAGGATGTATCTACACATTGTAAAACTTTCAAACGAGTAGAATAGAAACTGAATTAAAAAAATAGTGTGCATTTCTTTTAGAGTGACCCTTGTAGAAATATGGAATCAGTCTGAGATCGCTTGTAACACCAGTTGCTTGTAGTGGACACACGAAGCAGCTGAGCCGAACGCACTTTAAATAAGATGGTCTCTGTATGGATTACGGAGAGCGACTGAGTGGAGGGGAACATACTGGGTGCAGCCGTAGGTGACAGCGGCGAGGAGCGGCGTCAGGCCGTCTTTGGACTTGTGCTTGATGTCGGCTCCTCTCCGCACCAGTTCGTCGACGCACTGGCCCGTGGCGTAGTACAGCGGCGTCCGGCCATCTCGGTCCATGGCGTTCGGTGATGCGCCAGCCTTCAGCAGCAGTCGCACCAGCTGCACGGAGCCGTGTCCTGCGGAAACACAGCTCCTCAGTCTCGTGCCGTTCTACCTGCTGTCAAATCTCCTATGTATGTCTAGTCACGTACACTGCTCAAAACAATTAGGGGCAGGTGAAATATCATGCGCAATATACACTCCTGGAAAATGGAAAAAGAACACTATGAATTCGCTGGCCCAGCAGAGGGAAAATTTATTGACATATTTTTGAGTATGTATACAACACACGATCACACAGTCAGGTCCATACGCACTTGAGTAGTCAGCAGAGCGTGTGCAGTGTCGACGCTAGTACCGCGTATAACCTCTTTTTGCAGCAACGCAAGCTGCAATTCTTCCGTAGAGACGATTGTAGAGCTGCCTAATGTGATCTTGTGGATCGGCCTGCCATGCTATGAGGCGTGTTTTTTAAGTACGTTTCGTTTGAACATAAGTACACAACGAAAAGTTGTTTCAAAAAAGTACATTTATTTTCAGAAAGTGCATGCATTGTTCTATTTTTCGACCTAGTTGCCAAGTTTGTTGAAACACTTATCATACCTCTCAACCAAGTTTAAAATACCCTCTTCATAAAATCTTACCGCCTGCTCCGATAACGAAGAGTTCACTGCCGTTTTCACGTCGTCGTCGTCATTGTAACGGTTGCCACTGAGGTGTTGTTTGAGGTGGGTGGAGGTGGAACGCCTGTTCTCACGAATCCTCGCTTCAACTGAAGCCACCAAATCTTCTGTATTCGAATAAGGACGACCCGAGCGGTCCTGATCATGGACGTTGTCACGGCCATCTTTGAATTCTCGTACCCACTTACGCACATTTCTTTCACTCGTAACAGTATCATCGCCCACTTCCCAAATCTGTCGTTGAATTTCTGCAGCAGACATATGCGGCGGGCGAGATGATAGTCAAACATTTAGAAAGCACAGAGCAGACCCATACAGATTAGCTACAGAGCGGACACTGAGCATAGTTGTTCTTGAGGCAAGCCGGTACACGACACGAGCACTTGTTGTGGTATGCGAGCGATCTACTAGTGTCTAAAACAAAACGGAACTTACTTAAAAAAACACGCCTTGTACTTCCACCTGGTGCCTCAGTTGGGCCACATTTCCTGCCATTCTTGCAGAACGCCCAACATCGCGTCTCATGCCATCCCAAACATGCTCAATGGACGACAGATCTGGGGATTGTACTGGCCAGAGTACTTGAAGTACAATTTTAAGAGCACGTTGAGTGATACGGGATACATTGGGATATGCATTGTCCTCTTGGAAAAGCATACGACCTTGTTGCTGGATGAGTGATAGCAAGACAGGTTGAATGATGGTTTTAATGTACCATGAACTGTTCAGTGTTCTGTAGACGATCACGAGAGGAGAACGGCCAGTGTAGCATATGTATCCCCACACAGTTATGTACGATAATGCCTGCCGTTTGGATGTCCTCCGTTCACACCCCAATATGTTCATCCCGCCTCCAGTGGTGTCACGGTAGGCGCTTATGAAGGGACGAATGGACATGTATCTTCTTCGGTGATGAGAGGCGGTGTTGCCTCGGTGCCAATGATGGTCGTACGCATGTATTGTGTTGTTCAGGAGAGCGCGAAAATCTGGTGTGTATGCAACAGAGGCAAACGGGTCTGACACCTGGCAACATGGTATGGAAAGCCATATCCTACACTAGCCGTTCTCCTCTGGTGATCGTCGAGCGAAAATTGAACAGTGCACTGTTCATTGATATCATCATTAAACCTGTCTTGCCACCGTTCATGCGGTCTGTACTGCCCAACTGAGGTGGCAAACGGGTCTGACACCTGGCAACATGATATGGAAAGCCATATCCTACACTAGCCGTTCTCCTCTGGTGATCGTCGAGCGAAAATTGAACAGTGCACTGTTCATTGATATCATCATTCAACCTGTCTTGCCACCGTTCATGCGGTCTGTACTGCCCAACTGAGATACCAGGTGGAAATAGCATAGCAGGCCATTCCACAAGACCACAATCGTCTCCATGGAAGAATTACAGCTTGTTTCACTGCAAAAGGAGTATGTACACGGTACAGCGTCAATATTTCTCACGCTGTGGTGGCAGTACTCACGTGCTTATAGCTCTGTTTATTTGATAGTTTGTTGTATACATCCTCAAGAATGTGTCAATAAAATTTCCCTCTGTCGGGTCGACGAATTGTGGATTCTTTTTTTTTTTTTTTTTTTTTCTCATTTTCCGGGAGTGTTCATATCATAACCTATTTTAATCACTTATTTGTTAGAACTGTAATAGTACGATATTTTGCTGTCTCTTTAATTGATGTTTACATGGCATTTACTTAGAGAGAGCCACCATCCGGCTACCATAATAGTGAGAAACTCATTTTTGTTGCCCTCTAATATGGTGTGTGATCACCTCGGACGATCAGTACACTTGCACACCTGCGTGAATTGAACAGAATGAGGTTATCAATCACTTCTTTAGAGATATCTAACCATTTGTCCATGAGTGCAATTTCCAGCTCTGCAACCGTTGTTGGAGTTGCTGGTCTGGTTTCAATACGTCTGCCAACTCCATCCCAGACAAGCTCCATCGGGTTTAAGTCCGGTGAACAAGCTTGCCACTCCATTCCTTCAATTCCCTCAGCTTCAAGGACGTTGACCACCACTGCAGCTCTGTGGGGACGAGAGTTATCGTCCACCAAAAGAAACACATCTCCTATGGGACCAGTGTGGGGCACAACAAAAGATGGAAGGATGTCGTCTTTATACCTCTGAGCAGTCAAAGCGCCATTCTGAATGACATAGAGGTCTGTACGTTTGCCAATACTGACTGCTACACCTACCATTCGTCCACCACCATGATATGGTGATGTTTCCTTCATGAGTAAGCAGTATTGTTCCGAGTTCCACTTTCTCTCCAGCTGAGTGAACGACGATTGTCCGGCTGAACACAAAATCTTGAGTCATCTGTGAACCGAACCCGGCGCTATTAATGACGACTGCTATCACGAGTTTCTGCAGGCTAAACGGTGTCTTGGTTTTAATGGGACACACAGCATAGGCCTCTGTGCGTAGAACCCAAATTCCCGAAGGCAATTTTGGACGGTTTGTGTTGATATTTGACGTCCTGTTGCTGCCTGGAGGGTGCCTTGTACGTGACGTGCATTCAGCCTCCTGTCTCGATGGGCTGTTAACCGGAGATAACGATCATGTTTTGTTGATGTTACCTGTGGGCAACCTTAGCCTCACCTTCTTTTAACGGTCCTGTTGTCTGAAATTGCGACCAGGCCCTGCAAATTACACTCTGGGATACTGAAATAGCTACAGCAACCTCTCTCTGTTCTGTCCCGCTTCCAACCTTCCTATGGCTTACCATGTCACAGCTTAGGGTAACTGATGTTGTTGTTGCATTGTACTACCTGCTCACTACTCGATCTTAACCCGATTGTTTGTGAAATTCCCTTAACACCAACCCTCTCCGAAGCAACATTCTGTTATTTCCATTATTTCGGTTGTCGTAATATTGCTATCGCTACTCCATAGAACCACCAGAAACATGTCGAACCGTTTTAGTTCATTCTACGAATAGCACTACTTCGGCACCTAGATACCTCAGCTGATTCTGTAACTGTTTTGACCAGTGTACCCTAAATTAATTGTGCTTGATGAATTTCACCTGCTATTTAATTGGGCCGTTTATGTAGGTATGACATGCTGACAGTCACTTTTTCATGCGATATGAACTCTTTTAATATCAATTGGGGTTGACATGACCACATAGAGCACAGCTTCTCCCCTAATGCTTTCGCGGAATACAGGAAAGCCATTACAATGAAACGTGTAGTGCTACTCCAACCGTCACTGACACCTCATGGGTAAGATAAATGTCGATAGCTTGTTTGATTTCATTCTATCAACACAAGGCACTTCTAGAACATCGCAATCTAGAAATCAGTGTGATTTCTATGAGGAGAAGAAATACAGATCTTTCTTCTTTGCATAAGTCATCAACGTTGCTCATGTGGGGAGCACAAGAAAATCGTATATGGCCTTGTGTTCAATGCAGGAATAAATAGAAATTACTCTCCTTATGTTAACTTTTTATTTTTTAGTGTACTTAGTGTGAGATTTTTTTTCTTGCAAGAAGTCTAAAAGTATTAGTCTTTTAGAGCCTGATGGTAATATTTCCTGCTTGCGTTAAGAATATTATTTTTTGTGATATTGTACACTTATTTGCAATACTTCCTAATATTACATATCTCTTTGAAAACTCAATTCCCACTAATTGATAATAATCTATTTTCACTATATGAGTTATAACGTACGCTTTTTATTTGTATATTGTGAGTCTAAATGCGGGAAAAGTACTGAAAATAGTTGCTTGTTGATAATACAAGTCAGTGTTAAACAATGAAACTTTGTTGAAAGAACCTAAGTAAATGGGAAAGTAGTTAGTATCATGACACCTTTCTTTTCTGCCCGTGACGCCTAGTTGATTCTAGATGGAGATATTAGAAAACCATTATTATCTGGAACATGGACAGACAGCCACTATATTTGTTCTCGTGACAACAATATCAGAAATTTATGCCTAAGTTATAGAAATGATTATCCACCAAAAAGATCGATATGTTTCAGGATACTTATATTGCACTGTATCTTGATATTTATGGTCAGTTCATTGCTAGAGGTCGTGCAAGAAGTCGTGGCCCCTTCTTTGTCGACTTGCGCGTTGGCCGAGTCCATTTCTTTGTTCTGGAGGGGCGGCCGCCTCCGTTGTGTGTTGCCCACTGGTCGCAGGGTGCAGTTAACAGCCTATTGACAAACGAAGCCTACGGCTCAGCAGGCAACGTGCAACTGAGCCAACCGCCCCACTTTTTTCCCCTCTCATCTTCGTAATTCTCTTACGAGCCAATCGTCTCCGAATAGTTTTGGAGTCGCTCGTAGTTCCCCTCTCCTCGTAGGAGTTGAACTAACTTTAGCCACATAACAGTTTGGAGTCTAATTAATTATGCTTCGTACCCCCCCCCCCCCCACCCTCAGAAAAAAAGGAATGGACTCGTCCTGCGCACAACTCAAGAATGCGTTTCTGCACACAGGTCACGACTTCTTGGATGAGCTCTACCTGTTCACTTTAGCCAGATTATATACAATGGTGTTAAAAATGGTCAAACGCTTGTAAAGCTATGGGACCAAACTGCAGTGGTTATCAGTCCTAGACTTATACTGACATGCTAAGGACAATACACACTCACTCACTCACACACACACACACACACACACACACACACACACACACACACTCGAACGAGGACTCGAACCTCCGACGAGGAGTAGACGCGCACTCCACAGCAAGGCATCATGGCGCACACAGCCACTCCCATGCGGCTAAACGGTGTCCCAAATTAAAACAACAAGCTACTATTTCCACATCCTGTATAGAACTCACGATATAATCAAACAAGCTGTCAACAGATGTGTGTACAGTCGTGTTCCCGATGGAATTTGGCATCCTGGACAGGATACAACCGTGCCAATGATTACATTGATTCACCTATCAAATAGAGTAGTGTTTTCTGAGTACTCCAATATCCACAATCGCTTTGTACACCTATCAGAGATAGTGCAGTATGGCACAGAGAAGGAGCATAGGAAGAATGGAAGCAGGGCAGACTCAGTGGTCTCATAGCTTAAGGTGAATCGTTCTGCTGTTTCTCGGATGTGGAAACTATTGATAGAGACCGACTGTAATCTAAAGACCAGGACAGGGCCAACGATTTGTAACATGAGAAAGAGAGGCTCATTATTGGCTTTAGTACTGTATGGCAACTGCCATCTGACCTTACAGATCCATGGAAGTATTTTACCGAGGCAGACAGTGTACAGAAGGGTTTGGTAAAGAAGCCTTTATGTTTGGAGATCTGCTGTGTGGTACCAATGACATGCCTTTCTCAGAAGTGAACATTGCAAATGGCTTCATCAACATGTCACTGGGACGGTTCAGCAGAGGGCCAATGTCCATGTCAGAGATGAGCTGTAATTTGGTCTGGAGAGTGACTCTCTACGGATTCGTACCTGGGGGAATGTGGAACACCTTTAAGAGACTCAGATACTCCGTAAAGAGACCGATATGAGGAGGATCCCTCATCGTGTAGGGAGAGATTACATTGAGCACTCTAACAGCTATTCATGTACATGTAAAGCAGCAAGGTTTAACCACTGTCTGATATCGTGATATATGTAGTAGTTGATAGTTGAGAGGTGCCCAGACGCCCTATTGATGAACGATAGTGTTCACCCTCTTGGAGCATTGGTGGCTTATGGTTTTTTTTTTTTTTTTTTTTTTTTTTTTTTTTTTTTTTTTTTTTTTTTTTGGAAATGGAAGGTATTGCATACCTGGTATTGCCTGCTTGCACTGCCAGTTCAAATTACGTACATGTCTGGGATGCGTTAGGGAGACAGGTTTCATCACATCAGCATCAACCAATCACTCTCCAATAGATGTGAACATTTCTGCAGGACGACTGGGCATTATTGTCTCAACATGAAACTGATGGGATTATTTGAATCATGGCCTGTCGTATTGCAGCCAGAGCTGGTCACACCCCAAACTCAGCACATTAACCACTTGTTGGAACATATGTGAAAATCCGTTAGAAGAAACGAAGGAATCATAATTGCCTACCGTTATACAAATTGCAGTTGTTTCCATTCTGCAGATCTGCACTGTGTCTACTTCACTGTTACCTGTTTATACTGTTTGTGGTAAAATTAACTCAACCTTGCAACCACACACACACACACAGTGCGCTCAGTTTTACAATATAAACACATTGAACATAAATACAAAGAGTTTGAGCATAATAGATATTTCAACGGTATCGCTATCTTTAACATGACATGCTTTAAATTATTACTTGGTTGATCGGCGATTTAAAACGATCAAACTATTAAGTTCATAATGAAATTATTGAATAAAATATTGAAAGCACAGTTAACGGACTTAGGTGAACATTGCAAGATGTAGATGTGCTTATATGTTAGAAATATACATTTACCACGTCAAAGAGGTTACAGGCAGATAAATAAAATGAAATATTCATTACACAAATAAAATAATAACTAACTAACATACATGGTGGACAAAGGAGAACACAGAAACTGTGTGCCCATGAATTTAAGTTTAATTGTGGAAACATGATAATATAATAGCATAGAATAAAACAGAACTAAATATACTAACAGAATAAGATAGTTGTTAAATGAATAAAAGTGTGAATGGGTGTTGAAAAGGCAAGGCAGTTCAAACAGAACATGCAAAACTATGTGTGTACATAAGTTGAATTACTGATTTGTACGCCGGCCGCGGTGGCCGAGGGGACTGAGGCGCTCCAGTCACGGTCTGCACGGCCACTACGGTCGGGGGTTCGAATCCCCCCTCGGGCATGGATATTTGTGCCGCCTTTAGGATAAGCTAGTTCATAGTTTGTAAGTTTAGGGACTGATAACCCCGTAGTTAAGTCCCATAAACTATACAAACATTTGAACATTTAGAACTGATTTGTACTGGTAGAACCGCAAAATATGCAGGAGGATGCATTTGTCGCATTTAGGTTATTTGCAAAGTGTGTTGGTACTGGGAACAATTGTAAAATCTAGTTCTGAGTATAGTTCGTTAGTTAAGTAAGTCATGAAGTGATTTTGGCTTTTTCACGTTAATTCTACTGTACAAGGCGACTCACCTGCAAACCTTTTGCACCAATGTTTTAAGGTAACCCAATTTCAAAGAGAAAAACCTGCCATACTGTTTTTATTGTATGATATACGGCAGTGAACAGTACCGAAATGTTAAAAAGGCTTCGAGAAAAAAGCAACTCTTTTTGGGACCTTATCTTGGCTTCTGCTGACCACATGGATAGGGTATCATGTGTTTTTGATAGCTGTTAACCCAGTGATCATTTCATAAATACCAGAGGATAGGGCGTACTGTAGCAGTTCTTCAGAAACAGGGTTGAAATTTAAACATTATACAGTTTCTTCAGTCTTGACAGGTTGAGAAAATCTGAGAGATTTTGTTCTTCAATGTAGTCTAAAATGATCTTGCAATTGCTTATAATAGCACCATGTGTGGTTCCTGAGAAAACCGTCAAAATTACGATTTGTGAGTGCCAAAAGCACCAACTGTAGTGTCCATTTCTGTTGATGTTTGATTTTCGATGTTTTTAGGTTTTTACCATATTTTTGTGACATTACGGATACATTTCCAGTAAAGGTATATCAGTCAACAATTCGACGACTAGTTTGAACACATCAGTGCATTACTAGGCATGGCTCTGTTTGAAGGAGGTATGCCAAAGCCTTCCTCTGACCTTCGAACTGACTGACCCAGTTATAGGTAGACTGCAGTTTGACGTAGATTCCGAACAACAGTGCTACTCGACATTTTTCGCATCAGCATCAGTGCCACAGGTGAAAGAAGTGCAAAGTGTCAGATAAAAACCCTAGAACTTAGAGTATGTCACATAATCATTCAAATTCTGGAATTTTATGGAAGGCAGGGCGACGCTCTTACAAACGGACGAGGCGAGCATCTCCCGTTTAGTGTGGGAGGCGAGCGACCAGGTAGCTGACTTTGGCCTCAGCCCGCCGCGAAAGACCTTGGTGGACAACGGCGAACTGCCAGAAATGGGCATACCCGTGCTTCTAAAGGGCAACTGAGACCACAGGGGTTTTAGTAGGCGCTCTGGCAGGTACTTAAAAAGTTGGACATTCCCTAAACTTAGAAATAGATAATAAATCTCTTTGTTATGTTTCCATCAATTCAGAAGGTATCTACGGTCTCAGAAAGATTAGACCCTTCTCAAGAACCGGTTTTAGGGCGCACAACTTCTCAGGTCATTAGCGCCCAGATCGGAACAGAGATTCGCTAGATCTTGAAAAAATTGATAACTACCAGATAGAGTATCAAGAGAGAGCTAAAAACGAAACATAAAGAAACAATTAGAAGGGTTAAATATCCTTTGATAAATTGGCCATGTTGATAAAACGCAATACTCTAGCAGCTGCTCGTGTGTCATCAGCTAAAAGTTCCTCCAGAGTAGACGGAAAGTTAAGGGCTACACGGAGACAATTAAAATTAACACAAGACAGTAAAACATGTCGCACCGTCAGCAATTCACCGCAGGAGCACAGCGGTGCAGGGTCGGCGGTTAGCAAATGACGGTGGCTGAATCGGCAGTGACCGATCCGCAACCGGGCCAGGATGACCTCCTCTCGCCGAGAGGGGCGTGAGGAGTAGAGGTCTGCACCTCGCTCGGTTGCTCGCTCGAATCGCGTGATACATGTCGTTCTATGACAGTCCGACAGGTGTCGGTACTGCAGCTTGCGGCAAGGCGTGTGTGGCTGCGCTCGACTTCCTCCTCGCTCGTTCGAGCGGGGCACGCTCGACCGGTCCGACCGTCCACACTGCCCGCTCGCCACTCGGTCGCCCAGCGCAGCGACACTCGAGTCCAAGGCGAGTGTCGGAAGCAAAGAAGACGCTAGAGAATGCATCCTAACTGCGAAATTTGGAATTGTTTCCTTTCCTCGATGCTTCGAAAGCTGTTCACTCAATTCAGTTGAACTAGGTTATTATACGTGATCAATATAAAGTTTCTGTGCTAATATCGTTTGCAGAATGAATTTTCCGCCGGCCGCGGTGGCCGAGGGGACTGAGGCGCTCCAGTCACGGTCTGCACGGCCACTACGGTCGGAGGTTAGAATGGATATATGTGCCGTCCTTAGGATTAGCTAATTCATAAGTAGTTTGTAAGTTTAGGGACTGATGACCCCGTAGTTAAGTCCCATAAGCTGTACAAACATTTGAACATTTGAATTACTTTTCCATTATCTTTCTTTCTTTCTTGTTCCCTTTTTGTGGACTATTAGTGTCTGTTTAGTGGTAGGTGTTACTTGCCGTCTTAACGAGGAAATGATTATATTTTATATCCATTCCTCTTATCACTCTCAAGTCCTGGAATACTTTGTCCGTCTTTTATATTGATATTAAATACACGATACTGATGTACAACCGTTAGGTTAGGTTTGTGCATCTCTCTCTGTTGCACCCCGTTAATATAAAAATTCCCGTAGCATTTTGGCACTGTGCGGGGTTGCTGCGCCTCTACCTTTCCGGAACGGAAATTTTTCCAATTGGAACATTCCCACTGCCACTGTCGTCTTTCTTATATACATAATAAAGAACGCATGCAAGCTTTTGTGCAATATATGGGATCCGCGCTTTCTTCCGTCGTCAGGGTCATATGCCGGTCTAATGCTCATATCCTGTATCTGTTTTAAATCCTCTTATTCCAGTTGTTTAGTTTACACAGCTGTACGAATTTATGGTGCTCCTGTTGTGTCCTGTCTGTGTTATATGTTTTTTGGGGCCGTCTGAAGAATGTCATCCAGGTGCACCAGCAAAAAGAATGAAGTGCATGTTTTCGAAATGACTGGACTGTTAAATGCGCGAGGCGCTATCCACCAATGAGGTGGACCTTTATTTAGCACGAATTGATGGTGATGACGATGATCTGCTTGAATGGTAGAAACGCAACAGTACTCTCTTTCCTGAGCTAGTTGTGTTGGCAAAAAGAGTATTTTGAATGCCCTCCTCAAATGCACCTAGTGAACGCACTTTCAGTGCGGCAGGGAACCTGATCTCTGATAGAAGAACTCGACTCGATCTACAACATGTCAATGATATTTTAACAATACGTTGCAATTACAATGCCAGCAACCAATAGTTAGGGGATAATGTTGTTACTTTTCGATGTATACTTTCTTGTACGGCAACATTTACTCCGGGCATTGCAATTAAAACATTGTTCTTTTCGTAGTTTCTCTCTGGATCCTTTACATTACTTCGAAATGTTGTATTTAGTGAAAACGACCTTTCTGTCTCGTTTGCGGCACAATGATATTACAGTTACATGCTACTGTGCAGGAATACATGTCTACAGCATAACTGGTTTTAGTTCCTTTAGTTATCGGGGGTGCGTCAGACGCAACAGCAGCCAACACCTCAGAGCTGCAGAGTCGCTACCATAGCGACTGACAAGGAAACTTACCCAAGTGACACTCTCCGATTTTTATGAAAGTGGGCTATGTTATAATACATGAAAAACTGTGGGACCCGTATTTTTTCTTTTAGCGGCGAAAAAACATATTTAAGGAGTGAAACAGTCCCTCCAAAATTGGGGCTAAAATAGAAAAATCGCGATAACTTAGAAATTAGCTACCCCTAAAGTGATCAATTTTTGTGCTCAAAAAACTGGTTTTGATATAATCGAAGTTGAATCTATGAAATTGGTCTTTTATCAAAAGATACTTTCATACCGAAAATCATTAAAATCGCTTCACTAATCTCTAAGTTACAGCCATCTTTCTATTTTAGCCCCAATTTTGGAGGGACTGTTTCACACCTTAAATATGTTTTTCCGCCGCTAAAAAAAATTACGTGTCCCATAGTTTTTCATTATTATAACATACGCAAATTTGATAAAAATCGGAGAGTGACCTGGGTAGGTCTCCTTGTGAGTACAGCGGTAGCACTACACTGTGCAGCCTCTGCGCCGGCCGCGGTGGCCAAGGTGACTGAGGCGCTCCAGTCACGGTCAGCACGGCCACTACGGTCGGGGGTTCGAATCCCCCCTCGGGCATGGATATTTGTGCCGTACTAGTTTGTAAGTAGTTCATAAGTAGTTTGTAAGTTTAGGGACTGATGACCCCGTAGTTAAGTCCCATAAGCTTAACAAACATTTGAACATTTTTGCAGCCTCTGCCCGCCCCGCCCCACGTAGCCTCGTTAGAGTGTCAACACGCTCGCTGCGAGCGTACACATTCGGCGCGCCACCGCCGAGCGTTGCGCACTCGACCGAGTACGAGCGAGCGAAGCCGGCGATTTGCGACCTCTAGCGACGAGGTCCTCCAAGCGGTCGGGATCGGTTTTACAGTTCTCAATTTCTATCTTGAAAACTACAAAAGTTAATGTCCACAATATCTGAATATTACAAAATTAAAATTACCAACTTCTGAATGTATCATACGGTTCCAAGAAACTATGTCTTAGATGAATGGTTATTTCCTGACGCTATCATCAAGAAAGCAACACACTCGTATCTGTTTATTTAAAGATGTATTTCACTTGTTACACCAATTTATGATTGAGCACCGTATCCTCCAGAGCAACTTTGCAATTGCAAGAAGCATTATACGCACCTCTTGACCTGATGTTCCTGTAACTGTTTAATGAATATTTGTTTATTCCGCTAGTAACCTTACTTGAATATTGTGTAGTACGAGCGGCCATACTCACGAAAGCTGGATTATTTATTTTACTCATTATTGGTACTGCTGATAAAGGTGACTTGACATTTATAACTTTTCTATTCAATATTGTCAAAATGTAGATACTGTGAAAGTGGTGAAAGTTAAGTCAAAACAAATCTCTGCTAAGAACTCCACTACTTTTGGAGGGGCAGGCAGTCTGCCAATGAGAGAGTGTCTAGGCTAGAAATCAGTAGGGGTCAGCCATGGTGGAGTGGCCGAGTGCTCTAGGCCGCCTAGCTGCAAGGCGTGCAGTTGTTAACCGTCAGGTTGGAGTCCTCCCTCGGGAATGTGTGTGTGTGTGTGTGTGTGTGTGTGTGTGTGTGTGTGTGTGTGTTTCCTTAGTGTAAGTACTCTGACCATAGCAGTTTGGTCCAATATATCATATTCTATGAATATTAAATAATAACAGCTGCAGGATCAGAAGTGACATCTGTTCTTTCGGAACAGACGCCACATATATATATATATATATATATATATATATATATATATATATATATATATATATATATATATAATATGCCGGTGACGGGCAATGATCTTATCGTTAGTGGGGAGGGGCGGGCAAGTTTGAAGCCCTTACTCTTACGGGAATTAGTTATAACTACCATTTTGAGTACTATGGGCAGGGCGAAGCGGGGAATTTGTATCTGACGGGAGGCGTGCATGGGTAGTCCTTGCAGGTGCGGTGATCACTGTGTCCCCAGTGGTGTAGTGGTCAGCGCAACTGCCTAGAAAGCAGGAGACCCAGGTTCGAATCCTGGATGGGTACACATTTTCAGCTTTGCCCAATCGCAGTTGATGTCATATATTCTATGAATATTAGGTTTACAAGCATTTGAACATTTGAGTAGGGATGAAGTAAAATACTTGAACGGATGGTGTGGTAGAGCTCCCTGGGGCTCTACACTTTATGTCTTGGAACAAAGGGGACCTGACTGGATAGCTGAAGTTACTAGTTTGCAACAGTGGTAGCAATTGTGTGAGGAACGGCCACTTTGTTGGGACATCAACTTTGGAATTGGAAAATGAGTGCCAGTTTAAGACCTTT
Organism: Locusta migratoria; assembly: GCA_026315105.1. Taxonomy (NCBI): domain Eukaryota; kingdom Metazoa; phylum Arthropoda; class Insecta; order Orthoptera; family Acrididae; genus Locusta; species Locusta migratoria. The sequence goes on along the minus strand of CM048747.1, from coordinate 140,176,971 downwards.
AACATTTTCCGATCCCATTATGCAATTATAACTCAACATTGTATACGATTCTACACAAGATATCACGAGTCTCTAGAATGTTATTTTTACTCTTCAGCGGAGTGTGCGCTGATATGAAACTTCCTGTAAGATTAAAACTGTGTGCCGGAACTGGCATTCGAAACTGGAACCTTTTCTTTTTCCGGGCAAGTGTCCTACCGACTGAGCTATCCCAGCACACTTCACGGCAAGTTTTCAGTGTGCACTACACTGCAGAGTGAAAATACCATTCTAGAAACATCCCTAAGGGAGTGGCTGAGCCATGTCTCAACAGTATCCATTCTTCCAAGAATGGTATTCATGCAAGGTTCGCTACGGTAATTCTGTGACGGTTGGAAAGCAGGAGGCGAGGTATTGACGGAATTAAAGGTGTCGGCGCGGACCCTAACGCGTGCTGGGATAGCTCAGTCGGTAGGGCGCTTGCACGCGAAAGGCACGTAACAATATGTTTTTCGTTGGACGAAGTTTTGAACTATTTTGACCTGATGATTATTTCGTGTTGTGTGATCGCAAAATGGACTTAGTGTTTGAGCATCGTCGATGATTACTTAGGTGGACATTTTGCTACCTTTCTCATAACGTAGTGAACTCATCTGTTAAGTGTCAAAGTACATAGATATGTCTAAGTATATAAAATGGGGTTGGCAGTAAAAGAGGGAGACAGAGAGAGGTAGTAGCAATGGGAGCTAATGACAGTGAAAATGAACAAGAGATAATATGAGTGAATGCCATACACCCATATGTACAGATTTACTCTGCAAATCACATTTCAGTGCATGGCAGAGGAAGGGGATTTGACGTTTATCTACGAGAAATCTCAAGACAAAAAGTATTTTACCTCCTCCCCTCCTCTTTCCCTCCCCCTCCCCCCCTCTCTCTCTCTCTCACACACACACACACACACACATACAAAATTCTGGGCAAACCATCACCAAGTTGCCCAAGGAGGAGAAATGATTGTTGAATATCAACATAAATTTGTAAATAAGAAAGGCAATGGCAATGGAAGAGGGACACACCTGAAAAGAAAATAGCGAACTGAAGACAATAGTAAGGAAAATGAGAGAAGGGGACACACACACACACACACACACACACATACGCGTGCGCGCGCGCGCCTGAGGATGAAATCAAAATTTGACCGAGCGAGGTGGCGCAGTGGTAACGCACTGGACTCGTATTCGGGAGGGCGGTGGTTCAAATCCACCCCCGGCCATCCAGATTTAGGTTTTCCGTGATTTCCCTAAATCACCCCAGGCAAATGCCGGGATGGTTCCTTTCAAAGGGCACGGCCGATTTCCTTCCCCGTCCTTACCCAAAAAACTCCGAGCGTTAGCTCCGTCTCTAATGACCAAGCTGTCGATGGGACGTTAAACCCTAAACTTCCTTCCTTCTTCAAACCTATGACGGGGAGCAACCGCGCGCTTTGCAGCAAGGCGCCTTAGAGCACACGGCCATTCCACCGTGGCTGAAAGAGACAGAAAAGAGATAATGTAAATGGTAAGGAAAGTAGACTGTGGGAAAAAGACGTATGTATACAGTGGCAACGCTACTTAGATGCTGAGATTTTCAGGTACATTTCTTTGTGTCATTTTGAAATCTATAGGTGATGTTCCTTTATACTTCCTTTGGTTTCGGTTTTCTTTGTTTCAGAGGCCACAGAGAAGTTATGGTGGGTGACAGAAAGTAATACGTGCTTTTCTTTTCTACATGTCATACACTTTCTTCAGACATAATGTGATTTAAATCAAACGCAGTATGTATAGTAAAAATATATATTTCACTAACGTTCTACTCTAGGTAATTTCTCTTTCACAAATATTTAACTGAATAAGATATCTTTTCTCGATTAAAGTCAAACTGGAACTGTTGCAGCCAAACTGAGATATCTGGTTGGCTTACAATATGTCAGACGGAAAGATTGTCTCTAATAAGAAATCTTATTACATCGCTTCTACAGCACTATTCCGTTGCAAGCTGTCTGGGTCACGATGAGTCATGAATGATTACTAGGCACTTCCATTATCGTTTCCTAAACTCGCAACTATTTTGCAGAAGGAATGATATGAAATTTCAGTGAAAACCATCCAGAAGCTATATTTATCATTTCTGACACTACTGGCAATTGTTTTTAATTCCAACAGTGGTCCTACCCATACATTGTCATAGCAATGTGTTAGGTTTTTGGTGTTTCCATATGTTAGTCCACCTGTTGTAAGTGCGCTGTTGATAATGGGATGATAAATACAGTGTAAAAACAATTAGGGGATAAGTTGAGATATCTAGGTTCTGAAGTATTTTCGTCGTCAGAATGAAATAAAATGGTTTTGATGTCTTTCTCTCGGTTCTACAGAATGGAGACAACAAAATTATGGCAACTGAGATAGTGGTAATAACAGAAAGTTGCTGCAGAAGGGGTTTATTTTGACTTGTGTTTACTCTACCAAACGAATTACACAAACAGTTTGGTTCAGACAGTGTAGTAAGCAGGTAAAGCAATGCAACAACAACGTAATTTACCTTAATATATATCATGGAGAGCCATATGAAGGTTGGAAGCAGGACAGACACAGAGGAAGGTGGCTGAAGCTATTGTGGTGTCCCAAAGTGTAATTTCCAGGACCTGGACGCGATTTCAGACAACAGGAACCGTGAAAGGATGCAAGGCCAAGGTCGTCCATGTGTATCATCAGCAACATGACCGCTATCTCCATTTAACAGGCCACCGAGACAAAAGGCTGAATGCAACACAGCTGAAACGTGCCCTCCAGGCAGCAACAACAAAGTCCGAAGTTACCTTTGGGAACGTGGCCTCTACACACGGAGGCCTATGGTGTGTTTCCCATGGAAATCACTACACCGTTAACCGATAGAGACTGGTGAAGGAACATCAGGATTGCAGTATTAACGAATGGTGTCCAGTTCTGTTCACAGGTGAGTGAAAATTTTGTGTTCAGCCAGACAATCGTCTTTAGTTATCTGGAGACAACCTGGAACTCGGAACAATCCTGCTTATGCGCAGGAAACATCACCATGTCATGGTGATGTTCATGGTGATGGATGAATGGTGTGGGCAGGAGTCAGTATTGGCGGAAGAACGAACCTCTGTGTCGCTCAGATTGGCACTTTGATTGAGGATAGAGACTAGATCCTTTGACATTTTGTTTTACCCTACGTTGGTTCCATAGGAGATGAGTTCCTTCTGGTGGACGTTAACGCTCAATCGCACAGAGCTGCACTGGTGAAAAACATGCTTGAAACAGTGAGATTTGAACTAATGGGGTAGCCAGCTTGTTCCCAGAACTTCCGCTTGATTAAAGCCTCGGCAAATGCATTGATACCAGACCAGCACATCCCACAACAGTTACAGACCTGTATATTGCACTCGTGGAAGAATGTCCTGGTATTCCATAAGAGCTAATGTGATGTTGCTATGGTCTTCAGTCCCGAGTCTGGTTTGATGCAGCTCTCCACCCTACTCTATCGTGAGCAAGCCTCTTCACCTCCTCATAAGAACGACAACCCATATCCATTTGAATCTGCTTACTATATGCATCTCTTGGTGTCCCTCTGCGATTTTTACCCCACACACTTCCCTCCAATGCTAAATTTACGATTCCTCGATGTCTAAGAATGTGTCCTACCAAGCGATCCCTTCTTTTAGTCAAGGTATGCCAAAAATTCCTTTTCTCACCAATTCTGTTCAGTATTCCACTCCCATGAACCACAGACATTGCCGAGGTGGGGTGGCTTGCGTGCCTCAACGATACAGATAGCCGTACCGTAGGTGCAACCACAGCGGAGGGGTATCTGTGGAGAGGCCAGACAAACGTGTGGTTCCTGAAGAGGGGCAGCAGCCTTTTCAGTAGTTACAGGGGCAACAGTCTGGATGATTGACTGAGCTGGCCTTGTAACATTAGCTAATGCGGCTTTGCCACACAGCTACTGCGAACGGCTGAAAGCAAGGGGAAACTACAGCCGTTATTTTTCCCGAGGACATGCAGCTCTACTGTATGAACATATGATGATGGCATCCTCTCGGGTAAAATATTCCGGAGGTAAAATAGTCCCCCATTCGGATCTCCGGGCGGGGACTACTCAAGAGGATGTGATCATCAGGAAAGACAATACTGGCATTCTACGGGTCGGAGCGTGGAATGTTAGATCCCTTAATCGAGTAGGAAAATTAGAAAATTTAAAAAGGGAAATGGATAGGTTGAAGTTAGATATAGTGGGGATTAGTGAAGTTCGGTGGCAGGATGAACAGGATTTCTGGTCAGGTGACTACAGGATTATAAATACAAAATCAGTTGGGGGTATCACAGGAGTAGGATTGATAATGAATAAGAAAATAGGAATGCGGGTAAACTACTATGACCAGCACAGCGATCGCATTATCATTGTCAAGATAGATACGAAGCCAACACCGACAACAGTAGTACAGGTTTATATGCCAACTAGCTCTGCCGTTGATGAGGAAATCGAAGAAATATATGAGGAGCTAAAGGAAATTATTCAGACAATTAAGGGAGAGGAAAACTTAATTGTTATGGGAGACTGGAATTCGGTAGTAGGACAAGGAAGGGAAGGGAAGATAGTGGGGGAATATGGTCTGGGCAAAAGGAATGAAAGAGGAAGCCGCCTGGTAGAATTTTGCACGGAACATAATTTAGTTATAACAAACACCTGGTTTAAGAATCACAAAAGAAGGTTGTATACGTGGAAGAGACCAGGAGACACCGGGAGATACCAGATAGATTTTATAATGGTAAGACATAGATTTCGGAACCAGGTTTTGAAGTGTAGGACATTCCCAGGGGCAGACATAGACTCTGACCATAACTTGTTGGTTATGAACTGTAGGCTGAAACTGAAGAAACTACAGAAAGGTAGGAAAATAAGGAGATGGGACCTGGATAAATTGAAGGAACCTGAAGTTCTTAAGAATTTCAGAAAGAGCTTCAGGCAACAATTGACAGAAACAGGGGAAAATAAAACAGTTGAGGAGGAATGGGTAAAATTGAGAGATGAAATAGTGAAGGCAGCAGAGGACAAAATAGGTAGGAAGGCAAGACCTACAAAAAATCCTTGGATATCACAGGAGATACTAAATTTAATCGATGAAAGGAGAAAATATAAAAATGCAGTAAATGAAACAGGCAAAATGGAGTACAGACGACTAAGAAATGAGATTGACAGGAAGTGCAAAATGGCTAAGCAGGAATGGCTAGAAGGCAAATGCAAGGATGTAGAAGAATGTATAAATAGGGGAAAAATAGATACAGCCTACCGGAAAATAAAAGAAACATTTGGCGATAAGAAAAACAGCTCTATGAATATCAAGGACACTGATGGAAAACCAGTTCTCAGCAAAGAAGGGAAAGCTGAAAGGTGGAAAGAGTATATAGAGGGGCTCTACAAAGGAAATGAACTTCGAGACACTATTGTAGGAAGGGAAGAGGATGTAGATGATGATGAAATAGGAGATATTATACTGAGAGATGAATTTGACAGAGCACTGAAAGATCTAAGTCGAAACAAGGCCCCTGGAGTAGATGATATTCCCTCAGAGCTACTGAAGTCTCTGGGAGAACCAGCCATGACAAAATTGTTTCACATTGTGTGTAAGATGTATGAGACAGGTGAAGTACCCTCAGACATTAAGAAAAATGTAATAATCCCCATTCCAAAGAAAGCGGGTGCAGACAGGTGTGAAAACTACAGAACCATCAGTTTAATAAGTCATGGTTGCAAAATATTAACACGAATTATATACAGAAGGATGGAAAAGCTGGTAGAAGCCGACCTCGGGGAAGATCAGTTTGGGTTCAGGAGAAATGTAGGAACACGGGAGGCAATACTCACTTTACGGCTTATCCTAGAAGATAGATTAAGAAAAGGCAAACCTACATTTCTAGCTTTTGTAGATTTGGAGAAGGCTTTTGACAATGTTGATTGGAATAAACTCTTTGAAGTTCTGAAGCAAGCAGGAGTAAAATATAGGGAGCGTAAGGTTATTTACAACTTGTACAAAAACCAGACAGCGGTTGTCAGAGTTGAAGGGCATGAAAGGGACGCAGTGGTTGGAAAGGGAGTAAGACAGGGTTGTAGCCTTTCCCCAATGTTGTTCAATTTGTACATTGAACAAGCTATAAAGGAAAGCAAGGAGAAATTTGGAGAAGGAATTAAAGTTCAGGGTGAAGAATTGAAAACATTGCGTTTTGCCGACGACATAGTAATTCTGTCAGAGACAGCAAATGACCTGCAAGAGCAATTGAACGGAATGGATAGTGTGCTGAAAGGTGCATATAAGATGAACATTAACAAGAGTAAAATTAGGGTAATGGAGTGCAGTGTAAGAAAATCAGGTGATGCTGAAGGAATTAGGTTAGGTAACGAAACAATAAAGGAGGTAGATGAGTTTTGTTACTTGGGCAGTAAAATAACAGATGATGGTCGCAGTACAGAGGATATAAAATGCAGAATGGCAATGGGTAGAAAGGCGTTTTTGAAAAAGAGAAATTTGTTAACATCTAATATTGATTTAAGTCTAAGGAAGTCCTTTCTGAAGGCATTTGTATGGAGTGTTGCCTTGTATGGGAGTGAAACATGGACGATAAGCAGTGTGGACAGAAAGAGGATAGAGGCTTTTGAAATGTGGTGCTACAGAAGAATGCTGAAGATTAGGTGGGTGGATCGCGTAACTAATGAGGAGGTACTGAACCGAATTGGGGAGAAAAGAAATTTCTGGCATACCTTGACTAAAAGAAGGAATAGATTGGTAGGACACATTCTTAGACATCAAGGAATTGTGAATTTAGCATTGGAGGGAAGTGTGTGGGGTAAAAATCGCAGAGGGAGACCAAGAGACGCGTATAATAAGCAGATTCAAGTGGATGTGGGTTGTCGTTCTTATGAGGAGATGAAAAGGCTTGCTCAGGATAGAGTAGGGTGGAGAGCTGCATCAAACCAGTCTCTGGACTGAAGACCACAACAACAACACCTCTTCATTAGTTACGCGATCTACCCACCTAATCTTCAGCATTCTTCTGTAGCACCACATTGCAAAAGCCTCTATTCTCTTCCTGTCCGCACTGCTTATCGTCCATGTTTCACTCCCATACAAGGCAACACTCCACACAAATGCCTTCAGAAAAGACTTCCTTACCCGTAAATTAATATTCGATGTTAGCAAATTTCTCTTTTTCAAAAATGCTTTTCTTCCCATTGCCATTCTGCATTTTACATCCTCTGTACTGCGACCGTCAAATGTTATTTTACTACCCAAGTAACAAAACTCATTTACCACCTTCATTGTTTCGTTACTTAATCTAATTCCTTCAGCATCGCCTGATTTTCTAAGACTGCATTCCACTATCTTTGTTTTGCTCTTGTTAATGTTCATTTTTTAAGCTCTCTTCAATACACTGTCCATTCCATTCAACTGTTATTCCAGGTCCTTTGCTGTCTCTAACAGAATTACAATGTCATAATCAGAACACAATGTTTGTATTTCATCACCCTGAACGTTAATCCCTATTACAAATTTTTCCTTCACCGCCTGCTCGATGTACAAATTGAATAACATCAGAGAAAGGGTACAACCCTGTCTTACTCCCTTCCCGACTAATGCTTCCCTTTCATGCCCTTCGAGTCTAATAACTGAGGTCTGGCTTTTGTACAAGTTGTGAATAATTCTCCTTTCCCTGTATTTTACCCCTGCTGACTTCAGAATTTGAAAGAGTGTATTCCAGTCAACATTGTCAAAAGCTTTCTCCAAATCTACAAAAGCTAAAAATGTAGGTTTGCCTTTCCTTAATCTATCTTCTAAGATAAGACGTAAAGTGAGTATTGCCTCCCGGGTTCCTACGTTCCTCCTGAATCCAAACTGATCTTCCCCGAGGTCAGCTTCTACCAGCTTTTCCATTCTCCTGTAGGTAATTAGTGTGAAAATTTTGCAACCATGACTTATCGAACTGATGGTTCTGTAATTTGCACACCTGTCTGCACCTGATTTCTTTGGAATGGAGATTATTACATTTTTCTTAAAGTCTGAGGATATTTCGCCTGTCTCATACATCTTACATACCAAGTGAATCAGTTTTGACTTGGCTGATTGTCCCAGAGACTTCAGTAGCTCTGAGGGTATATCATCTACTCCTGGGGCCTTGTTCTGACCTAGGTCTTCAGAGCTCTGTCAAATTCATCTCTTAATATAGTATCTCCTATTTCATCTTCATCTACTTCCTCTTCCCTTCCTACAACATTGTCTTTAACTTCATTTCCTTTGTAGAGCTCCTCTATGTACTCTTTCCACCTTTCAGTTTTCCCTTCTTTGCTGAGAACTGGTTTTCCATCTGAGTTCTTGATATTCGTAGAACTGTTTTTCTTGTCCCCAAATGTCTCTTTCATTTTCCTGTAGGCAGTATCTACTTTCCTCCTTGTTATACATTCTTCTACAGATTTGCATTTGGCTTCAAGCCACTCCTTCTTAGCCATTTTGCCCTTCCTGTCAATCTCATTTCTTAGTCGTCTGTACTTCATTTTGGCTGTTTCATTTACTGCATTTTTATATTTTCTCCTTTCATCAATTAAATTTAGTATTTTCTGTGATACCCAAGTATTATTTATAGGTCGTGCCTTTCTACATATTTTGTCCTCTGCTGCCTTAACTATTTCATCTCTTAATGCTACCCATTCCTCTTCTACTGTTTTATTCCCCACCCCCCCATTTCTGTCAATTGTTGCCTACAGCTCTCTCTGAAATTCTCAAGAACTTCAGGTTCCCCCAATTTATCCAAGTCCCATATCCTTATTTTCCTGCCTTTCTGCAGTTATTTTCGGTTTCAGCCTACAGTATGTCTTACAGTTTAAAACCTGGTTCCGGAATCTAAGTTTTACCATTATAAAATCTATCTGATACCTTCTGGAGTCTCCTGGTCTCTTCCACATATACAACCTTCTTTTTTGATTCTTAAACCAGGTGTTTGTTACTATTAAATCATGTTCCGTGCAAAATTCTACCAGCGACTTCCTCTTTCATTCCTTCTGCCCAGTCCATATTCACCTACTATTTTTCCTTTTCTTCCTTTTTCTACTACCACCACAATAAAGTTTTCCTCTCCCTTAATTGTCTGAATAATTACATTTAACTCGTCATACATTTCTTCAGTCTCCTCATCATCGGCAGTGCTAGTTGGCATATATACCTGTACTACTGTTGTCGGTGTTGGCTTCATATCTATCTTGACAACGATAATGCGATCACTGTGCCGCTCATAGATGTTTACCTGCATTCCTATTTTCTTATTCATTATCAGTCCCACTCCTGTGATACCCCCAACTGATTTTGTATTTATAATCCTGTACTCACCTGACCAGAAATCCTGTTCATCCCGCCACAGAACTACACAAATCCCCACTATATCTAACTTCAACCTATACATTTCCCTTTTAAATTTTCTAATTTTCCTACCCGATTAAGGGATCTAACATTCCACGCTCCGATGCTTAGAATGCCAGTATTGTTTTTCGTGATGACAACATCCTCTTGAGTAGTCCCCACCTGCAGATCCGATGGGGGACTATTTTACCTACGGCATATTTTACCCGAGACGTAGCCATCATCATATTTTCATACAGTAGAGCTGTATGTCCTTGGGAAAAGTAACGGCTGTAGTTCCCCTTTCTTTCAGCCGTTTGCAGTAACTGTATGGCAAAGCCACATTAGCTGATGTTACAAGGCCAGCTCAGTCAATCACCAGAATGTTGCCCCTGTAACTACTGAAAAGGCTGCTGCCCCTCTTCAGGAACCACACGTTTGTCTGGCCTCTCCACAGATACCCCTTCACTGTGGTTGCACCTACTTTAGGGCTATCTGTATCGTTGAGGCACACAAGCCACCCCACCATGGCAATGTTTGTGATTCATGAGGGTGGAAAAGCTAATACATAACCTTATTCTGTCTATGACACACAGGAATGCAAATGTACTGTCTGTGAGAGGTGAATTCATACCATATTAGAGGGCAATGAGTATGGCTTTTACACTATTATGGTAGTCTAATAGCGCCTTATTCTACGTAAACGACGTGTAAACCGCAAGTAAAGAGCAGAAACAGCAAAATATTGCATTGTGTCATACAAAAATTACAATTGTAACCAATATCTAAATAAAATACCTCACAATATGATATTGTATACATCTACATCTACATACATACTCCGCAATTTACCGTAAGGTGCGCGGCGGAGGGTACACTGTACCACTACTAGGCATTTCCTTTCCTATTCCACTCCCAAATTGAACGAGGAAAAAAAGAATGCCTATATGCCTCCATACGAGCCCTAATATCTCTTATCTTGTCTTTGTGATCTTTACGCGAAATGTAAGTAGGCGGCAGCGAGATCGTACTACACTCAGCTTCAAATTTCGGCCCTCTAAATTTACTCAACAGAAATTCACGAAAAGAACGTCGTCTTTCTTCCAGCGATCCCCAATTGAGTTGCCGGAGCATTTCCGTCACACTCGCACATTGGTCGAACCTACCGGTAACAAATCTAGCTGCTCGTCTCTGAACCGCCTCTATGTCTTCCTTTAAACTGATCTGCTGCGGGTCCCAAACACTTGAGCAATACTCAAGACGTGGTTGTACAAGCGTTTTATACGCGGTCTCCTTTACAGGTGAAGTACATCTTCCCAAAATTCTCCCATTAAACCGAAGTCGGCTGTCTGCCCTACTCACAACTGTCCTTACATGCTCGTTCCATTTCATATCGCTCTGCAATGTTACGCCTAGATATTTGAATGATGCGACAGCATCAAGAAGCTCACTACTAATGTTGTATTGGAACATTATGGGAGTGTTTTTTCTACTCATGCACATCACCTTACATTTTTCTACATTGAGAGCTAGCCGCAATTCTTCGCACCATCTAGAAATTTTGTCTAAGTCATCCTGTATGCTATTACAGTCAGTTACAGACGACACCCTCCCATACACCACAGCATCATCAGCAAACAGCCGCATATTACAACTTACTCTGTCCATCAGATCATTTATATAGATAGAAAATAATAGCGGTCCTATCACACTCCCCTGGGGCACGCCTGACAATACACCAAATCTCCTAGTTGTTTTGTGCAATGTATTTGCAGGGGATTCAATGAAAATGCAGATAAGGAATGTGTTTTGTGAATTAGAAGGGATTTCCTAGGAACTACAGACTTGTCTTCTCGGTTTCAACATCTGATGAGAGCGAATGATTTGGGTGTGGCAGTGCAGTTTAAGGACATGCCCGAGTGTGAGGGAACACGGCATCCAGTTTGATGTGTTTAGTATGTAATTGCGGCAGAAGGGAGTGCTTACTGGCGGCGACGTGCAGCGCCGTGGCACCAGACAGGTCAGGCAGCTGGGCTGGCGTGTCGGGGTCCGCCCCAAGCTGCAGCAGGACCTTCAGCGCCTCCTCGCGGTTGCTGGCAGCCGCCAGGTGCAGCGCTGTCTGGCCCTTCTTGTTTGGCAACAGCAGCATCTCTGACCTTGACTCGCCATCTGTCAACCAAAAAGGAGAGCCAAATTTTCTATTTCTATCACCTCTGCAACAAGATATAATTAATGAAGCAGCAATACAGGTGTTCAGGATAGGAGCGGTTCAATGGTGGGCATCCCTGGTTACTTAAAGAACAGGCTAAATAAGAAGTCAGCAATGTGGTCAAAACGTAGCGGTTGCCACATTATTATTAGAAAAAGTTCATTTCCAATGGGGTACAATTATGGGAAAAACAAAGTGATACGCCGGGAGGTCCCCGACAGGTTGGGCTGCAGGAGCAGGGAGGGGGCACGTCTGGACGGTCTGGAGGCTGGCTCGCAAGAGAGCGGTCGCCGTTGCCGGTCGGCCCTCGCGAGGCCACCCTGCAGTCGCCACGTGCCCACACTCTGCCTCCTGATTGGCTGGTTGGTTGGTTTCTTCCACAGCCGAGGCAGTCGACACGGCGTTACCTCGTCATCACGGCGTCCCACACACGGGCAGCACGTGAACACAGCCTGCCAGGAGGTGTTGACAACCAAATTCCCAGCACATCCGTGGTCGCCTGCGTGTAGCCACGCCGGCCGTGTATTGAAACGGAAGAATAAAAAATTTTCATCGCGATTATTCTAATTTTCCCCAACCTGTCGGTCCACCATGCACACAGTGAGAAACTAAGATTTGGGAAATTCTGGGGTTCTTTTTGAAGGCGTATATATTGTCACATGTCTGAGAGTACAATGAGTGACAGTAAAAGATAGGAAGTACATCTTACAAAGAAACTTACAAGCAAAGCCAGGAGGAAAGGTGTTTTTTTTTAATACCCCTGAGCTTGTTAAAGACTTAAGCAATTTATTCAGAGTTATAGCAGCATTTTCAGAGGTGACTTATCAGAATATGTACTATGAAATCAAAGACTGATTACCAAAAACTGCGCACACAAGTCTTATTAAAAAACAAGTGGATTCTCTACTTTGTTAATTATCTAATGCCAACGATGCAAAATATTTCAAATTTGTTATGATTGGCCCGTTTTCCCTCTCTAACAGAAAGGTAGGTCTCTCAGACCACAAGTGAGTAATCTACACAGTCAGATCACATGAAGTGCACCTGTGAACATTGGCCAGAACACCTCACTTGTACACTGGGCCAACATATGACAGCGTTATTGTCATCTGGGCCCTCTTGCTACCACAGGTTCAAATGGCCACAAATACATCCAGCTGAACTGTGACACACCAATTCATTCCTTCACGACCTCTACCCCCAAGTAATGATCAAAGTAATGTTTCAACAATATGAGCTCTCCCTGAGGAAATCAACAGCATCTCTTATACCATACTACCTTAATCGACACAGCGTTGTGGGGCCCATTGTGTAGCCGCCACCAGTGAATACCCCAGGCATCGCCTGGATCTGACCTTTGGTATTAACCGCTGCCATTACCCTGTGTAACTAAGACTTTAACTTTGCCATTTCTTGGGATCATGTACCAAAGCACTCATTCCAAAATAGAACCTTTCTTCCATGTTCTTGTTAATAAACTTGTTTAATGGGTTTTAATATGCTAAATAGGCTAAATTCAAAGGCTTTCACGGCCATTGTCACTATCAATAAAATTGTTTAGGTTATGAGACCATATTGCCAGTCTTTAAAAAATTGTCTGTCACTTTGGCCACTGTTGCAAGTGGCCTTTATCTCGGTATAGTCTCAACATCGGACAGCTTCGAAGATTGACTGTGTGGACTCACGCCTGAAGAACTTTACTGTTATGAATACACTTGGTCTTTATTGATTACTTAGGATATGTTCCTCTTCCAACTACCACACAGAAAATACGTAAATTAAATACAAAATTCATACCTGTCATGTTAATAAATTCGACTGGCAATAAGACCACCTACGCACATGGAATATAAGGGAATTTATCAAAAGATTCGTTTGTTTTATCCCTTCAGTTGTAGTAGAGCTACAACAGCAATCAAACAGTTATATTATTATACTGACAAATTATGAAATGATACACGCCTTACACACATTACATGCAAGGAAGATCTGCGATAAAAGTTTGTATTTTCATACCAGTGAAAAATGACTGTGATTGCATCTGTGTGCGGAGAATGTGCAGAAAACGCTACATCTGACTGTCACAATAAACAGTCCATAAAATACCTCAGGTCAAGCAACTACGTTGGTAATCTGCGACCAACACCAACCAAGGTGATATGGTACTTGAGACACTGGATGTGTATTCTGGAAGAGCGGTATTCAAATCCTGGTTCAAACAATCAGTTTCCAGTTTTTTATGCTTTCATTAACCGATTATGGCGAATACTGAATGGTTCCTTTAAAAAGTACATGAGCAGATTTCCTACCCCCTTCTGTTTCCATCTGACCTTACAGTCTAATGGCTTGTATGATTTATATTGCTATCCAGAGTGCGTATTTTATATTAATAATATTTATAAACTATAAATTTTTTATTAAGAGCAGATTTTGAAATCAATGTGTAAATCAAGATTAGGTGTGTTACATGTATGAGGGTTGGAACTTAAATAGCGACAACTATTTGTACACAACAGATACAAAAGCATTACATGTTTGCATCTGTTACTGTTCTTCAGAGTAGTCACCAGCGTTGTGTATAACCCTTTTCCAGCGATGTGGAAGGTGTAGTATACCGTTAGCAAGCCTGTTCTGTTGATAGTGTGAATGGAGCCGTCTACTGCCTTTCGAATCTATGGAACAGTTCTGAAGCGAATGCCACAAAGTGGTTCCTTCATCTTTGGAATCAAATCAAAGTCACAAGGACTTAAGTCTGGAGAGTATGGTGGATGGTACAGTACTTTCCAGTCCCATAAATGAGAAGCACAGTCGTATGCGATAATTCGGTTTCGTGGGTGAACTCACGAATCGTCCGGCGTCGATCACTTTTCAGTAACGCGGCAACAGTGTGCACTTCTTCACAGACGCTAGGACGACCTGCACGATGCACGTCTTTCACAGTCTGCCTCTTGAAGACCTAGGTGACACTGTCGTGCTGTATGACCTCTGACCCATTAAATCTCCATCCGACTCTATTGTTCCTGTTTCGAAAACATAATGACACATTACGTTCGATCGCTTGCTTACAAGTGCGCACACCGGTGACGTGAGACGGGCGAGTCCATTTGCTCGGAGGTAAGGTAGGTATGTCAACAACGTGTGCTATCCGCGACAATAGTAGCGTCCATCGCATAGTGTGTCTACAGCAGTGTTGCCGCTCTTCAAGTTCCAACCTTTGAAGTAATTGTAGTTAGAGGGGATTATAATTGATTTTATTTGACAGAGTTGATGTAATTCTGGACCACGTTAAAATTGGCTGTGTTACTTTGGTAGTTATGCTTTCACCTGGGGGTCATTTGTCCACATCGTTAACAGTGGTAACTAGTCTGTAGGCAGTATTGGTATTTTTTTTTTTTTTTTTTTTTGCATTGTGTCGATGCTTCAGTTTGGAAAAAGAAGTAGCGTCTAAGAACAGTAGCAGCAGAGTGCATATCTCTGGTCTACCTGTGGTGACGCTATGTTAGGTGTCTACCAGCAATCACATGTGTGCAAAATTTTGTACAGAAGGTCAAGATTCGCAAAAATGATATTTTTTTTATTTTTTATGAAGCGATTACTTTTATGACGAAAATCAGTCAGACAAAAATTGTAGATTGTGTAACTATCTACAAAAACTGTTCTGATACATTTTCCCTATTATTTACTGTTTCTGAGAAATAGCAATTTTAATGTTGTACTCTCAATTATATGCACACGTTTCCACACCACCTATGAGGAAGTGTACTTCGTACAGTGTTTTTTTTTTTTTTTCTTTTTTTTTTTTTTACTGGATTTCAGGACATTGAACAATCGTCTTCTTCTTCTTCCACATCTTCCTGCGACGTAAATTGTTGCAACAGCAAAATTCCTGGATGTAATGAATCACTGTGTTTGTCATTACCACGAAGTGAGAGTTCAAAAGCATCACAAAATTTAATGCAATCCACAATTTTAGAGAGCACGTAACGATTTTTTCGAATCAACTGACTGCCTGTAAGCACTGTCCAGTTGTTGCCTAATATTTGTTTCCCTAACAGATTGTCCTTTAGCTTCACAGCCCTATGTGATGCAGAACGGTCATGTTTCTTTATCTTCTGTGTTAAATGCCCGAGATCGTCAACGCCTTTCAGCATCCAAGTTGTTTCACACCCAGAATTTTCTTTCTCGAGCAACACAGATGAAAAGCAGTAAACGTTGTTTATAATTTCACAAGCACATATCAAGTCTACTTTCCCAAGTTCTTTTAATTTCTTTACTTTTATTATTAGTTTTCTACTAACTTGACATCTGTTGTCGATCTCCCTTGGTCCTTGATTTGAAGCTTCTCTTCAAGTGAAAGGGAAAAGAAAATAGTATCCCTTAGCCTTTAAACTGGATTATCACATATTAAATTTACAATTAAGACACTACAAAATGACAACTCACGTCTTCTAACTCACAAATGCATATCGAACCCTCATGTCATCGCATGGGACCAGCTGTAAAAGCAGATCACAGTGTTGGTAACAACAAGAGGTATTACAATGCTACAGAAGAATGTAGATATGAATTAGTTTCAGATTCTGCTATTTGTGTGCCATGTTGACTGAAGAACTGGGGAGGAAAAGGAACTGCACGCTGGTGAGGTGTGACAGTAGGAGGGGGAATGGAGGCTTGGCGGATACACTATGGAGCCTTGCTCCAATGCTCAGAACAGGAGACACCGCCTGCTCCCACGCTCTTCTCCACCCCTCGCCATGGAACTCAGTGGCTGGGGGTGCAGAAGAGGATTTTGTGCCAAGGCACAAGCAGGCCCGGAAGAGCTGACTGCCAGTTTTGAATTTGACTGTAGGCATCGGTAGGGAGGTTCAACTAAATAATAATACATCAAGAAGGCGGGAGATTAGGTTGTTTAAAGTTAAACATCGTTATATATTGCAAGGTTCTCTAAGAGGCATATATTTCTGTGGGGGTTCATTGCTGCTTGGCGCTGTAAGACAAACCGCCTCTGGTGTACGTGTTGCTGCCTCTGCTACGTAGTGTCGTTGTATCACACCTCCCAAGGGGGAATGGCCATGACATTCAAATCGCGGATTTTCTTCAAATAATGTGCAAGGACTAAGGCGCAAGGACTTAAACGATTTCGAGAATATCTCATTAGTAGTTTCATGTGTCTAATATGTAACCGTGTGTTGCGGCTATAAGCAAGCCATAAGCAAGAGAAGGTGGTGGTCCAGTGGTTAGCGTTCTGCCTCTTAAATCGGTGGATCTCCAGTTTAATTCTAGCTCATATCGTATTTGTTTTTATTTAGTTTTCTTCCACACTGATCATATTACTGAACATAATAAGCGACTTGAGCATGTGGAATACTCTCACAGTACAATCACATCTTTTACGTGACGTTTTAAAACCAGATTATGCACACAGCAGTCGCTATTTGCAGTAGTCGGAGAATCGGGAGTCACCTCCATTTTTTGCACGATAATGCAAAGTCTCACTACTATGCAGATTGACTCCACACACTAAAATAGTGAGTGACGTAAATATAGGAAAGGTTGGGGAAATGCCAGCCCCCATACTGCTTCAACAAGCCTTTCAATATGACAACTGGAAGTAGGGAGCAGTGGGAGAAAATAGTTCGACACCGTACGGGGGATATTGTCTGGTTCACTGACGGATCAAAATCAGAACAAGGTGTTGGGGCCAGGGTATATAGGGTGCAGCCAAGACTGGAGGGCGTCATATCTCTAGGAAAACTGGCCTCAGTATTCCAGGCCGAAATCACTGCCATCAGGGCGTGTGTGAAGGAGAATTTGCGTAGGTGCTACAAAGATCGTAGCATCTATATCTATTCAGACAGCCAGGCAGCCCTGAGATCACTGGCAGCTCCTGCAACACGATCTAAAATTGTTGCAGAATGTTGCAGGTTCTGCTAGAGTTAGGGGAAAGCAATAGGGTAAACCTATTGTGGGTCCCTGGCCACTCGGGGATCAGTGGCAACGAACATGCCGACAGATTAGCCAGGATGGGGGCAGAGACTCCATTTATTGGACCGGAACCTGTCCTGACAATCACCAAGGCAATGATCAAATTGGAGCTACGTAACTGGCTCAGAAGACAGCACGTAGAATATTGGACCAAAGTCCATCAACAAAAACATGGCAAGGTAATGATGCCAAAGCCATGTTTTAAAAGAAGCTCTGCAATCCTGGGTCTGAACAGGAGAGAGATTAGACTCATGGTTGGATTGCTGACAGGCCATGAGAATTTCAAAAAACACCTACGTACAATGGGAATAACAGAAGAGGACCCTAAATGTAGGATCTGTGATGACGGTGATGAAACTGCATCACATCTAATCTTCGAATGCATTGCATTGGAGAATAAAAGGCACCGAATATTTGGGACAACCAGACCCGAAGAAATTGTGTCTAATAAAGAACTGGTAAAGGGACTCCTTGCACTGTTCAAGGGCATTAGTTGGCTTTATTAGATATACAGGAGCGATACCGCACAATAAACGTAGTTTCGGCACGGGCAGTGGCGGGTTGGACCAAGACTGTTTTGGCTTCCCTGGAAAAATCAATCAGTCAATCAATGCAGATTGACTGCCAAGTGATGCCTGCTCCTCCCCTTCTTGTCAACAAGTGCAACCTGTGCCTGCAGGTTGAAGTGTCCAGTCCGGTCCCAAATACATGTGCAAGGGATTTCAGAAACAAGTAAACAGTTTCAGGAAAACATTATGTCTTTGGTCGATTACTTTTCAAAAATTATAAATATATTTGTTGTAACAATAAGCGTATGTGAACAGACAAATAACTGAACGTTCAATAAATATCTATGCAACTACACAAATTTTTATTGTTATAATACGTTAGAAATTTAATATGTACGAAACTAGCTGAAAACCTGGCATTACCTGAAATATTTAATATCTGTCACGTTTCACGATTTTCCTTAAGCTGACTGGAATACAGGAATATCTTAGTAGTAAATAAGAAATGGGTTACAATGTGTTGGAAGAAGTGATACGTTTTATCCATTGCGGTATATATGATCTCATATTTATTGAGCTACATGTTGTATAATTGTATAATTTTATAGCTATGTATTAATTTGGTAGAAGTACTGTATGACTGTAAAATCTGTTGTGAATACAATTAGTAGTAAGGAAGGAATAGATTAACACATGGGACGGTTTTCCATGAATGTTACTGTTTATCTGCTCATATCTACTGAACTACATGTCATACTGTGATTACAAAGAACATTCCACTATACGTGTGTATCTTGTCTGTAAAATTTCCTGTGGCCACAATTTATAGTATAAAAATTATAAATTGTAACATCATACTGAATGCTGTAGTTTAGGTCCATGAACATTGGAAAAGTAGTAAGTGAGAAACTTTTTTCCATTCAGTACTTTGATGTGGTTGTCAGTGAGAAAAAGTTTAATAAAAGTTTGAAATTATGTTTAAAGTTTGTCACTAAGTACTGCCATTCTCATATAGTGTATTTATAAAGTCTCGTCGCATTATGTGGCAGTTTCTTGCGTTATATCTCCTGAACCATGTGTTGTAAGTGGTTCGTACTCCTACATCCATTGTTATCTCACGTAAGGAATATGTGTACCAAAGATGGTTGAAATCGGTCTAGTGGTTTAGGAGAAAATGGGCCGCATTTCGCTTAATACAGCAGTTTTCCGCGCATCCTATTGTAATATCATGTGAACTATATGTTGTACGTAACCGTCCTCATGGTCTGAAGCTTACATGTACAAAATTTGAAAAAGATTGGAACAGAACTGTAGATTTATGTGCAATACGTACACACAAACATACACTCTGCTTTATGTGTAAAGATAATATGTCCAGTGTTGAAAAAACAAAGTAAACAAAAACAAACAACAGAATGTGGTAGAATAGAAATGGCGATTTAAAAGCCATAGCCGTAACCACTGGACCACCGTTTCTCTTGAATGAAACTTTCACTCTGCAGCGGAGTGTGCGCTGATATGAAACTTCCTGGCAGATTAAAATTGTGTGCCGGGACTGGGACTCGAACCTG
Organism: Locusta migratoria; assembly: GCA_026315105.1. Taxonomy (NCBI): domain Eukaryota; kingdom Metazoa; phylum Arthropoda; class Insecta; order Orthoptera; family Acrididae; genus Locusta; species Locusta migratoria. The sequence goes on along the minus strand of CM048747.1, from coordinate 140,157,276 downwards.
GGACCTTTGTCTTTCGCGGGCAAGCGCACTACCGACTGTGCTATCCCGACACGACTCACGATGCCGCCCCACAACTCTACTTCTGCCAGTACCTCGCCTCCTATTTTCCAAATTTCACAGAAGCTCTCCTGCGAACCATGCACGACTAGCACTCCTGGAAGAAAGGATATGGTGGAGACATGGCTTAGCCACAGCCTAATGGATGTTTCCAGAATAAAACTTTCACTCTGCAGCGGAGTGTGCGCTGATATGAAACTTCCTAGCAGATTAAAATTGTGTGCCAGAACCGGGACTCGAACCTGGGACCTTTGCCTTTCGCGGGCAAAAGTTTCATTCTGGAAACATCCCTTAGGCTGTGGCTAAGCCATGTCTCCACCATATACTTTCTTACAGGAGTGCTAGTCTTGCTTGTTCACAGGAGAGCTTCTGTGAAGTTTGGAAAGTAGGAGGCGAGGTACTGGCGGAAGTAAAGTTGTGAGGCGGCATCGTGAGTCGTATCGGGATGGCACAGTCGGTAGTGCTCTTGCCCGTGAAAGGCAAAGGTCCCAGGTTCCAGTCCCGGTTCTGGCACACAATTTTAATCTACCAGGAAGTTTCACAGTTTCTCTTGTTTATGGCATACTTATAGCTGCAACAAACAATTAATACTCGACCCATGAAACTACTACTGCAACTTTCTCGAAATTGTTTAAGTATTGGACCTTAGTCCTTGCACATTACGTGTTCCTAATGGTCTTCTAAAAGGGTACAACATTTGAAGAAAATTTGTGATTTGAACGTTATGACCTACATCTACATCTACATGGGATACTCTGCAAATCACATTTAAGTGCCTGGCAGAGGGTTCATCGAACCACAATTATACTATTTATCTCCCATTCCATTCTCGAATAGCGCGCGGGAAGAAAGAACACCTGAATCTCTCTGTTCGAGCTCTGATTTCTCTTATTTTATTCTGATGATCATTTATACCTATGTAAGTGGGAGGCAACAATATATTTTCGCATTCCGAGGAGAATGTTGGCGATTGGAGTTTCGCAAGTAGCCCACGCCGCAGCGATAAGCGCCGTTGTTGTAATGATTCCCATCCCAGATCGTGGATCATTTCCGTAACGCTGTCTCCCCTGTATCGTGACAATACGAAACGAGTGCACTTCTTTGGACTCTTTCGATGTCCTCCGTCAAACCCACCTGATAAGGATCCCACACTGGGCTGCAATACTCCAAAAGTGGACGGACAAGCGCAGTGTATGCAGTTTCTTTAGTAGTTCTGTTGCATCTTTTAAGGGTTCTGCCAATAAAACGCAGTCTCTGGTTCGCCTTTCCCACGATATTATCTACGTGTTTTTTCCAGTTTAAGTCTGAAGTAATAGTAATTCCTAGGTATTTTGTGGAGTTTACGGCCTTCACATTTGATTGATTTATGTTGTAAACAAAGTTTAACGGGTTTCTTTTCGTACTCATGTGGACGACATCACACTTTTCATTATTTAGAGTCAATTGCCAATTTTTACACCATACTGATATCTTATTCAGATCGTTCTGCAGTTGGTTTTGATCTTCAGATGATTTTACTAGCCGGTAAATGACGGCGTCATCAGCAAACAACCTAAGAGAGCTACTTAGAATTTCCCCTAAATCTTTTATGTAAATAAGTAATAGCAGAGGACCAATAACACTACCCTGTGGAACGCCCGATATCACCTCTGTTTTAGTCGATGCCTTACCATCGATTACTACGAACTGTGTCCTCTCTGACAAGAAATCCTCTGTCCAATCGCAAATTTGGGACGATATACCATAACCACGCAATTTGATTGTTAGCGTTGACATCGGTTTCATGTAGAATTTTGGAGCATATTCTCAGTTCGAATATAGTAAATTTCCTTGAATCGGAAAAGCTTCTTTCCATGAATCAGCACGGGTTTAGGAAACATCCTTCATGTGAAACTCAGCTTGCCCTTTTCTCACATGACATCTTGCGAGCCATGGACGAAGGGCAACAGGCGGATTGTGTTTTTCTCGACTTCAAAAAGGCGTTCGACACGGTGCCACACTGCAGACAGCTAACGAAGATACAAGCTTATGGAATAGGTTCACAGATTTGTGACTGGCTGGAAGACTTCCTAAGTAATAGAACGCAGTACGTTGTTCTCGACGGCGAGTGTTCATCAGAGACGAGTGTATCGTCAGGCGTGCCCCAGGGGAGTGTGATAGGACCGCTATTATTTTTTATCTATATAAATGATCTGATGGACAGAGTAAGTTGTAATTTGCGGCTGTTTGCTGATGATGCTGTGGTGTATGGGAGGGTGTCGTCTGTAACTGACTGTAATAGCATACAGCTTGACTTAGACAAAATTTCTAGTTGGTGCGAAGATTGGCAGCTAGCTCTCAATGTAGAAAAATGTAAGGTGATGCGCATGAGTAGAGAAAACAATCCTATAATGTTCGAATACAGCATCAGTAGTGAGCTTCTTGATGCGGTCGCGTCGTTCAAATATCTAGGCGTAACATTGCAGAGCGATATGAAATGGACAGTTGTGAGTAAGGCAGACAGCCGACTTCGGTTTATTGGGAGAATTTTCGGAAGATGTACTTCACCTGTAAAGGAGACCGCGTATAAAACGCTTGTACGACCACGTCTTGAGTATTGCTCAAGTATTTGGGTCCCGCAGCAGATCGGTTTGAAGGAAGACATAGAGGCGGTTCAGAGACGAGCAGCTAGATTTGTTACCGGTAGGTTCGACCATTGCTCGAGTGTCACGGAAATGCTCCGGCAACTCTATTGGGGATCGCTGGAAGAAAGAGGACGTTCTTTTCGTGAATTTCTGTTAAGTAAATTTAGAGGGCCGGAATTTGAAGCTGAGTGTAGTACGATCTTGCTGCCGCCTACTTAAATTTCGCGTAAATATCACAAAGACAAGATAAGAGAAATTAGGGCTCGTACGGAGGCATATAGGCATTCTTTTTTTCCTCGTTCAATTTGGGAGTGGAATAGGAAAGGAAATGCCTAGTAGTGGTACAGTGTACCCTCCGCCACGCACCTTACGGTGAATTGGCGAGTATGTATGTAGATGTAGATGTAGATGTGTGTAGCGAGACTGTAGGCGCTGACCTTCGGGGAGGAGGCAGCGCAGCAGCGGCGCGCAGCCCTTGGCGGCGGCGTCGTGCAGGGGCGCGGCGCCGGCCCTGCTGAGTGTGTGGGCGACCTGAGCCCCCCGCGACAGCAGGACCTCCGCCGCCGCCACGGCCGCGCTCTGCTGCTCGGGCTCGGCGTGCGCCTGCGCGCACAGCAGCTGCAGCGGCGTGCGGCCGCCCGTGTCCCGCGCGTCCACGTCGGCGCCCAGATCCAGCAGCACGCCCACCAGCCGCGCGTCGCGCGCTTCCGCCGCCTCGTGCAGCGCCCGGCGCTGGCGGGACTCGTCTGTGAACGTGTCCACTGACACCCCACACTCCGTCACCAGGAATCGAATCAGGTTGCAGTACCTGCACAGTTCATCATCATCATCATCATCATTAGAGACTGATTATTTCTTTCAGCGTTCAGTCGGGAGCATAGTACCTCTAATAAAATTCCTCTGCCGCGGTGGAGTAGTCGAGCAGTCTAAAGCGCCTCGGTACGGAGCGTGCGGTTGCTCGCCGTGGAGGTTAGAGTCCTCCCTGGGGCGCGGGTCTGTGTTTTCCCCTTAGGTTAGTTTACCTAGGTTTAAGTAGTTTGTAAGCTACTTACTCATGACCACGCAGTTTGGTCCGATAGATTTAAAAAAAATTCCTCCATGATCCCCTATTCAATGCTAACATTGATGCCTCGTCTGATGTCAAGCCTTTCACTTCAAAATCATTCTGTACCGAATCTATAGTAGAGACACCGAAAGAACGACTCTGACAGCTAGCGGCTATGTTGCCAATGCTGCTACGCGGATGTTTGTTGTTACGCCGTGCCAGTCGCCGGCATACGAATATCACTTCCGAATATTTTTGAACCGTTTCTATGTACTACTAAAGAGTGAACGAACAATAGCAAACCACGAAGTGAAGAAAAACATTTTTTTTTGCCGTTGAAAAGAAAGGTTTAGAAATATATGTCGAGTTAAAGTAAAGCTTCATATGTTCTAGTATTCCATTAAATATAATGTATAATTTAGTCTTTTAATAATTTTAGGTCGCTAATTGAAGAATTTTGTTTATAAATTTCATCTTTAACCATTTTCCACAAACTCTTGTGTTATTACTCGGACACTGTATAGTGGCAGTCTGCCGAAATGGTAAACAAATAAGGACCACCACTTTACAAGTAGTAAAATCGCCTCTTCCAGTCAAATGATTTGTCTTCTTACATAAAAAAGGAGATTTTTTTCCTCATTCATTTACAGTCGCTATTGACTGACATAGTATAGTGTCAGAGTAATATCATCATATCAGTTTCGACAGTCAGTCTATTGGTCACAGAAGTGACTTTCTTACGGTTAGAGGAAGAAGCCATCTCACACACGTCTGAAATGAAATTAACGACACATAACACGACACGAACAAAACCGGTAACAATGAACACACGACAGATGCTTTGCAGCGACTGAAGTTGAAGCATGCCACCCTGCACGACCTTGAGTGGCTGGGTGGCAACGCGGCACCGTTACCCCGGCAACGTTTACGAATTCCAGAGCTCTGGTTGGTGGTTGAGTGTCCCCCCCACCCTCTGCGGCCCACGTGCGAGAACTGTCAGAGTCGTTCTTTCGGAAGCCCGACTATAAGTACTTTCTTCTTGGTCTACCTCGACTCTTCTCACCCTCCACTGAAGAGCTCATGAATCTCTTAGGTAACCTTGCTTCCCCCATGCTTGTAACATGACCCCACTATCTCAGTCTGTTCACTCTAACTGCTTCATCTATGGTGTTCATTCCCAGCACTTCCTTGATTTCCTCTTTATGTACACCCTCCTGCCATTGTTCCCCTCTATTAGTACTTGCAATCATTCTTGCCACTTTCATATCTGTAACCTCTACTTTATGAATAAGTTAACCTGTATCTACCCAACTTCCACTCCCGTACAACAAAGTTGGTCGAAAGATAGAGCGGTGCACTGCTAACTTAATCTTGGTACTTACTTCCTTCTGGCAGAAGAGAGTAGATCTTAGCTGAGAACTCACTGCATTAGCTTTGCTGCACCTCGATTCCAGTTCTTTCGCTATGTTGCCATCCTGTGAGAAAATACATCCCAGCTACTTAAACTGTCTACCTGTTCTTTGTTCCTCCTATTTGGCACTCAATCTGTTTGAATCTCTTTCGCACAGACATTACTTTCGTTTTGGAGATGCTGATCTTCATATCACAATCCTTGCACCTCTGAACGAGCTCTGACATATTAGTTTGCTACCTTTCAATCGAATCGGCCGTTACAACTAAGTCATCCGCATATGCGAGACTGCTTATTTTGTTTTCACCTACTTTAGTCCCGCCCTGCCAGTCTACTGTCTACTTGCCAAATTTTGCATCATGCAGATAACTTATCTAAATCGATTTACAGTTGATTTTGATCTTTTGGGACATTTTTCAACACAGGAAAGGCCACTGAACCCGATTTACATCTACATAAATACTCTGCAACTCACATTGAAGTGCATTCCAGAGGGTTCATCGAACCTTTTCTATGATATTTCACTACAGTTCCATTCTCTAATAGCTCATATGAAAAAAGGATCACCTAAATCTTTCTGTTTTCGATCTGAACAAAAATTGTTCACAATCGGGATATGAAATTGGTGAAAGAAATTTCGCAAATAGATCTTGTCGCAACGAATAACGCCTTCGTTTCAATGATTTCCACCTCAACTCGTGCATCATTTTCGTGACTCTCTGCCGTATATCTCGATAACACAAAGCGACCTGCCCTCCTCAATAGTTTTTCCAAATCTCCTGTCAGTCCCACTTGGTGCAATACCAATTCCAGTACCAATTCGATTTTATGTGGAACCAATATCTGTGACACCGATCATTTGCAGAATTTTGGTACTTTATGTTTAAATATTATGTCATTTCTGTAGACTGGAAGTCTCCTTTGTTGGAACAACATGGTTTCTGAAAGCAACGATCATGTGAAACACAATTCGTGCTATTCATGCTATTCATGATAACATGAAAACCAGGGGGCAGTTGATACAGGGTCCCAGGTAGACGCTGTGTTTTTTGACTTCCAGAACAGGTGGATGACTGAATGGAGGCATTTCTAGCTAAAAGAATGCAGCATGTCATTCTCAACAGTCTTTAGGCATTGAAGTGATCTCAATCATGTCCCTGAGGACGTTCGCTTTTCACATTGTATATAAATGACCCATTGGAAGTTCAATGAGGCTTTTTGTGGTTGATGCTGTAGTTTATTGAAAAGTCACAACACTGGAAAAGGGTAGTGAAATGCAGAATACCTGCGGCATACTGACACATGATGATGTGACTGACAATTGAGGCTCAACCTAAACAACTGTAAAGTGCTACATTTACATCAAAAGAAAGATCCTTTATTATACAACTACATAACAGCAGAACACTTTCATAAAATATCTTTGAGTAGACATAGGGGCTATTTAAAACGGAATGACCATATAAAATCAGCCATGGCTAAGGCAGACGTCAGACGGAGAATCATTGGAAGAAGTCAGTCATCAAAGGAATTAGGTTACAAAACTCTCGTTCAGCCATAGCTTGAGTATTGCTCATCAGTGTGGGATCTGTACCAGGCAGGGTTAATAGAAGACGTGGAGAAGATCCAACAGAGAGCAGCGTGTTTCGTTATGGGCTCATTTAATGAACGTGAAAGCTCCAGTGGCACCCACTGCAGGAGAGGCATTCCGCACTTTTGTCAAATTTCCGAGAGTGTGCATTTCATGAAGAATCAAGCAATATATTCCTTCCTCCTACATATATCTCACGTATCAACCACAAGGATATGATCAGAGAGATTAGGGCACACACAGAGGCACACAGGTAATCATTTTTCCAGGGAATTGGAATAAGAGTGAGTGAGAATAGTAAACAAAGTACGCTCTGACACGCTCGCTCTGAACGCAGTACTGCGCATACGCACTCGCTATGTGTTCTCGTTCTCAAGCGCATCACAGAACTCCGTTCAAAATCCACCTGTTTTGCCTAGTATATTTGTGGCATTCGTATTCTCTCCGGCTGTGTCACCACATCAGAGAGATAGCCTGCCTATCGACTGCTCCCTTTCAAACACAGTATGGTACACAGTTTAAACTGGACAATAGCGATCCAGTTAGCATGCGTGTTCCTGTATTTCCTTTAAAATAATGTCCAAATGTTTGTATAGCTTATGGGACTTAACTGTGTGGTCATCAGTCCCTAAACTTACAAACTTCTTATGAACTAGCTAATACTAAAGACGGCACAAACATCCATGCCTGAGGGGGGGGGATTCTAACCTCCGACGGGGAACGGCCTCGCGCATCATAAAATAGCGCCTCAATGCGCTCGGCCGCTCCGCCGCGGCGTATTTCCTTAGCAACGCGTCTTTTATGATTGACACTAGGCGCCACATCACACCGGATTACATCATGTGTTCTCATGTAGGTGAACTGCAAGTCTCCTAAGCGTCCTTTTTAATGCGATAAACCTATATCTACTTCTACATACATACTCCGCAATTCACCGTAAGGTGCGTGGCGGAGGGTACACTGTACCACTACTAGGCATTTCCTTTCCTATTCCACTCCCAAATTGAACGAGGAAAAAAAGAATGCCTATATGCCTCCGTACGAGCCCTAATTTCTCTTATCTTGTCTTTGTGATCTTTACGCGAAATTTAAGTAGGCGGCAGCAAGATCGTACTACACTCAGCTTCAAATTCCGGCCCTCTAAATTTACTTAACAGAAATTCACGAAAAGAACGTCGTCTTTCTTTCAGCGATCCCCAATTGAGTTGCCGGAGCATTTCCGTGACACTCGCGCATTGGTCGATCCTACAGGTAACAAATCTAGCTGCTCGCCTCTGAACCGCCTCTATGTCTTCCTTCAAACCAATCTGCTGCGGATCCCAAATACTTGAGCAATACTCAAGACGTGGTCGTACAAGCGTTTTATACGCGGTCTCCTTTACAGGTGAAGTACATCTTCCCAAAATTCTCCCAATAAACCGAAGTCGGCTGTCTGCCTTACTCACAACTGTCCTTATATGCTCGTTCCATTTCATATCGCTCTGCAATGTTACGCCTAGATATTTGAACGACGCGACAGCATCAAGAAGCTCACTACTGATGCTGTATTCGAACATTATAGGATTGTTTTTTCTACTCATGCGCATCACCTTACATTTTTCTACATTGAGAGCTAGCTGCCATTCTTCGCACCAACTAGAAATTTTGTCTAAGTCATCGTGTATGCTATTACAGTCAGTTACAGACGACACCCTCCCATACACCACAGCATCATCAGCAAACAGCCGCAAATTACAACTTACTCTGTCCATCAGATCATTTATATACATAGAAAATAATAGCGCTCCTATCACACTCCCCTGGGGCACGCCTGATGATACACTCGTCTCTGATGAACACTCGCCGTCGAGAACAACGTACTGCGTTCTATTACTTAGGAAGTCTTCCAGCCAGTCACAAATCTGTGAACCTATTCCATAAGCTCGTATCTTCGTTAGCAGTCTGCAGTGTGGCACCGTGTCGAACGCCTTTTTGAAGTCGAGAAAAACACAATTCGCCTGTTGCCCTTCGTCCATGGCTCGCAAGATGTCATGTGAGAAAAGGGCAAGCTGAGTTTCACATGAACGATGTTTCCTAAACCCGTGCTGATTCATGGAAAGAAGCCTTTCCGTTTCAAGGAAATTTACTATATTCGAACTGAGAATATGCTCCAAAATTCTACATGAAACCGATGTCAACGATATTGGCCTATAATTGTATGGGTCAGTTCTCTTTCCTTTCTTATACACGGGAGTCACCTGCGCTTTTTTCCAATCACTAGGAACTTTGCGCTGAATTAAAGATTCGCTATAAATGCAAGCTAAGTAGGGGGCCAATGCCGCAGAATAGTCTTTGTAAAACCGAACTGGTATTCCATCCGGACCAGCAGACTTTTTCGTATTTAGCTCTCTCAGCTGCTTCTCTACACCGGAAATACCTATTGCTATGTCCCTCTATTATTCACTGCTGTGAAAGCGTCCTCGGGGATTCCTCAGGTAGCCTGAGTCACGGTAGAAGTTGCTTGCTTTTTATTATTATTATTATTTTATTCTGTGAATCTTTCTTTCTGCCGGCCGGCCACCCTTGCTGCTCTGGACGCCTCGCTCACAGAAACTGTACCTTTATGTGTATGTCAATAATTAATTGCTGCAGCCTCCAGTTTAAGTGCATTATCGCACTTACGACACGATTCCATGATTTGCATATTAAATGTGATTGTTATTGTTAAAAATGGTCGTAACCATCGAGTTTATGCTCAAATGAACCGTCGCGGTGAGTAGAATGCAATGATGAGGTCAGAGTATGTAGGAAATGAAAGTCAGGAGAACACGACTCCTTACACTTAATGTAGAGTATATATTTTACAAATATGTGTTAGAGTTTTTAGTAAAAATTATAACATTTTTGCATAGTGTATAAATAGCATTATCGAGTCATTTTTGGATTTAAATGTACTCTGCTGTAGTGGTCATGTCTCCATGGAACAAATTGAACATGAAATTTTTAACTCATTTCTTCCCTTTTTTTCCTGTTTGCTTGTAAATACAAGCCTTTGTCACCGTTTTGACACACTGTGTGTGGGGCTGAAAAGTTTGCATATCTTGTTTACTTTTCTCCACTTATTAATACGACATATTTATTTGTGACAGGTCCAGTAGCAGAAAAATTTGTGTGGCCACATTATCCTTTCTAAGGTTCTTTATATCTACGCAACTTCCAATACCCACATACAAGTGAATCTACTTTCTGTAGCCACGGATTTGTTACTGCCTACATTTTAACCGTCTACACTTTCCTCGGTTACCTTATTTATTCATTAACTTTTTGCGATTTGTTCCACTGACTTACACTGTTGGGAGAACAGTGGTTCAAACCTGATTTCCTAAAGTCACTCGAGGCACGTTCTGGGAGGTGACTGAATTACTTCCCCATCCCTGACATAAAAAAACCAGTCTAAGCGTGTGCTCCATCTCTAATGCCCACATTGTCGACGTGATGTTAAACGATGATCTTCGTTCCTTCCTCCTTCCTACTCATCTAAACTGCAGCATTCGTCTTTGGTATACATTTCAGGTGCTTTTTATCTTTCTTTTACATTTATGAAGTGTATTTTGGTTCCGTCTTTGCAAATGCGTTTTTGAATCACCAAAAACATACTATTTCAGAAATAAAATATCATCATTGGTGGGTATATTGAAAGTTATTTACAATCTGATCGAAAATCAGATAGTTATTCCTTTTGTCCATGTTTCACTTTCATATTAAGCTACTCTACAGACAAATAGTGTCAGAAAAGACTGTAAACATTGAAGTGAAATATTAAAAATTATGTAGTTATTTATAGTAACTAGAGAGCAAATAAATTACACAGAAAAAATGGAAGTATATATTATAAACATGAAAGCTTTTATAATTATATTTCAAGATGCCATATATTACACAGTTTTATTTGCTTTCGATTAAATTGATGTATAGGGGAAGCAAATCAGTGGATGTACTATTTACGCATTCAGTTTGTAAGAGTTGTTTAAAAATCATGTAAAACCATTGCCATTATAAACTAGCTTTCCAAGGAATGCAGTTAACTTGTTTTACTATTATTATTATTATTATTTACTGATTATGAGGCATACCAACTGAAAGTGTATCCTAATGAAACCGTGTTTTAAGAGACAGCTTTCTGTCACTACGTTGCCATAAAAAAAAGTGCAAATGTTTGTATAGTCTATGGGACTTAACTACGGGGTCATCAGTCCCTAAACTTACAAACTACTTATGAACTACTTACAAACTAGCACGGCACAAATATCCATGCCCGAGGGGGGATTCGAACCCCCGACCGTAGCGGCCGTGCATACCTTGACTGGAGCGCTTTAGTCCCCTCGGCCACCACGGCCGGCTACGTTGCCATCCTGTGAGAAAATACATCCTAGGTAATTTGTCTACCTGTTCTAACTTTGGTCATACTATTTGGCACTCGATCTGTTTAAATCTCTTTCCCATTTGGAGATGCTCATCTCTCTGATCGAGCTTAGAAATATTAGATTCCAACCTTTCAATCGAATCTGCCACCAGAACTAAGTCATCTGCATATGCGAGACTGCTTATTTTGTTTTCACCTATTTTAATCCCGCCATGTCAGTGTACTGTTTTCAACATACGTTCCATTAAGTGTATGAACAATAGTGGTGACCGGTTACAGCCTTGTCTTACCCCTGAAACTACCCTGAACCATAAACTTAATTTGCTGTGTACTGTAACTGCTGCCTGACAGACCACGTAAAGACCTTTAATTGCCTACAGAAGTTTGCCTCCTACTCCATAATCTTGTAGAACTGTCAACGGCTTCCTCCTAGGAACAGGGTCATACTCCTTTTCTGAATATACAGGGTGATCGGAAATTCCCATTACAACCTTCTAGGACTTGTAGAGGGTAGTACATACATAACATTTTCAATAGGAACCCATGCCCGGAAACGTATCGTTTCCATTTCACGGTGGTTTCAATTCAGATGATTAATGTAATTAGGCGTGACCCAGTGCAATTGTTGCAATCAGTTTGAAAAGAATACTGAATCGTTCCATTATTACTTACGCATTTTCATTACAATTTACACCTTACGGTTTGCATTAGTCGACAACAACAAAAAACCAGAATCTATGGCACCAGCCGCAACGTACTAATGCAGTACCAACAGCGGCTCGATGTGGCGACCACAATGTCGTACCAGAAGCATGTCCTGGTACACATTCTCCATCCCACCTCGTCTCTCTTTCCCTGTTGTTTCTCTGTCCCTAAGCAGATGTTGACGAGTTACACATATGAATTGAAACTGTCGTATAAAGGAAACGATACCTTTCCCGACATGGGTTCCTATTCAAATTGTATGTACTCACTACTCTCTACAACTCCTTGTAGTTTGTAACGGGAATTTCCGACCACCCTGTATAAAACATAGGTACAATTCCGTATTACACTCATAGCACTTCTCCATTATCTGCCGTAGGCTAAAGATCTGGTCCTGACAGCCTCTAAGAGGCCTAAATCCACACTGATTTTCATCCAACTTGTCTTCAACTAATACTTGCACTCTCCTCTCAACAATACCTGAGAATATTTTCGGCACAACAGTAATTGCATAAGGATGGGTAAATGAAATCAGCGGTGCCTTTTCAAAGGAACCATCCCGGCATTTGCCTGGAGTGATACAGGGAAATCATGGAAAACCTAAATCTGGATGACTTGGTGGATTTGAACCACCGCCTTCCCGAATGCTAGTCCAGTGTGTTACTACTGCGCCAACTCACTCGGTCAGTGTCTCCGATGATCATAAAACGTTAAATCGATTATCTCGTGGCTTGCAAGATGTGAAGATAACCTTTGAGTGTTTCAAAGGCCCCCAAGGTTCAGATCCATGACGAAACCATTGTGTAAATATGAAGACCTTAGTATGCTGTCGTTAAGTATTCCTGGCTTCTCTGAGCTTCCGCATCCGTCAATGATGCCATTTGGCAGCGCTTTACATAGTTCAGAGTGAAAATTTCGTGACTACACGAAGCTATGCCAAATTGTATCATTGCAGTATTCGGAATCTCAAAGAAGGGAGGAATACAGTTTGTATACAATAAGTGGCTGACTAGGCTAGGATACCATGCAGAACAGCGGAAAGGATTACGTTAGGACTTCAAGTTATAACATGGCTATGCATAACAATTAACGTAGCTGTCTTATGGTTTCTCTAATCGCTTTGCAGTAAAGTCATTCGACTATATAAAATGGATACCAGAAGGGACCACTGTTTCTTGTGACAACTATTCCAGATGTAAAATAACGCTACTGTATTGCAAATACAAGTAAACACTTTATTGTAAGACAGACCTTAACGCTTATAAACACGGCTTCAATACAATAAGTGGCATTTCATAATCACTACCTCACTCATTAGAGTCTGATATAACCAACTTTGTCAGATAAAACATTACGTAATCATTAACACCAATTTAAACAATTTTACGAACAAGAGATTTTACAATAAGTCCAAGTAAGTTTGCTCTATGAATGTTTGGTGTTTTTTTATTTTTTATTTTTTTTTTTTTCAGAGCTGCGAAATGTCTTTCCTCTGGCGAGTGGATTATCACAAACCGGATCTTAAATTACTCATTTAAATGAACGCCATTAATAGCGGCAAACGATGGAAATATCAAAATTAACAGCGTATAATCAGCAGTTTCCCTACACTTATGACTGAAAATTTGTGTACATATTTGAACGTGGACTGACATGACGAACTATCTTGTTCTGGTTCTAGAATTGGACCCAATACCAAGAACCATTACTAAACAAGGAAAGCTTTCGCGCCTTATCGATACTCGATCACGACTAATACCGTCATTAGTGGCTAGGCATAAAGACTGAAGTCTCCAAGTTTTCGTGACATTAGTTCGTAGTTCTGGACTTGAAAATTGATGACTTTTTATTTCTGAATCAAAACTCATAAATCTCTGTTAAAAATGATGAAAGATTTAAGTTACACTAGTAACAAGAGGCTATGACATACTGTCCTGCGACGAAGATACGCTTTCGACACAGCTCATAGTTAAGGAAATACGATTAAGACTCGTTGGTCTTTTTTGGGTATCTCTCTTCTCAGTCAACACGATGACAGTCTGCGAGTCGCACCTTTGAAGCCACGTTCTCCATCTGTGGTAGCAGTGTGAGGAACACACATACTGAGCAAACGTCTTATGTCTGCAGCTAATCTAATAAAGAATTGGCAACTGTAGGTTACGTGTGGCTACGTACTTTCTCGGGTTTCCAGGCGGATCATATTGACATCTGTACACAATATTTCTACGATCCATCTGGCCGCCGTCATCAGGTGAGGAAGCTAAGCCGCTCTCGCCGTGACAATGAAACTGTGGAACGGCTGGATCTATGTACACAACGAAAGTACGAAGGCGCATGCCCTAAGTAAAGAATGCGCGCGTTTACTCGTAGCTTCTGATCCATGGCGCGAGAGACGTTGCAGCGCTTCCAGTGGTGGGTAATGTCAAAAACGATAGATCGCTAAGGATTGTCATTCATTGCCGCTTCATGCAGATGCCGATGTTTCTTCAGGATTCCACGATTTACTTAGCAAATAACCACGGTTAATTGTGTTATCTGTAATTCTGGTTCTTTCAAAACACAATCCGCGGTAGCTGAACACTCTCTCAGAGGGACACATTTTCAGCTTTGCCCAATCGCAGTTGATTTCATATATTCTGTGAATATTATAAATACAAGAGAGTAGATTAAGGTGGTATGGACACTTGCAGAGAAAAGGGAAAGAGTAAATCGGAAACACAGTTGAAGGTATAAAGACTGAAGGAGTGAGAAGGAGAGGAAGACCGAAGATGAGGTGGAAGGATAAGATAGCGGGGGACCTAAGGGAGAAAGGATGGAAGAAGGAAGAAACAGTAAATAGAGTATTATGGAGGAGAAGAATCCAGAAGAGCAACGTCGACCCTACTTGACGTGGGACAAGGCCACGATAAAAAAGAAGACTGTTTTACGTAAAATCAACCGACAGTGTCAGATTGCCGTTAGTTTTCGAGTGCAAGTTATGGAAATAACATAAAAGAGCGAAGTTGTAGAGAATTTTCTCTTCTACAAATAAGTATTTTCAGTTTTCTTCTCAGATCAACGGTTAAGGCGTTGTTTGCAATTAAATTTCCTGCAGTCAAAAGGCCATTTAAACAGCCTATTTTTAGCGTTACTAACCCATTTTTGTCCGAAACATTTGAAAAACGGAGGTTCAGTGGCGGCTAACAATTACGTCTGTAAAATTTGCTGCCGATCGTTTCAACGGTGCGACATAAACAGTGGGAATACGTTACAGACAGACAGGCAGCATCGAAACAGACACGGGGATTAGCGAACATAGAGTCGTAGTAGCGAGACTGAATATAGAAATTCCCAAATGCGCCAAAAATAAACGAAAAATATATCTATTCAATAGAGCAGTTAACAATTCGGTTCACGCTTTCCTGAGTGATAGTCTTTCAAAACTAAAAACGCGAGTGTGCATCAGTTATGGCTTACTTTCACAGACATCAGTGGCATTAGAGAGATTTATACCAAATAAGTTAATAAAAGCGGGGGCTGACTCCCATGGTACACAGGACATGTCAGATCACTGGCGCAGAAACAAAGAAAAAATTGTCAAATGTTTGTAGAGTCTATGGGACTTAACTACGGGGTCATCAGTCCCTAAACTTACAATCCACGTATGAACTACTTACAACTAAGGACGGCACAAATATCCATGCCCGAGGGGGGATTTGAACCCCCGACCGTAGTGGCCGTGCGGACCGTGACTGGAGCGCCTCAATCCCCTCGGCCACCGCGGCCGGCAGCAAATAAAAACGTATGAATAATTTAGAAAGACACAGAGTCCCCAAGACTGGCAATCTTTTACAAAAACTCGTGGACTACAATGCGAGATGTTTATAATAGTTTCCACAACGAAATCCTGCCGCGTAATCTTGCTGAAAATTCAAAGAAATTCTGGTTATATGTGAAGAACACTAGCGGCACAACACAAACAATACCTTCAATAGGCGATAGCAATGGTAATACTACCGATGACAGTACTGCTAAAGCAGAATTGCTAACCACAGTTTTTCCGAAATTTCATTCTCCAAAGAAGACGAAGTGAACACTCCAGAATTCAAACCAATAACGGCTGCCAGCATGCGAAATTGATAAGTAGATGTTCCTGGAATAGTAAAACCATTTAAGTCACTAAAAAAAGTCCCCCAGGCCAGATTGTATATGAGCTAGATTCCTCTCAGAGTATGCTGATGCAATAGCTCCATACTTAGCTATCATAAACAACCGATCACTCGGCGAAAGATCCGTACCCAAAGACTGCCCAAGTTACTCCAATATTCAAGAAAGGAAATGGGAGTGATCCACAAAATTACGGGCCCGTCTCATTGACGTCGATTTGCAGTAGGATTTTGGAACATATACTTTGTTCGACCGTTATGAACTACCTCGAAGAGAACGACCTATTAACTAATAATCAACATGGATTCAGAAAGTACCGCTCTTGCGAAACTCAGCTTGCCCTTTATTCACACGAAGTGATAAGTGCCATCGACAAGGGACCTCAAATCGATTCCATGTATCTGGATTTCCGGCAGGCTTTTGAAACTGTACCTCACAAGCGGCTTCTAATGAAATTGTGTGCTTATAGAATATCAGCCCAATTGTGCGATTGGATTTACGATTTCCTATAAGAAAGGACACAGTTCTTAGTAACTGACAATAAGTCATCGAGTAAAACAAGTGATATCTGGCGTTCCACAGGAAAGCGTTATAGGTCCCCTACTCTTCCCTGTGTTTACAAACGATTTAGGAGTCCATCTGAATAGCTTCCTTAGACTGTTCGAGGATGATGCCGTCGTTTATCCATTACCGAAGCCAACAGAGGTTAAAAAGCAAATGCAAAGCGATTTAGACAAAATTTCTACACGGTGCAAAAATTGGCAATTAACACTAAATACTCAAAAGTGTGAAGTAATATAGCCGGCCGCGGTGGCCAAGCGGTCTGCGGCGCGTCAGTCACGGTCTGCACGGCCACTTCGGTCGGGGGTTCGAATCTCCCCTCGGGTATGAATATTTGTGCCGTCCTTAGTATAAGCTAGTTCATAAGTAGTTTGTAAGTTTAGGGACTGATGACCCCGTAGTTAAGTCCCATAAGCTCTACAAACATTTGAACAAATACACATGACCACTAAAAGAAATCCGCTGAACTTCAGTTACACGATAAATCAGTCAAACTGTAAGGCCGTAAATTCTACCAAATACCTAGGAGTTACAATTACGAAAAACTTGGACTAGAGAGCACACACAGAAAATATTGTGAGGAAGGCGAACCAACGCTTCGAAAATGTAATAGCTCCACCAAAGAGACTGCCTACTTCATACTTGTGTGTCGTGTCCTGTCCTGGAGTACTTCTGCAAGTGTGGGACCCTCACCAGGTGGAACTGACGTAAGACATCGAGAAGGTTCAGAGAATGCCAGATCGTTTTATCACGTTACAGGGGGGAAAGCGTCACGGAAATGTTGCACGATTTGAGGTGGAAATTATTAAAAGAACGACGTTATTCGTTACGGCGAGTTCTACTTACGAAATTTCAATCAGCGACTTTTGCTTCTGAATATGAAAATATTTTGCTAGCACGCAATTTACATATGGAGACCATCCCAATAAAATAAGAGAAATCAGATCGAAAACGGAATGATTTAGGTGTTTTTTCTCCTCGCGCGCTTTTAGAGAATGGAACGGTAGAGAAAGGTTATGAAAATGGTTAGTGAACCCGTTGCCAGGCACTTAAATGTGATTTGCAGAGTATGTATGTATATGCAGACAGTGTCAAATCGCCGTTATTTTTGCAGATATCTCTGAAACGATGCGAGATATGAAAAGCACATGAGAGAGTATAGTTGTAGAAAATTTCATCCTCTACAAATTCGTTTATTCAATTTTCGTGTCATATGAACGGTGAAGGCGTTATTTTCATTTAAATTTCGAGCTGACAAAACAAGATCGAAATGGCCCACTTACTACCGTGACCTAAAGAGGACCAAAAGCAGGGGGTTTACAGAATAAGTAAATTGTATCCTATCCTAATTTTAAAACGGAAACGTTTATAACATATAAATACTAGAATGTAGAGGTAAATTATTCACCTACGTTTCATAGAATGTCAAAGAATGCTTTAACCCTTAACTACTATCTGCGGTCTCTCAGACCGCTACGACTTTTTGAGTCGAGATATTTCACACCCGCCGGCCGCGGTGGCCGAGGAGAGTGAGGCGCTACAGTCACGGTCTGCACGGCCACTACGGTCGGGGGTTCGAATCTCCCCTCGGGCATGGATATTTGTGCCGTCCTAGTTCGTACGTAGTTCACAAGTAGTTTGTAAGTTTAGGGACTGATGACCCCGTAGTTAGTCCCATAGACTATACACACATTTGAACATTTTTTTTTTTTTTTATTTCACACCCCCCTGCCAAGAAAAAAGGACTCTTTCGTGTACCTTCCTGGTGGCCGACAAGGTCCACGTGCCAGCATTCATGCAGTGTTGCTGCTATTGTTCCGTATTTATGAGCCTTGCGCAGCCTCACTGACCGACCATGGTGTTAGCGTGCCGCTGGCGCAGGCTCGTCTCATAACGCCTGGCCAGTCGGCTTCGTGAGCGCGGCCTGCTAGGCGACAGCGCTGTGGCTGTGGCCTCTCTCTCGCATACAATGCACTATGGGATTTTTGTATCTAATCACGCTGTGAACTTGTAATATAATCTCTATAATGATAATCCGTGGGTGTTTAGGGAAATAATGACCAGCTGGTAGCACAAAAAATAAAAATGTACTGCAAATTCCGCTGTGTTTTACTTGTCGTCATGTTACCCATACTACATGGTTAAAAAAAGTAAAATTTCTACTAATGCCACCTCTAACAAGTGTAATGAACGACAGGGAGTCATGAAAATATATATTTAGCAAAACACTAGCTTACTATATGGAAAATAAGAGAGCGGTCTGAGAGACCCCTCCATAGTAGTTACTTTCCTTTCAACGTCTATAGTAGTTAAGTGAATTGCATCTGTTGAAAAGCACCTTTTGATTGTAGTAATCTTAAGACAGAAAATAGAATAACTGATTAAAACAGCTGCTGCGAAAGATGGCCATGCAAACAAACATATTGTTATTTGCGTTTTGCTTGCTTTTAGTCAGTGGTTGACACATCTATTACTATCCCAGAGTGTAACTTTGCCAATGTTAACCCTTTAATGAATGACTTTTTATTTGAAGCTATAAAACTTACGACGATTAATGTATATTGCGTATATGCTGAGAAAAATATTGAATAAAATATTCTTTAAAATGTTTATGTACTACTAGCAACAAAAAGTGTATAGCTGGTCAGCTATATAATGCTTCCATGATGCAACCGATGTAGTAAATGTCAATATTTCCAGAAAGTAACTCATAATGCAACAGTAGTATGTGATTGACTACTTTTACATGGCAAAGGAGGAATACTACAAAAGCACATGTTAGGAGTATCTCAATGCAGCAAAGTTTCTAAATTATTCAGTAGCACGCTGCAATTTATAATTTCTAGGACGAGCTACTAGCATGTGTAACACTATGTCTACAAGCAGCTACAGACGAATTTGTGGTAAAAATTTGATCAGTTTGAGAGATAACGGGAAAAATAAGGTATGTAGCCGATGAGCTAGACTTTGCATTAAAGGGTTACGTCTTACCCATTCTGGACGAATGAACGCAGCAAGTCCTCGGAGTAACGAGGACGTGTCTGGACGGTGGTCGTGGTGCGCGTGAGGTCGTCAGCTGAGAACTGGAAGCCCATCAGAGCGTCGGCCACGCCCCACGCTTCATACCAATCGGCGTACCTGAGCGCCCGCCATCGCAGCACTTGGTCTTCAATGGACAGACAGCTGTCTGACACCTGTTGAGTCAAAGATCCGCTATAAGCATGGGGGTCCGAAACACGTTCCCAAGATGGGGGAGGGGCACGCTTCAAAACTTGCTAATTTTATTGAGTAAATTCGTTAATTTTTTAATTGTTTGGTGTCCCAAGAACTAAACTGGAAAGTATACAAAACATATTGTACGTCAAACGATTTCACTTACCACCGGTCAGTTTGAAATGAAGATGTGCAACTGTGTCGACAACGTATATACACACATTTCCCCACGTGTTCAAATTTGTTATTGTGCGCGTATCTGTGAGCTGTCGTAGCAGTTGCTACAATCTTATGTCAATGCCACCTTTTAAATATTGAAGCTGCAAAGCTTTGGCGGGAATTCTTTCAAAGCTACCCGATGTAAAGCAATATTATAAGACTTTGATGATGCCCCAGAAAGGCAAAGCGTATTAAGAAAAATAAATCGTTGCAACCAAGACTGTGTTTTATAAGAGATTTCAATTGAATATTTTTGAAAGTAGATTTCTTTGATACCTAAAAGGTAAACACGCTTCATCGGTTTATGCAATTGGATTTAACGGCAAACTC
Organism: Locusta migratoria; assembly: GCA_026315105.1. Lineage (NCBI taxonomy): Eukaryota > Metazoa > Arthropoda > Insecta > Orthoptera > Acrididae > Locusta > Locusta migratoria. Next base: position 140,136,972 of record CM048747.1, on the reverse strand, counting down.
AGAAAAAAAAATAAAACCACTGGATATATTCACAAAAAAATCTTTTGTTCACACTTCAGTAATGTTTTACCTTGAAAACACGAACACATAACAGGAGAAATGTCAGTCACTTCTATTGTTCAATGTTGAAAATCAAGAAAAGTGCAGAAAAGACTATGCAACTTACATATCACCTACAAAAATTCCTTTTTGGATGCTAAAACGAACCCGCAACGCATTGAAATGGAACCTTTTTACAGCTTCGTAATGACTGCACAGGTATCCTCGTTTCCAGCGCCCACTGTTGAAAGATGGTTGAAGTTTACTATCATGAATTAAATGTAAGTAGCTCGATTTAGCTCACTGTATCACAGCTTCACCGTTTGGATCATCTTCATCATATCCATCGACATCGAGGTCGTGAGAGACTGAACACAAGCTCAGAATGTTTGAGTGATGGGGGAAGGAAATCAGCGGTACCCTTCCAAAGCAACCATCTCGGTATTCGTGAAGATTGATTTAGGGATTTTATGAGACCCCGAAATCTGCATCGTGAACTCATATATGAATCGTCGTCCTCCGAAACCGAATCCAGATGCTGACCAGGGAGATAGAGTACCATAAAGAGGCAACACCGAAGCCAGAGTCAGGCAAATTGAACAACTCTCTGCTATAATTTTAGGAGTTAAAAAAAGGGGGGACATGGTATACCATAGTGCAATAGTAAACTTCTAAAAGTGTAGAAAACTAAAAATTTCACATATTCACGAAAACTTTTCCAAGTTCTTTCTGTTCAGATAAATCCCATAAATGCATAAAATCATTAAAATATAATACAGTTCTGTAATAAATACCTACTTGAAATAAAATATATTCGTCGTTTTACTGCGTTTGTGGTGCAGTTATGTTTGTAAGCCTATGAGAGCGAACAGCTGCTGTCATCGGCCCCTAGATTGACAAACTTCCTGAAGTTGCTTGTGCTAAGGACCCATGCTCGAGAGCATACTCGTGCCTCCAAGGGAGCAGCCGCGCAGCCGTAGCATGGTACTAAGTATCTTACAGATTCGCGCAGATACTATTCCGCTTTCAAAATAACAGCAAAAAGACTTTAAAAAAGTAATCGTTCATGTAAATTCGTTTTGTTCATTTAGAAGTTAAGTATGATGGCATTTGTTATACCTGCATATCTCCATTACTTCCAAAAGGTTAAGTAGATTGTCCTTTGGCTGCATAAAACTTGCAGGTTGTAGTCTATGTTGGTTACATTATGCTTGTGTTCAGCCAGGTATGATTGAAATGCAGTTTTCTTCTATGGATGTGTGTAATATACCACACAGTCATCAGTGTTGTTGTTAATGTATATACAGGGTGTTTCACTGTGTTTGCCTCTGTAACTTATAAAATAATAGGTGACGGGAAATTTGAATGCGGTAGGTCAGCACAAGAAATGTTACACTTTCCGCGGAGCTATGAACATAGTTTATTGTATCATTTTCCAAAGAGTTACAGTACAAAGATATAATTTTTTAAATGGAACAATAGTTTTTTTCTATCGTGCATTGGATTCGTTGAAACCAGCTGCGTCCAAATCAATTTAAACTACATTCCTATCACTGTTAGTTTGGGAGCTACAACCCTTCCAAGTTTAGGGGGCGGAGGCTACGACAGCGTAGCTGACTGGCTGGTGGTCATGAGACAGTGGGCCGTGTCCCAGGGGATAGCCACTCTTCCAGTTAGCTACGCTATCGCAGCCTCCGTCCTCGGAACTTTGAAATGTTGTAGCTCCCAAACTAACAGCGTTAGGAATGTAGTTTAAATTGATTTGGACGCAGCTGGTTTAAACAAATCCACTACAAGATAGAAAAAAACTATTGTTCCATTTAAAAAATTATATCTTTGTTGTGTAACTCTTTGGAAAATGATACAATAAACTATTTTCATAGCTCCGCAGAAAGTGTAACATTTCTCGTGTTGACCTACCGCATTAAAATTTCCCGTCACCTATTATTTTATAAGTTACAGAGTCAAACATACTTAGTGAAACAACCTGTATATAGACGCCAGAATTATATATATATATATATATATATATATATATATATATATATGTTCGTGATATATCGTGAGTCTAATAGTTTCAGAGTATTATTTATTTGAAAAACTCGTCTGACGTTTTTATTCTTTCGGTGGCTCTCTAGATGTCGAGAAAAGTTTTCACAATACATCATCTAAACAGAAGCTTTGATATTTACTGTTTCCTATGTTCGTGAGTGCTGATATTGTTCTGTTTTTAAGCTGTTTTATGGTCCGATGTCAAAACTATACCAGTGACCATGCCGGCTCTCATTTAAGGATGAAGTTGAAAAACGGTAAAATACCGAGCAAATACGCATCGGAATATTTCACTATGTTTAACGCTTCCAGCAAACAGTTGGCCAATATTGCGAAGAGTTGTTGCAGAAGGAACAGTTCTACCAGGGAACAGTTCGGCATACCTTTGACGAGCTCCTTCATCATATCTGTAAGCATCAAAGTACAAGGAAATGATATATACTCTCTCCGCTATCATTAACAGCCTAGAGCAATTGCGTAGAGAAGTGTACATTTCGTGTCACTGAAGTACAAGGAACAGTCTGACCACGGACTGAGAGCATGAGCAAGGTAATTGCTTCATTCGAGTGTAGGCTGTGTCACATGATAGCATTATCAGAAATATAAGAACTCTATTTCGATTTTCGTAATATGATATGCATATGCTTGGAGGTATTGCCGTTTTTCAATAATTTTGAACTTATTCTCAGATTTGCTAATTACAGCTACATGTACCATAAAAAGAAAACAAAAGCGAATCATACTAAATTTGCATATTTTTCAAGGAGGATCTAAATCTGCAATAAAAGTAGGGGTTGCTACTTATCATTTCCCAGCGGAGCAGGGGGGGGGGCAAGCTTTATGTTAATGGGGACGTCCCTCTTTTTATTTCATGATAGATGGTGCTGAAATCGGAAAAACAAAAATGAGTTGTGAAAGACGGTAACATATTAAATACATATCAGATTGGGAAAATCGCAGTACAGTTTTAGACATTTATGATGATGCTATCGTGCAGTGGCGGCTGGTGACCAGAAAAGATGGTAGTGCACTTTTTTCACCAGCTGTCACCTCTCCAGTATGGCACCTCAACGCATTCCGAAAAAAAAACCACTATTGAGCCAAAATATCATAGATGTAGATGAATAAAAAACTGCAAAGCTGCAAAGCATAATGAGATTTAATTGGTGGACATAGCAATGAATGTATGAAGCATTGGAAAACTTTTGCTTCATAAGAGCCTGCACCTCACGTCACGAATTACTCATGACTAATGTTTGGGCTAATAGTTTGTGTGGAAAATTCTCTAAATGGTTACTTAACTGTTCTATGATATGCGTTGCCAAAGTCTGGGCATCATGCTTTTCTTGTGCTATAAAATCCCAAAATCTTTCAACTGCTCTTCCATTAATAATGCACCTATATACTATAACCATCTGGAAAACACAGACTACATCGCTGGTGTCGTCAGCTATTACAACCAGAAACTCGGCACCCTTCATTTCGTTCCTGATTTCCTCTTGACATACTTGAAGCATGCATCGGAGGAGTTCATTCTGGATCGTTTTGAAGTGCCTTTAAAAACTGTTGCCTTTTCCAAATGCGATTTAATAATAAATATAATTCTGCACTAAAATTAATCAAGGCTAAAAACGCCAGGATTGGAAGATGATTCAGTCTCATTGTGTCCTCTGATGGAATGTTCCAAAGAACCACAGTAACGAATACAATTAATTGTTAGATTTAGTATGTTCCTTTTGCTAGTGTAATGGCACGGACTTTCTGTATCCCTGAGTAATCAAGTGGCTATATTTACATTGCCTAGACTTGTCAGATTCGAAACATTATTGACATGGACCGAAGAAAGTTCGTGTTTCCTTATTTTATCGTGAAGGTGTTGAATGTCAATGACTCTTTGTTTAGTCCAGGAAACTCTCATCCAAATAATAAACAAGGAAAACAAAAAAGGCGTTTTTCACATCAAAGCCACACATTCATACTTGCTGTACAGTCCCGAGTTAAATTTTATGTTGAACTGACGACTTTTCGTTTTAACTGTCTGTGAAATTGTCAAACTAGAAATCGGTCTACCTAGCCTCTTGATTTCTAATTTCTATTCAAACCTGCGTAAATTGAAGCGCTCAGAAAGCAAGGAAATTACCTGATTCATTATTTCACTTGAGCCCCAAAACATACTAAAAACACGCTAAACAACGGACACAACGCAAAGTTACTTCGCTTGCAGCTACACGTGAACTGGTTAAGAAGGCGCGAAAAGCCAGATTCGTTCGAAAGGCGGACGACTCCGGTTGTCTTCGGGAGAGTTCGGACTGTGTGTCTGCGGCTGACAGGGTGGCTCGGCCGCGATGTGTATACACTCAAGGCGCCTATAGGGGAACACAGTTGCCAAGCGTTGCCCCCGCACCCCGCACACCCCCTGAGACTCACTGGTCGGCGTTTGCAAATGTACAAATGTTCAAATGTTTGTTAAGCTTATGGGACTTAACTGCGGGGTCATCAGTCCCTAAACTTACAAACTACTTATGAACCACTTACAAACTAGGACGGCACAAATATCCATGCCCGAGGGGGGATTCGAACCCCCGACCGTAGTGGCCGTGCAGACCGTGACTGGAGCGCCTCAGTCCCCTCGGCCACCGCGGCCGGCTCGGCGTTTGCAGGTCGGCTGCAAACCCAGCCGCTGTCGGCAAAGTTCCGTCCACTCGGGAGTGGCCGGTGCGTAGCAACCCGGGCGTTTCAAAAGAGATAAATGGAGCGCTACTTCTCCCCCTGCATAGAATTTCTAAACAGCAAACGTAGTTTAACAATATTATTATTCCTGGAGGTAGCGCAAACCTGCAAACTTATTCAGGAGCCGCCCCTGCTATCGTGTGACATGTGACATCTACCACAATCTAAAGAATCACAGACAGTAATCATACTCTCAGTCCATGGTCAGACATTCAGACTTCAAAACTTATGGGACTTAACTGCGGGGTCATCAGTCCCTAAACTTACAAACTACTTATGAATTACCTTATACTAAAGACAGAACAAACATCCATGCCTGAGGGGGGATTCTAACCCTCCACGGGGAACGGCGTCGCGCATCGCAGCATGGCGCCTCAATGCACTCGGCCGCTCCACCGTGACCATTGGACTTCAATCATTCGTTATGTACAAATCTTTACGAAATTGTTCAAACTTGTTGACGGTTTACAGAGAGTGTGTATCATTTCCTCGTACTCCGATGCCCACAGAAATGTTGAAAAAGCTCGTCAAAGTTACGCTAATCTATTCCCTGATAGGAATGTTCCTTCTGCAACGACTTTTCGAGTATTGTCCAACTGTTTGCTGAAACTGAAAGAGTCTGGGATCTATTTGTTGATGATATTACCGTACATCGACAGTTACAAATATTTGCCAACTTTAATGATGATTGGTCAATATCGAAGCTTTCTTCAAGATAACCATTCCCATGCGCCATACGATGCCAAACTTTTCAATGAGAAAATACATATGTGTGCCAAATATCATGGTAATCTGCCAAATATGCCATTCGTTTAATCAGCTATAATCAAAAGTGCATTCAAAACACGATTTTTGCAGTTTGTCCGAATTTACCTTCTTTCATTCGCAAATGTCATATGTTTTTCCTGGTTTCCTGAACAAACACAAAACCAGGCATATACATCAATTGAATCGTGAATTATGGTATTAAGTTTAAACCAAAATTCCATAGAAAAATACTCAGCTTTTCTCCGAATTTTTCAGTTGTCTGGGAAACTTATCCAATTTTTTTTTTTTTTTTTTTTTTTTTTTTTTTCCATACCAACTTTGTCCTGAAAATTATGAAAGTAACGAAATATTTTTAAAAATGCATAGTCAACCATCAGCTGTTTATTGTTTTCAGAACTTTACCGGTTTCGGATATTATCCATCATCAAAAGAGTCTGTTAAAATTTTTACAATACACAAGTTACAATGAAATATGACATAAACCAGCAGTGTCATCCATGAGATACTTACAAAAATAAACAACTGATTGAGAACTACATAGTTGATTTGATAAACTTAGAAGAAATCGAAGTATTCATGGTGTGAAAGTAATATGTCTTTGACTGCCATCACAGTATATATCTTTGATGACTGATACAGAGAGTGTTATTTAAACACCACGTAAAATGACAGTTTAGAAACGAAATAAACCCAGCCAATTCTGTCAAGTCGTTCTCTAGTAATGCTCTTTCATTCATGCTGGAATTGATTTTTATTTTTATAAATATAATGCAGGTACGTTGGAAATTACTGTAAAGAGACTGCTGATCGCAGACAGGCACATAGGAAAGTCAAATCATACTCACAGAACTTAGCTTTTGGCCAGAGCTTTCGTCAATGATGATTCAAGTTGGAGGGTGGCAGCAGGAGGCAGTACTCGTAGGCGGAGTTGTGCCTATGTGACTGTACGTGTACTTTATTACTGATGGAGGCTGTGCCTAAAAGTAAGTTACGTTTTTTCGCCCTACGTATATTAGCTTTCCGATTCCTCACTGTTACGGGACATTCTGCGACGGCCAACTGACCGGTGAGCTACATTTCTGAATACTATATAGAACGAGGGCGAATAGCAATGTTATATTTATTTTAACATAAGTTTTACAACAGGCCGGCCGCGGTGGCGCCACTACGGTCGGGGGTTCGAATCCCCCCTCGGGCATGGATATTTGTGCCGTCCTAGTTCGTAAGTAGTTCATAAGTAGTTTGTAAGTTTAGGGACTGATGACCCTGTAGTTAAGTCCCATAGACTATACAAACATTTGAACATTTTTTACAACAGGAAACTTTGTACTGCCCTAAAAACCTGTAATAATAACTGCACATTTGTCTTTCTTAGGTTTCCAAAGAATCCTGGCAAGGTATGATAGTTACATTATGGGAAAATTTATTTACAATTCTCTTGTCAGCCATGGGTTTTTACTGACTTTCATGTTCTATTAAAAACAAAAATGCTAATTAACACCAGAAGACCTGCCCTTTGTATCTTCAGGAAACTCGGTGAGGGCTGCACGAAGGAAACGTATATGGAATGCAATACCTACATTATTTAATGTTCCAGTCAACCATCACAGCTGTAATTGAAGGAAAACGTCTCAGACTTGGCAATAAAACGTCAAAAGCAATCAAAATGTTTCCCTACAACGAAAATACCAATTCCACAATTGTTGCCACAGCTGAACCAAAAACTGCAAGAATCTTCATTGACTTTTTGAGCAAAAATAATTACACTTAAGAATATATGCTCGTATAAGAAGTATGTCTTCAGGAATTAGTTGTCTTTTATACCACTGAAGTAGTGAAATTTGGCTATTTTTACATTGATTTCACGATTATGTATGACTCTTGATATTTTACTAATGCTTTTAACGCAAAACATAGCAACTATTTCTTGCAATTATGTAGAAAAATAGTCATAAATAAACATCACTGTTATAGCGTCTTACCCACCGCTAAGAGCGCCAGTGTCATTGCAACTCTCAGGTCGGTAACAAATTTCACACACTGAGTGTCGCGACTGTATATGTTAGACTGTGATTATAGTTTATTCTTGCCTTATCTCAAGTTTTCAGCTTAATTTATCAGTATGGTCCACATGCTTTGATCACAAATTATAAGGAACTTGTAACGGGTAATGGCTAATTGTTGCATGCGCTCGTGTGCAGTTAAATAAATTTGTAATCACTCGGGTCAGCATTTAACAATCACACACATTCATCCACACTTATTTATTTATTTACTTTTGTTAAGAGTTCAAATTGGGTAGCCTTCTTCTCACGCAAGGTCAAGCAAGAGTTTCGCATACTGACGCAGAGCCAACATAAATAAGCTCTGTTGACCATACATCGGTGTATCGATTTAAGTGCACGACAACATTCTGTATCAGATATTCGTAGAAATCGGCAAAGTACACCTTTTCCTGCACACCCTCTCTACACCGCGTGGATGCCTTTCTCCTGAACAAAACCTTTCTCCAACCCCGCCATTCCAATAGTACTGCTCACTACCTCCTCCACCATACAGACGGCCCTCCTCCCCTCGCTCGAAGCGGAATGGAGATCGGCCGCCTCCGCCACCTCCCCGTCCGGCCACAACCTCTGCTTAACACCCCAACTGAACACCTGATCCTCAGACTCTTCCTCCCCTCCCTCACCATCTCCCTGCCACGATCTACATTCATGGCAATGAACCCGTCCAAGTACTGGAAAGCATTCCACTGCCTTACTGGCAGTCATTCTAACCCTCACTACCCGCTTCTTCTCAATGACCTTCTACATCTACATCTACAACATAGCTCCCAGCCACGACCGCCTGACCTACAGGCACCTTCAGGCCTGCCCCCGCTCTTTACACAGCCCTTGCTTTCCTCTATACCGTCATCCTCTACACCGGCTTCTTCCCCAACCTGTGGAAAACGTCCTGTAGCCTCATGTTTCTTAAACCTGGCAAGCCGCCTTCTGATGCCTCATCCTATCGTCCTATAAGCCTCACCTCTGTGTTCAGCAAGGTCCTGGAAACCAACCTGTCCCACCGCATCCTCTAGCATCTTGATCAATACCAGCTCCTTTCCCTCTCCCATTGTGGCTTCCGACCTTCCTTCTCTGCTGATGACCAACTCCTGCCCCTTACCCACCTCCTTTCTGTCCTGATGAACTCCCGTCGTGCCGCTATTCTCGTTTCCCTCGACATCAAGAACGCTTACAAACGTGTATGGTATTCCGGTATTTTAATTCGACACCTGATACGGAGAAGCCTGTAATTTTTGCTTCAGCTTATTGCGAAGGTAAGTGTTAATGTAAATTATTTTGTGTTAAAAGGAAATGTATATGGATTAATGTCCGTTGTGTTGAAATACGTTTTAGAACAACTGGCAGAAATGTAAACACTGAATCGGCTGTTCGACGGCAGACGGTCAGAGATCACATGAATGCCATTAACATCGCACAAGATATTACGCGCAAGGCTGGAACTAGCCATTAGAAGAACTTAACCGTCGGCTACGCAACAATAATTAATTATTGTAAAGGGGAAAAGAATTTAGTCTTTTGTTCACATTGTGGGTCTCGATTCGCAAGAAAGATGGTTACGTAATGGTTGGCGGTATAGTAATTTAGACCTACCTGATCGTAAATCTTGGAGGGAGAAAATTACAATCTTGAAAGGATATGAATTTGTTTAAGACACATGAAATGCACGACGTCGACTGCTGGTAAAGATAAAATACGTTACGTTAGTTGGCCGGTATTTGTTCTAGTAAAAGTACCAACATCAGGCATGAGTAGAAGTTCTTTGTGACTAGTAGGCAAGTAACCAAACCTATTCCGAATACTAGACAGTCAAGAGCTAGTGACTATTGTGTGGTAGAAGGTTTACTAAAGTTTAACAGAGGGCTCTAGTGACTGATTAAGTGAAATTTTACTCGTTATGAGGAATGGAAGTCAGTCCTGAAGAGAGCTGTTTCACGGTGTTTTAGAAATTTTAATTAGCTATCGAGTGATAGAAGAGGGGAAACTAATTTTTATCAGAGGAAGCAAGTCATCAACGCCTGAAGTGGCAGAATTTTAAGAAGATAAACTTCTTTAGATAAGGTTAAAAGTGGCGATGATGCCTTAGTGGTTTCTGTTACTTTAGTTTATTCAACTTTTTAAAAAGATAGTTAGCGGGTTGATAGTGCAAGAAGATAGTGCTTCACAAATTGTTGTACAGGGATAATAAAATGTTAATTTTTTAATAAACGATCAAGTATTTTCTTGATCAAAGAAAATCATTTCAAGGAATTTTAATTCGATTTCGTAGATAGTTCACCATAGTAAGACAAAATAGAAATAAATTATATTTTCATATAATTTATAAGGGAAAAACCCAAAGTTTGTTCTTTAAAGAAGTATCTCTAACGAACTCGATTTTAAGCAAAGAAATAAGTGAAATTTCACTTTGTGGTAGTATCATTGTAAGCGGATATATATATATTTGGAGAGAGAATACCTTTCTTTTTTTTATTTATGTATAAATAAAAAGGAAACCAAAGAAAGTAATTTTGGATTGACGAAACATTAAAAGACGAAGTTTACGACCGTAAGTGATAATAAAAAATCTCTGACAAAAGAATATCTTAGGCTTCAAGCTGACAATATTTGCGCAACTGACTATTGAACTTCGAAAGTAGAAAAAATATTAACTTGGAATAGTATTCAATATATATGATTATTAAATAAATATATATCATTGCTTTCAATGATTCGAAAGTCGTCATCAAGTGGCTATAACAGTATATGTCTTTAAAATATAAATAATATTTAGTTATATAGATGAAAGTAACCCTTTGCTATTGAAAGTACTGAACCTTTGTGACGGTTGTATATTGCAAACGAACCTGATCTTTTCTTTCTGTGACGATTTTGGTCTGTGCATTACATTACAGCACCATTATCAAAGAATTAATATTTGTAAACGCCTATTATTTTCTTAGTTAAAGCAGTTATAGATTTTGGCGACTCTGCTGCCAGGATCAATACTAGATTTTGACGCCTTTGCTGCCGAAAGTAATACAACTCTGACGTTCTTTCTGTCAGTATTAATATTGCGGTAAAGGGTTGTAACGTCACAGCTGCGTCCACCTAATCCTCGATGGGCGAAGTTGCCGTTACATTCTGTTTTATGCTTAATCATTTAATAATTGTTCCAATGATTTGACGGTATGGGATGCGGACAATTACTAGGTTAATCCATAACAGTAAACTTTGTTAACTTCCTTTATTATGGAACGACAAATGTTAAAACTCTTCCCTTTAAATACACTGATTAAATAACTGCGTGCCACTACGATGAATGTCTACAAGTCCACACTGAAACATTTCAATATGCAACTGCAACTCGTATGCGATACGACGGAATGGCAAAAACTTTAACCACCACTAAACGCAGGTTACGAACTTACTGCCGACATGCTACCGCCTCGCTCTGCGGTCGGCAGGAGACTGCCGCACACCGGCCAACAAACAGAACATTCCAACCTAAGCATTGTTGCCAGCAGCTCTCGCTGCACACCAACGATAACTATCGTTCGGCCAAAACTTACCAAAGAGGTTACTAACCTAAAACCCTGTATCCTCACAGGGTGACTGACATTTGTGTTCCTATTAAGTTTAAAAAAAGGATTGTAGACAGTAGTACTGCAGTGTAATATAAGAGTAGAAAATAACTGTGCAGAGTATCTGAGATAGAGCGCATGTGAGAGCGTCCCATCATCGCAGTGCTGTCAACGAGAGAGTGAGCAGCCAATAACGACTGAACATCACACAAAGAGACTGACCTTGTCCAGTATATTTTGAAACAGATTGAGTACAATCAAATATTTTATACTTCGTAGTTTAGTTTTATAGACTTTCTGCTTGGTAATTAAGTGTATTTATTAAATGTGAATAACTAGAAGAGAAGGGAAGAATTTTATTGATACTGATTGAAAGGATTGATAGGAACGTTCTGTTTTAAGGCCAATTCACACTGTCCGTCACGTCACGTCACATCACCGTCCGTCAGAACATTCCGCAATGTATTTCTAATGGCGGCATTCACACTGTCCGTCACCGGACCGTCACGTCACGTCAACGTCCGTCAAGCTTTCTCGAGAAGAATGTTTTGACGGAACGGCCGTCTGCTAACATCGGAAGTTAACCTATTTTCGTCACGCGAATTACATGTTGCAGTCGACGATTGGACTGTTTATATGCAAATGTGTCTTATTCATCTTTGTGTTGTTGTTGTACCTCGTTTTAGGGGTAAATCTCAAATGTTTCATGACGACTTAAATATTTTTGTCAATTGAGTGTCCCCCTAAAATCGAGGTCGGATATCTGAAACCAAAAATGGTTTATGTTACGTAACATTGTAACAGAAACGACTGAAGCAAACTGTTTATTTGAATAAGATTGTAATTTGATTACGCATTTTTCATTGAATAACACTTTAAATGAAAATGTCAGTTCTAATGAAAGACAAACATTCAGTTGCTTACGACGGTATTAACAATGTCAGCGAGCAAATCGTAATGGTTAAAGTATACAGGCACTATTTATGCTCTTACAAGTATGGTTTGATGTCTTCATATGTTTATTTTTTCGCTTGGAAATAGATGTCGATGTTTTGAAATGTTGTTTCAGTTCCCAGTAAGTTGGCCAAAAACATACACTGTAAAGTTTTCTTTGTCCGTTAATAACATTTTAGCGTTCTTGTTCCCCCTTTCTAGTATTAAACTATGACTTTCTACATAACAGATCGCCACTCATAACCTCACTTACAACATCGCGTATTGAGATGGACGAATTGACGTGACGGACACGGACGGACAGTGTGAATACAACTTGACGTGACGGTTCCGTGACGTGACGTTGACGTGACGGACAGTGTGAATTGGCCTTTATAATTTGAAATAAATTTTATTGGAACTGTGCTTAGTATTTACTCATGGAACCAGAACTAAAAGTTTATTAAGAACAATTGCTGGGGAGAATTGAGGAATTTAACAAGGATTTTTAAAAAAGAGCTTAAAGGAGTAAGAGATGAAATAAGAATGACACTAGGGGTAAATGACAGAAATATAGAGGAGCTGAAACAGGGTCAGGAAGATCTAAAGAAGGGACAGGAGGAAATGAATGACCAATAATTATTACATATTGGTCAAAGATTAACTGATGTAGAAGGTAAGCTAGAGGAATTATCGGCTTTGCCTGTAGAATTAGGAAAAGACAAAGAAGAAAAGGAAGTGTGTTTGGACAGTTGCTAAAAGATGTATCAGATCAGAGTAAAGAAAACCACCAAATTCATTTAAAACTTCCAGGATCATAAGCCGTGGTCAATTAGGAAAAGACAAAGACAAAGAAGAAAAGGAAGTGTGTTTGGACAGTTGCTAAAAGATGTATCAGATCAGAGTAAAGAAAACCACCAAATTCATTTAAAACTTCCAGGATCATAAGCCGTGGTCAATTTGTAAAACTTTCCCCAGCAGCTTCGGCTGCGGAAGACATCTTCAGAGTTAGAGTGGCGAACTGCGATGAGAACTTGAAGTAGCACCGTATATATAGGCGATGCAGAGGGCACCACAAGACATCACGTGCCTTCGGCTACGACACTATCTCTGGTATTACCAACGTTCTTAGCAGAGAAGAATCGATTGTCATTCCGCTGGTGTAAAGCAGAAGTCCAAATTCTGTCTAATTTAACGGCTTCCTCTTTCCTGTTAAAATTATTGCGATGTTCATAGATCTCGATTGCTTCTTTATATGTGCGCGCATGACAGTTCGAAATTTTTGAGATGACTTTAGTCTCATTAAATTTAATTTTATGGTTGCCTTCTTGGATGGGTGGATGGATGGTTTGATTTTTAAAGGGACTAAACGACTACGGTTATCAGTCCCTTGTTCCAACCGTAGAGAGTAGAATAAAAAGCACTACCATGCAGTAGAAAACTATGTGTTAAAACTCACCAAGCAAAGGGTGTAACACGTCAAGAAGTAAAAGAATCAAAGTAAAAACTGATAAAAGAAGAGAAAGGTGGAAAGACGATACCAGAGTGTCTTGGCCAGGTGACAACAGACAAGGTAGTAGGGCATCTGGCCGCTTTTGCACATTAAAACCACCTGTCTAAAAGCAGTAGGCGAGCGGAGAACAAATATATAATGACCACTACAAAAAATCAGATAGATCGGTACAACCCACTCACACGAATAAAATTTAAAACAGCTTCAGCCATAGAGGCATTGTCAGCTAAAACAAGTTTTAAATCGTCAGGGAGATTAAAATTCCTTCTCTGAGCGTCTAAATCCGGGCATTCCAAGACGATGTGGACGACTGTCAGACGCGCACCACATCAACACTTGGGAGGATCCTCTCGACGGAGAAGGTGAACGTGCGTAAGCCAAGTATGGCCGATACGGAGCCGGCAGAGAACAACAGTCCCTGCGGGGAGTCCGTATAGAGGACCCCTACATGTGCGTGGTCTCCTTAATCGCCCGCAACTTGTTGGGTGTTGGGAGGGAATGCCATTCTGCATTCCACAGCCCAAGAACTCGGCTGTGCAACTGCGAACGGAGGTCATGAACTGTGGTACCTATAGCCAAGGTAGGTTTATGGAGAGCCTCCTTTGATAACCTATCAGCTAGCTCGTTCCCGTCGATCCCAACGTGTCCTGGAGTCCAGATAAAGACCACTGACCACCCACATTGGTCGATGGCATACAGGGATTCTTGGATGGCCTGAAGCAAAGTATGGCGAGGGATCGAGCGCCTGTAGGCCGCTCAGGGAGTCACTGTAAGTGAGGAAGGATTCCCCAGGGCAGGCAGCAATATGCTCGAGTGCACAAAGTATGGTCACCAGCACTGCTGCCCTTCGGTAAGGAACACTGTTCATTGTGTCCTGCATGTATATAGGTGAAGCCAACAAGATCTTTTGCCATCGAACCATCCGTGTAGATGACCGTGTAGCCCCGGTATCTGTCAAGAATTGACAGAAATTGGGGGTGGGGGTTATTATTTAACTAAACCTTTTGTATCGGTACAATTTTCGCGCTCTTCTTGTGAACGAGTTCCTTCATGATAATGACGTCGTAAGCACAACGCCATTGAGACAAACTATACATTGTTAATTTATTTATTAACAAAACAATATTAGTCTTCACGTAAATTGTATATACAGTTCGTCATTTCTGATGTATTCTTTTAGTGTACCACTGTCACGTCAAATGAAAGCAAAATTGATTTCCTTGACTGAGAGATATTATTATTAACATAATCGCAGGAGGCTAAAATAATATTATCTGCAGGAGTTTTCCTCAATTTGTATATAAAATACTGCAGTATTTGTAAGAAGGTCTTACAGACGCAAACTATGTACATACAATATAAAAAATATGTTAAATTTGTTTTTAGAATAGATGAAAAACAAGCCTTTGTAAATTTCTCTTTAACAAGTCAGACACCCCATTTGACAATATCCTGGCTACGTCACTGGTTAGTGAAATTTTATGATGCCAGATACATGAGCACAGTAGATTTAACATCTGGGTACTGGCAGAACAGTTTAACTCACGAATCGTGTAAATATACTGCTTTCCTATTATTCTATATGGTCTCCTTTTCAAACTCCAGCTCTATGTCCTTCCCATTAATTATGTCCGCATCATCGCTTCCTTTCTCGCCCATCGCCCATCATATGTCACTGTTAATAACTCTAACTCCCATTTGCTTTTCCCTCTGTTGGGGTGCCCCAGGGCTCTGTCCTCTCCCCCCTCCTCTACCTTATCTATTTGGCTGATATGCCACAACCCCAGCCTCCTGTCCAACTCCTTCAATACGCTGATGACACCACCTTCCTTGCCATCGCCACATTCCTCGTCCGCTCCCAACACCTCCTTCAGTCCCATCTCTCCGAATTCTCCTGGTGCCACCAGTGACTTCTCACTGTCCACCCCACAAAATCCCAGGCAATCATCATAGGTCACACCACCCCTTTCTTCCGTCACACTCCATGGCCGTCCCATCCCGTAAACCAAAAAACTCAAGTACCTTGGCCTCACCCTTGACCACTCTCTCTCCTGGAAACCACACCTCCAATCCGTCCTGAAAAAGCTCTCTCCCGTCTCAACCACCTCAAGCTCCCGTCCAGCTGGACATGGGGCCTTAACCCCTCCACCATCCTCTTCACTTACTGATCCATCATACGTCCTATTCTCTGTTGCTTTCATCCTGCTTGGGTCTCCGCTCCCCCTGCCCACTATGAATCCCTCCCGATCCTAGAACGCCATGCCCTCCGACTCGCTTACAGTAACCGCCTCCCTTCCCCTACGCGGATCCTTTACGACTTCATTTCCTTTCCTCACCTTCTAAAGTTCCCAGAACACCTCCACCTCTGCTATGTGTACCGTAAAATAGAATCCCGCAAACCAGTCATCTCCCACCTCTTGTTACATCCTGGGCTTCTGCCACGGTGATATCTTATTATCCCTCCCTCCCTTCACCCTCACACTTCCCTCATCCTCTGCGTCAACTCCCTCTTCTGGATGACGCCCTCCATCCTGACGTCTACCTCTCCTTTCTATCTTAGTCCATCCCCGTATTTGTACGTCTCCCTTCTTCCCCTCCTCCCATTCCAGTCCCCTCCCAAGTTTGGCTCTCCTCTCCCAGCTCCTTCCTACGGTGAGTTCTTGCGCCTTCCCCCCCTCCTCCCTCTCCCTGTCCCATTACATCCTTCTCCCACCGCGCAACTATGTTGCGACACTCGTTGTGTGAAACGAATTGCGTGCAACTGGTTTCGTGTATCTCTGTAGACACAACGCTACAGTTTCGTTGTTTTGTGAGTGTCGTAGTCACCGTAGAATGAAAGTTTTGGTAGCTATAAGAGTTGTGCGGGAGCTATTACTTCTCTGTGTAAAGTCGCTGCTTAAGACTAAAAATAAAAAGAATAAGAAACTTGCTTGGATTCGTGACAGGAGTTAAAAAAAAAGACGTCAGCTCAGTTGCTCAGCGACCCTGCTAAAAGAAATTGTGATTGAAGACCACAGAAGGTATTTTACTCAGAATGTCACCAGAGCAATTCATGTTCCTTTTAAACGGAGTTAGTAATGCAATAAAGAAACAAGATACTGTTATGGGCGAAGCATTGTTGTCAGAACTGAAATTACAAATTCCGTTTCTTGTCATTCGTCTCTACAGTACCTGTATCGTGTTCCGAAATCCACAATTGCATAGTTAGTTTGTATAGGTATTTCGAACTGAATTCAATTCACTAATCGTTAACCCTTCAATGTTTAATTGAACGTAGTGTCGCCGTGTAAACTGGACTTATTTGCAGTTTCTGTGTGATAGGTTATATTACTAACGTTGACGGTAACTTACAGGTCGTGTTTTCTTTTAAATTTTAAATGCATTGTTACGTCAACGTGGTGCACTATAAGATTTTTAGTACAATCAAATGCTTATTCCTGTAATACCATTACCGCTGCTTGCTTCGTGACATTTCGGCAGCCACTGCTATGGTTGGGAGCTAAGCCGCCAGTTTTTTTTTTTTTTTTTTAACCTAGTGTTTGTGTGTTTTTCAGATGTTTCTTATTCCATTGCTGCTGTGGTAGATGAAAGAGCATTTCATCTGTTGAATAATAAAGTAAACACTAATGAGTGTCTACACCTTGTTTAAAAATATTTGCATTTGTTGTTGACAATAGTTGAGGGAGCATGGTTCACAAGTAATCAGTGTAAAATATGGAAGTAGTAGTATCAGCCAGAATTTTTTCACTTGTTAAATGACTGTGATTTTTGCAACAAATATTTTCTTATTTCAGTGTGACAACAACGAAAGCTACTACCAATACCTTAACAGAGCCGAACATAACAGTTACGAAACTCCCAGTATATTTCTTCAACTTCGCAACTGGTTCTTATAAACATACCGCGGAACGATTGAGTAATGAATGTGTATTTGGAATAAAGCAGAACATTCAAAATACCTTTGTATTTACGAGCTTTTGTGGCGCTATAAATTGTAGCAACTATCAAGTATTTAATTCGGAAATCTTTCATTTGCAAAGGATCCTCAGAAGTAGGCCGACAGAATAATGTTATGAATAACAAGTGTACGTTTACGGTTGTTAGTTATAGTTTTAGGCACAGAAGTAAATGTTTAACAATTCATTCACGTCAGAACTTGTGCTCTTAATCAGAATCGCAAATACTTGACCTCTATTTCATAATATTACTGCTGTATAAAAATAATATCTGAATGCTTCCAATAGCAGTTTAATCAACTACGTCAGTACAGCCTGCTTAGTTTCATACCTCAGTTTCACAAAAATGGTAAGCCTGTATACTAACATATTTTGGCGGTTACTTACTGGTTTAATAAAGGGAATATTAGCTACAAATAAATAGTACATTCATATTTAATCTGTTAATGTTAGCACGTCACTTTCTTGAAGATATTCAGTTTGATATCTGCCAAGTAGCTAAAAAAATATAGGTACACGAAAGGCACAGAAGCAAGGACAAGGTGAAGAGAGGCTTTATAAGGCGATGTATAACCTAGTCCCCTACAATGTAAAAATCGTGTGTACTTTTGAAAATATTACAATGTCCGAAATCCGCCGAAACAAAACTCGTGCAACATGTCAGAACGCACCGAGCACGCGAACATAATCACAATCAGTTCCTTTTATATAATTCAGCACATCAGGCTGCAATTCATTTCTGCTATCAAAATGTTTTGGGCGATGCGAATATGACTTGAGTATTGTGAACTGCATGAATTACACTGCACTGACACTTTGTTATTATAGACTGCCATTAACAGAAGCAGTGATATTACTTTAATGATGTTTTAATACTTGTATTAGAAAGTTCACAACAACGTTCAGTGACTAGGAAATATGAAAGTAACAACATTAATAGCGGCAACTTCTCATTTCGTATCATGCCATTCAACTGTTATTCCCTACTGGCCGCTTGGAGCCATAGTATCGCTTCAGCTATAATTTTTTTTCCGTGAGTGTTTCGCGACTGTCTGTGATAGCGTGTGACCTTATTTCGATGTGGAATGCTTTTGTGGCAGCCGAGTCATGCGCATTTTAAATTGCATTATTCTGTTGTAACTTTGGTCTTTGAAGTTAAGTTTCACAAACAAAGCGTTTGACAGCAACGTTACAAGTACGTGCACTTAATGTGTTGAATGTACACGAAATATATGTTCCCTAGACTTTATGAAAGCAGTTGTTAGAACACATTAACCATAGATGCAAATCCATGATCATGACTGTGTGTCAAAACAATAAATCTTCACTGTATAAGTTTTGCAGTACAAATATTTTGAAAGTGACACTGTCGTTGTTGCGAACTTCAACTATTATGATTCGAAATGGAACTGTGTTCCTGACAAATTCGTGAGATTTCATTTCCGCATTTTTAGGAAATACACTATCAGCATAGTCAATTCGCAGCTTTGATACTATCTGGAGACACTAACAGAACGTTATGTTGAAAGACGACCGTCTGTCGTCTTCCATATATTTTTCATAAAATTGTAATTTATTTGATTAGCATTTTGTTAAAACTAAAACCCCACTCTTTTCAAGGCATGAGGAATAGCAATTTTATTTCATGTTTTAAAATATTAGTTTTTGAAATGTTAGTTAATATTTCTAAGATTTTGTTATTTTAATAATTTATTATTGTCCCTGTGAGAATGTGTACTTGTTTTACTTTTAAGTGGATGTGCAAGAATCTAATGGCTGTCTGAATGTGGGTAGTGATAGCTCGATTTGCATGGTTCTCTTTGGCTCAGAGTCGATAATTAGTCGTTACCAACCCCTGCTGCTGATGCGACCAAAGAGGTTTCTACTAGCTAGTCGACGAGCCTTCTCCAGAGCGAGAGGGCGAGTCACGCGATCTTCTCTCCCCACCACCGCTGTACTCGTGGTTTTCCCAGTTTCCGGTAACTTTCCCGCCTGGTGGCCACTCGGTGGTCACTTTGTTGTGGGATCGTGGTGAGGTAATGTTGGTTCTTCTCTTGTGCCTGTGAAGATGGTAGCGATTAGTTATCTAACATGTTTAACTTAGACTCTTGAACTTAGATTCATTTTTCGGAATATTTTTTCCGATCGTGCGCGGAAATGTGTTCTAGTTTTTCAATCCAGTGATTTCCAACAGATAAACACGTTGTATGTGTTACTAGTTGCAGTTTGGTAACGGCCTAGTGTATTCAAACCTTTTGTGATTATGTGGCGGTGTATGAACTCTGTGTAAATTCTCTCTAGGTTTGTGGGACCCGATTTCTAACAGACGATATGTTCATTTTTGTACAGTACATGTAAAAATCTTTCCTATCGCTTTCTTCCATAAGTGATATGTGAAAAAATAATGGTAATTTCCTAGGAACGGTGTAAATTGAAGCAGTGGCATCAGTGCCAGGGATATATATGGCACATTTGACTAAAGTGTGTTTACTTTCTACAATAAATACTGATCCGTTTACATTGACGGATCCATATATCATCCAGTGAGATTTTTCTTAAACAAACAGAAACAAAAAGTATTACGCTACATTGATGCCGCTTCTTCGATGTTCATCGTTCTTTGTAAATTACCAAAATGATATTAGGAAAACTAACATTTTAGGCTATTAAGTAATAGCGCCACATACGAGAAGTAGTTATAGTAGTAGTAACAAGTAGTAATCATTATTATAGTACTGTAAGTCTTATGGTGAGTTTAATGTAATTTCACTTATCTTAGTTGTATCGACAATTCTCATTGCCTTAAGTGTTCTTGATATGCATAGTTTAAATGGCATCTCCAGGCGGAAAGGAATTATCGTATGTTTGGTCAGTATCGTACATCGTACAAGCACTATCATATGCCCCCCCATTATTATCATAGGAGTTGGCAACACTGATAAGCGGCATCTCCAGCTCTCACAGCTCAGCAGCCAGTCGTACACTCACCTCAGAAGATGTTGTCCGCAGTTGACAGCAGTGCCAGCTGTCACCAGTGCCACATCGTTACAGCGCTAAGTATCTGAATTTAATTTGTGTCAAATTTAATTTGCCAGTCTAGTTCATTTTCGGTAGTACTGTTTCAAGAGGTTTATTCCCGCGTACTTGCAGATTTCGTTTGTACTACTGTTTTAATAGTTTATTCTATCGTATTTGATAAATACCGTTGTGTTTAGTCTTCGTCTTTGACCGGTGTATTTCAAAACAAGTCAGAGACCGTTACTAAGCTCGTTATCAGTCAGTCCAGTGCCAGCTGTCACCAGTGCCACATCGTTACAGCGCTAAGTATCTGAATTTAATTTGTGTCAAATTTAATTTGCCAGTCTAGTTCATTTTCGGTAATACTGTTTCAAGAGGTTTATTCCCGCGTACTTGCTGATTTCGTATGTACTACTGTTTTAATAGTTTATTCTATCGTATTTGATAAATACCGTTGTGTTTAGTCTTAGTCTTTGACCGGTGTATTTCAAAACAAGTCAGAGACCGTTACTAAGCTCGTTATCAGTCAGTCCAGTGCCAGCTGCCACGAGTGCCGCAGCGTTAACAGCGCTAAGCTGCCGGACTCAGTTTTGTTGATTCGACAGTGTAGTTACCACTAACCACAGTTAAGTCAGCAGCCAGCCGCCTTCATTAGAATACTAGGCTCCTTTAAAGTTGTTAATTGCTGTTAATTGTATCGATAGGATGGATAGGATGTGTGCCTGCTGTGTGCGGACGCAGGAGGAGTTGGCCGCGGTTCGCGAACAGCTGAGCGTGCTGTTGGCTACGGTCAGCCGTCTTCAGGCTGCTGTCTCGGGGTTCAGCGATGGTGGGGAGTCTGGTGCGTCGAGTGGGACACCTCAGGTGTCTCACTCTTCGCTCCCTGTCCCTGCTACCGAGGCACCTTCAGGTGTACCGGACGTCGTCGAGCCGCCTTCTCCGCAAGGGGAGTGGCGGGTTGTACGGCGTTCGCGTCGCTCGAGGCGGAAGGCCAATGTGGAGGCTGGACGTCCGTCCGCGCCCGTTCGTCCTGTGAGTGAAAGTGTGGCCACTCCTTCAGCAGGGTCCGAGCAGGTGCACGGGGGGAGGGGATTATTAGTTATTGGGAGCTCCAATGTCAGGCGCGTGATGGAGCCCCTTAGGCAGATAGCGTCCAGATCTGGAAGGAATTCCAACGTGCACTCGGTGTGTTTGCCGGGGGGCCTCATCCGAGATGTGGAGGCGGCGTTGCCGGCGGCTATCGAGGGTGCGGGGTGCAGTCGACTGCAAGTCGTAGCTCACGTCGGCACCAATGACGCTTGTCGCTTGGGTTCTGAGGACATCCTCAGGTCCTACGAGCGGCTGGCGGAATTGGTGAAGGCTGCTGCCTTCGCACGCGGGGTGCAAGCAGAGCTGTCGATTTGCAGCATTGTTCCCAGGGTTGATCGGGGGCCTTTGGTTTGGAGCCGAGTGGAGGGTCTGAACCAGAGGCTTCGCCGACTCTGTGACAGTCATGGCTGCAGATTTCTGGATCTGCGTTATCGGGTGGGGAATTGTAGGGTGCCCCTAGATAGATCAGGGGTGCACTACACTAAGGAAGCGGCTACTCGGGTAGCAGAGTACTTGTGGAGTGCACATGGGTTTTTTTTAGGCTAGGCGCTAACTCTGATGAGCACTCGCCTGTCAGCATTCAAACAGCGAATTCAGGCCACGTTCGGAACAAAAATTCGAACATAAAAATATTAGCCACGAACTTACAGAGTATTAGAAACAAAGTTCCCGAATTTGCAGCGCTGCATGGAAGTTATTGCGCTCAGATAGTTTTAGGCACCGAAAGCTGGCTAAATGATGATGTGGAAAGTTCAGAAATATTTAGCAAAGCGTGGAATGTATATCGGAAAGATAGATCTGATACAACCGGAGGAGGAGTGTTCATCGCTGTGGACAAAGATATTGTTTCTACTGAGATCGAGGTTGAAAGTAATTGTGAAGTTATCTGGGCACGAATAACAGGTCTAAAAGAAGTAAAGTTAATAGTTGGTTGTTTTTACCGGCCCCCCAGTGCTGCTGTAGCAGTTTTAGAATCATACAAGGAAAGTCTACACCAGGTAGTGCATAGGTATCCGGGCCATGCAATATTAGTCGGAGGTGACTTCAACCTTAAGAGTATAGATTGGGACCTCGCTAGTTACATTTCAGGCGGTACAGACAAGCAGTCTTGCGAGCTACTTTTGGACACATTCTCCGAAAACTGTCTTGATCAGTTAAACCGGCAACCCACGCGCAATGGAAATATTCTAGACCTTATAGCCACAAACAGGCCTGATCTTATTAACGATGTCTGTGTAGAGACAGGAATTAGTGATCATGATATCATCATAGCGTCGATGGTGACCAAAGTTCATAAACCAGTCAAGAAGGCTAGGAGCGTGTTTTTGTTGGAAAAAGCCGACAAGCAAATGTTACGATCGCACTTAGAAAATGAATGGGCATCGTTTAATTCTGGGACTATGGATGTAGAAGACTTGTGGACTAAATTTAAATGCATTGTTAATGAAGGGTTAGAGAAATATGTGCCAGTAAAGACGATTAAGGATGGAAAAGATCCACCGTGGTATAATAATAATGTTAGAAAGCTGCTGAGAAAGCAAAGGCTGTTGCACTCTCGATTCAAAAAAAAACACGCAAATGATGACAGGCAAAAGTTAGTAGAGATTCGTGCGTCTATAAAAAGATCGATGCGTGAAGCATACAATAATTATCACAGCCATACCTTAGCAAAAGATCTTTCCGAGAACCCGAAAAAATTCTGGTCCTATGTAAAATCGATAAGCGGGTCAAAGCCCACTGTCCAGTCACTACTTGATCATTCCGGGGCAGTAATAGAAGAAACCAAACGGAAAGCTGAAGTTCTAAATTTAACCTTTAAGAAATCTTTCACGCAGGAGGACCGCACAAATATACCATCATTTGATCAACGTACTGATTCCGAAATGGGGGACATAACAATAGGTATTTCCGGTGTAGAGAAGCAGCTGAGAGAGCTAAATACGAAAAAGTCTGCTGGTCCGGATGGAATACCAGTTCGGTTTTACAAAGACTATTCTGCGGCATTGGCCCCCTACTTAGCTTGCATTTATAGCGAGTCTTTAATTCAGCGCAAAGTTCCTAGTGATTGGAAAAAAGCGCAGGTGACTCCCGTGTATAAGAAAGGAAAGACAACTGACCCATACAATTACAGGCCAATATCGTTGACATCAGTTTCATGTAGAATTTTGGAGCATATTCTCAGTTCGAACATAGTAAATTTCCTTGAAACGGAAAAGCTTCTTTCCATGAATCAGCACGGGTTTAGGAAACATCGTTCATGTGAAACTCAGCTTGCCCTTTTCTCACATGACATCTTGCGAGCCATGGACGAAGGGCAACAGGCGGATTGTGTTTTTCTCGACTTCAAAAAGGCGTTCGACACGGTGCCACACTGCAGACTGCTAACGAAGATACGAGCTTATGGAATAGGTTCACAGATTTGTGACTGGCTGGAAGACTTCCTAAGTAAAAGAACGCAGTACCTTGTTCTCGACGGCGAGTGTTCATCAGAGACGAGTGTATCGTCAGGCGTGCCCCAGGGGAGTGTGATAGGACCGCTATTGTTTTCTATCTATATAAATGATCTGATGGACAGAGTAAGTTGTAATTTGCGGCTGTTTGCTGATGATGCTGTGGTGTATGGGAGGGTGTCGTCTGTAACTGACTGTAATAGCATACACGATGACTTAGACAAAATTTCTAGTTGGTGCGAAGAATGGCAGTTAGCTCTCAATGTAGAAAAATGTAAGGTGATGCGCATGAGTAGAAAAAACAATCCTATAATGTTCGAATATAGCATCAGTAGTGAGCTTCTTGATGCGGTCGCGTCGTTCAAATATCTAGGCGTAACATTGCAGAGCGATATGAAATGGAACGAGCATGTAAGGACAGTTGTGAGTAAGGCGGACAGCAGACTTCGGTTTATTGGGAGAATTTTGGGAAGATGTACTTCACCTGTAAAGGAGACCGCGTATAAAACGCTTGTACGACCACGTCTTGAGTATTGCTCAAGTATTTGGGACCCGCAGCAGATTGGTTTGAAGGAAGACATAGAGGCGGTTCAGAGGCGAGCAGCTAGATTTGTTACCGGTAGGTTCGACCAATGCGCGAGTGTCACGGAAATGCTCCGGCAACTCAATTGGGGATCGCTGGAAGATAGACGACGTTCTTTTCGTGAATTTCTGTTAAGTAAATTTAGAGGGCCGGAATTTGAAGCTGAGTGTAGTACGATCTTGCTGCCGCCTACTTAAATTTCGCGTAAAGATCACAAAGACAAGATAAGAGAAATTAGGGCTCGTACGGAGGTATATAGGCATTCTTTTTTTCCTCGTTCAATTTGGGAGTGGAATAGGAAAGGAAATGCCTAGTAGTGGTACAGTGTACCCTCCGCCACGCACCTTACGGTGAATTGCGGAGTATGTATGTAGATGTAGGTGTAGATGTAGAAAGTCAGGGTGAAAAAGCTTTACCGGTCGACTATGGCAATTTAGCTTGGAAGTTTTTATTACTGGATGGTGTGGATGGTGGAGATCGTTCAATTTTCCTCAAACACGGGGCGTACCTTGTGAGATTACCGCCCAATAGAAATACTGGTAATTAATAGCATTTTATAATTAAACAGTATGAAGTTCACTGCAAACATTGACCATGCCAATACACTAAATGTTACACAATTTTAATCTTATTAATTATGGTAGCAATGTATGTACACAGTTGGGTGACAACATTTATAGTTAGGCCATAGGTAGAAATTCTCCACGTTGAGATTTGCTGTGTGCTTGTAGCTGACGGGAGGCCAGCGAGCAGGCCGACGTTGGTGGCTTGTTCCAACTTAGGATTTTACAGTTTGTTTCCGGTGTGGGGAGAGAGGGACAATGGCGAGTGCAGTGCACAAATATTGTAATACTACTGGCATTTGAAGTAATACGATGCAGTTAGGAACCTTTAAGGCCCTCATTACAAAATAGCCTGTTGATAAATAAACAATACATTAGCTGATATAGTCACATCTAACGTAATATGTTTAATTGACAATGAAAAGTAATAAATTACCAACGAAGACAAGACAGTTACACAACTAGCATGGCAATGTTTGTTTACAAAAATAATATATTAACTATTTCCCATTTTTCTTTCAATTAATCTTTTGTATTTTATCTTGAAGTATTCAGTTAAATCACTTATCTGTGGTATAAGAAATTGCACGATTATGATAAACAGTACAAAGGAGGGCAGGAAGGGAGGTCTCCAGAGCACGTGGTGTGGCTGGCCGGGCGGCGTCGCTCTGCCGCAGTCGGCACGTGGACCTCGAGGTGGAGGTTATAGATTGGTGTGTGGCAATCGCCACGTGTGGATGCTCGTCGTAGACTGCACCAAGTGGAATCGAGAGCTACTGTGTGTTTGTGAATATTTAGCCAGTGGAACAAGGTGTGCATCGCATTGAATTAAAATGACTGTGATTTGTTAATGTAACACGTGTCGTTGCATAGGCATGAACATAAACGGTGTTTGAGACAGCCACGTGGTGTGAAAACAATTCGCGACAAATATTCATTTTGTCTGGGGGCTCACGAGCTATAACTTTATTTGGTAAATGTGTCGACGTACAGACGTATCAG
This sequence comes from Locusta migratoria, assembly GCA_026315105.1. Classification (NCBI taxonomy): domain Eukaryota; kingdom Metazoa; phylum Arthropoda; class Insecta; order Orthoptera; family Acrididae; genus Locusta; species Locusta migratoria. The sequence goes on along the minus strand of CM048747.1, from coordinate 140,110,650 downwards.
CCACAGGGTTCAAATATTGTGAAATAAACAACATAAAGTGAACTTTCACGTGTTTTCAAAAATAGTAGTTAGTACACTCTTTTCTCTCATGAACTTGATTTTATTATGAATTTGTCTTGTTAATCATATGCAGGGAAGGAAAGCTGCGAACGTGTGATATCATCCCCTAGAAAACGAGGCAAACAGTCGCAATAACAGTTCCAGTGTTTTTTGCATGTTTAGAAATTTGGTTCGCAGCTGGTGGTTGTGAGTTTCAAAAATTAATCTTTCCCTATTTTAAACTCTCACCCCGACCTTCACCCTCGTATTTGGGGGCTCGTTATGGGATAAGTTCACGTTGGACTTGCTCGGACGGAGAGATTAGGGTGTGTATAGGACAGTGAACATTTACGAACAGTTGCAAACAAGTGCGCGGACGCGATGGACAATTTAAAGTGTGTGTGGCGGCTGGCAGCAGAGAGCGGGATAAGTTCACGTTGGACTTGCTCGGACGGAGAGATTAGGGTGTGTATAGGACAGTGAACAGTTACGAACAATTGCAAACAATTGCGCGGACGCGACGGACAATTTCAAGTGTGTGTGGCGGCTGGCAGCACCGAGCGGGATAAATTCACACTGGTCTTGCTCGGACAGAGAGGTAGGGTGTGCTTAGGACAGTGATAGTGGACAAAACAGCATAATCGGACGATACGTAAACGCGTCGCGCGGTTAATGACGGTTGGTGACTGGCAGAGTTCGGGCGCGGGCATCCGTAACAGGCGATCGACGGCGCATCGGCCCGGCAGCAGTGAGCGGCGGCGCGCGGGATCCACGCACTCAAATTTCATCTTCGGCAACGGACGGCAGTGATCGTGGGGACTTCGCAAGTCCTCAACGGAGCGTCGGGGCCCAGCAGCTTCGATTCTACAAAGGATAAGGGATGCAGTGAGGACATATTCCAGCCACAGCTTCTACAACAGACGGCAGCGAGCATTTGGGACGTCGCAGCTCGTTGCAGCAACTTTTGGATTAAAAGATAAGTAAAGCAGCTGGCGCTATAAATTCTTGTGTGTTAATCAAGCTTTCTTGTGATACCGATAATGGATAGGATTTTTAAAAAGTCGCCAAGCGACGTAATTTCAGAGAGTAGCATACCAGAAAGTCTAGAGAGGGTAAATACTGGGGGAATGTTGTTGACACCGGAGATAGTCGCAGCCATGTTAGCGAGTTGTAGCTCAAGTTTAGAATCAAAAATAGAAAATTCATACTCACGTTTAGAATCAAATTTAAGATCAGAAATAGGAACTGTAAAATCAGAATTGAAAGCAGACTTTAAGGCAGACATTGGGGCATTACAAAATTCAATGTTTGCATTAAAGGCAGAAATAATCACAGACGTTGACAAACAGATAGGAAGTCCAACAGAACGGTTTGAAAACAGGGAAAAGGAGATACATGCGAGAATTGGTGCTATTGAGACTGAGGTAGGAGGCAAGTTAAATGCTGTGAAACAAATGTGATCACAGGAATGAGGGCACTATGCAGGCGTTGGCTGAGGTTGACAAGAGGATGGTGGCAGGTATTGAGGAAACAAAAACTTTGTTGTCAGAAAAATTAGAGAATACACAATGTAACTTTAGGAAAAAGATAGAACAAGTAGTGATAGTAAATATACTGAGACTGAGAAGGTGAACACTAGAATAAATAGTCTAGAATTGTGTACTGCACCAGGAAACACTAATTGGTCCATGGTGCAGACACCTAATGGCAGAAAGTTTTCAGGAGTGGGTAATTATCATCCAGTAGATTTTTTGGCTGCATGCAAGGACCAATTTGTGCCTGGTATGTCAGACCAGTGTAAAATGAAGTTAGCAAAGAGAATGCTTAACTGTTCTGCTCAAACTTGGGCAAATCAGTGTGCTGATAAAGTTGTAACTTCTGAGGCGTTTGAAAAGTTGTTTTTAAATAAGTATTGGGGGAGGGCCAAGCAAGCTAAGATACAAAATGAATTCTTGAACGAACCAAACTATATGAAAGGGAACCCAGAATTTGAAGTAATCATTGAGGAGGAGCTGTTTATTCAAGATTTATTAGTCATAAAGGGACTTTGTTTAAATATAATGTTAGAAAGTGATTTCCCATGCAAATATGAAGCTCAGTTGAAGTATAAAGATAAAGTGTTAGAATTGAGTCTGGAGGAATGTATGAAGAGGGCGAAATTCAAAAATTTTGTAAGTGATAAAGATTTAATGGCATGTTTACACAAGTAACTGCCATAAACCAGTGTAAATTATGAAATATGAGATTCAATGCATTGTAGATAGTAGGTTAAGAATTTGTGTATATTTGTTCTGTGGTCTGTGTTAGTATCTACTTGTGTGTTTAGATTTAAGCATTGGGGTCAAGTTTACAAGTAATCTTTGTAAATGTTTTTCTTTTGTTGTTTGTGTTAAAACATGTGCTTGTATCAGATTTGCAACAGTGGTACATGAGGTAAATATGTATGTATGTATGCCAACACCAAAGGATAGAGGAAGTGAGAGTGTACTGTTTGTGTGTGTGTATATGTGAGCAGGGCTGGATATGTGGTATGAGTTGTGGGGTGACTCGGAGAATGAGAAAGTGGTGGACATTGATGCAGGCAGTGGGGTCTGTGGCTTAGATAAATTGTGATGAAAATGTCAGCTGACAGTGTTGCATATGTGGGTGTGAGTGACCATATGGGTCAGAAGTGAGGAATATATGTTTGTTGTGGCTGTTTTGGCTAAAGGTGGGTTGGATTGAGAAATGTTTCAATGAGAGAAAGTGTTTGCTCTTTAATGTCTGTCTCTTTTGAGTATTTGGTAGGTAACGTGTCTAATAGGGAATGCTCAGTATTGTTATATTAAACTGATTTTGATAACACATTTTGGTTTCTTTAATGGTGCTCAACTGTTGACTGAACAATTTCTGCAACAACAGTTGACGAGAACTATTTTTCTGTCTAGACTGAGTATCAATAGGGTTTGGTGATATTTTATTTAAAAATTTAGATGTTTTGTGATAAACTAATTTTGAGATTAGACTTTAACCTTAGATATTTTATTGTGGGGAGTACTTGTGGAAAGCACATGAGGCTGATGACGGAGATGCAAATTTAACCTCACACCAGTAGAAATAATTTCTTTTGGTGCGAGGGGGTAGGATTTGTATTTATGTTTGTAGATGTCATTATGATAGAAAAGAAAATTCTCTATGATAACATTCTTTTGGTACTATTATTTGAGCTTTAAGATATATTTTTGACACAGGCAGGTATTTTGGTATTTTATTTGATGGAGTAATACTCCAAGTAGGCCACATATTCTCTTGTTTGTTTCATTTGAAGCTATGACTGATGAGAGTGCAGGCATCGTGGTTTGGGTTGATATGAAAATCACTAACACCAGCCACTTTCAGTTCTTAATTCTGTTGATTTACATGTTACCATACACGTCTCAATGCTTAGTTTCAATTGCACCAAGTCTGGATGGCAGGGGGTGGGATACAAATCCAACCGAATCCTGGTGTCCAGACAAACTTTTGTCTATGTTGACTCATGAGTGCCTTCTGCTCTTCCTGTTCCATGTAGGGTGCATATGACGTGTGTGAACAAGAACGCTTGATCCAGTGCCATGAATCTAAGCTGCAACAGCATGTTGGTTGAAATGACGGAGACATAGGACCGTACACCATGGACCAGAGTTGCTGCAACGATGACTCTGGGGTTCTCAGTGTCAAAGTGGTGAGAGATTTCCTTCAAACAAGTGGAGTGTACACCGTCAACAGTTTTTATAGTGACAATTCTAGTTTTTCCATGTAGGACAAGGTTCTCTAAAGACTAAAGTTTAATAATATTATAAATTTGGTGCCAATTCTGTATATAAACAACAGGCACACTTAAAATTCATGGATGTAATTAGTTATAAGGATACTTTTCTTAAAAATATGCACACACTATAAGTGGTCTTAATGGTACAAATATTGGGAAATTATCTCACTGCCCTGTTTATTTTTTATTTATCTATTTATTTATTTTTTGCATTAGTTGAGGTCATAATTGGCATAGTGTTTGAGCCAATCCAATTCAATATTTTGTAATTTAAAAATTTTGTTGAATTGAATGTCTTAATTTTGGTGCTACTTGCGCCATCCTGCACATGGTTTGGATGCCGCAAGTGGGGGTATTGTGAGATTACCACCCAATAGAAATACTGGTAATTAATAGCATTTGATAATTAAACAGTATGAAGTTCACTGCAAACATTGACCATGCCAATGCACTAAATGTTACACAATTTTAATCTTATTAATTATGGTAGCAATGTATGTACACAGTTGAGTGACAACATTTATAGTTAGGCCATAGGTAGAAATTCTCCACGTTGAGATTTGCTGTGTGCTTGTAGCTGACGGGAGGCCAGCGAGCAGGCCGACGTTGGTGGCTTGTTCCAACTTAGGGTTTACAATTCGTTTCCGGTGAGGGGAGAGAGGGACAATGGCGAGTGCCAGGCACAGTGCAGTGCACAAATATTGTAATACTACTGGCATTTGAAGTAATACGATGCAGTTAGGAACCTTTAAGGCCCTCATTACAAAATAGCCTGTTGATAAATAAACAATACATTAGCTGATATAGTCACATCTAACGTAATATGTTTAATTGACAATGAAAAGTAATAAATTACCAACGAAGACAAGACAGATACATAACTAGCATGGCAATGTTTGTTTACAAAAATAATATATTAACTATTTCCCATTTTTCTTTCAATTAATCTTTTGTATTTTATCTTGAAGTATTCAGTTAAATCACTTATCTGTGGTATAAGAAATTGCACGATTATGATAAACAGTACAAAGGATGTTTATACTAATATAAAAACGTAAGAAAATATTTGTTTAATGTGTAGTGTAATTATTTAGATGTTAAGTAAAGTTTTAGAAATGTATTGGCTGAGCACTGTACGTTGGAAAATCGGTTAGAACAGTTCACATGCGGAAGTTGATGACGTAGGGGAAAAAACCCCGGCAGTTGAGCTTTTAGCGCGCACGCGCGCGAGGGCAGGAAGGGAGTACTCCAGAGCACGTGGTGTGGCTGGCTGGGCGGCGTCGCTCTGCCGCAGTCGGCATGTGGACCTCGAGGTGGAGGTTATAGATTGGTGTGTGGCAATCGCCACGTGTGGATGCTCGTCGTAGACTGCACCAAGTGGAATCGAGAGCTACTGTGTGTTTGTGAATATTTAGCTGGTGGAACAAGGTGTGCATCGCATTGAATTAAAGTGACTGTGATTTGTTAATGCAACACGTGTCGTCGCATAGGCATGAACATAAACGGTGTTTGAGACAGCCACGTGGTGTGAAAACAATTTGCGACAAATATTCATTTTGTCTGGGGGCTCACGAGCTATAACTTTATCTGGTAAATGTGTCGACGTACAGACGTATCAGCCACAGGGTTCAAATATTGTGAAATAAACAACATAAAGTGAACTTTCACGTGTTTTCAAAAATAGTAGTTAGTACACCCTTTTCTCTCATGAACTTGATTTTATTATGAATTTGTCTTGTTAATCATATGCAGGGAAGGAAAGCTGCGAACGTGTGATATCAGCCCATTACATCAAATATTGAATTAAATTCCAAATGAAGAGGTAAGCAAGCAATGTTTTGTCACATAAAAACACGTTTGCCAAATTTAAATATGGCGGACGATGCGAAATCGTGTGCAAAAGATATGAATGTGCCGGCACGCTGCAATTCTGTGCTCAGACACCAGAGGTATACATCCAGTTTGTATAGAGATCACTGGACTAAGGCTAGCCCTTGAAATTACTCTGGTGGCTGGCAGAGACCGCTTTGCAGGCAGGTTTAGCCTCAGAATAGTGCAGAGCGTGCAGGTGCAGGCGTTGCTGACCTGTGGCAGCAGGGCCGTGGCGGCGGCGGTGGCGTGGTAGATGGCCGCCACGTGCAGCGGCGACCGGCCCCCCAGGTCCAGCCGCGCGGCCGCCGACGCGTCCTCCTGAGACAGCCGGCGCACCTCGCCTTCGTCGTTCTGGAGGGCCGCCAAATGCAGCGCATGGTCCTGCAGCAGGGACAACGTTGCTCTCAGTGAGGCCACTAAAGAAAGTGGTTCTCAGAACAGGGTTCTGTCGCTGTCGACATCATTAAGGTCATTTCACACCGGCGTAGCGTATCTCTATTGTCATTAAACTTTGAAAAGATGCACTACATGCAGTTCAGAACTTGTAAGAGATTTCCTGACAGCATATGCATTAAGTATGAAGAAGAGCAGATAGAAGAGGTTGACAGTATTAAATTCCTGGGATTACAGCTTGATAATAAATTTAGTTGGGAGGAGCACACCAGAGAACTGCAGAAACGACTCCACAAATCTGCAATTTCAATACGAGTGTTATCAGACATAGGAGACATAAAAATAACAAAGCTTGCATACGTTGCTTACTTTCATTCCTTAATGTCATATGGGATAATATTTTGGGGTATTCTTCAAGTCAGTCAAAAGTCTTCAGAGTCCAAAAACGCGTAATACGTATTATTCGTGGAGTAAATTCACGGACGTCTTGTAGAAGCCTCTTCAAAGAACTGGGTATATTAACTACTGCCTCTCAGTATATTTATTCCTTAATGAAATTTGTCATAAGTAATATATCCCTTTTCCCAACAAACAGCTCAGTTCATACACACAATACTAGAAATAAAAATGATCTACACAAGGACTTAAAATCACTTACTTTAGTTCAAAAAGGGGTCCACGAACACACATTTTCAAATATTTACCATCAAGTATAAAAAATTTAGCTACAAATGAAGATCAGTTTAAGAGGAACCTAAAAGACTTTCTAGTGGCCAATTCCTTCTACTCCATTAGTGAATTTCTAAAATGTACCAAATGATGCGTGCACTCATACTATATTAGTAAAAAAAACCTTAAAAATTTATGTATCTGTATTTATATTATAAGTGTATGTATTTGTATTTATATTATTAGTATTATCTATTATTCAACTTGTAAATTCTGTTTCTTAACATGTTCTACATCCACGAGGATCCTCTCAACATGGATCTACGGAACAAATAACTAATCTAATCTAATCTAGCTACGTCTTCGTAAAGATGACGCAGACGTATCTCGTAATAAAATCGGGCATTTAGACAGACGCAGCAGGCGACGCGTCCAGCCGGGATACATGCGCACTACGCTGCTTCACAAACCACGTACTCAGTGGTGAACAGCTCTATTACTGTTTGTAATCTTCTCGGCTTTGCAGCCGGATACTAAAATCAACTTGACACAATATTGGTCCTTCACCTGAACCATTAAATGAGACCCACAAATCAGTTGCTTTCCTACCTTTTGCCGGGAGTATTTCATGAAAGATAGGAAGAATTTTAAAAAAAAGTATTACATTAAGAGTGTTTTTCGTCCGCCAGTAAAGACGAGAGCACTTCACGGATCTGTGAAGGATGATTTGGTTCTGAAGAAGCCCGGGGTATATAAGATACCCTGTCAATGTGGGAAAACGTATATTGATCAGTCTGTCCGTACCATTCAGGACAGATGTATTGAACATCAACGCCACACACGTTTGCTCCAGCCCGAGAAGTCGGCGGTAGCTGAGCATTGTCTCAATGAGGGACATAGAATGTTATATAACGAAACTCAGATGGTTGCTTCAGCATCTCGTTACTGGGACTGTGTCTTAAAGGAATCCATAGAGATTCGATTATCTGACAATCTGATTAACAGAGACAAAGGCTAACTTCTTAATAAATCCTGGAACCCTGTGATATCAGATGTTAAAAAACAACGGTTGGTACTTCAGAAATAGGAATAATAATTTTCTTTATCATCGATTATCGATTTCGCCGGACTCTACCACCGGAGCACTGTATGTCTTGTGCGCCAGAGGGCAGTCACTGTCACTTCTTGCGCACGCGCTATGGGTCTTCCGCGATGTATAAAGGAGCCGCCGATTGCACTGGTAACTAAGTTCCGGCGAGATTGTCTATCAGCAAGCTCACCTGAGGATGGCGGGCAGTTGCGCCGCTGAAATATTGTGTCAAGTGTATCCGGATGCAAACCCGAGAAGATTACAATTATTACGCCTGGAAAACCTTTGTGGTCAGCTCTATTACTGCGTGTTTATGGTGCAAAATGTCTGCATTACTTGATCGAGTGCGAAAGTATCCAGTGCTGTGGGACTACTCTAAAATGGAATACGTTTCTATTTTTAAATTACGGGCAAGGAATTATTACCTGATTAATTTTCTGTGATTTGTATTTTTTTACGTCACTGTTGATGAGGGATAAGACTTCATTGAACTGTTCATTAAGCCTGAAATAAGTTTTAAACTTTTCATCCTCAAGCTGTAAATCTTACATTAGGTGCAGGTATTCGCCATACTCTGTTCTTCTAACGTTTATTGGATAAACCCAATTCGATTTATTTGACACTGAATACAACAACAGTTCATAATCACTATCGCTACTTGAACTACAGTCTATCCACAGCACACTGAAATTGATATATGGCTCACACCACGGCACATTGAACGGCATTTCTGGTACCATCCACGAACAGTATTGAAGTTAGCACTTCTCTCAACAAATGAGCAAATATGAAGATGGTATAGAAAACGTAGCTCTTAATACGCAGCTTTCGGTTTGAAGGGTACGTATCTCTAGTCACAATACGTGCTAGCCGGCCGCAGTGGCCGAGCGGTCTGCGGCGCGCCAATCGCAGTCTGCATGGCCGCTACGGTCGGGGGTTTGAATCCCCCCTTGGGCATGGATGTTTGTGTCATCTTTAGTGTTAGGTTGTTCATAAGTACTTTGTAAGTTTAGGGACTGATGACCCTGCAGTTAAGTCCATTAAGCTTAACAAATATTTAAACATTTGATACTTGCTACGTCCTCTGACGTCTTCCAAAGACGTAGCTCGAGATGTACTACGCCGGTGAGAAATGACCTATAGAAGAGTAGCCCAAACAGTTCTTGCAGAGGGATATGAAATGAAATGAGTTCGTAAATTCAGTCGTGGGGAATTCAGATGGTCGACTTAGTTTTACTAGGAAAATTTTGGAGATGTATGGTTCATATGTAAAGAAGACCGCTTATACAACCTTTGTGCGACCCTTTCTCGAGTATTGCTCAAGTGTTTGGAACCCCTACTACATCAGTTTAAAGCAATACATACAAGCAATTCAGAAGTGGACTGCTAGGTTTGTTACTGGTAAGTTCAATCAATGGAGAGTGTTACAAAGATGCTTCAGAAACTCAAATAACAGTCACAGGAAACTCAAATAGCAGTCACAGGGAGGGATGAACATACAAATGGTGACATAAACAGAGACATGAATACATGAAATGGAGACACATGGTGAATGCAGTTATTGAAAACGGAGCACATATCAGAAAGTCATCATAAAATGGTTGCCACAGTAGCTAAAAGACGTTGAAGATTTAAAGCAACATGAAGACAGCGACAAAAAACGGAGATACCAGTTAAAATCCACTCGCAAAATACACTCAGCGGTTGCATCGTGTAATTTTTCTCGAAACTCGCAGCATTTCATGCTTCGCTTAATAAGCCGACACGTTTCGGCGTGCTTTTCTGCGATTTTACGTTGCTAATAATTCTATGCTATTGGCAGCAAAAGTGTGTATAGCGAAAACAAGCAGAAATTTTTAATTTTTTAAAAATTTTTTTAGTTTCAATTACTTTACGAGAGGAGCAAACGCTTGCAAATTACCTTTACAAAAAATATGTCTCCAAGTATTTCTTGCCGTTATTAATACATTTCTGAATCAAGTTACAGAAATAAGCCTTGTAGGAACGACATTGTCAACAGGGAATACAATTTTTGGTTGTTACACATGTGGACATAGAAACTATTCACGATAATTTTCATCATCAACTGTTAAAACCTTTTGTCAAAAAATAATGTTCAAATGTCAACAGGCCATTGCGGACGATATGAGTCTCGGCCTCTAGCATATTGACGACTGCTGGCCCGAACTCAGTTCCTCGAGCACGGTCGAGTGGTTAAAAATCGAGAGCACAACATTACAACCGTGACCTAACAGTTAAAACTACACTGGTTAAAATGATGACCACTGAGACCTCGTAGGGGCGCAAAAAGAAGATGGAGTGTGTGACGGGAGGGACATTGGAAGAAGAGGGGGGAAATTGGGGAGCGTCATATATGGGGATGAGGATAGGACTAGTGCCGGCAGGAAGGATAGATATCAGGACGGAGGATGTCATCCGGGAGAGGGTGGTAGCGAGTTACCCTTGGAAAGGACGGAAGAGTGTGAAGGTGTAGGGAGGGAGGGCTGCAATGTTACAGCCGCACCAGAGGTCTGGGATGTAAGAGGAGTGGAGACACAGAGGATGTCGGGATTATAACTTGTGGGAGACATACAGGATTCGGATACGATTGATGAAATTGATGAAATTGATGAAATTGATGAAATTGAAATTGATGAAATTGAAAAGGCGTGGAAAGGGTATAAGATCGTTGAGGGGAGGCAGACACGGTAAGCGAGGCGGAGGGCGTGACGCTCAAGGATTTGAAGGGACTTCCACCGGAGTGGAAGCTGCAAAGGACGGGACGCATTAAGGAGCGGTAGGTGTAAAGGATGGTGGAGCAGTTGAGTCTCCATGTCCGGTAAGAGAGGAGGTTGAGACAGAAATGGGCTTTCTGGCAGACCGTCTGAAGGTGAAGATTCCAGGAGAGGGAGCGGTCAAGGGTGAGGCCAAGGTATTTGAGGGTGGAAGTTTGCCAGATGGGACGGTCATGGAGCATCAGGTACAGTTCATGGTTACAGAAAGAGCTGGGACTTATCAGGGTTAACGGAAAGGAGCCACTGGTTACACAAAGTTACATACTGGGAAAGGCGAGACTAGATGTAGATTATAGTCATTTAGTAGTAGTAGTTGTAGTAGCAGGCGACGATGTGGAGGAGAAGGATGACTAGGAAGTAACTATGAACTATGAGCTGCAATGAACCTTACACTCACAGTGACCGTCCTCTTGGTTTGAAGGCAAAATGCACAAAATTTTAACAAGATTTGAACGAAACTGTAGATTTTTATGCAATAGAAAGACACAAACACACGGACATTCTGCTTTAAGGGATTCTCACACGTTCAATACTATCTCATTATATTGGCAATGCAGCAGTATATTGACCGTCTGCGCGTGGTTATTGACGTATTGTCAATACCGTAAATATTGACAGAGCAGTGTTGATGGACCCTGAAACACTTCCCAGTGACACAATATTCGTTGTTCGGATGTTTACAGTGTTTCACGAAACAGCTTTAGGGCGCTAGCATCTATCGCATAACTCATAGATTCATAATTACTGTTTTTTTAATGTTTACATTTGCCGTTTCTATCTCAGTACCCTGTGAATGACTCTGCATCGGACAGTAAACATGAGTAAATAATCAGGGGTACAGTTTATCGAACATTATAGAAGCAATCCATGTTTCTGAACCCAGAGATCAGTTGAGTACATTAATAGAAGCTTGATGGTTATAAGCAGTTACTTAAAGGAAAAAAAAAAAACATAAAAAATAAGTTATGTAATTGCTTTGCCGATTTCAATGAGAATTTTGGTAATCGATTTAGGGGACAGAACTGCACTGAACATTCAACATTCAAATGACCTTCCTGTGGCCAAAAAACGTAAGTTAATCTTTCATCAGCTGGGATTGTAGGTCTCATAACAATATATTGTTTCGCGATTTTGTCCTATAACATCGGAAGTTGTTAGTCGTATGATTGTGACCTTATTCGAAAATAATTTAAGTTTCAGGCCAGTGGTTTGTATTTCCGTCAGCAGGTTCACATTCGAAAAGTTTTTTTAACCACTCAGAAACCCATATCCACTTTTTGCAGTTCTCGGTTGTCTTCTGTTCCTGCTGCCAACGCTATATGATTAAAGCACACATTTTCTCATGGTCTTAGAGCAGGAGTAGGCAACCACAAAGACTTCGTGATCTACCATTTCATACCACCTTATCAAAGTGATCTACATCTTTTAAAAACACAGTAATTGCTACATTATTATTTTTTCAATATATAAAACAAACCATATTTAACAATTAAAACTTTTACATCTTTGCTGTTTGTTCAAAACACAAAAATTTTATTTCATTATATTTTACAATTTTCATTGCGAAATGTCCTGTTAACAATGTCTTTAATATTTGGCATACAACTTTTAATATTTAGTCGAATCCATTAGTAATGAAACTTTGCAGCTTGTTCTTCAAGCCGGCTGCAGTGGCCGAACGGTCTGCGGCGCGCCAGTCAGTTTGCACGGCCGCTACGATTGGGGGTTCGAATTCCCCCTCGGGCATGGGTATTTGTGTCGTCTTTAGTACAAGGTAGTTCATAAGTAGTTTGTAAGTTTAGGGACTGATGATCCCACGGTTAAGTTAACAAACATTTGAACATTTTGTTGTTGTTCTTCAAACAAAGGGAAAGTCATTGTCTACGCAAAATGTTGTATGGTACATAGCCGACAGTGCTTTACCTACGAATATCGACAAGACTTTAATCCGATCGTGTTGAAATTTTGCACACTTAACCATCAAAACAAGAGGAACATCGCCGTCTACCTAAGATTTTATATGGTGCAAGGCAGAGGATACCTTACGATGAAAGCATTGATTGAGGGCTATGGAAGTATAACAGTTATATAATTTTTCACGGTTGAAGGAGGCAATGAACTGAGAAGGTGGAGAAGGAGTTTGACAGAGAGACAATGAAGTGATTGGCCGACAAAGGGGAACATGAAGATGAGGAGAGGAAGGAGTACGAGAAGATGAATAGTGAGAGGGGACATGAGGAAATGGACAAAGATGCATGGAAGAAGAAGGTGAACAGAGAGAGAGAAAAGGGAAGGAGAGATGGAGTAACTTAAAACTAGAATAAATAATTACGTGGGAGATGCCGGGTTTTCAGCAAATTTGTAATATAATTCATATCTGAAATCAATTATTTGCACAGGTAAGTAGAAGCAAGCAAGACGTTTATTCTAATTGGAAAGTTAAATCTTACATGATATTTTTCTTGAATTACGGCCAACAGTTTATGGCTTCTGCAACACTTTCTATACAGACATAATTTTAATGATAGCCGGCCATTGAAATCATATCAGAGTGGCGATCTTAGACGCAAAATATCCCATCCATCCACTATAAAAAAGCAGAAGGTGGTAGGTCACCATAACGTTGACAAAGAAGTTAATATTCAGGCCTTCTTGAACAGCACGAGGCATGAAACTCACTGATTACTGCGAACGCGTACCGAACCATTACCCAGTGCACAAATTTGAATGAAAGAGAGAACAAATGGGTGACGCGCAAGTAGCGACTGATTGAACTAATGCGAAAAAAAAAAAGGTTTAGAGGTTCAAGGTAGAAGCTACTACCAATTCTATGCAGTTCTTAATAAATAAAACTTGTGCCAATGAAGCGCGCATTTTCACTGCTAAGAGAAAGAATTGTCATTTTTAACAATTTTTCTTCTGTAATTTCAGTCGTCATGCGATCTACCAAAGAAACACTGGTGATCTACCAGTAGATCGTCATCACCATGTTACCGACCATTGTTTTAGAGGATCACTGAAATATGTTCAATGTCTGACAAACAGGGTGTTCATCAAGTTCCTTTACAACTTCAAAATGTTATTACCACGGCAGTGGTTGAAATATTTTAACAAAACTCCTTTTATTGTAATCACTGTTTACTAAAGCTTTTATATATACAAAAATTTTGTGTTTCAGATATTCTGCTGATGGAAGGAACCGAGCATCTATAAAATGGCAACTCCTCAAGACAAGCCTCAATGTGTGTCCCGGTTTATTGAGACAAAATCTAAAGTTCAGACTCACCGAAACTTCAGAACGAAATATGGAGGAGACCACCATAGCGCCCTTCAATACGTACATGGCACAAAAATGTTATGGAGACAGGGACAGTGATGGATAAAGGGAGGAGCTGGGTGGTGTGACCTATGATGATTGCCTGGGATTCCCGGGAGCTGTGTTGCGTTTTGTGTGGATTTTGTGTATGTGTGTGTGTGTGTGTGTGTGTGTGTGTGTTTTGGGGGGTGGATGCTGCCGAAGTACTGAAAGTCAGGGGAGAACATTCAAAAGTAGAAATTAACGTTAAATGTGATTATAAGAGATAAAGTTGCGAACGATCATTGTGTTCCATGTAACAGATAAAAAAAGTTACCACCTTTTAATCGCCTTGGAAACAAGATAAAAAGAGATTAAATGAGGAAACAATACACAAAGGAAATAAGCCAAATTAAAAAACTGTAATTATGACTATGTGAATAACCAAGAATAAATAGTGCACAAGCTGCTGGATAGATAGTACCAACAAACGGCCATAGATCACAGAACTACAATTTTAAATCGCGATTGCGTTCTATTTTTGGAAACATCTTTGTTTCACTTATGGGGAACAGCACTCTTATTTAAATTTATATATAAAGAACAGTCTAGAGAGTAAAAAATTTTATTTTTTTCGACGAGTTTCGGTATTATTTTTGACCATCTTCAGGAAATTAAGCTCTGAAATATATCATAATTACATTTAGAGGACTTTTAGCAATATACATTAGTGTCAAAATTAAACTAAATTAATAAAGTTAAATAAACACATAAAAACAACACAGCATATATTTTTTAAAGCCAACCTAAGCTTTATACAATAGATCATGGACCTTTCATATGTATATAAAATAGTTTCCCTTTGCCTTACTTTATTACAATAGCATTGTAAAAAGTAAAATCAACAGTTCTTTGTACAACATGAATAAAACAATAGCTGTACACAAATTTCAATGACAAATGAACCAAATGGTTTTCTGCAAAGTATCATATCGTGAAATGTTTTTCCATGTATCTTAAATGAATTTTATAGTTAATTTTTAATACCAGTAAAATTACATACAGCGCTGCAGTAGCACTCATAGAATATCCTTGAAAATATTAATAAGAACCTGATACAATTTATTGTCAGTATTGTAATGTTTTAATCTTTATTTTAATATCAGAAAGATGACTATAAATATTTTATCTTAGACATTGACAAAGAAAGGTGTGATTAATTATAATTTTATATTTTTGTCTAAATTCATCTATACAGCCTTTTCATTGGCTATCAAAGATGGGTGCAGCTGGCAAAGGGGCAGAGCCTCAACTATTTGAGAGCAGTAAACCTTGCTCCAGCCAGCAGTGATGCACCAGAAGGCTCCAAGGTTCCTGCCAGCTCCATAACATCAATGGGTATAACATCGTTTTATTTCTCTTTATTAATTTAGTTTAATTTTGACACTAATGTATATTACTAAAAGTCCTCTAAATGTAATTATGATATATTTCAGAGCTTAATTTCCTGAAGATGGTCAAAAATAATACCGAAACTCGTCGAAAAAAATAAAATTTTTTACTCCTTTTTATTTCTGACCAGCAGCCCTAGAAATTACTACGTTCTGCATTCCACCGTTATTAGCCTATTATTTATGCCCACAGAACATTAATGACATTGTTTCATTTATAATTAGTTTACTGCACAGCTGTGAATGTATAATCGGCGTGGAGATAGTACCTTCTAAAGTCGCTAGATGACGTCGTGATCGAATGTTCGAACCAAGGTCTATAGAAGACAGGTCTGGACACCAAAGTTCCTTAGGGAGCCGCCATTTTGGTTCTAGAGCAGATGACGCTAAGCAGTATTGCTAACAAACAGTCGCTTTCGAAAATTATTATTATTATGCAGTCAGTGTGAGTCCCGTTTGAGACAGAAATTATATTCTTACGATTAGTAATAAAATACTATTAATTCATAAGGACTATATTGCTCTGTCTTATCAGGAGAGATCACAAGAGGATTTTCACAAATTTGACCCAAAATTTGTGATAAGAACCGGTTACATGAACATTTACAATTCCTGAACTGTGTCCCGAGTGGGTCACAGGAAAAGAAAAACTCTCATGGAACATTTCTGATTACAGAATACAAAAAGTATAAGCACGTTTGATTGACGAATAATTATGCTTCGCTTGCCGAAAATGCTTTCATAACATGTGAATGGGGTAAATATTATATTTATTAATGATGATCACCCAAGAAAATGATGTAATTTTGCAGATAACTGCCAAAATTAATGTAAATACTTTTTTGAATGGACGCTTCACCAAATAATGAAAATGGTTTAACTACATTAATTACCGTTATCAAAGTTATTATAACTGAAACTAACACATTGATTTCACGTAAATAAAATTCCGTTTCGTAATTCGTCATTTGGCGCAATGTCTTTGGACTTATTCTAGTATCTCTCCTACTTTTTCCAACTTAATTGCAGTTAAAACAGTATGATCTGCCCTACATCTATCTGACACAGATCCACTATCTCGAAATTTCTTCCATTTGTCTAATGTCGAATCATTGGAAATACACACACCAGGAAAATTTCGTATGAATGGAAGCCGATATTCATATAAGATTTTCGTATAGTTCAACACAAACTTTCGTTGATCTTTCGCCTATACTGTACCGAATGGAAACTTGATAAGAAAATAAAAATTATCTACAGGTATCAGAAGAAAGCTCATACAACCTTATGTTACACAGATACGACTGTGGGGAAACAGAAATTTTTTAAATGAAAATGCTCCTTTTACCCCCACAATTGTGGTTGTACCGTCATATCATGTATACATTGCGATCAGAACTGATATAACCACATTCTCTGTAACCTGCATACTCTGTCGCAATTTTACATTCACTGCTTTATGCAACTAACACAACTAACACTTTGACAAACATTATCCGAATACAGTCCCTTACAGCTGCGATTCCCAAACTGTGACTTAATTTGTTCGAACAGTTCGAGTCGTGTTCAAACGCAGCTCTATTTATAGGAGGCCTAGTTTGGTGACGGACAGTGTGAATGCCGCCATTACACCACGACAACTCGCGTCTTTAAAAGTTACGCGATCGATCGCGTGTATAGCA
Source organism: Locusta migratoria (assembly GCA_026315105.1). Classification (NCBI taxonomy): domain Eukaryota; kingdom Metazoa; phylum Arthropoda; class Insecta; order Orthoptera; family Acrididae; genus Locusta; species Locusta migratoria. Next base: position 140,093,574 of record CM048747.1, on the reverse strand, counting down.
TTTTTCTGACGGCAAAACAACACTTTGTCATCTATTAAACGTAAGGAGAGGCACTGAATTAAAATTTATTCTGTGGCCGGAATTCGAACCCAGGACATCCTACTTACTAGGTACGCGCTTTAGACCACTCAGCTAACAAAAATCAAATGTTCAAATCTTTGTATAGCTTATGGGACTTAACTATTTGGTCATCAGTCCCTAAACTTATAAACTACTTATGAACTAACTAAGATTAAGGTCGGCAAAAATATCCATGCCCGAGGGGGGATTCGAACCCCCAATCGTAGTGGCCGTGCAGACCGTGACTGGGGCGCCTCAGTCCCCTCGGCCACCGCGGCCGGCTCTCAGCTAACACAACGTTGCAGCCAAAGCGACTACATGGACTGTCTTAAAGCACGTCTCCCTCCACACCATATACTTCAATTCTGCCTCATGTTCCCTCTGAAATGCGTATCAAATTGCCCAGGCTCTCTTACAATGGAATAGCACCCCAGCAAAGAATGCGAATAGGAACAATCCCGCCTTGTTCCTCAGGCCGAGGTGATATTTATATCAACAAATAATACAATTCCTTGAGCCAACATTGTCTCGTTATACCAAAGGTATTAAACGTAAGTAGGAGGTCCCGGGTTCGAATCCCGGCAACAGCATAAATTTTAATTCAATGCCTCTCCTTATGTTTAATACCTTTGGTATAATGAGACAATGTTGTCTCAAGGAATTGTATTATTTGTTGATACTTTGTAGTCTACGTAATGTGTGTAAATAAGTATTTCTAGTTGCGTTTATAAAAGAAAACACATTTATGACTATATATACATGTGGCGTCTGTTCCGAAAGAACAGTCGTCACTTCTGATCCTGCAGTTGTTATTACTTAATATTCACAGAATATATGTCATCAACTGCGATTGGGCAAATCTGAAAATGTGTACCCAGCCGGGATTCGAACCCGGGTCTCCTGCTTTCTAGGCAGTTGTGCTGACCCCTACACCACTGGGGACACAGTGATCACTGCACCTGCAAGGACGAGCTAAGCACGCCTCCCGTCAGATACAAATTCCCAGCTTCGCCCTGCCCACAGTACTCAAACTCGTAGTTATTAAACTAATTCCTGTAAGAGTAAGGGCTTCAAACTTGCCCACCCCTCCCCACTAACGATAGGATCATTGCCCGTCACCGGCATATTATATATATATATATATATATATATATATATATATATATATATATATATATATAATAAACTTGCCCACCCCTCCCCACTAACGATAGGATCATTGCTCGTCACCGGCATGTTATATATATAATATAAACTTGCCCACCCCTCCCCACTAATGATAGGATCATTGCCCGTCACCGGCATATTATATATATAATATAAACTTTCCCACCCCTCCCCACTAATGATAGGATCATTGCCCGTCACCGGCATATTATATATATAATATAAACTTTCCCACCCCTCCCCGCTAACGATAGGATCATTGCCCGTCACCAGCATGTTATATATATAATATAATCTTGCCCACTCCTCACCACTAACGATAGGATCATTGCCCGTCACCAGCATATTATATATATAATATAAACTTGCCCACCCCTCCCCACTAACAATAGGATCTTTGCTCGTCACCGGCATATTATATATATAATATAAACTTTCCCACCCCTCCCCACTAACGATAGGATCATTGCTCATCACCGGCATATTATATATATAATATAAACTTGCCCACCCCTCCCCACTAACGATAGGATCATTGCCCATCACCAGCATATTATATATATAATATAAACTTTCCCACCCCTCCCCACTAATGATAGGATCATTGCCCGTCACCGGCATATTATATATATAATATAAACTTTCCCGCCCCTCCCCACTAACAATAGGATCATGGCTCATCACCGACATATTAGATATGTAATATAAACTTGCCCACCCCTCTCCACTAACGATAGGATCATTGCCCGTCACCAGCATATTATATATATAATATAAACTTGCCCACCCCTCCCCACTAACAATAGGATCATTGCTCGTCACCGGCATATTATATATGTAATATAATCTTGCCCACCCCTCCCCACTAACGATAGGATCATTGCTCGTCACCGACATATTAGATATATAATATACACTTTACCACCCCTCCCCACTAACGATAGGATCATTGCCCATCACCGGCATATTATATATATAATATGCCGGCGACGGGCAATGATCCTATCATTTGTGGGGAGGGGTGGGCAAGTTTGAAGCCCTTACTCTTATGGGAATTAGTTTAATAACTACGAGTTTGAGTACTGTGGGCAGGGCGAAGCTGGGAATTTGTATGTGACGGGAGGCGTGCTTAGGTAGTCCTTGCAGGTGCGGTGATCACTGTGTCTCCAGTGGTGTAGGGGTCAGTGCAACTGCCTAGAAAGCAGGAGACCCAGGTTTGAATCCCAGCTGGGTACACATTTTCAGCTTTGCCCAGTCACAGTTGATGTCATATATTCTGTGAATATTACATTTATGACTTCTTAAAAATGTGTTAAATGCCGATTGTCTTAAAATTACTGTGAGCGAAATGCTTGCAGCGCGAGTGCTTGCGGATTAGAAATACAGTGTGGAATGTTTTGACGGACGGTGACGTGACGAGGGAGTTTGCGACGACGTAAGAAGTGCGTCACCTTGCAGAGCATCCTGGCGAGCATGTCGGTGAAGAAGTCGAGGTCGTCCCTGAGGAGCGCAGAGGCCAGCACGCCGCGCGGGCCCTCCCGCCGAACGGCGTCTGCGGCGCACTGGCGGATCGGCGAGGGCCGCTGCAGCAGCATGGCCAGGCCCGCCGCGGGCAGCGCGCGCGGCTCGAAGCCCCAGCTGAAGAACAGCGCCGCGAAGTACTCGGCGAAGGAGCGGTGCACGAAGCGCGGCCGCCCCTGCGACACGCCGAACACGATGCCCGTCTGCTCGTGCGCCGCCACCGCCGCCAACGCCGCCGCCGCCGCCTCCTCCTCCACCCCCGCCTGGCCGCCCAGCAGCTCGGACACCTCCTCCGGCGCGAACAGGGCCCTGCGCACGACACCCACTCCGCTGACGGCTTTCGACCGTGGCGTAAAATACACCGCTCGATACAATTACGGCATCAGTTGAGACATGCAGGTTCTCGAGTATTGCTGTGGTACGAGGATTTAGGAGTAAATAGTAACGCAAAGTGTAAATTAGAATGTTGATAATTTAGCGTAAAAGAGTGGGCATGTATATTCGGGCCGCCGAAAGAACGACCCTGACAGTTCTCGCACGTGGGCCGCAGAGGGTGGGGGGGGGGACACTCAACCACCAACCTGAGCTCTGGAATTCGTAAACGTTGCCAGGGTAACGGTGCCACGTTGCCACCCAGCCACTCGAGGTCACGCGGGATGGCATGCTTCAACTTCAGTCGCTGCAAAGCATCTGTCGTGTGTTCATTGTTACCGGTTTTGTTCGTGTCGTGTTATGTGTCGTTAATTTCATTTCAGACGTGTGTGAGATGGCTTCTTCCTCTAACCGTAAGAAAGTCACTTCTGTGACCAATAGACTGGCTGTCGAAACTGATCAGATGATATTACTCTGACACGATACTGTGGCAGTCAACAGCGACCGTAAACGAATGAGGCAAAACAAAAAAACTTCTTTTTATGTAAGAAGACAAATAATTTCACTGGAAAAGGCGATTTTACTACTTGTAAAGTGGTTGTCCTCATTTGTCTACCCTCTCGGCAGACTGCCACAATATAGTGTCCGAGTAATAACACCGAGTTTGTGGAAAATGGCTGTAGAAGATGAAATATATAAACAAAATTCTTCAACTAGCGACCTTTGGCTGAAGACTAAATTATAAATTATATTTCATGGAATACTTGAACATATGAAGCTTTACTTGACATATATTTCTAGACCTTTTTAACTGCAAATAGTGTTTTTCATCACTTCGTGGTTGTTATCGGTCGTTCACACTTTAGTAGTACATAGCAACGGTTCCAAAATATTAGGACGTGATATTCGTAAGCCGGCGACTGGCACGGCATAACAACAAGCCGTGGCGTAGCAGCATTGACAACACAGCCGCTAGCTGTCAGAGTCGTTCTTTTGGCGGCTCGACTATAGCTGTTCCATTGTCCGAAAGAGCGCCAGCCGGCTTATCGTGGGTCGGTCAGAGCCGGTCACGGCGGTTATAAGCCGTCTGGTCTGTGCCACAGAGTAACATATACAGAGGAGCAGCCCCCCCTAAACCACTGTCCTACGCTCCCCTCGTAGTTCCATAAGATTCTAGCAGGTATCAGGCGGATCGCTGGCTTAGGGTGCCTCTCGCACATCAGAGGGTAGCGTGGAGGGGAGGCTGAGGGGAGAGCTTGTGCCGCCTGCCACGAGGCCACGGCTTGCTGGCGTTTGAGGGGAGGTGGTGGTGGGGGAAGCCGCTACCTGCCGCCTGCTCTGGCCAGTTTAAAGGGCTGCTTCTGACCGCAGCGCCATCATGGGACATCTTACGGAACTGCTGGAAACCCTCCCTCCCCGCACCCCTGAGCGTAGGACCGGGCCCTTACGGAGGTATCCCGTCGGTATATATTTGTCTGTGTCTGTGCCACGAGTTGCAGTCGTCATAGGAAGGAGTGCGGTGGCCGCGGTAGCACGCACTGTCTGTGCAGCCACGCCGCTGTGCCGACACGTCCGACACCGAGCCCTGAGTCCAGAATTCTAATAACGTCACCGATGGCCGGCTCTTCAGCAGCCGCCGTAAACCGCAAGGCGACCGGGTCGTCACGAGACAGCATGGCATCTCCCAAGATGCGATGCGGTGCCGGCCGCGGTGGCCGAGCGGTCTGCGGCGCGCCAGTCACAGTCTGCACGGCCGCTACGGTCCCCCCACGGGCATGGATATCTGTGTCGTCTTTAGTATAAGATAGTTCATAAGTAGTTTGTAAGCTTAGGGACTGATGACCCCTGAGTTAAGTCCCATAGACTTTACAAACATTTGAACATTTTTGAAGACTTTTGCGATACTGAGCCTTTCGCACCACCGACGTCCCACGCTTCCGCCCTCTCGTTTGCAGGAGGCTCGCCGACGCCTGACGTCACGCCACGTCGCACACAGCTCGGCCGCGGGCCACAAGCTGCGGTTCTCTGACACCGGACCTGCCGCTCGCTGCAGTGGCGCGTTCCACTCGACGCCTGAGTCAGCGCAGTCGCCGTTGGCAGGCGACAACTGCTGCCGGCATACGACTGGCCACGCTCAGAATATAACGGACACAGGAATTTATAATGTTGAATAAAGACCATTTCTTTGTTGAACAGGAACCGCTGTTTAACGCCAAGTCACCACCTCCCAGCAGCCTAATCCCACAGCCTGCAAAACCAGCAAAGTGCAATCTCCCATCTGTCACAGTATTGTCACAACAGAATTCAATGGTTCGACGTCTTTCTGTCCGTTCTACGGAGTGGAGACAACAACATCACGGCAACCGAGGTAGTGGTAATAACAGAAAGCTGCTGCAGATTGGATCGGTGTTGACGAATTTCACAAGCAGTTGGGTTTAGGTGGGGTAATGAGTAAGTAGTTCAATGCAACAACAGTGTGACTTATCCGCAATTATGGCATGGAAAACCATAGGAAGGTTGGAAGCGGGACAGACACAAAGGGAGCTGACTGCAGCTATTGAAGTGTCCCAAAGTCTAATTTCCACGACCTGGATGCTGTTGCAGACACAAGGACCCGTGAAAAGGGGCCGGAGGTGGTCAAATCCAAAAAGTTACTTTTTTCTGCTATCAGAAAGTAATTGGAGTAACTTGTAATTTGCGGCTGTTTGCTGATGATGCTGTGGTGTATGGGAGGGTGTCGTCTGTAACTGACGGTAATAGTATACAGGATGACTTAGACAAAATTTCTAATTGGTGCGAAGAATGGGAGCTAGCTCTCAATGTAGATGAATGTAAGGTGATGCGCATGAGTAGGGAAAGCAATCCCATAATGTTAGCATTAGTAGTGAGCTTCTTGATGCTGTCGCGTCGTTCAAATATCTAGGCATAACATTGCAGAGCGATATGAAATGGAACGAGCATGTAAGGACAGTTGTGAGTAAGGCGGACGGCCGACTTCGGTTTATTGGGAGAATTTTGGGAAGATGTACTTCACCTGTAAAGGAGACCGCGTATAAAACGCTTGTACGGCCACGCCTTGAGTATTGCTCAAGTGTTTGGGACCCGCAGCAGATCAGTTTAAAGGAAGACATAGAGGCGGTTCACAGGCGAGCAACTAGATTTTTTACCGGTAGGTTCGACCATTGCGCGAGTGTCACGGAAATGCTCCGGCAACTCAATTGGGGATAGCAGGAAGAAAGACTACGTTCTTTTCGTGAATTTCTGTTAAGTAAATTTAGAGGGCCGGAATTTGAAGCTGAGTGTAGTACGATCTTGCTGCCGTCTACTTACATTTCGCGTAAAGATCACAAAGACAAGATAAGAGAAATTAGGGCTCGTACGGAGGCATATAGGCATTCTTTTTCTCCTCGTTCAATTTGGGAGTGGAATAGGAAAGGAAATGCCTAGTAGTGGTACGGTGTTCCCTCCGCCACGCACCTTGCGATGAATGTATGTAGATGTAGATTCTCTTTGATGAAAACTTGGAATTATTGTTCTACTCTCCCTATAAGTGAAGTTATTACCATTTTCCCCCACGCCTGGAGAGGAAATGGGCGGAGCACCCTCTTGTGGCTTCTTGGACAACTGCTTTGCATTTTCTCGTCCTGAAGATTCAGTTCCATTATATTACCCATACAGCGAGAGTGCAAGGGTAAGCTACATTGCTGTCTGTGACAAATGAAGCGCTATGAGTGCCGAATAGTGCCTCTTTCTTATTATTACGAATTACTTCAATGTTGCGCCTTTTGTTAGGAATATTATACTTCTTGTGTAAGCTCAGTGATGGAAAGTCAAATAGGAGGTGATTAAACGTCTTAGAGATACTAATGGCCTGTAATAAGGCAAAAACTAATAATGCTAGTGACTTTTCTGCGTATGAGGTCTGCCTGATATACAAAACACAGTTTTAATATACTCCCAAACTAGTTTCAGCACCTCTGTGCCATCATCAGTGGGATTTCAATTTATTTAATGCTGTGAAAACAAAATACATTTACTTTACTACTGTACTATTTGTAAATTTAGGCCTAAAAAGCCGTCAGTCTTATTTTGGTTTTTTATCATATTTTACATTCTGTGGTCATGGGGGACACTTTCTACATAGTTATGTAATGGTAGCGTTGTCATCTGCAACCAAAATTGTGAGGTTTTAAAACGCTACTTATAGTGTGAAAACGTAAATTTGGTATGTGGGGATATTCCTATCGTCTGCTTACTATCTATTACTTACATTTTGTTTTAGCATACACTTCCTCTTCCGCGTTTTTGTATATGGCACACATGTAATACACATATTTTGCGGACTTTTGACACTTTAAAAATTCGCCTGTGTTTACTTTGTTAAAATGCATGTGTGGGTTGACTTTCAGTTATTCTCCAGTGGAATGGCGGTGGATTTGAATAATGTTTGTTTTCTCTCTCTCTCTCTCTCTCTCTCTCTCTCTCTGTCTGTGTGTGTGTGTGTGTGTATGTGTGTGTGTGTTTTACCTGTCTGTGTCATCCTTTCTGTACAATTCATTTAATGGGTTAAATAATGTATTTTTGCATAGTGTGGTGTATTCATTCATGACTGACTTTTCTTCTGCTATTGCTTTTTGTATGTGATAGTTTTCTTCTATTGTGAGTTTGTGGTATAGGTTGTGGGTTGATTTTAATATCTTCAGCTCTGTTTCTATTTTGGTTCGGTGATGGTTGTGAGTTATTAGGTGGTCTGCAAATGTGACATGGAAACTGTGGCTTTTTAGTGCTCTGAGATGTTCTGAATATCTGGTTTTGAAATTCCTACAAGTTTGTCCAATGTATACTGACTCACATGTATTGCATGTGAGTTCATATATGCCTGCTCTGTTGAATTTATCTGTTGGTGTAGTCTGTGTTCTGAGTTTCTTCAGTACTGTGTTGTCTGTCCTGTATCCTATTTGAATTCCCTGTTTCTTTAATATGTTGCCTATCCTGTGAACTATTTTGTTGTTGTATGTGAGTATGTGCCATTTGTTTCATTTTGTGTGTTGTGCTGTTGCGTCTGGTATGTAGTCATTGTCAGTGTGTGTGTGTGTGTGTGTGTGTGTGTGTGTGTGTGTGTGTGTTTTAGCTGTCTGTGTCATCCTTTCTGTGCAATTCATTTAATGGGTTAAATAATATATTTTTGTATAGTGTGGTGTATTCATTCATGACTGAATTTCCTTCTTCTATTGCTTTTTGTATGTGATAGTGTGGTCCAGTGCATGTGTGACTTGTTCATTATTTTTCTTTTTTCATATTTGTTGGTTTAGTCTGTCTGTAACATGGGTATCTTAAGCATTCTCCACTGCTATTTATTTTATTTTGTTCAGTTCCTGTGTGTAGTTTTGTTTGCTATGGGTGTTCCATTTAGTCTGTTGAGCAAGAATCCGAAGTCTGCCTTGCTAGTGACATTCGAAAAGCAATGTGGGCATTGTTCCTTCATTCAGCCTCTTCCTATGAATGCCCTCAACAGAGCGTGTGTCCAAAAGATTCCTGGTGCAAATATAATGCCAAAGAGGACTATGATCACAAGCATGGTTTGCCAGAAATTATGTTAAACGCAATAAAACCAATTTTTCATGACACCACAGCCAGAATTCTTACACAAACCTTTACAAGGAAAAACACAGAATTCTAATAAAAGAGACTTTTTTGGACTGTGACTCCTAAAAGGGCGTTTTAAACATAACAACACTGCACTTTGGCTGTAATAGCAACCTGGAACCAAGGCAACAGTGTGAAGTATTGAAGGCATTAGGATTTCCAACTGGGATGAACACTGTACGAGCAGTAAGAAATATTGATAGGGTGAGATAAGAGGAGCAGAAAGAACAGGAAGGGGTATGAAATATGATAGTAAAAACACAAAAAGACCAAAAAAGAAGCTTTTAGAGGACGAAGAAGAAGATCCTGATAATCCAACCTATAGTAACAGGAACGTATTGAGAAACTGACAGCCATTGCCCGTAAACTAGAATTCTGGGAATGGAAGGAACATTTTCTCAAAAATGCACTCAAATTAGGGAGATGAAATTATTATACTGCACTCATAGTGATGAAATTTAAATTGTAACACGGCCATTTGGCAATATGTTCAGTGGTTTCATTTCAATATGACTAAATGAAGCAATTTTTTGGACAATGTTGGGTCATTAATAAAAAATTATTGAAAGGAAAGTATAAAAGATACTCCAATACCCCTCCATTTTAACAGAAATACTAAACCACTATGTATGTTGAATAAAATTTCATATTTATCTATTTGGTAGATTATTCATAATGTTCCTCAAACTTAGTGAGTTTACCGTTGGCAGCATAGGCACCTCCGGTTCCCTTTAAACGAAGGCAAGGTCAAGGTCGTCCATGGCTAACATTAGCATGAGAAGACCGTTATCTCTTGTTAACAGCCCGTCGAGACAGGACAATGAATGCAACTCAGCTGCAATGCACCATCCAAGCAACAACAGGACATACAATATTAACACAATCAATCCGCGATCACCTTCGGGAATTTAGCGTCTATGCCCGGACATTTACGGCATATGTCCCAATAACATTAGGATTGGAGTAGTAACGAATGGCACAGAGATCTGTTCACAGGTGAGTCAAGATTTTGGTTTCAGCTGGACAATCGTCGCCTCTTCGTCTGGAGAGAACATGGAACAATATTGCTTATGTGCAAGAAACATTACCATAACATGGTGGTGGACAAATGCTTTGGGCACGATTACAGACATACATCTACATCTACATGGGATATTCTGCAACATACGAACATCTATGTCCTTCAGAATGACTCTTTGACTGCTTAGATGTATCTGTGAAGATGCAAGGTTATTGGTTGTTGTTGTTCGATGTTTTAAGGGGACAAAACTGCAAGGTCATCAATGCCCCATTCCATCACTTGGCGTCACAAGAAGATGCATTAATGTAGAGAAGGGCCCAGAGTTTGAAATAGCCATGGAGAGGAATAGCCCCCCTCCCTGAGCCAGTAAAAGCACAACCAATTCGACAAGAAACAACACAAAATGAGACACTCACAAAAAACACCGAACAACGACAAGAAATGGAACGAAAAAGCCGATATCTGTGGTTGACTGACCATGAGGTTAAAAAGAGGAAAAGTCAACTATGCGGCAACATGTGGAAACCCCCAATCAGAGGACATGAGACAGGAGGAATACACACAGTGTACTAAAACAAAGCTGTAAAGAGAGGGGGGGGGGGGGGGGAGCACCGTCACGAATAGAACTTAAAACTGAATCAGCCATTTTGGGATCGTCACTTAAGACATCTGATAAAAGGGTATGGAAATTAACACTCCACCGCATGGTGGCTAAAATAGGGCAGTCCAGCAAAATGTGGGGGGCCACAACGGGAAGTCACAGCGACACCTCGGGTGGTCCTCACCTCAGAGGAGATGGCCATGGTTTAGCCAAGTATGGGCAATGGGGAGCCGCCACAGGACTACATAGTCTCGACGAGATGCCCACGTGGAGGAATGCCAAACAACTGTGGTCTCCTTTACAGCCCAAAGTTTGTTGGGCATGGTAAGTGTATGCCACTCATTGTTCCAAACCTCATAAACCTGTCGGCCCAACACCACCCAAAGATCAGAAGGTGGAAGGCTGATCTCCAGAACAGACTCATCGACAACCAGTTTCGCGAGCCTGTTAGTTTGTTCATTCCCTGCGATGCCAGCATGACCCGGAGACCAGACCAGATGATTGAACAGATCAGTCAAGGACAGAAAGGGTCTCCTGTATTGTCAACACCAGGGGAGAACGCGGGTAGCACTGGGCCAAAGCTCATAGGCCGCTCAGGGAGTCGCTGCAGATAAGGAAAGACTCATCTGAACAGGAACGCATATGCTCGAAAGCTCGGTAAATGGCCACTAGCTCTGTAGTATAGATACTGTAGCCCTCAAGCAGAGTGCCATTCGATATGGCTGCCATGAATGTATGTAAAGCCACCCGGCCCTCAACCATTGAGCCATCAGTGTACACCAGGTCATATCTGGTAAACTCAGCTACAAAATCAAAGAACTGATGGCAGAGTGCCTCCGTAGGAGCTGACTCTTTGGATCCATGGGACAAGTACAGTCGAGTACGCGGTCTTGGAATGCACCAAGGGAGTGTACGTGTGTGGACCCGATATGGAGAAGACCCAAGTTCTAACAGAAGAGACTGGATGTGAACGGCGATTGTATGACCTGATCTGGAGAAAGGTAGATGAAGGTTGAGGTGGCCTGGTGAGCTATGCACATGGGCTGCATAGGCCGGAAGCAGCTGTTGACCTCCTCAAGTAAGCTGCTCACAGGACTGTTGCA